>CM047006.1:39446606-41846606 GCA_025698465.1 Gossypium longicalyx
TAAGCTACCAATTAAACAAGGAATCGTAAAACTCCCTGGATCTTTCAATTTGTTGGCCAACTTATTCTGTAGTATGGGTGAGCACACTGCGTTCAACTCCACATGTGACGCTTTATCCCATTTTTGTTTATTTGCTAGGAGCTCTTTTAGAAATTTAACTGTGTTTGGCATCTACGAAAGTGCTTCAATAAACGGTAAGTTAATATCTAGTTTTTTTAATAATTTAAGGAATTTACTGAATTGTTCATCTGTGCGGTCTTTCCTGGTCGCATTGGGGTATGGCACTCGAGGTTTGTACTCTGTACTTACTGTTTTCCACTTATTGTGGTCTACCTTATCCTTACCTTTGGTTACCACAATTCCTTGCCTTGGTTCTGGTTCAGGTTCCACTAACCCTTCCTCATCTTGGACAGTAATTGCGTTAAGCTGCTCCTTTGGGTTAGTTTTTGTATTACTCGGTAAGCTACCTTGTGGTCTTTCGAAAATCATCTTTAACAACTGGCCTATTTAGTTCTTGATCCTTTGAATGAATGATTGCTGATTTTAAAGAGCTGTCTCAGTATTCTAGAAATGAGTTTTCGACACCGAGATAAATTTTGTTAGCATTTTCTCAAGGTTCGGCTTCTTTTCTTACTGGTAAGGTGGTTTTTGAAAACTTGGGGGATGTTGTGGCTTTTGATTTCCTTGACCACCCCACGAGAAGTTGGGATGGTTCCTCCAACCTGCATTATACGTGTTACTGTATGGGTTATTTTAAGATCTAGAATTGTTATTACCCATATATTGAACTTGTTCCACCTAGGTGCTAGGGTTGAAGGATGGATAATCTGTGTGTACTCCTCCTCCACTTGAATCACACCTCATCACTGGATGTACCTGAGTAGAACCATATAAACCATCAATCTTTTTATTTAAGAGTTCTACCTGGTTAGAGAGCATAGTAACCACATCGAGGTTGAAAACACCGACTGCTTTCGTCAGCTTTGTCCTCATGACTTGCCAGTGATAGTTATTTAGTGACATCTTCTTAATAAATTCGTAAGCTTCTTCAGGTTTTTTGTTATTCAAAGTTCCACCGACGGCTGCGTCGATGAGTTGCCTCGTTGAGGGGCTCACACCGTTATAAAATGTCTGAACCTATAGCCAAAGTGGTAACCCATGGTGAGGGCACCTTCTCAAAAGATCCTTGTATCTCTCCAATGCATCATAGAGTGTTTCTAGATCCATCTGCACAAAAGAAGAGATGTCATTCCTCAACTTAGCTGTTTTAGCCGGCGAAAAATACCTAAGTAAAAACTTTTCGGTCATTTATTCCCAAGTAGTGATTGACACTTGTGGTAACGAGTTCAACCACTGTTTAGCTTTGTTCCTCAATGAAAAGGGAAACAACCGAAGGCGTATGGCGTTGTCAGAAACGCCATTGATTTTAAAAGTATTGTAAAACTACAGAAAATTCGCCAAGTGATTGTTTGGATCCTCATCCTGCAAACCATCAAACTGAACAAACTATTGTATCATTTGAATTGTGTTAGGCTTCAGTTCAAAATTATTTGCAGCAATAGTAGGTCTAACTATACTTGACTCAGTTTCTGTCAAATTAGGTTTAACATAATCATACATAGTGCGTGGAGTAGGATTCTGATTTACTGGATCAGCAGTAATCGCAGGAGGTAGCGGATTATTCTGATTGTCAGCCATCTCCTCGGTTCTATTATTGATATTGTTCTCTTGTCCTTCCTCTATGTATTGTAAGCTTCACCTTATTTCTCTTTGGTTTTTGTGAACTGTGCAATCTATCTCTCTATCAAAAAGTAATGGTCCTGACAGGTTTTTTCTAGTCATAAACTATATAAAAAAAACTGCCAGAAATAAAGAAAAAGAAAATTAGTAAAGAAAAATTAGACTAAAAATAAAAATTAAATTGTAATAAAAGAAAAAAATGGCCAAAGTAATAAAAATTAAGTGTTCCTAATATCTTAGTTCCCCGGCAACGGCGCCAAAAACTTGATCGTGTTGATTTGTGATAAGTTTTAATAAATTTATATTTGACTGTTCTTAAAGACTAACTATTATCACGACGAAGGCAAGTGTACTTATCGAACAGTAGTATAGTTTTAGCAAGACGGGGATGTCGAACCCAAAGGAACTAAAAGTACTAGTATTAACTCTTTTCTTCCTATCTAGCCTAAAAATAAAGGGGTTTGTTTTATCTAAACTAATTAACTAACTAAGAATTCACAGAAAGAAAATTGGGGAAAATACTTTTGGGAAATTTGATTGATTAAGACAATACCCAAGGGAAAATCCACCTATACTTTACTTGTTATTTGACTCTGAATCAGACGATTTATTCACTTGTCTTGATCAGTAGAAATCCCTAATTTATATTATTATCTCTCTCGAGACTAACAACGTCTAACCCTAGGTTGATTAATTGAAATCTCTTTCTAATTAAAACCCCTAGTGTTGCATTAACTCGATTTATGGATTCCCTTATTAGGTTTAACCCTAATCCGGCAGATTTATGTCATCCTATGTCGAATTGCATGCAACTCCGCTTAATTATGCTAGATCTACTCTTAGACAGGACTTTTGCTCCTCTGATTAAGCACATCAATACTTGAATTAATATCTTGAAATATTAAAATAAGGATTAAAAACACATAATTAAGAACAAATCAAGTATTTATCATATAATTCAGAAAATAATAACAAGATCCATCTTAGGTTTCGTTCCCCTTAGGTATTTAGGAGATTTAGTTCATAATTATAAAAGACAACATCTCAGAAGAATATTGAATACAAAACATAAAGAAAACCCAAAACTCCTGAAGGGAAATTGAAGGGAGATCTTCAGTCTTGAAGGAGAATTTGGCTTTTGAGATGGATCAATTGATTTTCTTCGAGTAAATTTCTGCTTTCCACTCCGTGTGTCCCCTTTCATCCTCCTCTCTGGTGTTTAAATAGGCTTTAGATTGCCTTAAAACCCTCAAGAGTGGCCTTTTCCAAATAGAACTCAACTTGGGCTCAACAGGGACACGCCCGTGTTCGATTACTCCAAACCGTGTTAGAGTATGTTGAATAGACACGGCCGTGTGGTCTACCCATGTAAGTTGTGCTCAATTCTGCTAGAAGGGCACAGGCGTGTGATATACCCGTGTGAGGAAGTCCAGGCTGTCTTGATTTCCCACGTTGGCCTATTTTATCCGTTTTCGGCCCGTTTCTTACTTTTTTTACTCTCCTATGTTCACCTAAGTATAAAACATGAAATTAAAGGATTAGGAGCATCAAATTCACCAATTCTAAGGAGAATTCATCCATAAATGTGCTAAACATGGGATAAAAATATGTATAAATTATGGTTTATCAATCAACCCATTCATATATCTATATGAATTTAGTATTTAAAAAGAGTTTACATGTCGAGTCTACAGAGTTTGTAAGTAAAGTATCGAACCCATTAGGCAAGTCTATTTTAGTTGAAAAAATTTGTAAGAATTGTCCTTTGATGACTCGGGGTTACTATTTTTTGGCTGATTTGATGCTTTCACAGTTCGATGAGTATGATGTGATTCTCGGTATGGGCTGGTTAACTATGCATGATGCAGTTGTGGATTGTAGACGAAAGACTATCGAATTGAAATGTAAAAATAGTGAAATTCTTCGAATTGATTCTAATGATTCGAGTGAATTACCTATTGTGATATCGTCTATGTTAGCTCAAAAATATATGAAAAAGGGCTATGATGCATACCTTGCATACGTATTAGATACTAAGGTGTCTAAATCAAAGATTGTTTATGACTTTTCGGATGTATTTGTAGAAGAATTACCGATTTTGCCACTGATAAAAGAGGTTGAATTTGGTATTGAATTAGTACCGGGAACGACACCGATATTGATAGCTCCATACATAATGGCTCCAACAGAATTAAAAGAATTGAATGCTCAGTTGTAAGAATTGATAGACAATGGTTTTGTGCAACCAAGTTATTCTCCCTAGGGTGCACCGGTATTGTTTGTAAAGAAGAAAGACGTCATGATGAGAATGTGTATCGACTACAGACAACTGAATAAATTGACTATAAAGAACAAATACCCTCTACCGTGGATTAATGATTTATTTGATCAATTGAAAGGGGCTACAGTATTTTCAAAGATTGATTTCAGATCTAGTTATTATCAGTTACGAGTTAAGGAGTTGATGTGTTGAAAACTGCGTTCAGAACGAGGTATGGACATTATGAATTCCTGATTATGCCTTTTGAAATAACTAATGCTCATGCAGTTTCTATGGACATGATGAACCGGATATTCAGACCGTATATAGACATATTTGTTGTTGTATTCATTGACGATATTTTGATCTATTCACTAGATGAATCTGAACATACTAAGCACTTGAGAGTTGTGTTACAAACTCTACATGATACGCAGTTATTTGCAAAGTTCAATAAATGTGAGTTTTGGCTTCGAGAGGTTGGATTTCTAGGGCATATTGTTTCAGTTGACAGTATTAGAGTTGACCCGGGTAAGATTTCTGCTATTATTGATTGGAAATCTTTGAGAAATGTGTCAAAAGCCCGTAGTTTTTTAGGCTTAGCGAGCTATTACTGAAGATTTGTGAAAGGATTTTTGATGATTGCGACACCGATGACGCGATTGCTTCAAAAAGATGTAAGTTTGAATGGTCAGAAAAATGTTAGCAGAGTTTCGAACAATTGAAAGTATTATTAACTGAAGCACCAGAATTGGTTCAACCAGAATCGGGGAAGGAATTTGTGATTTATAATGACGTGTTATTAAATGGTCTAGGGTGTGTTCTAATGCAAGAAGGAAAGTTATAGCTTATGCTTCTCGACAATTGAAACCGCATGAAAAGAACTATCTGACATATGACTTAGAGTTGGTTGCAATTGTGTTTACGTTGAAGATTTGGCAACACTACTTATACGGTGAGAAATGCCACATTTATACGGATCACAAAAGCTCAAAATATTTGATGTCACAGAAAGATTTGAATCTGCGACAATAAAGATGGCTCGAGTTATTGAAAGATTATGAATTCGTGATTGATTATCACCCATGAAAAGTTAATGTTGTTGCTGATGCCCTGAGCCAAAAATCTTTGTTTGCATTACGTTGAATGAATACCCAGTTGATGATTTGCGATGATGGGTCTATTTTAGCTAAATTAAACGCTAAACTAGTATTTTTTCAACAAATCTGCGAATCTTAGAAAAATGACTGTGAATTGCAAGTTAAACGAATTCAATGTGAGAACATCCCTGATTAAGAGTTTTAGATTGGAACCGATGATTGTTTAAGGTTCCGGTATAGAATTTGCATGCCAAGAAATTTAGATTTCATTCAGAAGATTTTGCACGAAGCACACGATAACTACTTATCTGTTCGTCCGGGAAGTATCAAAATGTACAACGATTTGAAACAGTTTTACTAGTGGCAAGGCATGAAACGAGATATCTTAGAGTTTGTTTCTAAATGTTTGATTTGTCAGCAAGTCAAAGCTGAACATCAAGTACCATCTGGTTTACTACAGCCTGTGATGATTCTTGAGTGGAAATGGGATAGAATTAAAATGAATTTTGTGTCAGGATTGCCCCTAACTCCGAAAAAAAAGATGCTATCTGGGTTGTCGTTGATCAACTTATGAAATCTGCTCATTTCATACTGGTAAGTACAAATTATTCACTTGATAGATTAGATGAATTATACATTTCTTAGATTTTTCGGTTACACAGAGTGCCAATATCTATTATTTCTGATAGGGATCTGAGATTTACATCGCCATTCTGGAAGAAATTGCAAGAAGCCCTAGGTACGAAGTTGAATTTTAGTGCTGCTTTTCATCCTCAGACTGATGGTTAGTGTAAGACCCCGAACCGGGCTTGGACGTTATGGCCAAATCTGGTGATGTAACATTGAAGTGTTTTTCGTAAAGTGAGATATTGTTGAAGAACCCATTCTCTATTTAAACTCTCTGTGTGATCTTAAAGACGTTCGTTGTTGTTTCAAAAAAACTTATATATATATATATTAAAACGTCCTTAGTGTATTTAATAAAAATGTTATTGATTTCCAAAATATCATTTTATAGCGGAAGCATTTTAAAATGGTTGCGTACGTGCGTTTACTTTGTAAAACATTGTTTCTTTTGAAAACTCGAGTTTTCCTAACACTAGCAGTTATAAACCAAAGCAAATAAAAATCCCCAATTTAAAATAAAAAATTTAAGAGATCTTATTACAGTCAAAATTCCCACAATAAAATTAAACCAAAATCATAAAATGCAATTTAAAATTAGATAGGTCGTGTGGCCACCGCTGAGTCCTCCGCTGCACCGATATACCTAAGTGTTGGTATTACATGTACAGTTAAAATAAATAGGTGAGTTTACGAAAAATCAGTTTGTAATCCCATATAAGCAAACAGTCAGAAAACAAATATAGTCTGGGCCTAAGCCCTTTTTATTAGCAGTGACAATATCAGTTTGGGCTTTAGCCCATCTCAACACAGAAACAGTCATGTATTTGGGCCCTGGCCCATTACAATAACAATAAATAGTGCAATTACAGTAAATAGTATGCAAGTCCTACCCATCCATCCTCTACACTCTACTCCGTCCAGCCCTACCCTCCATGTGGGGATATAATCAACCCACCCATCCTTACACTCCAAAATTAGCACCGGTTGTTACACTAAATAGTATTTTTAACAGAGCTGCTAGTATAATAGGCTTAGAGCCATCAGTGATTTGCAGTAGACCTGCTAGTACAGTACACTTCCTCCAATCATATAAAAACCCACACCCATGCAATGCATCATGCCATATGTCATGTCATAGCATAATATTAAACATGTACTTAACACAGTTACAGTAGCATGCTAAAATATAAACATATATCACACAGGGGTAAAACAGTCAATTTACCATGTAAGGGCATTTCAGTCATTTTACCACATAAGGGCAAAACATTTATTTTACCATAAAGGGCAAAACAGTCATTTTACCATATAAAGGCAAAACAGTCGTTTTACCTCATGAGGGCAAAATAGTCATTTTACCTCATGAGGGGCAAGACAATCATTTTATTGATTAAGGGTCTACGTAGCTTACCAACCCAACAGAAGGACCACAGTTGCCTCGGGTGACCCGTGCAACCTTAACAGTCAAACAGTGAAAATGGGCTAAAGCCCATAATGCGGCCCCATGTGGGCCCACACGTCCGTGTAGCCAAAATAGCCCAGAAATGACCTATAACACCCCTTACTCATTCCCGAGACTGAGACAAGGTACGAGGAGTTTTTGGACATAAACAAGGACATTTCAAGAAAATGAGATATAAAATTTCGTTCTAAATTAAACCAATCAAAACTTAATCATATTGTCCCTAATATGGACCTATGAGGTCCAAAGCATAAGTTAAAAGCAGTCTGAGACTAAACCGAAAACTTAAGCAAAGTCTAGAAAAGTTTTCCATGTTAAGCCTTACACATCCGTGTGGAGGCAATGCACATGCCTGTGTCCCTTACTCGTGGGAAATTATTGGAATTTATTTACATTTTGAACCTATAGGGATTTTTACACGGTCGAGCACACACCCGCTCATGTCTTCGCTCGTGTCCAAAAACCTAAGTATTCTGTTTATGATGTCATCATGCATTTAGGGGCACATGGCCAAGACACATGCCTGTGTGCTAGGCTGTGTCCTCCACACGGTTGAGACACATGGCCATGTCTTTGCCTGTGTGTTTACTACCATACATACTGACCTAAAAATTTTAGGTGCAGGGGACACACGGTCGTACCACACACCCATGGAACTGACTATGTGTCACACACGGCCTAGACACACACCCGTGTGTCTACCCGTGTGGACCTTTTTAGAGACTACACTCCAAGCCAATGGTCACCCTCAACATCCATACACATCTGTGAATTTCTATGGAATTTAATAGGACCTAAAATTCTCAATGACTACATTCAATGGTCTATTGCATGTTAACCTCATCTCATTGGTTTTATACATGCCAGATTATCCTCTTTGTATTAAGAATTACCATATCATCAAACACATTTAGACTTGGCACATTTTATAACTCATTGCCAATTATGACCTAGCCATCTCTTTAACTCCCCAAAAATTCTGAAACCTAAAAATCCCGAGATCTTGAATTTTTCTTTTTGTGCTTAGCAATTCCAGTTAAGTGTTAATTACATGATGGTAGGTCTTGGTCAAGGTTTGAGTTTGAATCAAGGGGTAGAAGAAATTATAGTTTAATTATTAAAAGAATCAGAGTTGGCAAGTAGTTGGGCTTTTAAATAAAAATAGAGAAAAAATGGCATCAAAAAGCCTTGTGGAGGAGTGGCTAAATGACGCCACTTAGGGAGTAAGGAGGTGGCGTTAGTAGCTAGCAAGGAGATCAAGGTTCGAATCCTAGCTTAGTAATTTTAGAAGTTTAATTTTGGCCTTCCAGAAGGTTGGAAGTGGTGTGAAAATGGACTCCAAGGGAAGTGTTTAGGAGAGAAAATTAAGGAAAAGATCAAGGGGTTATCAGGGAGAAAAATGAGGAGATGAGAAGGGAGAAGTGATGGAGCCGGATTGGGAATTGGGCATGGAAAATTCAGCTATAAGGGCTATAAATAGGGGCTGAATACAAGGTTGCCAGGCTACTGCTGAAATTCTTCTTCACCTTGTTGCCAGAAACCCTTTTCTCTTCAAGATCCAAAAAGCCGAAAAGTCTTTTCTTTTTCTTTCTTTTCTTTGTGCCGATTTCTATTCTTCTCTACACAATTTTCTTTGTTTCACTTAGCTGATTTCTTCTTCTACTATTCTTCTTTAATCCGTGCCAAATAAACCATATTCACCATACTAAGTTTGAAAGTCGAATCTCCCAAGGGCCGAATACTCTTTGAACAAATCTAGTGTAAGTGTTTTACAATCGCTTTTCTTTGCTAAGTATCGATTATTGTCCCTCACTCTTTCTAATAAACTATGGTAGGGAATTAGTATCAAATCTCAAATCTTAGCTCTCTGCCGAAATTGCCTTTAAGTGATTGCGGTTTTGGTAAGTATTCCTCTCCCATTGGCTAAGGTGGCCGAATGTTCATAGTTAAGATAAGGGGACTTGTGTTGGATACAAGTCATCTAGTCATCTATTATTATGGTTTTAATAGTTAAGATTGGTGCAGATCTAGGATTTGATAGTGGTTAGTAATTTAAGAAGGGGCTGATCGCGCAAGGTAAGGTTAAGTTGAGGTTTCGGTTTTAGTAAAAATATGTATTAAGCATGCGATTAATTGAAGGGTGATATCGTTTGTAGGTTGGTGACTAAGGGAATCGTAGAACGTTTGCTCACCAGGTGTGTACTTACACTGCACACACACTATGAATCGGCTAAAGCCGAAATGCCGAAAAGCCGAAAAGCTGAAATGCCGAAAAGCTGAAAGTTTGGCTGCAGTAGTCTTGTGAGTGCGCGAACACTCGTAAGGGGAAGACCTATAGGTTGCCTAAGGCCCATGAGCGATTCCGTGGACTTGGGCTGTGATCCAGCCAAATGGGCCGAAATGGGCTAAATGGGCCCGATGGGCTATTGGGCCCATAATAGGCAAAAATTGATAATTGATGCTATGTGATAGAAAGTTTGTATGTGAGCATGAATATGAATGTGACTGGGCCTAACGGGCCATATAAATGTGATTTGGGCCTAATAAGCCATATGAATATGATTGGGCTTAATGGGCCAGATATAGGTATGTGAATTTGTTTGGGCTTTGTAAGGGGTTTTGGGCCTAGTGTATGATGAATACATAAGACTTAATTAAATTATTAAAGACCGTGGACAAGTCATAGGGTTAAGGTGTGGCAACGGGTATATACATGTCTAGGGTTGGATCTAGGGAGAGCTTGGTACTTAAGCGGTCTTAATGACTCACCTCCTCTTCTCTGGAATCCTACTTGGTGCATAGCATTCGTTCATCTTAGCTTTTGGGACTTGTTAACGGGCCAAGGTAAGTGAAAACTGTAATTAAGGGAAAATTACCAAAATGCCCTTAAGGGCGAAAATGACCAAAATACCCCTAGGTGTTGAATGTGAGTTTTGTGGATGTGACATGCATAAATGTGATATTCTGCTTAGGTTGCATATGGGTTGGGAATTATGGAACGGAGGAAGTATATGAGGATTGCATGGTTGCTTGACAATCGTGGATCCACCAACGGCTTTTAAAGCCCAATATGTAAATGAAGGTAGTTTTGCAACTGGGATACCATGGTGTGTGGGTTGGGTGGGTCGATATTTATATCCCCACATGGTGTGACGGGGGACGGAGCTGGTGTGTAGCGGATGGATAATTTGGATGGGATTGCATTGCATGAATGATGAATGATGTTTTTTTTGTATGCTTGTTTTTACCGAGGGTTGTACACACTGAGTTTGCAAAAACTCACCCCCTCTTTTATTTTATTTTCAGGTGATGCTCAGTAGAAGGTTCGATGTTTGGAGGGACTTTGGGTGGCTAGCTAGCAAGATAATTTAGACTTGTTTTTTTTAAGCATATAAGTTTTTATTTAATTAAGTATGTTTCAGATCAGATTGTAATAAGGTTTTCATAATGTTATTTTTACTTGAACTATTATTATTCTTTTCATTGTAATTTACAAGAAGTTGAACATGAGTTTCCTAAATTATAGTATGTTTTCTACGTTTCCGCAATTAAATTTTTAAATGATAAGTTTTCCTAAATCAAATATTTCAAACAAGGTTTTTGCAACAGAAAGGTGTTTTTTTTAAGTTAATTAAGGTTTCTTTTATTTTAAGAAGGGTTTTCAATGAAAACATGGTTTTCGCTAAAACACTTCAATGTGACACACCAGATTCAGCCATAGCATTTGGGCCGGGTTTGGGATATTACAATCTCCAAGTGATTTGGCTACATTTCACATGTCCATTCATGATATACCATATTTAACCATCTCATGAACATTTAAACGCCAACATGTACAATTAGTAAGTTACAACCTACATGAAAATGAGCCATGTCTTTTGGCCATATACAAAATGAAAAGGTATATCATTCAAGCCCTTACATTGGCTAGCCAATGACACATATAACAAAATAACCAAAAGCCTATACATGCCACTGTAACAAAGTAAGGTATCTATATACCAAAGCAAGAGAAGCTGATAGTGTTGACAATACTCCAATCGTCTTCCAATATTCACGAGTCCACGAGCTCTGTAAAACAGGGGAAAGGAATGGGGGTCAGCATTAACATGTTTAGTAAGTTCAGGTAACAAGAAGGTAGACTTACTGATTATTTAACATACAACCGTAAAAGATATTCATGCCAAACATGCATAGTATGAATCCCCTATCACATACACTCACTCATCAAGTTAGTTTCCTCTCAAGCTATATAGCATTAATCGTAGGTGAGCTTATCAATTTAAACATTTCCATTCTCATTTCTCATTATAGTCCCGTTGAATTTCTCAAAAATCTTGATGGGTATCCCGTTACCGTTAAGTCATGCTAGTGACCATTTTAAATACACACTCCTATGAACCTCGCTTTTACGACAGGATTACCAATCCATGTTAAATCCCCCATAACATAAATTCAAGGAGTATTGTCGGGATTACCATTCAAGGCTAAATCCCTTACAACGAAAATTACTCTAATACTCTCGAATCTGAAATACCTGTCCAGTTTGATTTCAGTCCTTAATCATATCACCCATCCGGGCTAAATCCACAATGCACATATATTTATCGAGAGGTTTGACCACTTAAGGAACACCCGTCTGGGCTGGATCCTTACTATACTGAGATTATTGGATTACCCGTCCGGGCTAAATCCCTTTCTGCAACACATGCAGGGTCCCATGTCATGTAAACAAGAATTTACCCATCGAATCTCCCTTTTTCATTCAACCAGGACAATTGTCATCTTTTTCATTTTACACTACCACATTTCATGGATTGTCATGCAATTTATATCTAAATTAACATACATTTAAGAATATGCATTTTCAAGTATATTTAAAGTTTACTTTGAGTTACACAAACTTACCTGGTAATTACTTCGGTTTCGTATTTCAGTTATTCCGAAACCTTTTATTTTCCACGGTCGACCTCCGGAATTGGTTCCTCGAGGTCTATATCAATAAAAATAAATTATTAATACCTCATACTATTCATTTCAGACATAAATTTTTACCCTCGAGTAAAATGACCATTTTATCCCCAACATTTCACATTTTTATAAATTAGTCCCTAGGCTTGTATGATGGAATGCATGAAATTCCTCGGTTACCCATGATTAGCCAAATGTATCCTAAGCTCATACCAGCCCATATATTTCTCTATTTCACATTTCTACCACATATTTTATACTTTTTTACGAAATGGTCCTTTAAGCCATTTCCATGAAAACTCACCTAGTAAAAGTTGTTTACCATCCTTTAAACTCTCATATTCCTTCATAAATCATCAAAACACAAGCATTTCATGCATGGGTAAATTTCCAAACATGAACCCTAGCTTGAGATATGGGTAGAAATGGATAGAGCATGTTACGAGGATCTCAAAATTACAAAGAACATTAAAAACGGGGCTAGGGAGAACTTACTATTGAGCTTGAAATATTGAAAACCCTAGCTTATGGAGCCCTAGAAATTTCGGCAGCTATGGGGAAGAAGATGGCTGAATTTTGGCTTTCTTTTTCCCTTTTTATTAAGTTTATAACTAAATGACCAAAATGCCCCTTCTTACAAAACTTCCAAATTTTTTATGCAAGCCCATTTTTGTCCAAAAACTTAGAAATTGAGAAAATTGCTATTTAAGTCCTTCTAATTTATAATTCAAAACGATTTCATGCAAATTACTTCTAGAACCCAAGTTTTGCAATTTATTCAATTTGGTCCCTAATTTCCAATTGAGCACCTTATACTTAGAATTTCTTCATGATACTTTAACACATGCTTATCTTCATATCCTAGAACTCATAATAATCATAAAACAAATATTTTAAAGTTGGATTTGTGGTCCGAAAACCACTAGTCGACTAGGCCCTATTTCAGGATGTTACATGGCTGTGGCCGTGTGAACTACACAGCCTGGCCCCATATTCTCCACACATTCGTGTGGTTTACCCATGTGGGGCCCACAAGCTTGTGGGGTCCACACAGTCCATTTTTGCCCAACATGGCCCAAAACGGCCTAAGCCCATGAAATCGTTCATGGTGGCCTCTACGATCAAACGCCCACGTTTAATGCATTCAGATGGCCACACGAGTGAGCGCACGCTCGTGTAGCATCAATCATCATATTTTTTAGCTTTTGCCGATTTACAATTACTGTAACACCCTAGACCCGGCCCAGATGTTATGGCCAGATCTAACGTGTCACATGGACTTACGACTTAGTATGCGTTCGTTGGTTTAAGTGATTAGGGTGGTCCTTGTAAAAAAAACAATTGAATGAAAAGCCGGTTTATCAATCTTTAGGCTATCCATTTATCGTGCTTGTTGAGTTTTGAAAATGTTTATTCATTTTGAAAACCCGTGCTGCCTAACACTAGCAGTTTCGACATAGTATAAATATAATCAAAAAATAAAAACCATAGCGGAAAGAGAAATTTATATAGCGGCCTTATTACAACTTAAAACCAAAAATTAAATCAGAATATAAAAATAATAAAAAATAAACTAACTTAGAAAAAACCAACTTTGCAGATGATGTGGCCACTCTGAATCCTTCACAGCTCCAAGCCCACTATGGTTGGGGATTTCCTGCAGAGATGAAAATAAAGGGTGAGTTTGGTAAACTCAGTGTGTAACATAACCCAACCATAGCCCAAAACAGATCAAACCTCAGAGTCAGACTTATCTAGGCCTTGGCCCAGTACAAAAATTAGAATGAAACTCATAGGCCCATAGCAGAAACAAAACAAATATATCATGAATGCAGAAATCCTAACCAAGAGCCATCCATAACACCCCCGTACCAGCCTTACACCATGTGGGGAGACTACTCGACCCACCCAACCGCTACACACCACAGAAATTGCAGCGAGGCTGCCAGATATTGTGACGAAGTCACCAGATACAGATATTGTGGCGAGGCCACCAGAACAGATATATATGTTTATATATGTGGCGAAGCCACCAGATTGCAGCGAGGCTGCCAGATATTGTGACGAAGTCACCAGAACATATATATATCTGGCGAGGCCACCAGATTGCAGCGAGGCTGCCAGAACGCTTCCTCCATCAATATAAACCCATGTCCCATGCAACAGAATAATATGTCATGGCATAGAAACAGAACATCATGCTTTTCAGATAAAATAAAATATCCTTAGGGGTAAAATCATAATTTTTCATGTATAAGGGTATTTCAGTAATTATTACCTATTGCTAGGGTTTCATGCTCATTCTAACGTTTACTAAGTAATTAGAAGTACTTACCTCGTCTTTTTACCAAAGTGGGCCTGTTGGCCTAGTGGCCCGTTTTCGGCCAATTAAGCCCAAATATACCGTTGTGCACGAAAATGCACACTCTGTACTCTAATCATCCAAATGCACCATATTCATTAAAAAGCGTCTTCTTCTGAGCGCCGCGACGCCGTGAGTTCACAAAATACCAACGTTTCAGTATTTCGACTTTTACCGATTCAGTCTAAGCGAGGGTGTCGTTTACACACCTGGTTGATGACGATTGATGACGATATCTCCCACGCTATAATCCTACGATCAATCACTAACACATTAGACTTACGAATTAACGATAACTACCATAAATCCACGTCAACTAACCCAATCATCACACAAGTTAGTCATTTACGCACGAGGGGTAAAATAGTCATTTTACCCTCCTGGGTAAATCGGTAGTCCTACCCTACAGGGGTATTTTAGTAATTCTACAACTTATCTACTTGGGCCTATGGACCCATTGGGACTACATGGCCCATTTCAGCCATCGCGGCCCGAAATAGCCATTCTACAGCTAGAGTAGTGAGAAATACACACCTATTAGGAGACTGCAGTTAATCCGCGCTCCCACACTCTTAGCTGACACCCAACCCAAACGAGCACGCCACCAAGCGAAAGGGATCAGCCCAGAAAGGTAAATTTACTCTCCTCGTGGTTCTCTCTATTTAAAGCTAGCTTCGTATCCACTCTTCTGTTAGCTTCCCGATGTGGGATCCCTCCATCATCAAAGTTTAAAACCAACATCAACTCTTGCCGTCCCAACATAGCAAAATAATCAACATTTCGTGCCAAAGGATTCGAACCAAAGTCCTTTCACATGCCAAGTCACGCCACCACCACTAGGCCATCAACTCATTTGTGTCATAAGTCCAACACATTAAACTTTAAAGCGCACCTACTTGCTTCCAGATTTATTGAAAAGAAAAACCAAAATAAATTGCAAGAGCCAAGACTTGAACCTTGGACCTCTTGCTTCCTCTATGGCGTCACTTCCTTGTCCCCTAAGTGGCGCTACCTTGCCGCTACACCACACTCCTTTTTGTGACAACTTTTACCCCTTTACTCTTAAAAGCCCAAACGCCAATTGCATCACTTGTTTTTAAAATCAAAATTCCGAAGACTACCACGGATTTAACTTAAGTTTGGGCCTTACAAAGGCCCACTAACCTACTAAAATATATATTTTAACCAACCAGAACACACCCAAAATTTAAAAAAAAAACACAGAAACACAGAAAACCCGAAAATCGGGCGTTACAACTCTACCCTCCTTAAAGAAATTTCATCCTCGAAATTTTACCTGAATCAAACACATGAGGATATTGTTGACGCATTGCCACTTCTGGCTCTGAAGTAGCTTCCTCTCTGCCATGATTACGCCACAGCACCTTTACTAGCGGAACTGATTTCCTCCTCAAAATCTTAACATCTCGATCCAAAAGCTGCACAGGCTCCTCCTCAAAAGTTAAGTCTGTTTAGACCTCAATCTCTGCAACTGGCACAACATGAGTAGGGTCAGAACGATACTGCCTTAACATGGAGACGTGAAAGACATCATGAATCCTATCCAACTCTGGAGGTAGCTCCAAGTGATAAGCCACTGGACCCACTCGCTTAAGAATCCGATAAGGCCCAATGAACTGCGGACTTAACTTGGATTTCCTCCCAAACCTTAATATTTTATTCCAAGGTGAAACCTTCAAGAAGACCATATCACCCACAGAGTACTCAATTCCCTTGTGCTTGAAATTTGCATATGACTTCTGTCTATCAGATGCTTCCTTCAATCAGTCTCTAATCAACTTGACCTTATCCTCAGCATCTGCCACCAATTCAGGTCCAAGAACCTGTCGTTCACCCAACTCGGTCCAACAACTAGGTGTACAACATCTTCGCCCATACAGTGCTTCATAAGGAGCCATTCGAATACTTTCCTGATAACTGTTGTTGTATGCAAACTCTACCAACAGTAAGTAATCCTCCCAACTGCCTCAAAAGTCGATAACGCATCCCCTCAACATGTCTTCCAGAATCTGAATAACCCTTTCCGACTGACCATCAGTCTGAGGATGAAAGGCTGTACTAAAGTTCAACCGCGTACCCAACACCTCATGCAACTTTTGCCAAAATCTAGATGTGAATTTAGTATCTCAATAAGAGATAATCGACACTGGCACTCTGTGAAGTCGCACTATTTCTGCCACATACAATTTGGCTAACTTCTGAAGTGAATAATCAGTGCGGACAGGTATGAAATGAGCATGTTTGGTCAACCTATCCACAATTACCCAAATCAAGTCCTTCTTTGACGGAGTCAAGGGTAACCTACTTACAAAATCCATGGTTACCCTCTCCCACTTCCAAAGTGGTACTTTCACTGGCTGCAAAAGCCCGAAAGGTAATTGATGTTCAGCTTTCACTTGCTGACAAGTCAGACATTTTCCCACAAATTCCGTTACCTCTCGCTTCAATCCAGGCCACCAATACAACTCCTTTAAGTCGCGATACATTTTATTCCCTCCAAGATGCATAGAACACAGACCTCCATGAGCTTCTTTCAGAATTGCTTGCCTCAAGTCAGAGTCCTTCGGAATACAAACTCTACCTCGGTAACACGTAACTCCTCACTATTCAATCCGAATCGAAGTATCCCCATTCTTAACTCATTTGGAATCGAAAACCGGGACTTATCCCTTGACTGTTTTTCCTTAATCTCATCCACCCAGGTTGGCCTAACTTGCAGTTCTGCTAACAGACTACCGTCGTCATACATACTCAAACGAGCAAACATGGCTCTTAGATCAGATACAGTTTTACGACTTAGGGCATCAGCCACCACATTAGCTTTGCCTGGGTGATACTCAATCGCGCAGTCATAATCCTTAAGCAACTCTATCCATCTCCTCTGCCTAAGGTTCAGCTCCTTCTGAGTCAGCAAGTACTTAAGACTCTTATGATCTGTGTATATAATACACCTTTCTCCGTACAGGTAATGTCTCCAAATCTTAAGCGCAAAGATTACCGCTGCCAACTCCAGATCATGAGTAGGATAGTTAACTTCATGTGGTTTAAGTTGTCGTGATGCATAAACAACCATTTTACCCTCTTGCATCAGCACACAGCCCAACCCTACATGTGATGCATCACTGAATACAGTAAAATCTTTTCCAGACTCCGGCTGAATCAGTACAGGTGCCTCGGTCAGAACTTTCTTCAGCTTCTTAAAAGATTCCTGTTGTTTTTCAGTCCAAACAAACGGTACCCCCTTCCTTATAAGCTTTGTCAAAGGTGCTTCCATTACAAAAAATTCTTCCACAAACCTTCTATAGTACCCAGCTAATCCCAGAAAACATCAAATTTTTGACACTGACCTCGGTGGCTTCCATTCCAGAATCACTTCAATCTTTCGAGGGTCCACCTTGATCCCTTCAGTAGAGACAACATGCCCCAAGAAAGTTACCTCTCTCAACCAGAACTCACACTTACGAATTTCGCATAAAGCTCCTTCTCCTCAAAGCACTTGCAAAGCACAATACGAAGATGCTCATCATGCTTCTCCTCAGTTTCAGAATAAACCAGAATATCGTCGATAAAGACGACTATGAATCGATCCAAGTATGGTTGGAACACTCGATTCATCAGATCCATAAATGCCGCAGGTGCGTTTGTCAACCCAAATGAGATAACCAAGAACTCATAGTGACCATACCAAGTTCTGAATGCCGTCTTGTGAATATCCACCTCCTTAACCCTCAACTGATGATACCCAGATCGAAGGTCAATCTTGGAAAATACTGAAGCTCCTCTAAGTTGATCGAATAAATCATCGATTCTCGGTAGTGGGTACTTATTCTTAACCGTCAGTTTGTTCAACTGCCGATAATCGATGCACATCCGCATTGAACCATCCTTCTTCTTAACGAACAACACTGGTGCTCCCCATGGAGACACACTTGGTCTAATGAAGCCTATATCCAATAACTCTTGAATTTGGGCTTTCAGCTCCACCAACTCCTTCGGTGCCATCCTATAAGGTGCAATGGACACTGGTGCCGTTCTAGGCAACAAGTCAATTCCAAACTTAACCTCTCGATTTGGGGGAAAACTCGAAAGCTTCTCTGGAAAAACATCTTAAAAGTCCTTGACGGTTCTAACTTTATCCACAGTCAGACACTCAGTTTCTGATTGGCTTACAGATGCCAAATAAGCCTCACATCCCTTTCGAATCTAGTTCTCGGCTCTCAATGCTGACACCACATTAGATAGATAATCCCTACACTCGCCTATCACCAAAACCTCCTCATCTTTTGTGGTCTTTAATTTCATTCACTTAGTAGCACAATCCAAAGTAGCCCTATGCTTAACAAGCCAATCCATTCCCAAAATGAGATCGAATTCTCTGAAAGGTAGCTCCATCAGATCTCCAGAGAAAAATTTTCCTTGAGTTTCTATAGGCACATCTCTATACAGTTTATCTACCCTAACCGAGTGACCCAAAGGACTCAGTACAGATACCCCACTCACAGTCACCTCAGAGCGCACACCCAGCGACCCAGATATAGCACATGCAACATACGAATGAGTAGATCCAACATCTATCAACGTAGTGTATGGCATACTAGAAATCAGAAACGTACCAGTTATGACGTCAGGTGCATCACCTTCCTTTCAGCGACGAGCTGCATACACCAATGCCGGCTGACGAGCCTCAGCAAATCCAGCACCCCTGCCAGGCTCTCCTCTTCCCTGACCATTTCCATTACCACCTCTGCCTTGCCCACGTCCTCTCGGAAACTGTGGCCCACCCCTCACTGGTTGAGCGATCCTCTGCTCTAAAACTTGAATCTGATCTGGTTCTTGGGAACAGTCCTTAACCCTATGCTCCATAGATCCACATCGAAATCAAGCCCGAGAATGTTTCCGACACTCGCCCATATGTATCTTCCCACAACTTCTACAACCCTGCGGTCTAACAACATTCATCGGTACTGCTCGAACTGGCTCTATTACCCTTGCTCTCTTACCATTCCTGTTCATACCACCTGAATGTCCTGAATCTCTCCTAAAACGGTTCTGATCTTTCTCACGATTCTGTCTTTTTGTACGCTTCACTTCCTCAGCTATCTTAGCTTTCTCCACTAAAGCAACAAAGTTACACTCCCTCTGCGGAGCAATCAGCACCCTAAGTTCATCTCTCAGACCATCCTCGAAGCGTACGCTACGCTCATACTCTGTAGCGACAATCCCAGAAGCATACCGACTCAGTCTTAGAAATGCAGACTCACATTCAGTCACTAACTTACTCCCTTGCACCAGGTTTAGAAATTCTTTCCGGCGAGCGTCCACGTAACTAGCCCCAACATACTTTCCTTTGAAGGCTGTCTTAAACAACTCCCAAGTCACACTGTCAGCAAGAGTTCCATCTCTCACCGTGAGCCACTATTGATAAGCCTCATCCCTGAGTAACGATATGGATCCCTTCAGCTTCTGCTCCACAGAGCAGTCCAGATCATCCATAATCCGCTCTGTGGCTTCTAACCAATACTCAGCCACATTCGGAGCTACACCAGATATGCCCCTAAATATCTTTGCTCCATTGGCAAGGAGCCGCTTAGAAATAGACCCCCGAATTCTGTTTCCCATACTTGCCCCAGCAACCCTTTCCAAAACTCGGAGCATCGCCTGGGACAGAGCATCGTCCCCGACACCTCGATCATGAGACTCTACCTCCGTTTCCGGTGGTACCGATGCATCTGCTGTCGGTACATGTCCTGAAGATGAAGATTCAGCTTGAGCATTACCTCGGCCATGTCCATGGCCTCTTCCATGAGCTGCTCGTGTACTCATTTTGTATTATCTGATTAAGAATTTTATGAATCAGTTTAATATTTCAGTGTTTATTACATATGTCTTATGAATAACAGTAATTCAGAGTTTGAGTTTGTTTTCTTTCGCGGTAGCCTAGCTACAGTCTCAGTCTACTTATCAGAGTTTCTATAGTTCCAGTGTTACCCTAACTAAAGTACCATGATAAGGTTTTTTATAAGCATATAACAGATATTTCAAAAACAATCAGAAAGGCTCAGAAAACTTACAGACTTGGGTCGGAGATTCGGTGTGCCACTTTCTAAAAAAAACTAATTTTAGAAAACTGATTTTAATCTTTAAAATCATCTATTTGTAAAGAGAAAATATTGGAAACATTCTTGAAAACAATTTATAATCAAGTTCCTAAAAAAATAAATTTCAAAAAAAAATTTATTCAATGTTTCTTTAAAACTCCCGTTTTTAGACCCGTTCCACAGTCGAGTTGTTACAACTTGGCTCTGATACCACTAAATGTAACACCCCAGACCCGGCCCAGACGTTATGGCTAGATTTGACGTGTCACATGGACTTACGACTTAGTATGCATTCGTTGGTTTAAGTGATTAGGGTGGTCTTTGTAAAAATAGCAATTGAATGAAAAGCCGATTTATCAACCTTTAGGCTATCCATTTGTCGTGCTTGTTGAGTCTTGAAAACGTTTATTCATTTTGAAAACCCGCGCAGCCTAACACTAGCAGTTTCGACATAGTATAAATATAATCAGAAAATAAAAACTATAGCGGAAAGAGAAATTTATATAGCGGCCTTATTACAACTTAAAACCCAAAATTAAATCAGAATATAAAAATAATAAAAAATAAACTAACTTAAAAAAAACCAACTTTGCAGATGATGTGGCCACTCCGAATCCTTCATAGCTCCAAGCCCACTATGGTTGGGGATTTCCTGCAGAGATGAAAATAAAGGGTGAGTTTGGTAAACTCAGTGTGTAACATAACCCAACCATAGCCCAAAACAGATCAAACCTCAGAGTCGGACTTATCTAGGCCTTGGCCCAAAGATGTGAAATCGAAATGAAACTCATAGGCCCATAGCGAATCTGAAAAAAATATATCATGAATGCAAAATCCCAACCCAGAGCCATCCATAACACCCCGTACCAGCCTTACACCATGTGGGAGACTACTCGACCCACCCAACCGCTACACACCACGAAATTGCGGCGAGGTCGCGATATTGTGACGAAGTCACCAGATATGAATATTGTGGCGAGGCCACCAAAACAGATATATATGTTTATATATGTGCGCGAAGCCATCGATTGCAAATGAGGTCGCGGATATTGTGACGAAGTCACGAATCAGATATATATGTGGCGAGGCCACGGTTGCAGCGAAGGCCGCGAGCGCTTCCTTCATCAATATAAACCCATGTCCCATGCAACAGAATAATATGTCATGGCATAGAAACAAAACATCATGCTTTTCAGATAAAATAAAATATCCCTAGGGGTAAAATCGTAATTTTTAATGTATAAGGGTATTTCAGTAATTATTACCTATTGCTAGGGTTTCATGCTCATTCTAACGTTTACCAAGTAATCAGAAGTACTTACCACATCTTTTTACCAAAGTGGGCCTGTTGGCCCAGTAGCCTGTTTTCGGCCCATTGAGCCCAAATATACCGTTATGCACGAAAATGCACACTCTGCACTCTAATCATCCAAATGCACCATATTCATTAACAACTGTCTCATGAGTGCTCGCACGCTCACGAGTTCACAAAATACCAACGTTTTGGTATTTCAGCTTTTACCGATTCAGTCTAAGGGAGGGTGTCGTTTACATACCTAGTTGATGACGATTGATGATGATATCTACCACGCAATAATCCTACGATCGATCACTAACACATTAGACTTACGAATTAACGATAACTACCATAAATCCACGTCAACTAACCCAATCATCACACAAGTTAGTCATTTACGCACGAGGGGCAAAATAGTCATTTTACCCTCCTGGGGTAAATCGGTAGTCCTACCCTACAGCGGTATTTTAGTAATTTTACAACTTATCCACTTGGGCCTATGGACCCATTGGGACTACATGGCCCATTTCAGCCCATCGCGGCCCGAAATAGCCATCCTACAGCTAGAGTAGTGAGAAATACATACCTGTTAGGAGACTGCAGTTAATCCGCGTTCCCACACTCTTAGCTGATGCCCAACCCAAATGAGCATGCCACCAAGCGAAAGGGATCATCCCAGAAGGGTACATTTACTCTGATCGTGGTTCTCTCTATTTAAAGCCAGCTTCCATCCACTCTTCTGTTAGCTTCCTGATATGGGATCCCTCCATCATCAGAGTTTAAAACCAACACCAACTCTTGCCGTCCCAACATAGCAAAATAATCAACCTTTGCGTGCCAAGGGATTCGAACCAAAGTCCTCTCACATGCCAAGTCACACTACCAGCACTAGGCCATCAACTAAGTCCAACACATTAAACTTTAAAGCGCACCTACTTGCTTCCAGATTTATTGAAAAGAAAAACCAAAATAAATTGCAAGAGCCAAGACTTGAACCTTGAACCTCTTGCTTCCTCTATGGTGTCACTTCCTTGTCCCCTAAGTGGCGCTACCTTGCCACTACACCACACTCCTTTTTGTGACATCTTTTACCCCTTTACTCTTAAAAGCCCAAATGCCAATTGCATCACTTGTTCTTAAAATCAAAATTCTGAAGACTACCACGGATTTAACTTAAGTTTAGGCCTTCTAAAGGCCCACTAACCTACTAAAATATATATTTTAACCAACCAGAACACACCCAAAATTTAAAAAAAAACACAGAAAGACAGAAAACTCGAAAATTTGACGTTACAATTACAACAGTATGGTTACACACCTGTTAGGTTTCTAGGCATGCAACCCCCTTCTTGTGAAGAACCGCACCTAAAACAAATGACCATTTCATATCCAATGTTAGTCGCTCTTGGAACCAATCCAAAAACAATTGACTTAGATTCGTTGGCCACCTTACCATTCCCTAAAAGGATGTAGTCTACGGCTTTAAGGAGAGACCTTGCTCGCTACGATTAGGAGCTATCAACCATCATTTGATAGAACCAAATGTTAGCAACTTAGGAAATAAATAACAATACTCTCAAACATTTGAGGCAAAAACAAATTCCACTCTTACCAAAAGACTTATCACCTAGAAGTAATTTGCGTTGGACAAAACCAACAGCCTAGGAAAAGGAGATCGATTGGATAGGAAAGATTGATCTACCAGTATTCAGCCAAAAGAAAAACAATTGAGTGGGAGAGACTAAGTACTCGACCAAGGTGCAAGGTGAAGGAAGGACAAAAAAATGAAGAGGGAGATGAAGAAGTATTCGGTCACAATAGCACAATGAAAAGAGAGGAAATCTATTAACACCAGAAAGAATCGAATGGGGGAATTCAACTAATCCTTGCGTGAGGGAGTGGGGTACAGAGAATCGGCCAAGGAAAACTCTTATTGAAAAGGGAAGAAGAGAGAACGGCCAATGGAATAAAGAACGAAAACCTAAAAGAAAAAGAAAGAGAGGGAGAGGAGACAGTCGATTAGAAAGGGCACTGTTGCAGAGAACAAAATTGAAATAGACATGAAATGACAAATACCCGAGATGGAAACAAAAATATTCGGCCTCAATCCAAAATGAAAAGAAGCAAACTTCGACACTAAAGGAAGGAAAAAGACAAAAATGTTCAAGTCAGAACCGATAATGAGAAGAGAAGAATCTTACTACTCCCTAGCCGAAATCTGAGTGGTCAGAGTCCCCATTTTGGCACAACTCTCCCATATGTCAAATCCCACTTTTTCCTCCCCTAATATCTCCTAAAATCCCTCTTCAAATCTCTCCCCAAATCCCTCAACTGATCACTCCTCCCTTAACTACTCAGTTTGAATTCCACTCAAACACCTTAGTGTTCCAGTCAAACCACAACTCCTCCACAACATTTTTAGGAAATAAAACACTCCCTTGCGTCAAGAAGGACTTGAACCTTAGACCTCTTAGAACACTCCACATGCCCCTATCCCTAGATCAATAGGCTTTTTATGACATGCTTTACCCATTTTTATTTAAAAGCTTACTGCCAAGAGACAGTGCTTAATCCTTTACAAAACAAAACTTTTTGCACCTGTTCAGGCTTGAACCCAAGACTTGTCAGACTCTTCCCAGAACACTTAACCACTAAAATAGATACACAGTTGTGTCACTTTCTTGCACAACTAAATATTTATGAGCAGCTTCCTAACTATTCCCACTCAAGACTTAATACTTCTAGGCCCAAAATTCGGGGCGTTACAGTCAGACCGAGCGAGTTATTCAAATTCTCAAAGACATGTTGAGATGTTGTATTTTAGAGTTTGAGGGTAGTTGGGAAAAATACTTACCATTGATTGAGTTCGCGTATAATAATAGTTTTTAGACAAGTATAAAGATGGCACTGTACGAAGCTTTTTATGGTTGCAAATGTCGAACTCTGCTATACTGGACTGAACTAAGTGAGAAAAAGATCCACGTGGTTGAATTGATCAAAGAAACTGAAGAAAAACTGAACATGATTTACGATAGTTTAAAAGCAACTTCAGATCGACAGAAATCATACGCGGATTTGGAACGTAAAGAAATTGAGTTTCAAGTTGGGGAATGAGTGTTTCTCAAGGTGTCACCATGGAAAAAGGTTCTTCGATTTGACCGTAAAGGGAAGCTGAGTCTGTGTTTCATTGGGTCGTACAAGATTACTAAACGAATAGGGCCAGTAGCATATAGACTAGCTTTACCATCAGAACTTGAAAAGATTCATAATGTCTTTCATTTATCTATGCTACGTCGATATAGATCTGATCTGTCACATGTGATTTCTCTGATAGATGTTGAGATACAAGATAATTTGACATATAGTGAAGAACCGATCATGATTTTAGCTCTTGAAATCAAAAATTTGAAAAATAAGCGCATTTGGCATAAAAATGGGGTCGAGAAAGCTACATGGGAACCCAAGGAAGCTATGCAAAAATAGTACCCTAACCTATTTACTGGTAAGATTTTCGGGGACGAAAATCCCTAAGGGGGGAGAGTTGTAACAGCCCATTTTTTAGTCAAATAAAAATAGTGGTTTTGGGACCACAAATCTAAATTCAAAATATTTATTTTATTATTTTATTAAATTTTATAGAATGATAGAATTATTGTGTGAAAGTTTCGTAAAGAAATTTTACTGTTTGAATGCTTAATTCGGTAAAAAGGACTAAATCTCGTAAAGTGTAAAACTTGAGTTCTAATAGTTAAAAGTATTAAATAGATATAGAACATTAAATTTAAGGTCCTTAAGTGGTAATTAGACCGTTTTAATTGTGAGTGGACAAAGATGGACAAGCATTAAGTGATTTTTTACGTTATGTTACAAAGGTTAAATTAGTAAAATGGTTATTATTGTTAATTAAATAAAACAAAGTCATTTTTATTCATCTTTCTTCATTTTTGTTGCCGAAAATTTGAAGAAAAAAAAAAGCTATTCTTTAGGTTTTCATTCAGTCACTTTGAAAGCAAGATTAAGGTATGGTTTTAGCTCGATTTTTAATTTTTTTACGTTTTTGAAATCGTTGCTTCGTATTCTAGCTAGCCTGTACCTTAGATTTTGAAATTGCTAAAGATTTATCATGTTGGCACTATTAAATGCTTGAGTAATTTACTAGTTAATGATGGATTTTGAATAATTGTTGATAGTTAAACTAGTTTTTTAAAGTGATTTTTGACAAAAATGTCAAAAAGGGATTAAATTGTGAAAATATGAAATATGGTGGTTAAATATGTGAATAAATAAAAGATATGGGCTGCTAGGGACTCCATTAAAATTTGGCTAAGCTTGGGTTGTACTAAATTGCATGAATTTGCAATTTTATGTGATAAGGACTAAATTGTAAATATGTAAAAGTTTAGGGGAAAATGTGTAAATTTTCCAAAATATGAATTATGAGCTAAATTGAATAGATTGAATATTAAATGTACTGAATTTGATAATATAAAGATCATGATAAGCTGAGATCGAAATTAGATTGGGGAAAAAGAAAAGTGGATGAATAGCCGATAGTTGTTATCTGAACGATAGAAGGTAAGTTCGTATAATTAGAATTGAACTTTTAAATACTTGTAATTATTGGAGATGAATGTATATAATTGATATACTTTAAATACGAATGCTTTATTGATATAGACTGATGGATACCGAGCCCCATTTGAACCGAATGAATTCGTAGGATACGAGTGACATGTCACTAGGGTTATTGTTTTGGTTGAGATCCTGCATGTGTTGTAGACTCACCGCAGCTCGTATGAGCTTACCGATATATCAGCTCATAAGAGCTTACTATTCTCGGCTCGTATGAGCTTGCTATTTCAGCTCATCAAAGCTTACCGTTTCAGCTCAATAGAGCTTACTGTCCATCAACTCAGGAGGAGCTTACTATTCATAGCTCGAAAGAGCGAAAAATGATAAGGAATTGACGGATTAATGATTTATATGTACTGTACATCACCTGAGTATCCCTCGAAATTCTAATAGGTTCAATAGGCATAAATTCTGTGATATAGTAAAGTATTGTTTATATGAACGAATTACTATTATACTATTGAAAGTAAAATGTTACAAATGATGTTCATGATATATGTGAATTTGATATGATATAATGTATTGAGTATTTACATTAAGATTATGAATGATTTCATGTATTTAGGTGACCAAATTATGATGAATGTTTATGTTTAGGTATTTGGTAATTGAATTAAATACATCTTGATTATTGCATTGATTATGTATAAATGGTAAGTTTAATTCTAAATTATACGGGCTTACTAAGCTATAAAACTTACTCTATTTCTTTTCCTTGTTTTATAGAGGTTCGCTTGGTCGTTTCGGACAAATTGGAGTTACAAATCACAATATTCAATTACCGATTGGTACTTTTGAACTTATGGATATATGTATATATGGCATGTATAGGCTACTTATAAAGATGATAGTTATGACTATTTGAGATTTTGATTTTGGTACATTTTGTTTTATAAGTTTAAGCCATGTGATTTGGCTAACTTGTTATTATGTTTTGGTATGTTTTGGCAATTAGTTGTGGAATGGAAATATGCAAATGATTTTTTGTCATATGATAGGCTTATGAATGGAAAATGTATGATATTAGTTAAATATTGAATACTATGTGGAAATGGTATCATATGTGTATGAAATGTTATGGAATGGCTACCAATTGGGTTGTAAAAATGTTACTATTTATGCTTGTGTATACATGTGAAAATAGGGTGGCATAATGGCTTTACAAATAGCCTATTTTTGTCCACACGAGCAGAGACATGGGCGTGTGTGACACACGGTCATGTTACACGGTCGTGTATCCCTTGGTGTTGATATTAAAATGAAGTCAGTATGCTCAACACGGTCTCACACATGGGTGTGTGACTGGCTGTGTGGTACAAATCAGTATACCCTACAGGTTTGGCACGGCCTGGCACATGGGCATATGTGGCCACTTCGAAGGGCACACGGGCGTCTGGTTGGCTGTGTGACCCAGGTTAGTATACTCTTCAGTTTTCACACGGCCTGACACACGGGCGTGTCTTATGCCGTGTGATGCAAGTCAGTATGTATGCCCTGTTTCACACGGTCTAAGACACGGGCGTGTCTACTAGCCGTGTGAGGTAGTCGACCTTTTCACATGGGCATGTGGTCCCTGTATGTTTGAAATTTTTCTAAGGTTTCCAAAATTTTCAAATGTTATCGGGTTAGCCTCGAACCATTTCTAAAGCATGTTTAAGGACCCGTAAATCCTTATAAGGGACAATATGATTGTGTTGAATGGTATTTGATTATGAATGCATGAATGTATGAGTTATGTATGTTGAGTAATGTGTATTGATCGGTAATACCTCGTAACCCTACTCCGGTGACAAATACGAGTTAGGGGTGTTACAACCACTATGAGCTTCCTGAAAGATTTTCTGAATGAGTTTTAAATTCTTTGGTACACAAACTCTGCCTCTAAAAAGTAAGCAATCATCAGACCTTATCTGAAATACTGATTTGGGAGTCAATTCACACAATTTCCATTTAGCTACCAAAACATCATTGCATTTCTAAGCCTTACAAATCTTTTGTAAGAACATCGATTTAGCTTTTAACTCAGCTAAAATCGAACCATCAACAGATAATGACAGCTTCATATTCAACGCTCGCAAAGCAAACAAAGATTTGCTACTCAGGGTATCAGCCACTACATTTGCTTTTCCCGGATGATAATAAATAATCAAATCATAATCTTTCAACCGCTCGAACCATCTGCACTGTCTCAAGTTTAAATCTTTCTACAAAATTAAGTACTTCAAACTCTTATAATCATTAAAAATGTGACATTTTTCGCCAGACAAATGGTGTCGCCAAATTTTTAATGCAAGACAATTCTACGTCATGTGTCGGATAATTCTTTTCATGCGGCTTCAATTGTCGGGAAGCATATGCTATTACTTTGCCTTCCTGTATCAAAATATAGCCTAAACCATTTAAAGATGCATCACTAAAAATCACAAATTCTTTACCCAATTTAGGATAAACTAGAACGGGTGCTTCGGTTAATTGTGCTTTCAACTGGTCGAGACTTTGCTGACACTTCTCGGACCATTCGTATTTCACATCATTCTATAATAGTCGCGTCATTGGTGCAGCTATCATCAAGAATCCTTTGACGAATATTCTGTAATATCCAACTAGTCCCAGAAAACTTCTAATCTCAAATATATTTCTCAAAGGCTTCCAAACAACAGTAGCTGAAATTTTACTCGGATCTACTCTGATGCCATCTACCGACACAACATGTCCCAAAAAAAAACTTCTCGAAGCCAAAAATCACATTTGCCAAACTTAGCGAATAATTGTTTTTTGCATAAAGTTTGCAAAACAATTTGTAGATGTTCAACATGCTCGGATTCATCTCATGAATAAACTAAAATATCATCGATGGAAACCACAACAAATCGATCTAGATACACTATGAAAATTCTATTCATCAGATCCATAAATACTGCAGGTGCATTGGTTAAACAAAATTGCATCACTAAAAATTGATAATGTCCATACCTAGTTCTGAATGTAGTTTTCTGCACATCCGAATCTTCAACTCGCAACTAATAATAGCCCGAACAAAGATCAATCTTTGAAAATATTGTTGCACCTTTCAACTGGTCAAATAGGTCGTCAATACGCGGCAATGGATATTTGTTCTTTATCGTCACTTTGTTGAGTTGTTTATAATTGATACATAACCGTATAGACCCATCTTTCTTCCTGACGAATAAAACAGGAGCAACTAAGGAGAAAAACTAGGTCGAGCAAAGCCTTTATTTGTCAACTCTTGTAGCTGTGCTTTCAACTCTTTTAATTCTGTAGGTGCCATTCTGTATGGTACTATAGATATCAGGGATGTTCCCTCAATTCAATTCCAAACTCAACGTTCTGAGTTGGAGGTAGCCCAGGTAACTCTTCTGGAAATATATCTAAGAATTCACATACCACTGGAACCGATGCTAGTTTCGTTTTTGAAATTCTAGAGTCAACTATATAAGCGAGATATGCTTCACAACCCTTTTTAACATATTTTCATGCCATCGTAATTAAACTAGATGTACCATCCAATCTATCTAATTTAATTCGGACCCGCCTTCCATCCTGACATTTTAGCACGATATATTTTCTTCTACAATTCACAATAGCATCATGCTGTGTTAACCAATCCATTCCCCAAATCACATCAAATTCATTAAAAGGTAATAGCATCAGACTAGCGGGAAAATCGTAACCCTTAATTTTCAGTGGGCAAGACCTACATAACTGATTAACTAGAACATACCGACCCAAAAGATTTGTAAGTTTAATAGTATAGTCATGAACTCAACATGTATTTTCTTTTTGTCTACTAATTTAGTGCATATGTACGAATGAGTTGATCCAGGATCAATCATGCATATGTATTAATATCAAAGAGAGAAAAAGTACCCACAATAACACCTGGAGCTGTCGCTTCTTTTCGAGCTTGAATTGCATACTCTCTAGCCGATGTTCTTGCTTCTGACCGTTCAGTCATCTCGCTATTCTTTCCTTTATCGGGAGTAGTATTTCTAGCATATCCAGATCTTCTACCCCTATGAGAGGTTGCTTCGAGTTTATTTGATTGATTCTTGAAATTGCTTTGCCTCTAGGGACAATTACAGAGAAAATGGTCAGTAGCTCCACAATGGAAACAAGCTTTCAATTTTGATAGACACTCACCAAAATGTCTTTTATTATAATCATCACACATCGAAACGGTTCTCTCCACATTTCTTACATTTCTAACACTCACCGCTGGAGTATTGACTGTCTAGAAATTGCTTTGTCTTGGTTTCTCTCGGTTGACAAATTCTGAAGGAGCAGCTGACCAACTCGTGTCATTTCTAAATTTCTTTGAGGGAGACGACTGGGCAGGCTTGAATGACCCTTTCTTATTATAGTCTCTGAATCTTGAATCTGGCAGTCGTTTACTTTTACAAATCTCTTCAACCTTCTATGCTCACTCGAATAACTCTACAAATTCTCGTAACTTTAGTGCTGCTACAGCTAACCAGATCTCATCGTTCAACCCATATTCAAATCTGATACACATTTTGTTATCGGTCGATACAATATTACGAGCATACTTTTTTAATTGCATAAATTCTCATTCATATTCAACTATAGTCCAGTTTCCTTGCTTTAATTCAAGAAATTCTTTCTTTTTCTGATCGATAAACAATTGACTTACATACTTTTTCTTCAATTCATTTTGGAAAACATCCCAATTAATTCGATCATTTGATACTACCGTGTACTTAAAGTATCCCACCACAAATATGCCTCGTCTTTCAGCAAAGACACTGTGCATCTTAAACAATCTTCAGGGGTGCATAGTCATTCTACAAAAAACTCTCTTTGTATTTAATAGCCAGTACTCGAGTTTTGATGAATCATCATCTACCGTACCTCTAAACACTTTCGTTCCATATTTTTGAACCTTATCTATGAATACCCGAGTAACCAACACCGGTACAGGGGTGGTAGTATTCAAGGGTGCCAGAGGAGACACAACAGGGGGTGGAGGAGGCGGAGTAGCCATATTTGCTTATTTAAACTCATTGAACCATTGGTTCACCATTCCCATAAACATGTTTTTCATTTCATCACCAAAGATTGAGGAATACGAGCACTGTTACTTGCCTTAGGATTCGAAGCTAGAACATTACTTTCAGCTTTATTAACTATATCTTGATTTGATTCCGCTGACATCTTGAATCTATAATAAACAAATTGTTAGAACGGATCAAACATATCAGACTATCACAGGTTATATGTGGTAGGTATATACTAATTCTTATTTCGCTATATTAGTCCTAGAATCGACTGAACTGTAGCTCTGATAACAATAAATGTAACACCCTAACCCGTATCCGTTGCCGGAATAAGGTTACAGAGCATTACTAGAGTTTTCAAATCAAACGAACAAAAATTTCAAACATTTCAAATCATATCGATAATCATATTAAAACCAATCAAAATCATACATGTTATCCCTTATACGAGCCCTCCAGGCCTTAAAAACACGTTGGAAAAAAGCTGGGATTAAATTGGAAACTCAGAGAATTTTTTAGAAAATAGAGAAAATTTACAACACTGCAGGGGTCTCAAGGCCGTGTGGGCATTTGAAGTTGGGACACACGGTCGTGTCCCAGCCCGTGTAACTCACTGACTTGGGTCACACAGCCAAGCCACACGCCCGTGTGCTAGGCCATGTAACAGCCTAACTTGCAACCCTTTGAAAGCTACAGGGGTCTCCCGACCATGTTGCCTGGCCGTGTGTCACACACGATTGAGACACACACCCGTGTCTCTACTCGTGTCAATGAAAACTAGGCCATTTTTAAGCCATTTTTCTCACCCAATATGACATGTACCTACAAGCACATTTGTAGACAATTACTAGCCATAACAAGGCACCAAAATCATGCATATTCGAGCTATATACATGTGATATAATAAAATCCAACCAATATGCCCAAAGGCACCTCAATGACTACATCAAAACATGTACAACCCTGTACTCAATTTGGCCAAAATAATCAACAAACTTCTAGGCATATTTATATCTATACATACGATTTAATTTACTTACCAAAACATACCAAATGGTGCTAACCAAGGCATTCAACTACTAGCATTAACATTCATATATGTCATTCACAACAAAGTACCAATTCACTACATTTCCAAAAAAGACACTTGACATCTATAATATGTAAAATAATTACTAACATTTCATCTTCCATCATTCAAACACCTAACAAAATACAAATGCTAGCATAACAACTAAAATTCATCAGCATTAAACCATTCGTAAGTGATTGCATTCATACCAATTTATCAAATCAAAAGATACATATGTACAACCTAGAAAACATAGTGTCCAAACACACAACATAGTGATTCACTTTTATAACAAAATGAACTAGCCACATATACATTTATAATTATAGGCACATATACATGCCACAATCCCAAAAGAGTTAAAAAGCTACTAACGACGATGGATAGTGTGAGCCGAAGTTTCGATCCGTCCCAAGTCAAGAAAAGTAATCTAAAAAATGACACATAAACTCGTATAAGCTTATAAAACTTAGTAAGTATGTAGCAATTTATTTAACTTAACATTAAATGAATGAACCCCTATTTTACTTAATAAATATTACCGAAACATAACCACGACACAGAAGTGCTATCAAGAGTACCGAAGTACAACAGAGGCACGTAAGTGCGATTAGGGGTACCGAAGTATAACAGGGGCACGTAAGTGCTATCAGAGGTATTATTATATAATAATTAACTACTTGATTATAAAATACAAATACGTAAGGAAATCAAATGAAATAATTTAATTACTATGAACTTACATCGACACTATCGCGAAGGAGTACGATCAACTAATCCACAACTTTTGCCTTCCCTCGATTTAAATCCAGTTGAGATCTATCTTGATCTAAATAAATAAATTCATCCAATTTAACAACTATTCTATTCAATTCAATCCAAATTAACATGTTAGCAAAATTACACTTTTGCCCCTACACATTTGATTTCTTTTCAGTTTAGTCCCTAAGCTCAATAAATGAAATTCATGCAAATCCATCCCTAAACCAAGCTATCAAAATTTCATATAGGTCCCTATAAACTCATAAAATTCATTATTTCACAATTTACACCATGAACTTTTCACATTTTTTCAATTTAATCTCGAATTGACATTTTCAACAAAATTCACTTTACAAAAGTTGTTTATCTAACAACATATATTCATTTTCTTCCACCATACATCAAATTCACATGATTCATTCATGGTAACATCCTAAAATTTTAACAATTTTGCAAATTAGTCCCTGAGCTAGCTATATTAAGCTACAACGATTTCAAAAATATAAAAATCATTAAAAATAGAGTTATAATTCATACCATGCAATCCCAAGAGATTAACTGAACTTTCAAGCTCCAAAAAACGGGGTTTTCCAAGCCTAATTTTGGTGGAGAAGAAAGCTCATGAAGATGAGCACTAATTTTTCTATTATTTGTTTTATGATTATTTTACTAATTACTATTTTAACCATTATTTTTAACCTTTAAAAAATTAACTAAAATGTGCCCATTTTTGTCCATTAACCATATCAATGGTGTAATTACAACATAAAACCTCAAACCATTTAAAATCATAGCTAATAACTCCCTTTAATGTATAGAACTCAAGTTTTACACCTTTTGCAATTTATTCCTTTTTATCGAATTAAGCATGCAAACGGTAAAATTTCTTAATGAAATTTTTATACGATACTACTAACATGTTGTAGGCATTAAAATAATAAATAAAAAATATCTCACATCAGATTTGTGGTCCCAAACCACTATTTTGATTCTACTGTAAGTAGGCTTTTACAATGTGGTTGAAACACACACCCGTGTGATTGAGGTACATGGTCGTGTGGCCAGATCGTGTAACTCACTGACCCAGTGACCAAATTAAAACATTAAAGGAGCAGGAAAGAGACGACCGTGTGGTTAGCATGCATGCCCATGTGACTGAGGCACACGACCATGTGACTAAATTACACGCCCATTGGTGATTGACTATTTTTCCCCAATAGGGGTCACATGGCTGTGTGACCAGCCCGTGTGACCCACTCGAAATTGTGTGTCAGATACCTAATTTCCAAATGGCTTATGGTCATGTGGACTGCCTGTGTGCTTGCTCGTGTGGCTCAAAACCACTCCCAAACTTGATTCACAAGCACAAAAATTTATAGAAAAAATCACTCTAAAATACAAATGTTTAGAAAATCACACCTTAATATGTGTTCAGAAGCACCAACGAATGATCAATTCCCACCATCGAACCAAACTGAAACTCGATTACAAGATCACATCAATCATTCCTCCTATATGAATTCGAATTGAATGTAGATGTGAAAAGAAATGAACCTCCTTGAAACGGAATTCGACAACATTGTTGAAATAAAAAAGAAAGAAAAAAATTAAATAAAAAAAGAGAAAAGAAAAGGAAAACATTGGAACAGAGGAATTTTGAAGTTAAAAGGCAAGATCTCCAATTAGGAAATAAAAACTAAAAACTAACATGAAAGGAAATAAATGAACCTGTGAAGGATTTTGGGAATTTTTTGATTTTTCTAAAAAAATTAAAATAAATAAATAAATTAAAAAGATTTTTAATAAAAATTTAACCTATCAAGGTTTTTAGAATTGAAACCAAAAAATAAAACATTTCTCACATTGCACACACGTGGACTCGAACCTAAGACAAAAGGTAAGCTACCCTAAAGAGCTAGTCACTGAACCAGTAAGCTCATCCTACTCTTAAAATGTGAAAACCAACTTAACAGTCCCACCAAACCACTAACCCAACCAGCTAACCTGATTAATTCTAACTCTAATTTCGGGGCGTTACAAAAGTAGCTAAATAAAATATACAATAAAATAATAAAGTCAAAGAAAATGTTGGATAATTGGAGATAAGTTTTCAATGTAGTCTCGATCCAATCTCCTTATTTGAAGGGATCCAATTGCTTGATTTGTTTCAATAAAATCCAATCTTCAAGATTTTTTGCTTTAGATGGGTTGATATTCTTTGGTGGGGTAATATATTTCCATAGGTTCATCAAGATTCATAGCTCAAGGATTTTGTTAAAAAATTTGCCAGCTCCAAAAATAGGAAGTTATTCTACTTGTCACTGTGGTCACTACCATTGGCACTACACAAACTACATAAAAAAAAAAAAACTTGCCCTAACAATCTTCCCATTCAAAATTTTTTTTGAACAAAGCCAAATAGTAAGGAAGCAAGACAACAGAAACGACGAATGCTCACCCTTAGTACAATCCCCTTAAACCATCATTCTTAATTCTAAACAAAACCAGGCAATTTAACCATCAATGCCCTTGAATATTTCCATCAACAATCAAAGTACCAAAATTATATTGAAGTAAAAAGAGGATAAAAGTTTGTACAATTTAGATAAGATATGATAATTTCTAATGCTAAAAGCCATTGGGTGGGAATAGTATGTCTGCAGATAAGATATGTACAATTTAGATACTTTGAGTTGAACAAAAGTCTCATTAGCATCCTGTACCTCAACTTCATGACATTCTTGCTTAACTTCACGACTTGCCCTTATCTTGTTGTGACCATGCCATGTTTTTAGGGATGCTGCGACATCCCCTATTTCCATGTTGTGACCATACATACGATTTCACCACCTATTCTCAAATCACTTCCAAAGTTTTACGAATACCTTCGTGGGCATGAGATAAATTCGAACATGATAAATATATGTATTTTTATATTGATATTGATTTAATTATGTGATAATATTAATGTTTGATTAGGTTATGGTATTTAATGATATAGTTCTAAATAGTCTAAATTGCTCCGACAATGTAATGTGACATCATGCACTCGGATCCGATAGTCTGGTTGGGTGTGTATGAAATGGATGTCAAGACAACATTTCTAAACAACTATTTTGAAGAAAACATCTGCATGGTGTAGCCCACCAGATATATAGCTAAAAGAAATGAGAATAAAGTTTGCAAGTTTCTAAGATTCATAGATGGACTTAAGTAAGTATCTCGCTTATGGAATCAAAGATTTGATTAAGTGATAAAAAATTTTGGATTTGAACAAAACGTTGATGAATCTTGTGCCTATAAACGTATAGTGGATGGAATGGTGGTCTCCCTAGTTCAGTATATGTCACACCCTCATTTGGCAAGCTGGTATTGTTTGGGAGATTTTGTTGGTGAGACTACCTAAGTCACGAGACTTAGATTTATTAGCATTGACGAATTTCTTGGCGAAGTATTTTGCTGAGCTTCCCCGAGTTTGCGGAATCTTATTTTGTAGTTGGCGAGTTCCCTATATTAGCAAGGTTTTTGATTGGCGAACTCTCCCACTAATATGTATGCCACCTGTGTTTTGTGTTGTCGCAGATGTAATTGTAGTGGTTAGTAGGACATGTTTAAGTCATCTAGCATCCTAGTGAAGGTAACGTGTCAATAAACATGACACTTGGGGAGCCTTGTAGGATGTGATTAATTACTTGAAGGGTGTGTGCATGATTACTGATTAGAGATTAACCCTAAGTGGGATTTGGGCTAGATATAACTATAAATAGGACAATCTGATAGTAGAGAGAAATTTTTATTTTCATCTGCTTTACTTGTCTTCGTTATCATCGAAGAAAACCTAGAGGTGTTCTTCATCGCTAACGGAAGAGCTAATTTTTAAGCTTGTAGAAGCTTCTTTGTTTAAGTTGTCTACTAGTAATTTCATAAATCCTTCTTCAAGTTTTACTAGATAGAAAGAAGTTGTTGTAAGAGCAGTTTAGTAAGGTTTCCATTTGAATACCAGATAGGAAGAAAAGTTCCATTTGGGAACTATTTGCATGTTTACCAATTCATGTTATTTTATTGAGCTTTGGTTGTTTTTATATTTAAAAGAAGTTATTTGATTGTTTTAGCCAAAGATACAGGAGAAGGTCCTAGTGCTAAGGGAAATGAACCCGTTGAGTAGAAAGCTCTAAGTGAAGGTTTTTGGTGAGTTCTTTTGTACCTTGAGTTTGTTATCTGTATTAATATGTTTAAAATTTCTTGCTAAATATCTAGGTGAGTAGCCTTAACTATCACATCCCAAAAATCAGGTTCAAAACTCGAGGGTTAGTGAATCAGAAATCAGAATTAGGTTAGATAATTCAAATAAAATATTAAAATAATTAGAACTAAAATTTTGGGTTAAGAAATTAAAATTAGGTGTCTAATAATAAATTTTTTTAAAATGGATTTTTAAAATGGGGCTTGATTTGAAAATAATTTAGAAAATAAGTTTTAATTGAAAAGAAGGAACTATTTGAAAAATGGAAGAAACTAGAGGTGATTAAATGGGTAATAATCCAATTTTTGAGAAATGGTTGCCTATTTAACAACCCCCACAGTCCTTTCCCTCTCATTTCTCTCTTCATTCAAAAATTTTTCCAAATACCAAATTAGAGCTTTTCTCTCAAAATTGATTCATCATATTTTATTCTTTAGCTTTGTAAACACAAATTCCTCTTTTAATTTCAAAAAATCTTCAAGTTTTCTTCCTCAATTTCTTTATTGTTCTTCACATGTCCTAGCTCTAATATGACTCATAACTCATCTTTTTCGTCTAATTGAGGTAACATTCTAAATTTTTATGATTAAACTTGTAACACCCCAAACCCGTGTCCATCGTTGGAACAAGGTTACGAAGTATTACTGGACTAATAGAATAGTAAACCATTCAAATCATACATTAATACAAACATAATCAAATTTCATTCAAATACATCCATAATGTCTCTTAATTGAGCCCGTGAGGCCCTAAAAATTCTATAGAAAAAAATTGGTACTAAATCGAAAACATTTGGAAATTTTAAGCAAACATTTAAAAATTTGGACTGCAGGGGTTACACGGCTGTGTGACTCCCCGACTCATACACACGCCCGTGTTTCAGGCCGTGTCCCAGCCCATGACCATGCCCGTGTAACTCACTAACTTGGGTCACACAGCCAAGCCACACGCCTGTGTGCCAGGCCGTGTACCCCTCGAAATGACCTCACACGCCCGTGTGCCAGGCCATGTGCTAGGCTATGTAACTACCTGACTTGTATGCATTGAACCTACAGGGGACACACGGTCGTGTTGCATGGCTGTGTGTCACACACAGCTGAGACACATGCCTGTGTGGCCCTAAAATGAACCTTAAAACACAAGTTTACCATTTCAAGATTTCTTAGACCTTAAGAAACTCAAATACCAATCAAAATAGAAATCCAAAAGGATAATAATTAAGCCATAAACACGTCAAACCAACTTAAATAGTGTTTAACCAATGTATTCTCATTGCTACCACAAGTATATAACATTTTCACAACAAAATAATCATCAATTCAATTCATCAACTCTTTCAAACAACACCTAATCAATATACCTAACAAAGTTACCACAATCACAACAATTCAAATACATATATATCACACATACTAGCATCACAATTATACCACATTCTTATACAATATGCAAGTTAGTTATATACACAAAATATCATTCATAATATTTACATAAGCCAGACATTGACCAGAACCGCACAAAAACCTATACATGCCATATAATTCGAATTAAATGTTTCAAAAAAAACTATCGAGATAAACTAGATAGTGTGACTTGAGTGCCGATCCGATCGTCCAACCTTCTGAAAATCTACAATGACATTAAACAACACAAGTAAGCTTAATGATGCTTAGTAAGTTCAACAAGTTAAACGATAAATCTTACCGAATTAACTATAATAATTCAAACAATAATAACCATCCAAAAGAACTACCTGTCATTCACAACATCAATCGATAAAATTCATCCATAATCAGATTAATATGAAATAAACAACATATCTTTCAAATTCATTAACTGAATCACCTTACCGAGATTTTCCATTCAAAGAATGGCTTACGGGTAAGAGTACATCGTCAACAGAAGCTCATAGAGCTGGTCCACTAGATCACTCTAACAGAAGCTCATAAGAGATAAACAGAAGCTCGTGAGAGCTGAACAGAAGCTCATAAGAGCTGATCCACCCAAATCACGCCAAACATAAAGTAAAACACAGGAGTTCACAACAAATTTTGAACCCCGATTTACTTGGGTAATATGCCGATATCTCCCTCCAATACCATTTTCGCTCCAAACCCCCGTCATACACCAAAACATGAATGTACTCAAATCCCACATTCAATTCAAACTGAATATCCCATTTAATATTATAATTCAAACAATAATTCATTTCCAATAATAAAACATATATAATACTAATCACCGATTAATAAAAATGTTAAGTTTAACCGTCTGAACTTACCTGGACTAAATTGTAGTCGTTGTAGAGGTTTAGGAACTATTCTGCTATTTTTCCTTTTCCAGGAGTATCTACGAGATTTTGATCTAAAATGAAAAATTTGTTCATTTATTAGCACATATTTCATTTCTAAACCATTTTACAATTAATACCCTTTTACTTTTCAAAATTACACAATTACCCTAAACTATTACAATTTTTACAATTTAGTCCATTAACTTGAATTTCATCAAATTAACCAATTTTCTCAACTCCACATTTTATCCAAATATACTAGGCCTTCAAGCAGCCCTTAATAAATATCAAATTCACTATCCAACCCTAATATTTTGACATTTTCACAATTCAATCCTAAAATCAAAATCTAGTAAAAATTACTTTACAAATTCATCAAATAACATAATCAAAGCTCCAAATACATGATATTCATCAAAAACATTAAATCAAGTATGTTTTTATTTCATTTTGAGTTTCAATTGATTTAATCAAGATCTCAATAGATCAATTGATTTTAAATCGATTTTTAGCTTGAAAATGGTAGATCTCGTATTATTAAGCTAAGCTACTATTTTAAAGTGATTTATAACTAATTTTGATCTAATTAAAATATATTTGATCTTAATTTAGCAAATCCTTAATGAATTTAAACAAATTGAACATTTGCCCTTTTTAAACGAAAAATTAGATCTGTGTAAATAGATGAAATTGATGGTTTAGATCTCTAATTTGATGATATTTAGGAAATATGAAATCAAAATTTAAGCTTAGAAATGAGATTTGAGTGGTTAAACACCTATTTCGGCAAAACTAACTAGTTTTTCGGTATTGTAAATGAGAAGCTTATATTTATGATTCTAGAGTTATTTAGTTGTAGTTTTTGTTGTTTGTAATGTATTTGCAATATGTTTGATCTGTATGCAAAGTGCCAAATCATTTGGGAGCATCAACAAGGAAGGACAAAGGCAAACAAAAGCTTACTTGAGCTTTTAACATTGAAGCAAATGTTGCAAAGGTGAGTGATTTGGTGGGCTATAATTAATGCACAAGTCAGTGAATTAAAGGGGGCTTAGGTGGCCTAATCACCTATCCTAAGTCCCAAGAGTAAGTGTACTTACCTAAGCTATGATACTTCTGATATGCTTAAGCATGTGATGTGATTATATGTGTTGAGTATACATGACTGGATATGCCTTATGATCAGTTGATTTAATGTGCATACATCTGATATGGAAGTGAATGACTCAATGAGCAAGTGTGTAACAACTCATTTTTCAGTGGAATCGAAATAGTGGTTTCGGGACCACAAATTCGATTCGAAAATAAGGTTTACTTTTAATTCATTATATGGTCCATATTATAATAAGCATGTCATGTGAAAATTTTGATACAAAAATTTCATCGATTAAGTGTTTAATTACGAGAAGGACTAAATCGCATAAAATACAAAAGTTGAATTCTAGTAGCTATAAGGATTAAATAGCTATGAAATTCAAAACTAGAGGTCCTTATATGGTAATTAGACCATTAAAGAAAAGTATGTAGATTCTTAGTGACTCATCCATGGAAATATAGAAAAAGTGCAAGGACTAAATTGGAAATTGCAAAATACTGAATTAATTGAAAGATGAAAAGAAAATATCATCTTATTTTCTCATCATATTCAACCTAAAAATATATGGAAACCCTAGGAGAGAGAGAATAAAATTTCAAGGCCTAATTGAGTAAGATTCCTTGTCCCGTTTTTAGTAATTTTGATATTTTTGAAACCAGGATAACTTAAACTATCTATTTGAGGGATTAATTTGAAAAGTTATCAAAGTATGGAAAATGGATCATGGATGTATATGCTGAAAATTAGAAATTTATGGTAGAAAACGAAAGGTTGTTGATAGATAAACAACTTTTAGAAAGTGATTTTTGATGAAAACATGATTTAGGGACTAAAATGTAAAGTTGTGAAATTTGATGAAAAATTATAAAATTTTATGAATACATGTGCTATAAAATTTGTAATGGGATTTTGGTTAGGCTTGAAAAAGGGAGAAAATTGCACAAGTTTCATTTTCCGAGCCTAGGGACAAAATTGAATGTTTGGTTATGTTGATAGATAATGACTTGAAAGAATATTGCATGATGAGCTCATCTATATTTACTTGATTGCTATGAGGATTTTTGGTGACTAACATGTTTGATTGAACGCATGTGTTTAGGCAATATTGCTAATGGATGGTAAACATGATATTGTGTGCTTAGATTTAAATAACGGGATTGGTAAGTTTAGTTTTCCATTATACGAACTTACTAAGCATGTAATGCTTACTCCACTTTATTTTCCCTGTTTTATAGTGTTTGAAAGCTTGCGAAGGTTGGAGGATCATTGGAGCATCGTCACACTATCAACTAGTCATTTTCGGTATACTTATTATGTAACACCCCTTACTCGTATTCAACGTTGGAACAAGATAAAATGCATTACCGGACTTACATTGTAAGCAAACATACAAATCGAGTCATAAATTTGGTATCCAAATTAAAACCATTTGTATCCAATCATAAAGTCCCTAATACGAGCCTATGAGGCCCAAAATATGCTTTGGAAGTGGTTTGGGACTAAACTGATAACTCAGGGAATTTTTACAAAACTTAAAATTTTTTTGCTATGAACAGGGGTCATACACCCGTGTGGTTTGGGACATGCCCGTATGGGTAGGCCGTGTAGTCACACACACCCGTGTCCCTAACCCGTGTAACTCTCTGTTTTGTAAAGCATGAACAAATTGAAGTCACACGGCCAAGTCACACGCCCGTGTGGTTAATTTAATTTTCAAAAAATAGGTGCAGATTTCACACGATCGGCCCACACGCCTGTGCTTGGGGCCGTGCCCCTCACACAGCTGAGACACACGCCCTTGTCTCTGCTCGTGTGCTCAATTCTGAGTATTTTGTTTCTCAAAATTAAAGTGTAGGGGATACATGGCCGAAATGTAACATCTCGACTTAGGGCCTAGTTGGAAAAATGGTTTCGAGACCACATCTCTGAAATAGAAATAATTATTTCATGATTATTATGAGGCCTAGTATAAGAATGCATGCTTGTTTAAAAATTTCATGGAGAAATTCAATGCATAAGATGCCCAATTTAGTTTTAGGGACTAAATTGAATAAGTTGCAAAACTTGAGTTCTAGAAGCTTTTAGCATGAAATTGAGTTGGATTATAAATTAGAGGTCCTTAAATAGTAATTTCACCAAGTTCTAAAAATTTGGACAAAAAGGGGCATGCATGGGTAAAATTTTAAAGAAGCATTTTGGTCATTTGGTTAATTAAAGAATAAAAAGGGAAAAATCAAGCAAAAATGTTGTCCATCTTCTTCATAATGTGTCGAAAATTCAAGGGGTTCCATAGCTAGTGTTTTCAACATTTCAAGCATGATTGTAAGTGCTCCCTAGCTCCATTTTTTATGTTCTTTATATTTTTGAGGTCATTGAAGCATGTTCTAGCCATTTCTACCATTATTTTAAGCTAGGGTTCATGTTAAAAAACTTAACCATGTGTGACATGTTTGTATTTTGGTGTTTAAAGGAGGAATATGAAACTTTGATGTATGATAAACATCTTTTGTTAAGTGGTTTTCCATGAAAACACCTAAAAAGTACCAAGTTGCTAAAGATGTAAAAGTGAGTAGTAGAAAAGAGAAATAAAGGAAAATATGGGCTATTATTAGGTAGAATATAATTCAGCTAGGCTTGGGAAAACAAAGGAATGTAGGTATTTCATTTTACGAGCCTAGGGACTAAAATGTAAAAATGTACAAAGTTAGGGGTAAAAAGGTAATTTTGCCATAGAGTAAGTTTTCATGCTGAAATTAAAGAATGCGATGAATTAATAATTTAATTTGTTTATATAGACTCAGAAAGACCAATTCCGAAAGTAGACCGTGGAAAATAAAAGGTTTTGGAATAGTCAGAGTCCAAACCGGAGACATCATTCAGGTAAATTCGTGTAACTTAACCGGTTATATATATATATATATATATATATATAAATGTGTTCATTCTATTGCTGTGTTGTATTGAATGTGTAATGTACAAATATTGAATAGTATGAAAATGTCCATAATCCCGAAATTGAGTGAAAAGAGTTATAGTCCGTTCGAATATTGAATTCCGATGGATAAGTTATTTCTCACATGAAATGGGATCCTGCATGTGTTATAGAAACTGTAATGCCCCGTACCCGAGACCGTTGCCGGAGTCGAACACGAGGTGTTAACAGACTTAATTCATTGCTTAAACAGCTCAAACAATTTAATTTTAGAAATTCTAGACAAGCTGGCTAACTGCAACATAGTCGCTTAAAAATTCATATCTTGAGTTTTAAAACTCAAAAACCAATTCTGTAAATTTTCCCTGAAACTAGACTCATATATCTATTTACTAATTTTTTTCTAGAATTTTTGGCTGGGCCAATTAGTACAGTTTATTAGTTAAAGTCTCCCCTATTTCAGGGTTCGACTGCTCTGACCTCTGTGTTTTACGAATTAGATATCTCTCTGTACAGAATTTCAGTGACTATGAAGTTTGTTTCTCTTAAAACTAGACTCAATAAGAAATCTGTACATATAAATTATGACTTCTAGTTATTTTTATACAATTTATGGTGAATTTTTAAAGTCAGAACAGGGGGTCCAGAAATCGCTCTGGCCCTGTTTCACAAAAATTTAAATATCTCATACAATATAACTCATATACCTGTTTCGTTTCTTCCATATGAAAATAGACTCATAATTCTTCAATTCCATATTTTATTCATTATCTAATTATATCTCTAATATTTTTAATGATTTTTCAAATTCACGTTACTACTGCTGTCTGAATCTATTTTATGGTAAATTTTACCTATTTCATGGTTTCCATAGATTAACTAGCAATTTGACATACATAACACCAAATATGATCATAATTAGCCATTCCAATGGCTAATCATTACCAAGCATTTTTATACTACTCAATAACCATATCATACGACCATATATACAAAATGATTATAATGTTATACATGCCATACTCAAAATATACAAGCCATTATGCCAAGATGGTATACGGATAGTGTGAGTGTGCCTCCGACCGTTCCCGATTTTCGAGCTGGCTTGTCAACACTACAAGGAATGAAAAGAAGGGAGTAAGCATAAATGCTTAGTAAGTTCACATACAAATAGCAAGTAACATAACCATATAAGTAAACATAAAACATCATTTGCATAATCCTCACCAAGACATTCATATCATATTTTCATTTATCATCTTACCATATTGTTGTTATATCGATTTTTCAACCCGAGGGTTAAGTACATACCTGTTCAAAGTATCCATTTCACAACACTTACCAATACATTCCTTTCATCTTGAGTATTCCTCCATTTGAGTAGAACTTTACCCATTGAACACATCGGAATATAATTCGGATTCGTGGAAAGTTTGCACATAAGTGCCACATATGTAGCCAAGCTACTATGTAACCCGCCCATAAGCGAACTCGGACTCAACTCAACGAGCTCGGGCGTTCGCATCCATAAGTGAACTCGGACTCAACTCAACGAGCTCGGATGCCTAGTTACATCTCACGAACTCAGACTCAACTCAACGAGTTCGGACATTTGCATCCATAAGTGAACTCGGACTCAACTCAACGAGTTCGGATGCCCAAATATCCCAGTGACATGTCACTTGTATCCTAATCCATTCCTAAGGTTCAACGGGATCTTTTTCCCAATCATGTGTCTCAACCATCTTCTACGGAATACCGATACCGATACTCGGTAGTATTTCACATTTTCCAAGTATATCACATAATTTGACATATTATCAAACAATTATCACGAGTATAATATTTCATAATAATTATCATATCATTTAAATAACATAAAAACATTTAAAATAATAACTATGTTACCAACATTTACATATGAGCTTACCTAGTATGCGAAAATGGCTACTTTTACCATTTCGTCCACAACTTGGTATTTTCCCCATTTTAGCCCGAATTTCAGTTTTCCTTGCTCTATCATTTAAAATATAGTCTAATTAGGATTCACATTATTCAAATTGACCCAAAATCATATTTTTAAAAAAATTACAATTTTGCCCCTAAACTTTTGCATATTTACACTTTTGCCCCAAATCTCGCAAATTAAACTTCAGCCTATTTTCTTATGTTTTATGACATGCTGATCATCTTTCCCTTCTATGGAAACATCAAATTCTCACTCTAACATGTACTTATGACTATTAGGTATTTTTACCGATTAAGCCCTTTTGCTCGTTTTCACTTAAAACCGAGTAGCACAAGTTGTCTAACATAATTTAAAACCTCATATTCTATCATAAAACACCAAAATACACAAATTTCACCTATGGGTATTTTTCCAAATATAAACCCTAGGTTAAATTATTGCTAGCATAAGCTAAATCGAAAGCTACGGGACTCCAAAACGTAAAGAACTTGAAAAACGGGCTAGAATGGACTTACAATCAAGCTTGGAAGCTTGAAAAACCCTAGCCATGGTTTCTCCTTGCTATATTCGGCCATGGGGTTGAAGATGAGCAAAATTGGCTTTTAATTTTGTATTTTAATTCATTTTACACCTAAATGACCAAAATGCCCTTACTACTAAACTTTCCAAAAATTCCATCCATGTCCAATTTTTTTCCATAAACTTAGAAATTGGTAAAATTTCTATTTAAGTCCTCCTAATTAATATTTCAAAACAATTTCATACTAGAAACTTCTAGAATGCAAGTTTTGCAAATTATTCGATTTAGTCCCTAATTTCAATTTGAACACTTTATGCATAAAATTTCTTCACGAAAATTTCACACAATCATGCAATTATATCATAGACCTCAAAATAATCATAAAATAATTATTTCTATCTCGGATTTTGTGGTCACGAAACCACTATTCCGATTAGGCCCTAATTCGGGATATTACAACTCTCTCCCCCTTTAGGGATTTTCGTCCCCGAAAATCTTACCAGAAAAGTGGTCTTCACTTTTAATCTCATATTCGGTGCCGAAGAACTTTCACTTAAACTGTACCTCCAATACATCTCTTTAATTTCTCATATGATCTGAAAGCTTACATCTCAACTCTCAACTGTTCTTAAATTTTCAACCCTTCTCAGTTTCCCATGATATCATGATATAAAACCCGAATCTTAACTTGATTAATGGAAACCGAAATTCCAAGAAATCCAACAATCAAAGAGACCTGAATTTCCATGAATCTGATGAGTAGGAATTCATTCAATACAGATATGATTTATAGATCTCGCCAAACATTTAACAATAGAATACATCACATTTTCCTCTTTCTCGCCATGGAAATAATTCGATATGGCCTCAAGAATAATCCTTCTCATTTCCATCCCAATATCAACACCGATTTAGGATAATTTTGATAGATCCCAATGCTCACTTTTAACCCCTTTGACAATTCCGATTTTATGTAACATCGAGTGCTCTAAACTATCACATTACCTCACCGCTTTGAAACACATCACAATTCATACAACAAGATACATTATCGAAAGTTAGGAAGTCTTTACTCAATGTAGACTAGTCTAGTTCGACGCTTTCTGCTTACCAATATTCTCATCAATCCGAACTTTGTCAACATGTAATAAACTTTTCAGCTTTCACAAAATGAAAACCTTATCATTCGTAGTGACTTTAACTAATATCAAACTTTTTGTAATAAATATACACTTCTCGCTCGAATATTTACTCTTTTATCCGCACAAAACGAAATTCTATTATCGACTTTGGAAAAATAATCCTAAAATAATTGTCGCATGAAATCTTTCAAATAGATAATTCACCATACCGACTGAAACTCGCGCTTTTATCACTTATGCCTTTACTAATGTCAAATCCTTACACAGAAATTAGAAAAAATCCCAATACTAAAATCACCACATTACCAAGATCAAATTAGAAGTATAGTCATATTTGACATGATTATCACGAGCTGAAGAACGCACTTCGAACACGAGTCATAATTGACAAATTATGGAACAAAGATAACAAGAAAACCGAATAAAGAAATCCAAAATAAAGAAATCCAAAATAAAGAAATCCAGAATAAAGAAACCCAAGATACGATACTATGCTGGAGAATCGAAAACCAAGCCGGGGAATCGAAAACCAAACTCATAGAGAAAATACGGAATACCCCGATAATTCTTCAAAGAAAGAAAGTCCAAAAGAAAACATCATTTAATCCCACTGGAATCAAATATAACAAGAACAATATATCTTCCCATACATATATATCAGATGAAGCATCAAGTAGACGAAACAGAATCATAACATCATATGTATTCTCTCATCAATTCTTATCGATTTAATTGAAATAGAATACCCGATGAAATAGAGCAATATAAATTATAAACCAGTCGGACTACCAATGCTTTCATCCAACACCAGATTAAAAGACATTCCCATATAACAAGAATTTTTTCGAAGATCAATAGCCATAGAAACATTTCTCGAAACGGGTAAACACATAGAACATCTCAAAAGAGATCTGCTAAATCATCCGAGTCATAACTATCACACTCGAGATAGTTCACATTTCAAATATCATTTCCCCAACCAGTTCTGCCATCACAAATTTCATATTAAACCATTCACTAAAGAAGGCCGATTCTGAATAAATTTCGATTTACACTTTTCTCGACCTTGCACTGAGTAATTCAGGTTTACCAAGGAGAATTCCTTTTCTAAGCTGGAGCGGTGCATAATTCCAATAATCTTTACGTCAATCCGATACTTTATCGGCTCGACTTTACTTATCAGCTCATTTTTAATCTCTGATCATACTTATAATTATTCTATCACTGAACTCTTTGGGTTCTCAACCGGAAACTTATTCAATACAAATCTCATGAAATTCCATTATAAGTACCATTTCAGTAAGGGGGAGGGGTTGTAGGACCTCTGACTTGAATTTCTTATACATACACATATGACACAACTACCATCATCATAGCAACATCATCAAAATCATGTCATTCATTCATGTTGGCTTACACCAATTTTCCTATTGTCCCATTTAGACAATATACTTATTCATACATTCTATGTTTTCTAGATAGCTTTACTTATCCATTCATTTAATTAAATTAAGTCATGCTCATTACATCATATAAGGCCAAACAAACATAGATATTTGCACCACAATCATAACTTTCATTTCGTGCATCATCATGTACATATCATTACAATCATATAATTCAGTCCAACAATTTAACACAGATAAGTTCATTTCATTATAATCCTTTATCTCATAAAAATTATATATCATTAGCATTCATCAACATTCGACGTCCAAATCAAAACAAGGACATTTTCATTTGTATCACAATATTACGACTTTTATTCATACCTCTACTACTTTCTATTTATTCCGTTCATCTTATAAGGTAAGCCATATACACTACATCATATGAGCATTAAGCAAATATGAATATTTATCACATATGTATCATAAACCTTTATTCATACTTTTCTGAACCGATACTTATCATAATCATAATTTTACTCAAATACCTTCACATAACATTGAACATGGTCGGCGCAGCTCGGTTGGAGAGTACCCTGTCTAAATAAGACGGTACTCATACGCGTCGGAAGACATCACACTATCACAGATCAGTGGCATGTATAGCTAAACTTTTACACATGCTAGGTTAGTCCAAGAACCGACTAAACCTACTCTGATACCACCAAATGTAACGCCCCGTACTCGAGACCATTTCCGGAGTCGAACATGAGGTGTTAACAGACTTAATTCATTGCTTAAACAGCTCAAATAATTTAATTTTAGAAATTATAGACAAACTGGCTAACTGCGTCACAGTCGCTTAAAAATTCATATCTCGAGTTCTGAAACTCAAAATCTAATTCTGTAAATTTTCCCTGAAACTAGACTCATATATCTATTTACTAATTTTTTTCTAGAATTTTTTGCTAGGCAAATTAGTACAGTTTATTAGTTAAAGTCTCCCCTATTTTAGGGTTTGACTGCTCTGACCTCTGTGTATTACGAATCAGATATCTCTCTGTACAGAATTTCAATAACTATGAAGTTTGTTTCTCTCAAAACTAGACTCAATAAGAAATCTTTACATATAAATTATGACTTCTAATTATTTTTATAAGATTTATGGTGAATTTTCAAAGTTAGAACAGGGGGTCCGGAAATCACTGTGGCCCTGTTTCACAAAAATTTAAATATCTCATAAAATATAACTCATATACCTGTTTCGTTTCTTCCATATGAAAATAGACTCATAATTCTTCAATTCCATATTTTATTCATTATCTAATTATATCTCTACTATTTTAATGATTTTTCAAATTCACATCACTACTGCTGTCTGAATCTATTTTATGGTAAATTTTACCTATTTCATGGTTTCCATAGATTAACTAGCAATTTGACATACATAACACCAAATATGATCATAATTAGCCATTCTAATGGCTAATCATTACCAAGCATTTTTATACTACTCAATAACCATATCATAAGACCATATATACAAAATGATTATAATGCTATACATGCCATACTCAAAATATACAAGCCATTATGCCAAGATGGTATACGGATAGTGTGAGCGTGCCTCCGACCGTTCCCGATTTCCGAGCTGGCTTGTCAACACTACAAGGAATGAAAAGGAGAGAGTAAGCATAAATGCTTGGTAAGTTCACATGCAAATAGCAAGTAACATAACCATATAAGTAAACATAAAACATCATTTGCATAATCCTCACCAAGACATTCATATCATATTTTCATTTATCATCTTACCATATTGTTGTTATATCGATTTTTCAACCCGAGGGTTAAGTACATACCTGTTCAAAGTATCCATTTCACAACACTTACCAATACATCCCTTTCATCTTGAGTATTCCTCCATTTGAGTAGAACTTTACCCGTTGAACACATCGGAATATAATTCGGATTCATGGAAAGTTTGCACATAAGTGCTACATATGTAGCCAAGCTACTATGTAACCCGCCCATAAGCGAACTCGGACTCAACTCAACGAGCTCGGGCATTCGCATCCATAAGTGAACTCAGACTCAACTCAACGAGCTCGGATGCCTAGTTACATCTCACGAACTCGGACTCAAATCAACGAGTTCGGACATTTGCATCCATAAGTGAACTCGGACTCAACTCAACGAGTTCGGATGCCCAAATATCCCAGTGACATGTCACTTGTATCCTAATCCATTCCTAAGGTTCAACGGGACCTTTTTCCCAATCATGTGTCTCAACCATCTTCTACGGAATACCGATACCGATACTCGGTAGTATTTCACATTTTCCAAGTAGATCACATAATCTGACATATTATCAAACAATTATCACGAGTATAATATTTCATAATAATTATCATATCATTTAAATAACATAAAAAAATTTAAAATAATAACTATGTTACCAACATTTACATATGAACTTACCTAGTATGCAAAAATGGCTACTTTTACCATTTCGTCCACAACTTGGTATTTTCCCCATTTTAGCCCAAATTTCAGTTTTCTTTGCTCTATCATTTAAAATATAGTCTAATTAGGACTCACATTATTCAAATTGACCCAAAATCATATTTTGGAAAAATTACAATTTTGCCCCTAAACTTTTGCATATTTACACTTTTACCCCAAAGCTCGTAAATTAAACTTCAGCCTATTTTCTTTTGTTTTATGACATGCTGATCATTTTTCCCTTCTATGGAAACATCAAATTCTCACTCTAACATGTACTTATGACTATTAGGTATTTTTACCGATTAAGCCCTTTTGCTCGTTTTCACTTAAAACCGAGTAGCACAAGTTGTCTAACATAATTTAAAACCTCATATTCTATCATAAAACACCAAAATACACAAATTTCACCTATGGTTATTTTTTCAAATATAAACCCTAGGTTAAATTATTGCTAGCATAAGCTAAATCGAGCTACCGGGACTCCAAAAACGTAAAGAACTTGAAAAACGGGGCTAGAATGGACTTACAATCAAACTTGAAAGCTTGAAAAACCCTAGCCATGGTTTCTCCTTGCTATATTTGGCCATGGGGTTGAAGATGAGCAAAATTGGCTTTTAATTTTGTATTTTAATTCATTTTACCCCTAAATGACCAAAATGCCCTTACTACTAAACTTTCCAAAAATTCCATCCATGTCCAATTTTTGTCCATAAACTTAGAAATTGGTAAAATTCTATTTAAGACCTCCTAATTAATATTTCAAAACAATTTCATACTAGAAACTTCTAGAATGCAAGTTTTGCAAATTATTCGATTTAGTCCCTAATTTCAATTTAAACACTTTATGCATAAAATTTCTTCACGAAAATTTCACACAATCATGCAGTCATATCATAGAACTCAAAATAATCATAAAATAATTATTTCTATCTCAGATTTTGTGGTCACAAAACCACTATTCCGATTAGGCCCTAATTCGGGATATTACAGAAACGATTTAACCCGGATGGGTAATCCATTGATCTCAGTGTAGAAGGGATTTAGCCCGGATGGGTAATCCTAAAATGAGCCTATCGATCATATGTTTCAGTTAGGATTTAGCCTGGACTGGTAATCCTAATTGACTGGATTTAGCCTGGACTAGTAATCCAGATTAGATTCTGTAGGGAATTCTTTGTCATAAGAAGGATTTAACCTGGACTGGTAATCCGAAAAAGCCCTTAGAGTACATGGCACAACTATAATTTAGCCTGGACTGGTACTTTTGCTATAAGAGATGTGGCTCGAGAGTGTACCGAAAGGGTACTACTGAATATGAATTGACGGTCAGTAAATTGTACATCTAGAGTGTACTAAATGATGAAATATCCATTGGGAATTCAAGGATTCAATGGATAAAGTACATGTAAATGACTCAAGAAATATGAATTTGAATGTGGACATGATATGATGAGCTCATCTGTGGATCTTGAAATTCTTGTGACTAACTTGTTGATTGAGTGCATGTGTTTAGGGAAAATTAGTTATAATTGATGGATAACATGGCTTATTGAGATTATGTATTAAAATGACTGGTAAGTTTACTTTCCGTTATAGGAACTTACTAAGCATGTAATGCTTACCACGTTTTACTTTCCTCTGTCTTATAGAGCTTGCAGACTCGTGAAGGTTGGAGGATGGTTGAAGCTTTGATTATACTATCAGCAATCTCGTTTTGGGTATAAAAGAAGTATTCATTTTGATATAATGACATGTATAGGGTAACTTATCTTTTTAGTTACATGTGTCATTTAAATTAGCCAAGTGTAATGGCTCATGATGGTTAACAAATCATTTTGTATCTGGCCATGAGATATGGTTCATATTTTTCTATTGGGTTGTAACCCTTATTAATCATGCATGCATGCAAGTGTTCATGTTAATGTGGTTATGAAAATGGCCATAACAATGTAATAATGAGTAAAGTTGGAAAGAGGGTTATAAAACCTAATAGTTATATATTGGTATGAAAAGATTGAAGGAAGTTTGTAAACTTGAGATAGTCCCAAATAATATTAGGGGCATAATTTTAATCATGAATGTAGGTACTTGAGTAGCTAGATGTGCCTTCTTGCATGTTAAGAAAAATGTATAAGTAAGTAAGTCTTAAGGGTGACAAATGGCTTGGAAAATAGCCTAGAAATTGTCCACATGAGCAGACACACGGGCGTGTGTCTAGACCGTGTATGACACACGGTTTGCCCAATGGGCCTGTTGTTCGACCGTGTGTCCCCTGCACCTTAGTTTTACAAGTCATAATGTCCTGTAGTAAACACATGGGCTAAGACACGGTCATGTGTCTTGGCCGTGTGAGAGACACGGCCTACCCACATGGGCGTGTACTTTGGCCGTGTGAGGTCTGCACCAATTTATGAAAAAAATCATTAAATTTTAATTGATCACACTGTCTGGCCACACAAGCATGTGATGCGACTGTGTGACCATAATTTGGTACTGACGTCATAGTCAGAGAGTTATACAGCCCGAGGACACGGGCGTGTTGAAAGGACGCGGGTGTGTACCCGGTCTCACATAGGCGTGTGACTCAATTCTAAGGAAAAATTATCCAATTTTTTCTAAATTTTGCAGTTTGGTCCCGAACTATCCCCAATGCATGTTATTGACCTCGTAGGTCTATATAAGGGACGCTAAACATGTATATGATTGAAGTGGGTTTGAAAGGAAGTTTTATAACCTGATTTTGCATGCCCGATTAAGCCTCGTACCCTGTTATGGCCTCAGATATGAGTAAGGGGTGTTACATTTAGTGGTATCATAGCTATGGTTTAGTCGATTCTCGGACTAACGTAGCTTGTATCGAGTCTAGCTATACATGCCATTATACAAGTTATGACAGTGTGACATCTCCTAGCCATTTAAAATGTATTTGTATATAGTAAATCTCTTCCAACCAAGCCCGAGATGAGCCCAAGGAAGCTGAGAGCCATGCTCCAGCTTCCGTACAACTAGCCATGTCTGGTAGTAGTAGGAGGCCCATGTCTAGGGGCAGGAAGAGGCAAAGGCAGCTTTTTTGAAAAAATGGATGAATGTTTGGTGAGTACTTGAGAACCAACCCTGCTATACCACGACTTCCCCCACCTCCTACCCGATCTGAAGAAGAAGTACCACAAGGTATGGCGCTAGCTAGAATTAGTAAAGCTCCAGTAGATAAAAAGAGGAAATATGAGGCTGAAGAGTTTATGGCTACAATTGAAAATTATCCGGAATGGGTTGAGTTCTGGCTTGAGAACACCATGCTAGTTCTTGACGAGCTGTCATGTACCCCCAAGGAATGCTTGAAATGCGCAGTATCTCTCTTGAAAGACACTGCGTACCACTGGTGGAAGATTGTATCATCAGTGGCACTGAGAGAAAATATTACATGGGAGTCTTTCAAGCTAAATTTAAAAAGAAGTATATTAGTCGAAGGTTCTTAGATCTGAAGAGAAAATAATTTCTAGAACTTAAGCAAGGAGATTGGACAGTGTTAGAATATGAACGAGAGTTTTTCCAACTGAGCCAGTATGCTCAAGAGTGAGTTTAGTCTAAAGCAAAAATGTGCAAGTGCTTCGAAGAAGGATTAAAAAATGATGTTAAACTGTTTATTAGGATCCTTGAGATAAGAGAGTTTGCCGTGTTGGATGACAGAGCCAAGAAAGCTGAAGAGCTAAGTAATGAAAATAAACAAGCTGAGAGGAAAGCTCGAGTTTTGAGTAAGAGATTCATAGGCAAGACATATACATCTCCCACAAAGAAGTCGAGAAGCCACCAGGAACGCTTCAATTCATTAGTGGGATATTCGGGTAAAACAAGAACCTCTAAGCGCCCTAATCTGCGGTCTTCATCCTATAACGCCCAATTTTCGGGTTTTCTGTGTTTCTGTGTTTTATTAAAATTTGGGTGTGTTCTGGTTGGTTAAAATATATATTTTAGTAGGTTAGTGGGCCTTTGGAAGGCCCAAAATTAAGTTAAATCCGTGGTAGTCTTCGGAATTTTGATTTTAAGAACAAGTGATGCAATTGGCGTTTGGGCTTTTAAGAGTAAATGGGTAAAAGATGACACAAAAAGGAGTGTGGTGTAGTGGCAAGGTAACGCCACTTAGGGGACAAGGAAGTGATGCCATAGAGGAAGCAAAGGGTCCAAGGTTCAAGTCTTGGCTCTTGCAATTTATTTTGGTTTTTCTTTTCAATAAATCTGGAAGCAAGTAGGTGCGCTTTAAAGTTTAATGTGTTGGACTTATGACACAAATGAGTTGATGGCCTAGTGGTGGTGGCGTGATTTGGCATGTGAGAGGACTTTGGTTTGAATCCCTTGGCATGCAAAGGTTGATTATTTTGCTATGTTAGGACGGCAAGAGTTGGTGTTGGTTTTAAACTCTGATGATGGAGGGATCCCACATCGGGAAGCTAACATAAGAGTAGATGGAGAGTTGGCTTTAAATAGAGCAACCATGAGGAGAGTTGGCATACCCTTCTAGGCTGATCCCTTTCGCTTGGTGGCGTGCTCGTTTGGGTTAGGCGTCAGCTAAGAGTGTGGGAGCGCGGATTAATTGCAGTCTCCTAACAGGTGTGTATTTCTCACTACTCTAGCAGTAGGACGGCTATTTCGGGCCGCGATGGGCTGAAATGGGCCATGTAGTCCCAATGAGTCCGTAGGCCCAAGTTGATAAGTTTTAGAATTACTAAAATACCCCTGTAGGGTAGGACTACCGATTTACCCCTGGAGGGTAAAATGACTATTTTGCCCCTCGTGCGTAAATGACTAACTTGTGTGATGATTGGGTTAGTTGACGTGGATTTATGGTAGTTATCATTAATTTGTAAGTCTAATGTGTTAGTGATCGATTGTAGGATTATCACGTAGGAGATATCGTCATCAATCGTCATCAACCAGGTGTGTAAACGACACCCTTCCTTAGACTGAATCGGTAAAAGACGAAATACCGAAACGTTGGTATTTTGTGAACTCGCGAGCGTGCGAGCGCTCGTGAGACAGTTGTTAATGAATAGGGTGCATTTGGTTGATTAGATTACAGAGTGTGCATTTTCGTGCACAACGGTATATTTGGGCTTAATGGGCCAAAAACGAGCCAATGGGCCAACAGCCCACTTTGGTAAAAAGACGAGGTAAGTACTTCTGATTACTTGGTAAATGTTAGAATGAGCATGAAACCCTAGCAATAGGTAATAATTACTGAAATATCGTTATACATGAAAAATTACGATTTTAGCCCTAGGGATATTTTATTTTATCTGAAAAGCATGATGTTTTGTTTCTGTGTACGTATGACATGACATGTTATTCTGTTGCATGGGACATAGGTTTATATTGATGGAAGAAGCGTTCTGGCAGCCTCGCTACAATCTGGTGGCCTCGCAACATACATATCTGTATCTGGTGACTTCGTCACAATATCTGGCAGCCTCGCTACAATCTGGTGGCCTCGCCACATATATATCTGTTCTGGTGACTTCGTCACAATATCTGGCAGCCTCGCTGCAATCCGTGGCCGCCACATATGTAAACATATATATATATCTGTTCTGGTGGCCTCGCCACAATATCTGTATCTGGTGACTTCGTCACAATATCTGGCAGCCTCGCTGCAATTTCTGTGGTGTATAGCAGTTGGGTGGGTCGAGTAGTCTTCCCACATGGTGTAAGGCTGGTACGGTGGTGTTATGGATGGCTCTAGGTTATGATTTCTGCATTCATGATATATTTGTTCTATATCTGCTATGGGCCTGTGAGTTTCATTCTGATTTCTGTACTGGGCCAAGGCCCAGATAAGTCTGACTCTGAGGTTTGATCTGTTTTGGGCTATGGTTGGGTTATGTTACACATTGAGTTTACCAAACTCACCCTTTATTTTCATCTCTGCAGGAAATCCCCAACCATAGTGGGCTTGGAGCTGTGAGGGATTCGGAGTGGCCACATCATCTGCAAAGTTGGTTTTTCTAAGTTAGTTTATTTTTTTATTATTTTTATATTCTGATTAAATTTTGGGTTTTAAGTTGTAATAAGGCCGCTATATAAATTTCTCTTTTCGCTATGGTTTTCATTTTTTGGTTATATTTATACTATGTCGAAATCAAGTAGTGTTAGGTCACGCGGGTTTTCAAAATTAATGAACGTTTTCAAGACTCAACAAGCACGACAAATGGATAGCCTAAAGATTGATAAACTGGCTTTTCATTCAATTGCTATTTTTACAAAGACCACCCTAATCACTTAAACCAACGAATGCATACTTAGTCGTAAGTTCATGTGACACGTCAGATCTGGCCATAACGTCTGGGCTGGGTCTGGGGTGTTACATTTAGTGCTATCAGAGCCAGGGTGCAACAACTCGGTTATGGAACGGGTCTAAAAACAAGAGTTTTAAAGAAACATTAAATAAAGTTTTTTTAAAATCATTTTTTTAGGAACTTGATTATAAATTGTTTTCAAGAATGTTTCAAATATTTTCTCTTTACAAATAGATGATTTTAAAGATTAAAATCAGTTTTCTAAAATTAGTTTTTTAGAAGGTGGCACACCGAATCTCCGACCCAAGCCTGTAAGTTTTTTGAGCCTTTCTGATTGTTTATGAAATATCTGTTATATGCTTGTACAAAACCTTATCATGGTACTTTAGTTAGGGTAACACTGGAACTATAGAAACTCTTATAGGTAGACTGAGACTGTAGCTAGGCTACCATGAAAGAAAACAAACTCAGACTCTGAATTACTGTTATTCATAAGACATCTGTAATAAACATTGAAATATTAAACTGATTCATAAAATTCTTAATCAGATAAAACAAAATGAGTACACGAGCAGCTTGTGGAAGAGGCCGTGGACGTGGCCGAGGTAATGCTCAATCTGAATCTTCGTCTTCAGGACATGTACCGGCAGAAGATGCATCAGTACCATCAGCAACGGAGGTAGAGTCTCATGATCGAGGTGTCGGGGACGATGCTCTGTCCCAGGCGATGCTCTGAGTTTTGGAAAGGGTTGCTGGGGCAAGTACGGGAAACAAAATTTAGGGGTCTATTTCTTAGCGGCTCCGGGCCAATAAAGTAGATATATTTAGGGGCGTATATGGTGTAGCTCCGAATGTGGCTGAGTATTGGTTAGAAGCCACAGAGCGGATTATGGATGATCTGGACTGCTCTGTGGAGCAGAAGTTGAAGGGAGCCATATCGTTACTCAAGGATGAGGCTTATCAATGGTGGCTCACTGTGAGAGATGGAACTCCTGCTGACAGTGTGACTTGGGAGCTATTTAAAACAGCCTTCAAAGGAAAGTATGTTGGGGCTAGTTACGTAGACGCTCGCTGGAAAGAATTCCTGAACCTGATGCAAGGGAGTAAGTTAGTGGCTGAGTATGAGTCTGAGTTTCTGAGACTGAGCCGGTATGCTTCTGGGATTGTCGCTACAGAGTATGAGCGTAGCGTACGCTTCGAGGATGGTCTGAGAGATGAACTTAGGGTGCTAATTGCTCCGCAGATCGAGCGTAACTTCACTGCTTTAGTGGAGAAAGCTAAGATAGCTGAGGAAGTGAAGCGTACAGAAAGATAGAATCGTGAGAAAGATCGGAATTGTTTTAGGAGAGATTCAGGACTTTCAGGTGGTATGAACAAGAATATTAAGAGAGCAAGGGTAATGGAGCCAGTTCGAGCAGTACCGATGAACGCTGTTAGACTGCGGGGTTGTAGGAGTTGTGGGAAGATACATATGGGTGAGTGTCAGAAACGTTCTGGTGCTTATTTCTGATGCGGATCTATGGAGCATAGGGTTAAGGACTGTCCCCAAGAACTAGATCAGGTTCAAGTTTTAGAGCAGAAGGTCGCTCAACTAGTGAGGGGTGGGCCACAGTTTTTGAGAGGACGTGGGCAAGGCAGAGGTGGTAGTGGAAATGGTCAAGGAAGAGGAGCGCCTGGCAGGGGTGCTAGATTTGCTGAGGCTCGTCAGCCGACGTTGGTGTATGCAGCTCGTCGCCGAGAGGAGGGTGATGCACCTGATGTCATAACTGGTACGTTTCTGATTTCTAGTATGCCATACACTGCGTTGATAGATGTTGGATCTACCTATTCGTATATTGCATGTGCTATATCTGGGTCGCTGGGTGTGCGCTCTGAGGTGACCGTGAGTGGGGTATCTGTACTAAGTCCTTTGGGTCACTCGGTTAGGGTAGATAAACTGTATAGAGATGTGCCTATAGAAACTCAAGGAAAAGTTTTCTCTGGAGATCTGATGGAGCTACCTTTTAGAGAATTCGATCTTATTTTGGGAATGGATTGGCTTGTTAAGCATAGGACTACTTTGGATTGTGCTACAAAGTTAATGATGTTAAAAACCAGAAAGGATGAGGAGGTTTTGGTGATAGGCGAGCGTAGGGATTATCTATCTAATGTGGTGTCGGCATTGAGAGCCGAGAAGTGGATTTGAAAGGGATGTGAGGCTTATTTGGCATTTGTAAGCCAATCGAAAACTGAGGGTCTGACAGTGGATAAAGTTAGAACTCTCAAGGATTTTCAAGATGTTTTTCCAGAGAAGCTTCCGAGTTTGCCCCCGAACCGAGAGGTTGAGTTTGGAATTGACTTGTTGCCTGGAACGGCACCAGTGTCCATTGCACCTTATAGGATGGCATCGAAGGAGTTGGTGGAGCTGAAAGCCCAAATTCAAGAGTTATTGGATAGAGGATTCATTAGACCAAGTGTGTCTCTGTGGGGAGCACCAGTGTTGTTCGTTAAGAAGAAGGATGGGTCAATGCGGATGTGCATCGACTATCAGCAGTTGAACAAACTGACGATTAAGAACAAGTATCCACTGCTGAGAATCGATGATTTATTCGATCAACTTAGAGGAGCTTGATATTTTCCAAGATTGACCTTCGATCCGGTATCATCGATTTGAGGGTTAAGGAGGTGGATATTCACAAGACGGCATTCAGAACTCGGTATGGTCACTATGAGTTCTTGGTTATGCCATTTGGGTTGACAAACGCACCTGCAGCATTTATGGATCCGATGAATCGAGTGTTCCAACCATACTTGGATCGATTTGTAGTCATCTTTATCGACGATATTCTCGTTTATTCTACAAACCGAGGAGAAGCATGATGAACATCTTCGTATTGTCTTTGCAAGTCTTTGAGGGAGAAGGAGCTTTATGCGAAATTCGATAAGTGTGAGTTCGCTTGAGAGAGGTAACTTTCTTGGGGCATGTTGTCTCTCTTGAAGGGATCAAGGTGGACCTCAAAAGATTGAATTGATTCTGAATGGAAGCCACTCGAGGTCGATGTCGAAATTCAAGTTTTCGGGATTAGTTTGGGTACTATAGTAGGTTTGTGGAAGAATTTTCGTGATGATGGCGCGCTTTGACAAAGCTTATAAGGAAGGGGGTACCGTTTGTTTGGACCGAGAAACAATAGGAATCTTTTGAGAAGTGAAGAAAGTTACGACCGAGGCACTGTCTTCGATTCAACCGAGTCTAGAAAAGATTTTACCGTATTCAAAGATGCATCACATGTAGGGTTGGGTGTGTCTTGATGCAAGAGGGTAAAGTGGTTGCTTATGCATCGCGACACCTTAAACCACATGAAGTTAACTATCCTACTCATGATCCGGTTGGCGCGTGTAATCTTTGCGCTTAAGATTTGGAGACATTACATGCGGAGAAAGGTGTATTATATACACGCATCATAAGAGTCTTAAGTACATGCTTGACTCGAAGAAGAAGCTGAACCTTAGGCGTGGAGATGGATAGAGTTGCTTAAGGATTATGACTCGCGCGATTGAGTATCACTCGAGCAAAGCTAATGTGGTGGCTGATGCCCTAAGTCGTAGAAGCTCAGATCGATCTCGAGAGCCATGTTTGCTCATTTGAGTCGATATGACGATGGTAGTCTATTAGCGTAATCGCAAGTTAGGCCGACTGGGTGGATGAGATTAAGGAAAAAGCAGTCAAGGATGAGTCCTCGGTTTCGATTCCAAAGAGTTAAAAATGGGGATACTTCTGAGTTCAAACTGAACAGTGAGGGAGTTCTGTGTTACCGAGGTAGAGTTTGTATTCCGAAGGACTCTGACTTGAGGCAAGCAATTCTGAAAGAAGCTCATGGAGTTCTATGTGCTATACATCCTAGAGGGAATAAAATGTATCGCGACTTAAAGGAGTTGTATTGGTGGGCTGGATTGAAGTGAGAGGTAACAAAATTTGTGGGAAAATGCCTGACTTGTCAGCAAGTGAAAGCTGATCATCAATTACCTTCCGGACTTTTGCAGCCAGTGAAAGTACCACTTTGGAAGTGGGTGAGGGTAACCATGGATTTTGTGAGTGGGTTACCCTTGACTCCATCAAAGAAGGACTTGATTTGGGTAATTGTGGATAGGTTGACCAAATTTTCTCATTTTATACCTGTGCGCACTGATTATTCACTTCAGAAGTTAGCCAAATTATATGTGGCGAAAATAGTGCGACTTCACAAAGTGCCAGTGTCGATTATCTTTGATCGAGATCCTAGATTTACATCTCGGTTTTGGCAAAAGTTGCATGAGGCGTTGGGTACGCGGTTGAACTTTAGTATAGCCTTTCATCCTTAGACTGATGGTCAGTCGGAAAGGGTTATTCAAATTCTGGAAGACATGTTGAGGGGATGCGTTATCGACTTTCGAAGCAGTTGGGAGGATTACTTACTGTTGGCAGAGTTTGCATACAACAACAGTTATCAGGCAAGTATTCGAATGGCCCCTTATGAGGCACTGTATGGGCGAAGATGTCGTACACCTAGTTGTTGGATCGAGTTGGGTGAACGACAGGTTCTTGGACCTGAATTGGTGGCAGATACTGGATAGGGTCAAGTTGATTAGAAACCGATTGAAGAAAGCATCTGATAGACATAAGTCATATACAAATTTGAAGCGCAAGGGAATTGAGTACTCTGTGGGTGATATGGTCTTCTTGAAGGTTTCACCTTGGAAGAAAATATTAAGGTTTGGGAGGAAAGGCAAGTTAAGTCTGCGATTCATTGGGCCTTATCGGATTCTTAAGTAAGTGGGTCCAGTGGCTTATCAGTTGGAGCTACCTCCAGAGTTGGATAGGATTCATGATGTCTTTCACATCTCCATGTTAAGGCGGTATCGTTCTGACCCTTCTCATGTTGTGCCGGTTGCAGAGATCGAGGTCCAAACAGACTTGACTTTTGAGGAGGAGCCTGTGCAGATTTTGGATCGAGATGTTAAGATTTTGAGGAGGAAATCAGTTCCGCTAGTAAAGGTGCTGTATGTAATCATGGCGAGAGGAAGCTACTTGGGAGCCGTAAGTGGCGACACACAACAATATCCTCATCTGTTTGATTCAGGTAAAATTTCGAGGACGAAATTTCTTTAAGGAGGGTAGAGTTGTAATGCCCAATTTTCGGGTTTTCTGTGTTTTTGTGTTTTTTTAAAATTTCGGTGTGTTCTGGTTGGTTAAAATATATATTTTAGTAGGTTAGTAGGCCTTTGGAAGGCCCAAACTTAAGTTAAATCCGTGGTAGTCTTCGAAATTTTGATTTTAAGAACAAGTGATGCAATTGGCGTTTGGGCTTTTAAGAGTAAAGGGGTAAAAGATGACACAAAATGGAGTGTGGTGTAGTGGCAAGGTAGTGCCACTTAGGGGACAAGGAAGTGACGCCATAGAGGAAGCAAGGGGTCCAAGGTTCAAGTCTTGGCTCTTGCAATTTATTTTAGTTTTTCTTTTCAATAAATCTAGAAGCAAGTAGGTGCGCTTTAAAGTTTAATGTATTGGAATTATGACACAAATGAGTTGATGGCCTAGTGGTGGTGGCGTGATTTAGCATGTGAGAGGACTTTGGTTTGAATCCCTTGGCATGCAAAGGTTGATTATTTTGCTATGTTAGGACGGCAAGAGTTGGTGTTGGTTTTAAACTCTGATGATGGAGGGATCCCACATCGGGAAGCTAACATAAGAGTAGATGGAGAGCTGGCTTTAAATAGAGCAACCATGAGGAGAGTTGGCATACCCTTCTAGGCTGATTCCTTTCGCTTGGTGGCGTGCTCGTTTGGGTTGGACGTCAGCTAAGAGTGTGGGAGCGCGGATTAACTGTAGTCTCCTAACAGGTGTGTATTTCTCACTACTCTAGCAGTAGGACGGCTATTTCGGGCCGCGATGGGCTGAAATGGGCCATGTAGTCCCAATGGGTCCTTAGGCCCAAGTGGATAAGTTGTAGAATTACTAAAATACCCCTGTAGGGTAGAACTACCGATTTACCCCTAGAGGGTAAAATGACTATTTTCCCCTCGTGCGTAAATGACTAACTTGTGTGATGATTGGGTTAGTTGACGTGGATTTATGGTAGTTATCGTTAATTCGTAAGTCTAATGTGTTAGTGATCGATCGTAGGATTATTGCGTGGGAGATATCGTCATCAATCGTCATCAACCAGGTGTGTAAACGACACCCTTCCTTAGACTGAATCGGTAAAAGTCAAAATACCGAAACGTTGGTATTTTGTGAACTTGCGAGCGTGCGAGCGCTTGTGAGATAGTTGTTAATGAATAGGGTGCATTTGGTTGATTAGAGTGCAGAGTGTGCATTTTCGTGCAGAATAGTATATTTGGGCTTAATGGGCCGAAAATGGGCCAATGGGCCAACAGGCCCACTTTGGTAAAAAGACGAGGTAAGTACTTCTGATTACTTGGTAAACGTTAGAATGAGCATGAAACCCTAGCAATAGGTAATAATTACTGAAATACCGTTATACATGAAAAATTATGATTTTACCCGTAGGGATATTTTATTTTATCTGAAAAGCATGATGTTCTGTTTCTGTGTACTTATGCCATGACATGTTATTCTGTTGCATGGGACATGGGTTTATATTGATGGAGGAAGCGTTCTGGCAGCCTCGCTGCAATCTGGTGGCCTCGCCACATATATATCTGTATCTAGTGACTTCGTCACAATATCTGGCAGCCTCGCTGCAATCTGGTGGCCTCGCCACATATATATCTGTTCTGGTGACTTCATCACAATATCTGGCAACCTCACTGCAATCTGGTGGCTTCACCACATATATAAAAATATATATCTGTTCTGGTGGCCTCGCCACAATATCTGTATCTGCTGACTTCGTCACAATATCTGGCAGCCTCGTTGCAATTTCTGTGGTGTGTAGTGGTTGGGTGGGTCGAGTAGTCTCCCCACATGGTGTAAGGCTGGTACGGGGGTGTTATGGATGGCTCTAGGTTGGGATTTTTACATTCATGATATATTTGTTCTGTATCTGCTATGGGCCTATGAGTTTCATTCTGATTTCTGTACTGGGCCAAGCCCAGATAAGTCTAACTCTGAGGTTTGATCTGTTTTGGGCTACGGTTGGGTTATTTTACACACTGTGTTTACCAAACTCACCCTTTATTTTCATCTATGCAGGAAATCCCCAACCATAGTGGGCTTGGAGCTGTGAGGGATTCGGAGTGGCCACATCATCTACAAAGTTGGTTTTTCTAAGTTAGTTTATTTTTTTTATTATTTTTATATTCTAATTAAATTTTGGGTTTTAAGTTGTAATAAGGCCGCTATATAAATTTCTCTTTCCGCTATGGTTTTTATTTTCTGATTATATTTATACTATGTCGAAATCAAGTAGTGTTAGGTCACATGGTTTTCAAAATTAATGAACGTTTTCAAGACTCAACAAGCACGACAAATGGATAGCCTAAAGATTGATAAACCGGCTTTTCATTCAATTGCTGTTTTTACAAAGACCACCCTAATCACTTAAACCAACGAATGCATACTAAGTTGTAAGTCCATGTGACATGTCAGATTTGGCCATAACGTCTGGGCCGGGTCTGGGGTGTTACACATCCCCCATGACAACTAGTGTGGGGAGCGTGGGAAACCAAAAGTCGTGATGTAACAGTTGTAACAAGTTTCACTTTGAAGAGTGTCGGATGAGGAGCGGGACATGCCATAGGCGTGGTTCTCTTGACCATTTTCTTAAGGATTGCCCGAAATGAGATGACAAAGAGGTTGAGCCAAACCTGAAACTGAATGCTCCTATCTCTCGAGGTAGGCTTCCAAGATACCCCGGAAGTGCCAGTGGTGGTCGTAGTGTTTCAAAGGACTCCATTACAAAATCAGAGGCTCAAGTCCCAGCAAGGACTTATGCCATACGTGCTAGAGAGGAAGCCCCAGCTCCTAATGTCATTATGGGTACATTTTCTCTTTATGATATTCCTGTTGTTGGTTTGATTGACCTGAGGTCAACTCATTCATATGTTTGCATGAAATTGGTGTCTAGTAAGGAGCTACCTGTAGAGTTTACTGAATAAGTGATTAAGGTGTCGAGCCCGTTAGGAAAACATGTATTAGTTGGCAAGGTATGCAAGAAATACCCGTTGATGATTAGAGGTCATTGTTTTCTGGTCGACTTGATGTTTTTGCCATTTGATAAGTTCAATGTCATTTTGGGTATGGATTGGTTGACCCTACATGAAGCTATAGTAAATTGTAGAAAAAAGGTCATTGAATTGAAATGTGAAAATGGTGAAACTCTTCGGGTTGAACCAGATGAGTCAAACATACCATCCGTTGTGATTTCTTCTATGTCGGCTCAAAAATGCATAAGAAAAGGGTGCGAGGCCTATCTTGCATATGTTTTGAATACTAAGGAATCTGAATTGAAAGTTGAATCAGTACCGGTAGTATGCGAATACCCAGATGTGTTTCCGGAGGAGTTGCAGGGATGTCCCTCTATTAGAGAAGTTGAATTTAGCATTGACCTAGTGTTGGGAATAACACCTATCTCGATTACTCCGAATCAAATGGCTCCGATAGAATTAATGGAATTAAAGTCTTAATTACAAGAATTGACGGATAAGGGTTTTGCAAGGCCTAGTTTCTCTCCCTGGGGTGCACCAATGTTATTCGTGAAAAAAGAAGGATGGTTCTATGAGATTGTGCATCGATTACCATCAACTCATAAGGTAACAATTAATAACAAATACCCGTTGCCGAGGATTGATGATTTATTTAACCAGCTGAAGGGAGCAACAATATTTTCAAAGATAGACTTGAGGTCCGGCTATTACCAACTGCGAGTGATAGAATCAGATGTGCCCAAAGCTACTTTTCGAACAAGGTATGGTCACTATGAATTTCTTGTTATGCCATTTGGGCTAATGAATGCTCCCGCAGTGTTATGGACTTAGTGAATGAAATTTTTCGACCATACTTGGATAAATTTGTTGTTGTGTTTATTGATGACATATTGATTTATTCGCATAATGAATTCAAGCAAGCTGAACACTTGAGGACGATCTTGCAAACTCTGAGAGATAAACAGTTGTATGCTAAGTACAAAAAAAGTGAATTTTGGCTTAAAGAAGTCAGATTTTTGGGACATATTATTTCGTGTGATAGCATTAGAGTTGACCCGAGTAAAATTGCGACCGTCATCGAATGGAAACCACCGAGAAACATGACAGAAGTTAGAAGCTTTTTATGCTTGGTTGGCTACTACAGGCAATTTGTTAAAGGATTTTCTATGATCACCACTGCGATGACCAGGTTGTTCCAAAAAGATGTTAAGTTTGAGTGGTCGGAAAGGTGTCAGTAATACTTTGAGAAACTAAAGGCGTTACTGACCAAAGTACCGATTTTGGTACAACCCGAGTCGGATAAAGAATTCATGATCTTTAGTGATGCATCCTTGAATGGTTTGGGATGTGTACTCTTGCAAGGAGATAAGGTGGTAGCCTACACTTCAAGGCAGTTGAAGACTCACGAGAAGAACTATCTGGCACATGACATGGAATTGGCTGCCATTGTTTTTTTGTTAAAGATTTGGAGACACTATCTATATGGTGAGAAGTGTCGGGTGTTCACCAATCATAAAAGCTTAAAATACTTGATGACTCAAAGGATTTGAACCTAAGGCAACGTAGATGGCTCGAATTACTCAAAAATTACGAGCTTGTGATTGATTACCATCCGGGTAAGGCAAATGTAGTCGTTGACGCTTTGAGTAGGAAATCACTATTTGTCTTGAGAGCTATGGGTACATAACTGGATTTGTCTGATGATGGCTTGATCCTAGCAGAGCTGGGAGCTAGACCGACCTTTCTTCAACAGGTTTGTGATGGCCAGCAAGTCGATAAAGAGTTACAAGCTAAAAGAGCTCAATGTAAGTCTAGCAGTGAACCAGATTTTCAGATTGACTCCGATGGTTGCTTGAGGTTCCGTGGTAGGATTTGTGTTCCGAACAACATGGAGTTGATTTGGAATATTTTATATGAGGCGCATAGCGGTTGTTTATCAGTCCACCCAGGAAGTACAAAGATGTATAATTATTTGAAGAAATCGTATTGGTGGAATGGCATGAAAAGAGATATCTCAGAGTTCATATCGAAATGTCTGATTTGTCAACAGGTTAAGGCTAAACATCAAGTGCCTTAAAGGTTACTTCAGCCTATCATGATTCCCAAGTGGAAATGGGACGGTATTACCATGGACTTTGTAACAGGGTTGCCTTTGACCCCAAAGAAGAAAGATGTCATTTGAGTCATAGTTGACAGGTTGACTAAATCGGCTCATTTTATACCGGTACGAACTGATTTCTCGCTTGATAAGTTAGCCGAACTATACATTACTGAAATTATGAGACTTCACGGAGTATTCTTATCGATTGTCTTGGATAGAGACCCTAGGTTCACTTCTCGATTTTAGAAGAAGTTGCAAGAAACTTTGGGCACGAAACTAAATTTTGGTACAGCTTTCCATCCACAAAATCGACGGCCAATCCGAGAGAGTAATTCAAACTTTGGAAGATATGCTCAGGTGTTGTGTTCTTGAATTTCAAGGCAGTTGGGAAAAGTACTTACCATTGATAGAATTTGCCTACAACAACAATTATCAATCAAGTTTGAAAATGGCACCTTACGAGGCTTTATATGGGCGTAAATGCCAAACAACTCTCTATTGGACTGAGCTCAAAGAAAATAAGATTCATGGGGTCGCCATAATTAAGGAGACTGAGGAAAAAGTAAAGATTATTCGTGATAGTTTGAAAGCTACTTTTGACAGACAGAAATCTTATGCTGGTTTGAAATGAAAGAAAATTGAGTATCAAGTTGGTGATAAGGTATTTTTAAAAGTATCTCCGTGGAAAAAAGTCCTGAGATTTGGAAGGAAAGGCAAATTAAGTCCTCGTTTTATAGGGCCGTATGAGATTACTGAAAGGATTGGACCGGTAGCATATCAGTTGGCCTTGCCATAAAAGTTGGAAAGAATTCATGATTTGTTCCATGTATCCATGTTGCGCCATTATCGATCTGATCCCTCACATGCATTTTCACCAACAAAGGTTGAGATTTGTTCGGATATGACTTACGGAGAGGAACCGATTAAGATACTAGCTCAAGAGGTCAAACAGTTGAAAAATAAGAATATTGCTCTCATGAAAGTACTATGGAAAAGGCATGGAGTTGAAGAGGCTACATGGGAGCCTGAGAAGACTATGAGAAACCAATACCCGACCCTTTTTACTGGTAAGATTTTCGGGGACGAAAATCCCTAAAGGGGAGAGTTGTAACATCCCAACTTAGGGCCTAGTCAGAACAATGGTTTCGAGACCACATCTCTGAAATATAAATAAGTAGTTTATGATTATTATGAGGCCTAGTATAAGAATGCATGCTTGTGTAAAAATTTCATGGAGAAATTCTATGCCTAATATGCCCAATTTAGTTCTAGGGACTAAATTGAATAAGTTGCAAAATTTAAGTTCTAGAATCTTTTAGCATGAAATTGAGTTGGATTATAAATTAGAGGTCCTCAAATAGTAATTTGACCAAGTTATAAAAATTTGGACAAAAATGGGCATGCATGGGTAAAATTTTAAAGAAAGGCCTTAAGGGCATTTTGGTCATTTGGTTAATTAAAGAACAAAAAGGGAAAAATCAAGAAAAAATATTGTCCATCTTCTTCATAGTGTGCCGAAAATTCAAGGGGTTCCATAGCTAGGGTTTTCAACATTTCAAGCTTGATTGTAAGTGCTCCTTAGCCTCGTTTTTTATGTTCTTTATGTTTTTGAGATCCTTGAAGCATGTTCTAGCCATTTCTACCATTATTTTAAGCTAGGGTTCATGTTAAAAAAAATTTACCCATGTGTGACATGTTTGTATTTTAGTGTTTAATGGAGGAATATGAAAGTTTGATGTATGATAAACATCTTTTGTTAAGTGGTTTTCCATGAAAACACCTAAAAAGGACCAAGTTGCAAAAGATGTAAAAGTGAGTAGTAGAAAAGAGAAATAAAGGAAAATGTGGGATGTTATCAGCTATAACATAATTCGGCTAGGCTTGGGAAAACAAGGGAATGCATGTATTTCATTATACGAGCCTAGGGACTAAAATGTAAAAATGTACAAAGTTAGGGGTAAAAAAGTAATTTTGCCATAGAGTAAGTTTTTAGGCTGAAATTGAAGACTGTGATGAATTAATAATTTAATTTGTGTATATGGACTCGGAAAGACCAATTCCAGAAGTAGAAAGTGGAAAATAAAAGGTTTTGGAATAGTCAAAATCCAAACCCGGGACATCATTTAGGTAAGTTCGTGTAACTTAACCAGTTATATATATAAATGTGTTGATTCTATTGCTGTGTTGTATTGAATGTGCAATGTACAAATATTGAATTGTATGAAAATGTCCATAATCCCGAAATTGAGTGAAAAAAGTTATATTCTGTTCGAATACTGAATTTTGATGGATAAGTTATTTCTCACGTGAAATGGGATCCTGCAAGTGTAGTAGAAAGGATTTAATCCGGACGGGTAATCCATTGATCTTAGTGTAGAAGGGATTTAGCCCGGACGGGTAATCCTGAAATGAGCCTATCGATCATATGTTTCAGTTAGGGAATTCTAATTGACTGGATTTAGCCTGGACTAGTAATCCAGATTAGACTCTGTAGGGAATTCTTTGTCTTAAGAAGGATTTAACCTGGACTGGTAATCATACGAAGCCCTTAGAGTACATGGCACAACTAGAATTTAGCCTGGACTGATAATTCTGCTGTAAGAGATGTGGCTCGAAAGTGCACCGAAAGGGTACTACTGAATATGAATTGACGGTTAGTAAATTATACATCTAGAGTGTACTAAATGATGAAATATCCATCGGGAATTCAATGATTCAATGGATAAAGTACATGTAAATGACTCGAGAAATATGAATTTTAATGTGTACATGATATGATGAGCTCATCTATGGATCTTGAAATTCTTGTGACTAACTTGTTGATCGAGTGCATGTGTTTAGGGAAAATTAGTTATAATTGATGGATAACATGGCTTGTTGAGATTATGTGTTAAAATGACCAGTAAGTTTACTTTCCGTTATACGAACTTACTAAGCATGTAATGCTTACCCCATTTTACTTTCCTCTGTCTTACAGAGCTTGTAGACTCGTGACGGTTGGAGGACGGTTGGAGCTTTGATCACACTATCGGCAATCTTGTTTTGGGTATAAAAAAAGTATTCATTTTGCTATAATGGCATGTATAGGGTAACTTATCTTTTTAGTTACATGTGTCATTTAAATTAGCCAAGTGTAATGGCTCATGATGGTTAATAAATCATTTTGTATCTGGCCATGAGATATGGTTCATATTTTTCTATTGGGTTGTAACCCTTATTAATCATGCATGCATGCAAGTGTTCATGTTAATGTGGTTGTTTAAGAATGATGGACGTGAATAATAGCCTATTGAATTGTGATGAATCATGAACTATAAAAATGGCCATAACAATGTAATAATGAGTAAAGTTGGAAACAGGGTTATAAAACCTAATAGTTACATATTGGTATGAAAAGATTGAAGGAAGTTTCTAAACTTGAGATAGTCCTAAATAATATTAGGGGCATAATTTTAATCATGAATGTGGGTACTTGAGTAGCTAGATGTGCCTTATTGCATGCTAATAAAAATGTATAAGTAAGTAAGTCTTAAGGGTGACAAATGGCTTGGAAAATAGCCTAGGATTTGTCCACACGAGCAGACACACAGGCGTGTGTCTAGACCGTGTGTGACACACGGTCTGCCCGATGGGCCTGTTGTTCGGCCGTGTGTCCCCTGTACCTTAGTTTTACAAGTCAGAATGTCCAGTAGTAAACACACGGGCTAAGACACGGGCATGTGTCTTCGCCGTACATGGGCGTGTACTCTGGCCGTGTGAAGTCTGCACCATTTTATGAAAAAAATCATTAAATTTTTAATTGATCACACGGTCTGGCCACACGGGCGTGTGATGCAACCATGTGACCTTAATTTGGTGCTGACGTCATAGTCAAAGAGTTACATGGCTCGAGGACAGGGACGTGTTGAAAACACACGGGCGTGTACCTAGTCTCACATGGGCGTGTGACTTAGTTCTAAGGAAAAATCGTCCAAGTTTTTCTAAAGTTTCCGGCTTGGTCCCGAACTATCCCCAATGCATGTTATGGACCTCGCAGGTCCATATAAGGGACGTTAAACATGTATATGATTGAAATGGGTTTGAAAGGAAGTTTTATAACTCGGTTTTGCACGAATATTTGTATTCTTGCCCGGTTATGCCTCGTACCCTATCCCGGCCTCGGATATGGGTAAGGGGTGTTACACGAAACACATGCCAATTGGGCAGACAGTGTGTCATACATGGTCTAGACACATGCCCGTGTGTCTACCCGTGTGGTCAAAATAAAGGCTATTTACCAAGCCATTTGTCACCCTCATTTACACCTACACACAAACAAGTTCAATGGCATAAATCATGGTATACTTAGGCAACCAAAATATCCATAATCAAGGTTAGAACATATCATTTCGTTATCACACCTAAAATACTTACAATATCATATTCTACCAAGCCAAATCATACCAAATTCACATCCACAAGTACCAACACAAATACTTTTATCATGCATAATTCTTCTTAGATTTCCTAGCATACCAATAAGCCAATCTCAACCATTAAACAACAAAACCATTACGTCACATTCAACCATTCACCAATCATTTATAGACCACGTCATAAAAGAGAGATTTGCACATGTACGATTATACTTAAGCTTACAACCAATTTAATCAAAATAAGCCAATTCACATGGCCAAATACCAAATCAAGCCTTTGACAATTACAAGCCAATATATTTGGCTAAAATCATGATGACACATATAACAAAATGACCAAGTCCCTATACATGCCATATACTCAAAATGTTTAAGATCATCGATACCCAAAATGACAATTTGATAGTGTGATGCGATCTCCGATGACCTCCAACCTGAACTAGGTTGGTGACACTATAAAACATGGAAAGTAAAATGGAGTAAGCTATATAGCTTAGTAAGCTCGTATGAAAGAAATAAGCAAGACTTACCATACATTTAACATCTAAGTAATATAATATAAGGCGATGTAATTTACCATAACCTCATAACCATAATTCGTTCCATCAAAAACTTACCTTGAATTCATTATTTCATGAATTTAATAATCATAAGTTTTAAGCACGTACCTGTACCAACTCGTAATGGTTTCATGCTTATTCTCATCTTTGACATACCCAATGAACCACTCAGAATAATAATATTGGATACTTGGGAAACCTTGCACACAAGGTGCCACATATGTAGCTATTGCTACCTCTATCTCATAACACATATATGCTTGTTCTCGAGCCATCAACGGGCCTGCTCACACAAGCCGTCAATCAAGATGTAGCTACACGGTGCTACTCACACAAGCTATTTGTCAAGATGTAGCTACACAGTGCTGCTTGCACAAGCTGTCAAGTAACCGCAACATATGCCGGTATACCTAGCCACCGGGAGGACGTATAGGACCAGCACTGAGATCAAATAATGTAGCACCCCTAACCTGTATCCGTTGCTAGAATGGGGTTACGAGGTATTACCGAACAAGACACAAATTTTGAACAATCGTATGCATACACTTGCTCAAACTCTTAAACAAATCAAATATTAACATATATAACTAATTTAAATTCTTTAGGAATCATATCATAACATTTTATTCAAACATATAACCAATTACGTAATTCTTAAGCAAATAGTGCCGAATATATCATTTAACACATAGCATATGCACATATCAATGATAATACAAATAATTCAATCTATTATTACATACATAAATCATATAAAGCAAACATATTAAAGTATATATCATTTTTAGCAAAACTCCATTCAGCACAATAAGGATATATCAAATTTAACCAAATCATTTATGGCATATGTACATTACTACATATGATTTGAAATGACTAAAACATGAACAAATCTACTTATAAATTCATGTTTGTAGTTTTGCGCAAGATTAATAGGTCCTGTATCAATTTAGACATATTTTAAAAGAACACCAAATAGTCTATCCATCAAAATACATACAAAAGTTCACGAATCATTTCCATAACGAAAATCGAATTTCACATAAAAACAACTTCAATGTTATTCTTATTTGACCGAATAATAAACTTATATATCAATCAACTTATGCTCATCATTTAACCTATACACTACTCAACCATCAATTTTTTAGACCAAGTTAGACATACATGCATCACATAAAACTCATATAATCTTCTTGTTTTACCAATGCACAAATCACTATTCATTTGGTCATTTTTTAGAGCATTAGCCGAATGTAATCATGCTTAATACATATGCTTTGTTCAATGTTTAAATTTTCATCATTTTTAATCTATCACTTTATACGCATATAACCTTTCATAGAAATAAATCAATATACATATATATATCAACCATAATTTGCACATCAAGTCAAACATATTACAAATATATCTCATCTAATATATAAAAATATCAAACCAATACATCATATACTTATATATATAAAAATGCCGAATCATGATTAACTTACTAACATGATTCATAACAATTTCTTCATTTAACGCAAGCATATTGAACTCACATTTATCACAGGCCATAACTGAATTACCTAGTTACCATAATACATAATAAATCTAAATAAAACATGTTTCACATATAAATACAAAGCATGGCTGAACCATCAATCAAATATAAATCTATTACCTAAATTCAACATTTAACCGAATACATTCATCAACCAAATTAAATCATTACTATCAAATACAATACATAGCCGAATCATTAAAACAATAGGTAACATATCAAGCATAATTCATACTTGTATATATACCATAGCCGATTCAACCAAACCAAATAAAATCATCATTTGAGCATAGCATACAAACCAAACGGAGCACACACAAGAACCATGGTCAAGATAGCAAATACTTATATATCAAATTAGCCATTTTCGCATGGCATATTATACACAACACTTTAACATATTCGAAAAGTAGTATAGCTATAATACCCCAAACCTGGCCTAGACATTACGGCCGGATCTGTAATGTCACATTGAAGTGGGCTTTGTAAAGTATAGTTCATTTGAAGAGGGGTTCTTTTGTTTAAGCCTCGTTGGGGGCTTTATTAAAAACTAGTTTATTTTATTCTCTACTATAACTACCGGTTTATTAGCAAAGTATGTGTTTTACCAATTCGTCATTACATTTTAAGACATTGATCATCGCGGAAGCTTTTTAAAACAAGTTCCGGAAGATGATTGCTGAAAATCATTTTTATTTTGTAAATTCGATTACTACTACTATCAGCTATAAATCAATTTAAATAAATCCCTCAATTAAACATAAAACTTAAAACGGCCAATTTACATAAAAAAAATTAACCTAAATAAAACTACCATTATTAAAAAGCCCAGTATGTAACATAACAGTAGTGTGGCCCTGCCCAAGTCCTTCGTAGCATCGATCCAGCTAAGGATTACCTACGCAAATAAACAGTAGAGTGAGTTTATGAAAACTCAGTGTGTAACACAATCTAGGCCCAAGCCCATTCCAATAATAGTATCAGTGTGGGCCTTGGCCCATTTCAGTACAGTAACAATCATGCATATATAGAACCTACCCAACCATCCTCTACACTCCACTCCGTCCAACCTTACACTCCATGTGGGGATTAAATCGACCCACCCATCCCTACACTCCAGAAAAATGTACCGTTTATGACACTATCAGTATTTGCAGCAGAGCTGCGAGTGATAGGCGTGTAGCCTCTCAGTACACTTCCTCTAATATCATTAATCCCACCTTATGCAATGCAACATAATATAGATGTACATACAATAATCATGGCATGCTCATACAATCATTTATCATATAGCGGTATTTTGGTCATTTACCTCTTAGGGGTAAATAGTCATTTCACAAATTAGGGTTCAGATACGATTACTAACACAACAGAAGGTTCACAGTCATCTCACGCGACCCAAGTAACCTAGATGGTCAAAATGGTGTAAATGGGCCCAGTGCCCATTACTCAGCCCAAATTGGCCCACACGCTCTTGTGGCTTGTTTAGGCCCAAGTTTAGTCCTGGCTATGCGATCACCATAGCCCAGCTCATGATTTGTCACTTACCGCAGATTACATTTGTGCAGGGCCTACCAGTACATTGGGCCCTCACGACCCACTTCGGCCCAATGTGGCCTATTACGGCCACAACCCATGAGTTTGCTCATGATGGCCTCTACTTTCACACCAAAATCTCCACACATGCATTCGCGCGCTCGTGTAGTGACCGTTACCATTATTTCGACTTTTTAACTATAGTCATTTTACAGTAATAGGGAGTGTGAGTACACAACTTTTAAGAGAAGAATGCTAATCCCCATGTGTCTCGACCTAGATCCAAATATAATCCAACATTAGTCCTTAACCTAACAGAGTTAACACCCTTAACAACACATAAATCCTAAATCGCATCAATCCCTTACCTCGATTACACAAGCAGGGTTCACTCCATCCTTAAGCTAGCGATCCACACTCTTTGTCAATGATCTGTACCACCAAAGCAGTTCATTAGGGATGGTTCATAAACACACGTGTTCTGAATCAAACACCATCTTATAAGGAATATAAGATCCTATACAAGGACATAAGACATTCGGCCAACCCCTTCCACTACCAAGAAAAACACGAAGGCCACTCCATGACATAAGTTTAAGTTACCTTTAGCCAAATGCTAACACAAGGTCTTGAACACCACGACAAACCCTCTACACGTCCAAAGAACTTAAGAATCAGCCAGGTATGCCACTCCTATGAAAAAGAGGGTAAGGATCGGCCAACAAGGAAATAACATTCGGCTTTATTAGAGTAGTATTACTTACCGACTTGATGAGGAACCATACCAAACCGCAATAAAAAAGAATAAGGGTATTCGTCTCAAAAGCCTGATAAACATAAGTGAACTTGAAAACTCGAGATTTGAACAAGAAGATGCCACGATTAAGCAAGAGAGAAGAAGAGAGTAGAAGTGCAGAAGAAAGATGTTTTCGGTCAAAGGAGTAACATTGGTATGAGGAGAATGAACACAAGAGAAAATTCTGCCAAAGAAGTTATGCTAGAGAGAAGGGAAGCCAAAGTGAGTAGTGATCAAAACGCTACCAAAACCCAACACGCAAGAGACCAAAAATGACCAAAATGAAAATGAATCGCAAAAAGTTTGTGAATAGAGAAAGTAGAAAAAACTAAAACCAACCTTTTCCTAATGCTCCAAAAGCCGAAAATACCAAAATAAAAGTCCCCACTCGGCACACCTCTATTCCTCTCTTCATACTCCTAATTTTTCTCCCCTTAATGCTCCTATAATCACTCAACTATCAGCCACCTAACCATATCCCAACTAACTGAATTTCTCTCCACCACACACTTTGAATTCGGCCTCAACAACCACCCATTACCCAAGCATACAATTTCAGTCCAACCACAACACCTCTCTAGCATTAACAACAAAATAAAATGTCCTCTAGCGTTACCAAGCTTCGAACCTTAGATCTCTTGAACACTCCACACGCCCTCAACCACTAGATCACTAGGATTTTTGTTACATACCTTAATCATATTTATTTAAGAAGCTTACAGACCATCACTTAGGTTCAATAAAGAAAAACCAAAATTTTTGTTCAAGCCACAGCTTGAACCCAGGACTTCCCCAATACTTCTCAAGTTTCCTATCCACTGAGCAAACAAATATTTATGCAACACAATAAACAAAAGTAAAGACATAATATTTTTGGGGCATTAAAATAGCCTATACATGCCATAGGTTCAAATTTTAGCTTTTTAAAAATATCGATAAACAGACGATAGTGTGATAGACTTCGCTGACGATCTCCGAGCCCGTAACTAGTCTCCAAAATCTATAAAATAGAGGCAAATATACACACACAATAAGCTATCATAGCTTAATAAGTCATAAGCAAATAAATTACTAAAATGCACATATCTTATACATGATTTCGCATTTCATTATAAATTCATTAGTATTAAGTATCACATAGCCGAATACATAATTAACCTTTAATACAAATATATAATTTGTATCACATACCAAATAGCCAACTTACCTTTTTTTTTTCAAATAAACATTTATCTATCACATACCTGATCACTTTAGCTCAATTACCCATTCGATCACAACTTATCATTGCCCGTTGAACCATTCAAAATTGAATAGGATGATCGGATAATCACACATATCGTACAATGCCAACGTCCCAGACGTGGACTTACATGTAATCACATATCGATGCCACTGTCCGAGACAGGGTCTTACACGAGAACACATATCAATGCCAACGTCCCAAACGTGGTCTTACATGAGAACACATATCGAAAATCCTATGTCATGACATATATATCCTAGCTATTCCTAAGCTTCATACGAGGCTTTCAGGCGTCGTAACTCGGTCGAATCGAATTCGTAAACATAGCTCCCAAGCATATACACATTCAACTATCACATGTATACTCTCACATAATTAATTTCAGCATATAAACTCGTATTTATTTAAAATTAACATCTATTTGCTTATAAACTTACCTCGAACAACGATAATTGGAACAGGATGATTATTCGACAACTTCGATTTTCCCCTAATCCAAATCTGATTTCATTGGTTCTTGGTCTAAACATATTCAAATTAAACTCATTCAAACATAATTTCATTCAATTTAGTCCAAAACCACATAAATGGCAAAATTACCATTTTGCCCTTAGTATTTCACACTTTTTACAATTTAGAAGAAATTGCACAAAACACAAAACATGCAAAATTTGAGTACACCATGCTTAGGCTGAATGTTCCTTATACTCATACAAGTCCATAAATTTCATTTATTTCACATTTAATCCCTTAATTTATTATTTTTGCAATTTAGCCCTAATTACTTAAATTCATCAAAAATTCCAATACAAAATATATTAATCCAAAACATATCTTTCATAATTCATCATCTAACATCACAAAGCTCATAAATTCATCAATGGCATAGCTCAAAATATTCATCAAAATCAAAAATTAAGGCATGGGCTTTGTAAATTTCATAGCAACGATATCAAAAACGTAAAAATTATCAAAAACCGAGTTAGTTACATACCTTAATCAAGTTATCAAATAGCCGAATACCCTAAAGCTTTATTTCTTTCCTTTCCTTTGATGTTTCGATCATGTGAAAAAGATGAATGCATGGTTGTTTAATTTATGTTTTATTGTAACATATATATTATTTAACATTTTACAAGTTTAACCTTTGTTATAAAATATGAAACCATTATAAACCATGCCTTTAACCGTCCATCCTTTATAATATGGGTTTAATTTCCTTTTAAGGACCCCACATTATAGAGACAATAGCAAATTAACACTTTAATAAATAGTTAGCAACTTTTATAACTTGCATGATTAAGCCTTTTTATTAAATCCGGCACTCAAACGATAAAATTAAAACATGAAAATTTCACACATATAAATTCACACATTATAAACACAAAAAATAATATTAAAATATTTTTCTGACTCGAATTTTTGGTCCCAAAACCACTGTTCTGAATAGGGTCTAAATCGGGCTGTTACACATAACATAAAACCCTAGTGATATGTCACTTGTGACCTAATCTATTCCTAAGGTTCAATTGGGATTTCTAGCTTGCTAGAATGTCGCCAAATGTGTCCGTAAAGTCGATTACACAATTCAAGCATAAACTGAAACATTTAAAATACAATTTTAACAAAGCTTATTAACATACGAACTTACCTCAGTTCCAAAAACGACAAAAGGTTCTATTCGTTAATTAATTTATTTTTCTCCCGATCTAGATCCGAACTTCATTTTTCTTGATCTATAATGTCAAATTTGACTTATTTAATAATCACATTATTCAATATAGCCCAAAAACACATTATGGAAAAAATACATATTTGTCCCCAACATTTTAACATTTTACAATTTAGTCCCTAAGCTCGTAAAATGAATTTCTTTCAATTTCATCACAACCCAAGCCTATCCGAATATTACTGGTACTCATATCAACCCACATTTTCCATTTATTCACACTTTTCTACTCATTTTATAACATTTTACAAATAAATCCCTATTTGACTTTTTACCGAAAATCACTTTATAAATGTTGTTTAACTAACAACAATCATCCATTTTCTACCATCAAACATGAAAATACAAACATATTCAACATGGGTAAAATTTTAGACTTTGACTTTCTTTCATATTAGTCCTTAAAATAGATAAATCAAGTTACAACGATCTAAAAAATATAAAAATCATTGAAAACAGGACAAGAACGGACTTAAAATCGAACTTCAAAGCTTGGCCAAACCCTAGCTGTGTCTTTCCTTGCCATTTTTGGCTATGGGGGACTAAATTGAAGAAGATGGACACTTTTATTTGTCAATTTTGTCTTTATTTACCAAATTATTAAAATACCCTATATGCATGACCCTAAAATTTTACCTAACCATGTCCATTTCTGTCCATCGAAATTATAATGGTCTAATTACCATTTAAGGACCTCCAATTTAAAATTTCATAGCAACTAGACACCTTTAACTTATAGAACTCAAATTTTGTACCTATTGCAATTTAGTCCTTCTAGTCAAATTGGGCACTCAATAGATAAAATTTCTTAACGAAATTTTCACACAATTATTCTATCATGTTGTAGACCTTAAAATAATAATAGAATAAATATTTCTACTTCATATTTGTGGTCCCAAAACCACAATTCCAATTTGACCCTAAAACGAGCTGTTACAACTCTCCCTCTTAGGGATTTTCGTCCCCAAAAATCTGACCAAAAAAGAGGTTTGGGTAATGTTTTCTCATAGCTTCCTCATGTTCCCATCTAGCCTCTTCAACCTCATGTCGTTGCCATAAAACTTTCACTAGAGCTATGCTTTTATTCCTCAACTGTTTAACCTCTCGAGCTAACCCTTTGATCAGTTCTTCACTGTATGTCATATCAGGCCGAATCTCAATCTCTGATGGTGAGATTACAGGCGATGGATCTGATCGGTACCGTCGCAACATCGACACATGAAATACATTGTGGATCCTTCCTAGCTCCGACGACAAAGCTAGTCGATATGCCACTGGCCTTATTCTTTAAATAATCTCATACAGCCCAATGAAACATGGACTCAACTTGCCATTGCGACCAAATTTAAGAATTTTCTTCCATGGAGACGCTTTCAAAAATGCCTTATCACTAACTTGAAATTTGATATCCTTCTATTTCAAATCCGCGTATGATTTTTGTCGATCCGAAGCTGCTTTCAAACTCTATGACCAAATTTGACCAAATTAGCATACGAATTACTTTCACTTTCTCTTCGGTTTCTCTGACCAAATCAACCATGAATCTGTTTCTCACAAAGCTTGGTCTAGTACAGCGGAGTTCGACACTTGTGAACATACAATGCTTCATACGATGCAATCTTTATACTCAATTTAAAATTGTTGTTATAAGAAAAATCGACCAACGGTAGATATTTCTCCCAACTACCTTCGAACTCTAAAACACAACAGCGAAGCATGTCCTTGAGAATTTGAATCACTCTCTTAGATTGACCATCGGTTTGTGGATGGAATGCGGTACTAAAATTCAACTTCGTACCCAAAGCTTCTTGCAATTTCTTCCAAAATTGCGACGTAAAACTCAGATCTCTATCCGAAATAATAGAAGTAGGCAACCCGTACAATCTAACAATCTCAGGAATGTACAATTCAGCTAGTTTATCAAGTGAATAATCGGTACGTTCTAGAATGTAATGAGTCAATTTTATCAATCTATCAAAAACGACCCAAACGACATTTTTCTTTTTTGAACTCAGAGGTAATCTCGACACAAAATCCATTGTAACTCTATCCCATTTCCACTCGGGTATAGTCACAGACTGAAGTAAATCTGAAGGCACTTGATGTTCGGCTTTCACTTGTTGACAAATCAAACATCTCGTTACAAACTCTTAAATGTCTCGTTTCATGCCCGACCATCAGTATAATTGTTTCAAATAATTATACATCTTGGTACTTCCAGGATGAACAGATAGGCAACCATTATATGCCTCATGAAGAATTTTCTAAATTAGTTTAATATTTCTCGATACACAAATCCAACCTCGGAACCTCAAACAATCATCCGATTGAAACTGATATTCTGAACCACTATTTGATTTGCATTAAACTCTTTTAGCTTGTAAATCATTATCACCTTTCTGAACTTTGTAAACTTGCTAAAGAAATACCAGTCTAGCTTTCAACTCGGCCAAAATCGATCCATTATCAGATAAGGTTAACCGCGTATTCATTGCCCTCAAAGCAAACAAAGACTTTCTATTTAAAGTATCTGTGACTACGTTCGCTTTTCTTGGGTGGTAGTCGATCACTAACTCATAGTCTTCCAACAACTCGAGCCATCTTCGTTGTCACAAATTCAAATCTTTGTAGGTCAAAAAATACTTTAAACTCTTGTGATAGGTAAAGATGTGACACTTCTCAATGAATAAATGGTGTCTCCCAATTTTTAAAGCAAACAAATAGTGGTTAATTCCAAGTCGTGCGTCGGACAATTCTTTTCATGCGGTTTCAACTGTCTCGAGGCATAAGCTATCACTTTACCCTCTTGCATCAACACACAACCAAGACTGTTCAAGGACACGTCGCTGAAAATCACAAACTCTTTCCCCGACTTAGGTTGCACTAATACTGGTGCCTCAGTCAACAACGCTTTCAACTATTCAAAACTCCTTTGACATTTCTCAGACCACTCAAATGTCACATCTTTTTGTAACAATCTGGTCATAGGTGTAGCAATCATCGAAATCTTACTCAGATCAATCAGTATGCCTTCCGCTGAAACAATGTGTCCCAAAAATTTGACTTTTCAGTGCCAAAACTCACTTTTGCTGAATTTAGTAAACAATTTCTTATCTTTCAAAGTCTGTAATATAGTTCTTAAATGTTTGGCATGGTCAAACTCATCTCGGGAGTAAATCAAAATGTCATCAATAAAAACAACCACAAATTTATCTAAATATGGTTGGAAGATTCAATTCATCAAGTACATATAAACTGCAGGAGTATTAGTTAATCCAAATGGCATAACAAGGAATTCATAATGCTCATACCTTGTTCTGAATGCGGTCTTCGGCACATTTGAATCTTTAAGTCTCAACTGATAATAGCTTGATCTCAAGTATATCTTCGAGAACACTGTCGCCCCTTTCAACTAATCGAACAAATCATCAAGTCTCAGTAAAGGATACTTGTTCTTTATCGTAACCTTATTAAGCTGACGATAATCAATACAAAGTCTCATGGATCCGTCTTTCTTCTTGACTAATAACGCAGGTGCACCCTAGGGCGAAAAACTCGGTCTTGTAAAACCCTTATTTGTTAACTCTTGTAACTGAGATTTCAATTCTTTCAATTCAATTGGATCCATTCTATACGGTGCTATCGATATCGGTGAAGTTCCCGATACTAAATCAATAGCAATTTCAACTTCTCTGATCGGTGGTAATCCAAGCAACTCTTATGGAAACACATCCGGGTATTTACAAACTATCGGCATAGATTCGATCTTCAATTCAGACACTTTCGTATTCATTACATATGCAAGATAAGCTTCACAACCTTTTCTTATGTACCTCTGAGCCGATATTGACGAAATCACAATAGGCAACTCACCCGACTTATCCAGTTTAATTCGAAGAATTTTATTATTTTGACATTTCAATTCAATAATCTTTCGTCTGTAATTCACTACGACACCATGTAGAGTCAACCAATCCATTCCAGGAATTACATCGAACACATCAAACGGTAAAAGTAGTAAGTCAGCCAAAAAATAGTGACCACAAATCATTTAAGGATAATTCTTGCAAACTTTATCAACTAGAACATATTTGCCTAAAGGGTTTGAGACTTTAATCACATATTCAGTAGACTCAATAGGCAAATTCTTACTAGATACCAAATTCATGAAAATATAAGAATGAGTCGATCCAAGATCAATTAGTGCAACTACATTAGTATCATAGAGAGAAAATCTACCACTTATAACATTAGGGGATGACGCATCTTCGCGAGCACGAATAGCGTAGGTTTTAACAGGTGCTCTAACCTCTGATCTTGTAGTTAAATCTTTCGTTACACCTCTGCTACTGTTCCCATTTCCTGTATTTCTCGGTGGCCTCCCACTAGTGGTAGTGTTACTCGGTCTTGTATTCTGAAAATTATCTTTCTCAGCCATTTCAGGGAAATCTCGAAAGAAGTGGTCTGGGAGCCACATTTAATGTAAGTCCTGTTATTCATTCTACATTCACTGGGATGTCGTCTACCACAGTGTTGACATTCAGGTCTGTTAGACTTAGCATTACCAATGCTCACTATTGACGTAGTTTGGGCCTTAGAACCTGAATATTGCTTCCCACGATCTCTGTTGGGATAGCCAGCTGAAACATTCAATCGAGTATACAGGTCCCTCCATTTCTTTGACGAAGATTAAAATGACTTATTCATCAGCCTTTTTCTCAAATCTCTAGCCTCAAACTCAGCTTTTCTCCTTTCTTTGCTCAACTATTCGGCTTTGCAGGCTCGGCTGACTAGCACAACAAATTCTTTCAACTGTAAAATCCCAACTAACAGTCTGATATCCTCATTCAACTCATCTCCGAATCTCTTGCACATAATGGCCTCAGTGGAAACACATTCTCGAGCATACTTACTGAGCTTAACAAACTCTCGCTCATATTCAGTCATAAACATACGACCCTTGTAACACCCCAAACCCAGCCCAGACGTTATGGCCGAATTCGGTATGTTACATTGAAGTGTTTTAGCAAAAATCATGTTTTCATTGAAAATCCTTCTTAAAATAAAAGAAACCTTAATTAACTTAAAAAAAATCCTTTCAATCACTTGTTTAATACATATGATCTTATAAAAACATGTCATTTTAAAATTTAGTTGCGGAAACGTAGAAAACATACTATAATTTAGGAAACCCATGTTCAACTTTTCGTGTTTACAATGAAAATAATAATAATAATAATTCAAATAATAATAACATAATGAAACCTTGTTACAATCTGGTCTGAAACATACTTAATAAAATAAAAACTTATATCCTTAAAAAAAACCAAGTCCAAAATATCTTGCTAGCTGGCCACCCAGAGTCCCTCCAAACATCGAACCTTCTACTGAGCTTCACTTGAAAATAAAATAAAAGAGGGGGTGAGTTTTTGCAAACTCAGTATGTACAACCCTCAACACAAAAAAAAAGCATTCCAAAAACCATCATACATCAAACATGCAATGCAATCCCATCCAAATTATCCATCCGCTACACACTAGCTTCGTTCCTCGTCACACCATGTGGGGATATAATATCAACCCATCCAACCGACACACCAAGGGTAGCCCGGTTGCGAAACTACTTTCATTTACATATTGGGCTTTAAAAGCTGCCGTTGGATCCACGATTGTCAAGCAACCATGCGATCCTCATATACTTCCTCCGTTCTATAATTCCCAACCCATATGCAACCTAAGCATAATATCATATGTATGCATGTTACATACATTCAACACCTAGGGGTATTTTGGTCATTTTCACCCTTAGGGGCATCTCAATAATCTTCCCTTAATTACGATTTTCACTTAACTTGGCCCACTAACAAGTCCCGTGAGCTAAGATGAATGAATACTATGCACCAGGTAGGATTCCAGAGAAGAGGAGGTGGGCTATTAAGACCCTTAAGTACCAAGCTCTCCCTAGATCCAATCCTAGACATGCATATACCCGTTGCCACACCTTAACCCTATGACTTGTCCACGGTCGCAAATGATTATTAAGTTTTATGTAGTTATCATATTCTAGGCCCAAAATCCCTTACAAAGCCCAATCAAATTCACATACTTGTATCTGGCCCATTAGGCCCAAATCTCTTGTATATGGCCCATTAGGCCCAAATCACATTTATATGGCTTGTTAGGCCCAACCACTTTCATATTCATGCTCACATACAAATTCCTATCACATAGCATCGATATTCAATTTTTGCCTATTATGGGCCTAACAGCCCATCGGGCCCATTTAGCCCATTTCGGCCCATATGGCCAAATCATAACCCAAGTCCACGGAATCGCTCGTGGGCCTCAAGTAACCTATCGGTTTCCTCATCACGAGTGTTCGCACACTCACAAGACTACCGCAGCCAAACTTTCAGCTTTTTGGCATTTCGGCATTTCGACATTTCGGCTTTTGCCGATCTACTTGTGTGTGCAGTGTATGTACACACCTCGTAAGCAAACGTGCTACGATTCCCTTAGTCACCAACCTACAAACAATATCACCCTTCAATTAGTCGCATGCTTAATACATATCCTTACTAAAATCGAAACCTCACCTTAACCTTACCTTGTGCGATCAACCCCTTCTTAAATCACTAACCACGATCAACTCCTAGATCTGCACAAATCTTAACTATTAAAACCAAAATAATAGATGACTTGTATCCAAAACAAGTCCCCTTACCTTAACTATGAACATTCGACCACTTTCGCCAATGGGGGAGGAATACTTACCAAAACCGCAATCACCTAAGGGCAATTTCGGTAGAGAGCTAAGATCCGAGATCCGATACTAATTCCCTACCACAATTGATTAGAAAGAGTGATGGACAATAATCGATACTTAGCAAGGAAAACTGATTGGAAGAGCAACACTTCCACTAGATCCAGTCAAAGAGTATTCGGCCCTTGGGGGATTTGGCTTTTCCGGCTTTCAACTTAGTATGGTGAATAAGGTTTATTTGGCACAAAAAAGAAGAAGAGTAGTAGAAGAAATCCGCAAAGAAGATTGTGTAGAGGAGAATAGAAATCGACAAAAAGAAAAGAAAGAAAAGAGTTTTCGGCTTTTAGGGAAGAGTGTTTTTGGCAACAATGTGAGAAAAGGATTTCGGCATTAGCCTCATACCCTTGCATTCGACACCTATTTATAACCCCTATGGCCGAATTCCTCAAGTCCAAGTTCCCATTTCGGCTCCACTTGCTCCTCACTTTTCATATCCTCATTTTTCTCCCTATAACCCCTTGATCATTTCCTTAATTTTCTCTCCTGAACACTTCCCTTGGATTCCATTTTCACGCCACTTCTAACCTTCTAGAAGTCCAAAATTAAACTCTAAAAATTACTAAGCTAGGATTCAGACCTTGGATCTCCTTGCTAGCTAGTAACGCCACCTTCCTACTCTCTAAGTGGCGTCACTTAGCCACTCCTCCACAAGGCTTTTTGATGCTATTTTCCCCTATCTTTATTTAAAAGCCCATCTGCTTGCTAACCCTGATTCTTTTAATAACTAAACGATAATTTCTTCTACCCCTAGATTCGAACTCAAACCTTAATTAAGACCTACTATAATTATCACTTGGCTAGAAATATAAAACACAATTTTTATCAAAACTAAAAACAAAGAAAGTTCAGGATTTCGGGATTTTTGGGTTTTGGGATTTTTAGGGTGTTACAACTCTACCCCCTAAAAGAAATTTCGTCCCCGAATTTTTACCTGATTCAAACAGTTGAGGATACTGACGTCGCATCACTTCCTCAGGTTCCCAAGTAGCCTCTTCAGCCTTGTGATTACGCCAAAGCACTTTGACTAATGGAACAGACTTCCTTCTCAGTACTTTGACATCTCGACCAATTATTTGTATGGGCTCTTCCTCGAAGGTTAAGTCTGGCCTAACCTTGATTTCTTTAACCGCCACGACATGAGAAGGATCTGAGTAATACCGTCTCAGCATGGAAACATGAAACACATTGTGGATCTGGCTTAGTTCAGGAGGTAACTCCAGCTGGTAAGCGACTGGCCCAATCCGCCTTACAACTCGATATGGCCCAATGAACCTTGGGCTTAACTTCCCCTTCTGTCCAAACCTTAATACCTTCTTCCACGGAGAGACCTTAAGAAAAACTAAGTCTCCTACTGCATACTCTATCTCCCGTCATTTAAGGTCAGCATACGACTTCTTCCTATCCGAGGCCTCTTTTAACCGATCCCGAATTAATTTTACCCTATCCTCAGTATCAGCTACTAACTCAGGGCCCAAAACTCTTCGTTCGCCCAACTCCATCCAACATGTTGGAGTTCAACACCTTCGCCCATACAGTGCTTCTTATGGAGCCATCCCAATGCTTGCTTGATAACTATTATTGTACACGAATTCAGTTAATGGTAAATAGTCCTCCCAACTACCTCGGAACTCAATCACGCATCCCCTTAACATATCTTCTAATACTTGAATCACCCTTTTCTGACTGTCCATCAGTTTGAGGGTGGAATGCTGTACTAAAGTTCAACCTAGTACCCAATGCCTCATGCAGCTTCTTCTAAAATCGTAAGTGAAACGTGGGTCCCTATCCGATATTATGGATACTGGCACTCCATGCAATCTTACAATCTCCGCCACATACAGCCTAGCCAGCTTTTGTAATGAGTAATGCAAACTTGGTTAACTGATCCACTATAACCCATATCGAGTCTTTCTTAGTAGGCGTCAAGGGTAGCACACTAACAAAGTCTATAGTGATTATTTCCCACTTCCAGAGTGGAATCTTTACTCGCTGAAGCAATCCCGAAGGCAATTGATGTTCTGCCTTTACCTTTTGACATACCAAACATTTGCTTATGAACTCGATAACCTCGCGCTTAAGTCCAGGCCGCCAGTAAAGCTCGCGCAAACTCTGATACATCTTGTTTTTGTCAGGATGCATTGCGTAGAGACCACTATGTGCTTCCCGTAGAATGGATTGCCTTAGATCATTGTCCTTTGGTATACACATTCTCCCACGGAAACACAATACTCCTTCACTATTTATCCCAAAGTCCGATGTCTCATCACTCTCCACTTGTCTAAAACGAGCACCTAAGGTCGCATCCACTAATTGCTTACTCCTTATCTATTCAATCCACATCGGTTTTACTTAAAGCTCAGCTAACAAGCTACCATCATCCAACAAGCTTAAACAGGAGAGCATAGCTCTCAAGTCCGATTAGGCCCTACGACTTAACTCGTCGGCTACCACATTCGCTTTGCCAGGATGGTATTCTATTGTGCAATCATAATCCTTCAATAATTCCACCCACCTACACTGCCTAAGGTTTAGCTCCTTTTGGGTAAGAAGGTACTTCAAACTCTTGTGGTCCAAATAAATTACGCACTTCTCTCCGTATAAGTAATGCCTCTATATTTTAAGCGCGGACACCACTGCAGCTAGCTCCAAATCATGGGTTGGGTAATTCACCTCGTGAGTCCTAAGTTACCGCGACGCATACGTAGCCACTTTTCCTTCTTGCATCAATACACAATCTAAGCCCACATGCGACGCGTCACTATAAACTGTAAACTCCTTCCCAGGCACTGGCTGAATCAACACAGGGGCCTCAGTTAAAACTTTCTTGAGTTTTTCAAAACTCTCTTGCTGCTTATCCATCCAAACAAACGGTACCCCCTTCCTCAACAACTTAGTTAAGTATGTGAAAATTATTGAAAAGCCCTCAACAAACCACTTATAGTATCCTGCTAAGCCTAGAAAACTTCGAATCTCCGATACCGACTTGGGTGTTTTCCAGTCTAACACCGCTTCAATTTTTTGAGGGTCCACCTTAATCCCCTCGACTGATACCACATGTCCTAGAAAGGTAACCTCCCTTAGCCAGAATTCACACTTACTGAATTTGGCATACAACTGCTTCTCCCTCAAAGTCTGCAACACAATCCTTAAGTGTGCATTATGCTCATCCTCATCTTTTGAGTACACCAAAATGTCATTTATAAAAACTACCACGAACTGATCCAATTAGGGTTGGAAAAATCAAATCATGAGATCCATGAAAGCGACAGGTGCATTCGACAGCCCGAATGGCATCACCAAGAACTCGTAGTGCCCATAACGAGTTTTGAAAGCTGTCTTATGAACATCTGCCCCCTTAACCCTTCGTTGGTGATATTCCAAACGTAGCTCAATCTTCGAGAACACTGAAGCTCCCCTAAACTGATCAAAAAGATCATCGATTCTCGGTAGGGGGTACTTGTTTTTAACAGTTAACTTGTTTAACTATCGATAGTCGATGCATATTCGTAACGTCCCATCCTTTTTCTTTACGAATAACACTGGTGCTCCCCATGAAGACACACTTGGTCGTATGAATCCTCGATCCAACAATTCTTAAATCTGTGCCTTAAGTTCTACCAACTCCTTGGGTGCCATCCGATAAGGAGCGATGGACACCAGAGCTATCCCAGGTAACAACTCGATTCCAAATTCTACTTCTCTGTTGGGTGGCAACACAGGCAGCTCCTGGGGAAAGACATTTGAAAATTCCCTAACTGTTCTCAACTCTTTAACAATAAGGCTCTTAGCGTTCGTATCACTAATATAAGCCAAATAGGCTTCGCATCCCTTTCGTACTAACTTTTCAGCCTTCAAAGCCGAAATCACATTCGACAGGTAATTTCGGCATTCACCAATCACCACTACTTCCTTATCCTCCGCCGTTCTTAAAACCATTCTCTTTGCGGAACAATCCAAGGTGGCTCGGTGCTTCACCAGCCAATCCATACCTAAGATTAAGTCGAATTCGCTAAACAAGAGCTCAATCAAATCCACTGAAAAGGTAACTCCTTGGACTACTAAGGGTACCTTCCTAAACAACTTATTCACTCCTACTAACTGCCCTAACAGACTGATCATAGTCATCTCATTCGCAGTAATTTCAAACATATCACCCAAATATTCAGTCGTATTGCATGCAACATATGAATGCATCGATCCAATATCAATCAATGCTGTGTAAGGTAACTCATATATAAAGAACATACCTGTTATCACATCTGGGGCATCCCCATCTTTTCGGCAACGAGTAGCATAAACCAAAGCTGACTTTCTCGCCTCAACATGGCTCGTATTTCTGCCTGGTGCTCCATGTCCACGTTCATTGCCGTTACCGCCCGTGTCCTATCTACGACCCCTTGGCGGCAGCTGTCCACCCCTTGGTGGCTGAGCACTACCTTGGCCCGCTACTGGCTCTCGACCTAGCACTTGGGGCCAATCCTTGATCCTATGCTCCATAGACCCACAAGCGAAACAAGCTCCCATTCTCTTCTAGCACTCGCCCTTATGTCTTCTCCCATAATCAGCACAAGGTGGCACCCTTGGATTAGCAGTAGGGGGCCCTGCTCTAACTGGCCCATTATTTCTGGCCCTAGCCCTAGGCCTCTGTCCAACACCAGAGTCTCAGCCTCTCTCTGATTCTTACCCCTTTCTCTTTTCCGATTTAAGCGCTCAGTGTGGTTAACCTCCTCCGCTATCTTTGCCTTCTCCACCAACTCCGAGAAAACTCGCTCCTTTTGTGGAGCTATTAATACCCTAAGGCTATCTCTCAGTCCGTCCTCAAACCTAACGTAATGCTCATAGTCCGTTGCCACCATTACTCTTGTATACCTACTAAGGCGTAGAAACTCCGCCTCATACTCTGCCACCGATTCGTTTCCTTGGGTCAAGTTCAAGAACTCCTTCCTTCTAGCATCCATATAGCTTGCACCCATATACTTCCCTTGGAATGCAGCTTTAAAAAACTCCCAAGTGACCCGCTCCGGTTGGGTGCCCTCTTTCAGCGTCAGCCACCACTGGTAGGCTTCTTCCCTAAGTAGTGACACGGCTCCTTTTAGCTTTTGCTCCGGTGAACAATCCAGGTCCTGCATTATCCTTTCAGTAGCCTCCAACCAATACTCTGCCACGTTAGGAGCCACGCCAACTATGCCCTTAAAGATCTCAACCCCATTCGATCGAAGTCGCTTCGAAATGGATCCCCGATTTCCAGTGCCATTGTTGGGCCCAACAACCCTTTCCAAAATTCTCAGCATTGCCTGCGACAATGCATCTTCTCCCACGGCTCGATCATATGGTCCATTCCCAGCCACAGGTGAGGCCGGAGCCTCTTCTACTCCAGCATCGGCATATGGCCCGATGCCGACGATTCTGCCCTAACACTTCCGCGGCCTCAGCCACGGCCTCTTGCACCTCTTCTAGCACTCATCGTTGATTCATGTATTATCTAGATTAGAAATTTTATGAAGTTTTAGTTAGTTTAATACTTATACCGCTGTTTTATGAAAATATTTAAAGAGAGGATTGTTTTTGAAAATCCTCTACAGTTTCAAGTTCCTGCGGGCTTTGGTTCCATTCTAACAAAATCATTTAAAGTAGCCCTCTAACTATCTATTGTATAACAATTTAAACAAACTTAAGAATAATAATACTTACTTGGTTCGACGTCGGAGACTCGGTGTGCTGCTCATCAAGTTTTCCCTTTTCCCAAAACAGTGATCCAATTTTTTTTAAAAAAACAGAAAAAGAAACCAAATAATAATAAGGCCCACTTCACAGCCCGAGTTTTCCAATCGGGATCTAATACCACTAAATTTAACACCCCAAACCCGACCCAGACGTTATGGCCAAATTCGGCGTGTTACATTGGAGTGTTTTAGCGAAAATCTTGTTTTTATTGAAAACCCTTCTTAAAATAGAAGAAACCTTAATTAACTTAAAAAAAACTCCTGTCAATAACTTGTTTAAAACATATGATTTTATGAAAACATGTCATTTTAAAATTTAGTTGCGGAAAAGCAGAAAACACACTATAATTTACGAAACCCATGTTCAACTTTTCGTGTTTACAACGAAAATAATAATAATAATTCAAGTAATAATACCATAATGAAACATTGTTACAATCTAGTCTGAAACATACTTAATAAAATAAAAAATTATATGCTTAAAAAAACCAAGTCCAAATTAACTTGCTAGCTGGCCACCTAGAGTCCCTCCAAACATCGAACCTTCTACTGAGCTTCATCTGAAAATAAAATAAAAGAGGGGGTGAGTTTTCGCAAACTCAGTATGTACAACCCTCAACAAAAAAAAAACTAGCATTCCAAAAATCATCATACATCAAACATGCAAAGCAATCCCATCCAAATTATTCATCCGCTACACACTAGCTTCATCCCCCGTCACACTATGTGGGGATATAAATATCGACCCACCCAACCAACACACCAAGGGTAGCCCAGTTGTGGAACTACCTTCATTTACATTTTGGGCTTTAAAAGCTGCCATTGGATCCACGATTGTCAAGCAACCATGCGATCCTCATATACTTCCTCTGCTCCATAATTCCCAACCTATATGCTACCTAAGCTGAATATCATATGTATGCATGTCACTTACATTCAACACCTAGGGGTATTTTGGTCATTTTAGCCCTTACGGGCATTTCAGTAATTTTATTTTAATTACAGTTTTCACTTACCTTGGCCCGTTAACAAGTCTCGTGAGCTAAGATTAACAAATACTATGCACCAGGTAGGATTCTAGAGAAGAGGAGGTGGGTCATTAAGACCGCTTAAGTAGTAAGCTCTCCCTAGATCCATCCTAGACATGCATATACCTGTTGCCACACCTTAACCCTATGACTTGTCCACGGTCGCAAAAAATTATTAAGTTTTATGTAGTTATCATATTCTAGGCCCAAAACCCCTTACAAAGCCCAATCATATTCACATACCTGTATCTGGCCCATTAGGCTCAAATCACCTGTATATGGCCCATTAGGCCCAAATCACATTTATATGGCCAGTTAGGCTCAGACACTTTCATATTCATGCTTACATACAAATTCCTATCACATAGCATCAATATTTAGTTTTTGCCTACTATGGGCCCAACAGCCCATCAGGCCCATTTAGCCCATTCCGACCCATATAGCCAAATCACAACCCAAGTCCACACAATCGCCTGTGGGCCTCAGGCAACCTATCGATTTCCTCTTCACGAGTGTTCGCGCACTCGCAAGACTACCGCAGCCAAACTTTCGACTTTTTGACATTTTGACATTTCAGCTTTTCGGCTTTTATCGATCTACTTGTGTGTGCAGCGTATGTACACACCTAGTAAGCAAACGTGTTGCGATTCCCTTAGTAACCAACCTACAAATGATATCACCCTTTAATTAATCGCATGCTTAATACATATCTTTACTAAAATCGAAACCTTACCTTAACCTTACCTTATGCGATCAGCCCCTTCTTAAATCACTAACCATGATCAACTCCTAGATCTGCACCAATATTAACTATTAAAACCAGAATAATAGATGACTTGTATCCAAAACAAGTCCCCTTACCTTAACTATGACCATTCGGCCACCTTAGCCAATGGAAGAGGAATACTTACCAAAACCGCAAGCACCTAAAGGTAATTTCGGCAGAGAGCTAAGATCCAAGATCCGATACTAATTCCCTACAACATTTGATTAGAAAGAGTGTGGGACAATAATCGATACTTAGCAGGGAAAATCGATTGGAAGAGCAACACTTACACTAGATCCGATCAAAGGGTATTCGGCCCTTGGAGGATTTGGCTTTTCTGGCTTTCAACTTAGTATGATGAATAAGGTCTATTTGGCACAAAAAAGAAGAAGAGTAGTAGAAGAAATTGATAAAGAAGATTGTGTAGAGGAGAATAAAATCAGTAGAAAGAGAAGAAAGAAAAGAGTTTTCGGCTTTTAGGGAAGAGTGTTTCTAGCAACAAGGTGAGAAAAAGATTTCGGCATTAGCCTTATACCCTTGCATTCGACACCTATTTATAACCCCTATGGTCGAATTCCTCAAGCCTAAGTTCCCATTTCGGCTCCACTTGCTCCTCACTTCTCATCTCCTCGTTTTTTTCCCTGATAACCCCTTGATCATTTCCTTAATTTTCTCTCCTAAACACTTCCCTTGGAGTCCATTTTCACGCCACTTCCAACCTTCCAGAAGGCCAAAATTAAACTTTAAAAGTTACTAAGCTAGGATTTGAACCTTGGATCTCCTTGCTAGCCACCTCTCTACTCCCTAAGTGGCGTAACTTAGCCATTCCTCCACAAGGCTTTTTGATGCTATTTTCCCCTATCTTTATTTAAAAGCCCAACTGCTTGCCAACCCTGATTCTTTTAATAACTAAATGATAATTTCTTCTACCCCTAGGTTCGAGCTCAAACCTTAATTATGACCTACTATAATTATCACTTGGCTAGGAATATAAAACACAATTTTTATTAAAATCGAAAACAAAAAAGTTCAGGATTTTGGGATTTTTGGGTTTCGGGATTTTTGGGGCGTTCAACCTATGACTTTCCCACGGTCGCAAATAATTCTTAAGTTTTATGTAGTTATCATATTCTAGGCCCAAAAACCCTTACAAAGCCAAATCAAATTTGCATACCTGTATCTGGCCCATTAAGCCTAAATCACCTATATATGGCCCATTAGGCCCAAATCACATTTATATGGCCCGTTAATCCCAGTCACTTTCATATTCATGCTCACATACAAATTCCTATCACATAGCATCAATATTCAATTTTTGCCTATTATGGGCCCAACAGCCCATCGGGCCCATTTAGCCCATTCCGGCCCATATGGCCAAATCACAACCCAAGTCCACGGAATCACCCGTTGGCCTCAAGCAACCTATCAATTTCCTCCTCACAAGTGTTCGCGCACTCGCAAGATTACTGCAGCCAAACTTTCGACTTTTCAGTATTTCGGCTTTTCTGCTTTTGCCGATCTATCTGTGTGTGCAGTGTATGTACACACCTCGTAAGCAAATGTGCTGCGATTCCCTTAGTCACCAACCTACAAACGATATCACAGTTCAATTAATCCCATGCTTAATACATATCTTTACTAAAACCGAAACCTCAGGATAACCTTACCTTGTGCGGTCAGCCCCTTCTTAAATTACTAACCACGATCAACTCCTAGATCTGCACCAATCTTAACTATTAAAACCAGAATAATAGATAACTCGTATCCAACACAAGCCCCCTTACCTTAACTATGAACATTCGGCCACTTTAGCCAATGGGAGAGGAATACTTACCAAAACTGTAAGCACCTAAAGGCAATTTTGTCAGAGAGCTTAGATTCAAGATCCGATACTAATTTCCTACCACAGTCGATTAAAAATACTGAGGGATAATAATTGATACTTAGCAAGGAAAATCGATTGGAAGAGCAACAGTTACACTAGATTCAGTCAAAGAGTATTCGGCCCTTGGGGGATTTGGCTATTCCGGCTTTCAACTTAGTATGGTGAATAAGGTTTATTTGGCACGAAAAAAAGAAGAAGAGTAGTAGAAGAAATCGGCAAAGAAGATTGTGTAGACGAGAATAGAAATCGGCAAAAAGAAAAGAAATAAAAGAGTTTTTGGCTTTTAGGGAAGAGTGTTTCTGGCAACAAGGTGAGAAAAAGATTTCAGGATTAGCTTCATACCCTTGCATTCGACACCTATTTATAACCCCTATGGACGAATTCCTCAAGCCCAAGTTCCCATTTCAGCTCGACTTGCTCCTCACTTCTCATCTCCTAATTTTTCTCCCTGATAACCCCTTGATCCTTTCCTTAATTTTCTCTCCTGAACACTTCACTTGGAGTCCATTTTCATGCCACTTCCAACCTTCTAGAAAGCCAAAATTAAACTCTAAAAATTCCTAAGCTAGGATTCGAACCTTGGATCTCTTTACTAGCCACTAACGCCACCTTCCTACTCCCTAAGTGGCATCACTTAGCCACTCCTCCACAAGGCTTTTTGATGCTATTTTCCCCTATCTTTATTTAAAAGCCCAATTGCTTGCAAACCTTGATTCTTTTAATAACTAAACGATAATTTCTTCTACCCCTAGATTTGAACTCAAACCTTAATTAAGACCTACTATAATTATCACTTGGCTAGGAATATAAAACACAATTTTTATCAAAACTGAAAACAAATAAAGTTTGAGATTTCGGGATTTTTGGGTTTCGAGATTTTTGGGGAGTTACAGCCCTATTTCAGCTCTAAAAACTCTTTGCGTTTCTGATCAATGAACCGTTGATTGATATATTTCTTTCTGAACTCATCTTAAAAGAATTCTCAGGTAACTCTTTCTCTCGGTATTAAGGATACAAGAGTATTCCACCACTGATATGCCGAGTCCATTTGAAGTGATATAGCACATTTCAAACACTCATCCGATGTGTAGGAAAGCTCATCAAATACCCTGATAAAGTTTTAAAGCCAAAACTCTGCTATTTCAGGATCATAGTCAACATTGGCTCTAAATTCTTCAGCCCATTGTTTCTAAATCTTATCAACTGGAGGTTTGTTTAGTCTTAACAATTCCACACCTTGGGGAGCTACGGAACCAATTGAGGGCTTGGTGGGGATGGAAGATGTTGAGCAGCTAGATTTGTTCGAACAAACTCAGCAAACCACTCATTCATCCTTTGGAAGAAGGCTTCTCTAGCCTCTCCTCCCTGACTAACCGTTACTGGTTTACTTTCAAATGATGCTATCCTTTGGGCGAGAGCTGGTGTATTACTTTCAAAATCATCAGCTATACCTCGGTCGGGATCTATTTACTATACGAAAGCACAATTTTAATTTGGCAGGAGTCATCACACTATCACAAATTATATATGGCATGTATAGCTAGACTCTAACACACGCTACGTTAGTCTGAGAATTGACTAAACTATAGCTCTGATACCACTAAATGTAACATCCCTTACTTGTATTCAATGCTGGAACAGGATACAAGGCATTACCGAACTTACTTCATAAGCAAACATACAAATTGAGTTATAAGATTGGCATCAAAATTAAAACCATTTGTATTCAATCATAAAGTCCCTAATACGAGCCCACGTGACCCAAATCATGTTTTAGAAGTGGTTTGAGACTAAACCGATAAGTTATGAAATTTTTACAAAACTTAGAAAATTTTTGCTATGAACAGGGGTCACACGCCCGTGTGGTTTGGGATACATTCATGTGGGCAGGCCGTGTAGTCACACACGCCTATGTCCCTAACCCATGTAACTCTCTGTTTTGTAAAGCATGAACAAATTAAAGTCACAGCGCCAAGTCACAAGTCCATGTGCAAGGCCGTGTGGTTAATTTAATTTTTATAAAATAGGTACAGACTTCACACGGTCAGGACACACGCCCGTGTCTCTATCCATGTGCTTAATTTTGAGCATTCTATTTCTCAAAATTAAGGTGCAGGGGACACATGGCCTAAACACATGCCCATGGGGCAGACTGTGTGTCACACACGATCTAGACACACGTCCGTGTGTCTACCTGTATGGAAAAAATAAAGGCTATTTACCAAGCCATTTGTCACCCTCATTTACACCTGCACACACACAAGTTCAATGGCATAAATCATGGTATACTTAGGCAACCAAAATATCCATAATCAAGGTTAGAACATATCATTTCATTATCTCACATAACATACTTACAACATCATATTCTTCCAAGCCAAATCATACCAAATTCACATCCACAAGTACCAACACAAATACTTTAATCATGCATAGTTCTTTTTAGGTTTCCTAGCATACCAATGAGTCAATCTCAACCATTCAACAACAAAACTATTAAGTCACATTCAACCATTCACCAATCATTTATAAACCATGTCATAAAGGAGATATTTGCACATGTATGATTATACTTAAGCTTACAACCAATTTTATCAAAATAAGCCAACTTACATGGCCAAATACCAAATCAAGCCTTTGACAATTACAAGCCAATATATTTGACTAAAATTATGATGACACATATAACAAAATGACCAAGTCCTTATACATGCCATATACTCAAAATGTTTAAGATCATCGATACCCAAAATGACAATTTGATAGTGTGATGCGATCTCTAATGACCTCCAATCCTAATTAGCTTGGTGGCACTATAAAACGTGGAAAGTAAAATGGAGTAAGCTATACAGCTTAGTAAGCTCGTATGAAAGAAATAAGCAAGACTTACCATGCATTTAACATCTAAGTAATATAATATAAGGCGATGTAATTTACCATAACCTCATACCCATAATTCGTTCCATCAGAAACTTACATTGAATTCATCATTTCATGAATTTAATAATCATAAGTTTTAAGCACGTACCTGGACCAACTCGTAATGGTTTCATTTTTATTTTCATCTTTGACATATCCAATGAACCACTCGGAATAATAATATTGGATACTCGGGAAACCTTACACACAAGGTGCCACATATGTAGCCATTGCTACCTCTATCTCATAACGCATATATGCTCGCTCTCGAGCCATCAACTGGCCTGCTCACACAAGTTGTCAATCAAGACGTAGCTACACGGTGCTGCTCACACAAGCTGTCAGTCAAGATGTAGCTACATGGTGCTACTCACACATGCTGTCAAACAATGGCAACATATGCCGGTATACTTAGCCACCGGTAGGACATACAGGACCAGCACCTGGATCACATAACATAAAACCCTAGTGACACGTTACTTGTATCGTAATCTATTCCTATGGTTCGATTGAGATTTCTCACTTGCTAGAACGTTGCCAAATGTGACCATAAAGTCGATTACACAATTCATGCATTAATTAAAGCATTTAAAATACAATTTTAACAAACCTTATTAGCATACGAACTTATCTCGGTTCCAAAAATGACAAAATGATCTATTCGTCAATTAATTTGTTTTCCCCTGATCTAGATCCGAACTTCATTTTTCTTAACCTATAATGTCAAATTTAACTTATTTAATCATCATATTATTCAATATAGCCCAAACCACATTATGGCAAAAATTATATTTTTGCCCCTAACATTTTAACATTTTAAAATTTAGTCCCTAGGCTCGTAAAATGAATTTCTTTCAATTTCATCGCAACCCAAGCCTAGCCGAATATTACTAGTACTCATATCAACCCACATTTTCCATTTATTCACACTTTTCTACTCATTTTATAACTTTTTACAAATAAATCCCTATTTGACGTTTTTACCAAAAATCGCTTTATAAATGTTGTTTAACTAACAACAAGCATGCATTTTCTACCATCAAACATCAAAATACAAACATATTCAGCATGGGTAAAATTTTAGACTTTGACTTTCTTTCAATTAGTCCTTGAAATAGCTAAATCAAGTTACAACTATCTCAAAAATACAAAAATCGTTGAAAATGAGACAAGAACGGACTTACAATTGAGCTTGAAAGCTTGGCCAAACCCTAGCTATGTCTTCCCTTGTAATTTTCGGCTATGGGGGACTAAATTGAAGAAGATGGACACTTTTATTTGTTAATTTTGTCTTTATTTACAAATTACTAAAATACCCTTAATGGATGACTTTAAAATTTTACCTAACCATGTCTATTTTTGTCCATCCAAAATTATAATGGTCTAATTACCATTTAAGGACCTCTAATTTAAAATTTCATAGCAATTAGACTTCTTTAACTTATAGAACTCAAATTTTGTACCTATTGCAATGTAGTCCTTCTAGTCAAATTGGGCACTCAATCGATAAAATTTCTTAACAAAATTTTCACCCAATTATTCTATCAACATGTAGACCTTAAAATAATAATAAAATAACTATTTCTACTTCAGATTTGTGGTCCCAAAACCACTATTCTGATTTGACCCTAAAATGGGTTGTTATATAGTAAAATCATGGCATGTATAGGACAACTTGACCAATAGTGGCTTGAGAATGATGTTTTGTAACCTAGCCATTGGAATGGCTAGTAATGGCTTATTTTGAGTATGATTAAGTAGGTTACGATGATATATTCATATGTGATATGTTATGTATATGTGATCAAGCGATGCTAATGCCTAAGTTAATCCAAGGTAAGTTTATAAACACATATGCATGTAATGATATGCCTTGTTGAATGATGAAGTTTGTTTAATTTGAATTCTTGGAATGGTTGGTATTGGTTGTGTGTTTCAAGTGCAGGTCTTGGGTGAAATTTTGGATGAGAAATGAAGCTGGAAATAGTTTCATTTTGTCCACACGGGCAGACAGACGGGCGTGTGTTTAGACCGTGTGTGACACGCGGACTAGTAACATGGGCATGTGGTTAGGCCGCGTGTCCCCTGTACCTTAATTTTGAGAAATAGAATGCTCAGAATTGAGCACACGAGTGGAGGCACGGGCTTGCGTCTAAGCCGTGCACATGGGCATGTGGCATGGTCGTGTGCACAAGTTAGAGAGTTACACTTGGTCAAACACGCCTCTAGCATGGGCATGTCCCAGGGTCACACGGGCGTGTCCCTTGGACCACACGGGCATGTGAGCCCTGCACCTTGGAAAATTTTTGAAAATTCACAAAAAATTCTTAGAGTTTTTGATTAAGTCTCGACTCGATTCAAATGCTCGTATTGGGCCTCGAGGGTCCAATTATAAGACTTTTTAGATTACCTCAGTTAATGTATAGTAATTTACAGAAATTATTTGTAAAATGTTCTGAAAGTTTCGGTAATGGTCTGAGACCCTATTTTGATGACGGATATGGGTTAGGGGTGTTAATTTAGTGGTATCAAAGCTACAATTTAGTCAATTCTTAGATTTGATGTAGCAAACACGAGTTTAGCTATACATGCCATTATATAAATTGTGATAGTGTGATGACTCCTAATAATTTTAAATATGTTTTTCATATAGTAATGTCATCCAACCAAGCTAGACCTAAATCCGAGGAAGCTAACAGGAATGCTTCAGCTTCAGTTAAAGAGTTTCGTTTGCGTCTGGCAGTGAAAGGCCAGTGTTTGAGGGCCAAAGTGAGGAGGCAAAACATGCCTTCTTTCAAATGATGAATGAATGGTTTAGCTAGTATCTGAGAACAAACCCTGCTGTACAATGACCTCCCCCACCTGCTCCCCAATCGATTCCTGAAGTACCACAGGGTGCTGAACCTTTTAGAATTGATAAGGTACCGATAGATAAAATTCGTAAGCATGAGGCAGAAAAATTTAGAGCTCCTGCAGATCATGATCCGGAAAAGGCTGAGTTTTGGCTAGAAAATACGATCCAGGTTTTTGATGAATTATTTGTACACCTGCTGAATGTCTGAAATGTGCAGGATCTCTATTGAAGGATATAGCTTATCATTGGTGGAATACCGTAACATCAGTGGTTCCGAGAGAGAATGTTACATGGGAATTCTTCCAAGCTGAATTGAGGAAGAAATATGTTAGTCAGAGATTTATGGACCAGAAAAAGAAAGAATTTTTAGAACTCAAATAAGGAAACATGATTGTATCTAAATATGAACGAGAATTTTTTTGGTTGGGCAAATATACCCGAGAATGGGTTCTAACTGAAGCTAAGGTGTGTAAACACTTTGAAGAGGTTTTAAATGAGGATATCGAGTTATTGATTGGAATTCTTAAAATAAGGGAATTTACGGTGTTAGTCGGTCGAGCCCACAAAGTTGAGGAATTGAGTAAGGAAAAGAGACAAGCTGAAAGAGAGGCTCGAGTTTCTGGAAAAAGAACCATGAGTAAGTCACAATAATTTACTTCTAAGAAATTAAAGAAGTATTATGATCATGTTACAAACTTTACGGGATATTCTAGAACAGAGCGGGGCTCTCAGCATTCTAACCCAAGGTCTTCATCTCCGCTTGTAACCAGTGTGGGTAGTGTTGGTATTCCCAAACTAAAATGTAAACATTGTAACAAATTTCATTATGGGGAATATCAGTTTTGAAGCGGAGCTTGTTTCAGATGTGGTTCACTTGACCATTTTCTCAAAGATTGTCTCGAAAGAGTTGAAAAAGAAATAGAACCAGCTCCAAAGCCTAGTAATCCTGTTGCAAGAGGTAGACCACCCCGTCACCCCAGTAATTTTAGTGGTAGTCGAGGTGCTACCAAGGATACAACAGTTAGAGCTGAGGCACGAGCACTTGTAAGGACATATGGTGTTTGTGCTAGAGAGGATGCCTCTATGCTAGACGTCATTAATGGTACATTTTCTCTACTTGATACTGATATTACTGCATTAATTGATCCTGGTTTCACATATTCATACATATGCACGAACTTAGTGACTATTAAAAATCTACCTATTGAATTCACTGAATTTGTGGTTAAAGTTTCAAACCCCCTAGGCCAGTGTGTTATGGTGGATAAAGTTTGTAAGAACTGTTCTTAATGGTAAAAGGTTATTGCTTTTCGACTGACTTGATGTTCTTGCCATTTGACGAATTTGATGTGATCTTGGGAATGGATTGGTTAACCCAATATGATGCAGTGGTGAATTGTAAACAGAAATATATTGTATTGAAATGTGAGAGTGGTGAATTACTTCATGTTGAATCTGATAAACTGGATGGATTACCTAATTTGATTTCAACAATATCAACACATAAATATGTTAAAAAGGGTTGTGATGCTTATCTCGCATATGTGTTGGATACTAAAGTATCTGAGTCAAAGATTTAGTCAGTGTCGGTTGTATGTGAATTTCCTGATGTATTCCTAGAAGAATTACCTGGTTTACCATCGGATAGAAAAGTGGAATTCTCTATAGATCTTGTTCCGGGAACAAAACCTATATCTATAGCACCTTATAGAACGACTCCTACTAGATTGAAAGAGCTGAAATTATAGTTGCAAGAGTTGATTGATAGAGGTTTTGCCCGACCTAGTTTCTCACCTTGGGGTGCACTAGTTCTATTTGTAAAGAAGAAAGATGGATCGTTGAGGCTGTGCATTGATTATAGAAAGCTCAACAAAGTTACAATAAATAACAACTATCCATTGCCTTGAATCAATGACCATTTTGACAAGTTAAAATGTTCCACTATATTTTCAAATATTGATTTCTGTTCTGGTTACTATCAACTACGAGTAAAGTAATCAGATGTGCCAAAGACAGGTTTTAGAACCAGGTATGGACACTATGAGTTTCTTGTGATGCCATTCGACTTAACAAATACACCTACAGTGTTTATGGATCTGATGAATAGAATTTTCAGCTCATACTTGGATATGTTTGTGGTGGTATTTATAGATGATATTTTGGTTTACTCCTGAGATGAAAATGAACATGCTGAGCATTTGAGAATAGTGTTGTAAACTTTGCGAGAGAAACAACTGTACGCCAAATTCAGTAAATGTGAATTTTAGCTACGAGAAGTTAGTTTTCTTGGGCATATAGTATATGCTGAAGGTGTCAGAGTAGAGTTTTCTTGGGCATATAGTATATGCTGAAGGTGTCAGAGTAGACCCGAATAAAATTTTAGCCTTTGTTAATTAGAAGCCACTAAAGAATGTGTCTGAAGGCTAAAGTTTTTTGGGACTAACTGGTTATTATTAGAGGTTTGTAAAAGGTTTTTCAATGATAGCTTATCCGATGACTCGTTTACTACAGAAAGATGTAAAGTTTAAGTGGACTGATAAATACCAATAGAGTTTTCATAGATTAAAAGCTTTATTGACAGAAGCACTAGTGTTAGTTCATCCAGAATCGGATAAGGAATTTATACTTTATAGTGATGCATCATTGAATGGTTTAGGCTATGTTTTGATGCAAGATAGTAAAGTAGTGTATGTGTACCGAAAGGTTCAGAACTAGTACAGAAGATTTTGAATGAAGCTCCTAATGGTAACATGTCTATTCATCCTGGTAGTAATAAAATGTATAATGATTTGAAAAAGATGTACTGGTGGCCAAGAATGAAATGAGATATTTTCGAGTTCGTATCTAGATGTTTCATATGTCAACAAGTAAAAGTGAACATCAATTTCCTTTTGGACTATTATAGCCGGTTATGATACTGGAATAGAAATGGGAAAGAATTACCATGGACTTTGTAACAGGATTACCCCTGTCTCCAAAGAAGAAATGATGTCATTTGGGTAATTGTTGATCGGTTGACAAAGTCTGTATACCTTATTCCAGTACGTATAGATTATTCCTTGGATAGATGGCTAAATTATATGTTTTTAAGATTGTTAGATTGCATGGAGTCCCTATCTCCATTATATCAAATAGATACCCTCGGTTTACATCTCGATTCTGGAGCAAATTGTAAGAAGCTCTAGGTACTCAGTTACACTTTAGTACTACATTTCATCCCCAGATAGATGCTCAATCTGATCGGGTAATATAGATCTTGTAATATATGTTTCGATGTTGTATACTTGAGTTTGAAGGTAATTGGGAAAAGTATTTGCCTTTGGTTGAATTTGCTTATAATAACAGTTATCAGTCTAGCATCAAAATGACATCGTATGAAGCTTTGTATGGTTGAAAATGTAGAACCCCATTGTATTGGACAGAACTCAGTGAGAAAAAGTTATAGGGAGTTGACTTTGTCTGTGAAATCAAGGAAAAAGTGAAAGTAATACGGGATAGTTTGAAATTAACCTCTGATCGTCAAAAGTCCTATGCTGATCTTGAACGAAAAAAAATAGAATTTAAAGTCAATGAAAAGGTATTCTTGAAAGTATTGCCCTTGAAGAAAGTTCTCTGGTTTGGTCGTAAAGGAAAACTGAGTCCACGATTCATTGGACCATATGAGATTACAGAAAGAATTGGACCGGTTGCATATTGGTCAGATTTACCACCAGAACTTGATCGGATTCCTAATGTTTTTCATGTGTCTCTGCTACGATGGTACTAATCCGATCCTTCACATGTTATTTCTCCTACAGAGGTAGAGATTCAACCTGATATGACATATAGTGAAGAACCAATCAAAATCTTAGCTCGGGAAACAAAAGAGTTTAGAAATAAAAATGTAGCGTTAGTAAAAGTTCTTTGGCAACGGCATGGTATAGAGGAGGCTACCTGGGAGCTGGAGGATACTATGAGGAAGCAATATCTAAATCTTTTTATTGGTAAGATTTTCGAGGACGAAAATCCTAAGAGAGAGAGTTGTAACAGCCCATTTTCTATAAAATCAGAACAGTGGTTCCGGGACCACAAATTCGATCCGAAAATAAGGTATATTTTTATTTCATTATATGGTCCGTATTATAATAGGCATGTCGTGTGAAAAATTTGATACAAAAATTTCATCGATTAAGTGTTTAAATACAAAAAGGACTAAATCGCATAAAATACGAAAGTTGAATTCTAGTAGCTATAAGGATTAAATAGCTATGGAATTCAAAACTAGAGGTCCTTATATGGTAATTAGACCATTAAAAAAAGTATGTAGATTCTTGGTGACTCATCTATGGAAATATAGAAAAAGGGCAAGGGCTAAATTGGAAATTGTAAAATACTTAATTAATTAAAAGATGAAAAGAAAATATCATCTTTTTTTCTCATCATCTTCAACCTAAAAATACATGGAAACCCTAGGAGAGAGAGAAAAAACTTTCAAGGCCTAATTGAGTAAGTTTTCTTGTCTCGTTTTTAGTAATTTTGATATTTTTGAAATCGGAATAGCTTAAACTATCTATTTGCGGGATTAATTTGAAAATTTATCAAAGTATGGAAAATGGGTCATGGATGTATACGCTGAAAATTAGAAATTTATGGTAGAAAATGAAAGGTTGTTGATAGTTAAACAACTTTTACAAAGTGATTTTTGATGAAAACATGATTTAGGGACTAAAATGTAAAGTTGTGAAATTTGATGAAAAGTTCTAAAATTTTATGAATGCATGTGTTGTAAAATTTTTATTGGGATTTTGGTTAGGCTTGAAAAAGGGAGTAAATTGAACAAGTTTCATTTTCTAAGCCTAGGGACAAAATTGGAATTTATGAAAAAATTAGGGGCAAAATGGTAATTTTGCCTAGGACATAAATTGAGTCCAAATAAATATGAAATGAGATAAATTGATGATTAAATTCATTTACATAGATCCGGATAACACAAACTCGAGGATAGATCGAGAAAAAGAGAAGATTTCAAATTAGTAGATTATTCACGCGAACAAGTGTCGAGGTAAGTTCATGTAACTTAATCGAACATGTAAATATGTTAAATGGAATGTTGTGTTTGTATGGAATGTGACTTATATTGATGTACATTATTTGAATGCTATAATGAAAAATACAATACATGCTTGAAATGGTGAAAAAGGGTTAAGTCCTGATTGAATATTAGATTCCAATGATTATATGTGCTTTCCTGAAACAGATAACGTCCTGCATTTGTTGCAGACAGGATTTAGCTCGGACGAGTAATCCTATTGACCTTGTTATGGAAAGAATTTAGCCCGAATGAGTAATCTTGATATAATACTTCTCGAAGCATGCATTATGTAAAGGATTTAGCCTGGACTAGTAATCCTGTTATACGATATATGGCTCGAGAGTATGTTCCTTGAGGAAATGCCCTAATGGGTACCTTCAAACAAGAATTGATGGATTATGGAACCGTACACCTTGAGTGTACTACTTTAACATCTATCGGAATTTCAATGATTCAACGGACATAAAAACTCTACACATGGTATGAGAATTATGAGATGGAATGATAATGACTTGAAAGAATATTGCATGATGAGCTCATCTATGTTTACTTGATTGCTATGAGGATTTTTGGTGACTAACATGTTTGATTGAATGCATGTGTTTAGGCAATATTTCTAATGGATGATAAACATGATATTGCGTGCATAGATTTAAATAACGGGATTGGTAAGTTTAGTTTTCCATTATACGAACTTACTAAGCATGTAATGCTTACTCTATTTTATTTTCCATGTCTTATAGTGCTCGGAAGCTCGCAAAGGTTGGAGGATCATTGGAGCATCGTCACACTATCAACTAGTCATTTTGGGTATACTTAGTAAAATCAATTTGGTATAATGGCATGTATAGGACAACTTAACCAATAGTGGCTTGAGAATGTTATTTTGTAACCTAGCCATTGGAATGGCTAGTAATGGCTTATTTTGAGTATGATTAAGTAGGTTATGATGATATATTCATATGTGATATGTTATGTATATGTGATCAAATGATGCTAATGCTAAGTTAATCCAAGGTAAGTTTATAAACACATATGCATGTAATGATATGCCTTGTTGAATGATGAAGTTTGTTTAATTTGAATGCTTGGAATGGATGGTATTAGTTTTGTAATTCATGTGCAGGACTTGGGTGTAATTTTGGTTGAGAAATGAAGCTAGAAATGGCTTCATTTTGTCCATACGGGTAGACACACGAGTGTGTGTCTAGACCGTGTGTGTAACACCCCTAACCAATATCCGTCACCGAACTAGGGTTAAGAGGTATTACCGGATGTATCGGAACATTTTATGATCAATTCACAAACATCATCCACACATCATAACATCATAGTCAAACATCATCGCAAAGTCCCTTTCTAAGGTCAATGAGACCTTAAACATGCTTTAGGAAGGGGCCGGGACTAAACCGAGCACATACAAAAATTTTTCTGAAACATAACAAAATTTTCAAAGTTACAGAGGTCACACGCCCGTGTGGGTAGGCTGTGTGCCTCACACGACATTAGACGCGCCCGTGTGTTTAGGCCGTGGCAAAGCAAGGAATACATACTAACTTATTCACATGGCCACATGACACGCCCTTATGTCGGGCTGTGTGAAAATTAGGGAGGTTACTAACTTAGGTCACACGACCGACCACATGTCCATGTGCCAGCCCGTGTGCCACACACGGCCAATAGACACGCCCGTGTGTCTATGCCATGTAACTCATTGACTAATTTTGACTAAGATACAGGGGTCACACGGTCGAATCACACGCCCATGTGCTCAGGCCATGTGGCAAAAAATAGGCTTGATTAAAGCCACATTTCACACCCTTATCAAGCATACCTACAAGCATCAGATTACACATAATTCATACCCAATTTGCAGCCAAAACATACTTAATTCACATAACAAATCTATTCATTCATCTATGATAGACATTACTAATTCGACATCAAATCTTATGCCAAAATCATACCAAATTCTCAACTAAATCTCATATCAAACTTACCAAATTAACCATTTTCACTAAGCCATATATGAACACATTATGAACATCCAATTTTATCACATATCATAACCAAAATAAGTTCTTTATCTAAAGCCATATCACATGGCAAGATTCACTAAATAAAACATAACATATTCCCCCTAGCCTATAAATGCCATACACCAATATTTACAACTTCAAATGTACCAAAATATCAATTGATATTGTGATGACGATCCTTGGCGATCCTTGAGCTCACGGTAGCTTTGATAATCTATAAAAGAATTGAAAAACACACAAAGTAAGCTTTCCAAAGCTTAGTAAGCCATATACAAATAAGCTTATCACATAAACAATTATAGGCCAATTCATACATATGAATCATGGCAAAACACAATTGCAAGATCATATTTTTCATATAGCTCAATTGTTCATAATCACTTGCTTATAAACACATCACATTTTTCATATAGTTCACATCTCAAATGATCATATTCATTCTTACTTCTCATTGCCAAATTTTATATACCTTTCGTACATACCTGAATTAGATACACATTCACTTGATCATTTATTTCTCAATAATGCCTGTTGAACCATTCGGAAGTAATAAGGATACCCAGATAGCTCAGAAAGTTCGTACAATGCCAACGTTCCAAACGTGGTCTTACATGTAATCAAATATAGATGCCACTGTCCCAGACAGGGTCTTACATGAAACCATATACGATGCCGATGTTCCAGACATGGTCTTACATGTATATCTCAAGTTGATGCCAACGTCCCAGATATGGTATTACATGATATCACACCTCGGAATCCGATGTCATGACATATGTATCCTAAACTATTCCTATGGTTCGTACAGGGCTTTCAGATGCCGTAACTTTGTCAATACTTTCTCGGATTCAATTATTCAGCTCTCATAGCAATTCAATACATTTCCACAACAATCAAACATATATTATTCAATTGAAATACATTTATTTGCATATGAACTTACCTCGGAAATGAGAATGTCTAATCGAGTCGATTATTCTACAACCTTCGACTTTCCCCGATCTAATTCCGATTTCTTTCGTTCTTGATCTATATAAATTCAGATTTCACTAATTTAATCACACATTTATTCATTTCAATCCACAAACACATAATTAGGGAATTTTACACTTTAGACCCTAAAATTTCACATTTTGACATTTTAGCCCCTATTTCATAAAATCACAAAATACACATAATTTCACTTTTCTCATGCTTAGTTGAATTTTCATATAGTCTCTAGTAGCCCATAGCTTTCACTTATTTCACATTTTAACCCTTCAATTTCTCATTTTCACAAATTATCCCATAATAATCAAATTCATCAAAAATCCTAATACACAACATATTAACCCAACACATATCTTTCATTTTCAATCAATTAACAACACAAAACTCATGGTTTCATCCATGACATATCTCAAAATCATCATCGAATTCAAAAATTCAAGCATGGGCTAGCTGGAATACTAAGCAACAATCACAAAAACATATAAATCATAAAAAATGGATTAAAAATCACATACCAATTATCCAAAATAAGTGCCGAATGTTTGAAGGCTTTGAAACCCTATTTTTTTCTTCAATTTTGGCTAGATGATGAACATATTAGCTAATTTAATGTTTTGTTTTATTTAATGCACATTAATAAACCATTTATCAATTTAACCTTAATTATAACATTAATAATCCACTAACTCATGTCTAACATTGTCCATGCATTAATCCAAGGGTCCATTTACAGCATAAGGACCTCACATTTAATATATCAAAGCAATTCGGTACTTATTCATGTAGCACACAACTTTTGCATTTTCTGCGATTTAGTCCTTTTGTCAAATTGGACACTCAAACGATAAAATTAATTCAAGGGATTTTCACACATATCATATAACATACTGTAAACACGAAAAATAATATTAAAATATTTTTTTGACTCAAATTTGTGGTCCCAAAACCACCGTGTGTGCCAGACGGCCTAGAACACGGGTGTGTGTCTTGGCCATGTGAAACCTGCACCTAATTTCGAATTAAATTAATTAACCACATGTCCTAGCATATGGGCATGTGGCATGGCCGTGTGCACAAGTCAGAGAGTTACACGGGGTCGAACACAGCCTCTAGCACAGGCATGTCCTAGGGTCACAAGGGAGTGTCCCTTGGACTACACGGGCGTGTGAGCCCTGCACCTTGGAAAATTTTTAAAAATTCGCAAAAAATTTCTTAGAGTTTCCGATTAAGTCCTGCGTCAATATTAATACTCGTATTGGGCCTCGAGGCTCCAATTAGGGGACGTTTTGGATGATCTCGGTTAATGTATAGTAATTTACAATTTTTTTTGTAAAATGTTCTGAAAGTTTCGGTAATGCTCCGAGACCCTATTCTGACGACGGATACGGGTTAGGGGTGTTATAAAGTGCTTGTACTTGAAAGTGCATGATATGAATATGTGAAAAGTGATGTGATTGTGATATGTGTAGGTGTGCATAAACTAGAAAAATGAATGTGAAATATGGATATGTTGGCCTTGTGATTGTCTAAAATCATTGGATATAGTTGGCATGCCATAGGATTTGAGTACTCATATATATGTTTTGTTATTGGGACATGTTTGGAGGGATAAAGAGAATGTAGAGCATGGCTCCATTCATTAGGATATGTTGGTGTGCTGAAAAGTGTTAGCTTAATGCTGCACTTGCTTGGGACATGTTAGACTCTATTAGTCATTGGTGTGATGAAGATCCGTGTATCTAATGTGCTGTATTTTTATAGTTATTTCATGATAGTAATAGTAAGAAAAATTTTTACATTATGGTCTGTATGACACCTTATACCCGGCCTGGTCGTTGAGCTCGATTAACAGGACGCTACACCACCATCACATATCACATACATTATAAATCATCCCATTAGCGAGTGAACAACATTTGTTTTGGCATTTATTAGAAATTTAAGTCAAACGTATCCTAATTATCATATGAGCATGTTAAACATACATGAAACAAACATATAATAAGAATTAAACATGCTTTCAAACCACTAAGTAAAGATTCTGAATAAATCACATAGGTATCGATACTGAATCAATGGTATCAATAATTCTCATGGATGGTATCAATACCACCCTAAAAGTCGTACCAAATTAGCATTCTATTTCTCACCTAAAATCCAAACTGAAGAAAATATCGGTACATTTCAAAAAGGATCGATTTTATTACCCCGAGTATCGATACTCGTGATGTGGTATCGATATCAATTTACACTACTGACTTCCTGCACTTTCAAAAATCATGGAGGTATCATTTTTAAAACTCAAATATCAATACCTCTTCTCTAGACAACAAAAATATAGCATATTAAAGCAATTAGTCCAACCTAACTTAAATCCATTCAACATGCAACTTTTACCACATCAAGTAATTTTCAGAACGACTATAATAACAATTCAAAACATCAAAAATATGCCCGAGCAAAAATCAACATATCATGCTTGATATCCATGAATCCTAAGAGCAATAAAGTCATTTAAACATCCAAAACATCATGGCATCAATCAGCTAAAAATCTACCACATTGCCTTATTTCCAAAGTTCAAAGAATAATAACAATATCACCTACACAAAAACTAAAGCATAAGTTGGATCACTTCCTTGGTATCCCCACACCACTCACACCACAAATGCTAAATATCTGAAATGGTGTTAAAAAGAGTGGGTGAGCTTAATCAAGCTTAATGAATGTCGAAACAACCATAATGTATACAAAATATGAAAGTTTAAACAAGAACATGCTACAACACATTCACAACCATATTCTAAACAAGTCACAAAAATATATTCTTGTTTCATTAAATCTTAAAACTAGCATATACTCTCACATATAACTACACTCAACCTATATTCAAATAATTCATTTTAAAATAATTCATCAAGACGAACAACGTATACATGATTTAATAACTCACAAGTCTAGCTAATATATTTACATGCATTCACAACTTAAATGAAATGACCCAAGCCATAATTACGTACGGAATTTACTATTGGAACATACCAACATTTTAATGAAACTTAAATAAACTCATTTAGCATATTATTTACATGTTTATACATCCATCTCACATCATATTATCACAATAAATAAGATCATATTTAAATGATAATTTGACACTTGAGGCTATGAAACATAAAAGTGGGTTATATCACCACACATCGGATACACGAATCTATAACACACCAAATGAATCGTAGAGTTGAAAATATCCCAAAAGTGTAGCATTTAGCTAACACTCTCCAACACACCAACATATCCCCGTGAATGGAGCTTGGCTCACATTCCCTTATCTCTTCAAGCTGTTCTAGGGCCTCAATGCCCAAATCAAAAAACACAAGGGTAAGTACTCACAATCTTATGGCATGCCAACTAGATCCAATGGTTTCAAGAGATCACAAGGCCAAAATATCCACAATTACATAATTTTAATTATTGATTTAGTGTACATCATCTCTGTTCATATTCATCAATTTATATTACAAACTTGTACACATTGCATGCTTATCAAATTCACATTTAATTTCACTTTAAGTGCCACAATAATGTTCATTGAGCCATCACATATCCGACCACATATGTGTGTATTAAAATTAGTACATCATGTATCACATATAAGTATTCTCACATATTACCTATCATAATAATATCACATTCCATAATTCAACACATATGTACTTACCAAAATATTGTGCACTTCCGCTGCATATTTGCATTATTAGCATATCATTATCATTATTATTTGGCATGTATATCATGCCCACAACACAATTCAAAATAGTCATCACATATCCACAATTATTCAAATAGTCACATAATTTTCCAAAATAAAACAAGGGAGATACAAAGCTTACAATTAGAACTTAGGATAATAGTTTAGGCTATTCTTAAGCTCCCAATTAACACAATGAATCGTGTCTACTAGCAGTGATTCTAAACACTCACCATTCGCGCTTTTGCCTAGTTGTCAAAAGCTTAAACTAGTTTTCCCTTGCCTTTCGCCTTGCTAGTAGAAGTATCCAACAGTTCCAATGCTTCACACATGATAACCACACAATATACACAATCATTTAGCCACCATAACACACCTTAAACAAACTAATACATAGGTCTAAGGCTAGTTCCTCTTGGAATTGAAATTTCAACTAACAAACTTGAAACTCAAATATTTTAATCTTTACTCATTCCCATTGCTTATATTCAATTCCAATCATCTAGTTTATATCTAAGAATAATTTCCCCCTTCAAACTTCACAAAACTACACAGATTCATGGTTCCAAAATTTTGACATAAAATAGCCATTTTTCATGAAAACCCTTTAAAACCTTATATTCTCTTAACAAGACTTTAGGGAAAGACTAGAAACCTTATAATCTCATCAAAACGAGTTGAAAAACACTTTGAAATATTGATTTAATAGAAAATCTTGAATTTCACCATTAACGACCCAAATTTCGGTATTTATTTAAAACTGTTGATTCAATAGATAAAAACTCAATCTAAAAGGCTAGATATAATTAAAAACTAATAGGAAAATGAAACATCACCTTCATTGAAGGAGAATTGAACATTTGATTGAAAACCCCGAATAACTCACTAGAAGAAAAACAAATGGATTTAATAGTGTTTTTATTTGAATTGAAAGGGGTTTTTATATTTGAAGGATAATAGAAAACAAGAGATTGGAGTAATAGAGACAAAATGAAGGATAAAATTTTGAGGTTTTCTTCTCTAATGGACGCCACAAATAAATAGGATGAAGGGGTTTCTTTCTTTTTCTTTTTCATTCACTTCAGAAGTAGGTTTAAAAAGGGAAAAAATGGGTTGATTTTAAAACTTGGTTTATTTGCTTTAAAACTACTATTAATTTATTCTCTTTTACAAAACAATCCTTTATTCAAAATTGAAGGTTTTTCCTACATTACTTTCAAATTTTTATTTGATTTTCAAAAAGCTATAGTCGAAAATAATTTTGGGTTACCATAATTCAAAATTTTTGAACCATTCCGAGCCAAAATTCCTAATTTACCATTAAAACTTCTAGGCCCAATTTTGGGGTGTGATAGTATTTGTTCAAATAAACTTGAGTCAGGCAATCTTTCTTATAATGATCGAAAGATCCACAAACAAAACATGACTTGTCTTTCATTCTACATATCCTAGGATGATTTCATCCACAATGATCACATTCAAGTCTATTCGCATTCTGAACACTACCAGTACTGGCTACTGAAGTCGTTTGTGGTATCACATTATTCTATTTTGTGCCAGAAAACCCTGATGTTGCTGAAAAATGGTTACCAGATTCTTTCATTTTCTTCAACAGGGGAGCAAAAACTGCTCTTGTGATTGTAAATTTCTTCCATCTTCTAACTCCAATCAGATAAAACTATGAACTCATGCAATTCCTTTACACTCATAAGTATTTTAATCTTGTCATTCAATCTATCTTCAAAGTGTATAAACAATTCTTCCTCAATTGAAATAATCGCACAAGCATATTTACTGAGCTGAACAAACTCACGCTCATATTCAACAATTGATTTATTCCCTTGCTTCAAATCTAGAAATTCTTTCTTTTTCTTGTCCAGATAATGCTTACAGATGTATTTCTTTCAGAATTCATCTTTGAAGAAATCCTAGTTAATTCTCCCTTTCAGTACCACAATTGTTAAAGTCAACCACCATTGAAAAGCTTCTTCTTTTAATAATGATACCACGCATCTCAAACAATCCTTAGGAGGACACAACATGTCATCTAAAACCCTCTATGTATGCTCTAACCCGTACTCAACTCTAGCCAGATCGTCACCTAGTTTATCGTAAAGCTCTTTGACCATGCATTTTCAAACTCTATCTATAGAAAATCTGTTAACATTCTATTGTATAGGGCTTTGAGAATGAGGGGGTGGAGGTTTTTGGGTCACAGGGTTGTCTCTCATGTAATTAGCAAACACATAATTCATTATTCAGAGAAAGGCACTATGAGCCTCTTCTCTGGGCCCTTGAGACAGAAGCATATTTTGAGTAACCCTTTAATCAGTGGCTCGAACATTACTTTGTACCTTATCGGAATCTGCTTAATTGGATCCAATTGACATATTTTATCTATAAGAAAACAAGTCAAACTAATTAGGAGGCATCACACTATCACAGGTTATAAGGTGGCATGTTCATTCCTAGAATTGACTAAATTGTAGCTCTCTAATACCACTAAATGTAACACCCTATACTCGGTTCGATCAGCTAACCTGAACTATAAGGTATTACAGTTTTTAAACATTACTATCATACAAAGTTTCAGCATAAATAATTAATAAATCTATTAAACAACATTAACACAAGTGTGATGTGACTTACAACCAAAGTTGGGCATAATTAAGCATACGAATCTCTTAAACCAACTTGAAATCATAACAGGAGATTGAAACATTTACAAAAAAATTCAAGTAAAAAGTGTAAAAAAGGGTCACACGGTCGTGTGACCAAGACCATCTGGTCCTAAAATATGGATGTGTTGCCTAACCATGTGATAGACTGATGCCATGTGAACGAAGTTGCACCAAAATCAAACATACCACATGGTTGTGTCATGCAACCATATGTGACACACACCTGTGTGGCAGGCCATGTGCACCTAAACATGTTTTCAAAACCAAACCATGACATATCACTTAAGCCACAAGTCATGCATTTACCATCCATTAAACCTACATAAACTACATCAAAATTTACCAAAATATACCAAATAACATGCAAGCTATGTGTCTAACCAATATGTCATCATTGGCACCACAATTCAAACATTAAACTTTAACCATTCAAGCGTAACAGCCTAACATTCCATGCCAATTCAACCAGTAAACTAACATCATTTCCTCATGTTCACATTCATGAAATCAAGTTAACCAAATAGCCAAAAATTATGCACATTTCATAGCCAATGTAGTATGAATAACACAAAACAAATTTATACCATCATAAGCCAACAAACAACCATCATAGCTTACAACCATATACATTAGTACATATACCAAATGGAAGAAAATGTAACTAAAAACTTATAACATACATTGCCAGACCCTATTTACATGACACTTATAATCGGGCCAAAATAAGTAAATAACTATCAAAAGAGTTGATGGATAGTGTGATTGTAACATCCCGAATTAAGGCCTAGTGTAATGCCTCGAATTTTGGGCCTAGATGAATTGGGCTTTTGGCCTTGGGTCTCATAATTTTTTTTTAAGTGAGCAAGAAGATGGAAAATGACATGTTGGCTATAAGGGTTTAAGAAATTTGGAGTGTCTAGGTATGTTGGAGAAGTTCTAGGTTCGAGTTTTATGGTGGAGGAATTTTAATTTAATTATTAAAAGAACTAGGGTTGGGAGTAGTTGAGCTTTTAAATAAAAATAGGGGAAAATGGCATCAAAAAGCCTTGTGGTGGAGTGGCTAAGTGACGCCACTTAAAGTGTAGGGAGGTGGCGTTAGTGGCTAGCAAGAAAATCCAAGGTTCGAATCCTAGCTTAGTATTTTTAGAAGTTTAATTTTGGCCTTCTAGACGGTTGGAAGTGGCGTGAAGATGGACTCTAAGAGGAGTGTTCAAAATAGAAAGTTTAGGAAATAGATTGGGGAGTTATCAGGGAGAAAAACGAGCACATGAGAAGGGGGAAGTGATGGAGCTAAATTGGGAATTGAAGGTCAGGCAATTTGGCTAGAGGCTATAACTATGTGCCGAGTTTGGGATCCTAGGCTAATGCCAAATTTTTCATTTTTTTTTCTTTAGTGCCGATTGGGTTTTCCATCTTTGCTAGCTGATTATTTTGCCATTCTTTCTCTCCTCAGATCTCTTTTGATTTACCCTTTGGGTTAGTCGATTCCTTCTACTACTCTTCTTCTTTAATTTGTGCTACATAAACCTTATTCACCATATTAGTTTGAAAGCTGAAAAGCCGAATCTCCCTGGGGCCGATTATTCTTTTAGTGTAAGTACCTTATCTCTTTTTCGGCTAGTATTGTTAATACCGAGTACTTCTCTCCCTCACTCTTTCTAATCAACTTTGGTAGGGAATTAGTATCGGATCTCGAATTGTAGCTCTCTATCGAATTGCTCTTAAGGTGTTTTGCGGTTTTGGTAAGTATTCCTCTCTTGTTGGCTAAGGTTGGCCGAATGGTCTTAGGTGAGATAAGGGGATGAATGATGTTGGATGTGATTCCCCTAGTATTTGTTTTTAATGAGTAAGATTAATGCAGACCTAGGGAGTACGTGATCAAGGAAAAGCTACTAGGGATTGGTGTTCAAGGTAAGGTTAAGGTGAGGTTTCGGTTTTGGGTAAAATATGTATTAAGCATACGATTAATTGAAGGGTGATATGGATTGTAGGTTTGCGACTAAGGGAATCGCAGCACGCTCTATTACCAGGTGTGTACATACACTGCACATACATAATGAATCGGTAAAAGCCGAAATGCCGAAAAGCCGAAAAGTCGAAATGCCAAAATGCCGAAAAGTCGAAAGTTGGGCTACAGTAGTCTTGCGAGTGCGCGAACACTCGTGAGGAGAAAACCAATAGGTTGTTTGAGGCCCATGGGTGATTCCATGGACTTGGGCTGTGAATTGGCCAACCGGGCCAGAATAGGCTTAATGGGCCTAACAGGCTGTTGGGCCCACAATAGGAAAAAATTGATAATTGATGCTATGTGATATAAATTCGTATGTGAGCATGTGTATAATGTGATTTAGGCCTAATGGGCCATATAAATGTGATTTGGGCCTAATGGGCCATATACAGGTGATTTGGGACTAATGGGCCATATGAATGTGATTGGGCCTAGTGGGCCATATGCAAGTATGTGACTTTGATTGGGCTTTGTAAAGGGGTTTTGGACCAAGTATATGATGACTACATAAAACTTAATTAATTTATTGCGACCGTGGACAAGTGAAAGGGTTAAGGTGTGGCAACGGGTATATACATGTCTAGGATTGGATCTAAGGAGAGCTTGGTACTTAAGCAGTCTTAATGACCCACCTCCTCTTCTCTGGAATCCTACCTGGTGCATAGTTCTCATTCATCTTAGGTCATCGGATTTGTTAACGGGCCAAGGTAAGTGAAAACCGTAAAGAAAGGGAAAATTACCGAAATGCCCCTAAGAGCAAAAATGACCAAAATGCCCCTAGGCTTTGAATGTAAGTTTTATGGATGTGACATGCATCATATGATATTCTGCTTAGGTTGCATATGGGATCGAAATTTTGGAACGGAGGAAGTATATGAGGATCGCATGGTTGCTTGACGACCGTGGATCCACCGAAGGCTTTTTAAGCCCATTATATGATTAGCAGCTTACTGTAATGAAGGTAGTTCCGCAACCGGGCTACCATTGAAGTGTATCAGTTGGGCGGGTCGATGTTTATATCCTGACATGAAGTGTACCGGGGGATGGAGCTGAAGTGTAGTAGATGGATTATTGGGGTGGGTTGCATTGCACTACATTGCATGTGTTATTTTATGATGATTGATGAATGCTTGCTGCTTGACGAGGGTGTACACACTGAGTTTGCAAAAACTCACCCCCTCTTTTCTTTTTCTTAGGTAATACTCAATAGGAGGTCCGAGGTCTGGAGGGACTCTGGGTGGCTAGCTAGCAAGACAACTTGGACTTGGTTGTTTTTAAAGCATTTAGTTCCTGATTTATTAAGTGATTCTAGACTGGATTGTAATAAGGTCTCCCCTTTTTGTTATTATTTGGATTATTATTCTTATGCATTGTAATTGCGAGAAGTTGAACAGGGATTTTCTAAACCATAGTTTTTATATACTACGTTTCTGAAATCAAACTTTTAATTGATAAATTTTCTTAAATCAAATGTTTTAAACAAATCTTTCGCAACTGAAGAGATCATTTTCATAAGTTAACTAAGGTTTCATATCATAAGGAAGGGTTTTCAATGAAAACAAGGTTTTTGCTAAAACACATCAATGTGATGCGCCAGATTCGGCTATAACGTCTGGGCCGGGTTTGGGGTGTTACACCTAGTCAGAATAGTGATTTCAGAACCACAAATCCAATGTAAGAAATTTTATTTTTATTATATTTTTATGGTCTACAATTTCACGGAATGATTTTGTGAAAATCTCGTTCGAAAATTTTGACGTTTGGGCACTCAATTTAGTCAAAAGGACTAAATTGTAAAAAGTGCAAAAGTTGAGTTCTACATGTCAGAGGTGTCAAATTATTATGAAATTTTAAATTGTAGGTCCTTAAATGGTAATTAGACCATTGGTTATTGGTTGGACAAAAATAGACATGAAATGGGTGTAATAAAATATTTTTAAGTTAGGGGCATTTTGGTAATCTAATAATTAAAAGTATTAAAAAGGGAAAATAAGCCAAAATTGGCTATCATCTTCTCCATCTAGCCAAAACTAGCATGGACACCATGGATAGGGTTTGGTTCAAACTTCCAAGCTCATTTGCAAGTGATCTCGAGCCACGTTCTTAATGTTCTTTACATTTTTTAAGTCCCGGTAACATGATCTACTCATTTCTACCATTATTTTGAGCTAGAGTTTATGTTAAAAAATTTACCCATGAGTGATATGCTTTTATTTTGATGTCTAATACTAGAAAATGAGTGTTGGGTGTTAAATAAACGACTTTTACTAAGCTATTTTCAAGGAAAACGTCCGAAAGGACCATTTTGCAAAAGTTGTAAAAATGGTATAAAAGGGTGTTATAATCAGAATTGTAGTTTTCTATAGTTATGTAAATGGTTTGGCTAGGCCTATAGAATGAGAAAATTGAATTAAAATCATTTTACGAGCCTTAGGGAAAAAGTGCAAATATGTGAAAGTTTAGGGGTCAAAATGTAAATTTGTAAAAATATGATTTTTGGACCCATATGAATAATTGACTAATTAGTAAGCTAAATGTGATATTATAGATCAAGGAAAATGAGATTCGAGCATAGATTGGAAATGAATGAGAATATGGACTAAATTAGAATAAATAGCTGTGCTCGCATTTGAGGTAAGTTCGTATGTCAATAATAATGCAATAATATCATTGTTTATGCTTGAACTTAAATTGATGTGTTAACATTATGTGATGAATATTTGTATAGTTGATATGATGATTGTATTATGTGATAAATGTTTTACTGTAATTATGAGTTTTATGCTTATTGATTTCTATTGAAGCTTGAATATTATATGGTCGTTATCCTCGATGTTATGAGCAAGTATGACAGAGATGCTATATGCAAGTGAGGAAAATTCCAATTGAACCTTAGGAATAGTTTAGGATACAAGTGACATGTCACTAGGAACTAAGAAGTCCAAACTCGTTGAGTGGTCCGGGTTCTTGAGATATGTGGCACCTGAGCTTGTTGAGAGGTCCGATTTCTTAGTGGATGCGTTTCATGTAACATCCGAGCTCATTAAGTGGTTCAAGTTCTTACTGGATGCGTTTCATGTAACATCCGAGCTCGTTGAGAGGTCCAAGTTCATTATGGATGTGTTACATGTTATATGGTAGTTTCGGCTACGCTTGTATATGTGGCACTTATGTGCAAGGTTTCCGCGTATCCAATAGTATCCCAAGTGTTCAACAGCTAATGTAATGAATGTGATGAAAGTCCTGAGGAGGGCATGTTAAAGAGGTATGGTTATATGATATACTACGATGAGTACAAGTACGTATGCTAAACTTATGAATAATGCCTTGGTAAAGATCGATTTATGATGAGCAAGTATATATGTGTATATGATAAGTAAGCCAAAATGGCTTGAATGATGAATAATCTTTATGGTTATGTTATTATGTCTTTGTGAAATTTAATATGAAATCCATGAAAGGGTAAGTTTATGATTAGTTGAAAATGAACTCATGATAGTTACCATTATATTGCACTAAGACAGTGTTGGATATTAGCAGTTGTGTGACTTTGAAAATCCACCAAAAATTATGGAAATTGAATTAGAGACTGACTAAGATATGATATTAAAACTTATTGAATCTAGTTTCACATAGAAGAAACAGTGTAAGCAAAATAGTTACATATTATGAGATATTTGAACTTTTGAGAGACAGAGTAAGAGTGCTTTTGAGATCCCCTTTCTCAACTCTGGAAAATCATTAAAAATTTTAAAAAAATTATTATGGGTTATAATTTATATTAATAAATCCTTAATGAGTATGTTTTCAAGGGAAATAGACAGGAGAATCATCTGAGTCCCGTACTATGAGGAAAATAAATTTTAGTGAAGAACGGTCGAAGCTGTGAAACAGAAGAACATGGGTAAATTTAAAGAATAAATTGTACTTATTGGCTAATGCAAAAATTCTAAAAATTTTATTGCAAGACTATATGTGATTCTAGTTTCAGGGAAAATTAGTGGATTTTAATTTGAAGTTTTGTAGCTCCATATATAAATAAATTAATAACTATGACTCGAGAAAATAGCATGACCAAAAAACAAGTAAAACTGTAATTATGATTATATTTCCATGGAACCATGTTGATAATTTGCTTATTACTTTCATATGGACTTACTAAGCTTTAAGCTTACTCCCTCCTCGCCATTTCTTTAGTGTTGTCAGGTTAGCTCGGGGTTGGAAATCATCAGAGGCAGCACCACACTATCAAGTTATCACTTTCAAGGTATTGATGAATCTTAAACGTCTTCAAGTGAGTGGCATGTATAGGGACTTAGATATTATGAAGTGTATTCTTTTGATTTGGCCAAGATTTTGGCTTATATTAGTACATTGTATTTAGCCATGAGATGTGGCTTATGATGGTTATGACTTGTAAGCCCAATTATCCAAGTTATGTGATATCAACTTGTGAAGTGGTTCTATGATTTGGCTTGATTGCTATGATTAGATGATATGATGATATGTGTGCTTGCTATTTTTGTTGAGTTTAAATGGTATGTTATTGAAAATGGTGTAAGAGTATAAGGATTGATTAAAATGGTAAAGTCAAAGAATATGAATGGGTGTGTTTAGACTAGATATTATATGAGTATGTGATTTACATGTATGAAATCATACATATATTACTTTGAGTTTTAATAATGGATAAGAAACCATCAAATTGAAGTTATAGTATGTGTCTATGAAGTGTTTAAGCATGTGAAGGATTAAACCAACAAAAAGGCTTGGAAAATAGCCTAAGTGTTAGTCACACGGGCAGAGACATAGCCATGTGTCTCAGCCGTGTGGAGGACACGACCTAGCACACGGGTGTGTGGCCTAGCCGTGTGGTTCAAATTGTTTTGCTGACATCATAAACAGAGAGTTACATGGCCTGAGGACACGGGCGTTTCCCTGTGTCCACACAGGCGTGTGACCCTATTTCATGAAAATTTTCATAAGTTTCCCAAAACTTATTAAAGTTCTCAGTTTAGTCCTAAGCCACCCCAATGTATGTTTAGAGCCTCGGTAGCTTGTGTAAGGGAGATTATGCATGTGATTGAATGTTTTTAATTTGGACTAAATTTTATGGCCCAGTTTTCGCAAGTTTGTGAATGTTTAAGTCCAGTAACACCTTGAACCCTATCTGGGCGTAGGATATGGGTAAGGGGTGTTACATTTAGTTGTATCAGAGCTATAGTTTAGTCGGTTCTTGGACTAACCTAGCATGAATGAGGGTATAGCTATACATGCCACTCATCTGTGATAGTGTGATGTCTCTTGACGCGAATGATAACCATCTTATTTAGATAGAGGTACTCTCCAATCGAGCTGCACCGACCATGTTAAATGTGAAGCTAAGGTATTCGAGTAAAGTACAATTATGATGAGCCTAAACTCAGAAAAGTATGAATAAAAGTTCATGATATGTATCTGATAACTTGTGAGATAAAAGTTTATGTTGTGAGGAATACTATGCTTGTTTGATGTTTATATGATGCTGTGTACCTAACATGATTGATTAAGTGAATGTGATAAAAAGAAATTCATAAAGGTATGAATAAAGGTTTATAATATCATATTACGGATAAAAATGTCATTTTCCTGATTGGATGTTGAATGTTGATAAATTTTAACGACATCTTTAAATGAGACAAAGAATTATAATGTAATGAGCTTATCTATGTTAAATTGATGGATTGATTCATAAGAATGTAATGATATGTATATGATGATGTACAAGATGAAAGTTTAGATTGTGATATGCTTATTCATGTTTGCTTGGCACCAATGTGATGTCATGTACATGACTTGTTCGAGTAAATGAAAATGATAAGTAAGGCTAATAAGAATTCACAGAACGTGTGCATAGTGCACCTGTTTAAATAAGATAATTGGAAATTTTGAGTAATGCAAATGAGAATAATGATTTGCCTGAAGTGAATGATATGCTTGTGAAAAATATTATTATGATGATGAAATAGTGTTATATGTATGTGTGTATGAGAAATGAGCTAGGGACCTTACAACCCCACCCCCTTACCAGAGTGGTGTTTTGTAAAGGAATTACATAAGATTCGTATTGAATAAGTTTATAAGTATGAGACCTAAGAGTTTAGCTGTAGAATGATTACAAATATGATTAGAGATTGAGATGGAATAACGAGTAGAGGCAGAATTAGAATGATATCGAACTGATCTAAAAAATCTCTCGGTTTATGCGATATCATAGTTGGTGAAGAAGTTAACTTCGGTGAATCGATCTATTCAGAAATAGTTGAAGGAATAATATTTGAAAGATAAGATATCTGAGTATGGAAGTTATAACTGAACAGATTTTGGCAATCTTTACTGGGGCATTCTATGTGAATATTCGTTCTCAGAGGTATTCTTATGGCTATCTATCCTCTAATTAAATTTTATTCTAAGGGAATGTTTCCTAATCATGATGTCTAGATGAAATTATTGATAGTCCGACTGGTATATAATCTGTATTGCTCTATTTTCCCTCTGCATTCTGTTACATTTTAGCTATTGGGATTTTATAAGAAAATGCACATGGTGTTATAATTCTATTCCTTCTAATTGGTGTTCTGTTCGATACATATATGGGAAGGCATATTATCCTTGTTGCATTTAATTCCAGTGGGTTGGATTGATGTATTCTTCTGGACTTCTTTTCTCGGAGGAATTATCAAGATCCTTCATATTTTCTTATGAGCATTGTTTTGGGTCTTTCATTATGATATTGTATCTTGGATTTCTTTATTTTGGATTTCTTTGTCTTAGACTTCTTTATCTTGGTTTTCATGTCATCTCTACTTCATAAATCGTCGATTGTGGCTCATGTTTAAAATGTGTTCTTTGGCCTACGATGACTGTGATAATTATGATCATGCTTCTGATTGATTATAGTAACATGATGATTTCAGTATCTGGATTTCTTTTCTGAGAAGGTTAATTAAAGTTAATGCCTTCAGTCGGGATATTTTTGTTATTCTGAGTTAATGTATTTGAAGTGAATTTTTGATTAACATGATAAGTGAACTTTGAATGAATACATGTTGAATCATTCTATTGACTCGAAGAGAGAATTTCTTGAAATGTCATTTATCAATGATTAAGACCGACTTAGTGGTTCAATCGGTATTGGTTATTGTTTGAAAGATTAAACGAGATATTCATGTCTGGGAATAAAATTTCATTTCTTTACGGGTAAAAGACGGTTAATCTGAATGAAAAGTGTGCATTTCCTAGCAGACGTTGATATGATTTAAAGTTGCTATGAATGGTAAAGTTATCGCCTTGAAAAAAGTTGAATGGTCTATTGCATGATAGTAAAGCTTAGAATAGATAAGAACATTGTTAATCAGAACATTAGACTTGGTTTAGCCTACATCAGGCAAGAAATTCTTGCTTTTTCTTTGATGTGTTGTTAAACGGATTGTGATACGTTTTGGAACAAAAAGGCAATGTGATAGCTTAATGTATTTACTGTCATAGAAATATTTAAGTTTGAGATAGTGTAGATGATTCGAGATTGTTGTTGTATGACCTTTGAGAAAAGGAAAATGTGGTTACCATTGTTTGGGTAGAAAGTCCAGAGCTTATACAGAGAGTTTGCAAGACAATTCACAAGAGTGATGTATTGGTGTTCATGTTTGGAACTGGACATTTCTGATCTTTGTGTTTGAATGCATGAAATGTTATTAGGGTTAAAGTTGAATATCGGATGATGTCAGAACGATTTTTGCCAGTGGTGGTAATTGAATGGAAATGAGAATGAGGGTACTATAGATTTCATACTAGGATTATTCCTATCTTTGAAAGAAGAAGATGTTATGTGACTTGTTGTTAGGTAATTGATGAATCTGCAAATCATGTCGGTAAGTACTAAATTTTCGCTCATCAAACTTATGGGATTAAGTATCTTGAGATTGTTGAATTTCTTAAAATGCTAGTTTTTGTTAATCGGATTGAGATCCGGGATTTATATCGTGGATTATTGAAAAAGCTAAAAGAGGCTTTGAATTTTAATGACGACCAGAGGTTGAATTAGTAAACTATCGGGTTGTATAAAATAATGGAGAACTTAAGGCCATGATGATCGGGTTGGTACGTCATTTGAATCCGAGAAGATTCAAGTATGATGTGTATATATATATTCTATGAGGGTATGGGTTCGACCCTTGTATACATGAAATCTCTTATAGAAGTCCAGAATCGATTGATGCGTCGTATAACACAGAATTGTTTATGACTTTAGTATGAGAAATTAAACAGATAAGTATTAAGAGTAGCCTGAGTAAAAGTTCTTTCGCAATGAATATGAGATAGTGGAGTTTATGTGTAAACTAAGCCATTCTTCTGGTAGGATTTTCGGGGACGAAAATCCCTAAGGGGGCGAGAATTGTAACATCCCGAATTAGGGCCTAGTCAGAACAGTGGTTTTGGGACCACAAATTTGACGTAAGAAAGTTTATTTTTATTATATTTTTATGGTATACAATTTCACGGAATGATTTCGTGAAAATCTCGTCTGAAAATTTTGACGTTTAGGCACTCAATTTAGTCAAAAGGACTAAATTGTAAAAAGTGAAAAAATTGAGTTCTACATGTTAGAGGTTTCAAATTGTTATGAAATTTTAAATTGGAGGTCCTTAAATGGTAATTAGACCATTGGTTAATGATTGGACAAAAATAGACATGAAATGGGTGTAATAAAATATTTTTAAGTTAGGGGCATTTTGGCAATCTAATAATTAAAAGAATTAATAAGGGAAAATAAGCCAAAATTGGCTATCATCTTCTCCATCTAGCCGAAACTAGCATGGATACCATGGCTAGGGTTTGGTTCAAGCTTCCAAGCTCATTTCTAAGTGATCCTGAGCCCTGTTTTTAATGTTCTTTACATTTTTGAAGTTCGGGTAACATGATCTACTCATTTCTACCATTATTTTGAGCTAGAGTTTATGTTTAAAAATTAACCCATGAGTGATATGCTTGTATTTTGATGTCTAATGGTAGAAAATGAGTGTTTGATGTTAAATAAATGACTTTTACTAAGCGATTTTTGACGAAAACGTCCGAAAGGACCGTTTTGCAAAAGTTGTAAAAATGGTATAAAAGGGTGTTGTGATGAGAATTGTAGTTTGCTATAGCTATGGAAATGGTTTGGCTAGGCCTATAGAATGGGAAAATTGAATAAAAATAATTTTACGAGCCTTGGGGCAAAAGTGAAAATATGTGAAAGCTTAGGGGTCAAAATACAAATTTGTAAAAATATGATTTTTGGACCCATATGAATAATGTGACTAATTAGTAACCTAAATGTGATATTATAGATCAAGGAAAATGATATTTGAGCATAGATTGGAAATGAATGAGATTATGGACTAAATCGGAATAAATAGCCATGCTCGCATTTGATGTAAGTTCATATGTCAATAATAATGCAATAATATCATTGTTTATGTTTGAACTTAAATTTATGTGTTAACATAATGTGATGAATATTTGTATATTTGATATGATGATTGTATTATGTGATAAATGTTTTATTGTAATTATGAGTTTTATGCTTATTGATTTCTATGAAAGCTTGAATGTTATATGGTCGTTATCCTCGACATTATGAGCAAGTATGACAGAGATGCTATATGCAAGTGAGGAAAGTCTCATTTGAACCTTAGGAATAGTTTAGGATACAAGTGACATGTCACTAGGAACAAAGAAGTCCGAACTCGTTGAGTGGTTCGGGTTCGTGAGATATGTGGCACCCGAGCTCGTTGAGAGGTCCGAGTTCTTAGTGAATGCATTTCATGTAACATCCGAGCTCATTGAGAGGTTCAAGTTTATTATAGATGCAAGCATCTGAGCTCGTTGAGTGGTCTGAGTTCTTACTGGATGCATTTCATGTAGCATCGGAGCTCGTTGAGAGGTCCAAGTTCATTATGGATGTGTTACATGTAATGTGGTAGTTTCGTCGACGTTTGTATATGTGGCACTTATGTGCAAGGTTTCCGCATATCCAATAGTATTCCTATTGTTCAATGGCTAATGTAATGAATGTGATGAAAGTACCGAGGAGGGCATGTTAAAGAGGTATGGTTATATGATATACTACAATGAGTAAAGGTACATATGCTAAACTTATGAATAATGCCTTGGTAAAGATCGATTTATGATGGGCAAGTATATATGTGTATATGATAAGCAAGCCAAAAGGGTTTGAATGATGAATAATCTTTATTGTTGTGCTATTATGTCTTTGTGGAATTGAATATGAAATCCATGAAAGGGTAAGTTTATGATTAGTTGAAAATGAACTCATGATAGTTACCATTATATTGCATTAAGACAGTGTTGGATATTAGCAGTTGTGTGACTTTGAAAATCCACCAAAAATTGTGGAAATTGAATTAGAGACTGATAAGACATGATACTAATGCTTATTGAATTTAGTTTCACATAGAAGAAACAGTGTAAGCAAAAGAGTTAGATATTATGATATATTTGAACTTTTGAGAGATAGAGTCAGAGTGCTTTCGGGCTCCCCTTTCTCAACTTTCGAAAATCACTAAAAATTTTACAAATTATTATGGGTTAGAATTTATATTACTAAATCCTTAATGAGTATATTTTCAAGGGAAATAGACAGGCGCATCATCCGAGTCTCGTAAATAAATTTTAGTGAAGAAAGGTTGAAGCTATCAAGCAGCAGAATAGGGGTAAATTTAAAGAATAAACTGTACTTATTGGATAATCCAAAAATTCTGAAAATTTTATGGAAAGAATATATGTGAGTCTAGTTTCAAGGAAAATTATCAGATCTTAATATGTAGTTTCGTATCTCCATATATAAATAAATTAGCAACTATGACTCTAGAAAATAGCATGACCAAAAAACAAGTAAAAGTGTAATTATGATTATATTTCCATGGAATCATGTTGATAATTTGCTTATTATTTTCATATGGACTTACTAAGCTTTAAGATTACTCCCTCCTCTCCATTTCCTTAGTGTTGTCAGGTTAGCTCGGAGTTGAAAATTATCAGAGGCAGCACCACACTATCAAGCTATCACTTTCGGGGTATTGATGAATCTTAAACGTCTTAAAGTGAGTAGCATGTATAGTATGATGTGTATTCTTTTTATTTGGCCAAGATGTTGGCTTATATTAGTACATTGTATTTAGCCATGAGATGTGGCTTATGATGGTTATGGCTTGTAAGCCTAATTATCCAAGTTATGTGATATCACCCTGTGAAGTGGTTATATGATTTGGCTTGATTGCTATGATTAGATAATATCATGATATGTATGCTTGTTGTTTTCATTGAGAGTAAATGGTATGTTATTGAAAATGGTGTAGGAGTATAGGGATTGATTAAAATGGTAAAGTCAAAGAATATGAATGGGTGTGTTTAGACTAGATATTATATGAGTATGTGATTTACATGTATGTAATCATACAAATATTACTTTGAGTTTTAATAACGGATAAGAAACCATCAAATTGATGTTATAGTACGTGTCTATGCAATTTTGAAGTATGTGAAGGATTAAACCAATAGAAAGGCTTGGAAAATAGCCTAAGTGTTAGTCACACAGGCAGAGACACGGCCATGTGTCTCAACCGTGTGGAGGACACGGCCTAGCACACGGGTGTGTGGCCTGGCCGTGTGGTTCAAATTGTTTTGTTGACGTCATAAACAGAGAGTTACACGGCCTGAGGACACGAGCGTGTTGGAGACACACAAGCGTGTCCCTGTGTCCACACGGGTCTGTGACCCTATTTCATGAAAATTTTCATAAGTTTCCCTAAACTTTCTAAAGTTCTCGGTTTAGTCCCGAACCACCTCGATGTATGTTTAGAGCCTCAGTAGCTCGTGTAAGGGACATTATGCATGTGATTGAATGTTTTTAATTTGGACGAAATTTTGTGGCCTAGTTTTCACAAGTTTGTAAAATTTTATGTCTGGTAACACCTCGAACCTTGTCCCGATGTCGGATATGGGTAAGTGGTGTTACAGTGATCTCCAAAATCGATCCAATCGACAGCTAGAATCCGACAATCTACAAGAAAGAAAATGAACGAGGTAAGCTTATATAAAACTTAGTAAGTTCATAAAATTTAAACATCACACACCTGTCATTTAAAACAACAATTCAATTTAACATATAGCAACATTCCTTTCCATATTTCACATTACCTGTAACACCCCTTACCCGTATTCGATGCTGGAACAGGGTACGAGGCATTACTAGACATAACCTCACACAATCATACAAAACCGAGACATGAATTTGTGTCCAATTTTAACACTTGTCGTTCACATGCATATCGTCCCTTATATGGGTCCATGAGGCCCAAAACATACATTGGGGGTGATTCGGGACTAAACCGGGGACTTTCGAAACTTTTACAACACATAAAAAAATTTTCTTGTTTTGGAGGGTTACATGCCTATGTGGGTAGGCCGTTTGGTCACACATGCCCATGTGGCTAGGGACACACCCGTGTCCTCAGTCCGTGTAACTCTTTATTTATGATGTCATCAACTAAATAGGGTCAAATGGCCAAGTCAGACGCCCGTGTGCTTAGGCCGTGTGGTGAATTAAATTTCAAAAATCAGGGGCAGACTTCACACGGCCAGGGCACACGTCCATGTCCTAGGGCCGTGTCCTTCACATGGCTAAGACACACGGTCGTGTCTCCGCCTGTGTGTTTATTACTGAGCATTCAGTTTGGGCTAATTAGGGTTCAGGGGACAGATAGCCGGAACACACACCCATGGGGCAGACCGTGTGTCACACACGGCCTAAACACATGCCCATGCGTCTACCTGTGTGGACAACTTTGAGGCTATTTTCCAAGCCAATTGCCACCCTTATATGAAAAATAAGATACATGACTTCAAAGGCACTTAACATGGCAAAATTGAGCACTTAGACATCATCAAGAAGTCTTGATCATTGCAATATTATATCAACTTATACATACACAATTCCCCAAATTTTGTCAAGTCCAAACTTACCAATTCACATGCATTAAGAATTATAGGTTTGCTTCCATTTTACTCATTTAGACCTTAGTTATCATCATACCAACACACACACACAATCACTAACCACATGTACATATATAATCATATAAGCAACATAAGCCATCATTCATGGCTATATACAAATTGGACCATAAATCACTCTAGGCCAACACATTTGGCCACATTAGCAATGACATAATTAATCAAAAGACAAAGTCCCTATACATGCCATAAACTTAAAAGGTTGGTATTCATTTTTACCCACATGATAGCTTGATAGGGTGATGGCATCTCCGGTGGCCTCCAACCCGAGCTTACTAAATTAACTTATAAGAGATGGAAAGGAAGGGGAGTAAGCTTCAGAGCTTAGTAAGTTCATATGCAAATAAATAACAACTATTAACATTGATTTACTTTATCCTTCCGTAAGGGTATTATTATTACAGTTTGCATTAAATCTCATGATTACCACTTATTCATTCATAATGCTCACTCTTTTATCTTACAAACATCAATTTTATGTCTTGGCATTAGACTAGCAACCATAATCTCCACATTATAGCATATCACATTATTAACAAGTTATTTCAACTCACTTGAAAACATGCACATCATTTACGAGTAATCATAATTTCAGCATATAGATTAACAATCTTTCACATATCTATACCTCACTACTCTCTATATTTTCATAATTATTTAAATTGACGATTATGCTTGTCTTTCCTTTTTCTCATATCCATTGAATCACAGCTTAAATATATATATAGAACTATATCGCAACTCAATTAGGCTCATAAGCCCAACATCTGATTATTTTCAAATCTTATCATACATTCATTCATCATAAATGTAGATCATTAGTCACAAGGTTATCAATATTTCACAAGCATAACTTGTTAGTATGCATGCTTACCACATATTCATAGTATACCGAGTCCCTTACTAATGAGTTATAAGTACATACCTCCCTTACTCATGAGTTATAAGTACATACCTGTACTAACTCGTAGCACATTCTCATATTTCCTCATGATTGACTTACTTGTCAAATAACTCACTGATTTACCTGTTGAACACTTGGAATACTATCGGATACATGAAAAGCTTGCACAGAGTTCTTCATACGTAGCGACATGCTACCTCATATCACATATTACACATTGCTCGCTCACGAGCTAATCACTGGCCTACTCACATAAGCTGATAGTCAGGACGTAACTACATGGGCACAAGCTGACAAGTACCTACAACATATGCCGAGCTACCCAGCCACTGGTAGGATGTACAAGACTAGAAGTCGGATCACATTATATACATCACATAATCTCATGAGCTCATAAACACATAGTTCCTAGTGACATGTCACATTGTATCCTAAATTATTCCTAAGGTTCAAACGGGATTTTTCTCACTTATCCAAACGTCGTCAAATACAACCATAGAATTAATCACTTATTTCATACATTATCAAAGCATTTAGAATATTTAAAATACAAACATAACATAACATTATTTACATACGAACTTACCTCGACACCAAAAATGGCAAAAAGGGACCTAATCGTCAATTACTCGTTTTTCCCCGTTTTAGGTCCAAACCTCGCTTTCTTTGGTCTATAACATCACATTTAGCTTACTTATTAGTCACATTATTCATTGTGACCCAAAAATCATACTATGGAAAAATTATGTTTTTGCCCCTAAACTTTATCATATTTACACTTTTGCCCTTAAGCTCATAAAATGATTTTAATTCAATTTCTTTGTACTTTAAGCCTAGCCAAACGTTTTTTATAACTATAGCAACCCACATTTTTCATTAACACACACTTTTACTACTTATTTTATAACTTTTACAATGTAGTCCTTTTTGACGTTTTTACCGAAAATCACTGAGTAAAAGTTGTTTCTCTAACCATAAACATGCATAATCTACCATTAATCATCAAAATACACAAATTTATAACATGGGTTAAACCCTATACTTTCATCATATCTTAAATAAGTGGTAGAAATAGGTAGATCATGATGCAATGATTTTAAAAACGGGGCAAGAATAGACTTACTATGGAGCTTGGAAGGCTTGAACAAAAACTTAGCCATGGTGTCCATGCAGGATTCGGCCAAGGGTTGAAGATGACAAGAAATTTTGGCTTATTTTCCCTTTTTTATTCTTTTAATTACCAAATGACCAAAATGCCCCTAACTTAAAAATATTCTACTTCACCCATTTCATGACCATTTTGTCCAACATATTAATCAATGGTCCAATTACTATTTAAGGACCTCCAATTTAAAATTTCATAGCAATTTCACACCTCTAGCATCTAGAACTCAAGTTTTACACATTTTACAATTTAGTCTTTTTGACTAAATTGAGTGCCCAAACATCGAAATTTTTGAACGAGATTTTCACGAATTCATTCCGAGAAATTGTAAACCATAAAAGTATAATAAAATAAATTTTCTTACGTCAAATTTGTGGTCTCGAAACCACTTATCTAGCTAGGCCCAAAATCGGGCTGTTACAACTCTCCTCCTTTTTAGGGATTTTCATCCCCGAAAATCTTACCAGAAGATGTTGCTTCCAACTCTTAAGAATCACTTTCACTAATTTCTCAGAATCTCAAATCGAATTCACCTCGTATATCTCTTTCCAATAACCCTTGGACTTTAGTACACAGTGGCGGAGCATATTGTCAAAATTCTAAATTACTCTCTCAGGAACACATAGCTCAGTTGATCTGTCCGATAAGAACTTTGTAGATACTGAAACAATCATGCAGATTTTTGCCAAACAATCAACCATAATCCAAATAGCATCTCCCTTTTTGAAGAGAATGACAATCCCAATATGAAATTTATGGTAACACTATCTCATCATCACTCCTGTACCATTATTAACTATATTAGTCCTGAATACACTTGATTTTTGACTTTTATTTGTTAACATGTCATCATCTAGTTATGGATTCTAAAATATCATGTAACATACGCAATCACCAGAACATCTACTTCATATAACAGTACATTTTACTGCTCTTGGATGAACAAACGTGCTACTACTTAGCCTCGTACAAAAATTTCTACATAGGCTCTGGATTACTGTACGCAAACTCTATCTCGAAATAACAATAATAACAGGAGTCACGTCCGACATGAAATTCAACAGCAGAAGTAAGTTCACTCTAAACTCATTTAGATTACCATTCACTATCACATTTCTAAGCTTCTCGGTTTAGCAAGGAAATCCTCGCTTTAGCATTTAATATAGCTAGAATTAGACCATCATCAAATAAGGTCAATCAAGTAACCAGTACTCACAGAATAAACAAAGATTTTCCATCTAGGCATCTATAGCTATAATTGGTTTCTCAAAGATTAAATCAATAACTTACTTGCAATCTTTCATTATCACAAACCACTGACTCTGTCTTATATTTCAGATATTTCTAGGACATTCAATACTTTAACTTTTTGGACAAGGAAACACATGACATTTCCCGTCGAATACACAAAGTCATCGAATTCTCAACACAACCATAATAGTAGTCGTCTCTAAATTACTAGTCTATCAGTTCTTTTTAAAGTGACATTAACCATCTGAAAGGACAAACTATCCCTTTACATTCTTGTATTAAAGCACATTCCAATCTGTTCAATAGTGAATTACAAAAAAAAAAAATCACAATTTCTTTACTCAATTCATCCGATTCCAAAATCACTGCTTCGGTTAACAATACCTTCAACTGTTTGGAACATTTCTAACACGAATCCGACCATTCAAACTTTCATAAATGCAATAACCTTTCAAAATTCTCTTAACATGCTAATCAAATATCTTTTCAACCGTATTAGTTCAAGGAAACAATTATTCTACTTGAACTCATCGACTTTATTCAAACTCACTTGAGGAAAGAAAACTACTATACAATTTAAGCTTGTGCTCTCACCATTAATACTTTTGCCGATGTGAATTTCTTTCATGAAAATTATAGAAAATCCAGATACTAGAATTACCACAGTTATATGATCGATTCAGAAATACAACCATGATAGACATAGTTATCACAAACCAAAGAACACACTTTAAAGATGAACCATGATTAATAATTTACGAAATAAGGATGATGAAAAAAATCGAGAACAAAGAAATCCACGATATGATACCATACCAGAAATCTTAAAACATGACTCATAAGGAAATAAGAATGAAGATACAGATAATTTCTCAGAGAAAACCAAAAGAAAACAATAATTACCAGCTCTAGAATCCCATCGTAGCAAAGATAATACACTTTCTAAATATGCATATAAAACAGAACATCATCCAGTAGATATAGGAGAATAATCTCATATAAGTTTTCGTCATCAACTTTTATTCCAAACATACTAGAATAAAGTCTCGAAGAGAGAGATAAAATAATACTGATCATAAACCAACCAGGTTAACAGTGCTTTCGTCTAACATTAGAGTTAGCCAATATACTTATGCAATAAGAATTTCATCAGAAAAAAAACAATCATATAAATCCCTAAGGATGAATGAATATATATACAGAATACTCAGAAGAAATCATTACAATGTATTCAATCATAACTGTTACACACAGACATATTTACAATTCAAACATCATTTCTCCGACTAATTCTGTTATCATAAACCCCGTATTATTCCACTCACCAACGTAAATCAATTTGGTAGAAATTCCAGCAAACACATTCTTTAGACTCCATACCTAATTGAGTTGATTAGCCGAGATTAACTTCTTCTTTATTCGTAACATCGCATAATTTGTATAATCTTTAAAACAATCGATATTTCTTCTAAAACTATTTTCACTTTCCACTCTATTCTCATCTCTGTATGTATTACTAATTATTCCACCACTGTACTCTTTGGTTTCACACTTGTGAACTTATTCAATATAATTCTCGTGAATTTTCGTTATAAAAGCAACACTGGTAAGGGAGTGAGGTCGTAAAGCCTCTAACTTGACTCTCATAAATACATATATATATATATATATCTTAGCATTCATCATTAACGTAATATCATCATAACTACATAGTTCACTCCAATCAAATTAACACACTTATTGATTTTACAAATGTTTTCTATCATCCATAATTTCAAACAATGAATTTACTTACTCAAGCTCAATATTAATATCTAATTAAATTCCAACTCTTAGATTCAATTTTACTTACCAACATTTGTCAAATTGAAGAATGTCTTATGGATTGAGTACGTCGTTTACTTGATGCCATAGTCCAACTATGGTCTTACACGAAGTCTCATACCAATGCCATGTCCCAGACATGGCCTTACACGAAATCACATAACGATGGCAAGGCATATCCTAGATATGGTCTTACATGGGATTACATATCAAGGCCAATGCCATGTCCCAGACATGGTCTTACATGGGATCACATATCGATGCCAATGCCATGTCCTAGACATGGTCTTACATGGGATCACAATGGCATAGCCCAGCTATGGTCTTACATGTCATTACGATGCCATAGCCCAGCTATGGTCTTACATGTACTCACATGTACTGCCATGGTCCAACCATGGTCTTATCCGTCAATTCATCATTGAATGATCGTACTCATCTCCTGCGTTCTACTCAATTTGATTTTCCAGTTCAATTTCCATACTATTATAATATTTGTGGTTCCATAACAAAGTCATAAAACAAAACATTATATATTCTCTAATTTAACAATTAAACAAGTGTACATACACACATTCCGTCTATTGGGTAAGTTTACTTATCATATTCACTTAATCAAATAGGTTGGGCACATAACATCATATGAATGCCAACATACATGGATGAGCTTATCACAATATAAACCTTCGTTCCATTTCACTTTTCCACATTTCTCAATTATGGTTATCTCGTTCTGCACTTTAACACAACCATATCATGAACTTCTATTCATACCTTTCCACATTTTAACAAATCGTAAGCACATTTCAATCATCTCAATATCGTTTTTAGCATTATCGAAAATAGCTCAGTTGGAAGTCATCTCTGTCTAACAAAACAACTTCATTAGAGCCCGAGAGATATCACACTATCACGAGTAGTAATATGGCATGTATAGCTAGACTCACATACGCTAGGTTAGTTTGAGAATCAACTAAATCATAGCTCTGATACCACTAAATGTAACACCCCATACCTGTATTCGACGACGGAACATGGTACAAGGCGTTACCGGACATAAACTAACACAATCATACAAAACCGAGACATGAATTTGTGTCCAAATTTAAAACTTTTCATTAACATGCATATTGTCCCTTATATTTGTAACACCCCTTACTCGAGACCGTCGCCAGAGTCGAGCACGAGGCGTTACCTGACTTAACTTACTAATTCGGGGCATAAAATTTACTTTTAAAATTAATTAATTTACATTCATTCAATATGTCTCTAAAAAAAGCCCTCAAGACCCTAAAACATACAACTGAAACGGTTCGGGACCAAACCGGGAACATTAAAAAATTTTCGAATACTTAAACAAATCAAAATAATTTATTTCATTATTCCTTATAAAACTGCCCACCTGCGTCATAGTCACTAAATAAATCATAACTCGAGTCACAAAACTCAAAATTTAAATTTGTGAATTTTTCCTGAAATTAGACTCATATATCTTCTTACTAAATTTTTTCCAGAATTTTTGGTCTAGCCAATTAGTATAGTTTATTAGTTAAAATTTTCCCTGTTGCACTATTCAACTACTCTGACCTCTCCTCACTACAAATCAATTTTCTCCCTGTAAAGAATTCAAATAACCATTATATTTGTTTCTATTGAAAGTATATTCACTAAGGAATCTATAAATATAAACTATAGCTCCTAATTATTTTTGTACAAGTTTTAGTGAATTTATAAATTCAGAATAGGGGATTCAGAAATTACTCTCACTAAAATTTAAATATCTCTTAATATACACTTCTTTTTGCTTACTCTGTTTCTTTCATATGAAAATAGACTTAATAAGATTTAATTCTATATCTCATTCATCACCTAATTCCGTTTATAATATTCTTGGTGATTTTTCAAGTTCACGTCACTGCTTCTGTTCAATACTGTTTTAATTCTAATTTCACTTTTTCATGATTTCTTTGTATTAACTATCATTTAGGTATACATAACACCGAAACATGTTCTTCATTAGCCATTTCAATAGCTAATCATTATCAAATATTTACATACCATTTTTTAGCCATATCATAAGGACATACACACAAAATGGCTAAGTCCCTATACATGCCATAAACTAGAACGTTTATAAATGAAGATACCCATTTGGTAACTTGATAGTCAATAGTGTAAAGTGATCTCTGACGACCTCCAACCAGAGTTTGCTTTTAAGTACTCTAAAACATGGGAAAGTGAAAGAAGTAAGCTTATAAAGCTTAGGAAGTTCACATGTAACATAATAAGCATTAGCCATCAATTTAGCTTACTACTATACTGTCATAATTTGCTTAAATAATGTTTAGTTCTTACTTTACCATCTTACTCATCGGTAACCTTACCAAAGGCTCAGAATACAAAAGGCACCTTACTTAATAGCTTGCTTACATAACTGCAATATCTCACTTAACACATGAGTACTCTTTCATAATATAGGCATATTGCCAATCATGTCATAAAGTGTCACAAGCATAACTGAAAACTCATCACTTACTTAATACTTGATAATCTCAATTACTTACAATCTAAATATTAAATAAGCCTTAAATGCATACCTGTACTCTTTCTTCATGTTCTCACCTTGCCGTTTCTTTGACTTACTCTTTGGATTACTCGGGAACCTTTTCCTTTTTGAACTTACCATTGCCATGTCTTGACATGGTCTTACGTGGTATCCTTGCCTTATGAACTCACCAATGCCATGCCTTGGCATGGTCTTACATGGGACCTTTGCCTTATAGTAACCATCAATGCCATGTCTTGACATGGGCTTACATGATTTCCTTGCCTTATTGAACTTATCAATGCCATGCCTTGGCATGGTCTTACATGATTTCCTTTCCTTATAGAACTTATCAATGCCATGCCTTGACATGGTCTTACATGATTTCCTTGCTTTATAGAACTTATCAATGCCATGCCTTGGCATGGTCTTACATGATTTCCTTGCTTTATAGAACTTATCAATGCCATGCCTTGGCATGGTCTTACATGATATCCTTATCTTACCAAATGCCATGTTCCAAACATGGTCTTACATGGTATCCTAGTCTTACGAAATGCCATGTTTCAAACATGGTCTTACGTGGTATCCTTGTCTTACCAAATGCCATATTCCAAACATGGTCTTACATGGTATCCTTATCTTAGTGCCAATGCCACATCTTGATGTGGTCTTACATGGAGTCCTTAATCAATGCCGATGTCATGTCTTGACATGGTCTTACACGGGATCCTTGCCTTACCAATGCCATGTCTTAACATGGTCTTACATGGTATCCTTAACCGTCAGTTCCTCCTTAAATGCCATGTTATGAACATGGACTTTTCTGTCAATTCTTCCTTAATTGCCATGGTAGTCGCATAACTCAATAATAACAATACTAATAACAATAATTGCATAATAATAAAATGCTACTCAACTTACATACTTACATTCTCAATCTCATCATATCATCAACTTAACTTATTCTCATCAAACTATGCCAGTCAATACTTTCTTGTTATCATACAAAGCCATAATACAAAATATGGTCTTACATACAAATTATACAAGTTCTCTTTCCATTATCGAATTATTATCGAACATTAATCATTATATCTGAAACTCAATACTAAAGTATTTATGGCCAAAATATCAATTTATCATTCAAATATGCATAATTAAATGCTTATTAAACATATGAACTTATCTTGATACCAAAACGACCATTTTACTAACTTTCTCGATTTTCGATTTTTCTCCCGTTCTAAGTCCAAATCTCACTTTCTGGGATCTAAAACATCATATTTCACTTATTTAATTAATTTACTATTCAAAACATTCCCTAACTCAAACTTTGGCAAAATTACAATTTTTCCCCTAGGCTCGGAAATTAAAATTTAACCATTTTTCTAATGTTTTATGACACTCTGAACATTTTTTCCTTCTATGGCAACATCAAATCCCACTCTATCATTTACTTATGAACATTAGGTATTATTACCGATTATGTCGTTTTACTCGTTTTCACTTAAAATCTCTTAGTAAAAGTTGTTTAACATAATTTCAAGCTTCATATTCTACCATAAAACATCAAAATAAACACATTTAACCTATGGGTAATTTTCCAAATATGAACCCTAGCATGAATTATTGCTAGAATAAGCTAAATCAAGTTACCGGGACTCTAAAAGCATAAAGAACATTAAAACGAGGTTAGAACGGGCTTACTATTGAGCTTGGAAAGCTTGGAAACCCTAACTATGGCTTCCACCATGCTACATTCGGCCTCCATGAAGAAGATGGACCAAATTTGGCTTTATTTTCCCTTTTTAATTCTTTTAATTACTAAATGACCAAAATGCCCTTAAAGGCTTTTCTTTCAAATTTGTCATATTCTTGCCCATTTTTGTCGAAACTTAAATATAATGGTCTAATCACTAAATAAGGACCTCCACTTTAAGAACCCATTTCAATTAAATCCCCTTTGTTATCTAGAACACACATTTTGCTAATTTTACAATTTAGTCCTAATTATCAAATTAAGCACTTATACATAAAATTTCTTCACGAAATTTTCACACAATTATTCAATCAATGAATAAACCTTAAAAATTAATCGGAATAAATTTTTTTGACCTCAGATTCGTGGTTTTGCAACCACTATTCTGTTTAGGCCATATTTCGGGATGTTACAATATTGTCCCACGAGGCCCAAAACATACACTTGGGGTGGTTCGGGACTAAACCGGGGACTTTCAAAACTTTTACAACATTTGGAAAATTTTCTTGTTTTGGAGGGTTACACGCCCGTGTGGGTAGGCTGTGTGGTCACACACGCCCGTGTGGCTAGGGACACGCCCGTGTCCTTAGCCTGTGTAACTCTCTGTTTATGACATCATCAACTAAATAGGGTGACATGGCCAAGTCACATGCTCGTGTGCTTAGGTCGTGTGGAAAATTAAATTTCAAAAATCAGGTACAAACTTCACACGGCCAGGGCACACGCCCATGTCCTATGGCCGTGTCCTTCACACGGCTGAGACACACAGCCGTGTCTCTGCCCGTGTGTTTACTACTCAGAATTTAGTTTGGGCTAATTAGGGTGTAGGGGGCACACGACCGGATCACACGCTCATGGGTAGACCGTGTGTCTACTCATGTGGATAACTTTAAGGCTATTTACCAAGCCAATTGCCACCCTTATATGCACAATAAGGTACATGACTTCAAAGGCACTTAACATGGAAAAATTGAGCACTTAGACATCTTCAACAAGTCTTGATCATCGTAATATTAATTCAACTTATACATACACAAGACCCCAAACTTTGTCAAGTCCAAACTTACCAATTCACATGTATTAAGAATTATAGGTTTGCTTCTATTTTACTCATTTAGACCTTAGTTATCATCATACCAACAGATACACACAATCACTAACCACATCTCAAAGACATAGGCACATACATAATCATATAATCAACATAAGCCATCATTCATGGCTATATACAAATTGGACCGTAAATCACTCTAGGCCAACACATTTGGCCACATTAGCAATTACATAATTAATCAAAACACAAAGTCCCTATACATGCCATAAACTTAAGAGGTTGGTATTCATTTTTTCCTACATGATAGCTTGATAATGTGATGGCATCTCCGGCGGCCTCCAACCCCAGCTCGCTAAATTAACCTATAAGAGATGGGAAAGGAAGGGGAGCAAGCTTCAAAGCTTAGTAACTTCATATGCAAATAAATAACAACTATTAACATTCATTCACTTTATCCTTCCAAAAGGGTATTATTATTACAGTTTGCATTAAATCTCATGATTACCACTTATTCATTCATAATGCTCACTCTTTTATCTTACAAACATCAATTATACATCTTGGCATTAGACTAGCAACCATAATCTCCCCATTATAGCATATCACATTATTAACAAGTTATTTCAACTTACTTGACAACATGCACATCATTTATGAGTAATTATAATTTCAACATACAAATTAACAATCTTTCACATATCTATTGCTCACTTCTCTCTATGTTTTCATAATTACTTAAATCGATGATTATGCTTGTCTTTCCTTTTTCTCATATCCATTGAATCACAGCTTAAATATTGGAAACACAAAAATTTATATACTTTTTCATCCCAATTTTTCTTATATTCATGCAAATTCGGTTAAATTCTTGTCGAACAATAATTAAATATTATAAAATAATTAAATCATGTTAAAAATATGAACATGGTGAATTTATTTAATTTTATACTTAACTTTTGATTAATTTTGACTATTTTTGACAGATTCGCGCAAAGGGTGAAAATTGGCTCTGCTGACACTGCTGAAAGCACATAACTGAGAAGCAATTTGAAGTATCGAGGCACTTTAATTTCCAGCCTAAGACAGTCCAGAAATGTTTATTAATTCATAAACTAATTAATTTTAATTTATTCCCCATTTAATTTGGGTTAAATAAATTATTTTTAACTAATTATGGAGAAAGGGTCCAGTTGAACCGCACTGGTCGAGCCAAATTGAGTGAACCGAACCAGCCACTAAATGGGCAGCCCAGAACCATCCATATGCTGACCCAAATCAGCATTTTATCTGATTAAATATGCTTGCAAAAAGGCCCTAAAAATACTTATAAATTGCATTCAAATGCCATCTTAAATTATGGCTTAGTAGATTTTCCCCAAGCTTAAAATAGCTAAGTTGAAACTCTCAACCTTCCCATGTGTGTGGCTGGCCAAGGGAGGGCTATTTGGCTGCTGGAATTTGCTATTTTTAGCAGCCACAATCAGCTATAAAAGCCACCCCTTGCTGATCATTCAAAGCGTCCCTCACTTCACAACATTCTCTCATTCCCTCTCTCACTTCTCTCTCATTTTTTCCATTCCATTCCCTCCTCTTCAAGTGCCGATTTCTTCTCTTGGGAAAGAGGCTACCATCAGCCATTTTGGAGCAGCAATTAGATGATCATAAGCCACCTTGATAGCAAAGGCCAACGAAGAACAAAGAACGAAGCAACTAGTCAAGCCACGGAGAAACACCGGATTTGCCTCTTGTTCCCTAACTCTTTAATTTTTGTTGTTATTTTGACGAACATGTTTATGAATATTTATGCTATTGAAATGGTTATTTTAATCAATTCAGCTTAAATTATGTTTGTGTTGGGTTGATTATATTCTGCCTGCTTGAATTATTAAAATGATGTTTATGCTGTTATAAGCCTCGGTAAGATGCTTGATTAAGTAAAATCATGCCTAAGTTATTCTTGCATTACGAATTTGAGGTAACTAATGAATTAATTATTTAAACAAATTGCAATTGTAATTAGTTGACACAGTACTTAATCATTTCATGTTTATTCTTCTAAGGTAGCTGAAGGTTAAATTAGCAATGTATCTGGCGATATTATTGCCTTGCATAACTTGCAAGATAATTGTGATTAAATTGTTTCAAGGTAGGGATATCTTGTTGCTTTACAAGGTCTTTTATATGCTTACTAGATTTAATTAATCGCTTGAATTGACATAGGGATATGCAAGAGATTGGTTCAATTTAATGAGTATGTATGTGCAATAACATGTTTGCTTGCTAGAATCTGCTTAGTCGATTAAATTGACATAGGGATATGTCAAGAGATGAATGGATTTTTGTATGTGAATTTGTTCATAAGTTAGCAAAATTACCGGGTTGCTATGAATTTATTCATAACAGTGGAAACATGAGTTTAGTAATTCTGAGTTCAAGAAATATAATTAATCCAACACAAGTATGTTACATTGATTAAATCTTATTTGAAATCGTGCACTAAAACTCATTTGTTTTATTTAAATCATTTACTTAGTTTTTAAATAGTTCCTGACCATCTTCTAAAACCAATTTATTTTTACTTCACCAAAGTGTTTTACAATTAATTTCATAAATAATTCTTTTTACAGTCCCTGTAGGTACGATAGCTCGACATTTACTTATCACTTTATTACTTGTTACGATTGTGTACATTGCTCATTTTTCCGTCGTTCCAAGTTTTTGGCGCCGTTGCGGGGGACTGTTTTTAAAAGTCATTATTTGTGAATTTTTTAGTTTTACATTTTGGTTTATTTTCCTGTTTAATTTTTAGCTTAATTAATTTTTCTTTGATAATTTCAGGTGTTTATGAGTATTGACCAAATTATTGACCTACTCCCTGTAGACCCTGAGAATGAACAGACTTTTCGACAACGAAGAAGAAAAGCGAACCAGAGAAGGACTGAAGGAATGAATTTCGAGAATATGAATCAAGGAAATGGAGCAAACCTTTCTCAAAATCCTATCCTTATTGCTGACGATAAGGATAGAGCCTTAAGACAATATGCTGTGGGAGTATTTAACGATCTTAATCCTGGGTATTAGGAGACCCAAAATCGAGGTACAATAATTTGAGCTGAAGCCAGTCATGTTCTAGATGCTTCAGACAGTGGGCCAATTCAGTGGAATGCCTACCGAAGATCCTCATCTTCATTTAAGACTATTTATGGATGTGAGTGACTCTTTCAAATTAGCTGGAGTTACTAAAGATGCATTACGCTTGAAGCTATTCCCGTACTCACTAGGGGACAGAGCTCGAGCCTGGTTGAATTCATTGCCACCAAACTCAATTTCTACATGGCAAGAGTTAGCCGAAAGATTCCTTATGAAGTATTTCCCACCAAGCAAGAACGCTAAATTGAGGAACGAGATCACTGCCTTCCAACAAATGAATGATGAATCTTTGTATGAGGCATGGGAACGATACAAAGAACTACTATAGAAATGCCCTCATCACGAAATCCCACATTGCATCCAACTAGAGACATTTTATAATGGTCACAATGCTCACACAAGGATGGTAGTGGATGCTTCTGCTAACGGTGCTCTCATGTCTAAGTCTTAAAATGAGGCTTACGAAATCATCTAGAGGATCGTCAGTAACAATTATCAATGGCCGACCAATCGAGCTGTGTCAAGAAGACGAGTCACTGAAATACATGAAGTGGACGCTCTCACTTCACTTACATCTCAGGTATCTTTGATATCCTCAATGCTTAAGAATCTTACCGCTAATGGGTTTAACAGTTTTGCAACCCAACCACCTCATCAATTTGAGAGTGTAGCTTGTGTTTATTATGGGGAAGGACATTTGTTCGAAGAATGTCCATCAAACCCTGAATCTGTATATGACATGAGTAACCAGAACCAAAATCGAGGAAGGCAAGGACTGCAATCCAACTTCTATTACCCATCATGGCGAAACTACCCGAATTTTTCCTGGAGTAACCAAGGGGCTGGAACTAGTAACAACTACACTCAACCTAGACTGACTCAGCCGCTTAGTTTTTCCCAACAAGTTCAGAAACTAGCTCAGGCTGAATCATCCAATAGCTTAGAGAATTTATTGAAGAAATACATGGCAAAAAATGACGCCACTCTAAGGATTTTGGAGAATCAAGTGGGCCAGCTTGCTACTAAACTCAGGAACCGACCATAAGGTGCTTTACCTAGTGACACAGAAAATCCAAGAAATTTAGGGAAGGAACATTGTAAAGCGTTGACATTGAGGAGCGGAAAAATAGTAGAGCCCAACACTATCGAAGCTAAAAAGGAGCCAGCTGATGCTTAAGACTTAGAGGAAGTTCAACCGAGTGTTGAAATTCCAGTTGCACAAGAATATGCAAAACCTGACAAGGTAATTCCAGAACCAGCTAATTCTGATCAACTAACAACTCCGTTAGATGCAAATTTGCCGTAGAAAATGAATCAATCAGTTCCAATAAAGAAACCTTCACCACCCTACCCTCAAAGACTTCAGAAGCAAAAGCAGGAAATCCAATTCAAGAAATTCATAGACATACTCAAGCAACTTCATATCAACATCCCATTGGTTGAAGCACTTGAACAAATGCCGAACTACGTCAAGTTTATGAAGGATATCCTGTCCAAAAAACGAAGACTTGGAGAAATTGAGACGGTAGCTCTGACGAAGGAATGCAATGCATATTTTCAAGATAAACTACCCCCAAAGCTGAAGGATCCTGGATGTTTTACCATCCCTTGCAACATTGGAGCAACAAATTGTGGTGAGGCATTATGTGACTTAGGTGCGAGTATTAACTTGATGCCTATGTCAATATTGAGAAAGTTGGGGATCGGTGAAGTTAGACCTACTATGGCTACACTTCAACTAGCAGATAGATCCTTAGCACATCCAGAAGGAAAAATCAAGGACGTATTGGTACGTATAGATAAATTTATCTTCCCTGCTGATTTTGTTATCCTAAACTTTGAAGCGGACAAAGAAGTGCAAATTATCCTAGAAAGACCATTCTTAGCAACCGAAATGACCCTTATAGATGTGCAGAAGAGCGAGCTTATGATGTGTGTTCAGGATAATCAGGTAAATTTTAATGTTTTTAAGTCTATGTGATTTCCTAACACAATTGATGATTGTTATACAGTATCTGATTTAGAGGATTTAATAGTGTAAAAGGAGCTCAACTATGCTAAGGATCCGTTGGAACAAAATTTAACATTAGATCCTCCAAATGATATAGAGGAGGATGAATACTTAGCTTTCTTAGAAGCTAATCAAAGGGGATTTAATTCGTAATCCTGCTTTGAATCTTTGGAGTTAGAGAAAAGGGATTATGCCCAACTGAAAGCGTCAATCGAGGAGCCATCTAAATTAGAACTGAAGGTACTTCCCTCACATTTGAAATATGTTTATTTAGGTAACGCTTCTACTTTGCCTGTGATTGTTTCAGCAGAATTAACTACTGAGCAAGAAGAGAAACTCATCTTGGTGTTGAAACAATTCAAGAAGGCTATCGGATGGACCATAGCCGATATCCGCGGTATTAGTCCATCTATATGCATGTACAAGATTATCCTGAAAGATGGCGAAAAAGGGACGATTGATGGAAAACAAAAACTGAACCCCATCATGAAAGACATGGTGAAAAAAGATATTATCAAGTGGATAGATGCGGGTATCATTTATCCCATCTCAGATAGTTCGTGGGTAAGTCTGGTCTAGTGCGTGCCAAAGAAGGGAGGTATCACAGTTATAGAAAACAAGAATAATGAATTGATACCAACTAGAATAGTTACGGGATGGAGGATTTTCATTGATTACCGGAAGCTGAACAAGACGACTAGAAAAGATCACTTTCCTTTGCCGTTCTTGGACCAGATGCTGGATAGACTCGCTGGACGAGACTATTATTGTTTTCTCGATGGATACTCAGGGTATAATCAGATTATAGTAACACTAGAAGATCAGCACAAGACAATGTTCACCTGCCCGTACGGTACATTTGCATTTAGACGCATGCCATTTGGCTTATGTAATGCACCTATTACATTTCAAAGATACATGATGTCTATTTTTACTGACATGGTTGAAAAGTACTTAGAAGTTTTTATGGATGACTTTTCAGTGTTCGGAGATACGTACGATGATTGCTTAGCCAATCTAGCTAAGGTACTAAGACGATGCGAAGAAACAAACCTAGTACATAACTGGGAAAAGTGCTATTTCATGGTACGAGAAGGAATTGTTCTAGAGCATCAGATAACAAGACATGGAATCAAGGTAAATAAAGCAAAGATAGATGTTATCGAGAAACTCCCACCTCTAACATCTGTAAAGGGTGTTAGGAGCTTCTTGGGTCACACCGGGTTTTATCGAAGATTTATCAAGAACTTCACCAAAATTGCTAAACCCTTATGCAAATTATTGGAGAAGGACACGACGTTCAAGTTCGACGATGAATGTTCAAAGGCTTTCAAGGATTTGAAGAGTTGATTAATTACAGCACCCATAATTGTCACACTAGACTAGGATCTACCATTTGAATTAATGTGTGATGCAAGCGATTTCACGATAGGAGCTGTCATGGGCCAACGAAGGAACAAAGTTTTTCATCCCATCTACTATGCAAGTCGGACTCTTACAAGAGCTCAACTGAACTATACGGTAACAGAAAAAGAGTTACTTGCTATTGTATTTGCTTTTTACAAGTTTCGATCTTATCTTGTAGGTACCAAAGTAACAGTTTATACGGACCACTCGGCAATCAAGTACTTACTTGCCAAGAAAGATGCTAAGCCGAGACTAATCTGGTGGGTGCTTCTACTTCAAGAGTTCGATCTAGAAATTCAAGATCGAAAGGGAGTAAAAAACCAAGTAGCAGATCACTTGTCCAGATTGGAGCCTCAGGAAGGGAATTCTCCTATTATACCAATTCAAGAAACGTTTCCAGATGAACACATACTGAAGGTAAGTCATGTCCATAGTACCCCTTGGTTTGCTGATATTGCTAACTATTTAGCCTGTGGGTTGATGCCAATTGATAAGACTTATCAACAAAGGAGAAAGTTTTTTCACGATGCAAAGTACTATTTCTGGGAAGAGCCATATTTGTTTAAAAGGTGTGCAGATCAGATGATCAGGAGATGTGTGGTAGAAGATGAAGTACACAAGATTTTATACCATTGTCACTCAGCTCTGAGTGGGGGACACTTCGGAGGTACACGTACAGTGCCAAAGTATTGCAAGCCAGATTTTTTTGGCCAACACTATTCAAGGATGAATACGCGTACGTAAAGAGTTGTGACCGATGTCAAAGGGTTGGAAATGTCACCAACAGAAATGAGATGCCTCGAACAAACAGCATTGAGATAGAATTGTTCGATGTATGGGGTATTGACTTTCTTGGTCCTTTCCCTGTCACAAGTATATATTGGTAGCAGTAGACTATGTGTCCAAAATGGATCGAGGCTAAAGCTTATCCGACAAATGATGCTAGGGTTGTAATTTAGCTCTTGTAGAAACATGTGTTCACAAGGTTTGGAACCCCAAGAGCTATCATTAGTGATGAAGGGTCCCACTTTGTGAACAAGTGGTTAAGATGGTTATTAGACAAGCACGGAGTGAAACACAAGGTTGCAATAGCTTACCATCCATAGACGAATAGGCAAGCTGAACCGGCAAATAAGGAAATCAAAGGCATACTTGAGAAGGTAGTCTACCCAAACCGCCGAGATTGGTCCAAAAGGTTGGATGATCCTTTATGGGCTTACAGAATAGCATACAAGACACCTTTAGGGATGTCACCCTACAGATTGATCTTTGGGAAAGCATGTCATCTACCCTTAGAGTTAGAGCACAAGGCTTACTGGGCTCTTCGACAACTCAACTTGGATTCTAAGCTCGCTAAAGAGAAACAAATGCTCCAACTCAATGAGCTAGAAGAAGTTCGACTATTCTCTTACGAAAATGCCAAATTACTCAAGGAGAGACTTAAGAAATGACATGACAAGCACATTCGAGTTCGAGAATTTGAAGCAGGTCAGCAAGTTATACTATTTAATTCCAGACTAAAGTTCTTCCCAGGTAAGCTAAAATCACGTTGGTCCGATCCTTTTACGATTTATCATGTCTATCCATACGGAGTTGTCAAGCTCCAAGGTAAGGGAGGTAATTTTCGAGTTAACGCTCAGCGCCTGAAACACTATTGGGGAGATAAGATTGAACGGAATGAAATTTCGTTCATTTTATCAAATGTTTAAAATTTTCTTATTTTCCGTTTTAATAAATGATCTAGGGTATATTTTCGGGACTAGTATGTTTAAATAAATTCTATCTAGGAGATTGGAACTTAAGCGGGACAGCTTGTGACCCCTCTAATCTTTCGTGGGAATTGATTTTAACATAATTTTCCTAAAAATTATTCTCTAAATAAAAATCTCAACTTTTGATTTTTCAAATAAAAAGGTCAATTATTGACCCGAGTTTTAAATTGCGACTCACTTTCAAATTTTCATTAAGTCTAGGGACTTAATTGAAGTATTTTTAAAATTTGATTGCTCTTTTCGTAAATAATAAAAACTAGATGCCTCTTTTTGTAAATTTTTTCAAAAGGCTTCTAAAATAAATATTTTTAGTTAAAAATAAGAAAAAAATGATTAATATATAATCATACCCGTTATAATATATATTAATTATTATCAATTTTAGGATTTTATTCGCTAAGTTTTTAATAAAATGCTTGAAAGCTGAAATTCTTGCAAATGTAAGGAGGATAAGGTATAGACAAGGCACAATCACAGATTGGGACCTCTACCGAGTAGCTGGAGACTCAGTTCTACAGTAACAGATTGAAGTAAGTGAGGAACCGGAAGACCCTATGAAGAAGAAGATCCCACGATGCAATCATTTAAAGTCCCTGATAAGGTAGAATCAGTGGAGCCAGAAGTTGAACCTAATACTGAAACTTCAATGTTTAGAGCTCAACTGCCTAGCCCAGACCTTCGAGATGAGTTGTCAAAATTGATGGACTTAATGCAACATATGCAATGGCAACAACAAGCCTATTGGAGATACTAAAAAATAAGGGATGACTGGATGAGAAGTGCTTTTAAGAAAATATACAATGACCCACTTATTTTTGTGCCTGAGTTTCCAGATTTCATATTTGAACCATGAAGTCCATTATCAAAGAAGGAGCAAAGAAATTCATGCAAAGGCAATAATGATGGAGCAAAAGATGAGTCAAATTCGGAAGGGTCTGCAAATAAATAATGGGGGGATCTTGACTTTATTTTATTTCTGTTCTTAGGTCATTTTAGAATTAAGTTTAATTAAGAATCTTTTGTTTTTTGCATAATAAAAAAAGGGAGGAAAATCACTAATAAAATGTGAACAAGTCACAAAGTATAAAGTGTGGCAATAGATATATACATGTCTAGGATTGGATTTAGAAAGAGCTTGGTACTTAAGCAGTCAAATTGACTCACCTCCTCTTTTCTAAAATCCTACCTGGTGTATAGTATCTATTCACTTTAAAAAATAAGGACATTGTTCATTCTAAGTTGGGGGGACCGAAAATTTGAATTATTTCCACTCAGAATAAATATTTTCTTTTAATTATGATTAGGGTATTTTGTTCAAAAATTTGAATTTTGTTAAGTATGCTCAATTTGAATATGAATAGAGTTCTATAATTTCAATAAATAATTATGATTAGCTTAATAATGACATGAATGTATTTTTAATAAAGCATGCAAATTCGTACCATAAAATTTTTAGTCTTTAGGAGAGTTAGGTACGCATGAAAGTTTAAGTCTTTAGAATTCACTTAGTAGTTTCTTGAGGCGAAATCCTAGGGAGCATGGAACGTTGGAAATGATTTAGGCAACCATTGTTTGGACTGTTTGAGCCTTTCAAGCCCACTATGGTAAAATTTTATCCTTTGAAACCCATCTTTGAGACTATATGGCGTAATAATTTTTCGACCCTTAAAATAATTAGCCATTACTTTTCGCTTAATGATCTTAAAATTGTCCCAAACACTAGACTCAGTAATATTCAAGATGTACTTAGAAAATAAGTTTGGGGGAGTTGAAAAGAAGTATCAATTGCTCGATAATTTCAGTACACAAAGTAAGTGCTCATGTTAATAATATATATATATATATAGAGAGAGAGAGAGAGAGAGAGCACATGTATTTGAAAGAGATGTACAAAAGAGCATATGAAAGTCAAGTTGGTGTATCAAAGGTAAAAACTCTGAAGGTTCGATTGAGGCTGAGTCTAGGGTTTTTAAACCAAATTTAACCATCTTTCACCTACCCCTAGCCTAGCCACATTACATCCTTGATAAAGACCTATTGATTCAAAGTCCTCATGCTACCTACATTAGTGGAGAGAAATTGCTACGATCAACATATGAAGACGTAAGTTAAGCTTAATAATTGCAGCCTAGTCTTGAATAAAGGAATAAAAATCAAATTGGTGAGGGTTAACATGTCTTTGTTACAAAAGCATTTAGTCTAATTTTTGCTATTATAATAAGTTGTTGAATTTAATTTGAACAATATGTATACTTAAGTTAGCATAATTATTAGATTTCTTGTTTTTGAGCATAAGTATTTTATATCCATAATTTTGAGAAAAATTTTGTTCTAAAGGAAATTTTCAAAGGTGTTTCCGAGAAAATCTTTTCAAAATTTGTGCATTACTCGGGACCAGCAATGAATTAAGTTTGGGGGTGTGGAAACAAAAAAAATTATATACCTTTTCATACCCAATTTTTCTTAAATTCATGCAAATCCAGTTAAATTCTTGTCGAAAAATAATTAAATATTATAAAATAATTAAATCATGTTAAAAATATGGACATGGTGAATTTATTTAATTTTATACTTAACTTTTGATTAGTTTTGACTATTTTTGACAGATTCGCGCAAAGGGTGAAAATTGGCTCGGCTGACACTGCTGAAAGCACAAAATCGAGAAGTAATTTGAAGTATCGAGGCACTTTAATTTCCAGCGTAAGACGGTCCAGAAATGTGTATTAATTCATAAACTAATTAATTTTAATTTATTCCCCATTTAATTTGGTTTAATTATGGAGAAAGGGTCCAGTTGAACCGCACTGGTCGAGCCAAATTGAGTGAACTGGACCAGCCACTAAATGGGCAGCCCAGAACCGTCCATATACCCAAATAAGCATTTTAGCTGATTAAATATGCTTGCAAAAAGGCCCTCAAAAGACTTCAAAATTGCATTCAAACCCCACCTTAAATTATGGCTTTGTAGATTTGCCCCAAGCTTAAAATAGCAAAGTTGAAACTCTCAACCTTGCCATGTGTGTGGCCAGCCAAGGGAGGGCTCTTTGGCTGCTGGAATTTGCTATTTTTAGCAGCCACAATCAGCTATAAAAGCCACCCCTTTCTGATCATTCAAAGCATCCCTCATTTCGCAACATTCTCACATTCCCTCTCTCACTTTTCTCTCATTTTTTTCATTCCATTCCCTCCTGTTCAAGTGCCGATTTATTCTCTTGGGAAAAAGGATTCCATCAGCCATTTTGGAGCAGCAATTAGATGTTCATAAGCCACCTTGATAGCCAAGGCCAATGAAGAACGAAGAACGGAGCAACTAGTCAAGCCACGGAGAAACACCGGATTTGCCTCTTGTTCCTTAACTAATTAATTTTTGTTGTTGTTTTGACGAACATGTTTATGAATATTTATGCTATTGAAATGATTATTTTAATCAATTTAGCTTAAATTATGTTTGTTTTGGGTTGATTATATCCTGCCTGCTTGAATTATTAAAATGATGTTTATGCTGTTATAAGCCTCGGTAAGACGCTTGATTAAGTAAAACCATGCCTAAGTTATTCTTGCATTACGACAGTGAGGTAACTAATGAATTAATTATTTAAAAGGATTGCAATTGTAATTAGTTGACACTGTACTTAATCAGTGCATGTTTATTCTTCTAAGGTAGTTGAAGGTTAAATTAGCAATATATTTGGCGATATTATTGCCTTGCATAACTTGCAAGATTATTGTGACTAAATTGTTTCAAGGTAGGGATATATTGTTACTTCACAAGGTCTTTTATATGCTTATTAGATTTAATTAATTGTTTGAATTGACATAGGGATATGCAAGAGATTGGTTCAATTTAATGAGTATGTATGTGCAATAACATGTTTGTTTGCTAGAATCTGTTTAGTCGGTTGAATTGATAAAGGGATATGTCAAGAGATGAATGGATTTTTGTATGTGAATTTGTTCATAAGTTAGCAAATTACCGGGTTGCTGTGAATTTATTCGTAATAGTGGAAACATGAGTTTAGTAATTCTGAGTTCAAGAAATATAATTAATCCAACACAAGTATGTTACATTGATTAAATCTTATTTGAAATCATGCACTAGAACTCTTTTGTTTTATTTAAATCATTTTCTTAGATTTTAAATAGTTCCTGACCATCTTCTAAAACCAATTTATTTTTACTTCACCAAAGTGTTTTACAATTAATTTCATAAATAATTCTTTTTACAGTCCCTATGGGTATGATAACTCGACATTTACTTGTCACTTTATTACTTATTGCGATTGTGTACACTTGCACATTTTTCTGCCGTTCCAAATATATATATCGAACTATATCACAACTCAATTAGGCTCATAAGCCCAACACCTGATTATTTTCAAATCTTATCATACACCTATTCATTATAAATGTAGATCATTAGTCACAAGGTTATCAATACTTCACAAGCATAACTTGTTCGTATGCATTCTTACCAAATATTCATAGTATACCAAGCCCCTTACTCTTGAGTTATAAGTACATACCTGTACTAACTCGTAGCACATTCTTATATTTCCTCATCATTGACTTACTTGTCAAATAACTCACTGATTTACCAGTTAAACACTTGGAATACTATCAGATACATGGAAAACTTGCACATAGTTCTTCATACGTAGCCACATGCTACCTCATATCACATATCACACATTGCTCGCTCTGGAGCTAAGCACGGGCCTGCTCACACAAGCTGACAGTGAGGATGTAACTACATGGGCAAAAGCTGACAGGTACCCGCAACACATGCCGAGCTACCCAGCCATTGGTCAGACGTACAAGACTACTACCCGAGTCACATTATATACATCACATAATCTCATGAGCTCATAAACACAAAGTTCCTAGTGACATGTCACATTGTATCCTAAATTATTCCTAAGGCTCAAATGAGATTTTTTCACTTATTCGAACTTCGTCAAATACAACCATAGAATCAATCATTTATTTCATACATTATCAAAGCATTTAGAATATTCTAAATACAAACATAACATGACATTATTTACATACGAACTTACCTCGACACCAAAAAGGGCAAAGAGGGACCTAACCGTCAATTACTCATTTTTCCCTTGTTCTAGGTTTGAACCTCATTTTCTTTGATCTATAACATCACACTTAGCTTACTTATTAGTCACATTATTCATTGTAACCAAAAAAGTCATACTATGGCAAAATTATGTTTTTCCCTAAACTTTATCATATTTACACTTCTGCTCCTAGGCTCGTAAAATGATTCTCATTCAATTTCTTTATACTTTAAGCCTAGAAGAACCCTTTTTATAACTATAGAAACCCACATTTTTCATTAAAACACACTTTTACTACTTATTTTTTAACTTTTACAATGTAGTCCTTTTTGACGTTTTTACCGAAAATCACTTAGTAAAAGTTGTTTCCCTAACCATAAACATGCATAATCTACCATTAATTATCAAAATACACAAATTTCTAACATGGGTCAAACCATATACTTTCATCATATCTCAAATAAGTGGTAGAAATAGGTAGATCATGATGTAAGGATTTCAAAAACGGGGCAAGAACAGACTTACTACAGAGCTTGGGAGGCTTGAAAAAAACCCTAGCCATGGTGTCCATGCAAGTTTCGACCAAGGGTTGAAGATGACAAGAAATTTTGGCTTATTTTCCCTTTTTATTCTTTTAATTACCGAATAACCAAAATGCCCCTAACTTGAAAATATTCTATTTCACCCATTTCATGTCCATTTTTGTCCAACAAATTAACCAATGGTCCAATTACCATTTAAGGACCTCAAATTTAAAATTTCATAGCAATTTGACACCTCTAGCATCTAGAACTCAAGTTTTGAACTTTTTACAATTTAGTCCTTTTGACTAAATTGAGTGTCCGAACATCGAAATTTTCGAACGAGATTTTCACAAATTCATTCCGTGAAATTGTAGACCATAAAAATATAATAAAAATAAATTTTCTTACGTTGAATTTGTGGTCCCGAAACCACTGTTTTGACTAGGCCCAAAATCGAGCTGTTAAATTACCTACCATACCAAATGATTAGTCAAATACATATAACATTGGCAAAATCATAAGATACATGTTTCGTATACCATTTCAAAACTAATAAGTATTTAGCCATTCATGCCATGAATTCTATTTCTAAGAAATTCATTAGTTGTTTTGCCTAGATAGCTATAGTAAATTAACTCCAAATACACGAGAAAATAATGCTCACACAAGCTGACTAGCGGGGCATTAACCATTACACGATGCTGCTCACACAAGCTGACGATAGATTCCAGCCATCGGTATGGTATCCACCACCGATACAAAGTTCCAGAAAATATATCACCGGCATAGAGTGTTGGAAAAAATCCAGTTTGAAATGCTTTTCTTGGACAACGAAAAATTAAAATTTTAAAAGCTGACTCTGTTTATGATATTTATAGCAATAAACCTTAACCAAAATTGTACCCCTTGTTTTCAGATAAGTGGATCCTTGTTGTGTCTTGGCTTTCAACAAATAATCTTCTCTACTATTCTCATGCCACGAACTACTTCGAGTGTGGGCTCGACCTACTTGAATTGGAACACAGAACTAGAAAAAGCTTTGTCTCCTTTTAAGGTGAAAACAAGAATTCTCTCTTCTTTAATTGAGACCAGTAAAATTATTATTCTGGAAAAATATATTTAAAATTTGAGAATAAACACTCTATTTTTTTTACAGAATAACAATCTCTCAAAAGTTGTATAATAGCTCATTTTCAGTGAAATCAAAACAATTGTTTCAGGACCATAGATTTGACGTGAAAATATTTATTTTATTATTATTTTAGTGTCTATGGAATATTAGAAAGATTGTATAAAAATTTCGTTAAGAAATTTTATTGTTTGCATATTTAATTTGGTGAAAAGGATTAAATCGTGAAAGATGCAAAATTAGATTTCTATAAGTTAAAGGTGCCAAATGGCTATATAACTTAATTGTAGGAGTTCTTATGTGGTAATTAGTCCATTCATGTTGATAGTGAAATGTGATGGATAGGTTTTAATGAAATATTAATAGATTTTAAAGGTTATTTTGGTAAATGGACAACTAAGTTAAATGTTAAGTAAATTAAAAGTAAAATGATATCATCTTCTTCATTCATAACCCTAAAATCACTGAAATTTCATTGTTAAAAAGGGGCGAGCATTCATATAGGGTAAATTCTTCATGCAAGGTAGATTTTCAAGCCCGTTTTTAATGATTTTTATGTTTTTGAAGTCGTTGTAGCTTAATTGAGCTATCCCAAGAACTAATTTGCAAAACTGTTTAAAAGTTAGGGTTTTTCCATGAATTTATTCATTTATTTTGATATTTTAAGGAAGAACATGAATCTTTGTTGATAGATAAACAACTTTTGTAAAGTGAATTTTGTTGAAAATGTCAAATACGGATTTATTTGTAAAATGTGTAAAATACATGGTGAAAATTGTGAAATATTGAATTGTATGAGTTGATATGGACCTATGTGGAATTCGACTAGCTTGGGTTTGTGATGAAATTGCATGAATTTCAATTTACGAGCTTAAGGACTAAATTGTAAATAAGTTAAAATATTAAGGGCAAAATTATAATTTTACAAAAATATGATTTTTGTTTTGAATTGAATAGAATGAATATTGAATGAATTGAATTTGTTTATTTATATCAAGTTAAGCCCAGTATGGACTTAGATCGAGGGAAAGATAAAGTGTCAGACTAATCAGTGTTATTTCATTGTTTTTGTGTTTGAGGCAAGTTCGTAAGTTTAAATAGTTGTAACGCCCCCAAATTGAAGTATTTATTTTTGTATGTTTGTGACATAAAAGAATGTATGCTTCAGTGGTTAAGTGTCCTGAGAAGTGTTTGAGAAGTCTTGGGTTCAAGCCTTGGCATGTCTAAAAATTTTTGTTTTTAAAGGAATAAACCTTGTCTTTAGTCAGTAGGGTTTTTAAATAAATATGGATAAAACATGACATAAAGGGCTTGCTGGTCTAGGGGGTAAGTGGCATGTTACTTATGCCAGAGGACTGAGGTTCGAATACTGGTGGGTGCAGTGGAGGTTTTATTTTGTTGCTGTGCCGTGGGAGTGTTGTGGGTTGACTAAAACACTGAAGTGGTTGAGGGGAATTCAAATTGAGTAGTGAGGGGAGGTAAGATCGGTTGGAGTGATTTGGGGAGGGATTTTAGGAGAAATTAGAGGGATTTTGAAAGAAGGGGGAAGTGGGGCCAAAATTGAATTCTTGATCAGAGAGTTTCGGCTGAGGTTGGAAAGGTAGGAAGAGTCAAGTGTGGGGATTGTTTAGAGGCTTTGTTGAATTAGGAAGTATCTTTTTGTCAAAAAAAAGGGGCATTAGCTCACCCCTTTTTGCCTTTGGTTTCGAATTTAGCTTCTGTTATCTTTTCTCTATGCTTCTCATTTTGGCTTTCTCCCTTTTGAGGCCGGATATCGCTTTCAGGTATCTTCTCATTTCTTTTGTTGACTATTCTGATTTTGCTTCTTCTCTCCCTCTCCTCCCTTCTCGTGATTCTTTCTTCCTTTTCTCAATCAATTTCTTCTTTGGCTGAATACCCTTCTCCTTTCCCTTTCTCAACTCTTTCGGGTTTCAACATTTTCACCTTGGTTCTGTTGCCAAATGGTTCTTCTCTCTTTCTCTCTCTCCACTATTTCAGTTTTCGCCAGGCTTCCCTCTTTCACTACTTAAGCTGAATACCCTTTTTTCTCTTGTTGCTGAATCCCCCACTTTCTTTCTTGCTTGTGGAATCACTTTTGGTTTTTGGAACCTCTTCGAGAAGTGAAGGGCTATTCACTAATATTGAAACAATCAAATCTCTCTCTGCACTCAATTAAAGGTAACTTTGCCCTTATTTATCATGTATTGAAGTTTGGTGCATGGCTTGTGTTATAGGGTGTTGGCCGATTGCCTTATTTTCCCTATCTTTAGTTTGTGTTTTCAATAAGCCAGTATATGTTGATTCAAGCCATGTGTTTATGCAATCATCATTAATGGATTTTGCTGGTAATGCAACTATTCAACAAGGAGGATGTAATCAACCTTCGACAACAATTGAAGCGGGCTAAACCACACTCGTTCAATCAAGGCAAGTACCAAATATTATTTTGAGTTAAGTGTTAATAAGTGGGTGATTAACCTTATCAAATGACTAATTGAATGCCTTGTATGAATTTCGATTTTGGTGCTCGTGGACTTTTAACACTTTTCGTAAACAACGTGTGTAAACACTACCCAACTCATAAATCAGCAAAAGCTGATAAATGTGACAATTGACACTACACGGGCGTGTGCTCACTCGTGTGGTGACCAAAAGCATAAACTTGGGCATTTGATTGTAGAGGCCACTATGAGCGATTTCATGGGCTTAGGCCGTTTTGGCCAAGTTGGGCCGAAATGGGCCGTGTGGATCCCACAGGCATGTGGGCCCTACACAGGTAAACCAGACGAACGTGTGGAGAATATATAGCCAGGCTGTGTGGATGGCCATTTCTAGGCTAAGTGGGCCACACAGGTGTGTGGGCCCACATGGGCCCGCATTATGGGCATCGGGCCCACTTTCACTGTTTGACTGATAAGGTTGCACAGGTCGCCTGACACGACTGTAGACCTACTGTTAGGTCAGTAAGTATACTGAGACCCCAAATTTAATTAAATGACTGTTATACCCTTATGAGGTAAAATGACTATTATGCCCTCATGAGATGTATGACTGTAATCGAGCATGCCATTTTATATATATAGCGTAAACGTATGATATTATGATATGCTACATGGGGATGGGTTTATTATGATTGGAGGAAGTGTACTGTATTGGAAGCTTTGTTGCAAATATTGTTTTAGTGTCGCAATCGGTGCTATTTTGAAGTGTAGGGATGGGTGGGTTGATTTTATCCCCACATGAAGTGTTGGGCTAAATGGAGTGGAGTGTAGAAACTGGTTGGGTAAGATTTTTGATTGCATATCTGGTCTGTTATTGTGCTTGAGATAGGCTAAGGTCCACACTGATACTAATCATGTACTGGGCTAAGGCCCTAATCAAATCGAATCATATTCGATACGAGATTAGGCCCGCATCAGTATTTGCCCATTGCATGATTGACTGCTTGTTTATTAGGGGATTACACACTAAGTTTTCTTAAACTTACCCTTCAGTTTATCTACATAGGTAATCCCCAGTCTTAGATTGATTAGTGCTGCGAGGGACACGGAGGTGGCCACACAACTGCACATGCTTTCATTTTTTCCTTTTAATTCACAAGTAATTTTATTTGGATATTTGTTTATGTAATAAGGCCTCTTTAAGTTTTTAACTTTTAATTTGGGATTTTATTTATTTTGATTCGCATCTGTTAGTAGTGGGATGCGGGTTTTCAAAAAGATAAATGTTTTTTCAAAACACCACGTTTACGCAACAAATTTTAAAAGCTTCCGCGACAAACAATATTTTATAAAGTACTAACAATTTAATATGATTAACATTGTGCTAAACGACTTGAGTTTTAACAAGGAACGAGACATCCTAAACCTTCATTAAGATCACAAAGAGATTTAATATAGAATGAGCTTTTTGACGAAATTATATTTTGTGAAAAACACTTCTATGTGACATCAATAGATTCGACTATAACGTCTAGGCCGGGTATGAGGAATTACATTTAGTGGTATCAGAGCCAGTTGCAAAACTCGACTATGGATTTGGGTTTCTTTAAAAAACTTAAAATTCCAAAAGAATTGTTTCAAATGATTTGAAAGCATTTTGAAATGTTGTTACTAAATGTGTGGCACACCGAGTCTCCGGTGCCGATTTTGTAAGTCCTCTGAAGCTACTTCCTATTTAAATAGAAATACTGAGGCTACCGTATGTAGTAGACTGTGCTGAAGTACTCTATGTAGGGTAAACTAAAACTGTTGTAAGACTGCGAGCTACGAAAACAAACATTGAAATACTGGTACTGCATTTTCATAAAATATCCTGTAATAGACACTGGAACTGTAAATTGATGCATAAAATTTTTAATATATATAAAAGCATAAATCAATAATGAACACTAGAGGTACTCGTGGAAGGGGTACAATAGGCCATGGCAGAGGCTATAGAGGTGCTCAGGTTAGGGCTTCGTCATCAGGCCATATGCCTAACGTTGAAGTTAAAAAGGCACCGGCTTCACCTGAGATTGAGATTAGGTCTCACGTTCGAGCGACTAGGGGTTACGCATTGTCCCAAGCCATGTTGAGAATTTTGGAGAGGGTTGTTGGGCCCAATACTGGTACTGTGAGCCGTGGGCCTGCTACTGAACGACTCCAATCTAATAGGGCTGAAATTTTTAAGGGTATCACTAGAGTTGCCCTTAATGTGGCTGAATATTGGATTGAGGCCACAGAGAGGATCATGAACGAACTTGACTGCACCCCCGAGTAGAAACTAAAAGGTACAGTGTCATTACTAAGAGATGAAGCCTATCAGTGGTGGCTTATAGTTAAAGAGGTTACTCAGCCTAACCGATTGACTTGGGAATTCTTCAAGACTGCTTTCCAGGGAAAGTATGTGGGTGCTAGTTATGTGGATGCCCGAAGGAGAGAGTTTCTGAATTTAACTCAGTAGGATAAATCAATGGCTGAATATGAGGTAGAATTTTTACGATTAAGCCGCTATGCGCGAGGCATGGTGGTGACTAAGTACGAGCGGTGTGCCCAGTTTGAGGATGGCTTCAAGGATAGCCTAAAGGTTCTGATAGCTCCACAGAGGGAGCCAAATTTTACTGCATTAGTGGATAAGGCGAAGATCGCCAAGGATGTGAAGGGCGTTGAGTGCCAGAATCGTGAAAAGGAAAGAGGTAGGAATAAGAGGGATTCAGAGCCCTCAAGTTCTTTTCTAAGGCTTAAGAAAAAGCCTAGAGTTGATGAGCTAGTTAGAGTTGGGGACTCTGTTGCTGTTACTAGATCGTAGCCCTGTGTGGATTGTGGAAGACGCCATCAGGGCGAATGCTGGAAAAGGATTGGGGCATGTTTGAGGTGCATATCATTAGAGCACCGTATCAAAGATTGTCCAGGAAGGCCTGAGAAGATGCAAGATATAGGTTTGGGTAATGTATAGCTGTCGAGGGGTGTTCAGTAGCCACCAAAAGGCCGTGGTCAGGCCAGAGGTGGAAATGGTATCGATCGTGGTCAGAGGGCACCGAGAAGATGTGTTGGTCATACTGAGGCGAGCAGCCAGCTCTAATTTATGCCGTAGATCATCGAAAGGATAGAGACACCCCAGATGTTACCACGAGTACGTTCTTTGTCCATAATGTACCTTATACTGCACTAATTGATGTTGGATCTATATGTTCCTATATAGCATTTACTGTGTCTGAGACATTGCGTCTAATGATTGAAAGCACTATGAGTGAGGTTACTGTGTTGAGTCCGTTAGGGCAGTCAGTAAGGGTAGATAAATTGTTCAGAGATGTACCTTTGAAGGTTTAAGGAACCATATTTTTGGTAAATTTGATGGAACTTCCTTTTGGAGAATTCAACTTAATACTAGGAATAGACTGGTAGGTTAAACATCAAGTGAGTCTGGATTGTGCTACTAAACGGATGGTACTGAGAACTACGGAGGGTGACGAGGTAGTTGTAATTGGGGAGCGTCAGAATTATTTATCAAATGTGATTTCTTCACTAAGGGCCGAGAAATTAGTTCGTAAGGGTTGTGAGGCGTATCTAGCCTATATCGGTGTTTTAGATTATGATGTTTCTTCTGTTAAGGATATCAGAACAGACAAGAACTTTTCGGATGCTTTCCCTGATGAGCTGCCTGGGTTATCTCCAAACTGTGAAGTTGAGTTTGGGATTGAGCTCCTACCTGGTACAAATCTCGTGTCCATCACCCCTTATAGAATGGCACTGAAGGAGCTTGTAGAGCTTGAAGGTCAAATTCAAGAATTACTGGATCGAGGGTTCATCCGCCCTAGTGTGTCACCGTGGGGAGCACCAGTTTTGTTTGTGAAGAAGAATGCACATGTGCATTGATTACCGGCAATTGAAAAAATTGACCGTTAGGAATAAATACCCCCTACCGAGGATTGATGATCTGTTCGGCCAATTTCGAGGAGCTTTAGTTTTCTCTAAGATTGATCCTTGATTCGGGTACCATTAATTAAGAGTTAAAGAGGCTGATATTTACAAGACAACATTTAAGACTCGTTATGGACATTACGAGTTCCTAGTGATGCCATTTGGACTGACGAATGCACCAGCAAATTTTATGGATCTAATGAACCGAGTGTTCCAGCCCTATCTGGATCGGTTTGTAGTGTTTTTTATTGATAACATTCTGGTGTATTCAAGAACTGAAGATGAACATGATGCACATCTTTGAGTTGTTCTGCAGATTCTGAGGGAGAAACAACTATACGCTAAGTTCAGTAAGTGTGAGTTTTGGTTACGAGAGGTAACATTTCTGGGCCATGTGGTATCTGTTGAATGCATTAGGGTTGATCCTTAGAAAATTGAAGTTGTTCTAGATAGGAAACTGCCTAAGACGGTATCTGATATTCGTAGTTTTTTGGGATTGGTAGGGTATTATAGACACTTTGTTGAGGGGTTTACGCTGATTGCGACACCTCTAACTAAGTTGTTGCGTAAGGGTGTGCCGTTTAACTAGACTGATGCACAGCAAGAAAGTTTTGAGAAGCTTAAGAAAGTTTTGACTTAGGCCCCTATCTTGATATAGCCAGAGTCGAGGAAAGAGTTTACCGTTTACAATGATGCATCACATGTTGGGTTGGGATGTGTGTTGATGCAAGAGGGTAAGGTGGTTGCTTATGCGTCTCATCAGCTTAAGACTCATGAGGCGGATTATCCAACGCATGATTTGAAGTTAGCTGCGGTGGTATTTATGCTAAAGATTTCGAGGCACTACCTTTACGGTGAGAAGTGTATCATTTACAATGATCATAAGAGCCTCAAGTATCTCCTCACTCAGAAGGAGCTAAATCATAGGCAGTGTATATGGATTGAGCTGCTTAAGGACTATGATTGTTCGATTGAATACCATCCTGTTATGGCCAATATGGTGGCCGACGCACTGAGCTATAGAGAAATGATTGATCTGAGGGTGATGTTTGCTCACCTCAGTTTATTTGATGATAGTAGCTTGATGGCTGATCTCCAAGTTAAACCGATGTGGATTGAGCAGATTAAGGGTAAACAGTTGGAGGATGAGTCACTGGGTCCTTGATTTCGACATATTGAGTATAGAGAAGCATCAAAATATGGACTAAATAGGGAAGGGGTACTTTATTTCCATGCGAGAGTCTGTGTACCGAAGGATACTGATATGAGGCAGTCTATACTGTGAGAGGTGCATGGTAGCCCTTATGCTATGCATCTTGGCAGAAATAAGATGTACCGAGACCTTCATGAGATATATTGGTGGCCGGGTCTTAAGCGTGAAGTTACAGACTTTGTGGGTAAATGTCTGACTTGCCAACAGGTTAAGTCTGAACATCAGTTACCTTCAGGGTTGCTTCAGCCAATTAAGATTCCACTTTGGAAGGGAGAGAGAGTAACTATGGACTTCGTAAGTGGGCTGCCCCTAACGCCTTCTAAAAAGGATTCAATATGGGTCATCGTGGATCGATTGACCAAGTCTACCCATTTCATACTAGTTCGTACTGATTACTCATTGATGAAGCTAGTTAAACAGTATGTGGCAGAGATAGTGAGACTGCATGGGGTATCAATTTCAATAATATCTGATAGAGATCCTTGCTTCACGTCTCAATTTTGGAAAAAGTTACACGAGGCTTTGGGTACAAGGTTGGACTTCAGTACTGTGTTCCATCCTCAGACAGATGGTCGGTCAGAGAGGGTGATTCAGATACTAGAGGACATGTTAAGGAGTTTTGTGATAGATTTCTGAGGCAGTTGAGAGGACTACTTGTCATTAGTAGAGTTTGCGTATAACAATAGCTACTAGTCTAGCATACAGATGGCACCTTACGAGGCATTATATGGTTGTAGGTGTCACACTCCGTCGTGTTGGAATGAGTTGGGAGAACGACTTGTTCTGGGCCCTGAATTAGTTTTTGATATCGAGGATAAAGTTAGATTAACTCGAGATCGACTGAAGGCAGCATCAGACAAACAAAAGTCGTATGCGAATCTAAAGCTTAAGGAGATTGAGTATTCTGTGGGGGACTTCGTTTTTCTTAAGGTCTCACCATGGAAAAAGGTACTGAGGTTTGGACGGAAGGGCAAGTTGAGCCCTACGTTTATTGGGCCTTACCGCATACTAAAGCGTGTGGGATCGGTTGCCTATCAACTTGAGTTATCTCCAGAGTTGGACCGGATTCATTATGTGTTCCATGTCTTCATGCTGAGGCGTTACTGCTCTGATCCAACGCATACTATTTCGACTGAAGAGATTGAGGTTAAACCAGATCTGACTTTTGAGGAAGAGCCAGTTCAGATTCTAGAGCGTAATGTAAAAGTGTTAAGGAAGAATTCAATCCTACTGGTTAAGGTCTTTGGCGTAATCACAGCTCAAAGGAGGCCACGTGGGAACCTGAAGAGGCGATGCGACAACAGTACCCTCATCTGTTTTGACTAGGTAAATTTTGAGGCCGAAATTTTCTTTTAGGGGGTAGAGTTGTAACGCCCCAAAATCGAAGTATTTATTTTTGTATGTTTGTGACATAAAAGAATGTCTGCTTCAGTGGTTAAGTGTCCTGAGAAGTGTTTGAGAAGTCTTGGGTTCAAGCCTTAGCTTGTCCAAAAGGTTTTGTTTTTAAAGGAATAAACCCTGTCTTTAGTCAGTAGGCTTTTTAAATAAATATGGATAAAATATGACATAAAGGGCTTGCTGGTCTAGGGGGTAAGTGGCATGTTACTTATGCCAGAGGACTGAGGTTCGAATCCTGGTAGGCACAGTGGGGTTTTGTTTTGCTGCTGTGCCGTCAGAGTGTTGTGGGTTGACAAAGAGACTGAAGTGGTTGAGGGGAATTCAAATTGAGTAGTTGGGGGAGGCGAGATAAGTTGGAGTGATTTGGGAAGGGATTTTAGGAGAAATATGAGGGATTTTGAAAGAAGGGGGAAGTGGGGCCAAAATTGAATTCTTGATCAGAGAGTTTCGGCTGAGGTTGGAAAGGTGGGAAGAGTCAAGTGTGGGCATTGTTTAGAGGCTTTGCTGAATTAGGAAGTATCTTTTTGTCAAAAAAATCGACATTAGCTCACCCCTTTTTGCCTTTGGTGCCGAATTTAGCTTCTGTTATCTTTTCTCTATGCTTCTCGTTTTGGCTTTCTCCCTTTTGAGGCTAGATATCGCTTTTGGGTATCTCCTCATTTCTTTTGTTGACTATTCTGATTTTCCTTCTTTTCTCCATCTCCTCCCTTCTCGCGATTCTTTCTCCCTTTTCTCAATCAATTTCTTCTTTGGATGAATACCTTTCTCCTTTCCCCTTCTCAACTTTTTTGGGTTTCAACGTTTGCACCTTGGTTCTGTTGCTGAATGGTTCTTCTCTCTTTCTCTCTCTACTTTTTCAATTTTCTCCAAGCTTCCTTCTCTCACTGCTTAAGTCGAATACCCTTTTTTCTCTTGTTGCCGAATCCCCTACTCTCTTTCTTGCTTGTGGAATAACTTTCGGTTTCTAGAACCTTTTCAAGAAGTGAAGGGCTATTCACTAATATTGAAACAATCAAATCTCTCTCTACACTCAATTAAAGGTAACTTGGCCCTTATTTATCATGTATTGAACTTTGGTGCATGGCTTGTGTTATAGGTGTTGGCCAATTGCCTTATTTTCCTCTATCTCTAGTTTGTGTTTTCAATAAGGCAGTATATGTTGATTCAAGCCATATGTGTTATGCAATCATAATTAATGGATTTCGCTGGTAATGCAACTATTCGACAATGAGGGTGTAATCAACCTTCGTTAGCAGTTTAAGCGGGCTAAACCACACTCGTTCAAACAAGGCAAGTATCAAATGTTATTTTGAGTTAAGTGTTAATAAGAGGGTGATTAACCCTATTGTTAAACGACTAATTGAATGCCTTGTATGAATTAGGTTTTGGTGCTCGTGGACTTTTAGCACTTTTCACAAACAAGGTGGGTAAACACTGCCCAACTCGTAAATCGAAAAACGCTGATAAATGTGACCATTGACGCTACACGGGCATGTGCTCGCTCGTGTGGTGACCTGAAAGCATAAACTTGAGCATTTGATCGTAGAGGCCACCATGAGCGATTTCATGGGCTTAGGCCGTTTTGGCCAAGTTAGGCCGAAATGGTCCGTGTGGGCCCCACACGGGTAAACCATACAGATGTGTTGAGAATATTGGGCCAGGTTGTGTAATCCAAACGACCAAGGCCATTTTTGGGCTTAGTGGGCCACATAGGCGTGTGGGCCCACATGGGCCCGTATTTTGGGTCTTGGGCCCACCCACTTTCACTATTTGACTGATAAGGTTGCACGGGTCAGTCGACACAACTATGGACCTACTATTAGGTCGATAAGTATACCGAGACCCCAAATTTAATAAAATGACTGTTATGCCCTCATGAGATGTATGACTGTAATCGAGCATGCCACTTTATATATATTACATGCATGTATGATATTATGATATGCTGTATAGGGATGGGTTTATCATGATTGGAGGAAGTGTACTGTATTGGGAAATTTGTTGCAAATGTTGTTTTAGTGCCGCAATCGGTGCTATTTTGAAGCGTAGGGATGGGTGGGTTGATTTTATCCCCACATGGAGTGTTGGGATAGACGGAGTGTAGTGTAGAAACTGGTTGGGTAAGATTTCTGATTGTATATCTGGTCTGTTACTGTGCTTGAGATGGGCTAAGGTCCACACTGATACTAATCCTGTAATGGGCTAAGGCCCTAACTGAAACTAAACTGTTACTGATACGAGCTTAGGCCCAAACTGTATTTACCCACTGCATGATTGACTGCTTGTTTATTAGGGGATTACACACTGAGTTTTCTTAAACTCACCCTTCAGTTTATCTGAACAGGTAATCCCCAGTCTTAGACAGATCAGTGCTGCGAGGGACTCGGAGGTGGCCACACAACCGTACATGCTTTCATTTTTGCCTTTTAATTCGCAAGTAATTTTATTTGGATATTTGTTTATGTAATAAGGCCTCTTTAAGTTTTTAACTTTTAATTTGGGATTTTATTTATTTTGATTCCCATTTGTTAGTAGTAGGACGCGGGTTTTCAAAAATATAAATGTTTTTGTCAAAACACCACGTTTACGCAACAAATTTTAAAAGCTTCCGCGACAAATAATGTTTTAAAAAGTAATAACAATTTAACATGATTAACATTTTGCTAAACGACTTGAGTTTTAACAAGGAATGAGACATCCTAAATCTTCGTTAAGATCACAAAGAGATTTAATATAAAACGAGCTTTTCGACGAAATTGTAGTTTGCGAAAAACACTTCTATGTGACATCAACAGATTCAGCCATAACGTCTAGGCTGGGTATGGTGTGTTACAATTGTGTTTTAATGTATTTGGTTTAAATTCTATTATGTTATTTATCATATTATGCGTCAACTGAAAATCTAATGACGTTACTACAACTATCGAGTCTCATTTGAACCTTAGGAATATATAAGGTACAAATGACATGTCATTAGGGTTACCATGTTTCAGATGTTGGTCCTGAGCATCCTACCAATGGTTGAGTTCTGGCATATGTTGCAGATACTCATTAGCTTGTGTGAGCGGCATTGGGTAGCTACGTTTCGACGGTCGACTTGTGTGAGTAGTCCCATTTATGGCTCATTGAGCGTTTATGTAAAGGAAAAGGAAAGGAATGGTTTCGACCTTATATTAGCACACTTCGTGTGAGCTTCTCGTGTATCTGATATTATATTCTAAGTGGTTCAAAGGCTTGAAAAGGGATGAACTGGTAAGGGTTCCAATTGATTACACTATGAAATTATGGAAAGGTATGAAGTATTGATGATCAAAGTATATTTAGCCATGTTATGAAAAGTATGAATTCATATGTATTATGATTATGAAATTTACCTTACCATGTGATGAGTTTTGCTAAGTTATGTGATTAAGCACTAAATTGTGTTGTTGGTGATGCTTAGGCTTGTGCCAAGCTTGTGTTGGATTTATCATGTCTATTTTCTGATTAAGTTGTGAAATGGTAAGCTTTGTTCATGAATTACGAACTTACTAAGCATTATATGCTTGCGTCATTTTTCTTTTCTATGTTTTATAGATTATCAGAAGCTCGATCAATTTGGAAGCTCATCGAAGACCTATCACACTATCCAGTGACTTTTTTAGTGGATTTTGATGTTTTGAGTCAAGGTTATAATGACATGTATAGGTGAATTGTGTTTGATGAGATGATCATTATGTTTGGCTTGTAAGTGTAGTATTTTGGTTGATAAACTGTTGGCATTTTAATGTTTTAATGGTTGATATTTAAATGGTCAATTGAATGTATATTTTTAATGACCAATTTTGTAAGTTTAGATATGCTTTGGCATATGGTCAATTTTTCTATGTCTTGGTATGGAAAATAGGTAGTTATATATGGTTGATTCATGGATAAGTATGTTATGTTTAGGTTGATTTGATGATTTGTGGCTGAGGTGCCTTTTGGCATATTGGTTGTATGTATAAATACCATATTGAATTAGCCCTATTATGCATGCTTTGAAGCTTAATTGTATGTGCAAATGGCTTGTAGGTGTGAGCTTGGTTTGGGTGAAGAAATGGCTTGAAAATGGCCTATTTCTTGTTCACAGGGCCTAAGACACGGGCGTGTGTCTCAGTCATGTGTGACACACGACCATGCGACACGATCACCTGTAGATTTCAAAGGGTTGCAAGTCAGACAGCTACATGGCCTATCACACGGCCTGGCACACAGGCATGTGGCTTGGCCATGTGACCCAAGTCAAAGAGTTACACGGGCACGGACTGTAACATCCCGAAATAGGGCTTAGTCAGAACAGTGGTTTCGAGACCACAAAATCGATGTGAGAAAATTCATTTTTATTATATTTATATGGTCTACAATTTCACGGAATGATTTCGTGAAAATCTCGTTCGAAAATTTTGACATTTGGGCACTCAATTTAGTCAAAAGGTCTAAATTGTAAAAAGTGCAAAAGTTGAGTTCTACATGTTAGAGGTGTCTAATTGTTATGAAATTTTAAATTTGAGGTTCTTAAATGGTAATTAGACTATTTTGTAATTAGTGGAAAAAAATGGACATGGTATGATATGTTTTTAAAAGTTTTTCATTAAGGGTATTTTGGTAATCTAATAATTAAAAGAATTAAAAAGCCAAAATAAGCCAAATTTGTCCATCTTCTTCATGTACCAGTCAAATCTACCATGGAAGCCATGGCTAGGGTTTGGTTCAAGCTTCCAAGCTCATTTGTAAGTGATCTCGAACCCCTTCTTAATGTTCTTTACATTTTTGAAGTCCCGATAACTCGATTTACCTATTTCTACCATTATTTTGAGCTAGGGTTCATGTTTAAAATTTTACCCATGAGTGAAATGCATGTTTTTTGATGTCTAATGGTAGAAAATAAATGTTGGGTGTTAAATAAACAACTTTTGCTAAGTGATTTTCGGTGAAAACGCTTAAAAGGACCGTTTTGTAAAAGTTATAAAATTTATCATAAAAGTGTGGTTTAGTGGAAATTGTGGGCTGCTATAGTTATGAAAATTATTTGGCTTGGCTTAAATTACAAAGAAATTGAATAAAAATCATTTTACGAGCTTAGGGGTCAAAGTGTAAATAAGTGAAAGTTTAGGGGTAAAATGTAATTTTGTAAAGTATAATATTTGGGTCAATTTGAATAATGTGAATAATAAATGAGCTAGATTTGAAATGTTAGATCAAGAAAACCGAGATTCGAGATTAAATCGGGAAAGTTCGAGATTATGGACTAAATTGGAATAGTTGGTCGTAATTGCATTCGAGGTAAGTTCGTGTGACTAAATAAGTATGTTATTCGTGTTACTGTTATTATACTTGAAATCCAGTTTGCTATGATTGTATTGAATTATATGTTAATGATATTGTGTATGGGAAAGTAATGAACCCCATGAAGTAATCGATAGCTCAAATGTCGTTAACATGATACGTGATGATTAAATATATTGGAAGTTTGATGCAATATGATGTTCCTTTGAAATGAGTAAGTTTGTGTGAAAGTAATTCATCAACTTCATTATCATGTGCTTAATACTTAATATTGTATGAAATATGGATTTATGCCTTTATTGGAATTGACTTATGATGATTCTATGAAAATGTGATGATAGCTTTGTATCTCGGAAATCCCGGGTGACTCTGAAGAATGCTTAGGATTCAGGTATCATGACACCATATTAATGTGTGCCAGTGTAAGACCATGTTTGGGACATGGAATCGGTGATGATATGTGTGCCAGTGTAAGACCATGTCTGGGACATGACATCAGCAATGATATATGTGCCTGTGTAAGACCATGTCTGGGACATGGCATCAGGGATGATATATGTGCTTGTGTAAGACCATGTCTGGGACATGGCATCGGGGATGATATATGTGCTTGTGTAAGAACATGTCTGGGACATGGCATCGGTGGTGATATGTGTGCCAGTGTAAGACCATGTCTGGGACATGGCATCGGCGATGATATGTGGATTCATGTAAGACCATGTCAGGGACATGGTATTGGTACTTTATTTGGTATATGATAATCCCAAGTGCCCTTTAGTATTCCGGTGTTTAAACGGGCCAATCAAGATGTTGGGATAAAAAGTTGAATAAAATGGGTAAGAATGTATGGTACAGGTTTGTACACTAAGCTTATGGTTATTGAGACTTTGAAATGTTGAGATATCGGTGAGCTAAGATGTATGAATTATGATTATGAGTTTTGTTGCAATATCATGTTAACTTATATTGCATATTTGAACATGTAATTCATGAAATGGTGAGTTCACGACTAGTTGAAAGTGAACTTATGATAGTTATCATTATATTGCACTAAAATAGTTTTGGGATAGCAGCAGTAGCCCAACTTCGAAAATCCTCCAAATATTGTGGTAATAAAATTAGAGACTGAATAAGATATAAAATTAAATCTTATTGAGTCTAGTTACACATAGAGGAAATGGTGTAAGAAAAAAATTTTCATATTATGAGATATTTGAATTTTTGTGAGTCAGGGTCAGAGTGATTCTGGGCTCCCTTGTCTTAAATTTGGAAAATCATTAAAAATTGTATGAAAATAATTACGGGTTAGAATTCATATCACTAGATTATAAATGAGTCTATTTTCAAGAGAAATAGACAAAAACACTATCCGAATCCCGTACTGTGAGATAATTAATTTTTATTAAAGAGATGTCGAAGCTATCAAACAGCAGAACATGGGCAACTTTAAAGAATAAACTGTACTTATTGGCTCGATCAAAAATTCTAAAAATTTTATGGTAAGAATATATATGAGTCTAGTTTCAGAGAAAATTAGCAGATCTTTATTTGGAGTTTCGTAGCTCAAGATATAAATAAATGAGTGACTATGACCTAAGAAAATAGCTTGATCAGAACATAAGTAAAAATGTAATTATGATTGTATTAGTTTGAAAAGCATGTTGACCTATTGCTTATTATTTTCATACGGACTTACTAAGCTATAAAGCTTACTCTCTCCTTTCCATTTCTTTAGCATTGATAGGTTAGCTCGGGGTTGGAGATCGTCGGAGGCAGTATAACACTATCAAGTCATCACCTTTGGAGTATTGACATATATGTATTAAACACCTTCAAGTGAGTGGCATGTATAGGGACTTAGTTTTTATGATAGATGTCGTTATGAATAGCCAAATGTATCGGCTTATATTGATTCATTGTATACGGCCATGAGATGTGGCTTCTAATGATGGTGACTTGTAAGCCTAGTTATCCATGCTAAGTTCTAAAGCTTGTGGGACATGCATGATTGGTGTTAAGACATATGTGTATGATAAATGTTTCATGACCAATCAAAATGGTCATAGCCATGAAGTAATTTTATGATATGGAAATAAGACGATGATAATTGGACATGAATGCTTAATGTTTAAATAAGGTCACTCGATAAGTCGCTGATCATGAAAATTTGGTATAAATGGTCATCATATGACAAGGTCAATGAATATGGATTGTTGTGTCTAGATTTGGCATTATACGATTATGTGTAACTCGTGAACAATAGCATGTTAATGTTAAGAATATACCTTCGTGAAGTATTCTAAATCATTAAAATGATGCCCTGATGAATATCTTTGATGTGTGTAAAAATGTGAGGGATTAATGGTAACAAAAAGCTTGGAAAATAGCCTAAGTGCTAGTCACACGAGCAGAGACACGACCATATGTCTCAGCCATGTGGAGGACACAGCCTAGCACACGAGCGTGTGGCCTGACCGTGTGGTTCAGTTTGTTTTGTTGACGTCATAAACAGAGAGTTACACAGCTAACGACACGGGCGTGTTGAAGACACACAGGCGTTTGATCCTGTTTCATGAAAATTTTTCCTAAGTTTTCCCAAAACTTTCTAAAGTTCTAGGTTTAGTTCCAAACCGCTTAATGCATGTTAGAGCCTCGAAATCTTGTGTATGGGACATTATGCATGTGATTGAATGTTTTTAATTTAAATGAAATTTTATGGCCTGATTTTATGAAATTGTGTACGTTTAAGTCCAGTAATGCCCCATACCCTGTCCCGGCGTCGGATACGGGTAAGGGGTGTTACACAGACATAGGCTGAGACATGGCCATGTGTCCCTACTTCGAATGTCCACATGGCCTGAGATAAGGGTGTGTGTCTTAGTTGTGTGACCCCTGCAGTGTAAAATTTTCTATCTTTTTCTATAAAATTCTAAATGTTTTCGATTTAGTCCTAAATCATTTCTAAAGTGTTTCTAAGGCCTCGTGGGCTTGAATAAGGGACAATAAGCATGTGTTGAATAATTTAAACTATGATTTATGAAATGTTTGAAAATGATTGATTTTAAGCTACATTTTTACAGTAATGCTCTATAACCTTTTTCTGGCGGCGGATACAAGTTAGGGGTGTTACATGTTGTGTTCATAGCTCTAACTATGTCATCTATTTATATGAAGAGAAGATAGAACCCTTGTAGAGTTGTAAAAGTTTATTTCCACTAGAAAAATAATATATTAGTTTAACTAGTATATAGGGGGCAACAACCCTAGTTAATGATACTAGGGTTTTCCCGTCCCACCTCCTTACATGAGGGGTTTTGAGGCTCTATCACATCAGGTCTAATTACAAGTACTTCATGGGCCTTTTTGACCCATTACTATGTAATATGATCCAACCAAATTAAGTTTTTCTATTTCCAAAAATAAAATTTAATATTTACATATTAAATAATATTATCATCCCAAATTTTCCCTAATAAAAATTTTGAGGCAAAATTTTGATAATTTTACCCCCAATAAAATTTCAAGAAAATTCGTTCAATATGTCACAACTCAACATGTTCACTATGACTGAATAGTTTTTTTTTTCATTTCAAAGCTTCAAAACAATCCAAAAACATAAACTCATTCTTCCAACATTTTTTAAGTAATCGTATATAGGATTGCAAATTTCCATTTTTGGAAAAACCTACATTCATTCCCAATTGATTCCATTTCTCCATTTCGAAGGAAACCATAATCATTCTTGAAGGTTTTGCATTTCCCTTTTTCTATTCATTACATTCATTTCTATTTAAACATGCTATTCATTTCTGGTTTCAACGAGCTAGTGGAGGGGCCAATTGGACATATGTAGTTGAGTCTCAAATGATTTATAATTAAATTCTGGCTTTTCATCTATTTGTAGTATCGTGACTGAGCTCTCCTTAATGACATACCATTATAAAAGCAACTACTCAGTGCTCATCTGATGACTTTTTCATAAATGTGTTACCCTCATAGGATATCCTTGATCTCTTTAGGATAATATCCATTCTCCCAATATGATCCTATCTTATCTTATGGTAACCATTACATCTTTCTTCATGAAAAGTCAATCACTATCAGATAGTGATTAAGTCATCCATCACAAAGATGGACAACCTGTGACCACGTTTAGTTTTAATCAACCATGTAATGCCAATGAGAGGATATCATCTACCCATGTTTTGGGCTATGAATTCCACTGTTGTGAATGACGCGACATACTACAGAAGTCGTACACCTAACGCACCAACTTTCAGTTCCTTATCTATTTGAACTCAAGCTTTTACTGACATCAAAGTGTACGAGTCACACATACATAGCTCGTCATCCACTCAGGATTTAAGTATGCCACACTATGAACATCACAAGTGAATAAATCCATAAACAGATTTAAGATCTACTCTACTTGGGTCTTGTTCGATGCCCGAGACAAAACATCTCCCTAATTGAACTTGATAGATGACATATTAGTCTTTCAATCGATTTGCTCATTTTTTATTAGACTAAGGACATGTTTAGGTTCGTATACTAATACAAGTTATCTTTATGTACAACGATTCGACCATGTAATACCACTTGGTATTAGTTAAACATTTAGACAACCAATGAACAACAATTGCTTCCATTTTGCTTTGCATGCAAAAACCATATAAGGACAGTTATACAAAGTAAATTAATGTAATCAATGTATTTGTTTTATTAACCAATCTATTCGAAAAAATTACGAGTGTATATTTGTTGGGACCACCGGTACACAATGTGGAGCAGCGAAAAATTATTCTGACGATCCTCAACCATGGATCCGTGTATGAGGAACGAAATAGGTTGAAATAAGATTCAAGATATACCTTCTTAACTAAAAAAAGATGAAAGGATGTTGCTAATTCGATGTAAATTCTAAGCCACAATAAAAATGTCCCAGCCTCCATGTAATCCACCCAGTCAAAGAACGAACAACAAAATTCTCTTGAACTTTTCAGAGAGAATTTTCAAGAACGGCTACTAGATCTTTTGTTTATTCTTTATTTGTGCTTTCTTAGTAACCCCAACATACTAAAGGACTCATTTCATTTTATTTAATCTAATATCATATCGTACAAAATAAAAACAAGATTATTCCCTTATTATTAGAGAAACAAATGAAAAGTTAAGAAAAAGATTATATTCTTTCCAAAAGAATATCACTATCCATGTCCTTTTATATTTTGACCAAAATTATTATAATTGTTTATATTAATAATATCGGTAAAATATATATAATTAATATTTTGTATGAATCAAATTCATATATTAAATTTATTTATGTTCTCTATTTGTGTACAACAAGTTTGTACATATAATGTGTTTAATATTTAAATATAAAATTAAATTAATTCAATAATTAATTTAATTCATGTGACAATTAAATACAATACCAAATGTATTTAGATTCTGTTCGACTATAGGGTGTGATCCTGTAGGCTCTTGTAATGTTGGTAGTAATACTAGAACGTTTCTAACATTACAAGTAATGAGTGACTTCTAGCAATGCATCATTGCTACCCAAGTTACAGGAAGTCATGATTCGACATAATATTTCTATGATAATTTTTTCATGTATTACATCATTTTATCCTTACTATCTAGAACAGACACAATTCATGGAGTAGTCACACTTGTATAGTCTAATCCAAATTTCTTTATTTTCTGAGTAAATTTCAATAAACAAATAAGTGCTATATCTCATATCAACTTATTCAAGCATGGCCATGCATTTCTAGTCTCACTCCACCAAGAGGCCTAAGATATTGCTCCCATTATGATGGAGGGATAAATCTTATCTTGATCAACCATATCCCACTATGTGGATTGTGTATATCCAACATCAGTCTTTATAGTACAACCTATTATGATATATGTTTGACAGTATCAAAATATACGACTCACGATGTTGAGATGATTGTAACAGCCCGATTTAGACCCTAATCAGAACGATGGTTTCGAGACCATGAATTCGAGTCAAAAAATATTTAAAAATTATTTTCTGTGTTAATTTTGTGTGAATTTATTTCTGTGAAATTTTCGTGATTTAATTTTGTCATTTAGGTGTCCGATTAAATAAAATGACTTAATCGCGTAAATTCAAAATTTGATGGTTTTAAGTATAAGGGCCAAATTGATATTGGCTTATTAAATGGAAGACTTTAAGTTGTAAATAGGCCATTATTAAAACGGGTGGACGGTAATGGACATTGATAAGTGAAAATATAATGTTTTAAACTAAGGATAAAAAGGTAAAATAAATGTTAGGTTATTATATATCATATAACATAAAAATAAATTAAGTTATGTTCATATATTATCATCCACAGAAACCATAAATAAGAAATAAAAAAGAAAAAGAACTAGGGTTTGGCTTCATTCAAGCTTGATTCAAGGTGAGTTCTAGCTCGATTTTTGATAATTTCTACGTTTTTGAGATCGTTGCTTCGAGTACTACAAAACCCAAGCTTTAATTTTTTATTTTGAAGAATATTTTGAGTTGTGTCATTGTTGATAGCTTGTGATTTTTGTTGTTTGAGGTTGGAAAATGGAAGATATGTTTTAGATTAACATGTTTTGTATTGGAATTTTTGATGATTTTGAGTAATTAGGACTTAATTGCAAAAATAATTATTTGAGGGACTAAAATGTGAAATAAATTGAATATATGGGCTTGTTTTAGAGTGGGTAAAATTAGGCCCAACATAAGTATTTGGAAATTTTGTGTATTTTGTGTTTTGTGCAATAGAGACTAAATTGTAAAAATTGTAAATGACAGGGGTAAAATGGTAATTTGCCCATTTATGTGTTTTTGGACTAAATTGAATGAAAATATGTTTGAATGAGGTTAATTTGAATATGTTTAGATCAAGAACCAAAGAAATCAAATTTGGACCGGGGAAAAACGAAAGTTGTCGACTAGCAACCCTGTCCCGTTTAACAACGTCCGAGGTAAGTTTATAAGCAAATAGACGTGTTTATTGATAATTTAATATTATGTTTACATGCTGTGATGAAATGTTAAAATTAAATTATGGTATGGTCAAATGTGTTTTAATATGGTTACCACACTTTCGAGTTCGTTTCGATTGAGATATGACGTCCGAAAGCCCCGTATGAACCTTAGGAATAGCTAGGATACATATGTCATGACATAGGATTCCGATATATGTGTGCGAGTAAGTCCATGGCTTCGATTTGTGATTTCGATATGTGTTTACGAGTAAGACCCTGTCTGGGTCAATGGCATCGATATGTGGCTACATGTAAGACCACGTCTGGGACGTTGGCATTGTACAATATATGTGTGATTATCCAAGTGTCCTACCCAATTCCGAACGGTTCATCGAGCAGAGATAAAACGTGATCGGATGTATTGTATGAGCAAAAAGGGACAGGAATGATTTAGTTTATTGGTAATCGATGATAAGGTAAGTATGTGATTTCTTGATAAAATGTGTTATGTATGGTATAAAGGATAAATTTCCATGGTTCAAATATGTGGATTCGACCTTGAGAAAATGGTGTATTTGTTATGGAAATGATTCTTGGATTGCACTTATATGTACCCATGTATGTTCGGCTATGAAAGTAAATTATGTACATGATCTTATAACTGGATTTTTGAGCTTATATAAATATATATAATTGACTTGTGAATGAGTAGTAAATATACTATGAATAGCTTTTATGTATATGCGCATGGATGATAAGATATATATGTGGTTATATGGTTAACCTATGTATATGAAATTATATTAAGACATATGGGTTTTGCATTTTGTGTATGTGAACTAGGTGTAATAGGAATATTCGGCTTTGATGGTTAAATGATACTATATTAGTTCTGACTATTTATACATTCGGTCAAGTTGCATTATAAAAAGAAATAATTATATAAGCTTAAAATTACTTCATACGAATGTATTTATAGATGATTGGATTTAAATGTAAAATGATAAAATATTCTAGTTAGTTTTGTTATTTTTGTTAACATCATTGGGTTATTTATTTGCTTATAGCTTACTAAGCTAAAATAGCTTATTGTGTGAATATTTGTTTCTATTTTATAGATTTTGGAAAGTCAAGTTACAAGCTCGGGGATCGGTTGCGAAGCTCATCACACTATCCATTACTTTGGGTACTTTGATAAGTTAAACTAGAAATTATGGCATGTATAAGCTGAAGTATGCTTTGGAAATGAAAATTTTGGGTTGTGTATAAAGCCGTGCGAAAATGGCTAAGCAATTATCCTTAAAAATTAGCTATGTTAAGCTCGATCATCGTCCACTCTGCTTTATATTTATGTGCCATGTATGCATGAACTTGTGTTAGGTATTACGTGTGCTGAAGTATGGATATTGTCATGTTCCTATTCAGTTTACGCATATGGGATTGAATGTTCACTAAGTTTGGTTGATGATAAATAGTATATATCATGTGTGAACATTTGAGATGTTTAAATGTTATGTACTTTATGTTAAATAAGGCTATTCCTGCAGGTAAGATACATATAATTTATGTGCACATTATTTTATTGGTTCGGTCTTGATATCTTTATGGGATGGTATACATATATAAGAATGTCATTTAGACAAATTAATATGTTTGCATGTAATGAGTATTTATGATGTTGCTGTATGGATTAAATCAACCTTAGTAATAGGTGGTTAAAAATTTAAGTTAGTTGGGTAATATCAATGGATATATGTGACTGAGTATTAGATCATGGATATATGTGACTGAGTATTAGATCATGACTTAATATGGATGCATAAAATGGTCGATTAAAATTTAAGTAATTTAGTGGTATAAGTGCATTTTATCTTAATTAATTTATTTTAGATGTTCAAATGTTTCAAGCTTTGATAGTGATAATCGTGGGTAAATTTTATATTATCGCATGAAATGTTCCCGATATATCAATGAAATCGATATAGACTTTTATGTTAATAAATATTCGTATAAGTAATTGTATGATCGGTAACATCTCGTAACTCTAATTCGGCGGTGGATATGGGATAGGAGTGTTACATTTTATTGATATCAGAGCTACGGTTTAGTCGGTTCGATGATTAACGTAGCACGTGTGAGTTTAGGTATACATTCCACAATTATATACTATGATAGTGTGATGACTTCTGACATTTGAAATGTGTTTTCATATAGTAAATGGATCCCGACAGAGCTATAGCTGATGATGTTGAGAGTGTTGTGCCTGCTCCCGTGCAAGGCATAGCGCCGGCTGATTCTCGATCGACTTTGAGTAATCAATAAAGTGAGGCTAAACAAGTCTGCTATCAAATGATGAATGACTGGTTTACTCAACATATCCGGACTAACTCGGCTACACAACCTCCACCCCTGATTAATCCATCTTCGATGCCTGCTATACCTTAAGTAAGTGATTCGTTGCGATTGAATAGACCACTTGTCGATAAAATAAAAAAACATGGAGCTGAAGAGTTTAAAGCCACTGATGAGGATGATGCTGAGTGGGCTGAGTTTTGGCTTGATAATACAATCCGTGTGTTTGATGAGCTGTCTTGTACCCTAGATGAGTGTTTGAAATGTGACATATCTTTACTTCGAGACACAACATATCACTGGTGAAATACCCTAGTATCGTGAGTTCTCGAGAGAGCGGTGACACAGGAATTCTTTCAGATCGATTTGTAAGAAATATATCAGCCAGAGATTTATCGACCAGAAGTGTAAAGAATTTTTGGAGCTGAAACAGGGTCGGATGACCGTGACAGAGTACGAGCAAAAATTTGTGAGACTCAGTCGGTATGCCCGAGAATGTGTTTCTACTAAGGCCATAATGCGTAAAAGATTTGAAGATGGGCTGAATGAAGACATTAAGCTGTTAGTTGGCATACTTGAGATAAAAGAGTTCGTGGTACTGGTTGAGTGGGCTTGCAAAGCTGAAGAGTTCAGAAAAGAGAAAAGAAAAGCTGACTTTGAAGCTAGAGATGCACGCAAAAGAACATTTGGTAAGTCATTCCAATCGTCATCAAAGAAGTTCTGAGATGATTTTAGCCATTCCAAAGCCACTTCAGGTTACTTTAGACGGGATCGGAATAGACCACCAGTGAGTTCAGGAGCTACCTCAGTAGCGAGTCTAGGTAATGTCAGATCAAATCAACCCGAGTGTAAGTACTGTGGTAAACGACATCCCAACAGTTGCAGGTTGCTTGATCAGGCCTGTTTTAAATGTGGATCAACAGATCATTATATTCAAGACTGCCCAATGTTAGCTGAGGAAAATCCAGTGCAGAATACGAGATCGGGTAACACTGTAGCTCGAGGTAGACCACCTAGAATGTAGGTAATACGAGTGGTAGTCAGAGAGGGACTAAAGATACGATAATTAGATCTGAGGCTTGTGCACTTGCCAGAGCCTATGCTATACGTGCACGAGAGAAGGCTTCATCCCTAGATGTTATTACTGGTATATTTACTCTTTATGATACTAATGTAATTGCATTGATTGATCCTGGTTCCACTCATTCTTATGTATGTGAGACATTAGTATTCAGCAAGACTCTGCCTATTGAGTCTACTGAGTTTGTGATTAGAGCGTCAAACCCCTTGGGCCGGTGTGTTATGGTTGATAAAGTGTGTAAGAATTGTCCCTTGATGGTTAGAGATCTGTGCTTTCCGGCTGATTTGATGCTGCTGCCATTTGATGAGTTTGACATAATTCTAGGTATGGATTGGCTGACTTTACATGATACTATTGTGAACTGCAAAAGAAAGATCATTGATCTATGAAATCAGAATAATGAGGTTATTCGGATTAAATCTAGTGATTTGTATGGTTTACCAGTAGTGATTTCTTCGATGCTAGCTCAGAAATATGTGAGAAAAAGGGTGTGAAGCTTATTTTGCATATGTACTTGACAGTAAAGCGGCAGAAGGAAACATTGAATCAATACATGTTGTATGTGAGTATCCAGATGTGTTTCCAGAAGAATTATTGGGTTTGCCACCTATTCGGGAAGTAGAGTTTGGTATTGAGTTAATGCCTAGGACGACTCCGATATCTATAGCTCTGTATAGAATGACACCTACAGAATTAAAAGAATTTAAAGCTCAGTTGCAAGAATTGATAGATAGAGGTTTCGCGCGACCGAGTTTCTCTCCGTGGGGTGCACCTGTGTTGTTTGTGAAAAAGAAAGACGGAACTATGAGAATATGTATCGATTTTAGACAGCTCAATAAGGTGACTATAAAGAATAAGTATCCGTTGCCACGGATTGATTATCTATTTAACCAACTGAAAGGGGCTACAGTATTTTCGAAGATAGACTTGAGATTAGGCTACTATCAGTTGCAAGTTAAAGATTCAGATGTACCAAAGACTGCTTTTAGAACGAGATACGGACACTATGGGGTTTTGGTCATGCCTTTCAGACTCACTAATGCACCTGCTGTTTTCATGGATTTGATGAATCGGATCTTCAGACCGTACCTGGACCAGTTTGTGTTTATAGATGACATTTTGATGTACTCTTGTGATGAAGCTGAACACGCCGAACATTTGAGACTTGTGTTACAGACACTGCGAGATAAACAGTTGTATGTGAAATTTAGTAAGTGTGAGTTCTGGTTAAGTGAAGTTAGTTTTCTTAGTCATGTAGTATCAGTATCGGGTATTCGGGTTGATCCGAGCAAAATTTCAGCTATACTGGATTGGAAACCTCTGAAGAATGTTTCTAAAGTCCAAAGCTTCTTGGGACTTGCTGGTTATTATAGACAATTCGTGAAAGGTTTTTCTATGATTGCAGCCCCGATGACAAAGCTATTGCAGAAATATGTTAAGTTAGAGTGGTCAAAGAAGTGCTAGAAAAGCTTTGATCAGTTGAAAGCCCTTTTGGCCGAAGCTCCAGTGCTAGTTCAGCCAGAATCGGGTGAAGAATTTGTTATTTATAGTGATGCATCTTTGAATGGATTGGGTTGTGTATTGATGCAGGAAGAAAAATTTATAGCTTATTCCTCGAGATAGTTAAAGCCACATGAAAGGAATTGTCCGACACATGACCTGGAACTAGCAGCCATTGTGTTTGCGTTGAAAATCTGGCGTCACTAGCTGTTCGGTGAGAAGTGTCATGTTTATTCTAATCATAAGAGCCTGGAATACTTGATGATTTAGAAAGATATAAATTTGAGACAACGTCGATGGTTAGAATTACTAAAAGGCAATGAGCTTGTGATTGATTTCCACCCATGAAGGCTAATGTTGTTGCTGATGCTTTAAGCTAGAAATCACTGGTTGCTTTGCAAGTAATTAATATGCATATGGCCATGTCCTATGATGGTTCGATAGTAGCTGAATTGAAAGCAAGACCATTATTTTTTCAACAAATATGTGATGCCCAGAAGGTTGATAATGAATTAATTGCAAAACGAGCTCACTGTGAGACAGATGCTGATTCAGAATTTAGAGTTGATGCTGATGACTATCCAAGATTCAGAGACCGAATATGCGTTCTGATGAATTCAGAGTTGATTCAGATGATTTTGAATGAAGCTCATAGTATTCGGTTATCTACTCATCTAGGTAGTACAAAGATGTATAATGATCTGAAACAGTTTTACTGGTGGCATGGTATGAAACGAGACATATCTAACTTTGTTGCAAGATGTTTAGTCTATCAACAAGTAAAAGCTGAACATCAGGTGCCTTCAGGATTACTTCAGCCTATCATGTAACACCCCTATCCCGAAGCCGTCGCCAGAATAGGTAAGGGGTATTACCAGACAGACAGAACATTACAGATCAATACAGAACCACAGATATCACATAATATTAATGCATCAGCAAAACAACAATTCATCACTTATGGAGGTCTCCAAGACCTAAGACATACTTTTAGAAAAGGTCGGGACTAAACCGAACACATTCAGAATTTTTAGAACTTAGAAAAAATTTTCAATTCTATTGAGGTCACACTCCCATGTGACCAGGCTGTGTGCCTTATATGGGCACCAGACATGCCCAAGTGTTCCAGCCGTGCCAAAACAGAGTATATATACTGACTTTTACACACGGCCAACAGACACGACCGTGTGCCATGGCCGTGTGATACTTAGCTGGCTATGGACTTAAGCCTACGGCCATATGACATGCCCATGTGTCTTAACCGTGTGATCTTAAGAGGTTATTGCTTTGCATACACGGCCACAAGGTACGCCTGTGTTCCTTGACTATGTGGCACAATGCAGGCTTGGTTTAAGCCAAATTTGCCACCCCTTTTTGGGTTATTCCTACAAGCAATATTAAACAACATTTATACCCAAATTTTCAGCCAATTTCATACTCAAAACATGCTTCATTATAACTAAATCATCATCATTCAATAACCTATTCAAATCCATATCATTTGCTAGCCAACTCTCATGGCAAAACATATATACATATCAAAGCTTAAATACAAAGACATTCTAGCCTATACATGCCATACTTAAAAAATTTACACTTTCAAAAGTACTAAAATGAGTTCAATAGCATAGTGACAATCCTCGACTATCCCCGAGCCTTCAGTAGCTACGATAACAGTAAAACAGACAGAAATAACACAGAGTAAGCTACAAAGAAATTAGTAAGCCAAATACAACTAGTCTAACTATTAAAGCATATAAAGTAAAAGGAAATAGTAAAAATTCATAGCCATTTCATAGAGTAATTCATGAGCCTAACCATGCTCATTTGCTTGTATATATGTCATGTTTCATTTCCATGATTTCGTACATACTTCGCATTCATTATTTAACAGAAATAGAGTCTTTCATATCCAGAAATTTAGTATGATATAAACGTACCTGTATAGATTATACATTTCATATATTCATTCCTATATCTCGTACTCTATCATTAGACGGTTCAGAAACGATACAGATACTCATAGGCGGGTACAATGTCGACATCCTGGACGTGGTCTTACATGTAATTCAGTATCGATACCTCTATCCCAGACAGGGTCTTACACGAAATTAGATACGATACAGATGTCCCAGACATGGTCTTACACGTAAATCTCAAATCAAGGCCTGTGTCCCAAACGCAGTCTTACACGATATCTCAGATTAATGTCAACGTTCTTTTAGAAACGTACAGAGCTTTTCAAATAATAGCATATTATCAGAGTTTACTCAAAATTTATTCATTAGGCTCTCAAGGCTGTCCAATACAGATTACAGTATATATGCATAGAATTTAGTCAATTTAACACATAATTGTAATTTGACTTACCTGCTACGGATTTCGGACGGAAACGAGTCGACTATTCAACTATTTTGGACTTCCCTCGATCTAAGTTCGATTTTCTTTGTTCTTGATATAATACAATTCAAATTCAACCATTCAATTATTCATTTCATTCAAAATAATCCATGAACACATATTTAGGGCACTTTGCATTTTAGCCCTTACATTTTCACACTTTAACAATTTAGTCCATTTTTCACAAAATCACAAAAATGCAAAATTCACCAAGACTATAATTTGGCCGAATATACATAGCTTCCATACAAGCCCAAATAACATATTTAATTCACAATTTAGTCCTTCAAAACCTCATTTTCACAAATTAGCCCAAATAGCTCTATTCCATAAAAAGTTCAAGAACAAAGCATGATAATCTTACATATATATTTCATAATCCATATAAAAACATTAAAAAACTCATATAATCATCAATGGCACATTTCATAATCTTCAACAGAAACAGAAATTCAGACATGGGTTTTGGAGAACATGAAGCAACGATCACAGAAACGTAGAAGTTATCAAAATCGGAGCAAAACACATACCCGAATCAAGCTTCCAAAGTGCCAAAAATTGAAAAACTCAAAACCCTTATTCTTTCTTAAGTTTCGGCTGAACAAGATGATAATAAGGCCACCTTTTGTTTTGTTTTTATTTATTTAAGCTTTAATTCACAAAGTACAAAAATAACCTTTATTATAAAACATTAAATTCACCTAACACATGTCCAATATTGTCCACTTACTTTATCAATGGTTTAATTACCATGCAAGGACCCTTATTTTAAAAGCCAAGGCCAATTAACCCCATTAACAATTAGCATGCAAGTTTTGCATTTTACGCGATTTAGTCCTTTATCGTAATTAAGCACAGAAACAGACAAATTAAATCACAGAAATTTCGCAGATATACATTCACATATCACAAACACAAAAATAATATTAAAATATTTTTTAAAATCGGTTACGTGGTCTCGAAACCACTGTTCTGACTAGGGTCTAAACCGAGCTATTACAATTCTCCCCCTTAGGGATTTTCATCCCCGAAAATCTTACCGTTAAACAGATTCGGATATTGTTGTCTCATAGCATCTTTAGACTCCCACGGGGCCTTTTCAACACAATTTTGATGCCACATCACTTTAACTAATGGAATTTTCTTATTTTCTAACTCTTTAACCTCACGAGCTAAAATACGGATCGACTTTTCTTCATAAGTCATATCAGATTGAATTTCAATATCAGACGGTGAAATTACATGCGAAGGATCAGATTTGTATCGTCGAAGCATCGATACGTGAAATACATTATGAATCTTTTCTAACTCAGATGGTAGCCTCAATCTATAAGCAACCGGCCCAACTCGGTCGATGATTTCATACAGTCCGATGAACCTCGGACTCAACTTCCCCTTTTTACCAAATCGGAAGAGTTTCTTCCACAGAGATACTTTCAGAAACACTTTATCACCGATTTCAAATTTGATATCGTTTCATTTTAAATCTGTATAAGATTTCTGACGATCAGAGGCAGCTTTCAGACTATCTCGAATTACTTTCACTTTCTGTTCTGTTTCTTTTATTAGATTAATATCGTAAATCTTATTCTCACTAAGCTCAGACCAATACAAAGATGTACGACATTTGCGACCATATAAATCTTCGTATGGAGTAATTTTGATCCTTGACTAAAAATTGTTATTATAAGCAAATTCAATCAAAGGTAGATATTGTTCCCACATACCTTCAAACTTAAGAATGCAACATCTCAACATATCCTCGAGCATCTGAATAATCTGTTCAGATTGACCATCTGTTTGAGGATGAAAAGTAGTGCTAAAATGCAATTTAGTACCGAAAGCATCTTGCAACTTCTTCTAAAATCGTGATGTAAATCTCGGGTCTCTATCTGACACTATCGACAATGGCACACCATGCAATTTCACATTATCAAAAATGTATAACTCAGCTAATTTATCAAGCGAATAATCAAATTGAATCGGAATAAAATGGGCTGATTTTGTCAATTGGTCAACTACAACCCAAATTGCGTCTTTCTTTCTTGGAGACAGGGGCAAACCCAACAAAAAGTCCAGGTCACTCGATCCCATTTCCACTCCGGAACCATAATCGGTTGTAACAATCCAGATGGCACTTGATGCTCAACTTTGACTTGTTGACAGATCAAACATTTAGAAACAAAATCAGAGATATCTCTTTTCATTCCAGACCAACAATAATGTTGCTTCAGATCATTATACATTTTCGTACTACCCGGATGCACAGATAATTGACTACTGTGGGCTTCACTCAAAATCATTTGAATTAACTCCGGATTTCTTGAAACACAAAGTCTATTTCTGTATCTCAAATAATCATCAACATCAACTCAAAATTTAGAATCACACTAATCTTGTTTTGCTATTAATTCATTATCAACCTTCTGAGCTTTGATAATCTATTATAATAACAAAGGTCTCACTTTTAATTCAGTTAAAATGTAACCATCATCAGACAGAACCAAGTGAACATTCATTGCACTTAAAGCAAATAACGATTTTCGACTTAAGGCATCGACAACAACATTTGTTTTTCCTGGATGATAATCAATCACAAGTTCATAGTCTTTTAGCAGTTCTAACCATCTTCTCTGTCGTAGATTCAAATCTTTTTGCGTCATTAAATACTTCAGACTTTTATGATCAGAAAACACGTGACATTTCTCACCAAACAGATAGTGGCGCCAGATTTTCAAAGCAAACACAATAGCAGCTAATTCCAAATCATGGGTCGGGTAATTCTTTTTATGCAGTTTTAGTTGTCTCGAGGCATAAGCTATAACCTTGCCTTCTTGCATCAGAACACAACCTAGTCCCTTCAACGAAGCATCACTGTAAACAACGAATTCTTTACCTAATTCAAGTTACACAAGTACCGAAGCTTCAGTTAACAGAGCTTTTAACAGATCAAAACTATTCTTACACTTTTCAGGCCACTCAACCTTCACATCTTTCTGGAGGAATTTTGTCAACAGAGTCGCAATCATTGAAAAACCTTTTACAAATCATCTGTAGTAACCAACAAGTCCCAGAAAACTACAGACTTTAGAAACATTTCTCGGAGGCTTCCAATCCAGAATAGCAGAAATTTTGTTCTAATCAACTTGAATACCCGATGCTGACACAATGTGGCCCAGAAAACCAACTTCTCGCAACCAGAACTCACATTTACTGAACTTTGCATACAATTTTTTTATCTCGCAGAGTCTGTAGCACTATTCTCAAATGCTCGGCATGTTTAGATTCATCACGTGAATAAATCAATATATCATCAATAAATACCACAACGAATTGATCTAAATATGGTCTGAGAATTCTATTCGTTAAATCCATAAAGATAGCAGGTGCATTAGTCAATCTGAAAGGCATAACTAAAAATTCATAGTGGTTGTACCTTGTTCTGAAAGCAGTCTTCAGTATATTTGAGTCTTTTACTCGCAGCTGATAATAACCTGATCTTAAATCTATTTTTGAAAACACAGTAGCACCTTTCAACTGATCGAATAAGTCATCAATTCTGGGCAGAGGATATTTGTTCTTTATAGTCACTTTGTTAAGCTGACGGTAATCAATACACATTCTCATTGTGCCATCTTTCTTTTTCACAAACAGAATAGAAGCATCCCATGTTGAAAAGCTCGGTCTACCAAATCCTCGATCGATCAATTCTTGCAACTGAGATTTTAATTCCTTTAACTTGGTCGGAGCCATTCTATACAGAGCTATCGAAATCGGAGTAGTACCAAGTACTAATTCAATACCAAACTCAACTTCTCGAATCGGAGGAAAACCCGGTAGTTCTTTAGGAAACACATTAGAGAATTCACAGACAACAGGCACAGGTTCAACTTTCTTTTCATTCACTTTCGAGTCTAACACATAAGCTAAGTAGGCTTTACAACCTTTCTTAACATATTTCCGTGCTTTCATTGCAGATATCACAGCTGGTAGTCCATTCAGATCACTAGACTCAATTCGAATTATCTCATCATTCTTACTCCTTAAATCAATGACTTTTCATTTGCAATTCACAATAGCATCGTGCAAAGTTAACCAGTCCATTCCCAGAATTATATCAAATTCATCGAAAGGCAAAAGCATCAGATTAGCAGGAAAACAAATATCTCGAATCAATAACGGGCAATTCTTGCAGACTTTATCAACCAAGGCACTTTTGCTTAAGAAGTTTGATACTCTAATTACGAATTCAGTAGACTCTACAGGAAAAGTCTTACTGTGCACTAAATTCATACAGGTATATCCAGGGTCTATCAATGCAATAACAGAAGTATCATAAAGAGTAAAAGTACCAGTAATCACGTCTGGAGATGAGGCTTCCTCAAGAGGTCGGATAGCATAGGCTCTGGCAGGTGCTCTGGCCTCAGATCTAACAACAGTATCCCTAGTAGCTCTTTGACCACCACTTGCATTTCTCGTATTTCTGGAAGGTCTTCCTCTAGCTGAGGTGTTGCCCGGTCTCAGATTCTGTACATTCTCTTGCTCAGCAGGTTCAGAACAATCTCTTACAAAATGGTCCAGAGATCCACATCAGAAACAGGCTCAGTTGCAATAGAAGTAGCAGGAGCTCTGAAATTTGAATGCGATCTAGCTCGATCGCGATTCGAATATCCTACCTTAGCCTTTGAACGGCTATGATCATCTTAGAATTTCATTGACACAGACCGAAATGATCTACTCGCAGATCTCTTTCTAACATCTCTAGCTTCAGAATCAGCTTTTCTTTTCTCTTTACTTAATTCTTCAGCTTTACAAGCTCGCTCAACAAGCACTACTATTTCTTTAATCTCCAAAATCCCAACTAACAGACGTATATCTTCGTTTAATCCATCTTCAAACCTTTTGCACACTATTTCTTCATTTGATACACATTCCCGAGCATACTGGCTCAATCTCACAAATTCATGTTCGTATTCAGTAACAAACATACAGCCTTGTTTAAGCTAGAGAAACTCTTTACGTTTCTGATCGATGAATCTCTGACTAATGTATTTTTTCTGAAATTTAACTTGAAAGAAATCCCAGGTAACTCGTTCACTCGGAACCACAGATATTAATGTTTTCCACCAATGGTACGCCGTATCTCTCAGAAGTGAAATGGCATATTTTACACATTCCTCGGGATTCAGAGACATTTCATCAAACACTCGTATTGTATTCTCTAACCATAATTCTGCTATTTCAGAATCATCATTCCTTGTAGCATACTTTCTAATCTTATAAACTGGTGGTCTACTTAACTGAATCGAATTCACTGAGGGCATAACAGGAATTTGAGAAGGATTAACTGGGGGTGGAGGTTGTTGTACAGCCGGATTTGTTTTAATATACTATGTGAACCAATCATTCATTATCTGGTAGAAGGCTTGTTTAGCCTCACCATCACGGCTACTCGTAGCCGGTCGAGAATCAGCTTGCACCATCCCTTGCGCGGGAGCAGGTGCATTGCTTTCTACATCGTCAGCTACAGCTCTATCGAGATCCATTTGCTATATAAAACAACATTACAATGTCAGGATTCATCACACTATCGCAGTTTCAGATATATGGCATGTATAGCTAGACTCACATACACTATAGTAGTCCTAGAACTGACTAAACCATAGCTCTGATACCAATAAAATGTAACACCCATATCTCGAAGCCATCGTCGTAATAGGTAAGGGGTATTACCAGACAGACAGAACATTACAGATCAATACAGAATCACAGATATCACACAATATTAATGCATAAGCAAAACAACAATTCATCACTTTTGGAGGTCTCTAAGACCTAAGACATACTTTTAGAAAAGGTTGGGACTAAACCAAACACATTCAGAATTTTCAGAATTTAGAAATTTTTTTCAATTCTGTTGAGATCACACGCCCATGTGACCAGGCCGTGTGTCTTACATGGGCACCAGACATGCCCATGTGATCCAGCCATGCCAAAACAGAGTATATATACCGACTTTTACACACGGCCAACAAACACGGCCATGTGCCATGGTCGTGTGATACTTAGCTGGCTACTGACTTAAGCCCACGGCTATATGACATGCCCATGTGTCTTAATCGTGTGATCTTAAGAGGTTACTACTTTGCATACACGGCCACAAGGCACACCCATGTTCCCTGACCGTGTGGCACAATGCAGGCTTGGTTTAAGCCAAATTTTCCACCCCTTTTTGGGTCATTCCTACAAGTAATATTAAACAACATTTATACCAAAATTTTCAGCCAATTTCATACTCAAAACATGCTTCATTATAACTAAATCATCATCATTCAATAACCTATTCAAATCCATATCATTTGCTAGCCAACTCTCATGGCATAACATATATACATATCAAAGCTTAAATACATAGACATTCTAGCCTATACATGCCATACTTCAAAAATTTACACTTTCAAAAGTACTAAAATGTGTTCGATAGTATGGTGACAATCCTCAACTATCCCCGAGCCTTCAGTAGCTATGATAATTGTAAAAAAGACAGAAATAACACAGAGTAAGCTACAAAGAGCTTAGTAAGCCAAATACAACTAGTCTAACTATTAAAACATATAAAGTAAAAGGAAATAGTAAAAATTCATAGCCATTTCACAGAGTAATTCATGAGCCTAACCATGCTCATTTTCTTATATATATGTCATGTTTCATTTCCATGATTTCGTACATAATTCACATTCATTATTTAATACAAACAGAATATTTCATATTCAGAAATTTAGTATGATACAAACGTACCTGTATAGATTATACATTTCATATATTCATTCCCATATCTCGTACTCTATCATCAGATGGTTCAGAAACAATACAGATACTCATAGGCGGGTACAATGCTGACGTCCCAGACGTGGTCTTACATGTAATTCAGTATCGATGCCTCTGTCCCAGACAGGGTCTCACACGAAATCAAATACGATACCGATGTCCCAGACATAGTCTTACACGTAAATATTAAATCGAGGCTTGTAACACCCCTTACCCGTGTTTGACGCTGAAACAGGGTACGAGGCATTATCGAACTTAATCACTAATCATCGTATAAAAATCGATTCGTAATTTCACTCTAATTTAAAACTTTTTCAAACACATTCAAGCTGTCCCTTAGAAAGAGCTTACAAGGCCCATATCATGCTTTAATTCAACCACACACATAGGCAAGCATGCACATTCATAAATTGCATCATTTAATTAATAACATAATCAAGACTATCTACATTAAATGACTTTATATAATAGAGACCTTCAAATAACATAGGTCAGTATTTTAGGCCAATTCCTAGCAACTTAGTAACAATTAAACGAGTCTCCATACATGCCAAAGACTTAAAAATACTTTAAAACCTTTATATATTGATCAATAGTTTGATAGTGTGATTTAACCTCCGGTGACCTCCAACTCGAGCTAACATCTGAGACACTATAGGAAAAAGGAAAGGAAGGGAGTAAGCATTATAGCTTAGTAAGTAAGTATGTAAATATTAATAAACAATACGTTATCATAATTTAAATGAAGTCACAATATGTTCCCGGAATATTACCATCACAAACACACACATACTTTCACTATTACAATCATAAACAGGTTCAAAATAAGCTGTCTAGCAGAGTACCAGCAGCTAAATTATTTATTTCTGGAGCTACAGAACTCCAAATTACCAACCGTTAATTTTTCTTGAAACTATATTCAGGTTTATTCTTACCAAAAATTTTGAGAATTTTTGGTCTAGCCAATTAGTATAGTTTATTCATTGAAGTTACCCTTGTTTCACTGCTTACCTGTTCTGACCACTCTTCACTACGAATCAATTTTCTCTTCGTACAGAATTCAAAGGATGTTCTCGTTTATTTTATTTGAAACTAGACTCATTAAGGATTTCAAGCATATAAATTATATCCCCTAATTAGTTTTGTACAATTTTTAATTATTTTTCCAAGTCAGAACAGAGGATCACGTAGTCATTCTGGACCAGTCTCTCAAAAACTTAAATATCTCATAATATAGATTTTCTTTGCTTGCTCTGTTTCTGTTATATAAAAACAGACTCATTAGTCTTTAATTTGATATCTCATTCAGTCTCTGATTCAATTTCTACTATTTTTGGTAAATTTTTAGATTCACGTCACTGCAACTATCTATAACAGTTTTATTGTCAATTTTGATCTTTCACACTTCAATTGTATTCATCACTTACCCATAGCAATCTTTCCAATTTCCAATCACATATCAAGAATATTGCTCATAAGTTACACACGTATATACTTACACTTATCATCACAAAGTCATGCACAATTTCATTTAATCAATTTCCCAGTTGAACGCTTCGGAATAATAATAGATACGCGATGGTATCGCACACAGCCCACCTTTAAAATCGAAGCTCTCTTGTACACATAGTGGCCTTCACTTAGCACCACTCATGTGACCTAGCTCGATTGTACACATAATTTTGGCTCTCTTGTACACATGGTGAACACTTAGTACCACCCATGTGACCTAGCCAGTTTATCTCGTAGCTCTCTTGTCTACATGGTGTCCTTCACCTGGAACCACGCATGCGACCTAGCTACATATATCCCGTAGCTCTCTTGTCTACATGGTGTACACATAGTATCACCCATACGACCTAGCTACATCATAATGTCTCGTAACTCTCTTGTACACATGATGTGCACTCAGCACCATACATGTGACCTACTACATACCATCTGTATCATCCAATCTTTCCGAAGGTTCAACCGGGATTTCTCTCTCTTTCTAATACTTGATTCCATACTTCCAATAGTCAATTATGATTCAAAAATCAGCTACAATACATAAAACATGCTGAAATATAAAAACATAATAAAGATAATGTATTATTTACATACAAACTTACATACTTTCTCATTTCCATGTCAAATTAATATTGAATATTTAAATCATCATAATTATACTTACTTTCAACACCTCGCCAATCATAGTAAATATATCAATTTTACATTGAAACATGCATAAATTAATGTTTATTATACATATGAACTTACCTCGATACTAAAACGGCCATTTTACCAACTTTCCTGATTTTTGATTTTTCTCCCATTCTAGGTTCAAATCTCATTTCTCGGGATCTAAAACATCATATTTTACTTATTTAATTAATGTACTATTCAAAACAGTCCTTAACTCAAACTTTGGCAAAATTACACTTTTGCCCCTAGGCTCGGGAATTAAACTTCATCCCTTATTCTTATGTTTCATGACATGCTAATCATTTTTCCCTTCTATGGAAACATAAAATTCTCACTCTAACACATACTTATGAACAATAACAACTTTTATCGATTAAGCCGTTTTACTCATTTTTGCTTAAAACCGCTTAGCAAAAGTTGTTTAACATAATTTCAGCCTTTATATTCTACCATAAAACATCAAAATAAACACATTTAACCTATGGGTATTTTTCCAAATATGAACTCTAGCTTAAATTATTGCTAGAATAAGCTTAATCAAGTTACCGGGTTTTCAAAAACATAAAGAACTTGAAAAACAGGACTAGAACGGACTTACTATTGAGCTTGGAAAGCTTGAAAACCCTAGCCATGGCTTCCCCCATACTAATTTAGGCCTCCATGAAAAAGATGAGTCAATTTTGGCTTTATTTTCCCTTTTTATTTCTTTTAATTACCAAATGACTAAAATGCCCTTAAGGCCTTTCTTCAAAATTTTGTCCTATTCATGCCCATTTTTGTCCAAATGAAATATAATGGTCTAATTAACATTTAAGGACCTCCTCTTTAAACCCCCATTTCAATCAAGTACTTATGAATTAGTACACATATTTTGCAACTTTTGCAATTTAGTCCTAAAAGTCCAATTAAGCACTTTATCAGTAAAATTACTTAACAATATTTTTACACAATATTTTAATCAATAAATAAACCTTAAAACTTAATCGGAATAAATTTTTTGACTTCAAATTTGTGGTTCTAAAACCATCATTCCGTTTAGTCCCTAAATCGGGCTATTACAACAACTTCTGCAAATAAGCCCTAATAGGCAAATTAAACATGCAATCTATAAAATTTCTTATCAATACTCTAACACATGCATCTAATCACTCGGTAAATCATAAAAATTAATTGAAATAAACTTTTCTATCTCAAATTTGTGGTTTCACAACCACTATTCCATTTAGGCCCTATTTCGAGATGTTACAAGGCTTGTGTCCCAGACACTATCTTACACGATATCTCAGATTAATATCAAAATTCTTTTAGAAACGTACATAACTTTTCAAATACTAGCATATTATTGGAGTTTACTCAAAATTTATTCATCAAGCTCTCAAGGCCGTCCAATACAAATTACAGTATATTTGCGCAGAATCTAGTTAATTTAACATGTAATTGTAATTTGACTTACCTCGTACGGATTTCGGACGGAAACAAGTCGACTATTCAACTATTTTGGACTTCCCTCGATCTAAGTCTGATTTTCTTTGTTCTTGATCTAATACAAATCAAATTCAACCATTCAATCATTCATTTCATTCAAAATAATCCATGAACACATATTTAGGGCACTTTGCATTTTACCCTTTACATTTTCACACTTTGATAATTTAGTCCATTTTTCAAAAAATCACAAATATGCAAAATTCACCAAGACTATAGTTTGGCCAAATATACATAGCTTCCATACAAGCCCAAATAACATATTTAATTCACAATTTAGTTCTTCAAAACCTCATTTTCACAAATTAGCCCAAATAGCTCTATTCCATCAAAATTTCAAGAACAAAGCATGATAATATTATATATATCTTTCATAGTTCATATAAAAACATTACAAAACTCATATAATCATCAATGGCACATTTCATAATCTTCAACAGAAACAGAAATTTGGACATGGGTTTTGAAGAACACGAAGCAACGATCATAGAAACGTAGAAATTATCAAAAATGGAGCAAAACACATACCCGAATCAAGCTTCCAAAGTGCCAAAAAGTCAAAAACTCAAAACCCTTATTTCTTTCTTAAGTTTCGACTGAACAAGATGATAATAAGGCCACCTTTTATTTTGTTTTTATTTTTTTAAGCTTTAATTCACAAAGTATAAAAATAACCTTTATTATAAAACATTAAATTCACCTAACACATGTCCAATATTGTCCAGTTACTTTATCAATGGTATAATTACCATGCAAGGACCCTTATTTTAAAAGCCGAGGCCAATTAACCCCATTAACAATTAGCATGCAACTTTTTCATTTTACGTGATTTAGTCATTTATCATAATTAAGCACAGAAACAGATAAATTAAATCACATAAATTTTGCAGATATACATTCACATATAACAGAAACAGAAAATAATATTAAAATATTTTTCAAAATTGGTTACGTGGTCTCGAAACCATTGTTCTGACTAGAGTCTAAACCGGGCTGTTACATATCATGATACCTGAGTGGAAGTGAGATAGAGTCACGATGGATTTTGTATCTGGTTTACCGTTGACACCGAGCAAGAAAGATGTAATTTCGGTTGTTGTCGGTAGATTGACTAAATCAGCTCATTTTGTTCCGATACGTACGGATTACTCACTTGATAAGCTAGCTGAATTGTATGTCTCTCAGATTGTGAGATTACATGGTGTGCCTATATCTATTGTTTTAGATAGAGACCCGAGGTTTACATCGTGGTTTTGGAAGAAGCTGCAAGATGCACTAAGATGAAATTACATTTCAGTACTGCTTTCCATCCACAAACAGATGGCCAGTCTGAGCGAATCATTTAGATACTTGAGGATATGTTGAGATGTTGCATTCTCGAGTTTGAAGGTACGTGGGAATGATACCTACCTCTGATTGAATTTGCGTATAATAACAGCTATCAATCGAGTATCAAAATGGCACCTTATGAGGCTTTGTATGGTCGTAAATGCCGTATGCCATTGAACTGGATTGAGCTTAGTGAAAATAAGATACACGGGGTTGACTTGGTCAAAGAAACCGAACAGAAGGTGAAAGTGATCCGTGAATGTTTGAAAGCAGCATCAGATCGTCAAAAATCTTATGAGGACTTAAAACGTAAAGATATAGAGTTTCAGATTGGAGATAAAGTTTTTTTGAAAGTCTCACCGTGGAAGAAAATACTCAGATTCAGTCGTAAAGGCAAATTGAGAATGAGGTTTATTGGGCCGTATAAGGTTATAGAACGTATCGGGCCACTTGCTTATAGACTATTGTTGCCACCTGAGTTAGAAAAGATCCACAATGTATTCCATGTTTCGACGCATCGGAGGTGTCAATCTGATCCTTCACATGTGATTAGTCCATCTGAGATTGAAATTCAGCCTGATATGACCTACGAAGAAGAATCGATTCGCATTTTGACTCGTGAGGTTAAAGAGTTACGAAATAAGAAGATCCCGTTAGTTAAAGTATTGTGGCATAAACACGGTGTTGAAGAAGCAACATGGGAACCAGAGGATGCAATGAGAGAATGCCACCCAAACCTATTCACTGGTAAGATTTTCGAGGACGAAAATCCCTAAGGGGAGAGTGTTGTAACAACCCGATTCAGACCCTAATCGAAACGGTAGTTTTGGGACCACGAATCTGAGTCAGAAAAATATTTAAAAATTATTTTCTGTTTTTATTTTGTGTGAATTTATATATGTGAAATTTTCGTGATTTAATTTTGTCGTTTAGGTGTCCGATTAAATAAAAGGACTTAATCGCGTAAATTAAAATTTTGATGGTTTTAAGTATAAGGGCCAAATTGATTTTGGCTTATTAAATGGGAGATTTTAAGTTGTAAATAAGCCATTATTAAAATGGGTGGATGGTAATGGACATTTATAAGTGAAAATATAATGTTTTAAACTAAGGTTAAAAAGGTAAAATAAATGTTAAGTTATTATATATCATATAACATAAAAATAAATTAAGTTATGTTAATTTATTATCATCCACCGAAACCATAAATAAGAAAGAAAAAAAAAAGAACTAGGGTTCGACTTCATTCAAGCTTGATTCTAGGTGAGTTCTAACTCGGTTTTTGATAATTTCTACGTTTTTGAGATCATTTCTTCGAGTACTACAAAACCCAAGCATTAATTTTTTATTTTGATGAATATTTTGAGTTGTGCCATTGTTGATAGCTTGTGATTTTTGTTGTTTGAAGTTGGAAAATGGAAGATATGTTTTAGATTAACATGTTTTGTATTGGAATTTTTGATGATTTTGAGTAATTAGGACTTAATTGCAAAAATAATTATTTGAGGGACTGAAATGTGAAATAAATTGAATATATGGGCTTGCTTGAGAGTGGGTAAAATTTAGCCCAACATAAGTATTTGGAAATTTTTTGTATTTTGTGTTTTGTGCAATAGGGACTAAATTGTAAAAATTGTAAATGTCAGGGGTAAAATGGTAATTTTCCCATTTATGTGTTTTTGAAATAAATTGAATGAAAATATGTTTAAATGAGCTTAATTTGAATATGTTTAGATCAAGAACCAAAGAAATCGAATTTGGATCGGGGAAAAACGAAAGTTATCGACTAGCAGCCCCGTCCCGTTTTATGACGTTTGAGGTAAGTTTATAAGCAAATAGACGTGTTTATTGATAATTTAACATTATGTTTACATGCTATTATGAAATGTTAAAATTAAATTATGGTATGGCCGAATGTGTTTGAATATGGTTACCACACTTCCGAGTTCGATTCGACTGAGATATGACGTCCGAAAGCCCCGTATGAACCTTAGGAATAGCTATGATACATATGTCATGACATAGGATTCCAATATATGTGTGTGAGTAAGTCCATGGCTTCAATTTGTGATTTCGATATGTGTTTACGAGTAAGACCCTGTCTGGGATAGTGGCATTGATATGTGGCTACATGTAAGACCTCGTCTAGGATGTTGGCATTGTACGATATATGTGTGATTATCCAAGTGTCCTACCTAATTCTGAATGGTTCATCGGGAAGAGGTAAAACATGATCGGGTGTGTTGTATGAGCAAAAAGGGAGAGGTATGATTTAGTTTATTGGTTATCGATGATAAGGTAAGTATGTGATTTATTGATAAAATGTGTTATGTATGGTATAAAGGATAAATTTCCATGGTTCAAATATGTGTATTCAGCCTTGAACAAATGGTGTATTTATTACGGAAATGATTCTTGGATTGCACTTATATGTACCCATGTATGTTCAGCTATGAAAGTAAATTATGTACATGATCTTATAACTAGATTTTTGAGCTTATATAAATATGTATAATTGACTTGTGAATGAGTAGTAAATATACTATGAATAGATCTTTTGTATATGCTTATGGATGATAAGATATATATGTGGTTATATGGTTAACCTATGTATATGAAATTATATTAAGACATATGAGTTTTGCATTTTGTGTATGTGAACTAGGTGTAATAGGAATATTCAGCTTTGATGGTTAAATGATACTATATTAGTTTTGAGTATTTATACATTCGGTCAAGTGGCATTATAAAAAGAAATAATTATATAAGCTTAAAATTACTTCATACGAATGTATTTATAGATGATTGGATTTAAATGTAAAATGATAAAATATTCTGGTTAGTTTGTTAATTTTGTTAACATATTATAGCTTACTAAGCTAAAATAGCTTATCGTGTGGATATTTGTTTCTATTTTATAGATTTTGGAAAGTCAAGTTACAAGCTCGGGGATCGCTTGCGAAGCTCATCACACTATCCATTACTTTGGGTACTTTTATAAGTTAAACTAGAAATTATGGCATGTATAAGCTAAAGTATATTTTGGAAATGAAAATTTTAGGTTGTGTATAAAGCCATGCGAAAATGGCTAAGCAATTATCCTTAAAAATTAGCTATGTTTAGCTCGATCATCTTCCACTCTACTTTATAATTATGTGTCATGTATGCATGAACTTGTGTTAGGTATTGCGTGTGCTGAAGTATGGATATTGTCATGTTCCTATTCGGTTTATGCATATGGGATTGAATGTTCACTAATGTTCACTAAGTTTGGTTGATGATAAATAGTATATATATTGTGTGGACATTTGAAGTGTTTAATTGTTATGTACTCTATGTTAAATGAGGTCTTTGCTGCAGGTAAGATACATATAATTTATGTGTACCTTATTTTATTGGTTTGGTCTTGATATCTTTATGGAATGGTATATACATATAAGAATGTCATTTAGACAAATTAATATGTTTGCATGCATATAATGAGTATTTATGATGTTGCTGTACGGGTTAAATTAACCTTAGTAATAGGTGGTTAAAAATTTAAGTTAGTTGGGTAATATCAATGGATATATGTGACTGAGTATTCAATCATGACTTAATATGGATGCATAAAATGGTCGATTAAAATTTAAGTAATTTAGCGGTATAAGTGCATTTTATCTTTATTTATTTATTTTAGATGTTGAAAATGTTTCAAGCTTAGATAGTGATAATCATGGGTAAAGTTTATATTATCAGATGAAATGTTCCCGATATATCAATGAAATCGATATAGACTTTATGTTAATAATTATTCGTATAAGTAATTGTATGATCGGTAACGTCTCGTAACCCTAATCCGACAACAGATACGGGATAGGGGTGTTACAATGATGATGATCTCAACTCTTAGGATCATATACATAGTTATCACTATGAGTAATATTTGTGACTATTACATAATAATCCAAGAAACATACTCATGGCAGGTTAGTCCAGTATATTATTCTCTAACACATATTCATGTATTGATTTTGACATTCCTTTATCAATAACAATGCTTTGTCATCAATCAACTGCACATTAGTCTCAATGCATTATTATTATCTAATCCCACAATAATACTCGACTAAGGACCTTTTTAAGAATAATCATATAATTCTTAGGACTTGATTATTAACTAGTTTATTTATACACAAAGAATAGAAACTAAAATAACAATGGCAATGCCTTATATTAACAAACAATGTAAAATGAGTATCTGATTACAATCATCTCATGATTAATCTTTGGGCACACTCTAACAATCTCCCATTAGCACTAAGACCAATCAATCATATATCTAATACCAAGTGACTTAGTGTGAAGATCATGCTTCTATTATGTTAGAGGTTTTGTCAGTAGATCAAAAATGTTGTCATCTATTAGTACACTACATATTTCCATATCTCCTAGATCAATGATTTCTCGAATGAGACGAAAGCACCTAAGTATATGTTTGGATCGATGGTGAGATCTAAGTTCTTTTGCTTGAGCAATAGCTCCGTTGTTGTCACAAAAAAATTCTATAGCATCTGATATGCTAAGCATTACCCCTAGTTCAGATATGAATTTCTTGATCCAAATAGCCTATTTTGCAACCTCACTAGCTGTAATGTGTTCGGCCTCAGTTGTCGAATAAGCTATTGTATCTTGCTTTAGATTTTCTAGCTCACAACACCACCATTAAGGCAAAACACAAAACTTTATTGCCATCGTGAATCATCCTTGTTGGTTTGGAAGCAAGCATCAGTGTAATCTTTTAACCTCAGATCGTTTTCACCTCCAAATATAAGGAATGTATCCTTATTCCTTCTTAAATACTTAAGGATATTGTTAACTATGACCCAATGACTTTCATCGGGATCAACTTGGTATCGACTCGTCATGCATATAGCATATGATCCATCTGGGCAAGTACATAGCATGGTATACATGATATATCCAATAGTCGAAGCATATGGAATCTTACTCATACAACCTCTCTTTTGTGATGTTGAAGGACACATTTCATTTGAAAGTGAAATACCATGTCTCATAGGTAAGAATCCTCTCTTAGATTCTTTTATACTAAACCTTTTCAGTACTTCATCTATGTATGTATTTTGTCTTAAACCTAGGAGTCATCTTGATCTATCTCTATATATTTTGACTCGTAATATGTATGCAGCCTCACCCAAGTCATTCATAGAAAAACAACTTCTTGACCAAGTCTTAACAAACTATAGGGTAGGTATATCATTTCTTATGATAAGTATGTCATTTCCAACTAATTTTCTTGTAAACACAAGTCTCATATTCGTTTTTGATAGAACCAAACTCTTTGATCGCATCATTAAAACAAAGATTCCATCTTTGAAAAGCTTGCTTTATTCCATAAATGGATCTTTGTAACTTGCATAACTTTCTAGCATCTTTCAGATAGACAAAACCTTCAGGTTGTGTCATGCAGACATTATCTTCCAGTTTCCCATTAAGGAAAGAAGTTTTGACGTCTATCTGCCATATTTCATAATCATGAAATGTAGATATTGCAAGTAAGATCTGGATGGATTTAAACATAGCAACAGGAGAAAAGGTTTCATCATAGTCTACACCATGAACTTGTCAAAAAGCTTTAGTGACTAATTGCCCTTTGTATGTTTGTACATTACTTTCCATGTCGATTTTCTATTCGACAACCCACTTGCACCCTATGGGTTTCACCTCTTCAGGTGGGTCAACGAAGATCCATACTTGGTTTTTTGAAATGAAATCTATCTCGAACCTCATGGACTTAAGCCATTTATCAGAATTTGGGCTTGCCACCACTTTTTGATAAGTCTTAGGTTCACCTTGATTCATAAGTAGAATATCACTATTTGTTGTAATGAGAAATCCATATCTCTTAGGTATATTTCATTCTTTTAAATATCTTCGTGGTAGTTGTGTTTCCAAAATAGTTGATTGTACTGTAACAACTTGTGGAACCTGTTATTGTTCAATCTCTGGTTCAGTGATCTATTGTTGTTCTCGAATTTCTCCAAGTTCTATTCTTCTACCACTTCCTTTTCTAAAGACAAACTCTCTTTCAAGGAAGACTCCTGTTTGAGGAACAAACACTTTTTTCTCGGTAGGATTGAAGAAATAATATCCTTTAGTTTTCTTAGGAGATCCCATAAAGATGCACTTCTGAGATTTGGGTTCAAACTTAGTAGACTTCTCACGTTTAACATAAGCTTCACAACCCTAAATATTTATGAATGACATACCAAGATGTTTCCCAGTCCACATTTTATATTGTATCTTTTGAACCGATTTAGGTGGAACACGATTTAGTGTGAAAGTAGTTGTTTCAAGTGCATGTCCCCAAAAGGAAGTAGGAAGATCAACATGACTTATTGTTGATCAAACCATGCCTAAAGGTGTTCGATTTCTCATTTCAGAAACTTCATTTCATTGTGAGTACTAGAAGGTGTAAGTCGTGAGACAATCCCACAATCCTTCAAAGATTCATCAAACTCTAAGCTTAAGTATTCTCCTCTTCGATTTGATCGAAGGGCCTTAATACTTTTACCTAGTTGGTTTCTACATCATTTATAGGATTCAGATTTATAGCATATACGATAAATATACTCATATCTACTAAAGTTATCAATGAAAGTAAAGAAGTATTGAAGACCCAGTTGAAGACCATTTCTGGGACATGCATCGGCCTCGACAGAGATAGCCAGTGTAAGACGTATCTGGGACACGCATCGGCTAGGAGTTGTGCTAGTGTAAGACATGTTTGGGACATGCATCAGCATGCATATATGAGAGCCAGTGTAAGACCATGTCTGGGACATGGCATCGGCAATATATACCATGTTGGAGGTTCATGGAATATCTAGTAGTATTCTAACGGTTACATGGTGAAAGTTATAGTTCAATTTCGATAAAGAAAGGATCATCATGTTGTGAGTGTTACAGGTACCTATATGATAAGCATGAGTAACAAGCTTAATTTAGAAAATGAGACTCGAGTAGATGATAATGAGTAAGTTAAGTTATGTTTGCCTTTGAGCTATAAGCATGATGGTAAATGGTGAGATTGTTGTATAGTTATTTATATGCAACTTACTAAGCTTTATGCTTACTCCCTTTCCTTTCCTTTTTCTTTCAGTGTTACCAAGCTAGCTTAAGGATCCCTTAAAGTCAGATATATTAATCACACTATCAGCTGCAATACTCGGTAAAGCTTGATTTATATTTTTGAAGGTGGCATGTATAGGGCTAGACTAGGATGTTGGATTAAGAGAATTATTTATGTATTTTGGCTCAAGTCAAAAGCCCTTCATTTTGTATCAAGCCTGGAATAATGGCTATTATTCACTTTGATGAATGTATACAATGTTCTTTCTATGGATGAATTGGTGTCCATTATGGTGAAATTTGTATATTGAAATGATCTTGTGTAGGTTTTCCAAAATGGGTGACAAAATGGCTTGGAAGATAGCCTAGTTTGTCCACATAGGGGCGGGTGTCTAGGTTGTGTGCAATACATGGCTCACGCCCATGGGTGTGTGATGTGGCTGTGCATCCCCTGCACCTAAAACTTTAAAGTCATTTTAGTACACGGGCAAGCCACACGGGCGTGTGCCCAGGCAGTGCCATAAATTCAGTATGCATGCTAGTAGCACACGGGCAAGAGACACGGTCATGTGTCTTGGCCGTGTGAGGGACATGGTTATAGGGTACAGGTGTGTGCTTGGGCCATGTGGTTTTGGCAGAATGCCCAGGTTTTCAGACACGGGTTCGGGATATGGGCGTGTCCCTAGCACACGGCTGTGTGTTCTATATCCACACGGGCGTGTGGAGTCTTGATGCATGAAACTTTTCTAAGTTTTTCATGAGTTTTTGGTTGGGTTCTGAACCACCCCAGATGTATGATTTGGACCTCACAAGTCTGTATATGAGATAGATTGCATGAGAAAAGAGAAGTTTTTAAATTGTTTGAAATTTTTTTATAGCCCAGTTTTGTATAGTTGGTTGAGTTAAGAAAGGTAACACCTTGAACCCTGTCTTAGCGTCAGATACAGGCGAGGGGTGTTACATTTAATGGTATAAGAGCATGGTTTAGTCGATTCTAAGACTGATCTAGCCAGAGTACGAGTCTAGCTATACATGCCATATATATGGATATTGATAGTGTGATGATTCCTGACGATTATAAATTGTGTTTATTATAGGACTGGATCCTGATAGAAGCACGGCGGATGACGTGGAAAGTAATGCGTCGGCTCCCGCAGAAGGGACCGCGCCGATAGAGAGTGAGCCCGTAAGTATGGGCCAAGGTGGAGGGGCTAGGGAAGCCTACCTCCGAATGATGGATGCTTGTTATACAGAGTTCGTTCGTGCGAACACGAACACCCCACCACCCCCACCTCCTCCGATTCCTCAATTCACCTCGATGGCTCCGCAAGGTGTAGATGTGTTCAGACGAGAGAAGCCTCCGATAGACAAGATTCGAAAGTAAGGGGCCGAGGAATTTTGCGCTAGTGTAGATGATGACCCGAAGAGAGCGGAGTTTTGTTTAGAAAATACCATGAGGGTATTCGATGAGCTGTCATGCACGCCTGAAGAGTGCGTGAATTGTGTCGTGTCACTTGTACAAGACTCGGCTTATCAGTGGTGGAACACTCTCGTGTCTGTAGTACTGAGAGAAAGAGTGACTTGGGAATTCTTCTAAGAAGAGTTTCGAAAGTAGTATATTAGCCAGAGGTTTATGGACCAAAAAAGAAAGGAATTCTTAGAGTTGAAGCAAGGTGATAAGACTGTGACAGAGTATGAGCGAGAATTTGTGAAACTCAGCAAGTATACGCAAGAATGTGTATCCACTAAAGCTACTATGTGTAAGAGGTTTGAGGATGGCATCAATGAAGACATTCGAGTGTTTTTGGGCATCCTAGAGCTAAGAGAATTTGTGGTGCTCGTTGAGAGAGCATGTAAAACAGAAGAGCTGGTAAAGGAGAGAAGGAAAGTGACCATTGAGTCACGAGATTTAAAGAGAAGAAAGATAGGGAAGACGCATCAGTCCTCCTCCAAAAGGTCAAAAGAGTCTACTACCCAATCGAATACTTCGGTTGGATATTCAAAGAGAAACAAGAATCGACAGAACATGGCATCTAAAGTCCAAACTACCTCAGTGGCAAGTGTTGGTAGTGCTCGGCCAAATAGGCCGGAGTGTTCGCAATGTGGAAGACGTCACTTGGGCGAATGCCGAGTAAGCGAGAGGGGCTATTTCAAGTGTGGGTCACTTAACCACTTTATCCGCGAGTGCCCTGAGATGGATGAGAGAAAGGGAAAACAAGAGGTGAAAGTAAGTAGTGCTCTCTTGAGGGGTAGGCTTCAAAGGAACCCCGGGAGTGGGAATAGTAGTAGAGGTGCACTAAGAGAGGTCGTGATAAGATCTGAAGGCAAAGCGCCAGTGAGGACCTATGCTATACGAGCCCGAGAAGAGGCAGAGTCTCCAGACGTGATCACGGGTACCTTTTCTATTCACGATATAACTGTTGTCGCTTTAATTGACCTGAGATCTACCCACTCTTACATATGTATGGAATTAATACCTCGTATAAACATGCTAGTAGAGTCCACTAAGTTTGTAATAAAAGTGTCTAACCTGTTAGGCAAGCATGTATTAGTGGACCGAGTATGTAAAAATTGTCCTTTGGCAATTAGAGGCCATAGTTTTCCGGCCAACTTGATGTTGTTGCCGTTTAATGAATTCGACGTAATTCTTGGGATGGATTGGTTGACCTCCCATGGCGTTGTAGTAGACTATGGGAGAAAAGTAATTTAATTAAGATGTGAGGATGGAAATGTTCTTCGAGTTGGGCCAGATAAGCCGGATAACTTGTCTGTGATAGTATTGTCTTTAGAAGGCAAAAGATATTTGAGAAAAGGTTATGAAGCTTATCTAGCTTTTATGCTGAATACCCAAGTGTCCGAGTCGAAGATTGAGTCAGTATCAGTGGTTTGTGAGTTTATAAACATCTTTCCGGAGGAGTTACCAGGGTTACCCTCAGAGAGGGAGGTTGAGTTTAGTATCGAGTAGGATCCTGGTACGATGGCAATCTGGATTACACCTTATAGGATGGCCCCCACTGAGTTAAAGGAGTTGAAAGTGCAGTTGCAAGAGTTAACAGACAAAGGTTTTGCTAGACCGAGTTATTCACCATGGGGTGCTCTAGTGCTTTTTGTGAAAAAAGAGGATAGGTTGATGAGGTTATGTATCGACTACAGACAGCTTAACAAGGTAATAGTGAAGAACAAGTATCCCTTTCTGAGGATCGATGACCTCTTCGATCAATTGAGAGGAGCCACTGTGTTTTCTAAGACAAACTTAAGATCGGGCTACTACCAGTTGAGAGTCACGGGACATGATGTACTGAAGACTGCTTTTCAGACAAGATATGGGCATTATGAGTTTCTTGTTATGCCTTTTGGATTGACAGATGCCCCAGCAGTATTTATGGACTTGATGAACCGTATCTTTCGACCGTATTTGAATAGGTTCGTCGTCATTTTTATTGATGATATCTCGGTTTATTCATGTAACAAGAATGAGCACGTGGAGCATTTGAGAACTGTGTTGCAGATCTTAAGGGATAAGCAACTTTATGCCAAGTTTAGTAAGAGCGAGTTTTGGCCCAAAGAGGTCGGGTTTTTAGGACATATTGTGTCGGGTGACGGGATCAGAGTTGACCCAAGTAAGATCTCAGCTATTGTGGAATGAAAACTACCAAGGAATGTAACAGAGGTTCGTAGTTTTCTGGGGCTAGCAGGATACTATAGACGATTTGTAAATGGATTCTCCATGGTAGCTACACTGATAACGAGGTACTGCAGAAAGATGTCAAGTTTGAATGGACAGAAGAGTGCCAACAGAGCTTTGAGAAGTTAAAGGCTTTGTTGATCGAAGCCCCAATTTTAGTGCAACCAGAGTCGGGTAAAGAATTTGTAATTTTTAGTGACGCCTCCCTAAATGGTTTAGGGTGTGTACTCATGCAAGAAGGAAAAGTTATAGCCTATGCCTCGAGGCAGCTAAAACCTCACGAGAGAAATTATCCGACCCATGACTTAGAGCTAGAAGTTGTAGTGTTCACCTTGAAGATTTGCCAACACCATTTGTATGAGGAGAAATGTAGAGTATTTACTGATCACAATAGTCTAAAGTATTTAATGACTCAGAAAGAATTGAATTTGAGGCAACGACGATGGTTAGAGCTAATAAAAGATTATGAATTAGTTATTGACTACCATCTGGGAAAGGTGAACGTAGTTGCAGACGCCTTGAGTAGAAAGTATTTGTTTGCCTTAAGAGCTTTGAACACGTAGTTAACCGTATCTAAGGATGGTTCGATCCTAGCAGAACTGAGAGCTAGACCGACTTTTTTTCATGAAATTTGTGAAGCTTAAAAAGATGACAAGAAACTACAAGCTAAGAGAACTCAATGTAAATCAGAGATTGAGTCAGATTTTCATGTTAGTACCAATGGGTGTATAATGTTCAAAGATAGAGTTTGTGTACCCAAAGATAGTGAGCTCATTCAGAAGTTTTTGTGAGAGGCACACAGTGGTTGTTCGTCAATTCACCCGGATAGTGTGAAAATGTACAATGACCTTAAGAAAATGTATTGGTGGTCGGATATGAAAAGAGATATTTCTGAGTTCGTATCCAAGTGCCTAGTGTGTCAACAAGTAAAGGCTGAACGTCAAGTGCCTCCGGGTTTACTTCAACCTATTATGATTCTCGAGTGGAAATGGGATCGTATCACCATGGACTTCATGACCAGTTTGCCTCTAACCCCAAAAAAGAAAGATGCAGTATGGGCTATTGTTGATAGACTCACTAAGTCAGCACACTTTATACCGGTGCGTGTCGACTACTCCCTTGAAAAGTTGGCCGACTTGTATGTTTCTGAGATTGTAAGGCTTCATGGTGTGTCGTTATCGATTGTATCTGATCGAGACCTGAGGTTCAGCTCGAGGTTTTGGAAGAAGTTATAGGAAGCTTTAGGAACCAAGTTGAGTTTTAGTACGGCATTTCATCCACAAACTGACGAACAGTCGGAGAGAGTAATATAGATCTTAGAAGACATGCTGAGATGTTGTGTTTTTGAGTTCCAAGGAAGTTGGGAAAAACACTTACCATTGGTTGAATTCGCCTACAACAACAGCTATCAGTCGAGTCTAAAAATGGCGCCTTATGAGGCTTTGTACGGGCGAAAGTGTTGAATGCCCTTATTTTGGACTGAGTTGAAAGAGAGTCAGATTCACGGGGTTGATTTGATTAAAGTGGCTGAAGAAAAAGTTAAGGTGATTTGTGACTGTTTGAAAGCCGCCTTGGATAGATAAAAATCTTACGCGGATTTGAAACAAAGGGAGATTGAGTTTGAAGTCGGGGATAAGGTATTTTTGAAAGTTTCCCCTTAGAGGAAAGTCCTCAGATTTGGTAGAAAAGGCAAGTTGAGTCCTCGTTTTATAGGACCTTATGAGGTTACCGAGAGAGTAGGGCCCGTTGCCTATCATTTGAGTTTGCCGCCAGAGTTAGAAAAGATTCACGACTTATTTCACGTATCCATGCTACACCGATACAAATCAGACCCTTCGCATATAATTGCACCAACTGAAGTTGAGATTCTCCCAGATATGACGTATGGTGAGGAACTGATCAAGATATTAGCTCGAGAGGTCAAACAGTTAAGAAATAAGAGTATACCGCCTGTGAAGGTTTTATGGCATAGGCATGGGGTTAAGGAAGCCACATGGGAACCCGAGGAGTCTCTAAGAGAGCAGTATCCAAACTTATTCACCGGTAAGATTTTCGAGGACGAAAATCCCTAAGGGGGGAGAAATGTAATAACCCGATTTAGGGCCTAGTCGGAACAGTAGTCTCGGGACCATGAATCTGAAGAGAGAAAAAAATATTTTTATTATTTTTATGAGGTTATGGTACTATTATATTAGTGCATGAAAAATTTGTTGAGTTAATTTTAATGTTTTCAAGCTCGATTGCGATAAAACGACTAAATCGCATAAAAGGCAAAAGTTGCATTTTAGTACCCAAATGTGTTAAATAGCTAGAGAATTAAAATTCGGGGTCTTTAAAGGGCAAATAGACCCTATTGAAATGGCTTGGCCGGCCATGGGAGACAAATTGGAGAGAAGGTTAAAATTAGGTGAGGATTTGGTCATCAATTTTGACTAGTTTTATATTAAACAAAACAAAGGCTATTTCGTCTTTATTTTCTTCTTCTCTACCGATTTTTACCAGCCATAGGAGAGGTTTGAAAGCTCAAAAATCTTCAGCAACTTAAAGAACTCATAAGTAAGTGATTTTAATGAATTTTCTTCAAGATTTTCACATTTTTGAGACCCTTGAAGCATGAACTTTTAAATGAGGGTGATATTTTACAAAATGGTCAAGAGTTTATAATTCTCCCATGGTTGTATTGTGATATATGCTGAGTTTTTATGGAAGAATATGAGTCCTAGTTGTGTTATAAACAACTTTTGTGAAATGTGTTAGCATGAAAACACCTTAAAGGACTATTTTGCATAAGTTGCAAAATACGTGGTAAGTGTGTGAAATAGTGAGAATTTGAGATTTCTATAGTAGTAAAAAGAGTTTAGCTAGGCTTGAAATATGAGGAAATTCGATAAAAATCAATTTTCGGGCATAGGGGTAAAATGGTCATTTTACTAAAGTTGTGAATTTATGAATGCCTAATTGTGTTTAGTGACTAAATGGATGTATATTGTTATTATAGATCAAGATTTGCCAAAACCGAGCCTAGACCGGGGAAAAGCCAAGCAATCCGACTAAGCCTGCTAGTCAAGTACTTTTTGTAAACCGAGGTAAGTTGTATGTAAATAATACAACTACACTGTTAATACTTGTATTCATATTGTCATTGAATTGATATTGTACGAGTTGTTAAGTTATAAATTGAGAATGCCTTGTAATATTGATATAGTAGAAATATCTCGTTGAAACCTCAGGATATGAACAGGATATTTGTGCCAAGACATTGGGTGATTTGTGCGCCAGTGTAAGACATGTCAAAGACATGCTTCAGCCACATTATGAGAGCCAATGTAAGACCATGTCTGGGACATGGCATCGGCATAGATATGAGCGCTAGAGTAAGACATGTTTGGGACATGCATTGGCCTCGACAAAGATAGCCAGTGTAAGACGTATCTGGGACACGCATCAGCTAGGAGTTGTGCTAGTGTAAGACATGTCTGGGACATGCATTAGCATGCATATATGAGAGCCAGTGTAAGACCATGTCTGGGACATGGCATCGGTAATATATCCCATGCTAAAGTTTCATGGAATATCCAATAGTATTCCAACGTTCAATTGTGAAAGTTATAGTTCAATTTTGATAAAGAAAGGATGATCATGTTGTGAGTGTTACAGGTACCTATATGATAAGCATGAGTAACAAGCTTAATTTAGAAAATGAGACGATGATAATGAGTAAGTTAAGTTATGTTTACCTTTGAGCTATAAGCATGATGGTAAATGGTGAGATTGTTGTATAGTTATTTATATGCAACTTACTAAGCTTTATGCTTACTCCCTTTCCTTTCCTTTTTCTTTTAGTGTTACCAAGCTAGCTTAAGGATCCCTTAAAGTCAGAGATATCAATCACACTATCAGCTACAATACTCGGTATAACTTGATTTATATTTTTGAAGGTGGCATGTATAGGGCTAGACTAGAATGTTGGATTAAGAGAATTATTTATGTATTTTGGCTCAAGTCAAAAGCCCTTCATTTTGTATCAAGCCTGGAATAATGGCTATTATTCACTTTGATAAATGTATACAATGTTCTTTCTATGGATGAATTGGTGTCCATTATGATTGAATTTGTATATTGAAATGATCTTGTGTACGTTGTGCAAAATGGGTGACAAAATGGCTTGGAAGATAGCCTAGTTTGTCCACACGGGTAAGACACACGGGCGTGTGTCTAGACCGTGTGTGACACACGACTCACGCCCATGGGTGTGTGATATGGCTGTGCGTCCCCTGCACCTAAAACTTTAAAGTCATTTTAGTACACGGGCAAGCCACACGGGTGTGTGCCGAGGCCGTGCTATAAAGTCAGTATACATGCTAGTAGCACATGGGCAAGAGACACGGCCATGTGAAGGACACGGTTATAGGGCACGAGTGTGTGCTTGGGCCGTGTGGTTTTGGCAGAATGCCTAGGTTTTTAGACACAGGTTCGGGATATGGGCGTGTCCCTAGCACATGGCCTTGTGTTCTATATCCACACGGGCGTGTGGAGTCTTGATGCATGAAACTTTTCTAAGTTTTTCATGAGTTCTTAGTTGAGTTCTGAACCACCCCAAATGTATGGTTTGGGCCTCATAAGTCCGTATATGAGATTGATTGCATGAGAAAATAGAAGTTTTTAAATTGTTTGAAATATTTTTTTGTGGCCCGATTTTGTATAGTTGGTTGAGTCAAGAAAGGTAACACCTTGAACCCTGTCCCAGTGTCGGATACAGGCAAGGAGTGTTACATGACAAGACAGCTCAAAAATCAGGAATGGTCGAAGGCTCGTTCACACTATCCATAGATCATTTTGGTATAGTGGCTTGTATACTTTGAGTATGGCATGTATAGCGTTATAATCATTTTGTGTATATAATCTTATGATATGGCTATTTACTGGTAAGCAAATGTTTGGTAATAATTAGCCATTGGAATGGCTAATCAATGATCATATTTGGTGTTATGTATGCTTAATGTGCTATCTAATCCATGAAAATTCATAAAAAATTGAAATTTACTATAAAACAATATCATACAGTAGCAATGATGTGAGTTTAAAAAATAACTAAAAATAGTAGAGACAGAATTAGATAGTGAGTAAAATATGAAGTTAAAGCTTATTATGTCTATTTTCATAGAAACTAAATAGGTAAATGAGTTGTATTGCATGAGATATTTGGGTTTTGGTGGAACACGGTCAGAGTGATTTCTTGATCCCTTGTTCTGAATTTAGAAATTCACTAAAAATTATAAAAAAATAATTAGGAGCCATACTTTATATATACAGATTCCTTATTAAGTGTACTTTTAAGAGAAACAAACGGCATAGTCATCTGAATTCTGTACAGGGAGAAAAGTGATTCGTAGTGAACAGAGGTTAGAGTAGTCGAACACTGAAACGAAGGAAACTTTAACTAATAAACTGTACTAATTGGCCAAACCAAAAATTCTAGAAAAAAATTAGTAAATAGATACATGAGTGTAGTTTTAGGGAAAATTTACAGTTTTGAATTTCGAGTTTCATAACTCGAGATATGAATTTTTTAGCGACTATGATGCAGATGTGTAGTTTTTTATGAAAGATGAAATAAATTGTTTGAAATTGTTTAAGTGATATTTTAAGTTTGTTAACACCTCGTGCTCGACGCCGGTGGCGGTCTCGGGTAAGGGGTTGTTACAAAAAGGTGAAAGACAATATCAAGAGAAGAACTAAGCAGTATAAGATGAAGGCAAATAAGGGCCACAAGAAAATTTTGTTTGAACTCGGAGATTGGGTCTGGGTGCACATGCGTAAAGAAATATTTCTAGCCCAACGACGATCAAAGCTCCTTCCAAGAGGAGACGTTTCAAATGATAGTGAGGATTAATGACAATTCTAATAAGCTAAACCTTCCAAGTGAGTTCAACATTAGTGCCAGCTTTAATGTATCTGATTTATCTCCTTATGATGCAGGCGACGATTTGAGGACAAATCATTTTGAAAAGGGAGGGGATGATACATGCATGGAAGCGTCTGATAAAGAATCGATTGGAACAAAATCAAAATCGTCCATGTCAATACCAATCGGGTTGCAAGATGAGGAGAATTCAAGAAGAAATCCAATTGAAATTCTCGTTAGGCCTATGACTCAAGTTAGATCCAAGAAGCTTCCAAAATATTATGGGCATAAGGCCGTTGTGGTTAAAACCACCGATAACAATATGCAAAAAATTTTGCTAGTAAAAATAAAGACAAGCTGCTAATAAAAATGCGATAAATCGTCATTCCCCTTAGTACTCCAGGTGCAGTGCACTGACTACGAATAATGCAAACTTAATATGCCACTGGTACTCTAGGGAACTCCTCCGTCAACCATAAAATCCCAACCCAATGCATGTGTAATATGTCACACAATCTCATACATATTCATATCTCAATACTTTTCACATTCATTTGACATGCTTAACATATCCTCAATAATCACATACTTTCAGTAAATTGAAATAGTGTTCCAATCTTCTAAATTACCATTGTGTTGGTATCAATCAATATCGTTCAATTTCACATACCTTACAGATTTGCATTGTGCATAAATAACACTCTTTTCAGTACATAATATAACAAATATCTCATGCGTTTAAATCATACATAAGCTTATTATCTCAACACATCATATCATTCAATCAAACATTCATACTATCAAACAACCAATTTTGCCAACGTGTCAATCTTTTGGCTATTAAGCCAATCCAATCAACAATCTTTTAAGGCTCAAAACATACCTAGATTGACCACTCACAAAATTAATAATTTGGCTATTAAGACAAGCCAATCAGGTAACTGATTTATCAAATATAACATGATATTGAACATTTTCAAATAATTTTATTAGTTTAGGAGCCACACCTTATTTTTCGCTTCCTCGCAGCACACTGGCGAATCTTCCAATTTTCCTTAATAATTCCTTAAACAAACCTAAACCAACATTCAATATAAATTCAATCAACTTACCATTATACCAGCCCCCAAACACCCACTTATGATTTCAAACCAATCGTTGAAATTATAACTATTTTATGAATCCAAACTTGTTAGATTCCTTACACTTTATCGATGCAAACCATACGTACAATCGTTCTTCTCCATTACAGATGATTTGGTGTGTTTGGGTTAGCACCTAATTCAATAATATACTAGAAAGTCAGTATCTAATTAATGATTAAATTCATTTATTTAATCCATTCATAACCTTTACCCAACAACTATGTCGGAATAATAAACTAGTTATCCTTAATTACAGTTACGCTTCATGATTTGTGGGATCTAATTCGCTAATTAATAAAGAATGTCTCTCCCTAATTAACATGTGATTAAAGAATGATTAGGAGAGTTCAAGAACAAAATTTAATGTTGGAAAAATATGGACAAGACCCAAGAAATAAAATAGCCCCCTTTCTTGCACATAGGCACACGCAGCACCACCCATGGTGGCCAAAATTAGGGCTAAATTTTCAAATGTTTTGAGATCTCATTAAAATATGGAAAAATACCTTTTAAATATTTAAAATCCCTCAAATTCTATATCTCAAAAATTTTGTTTTTTAATTGACAAGATTAATCAAGAAATTAAAGAGAAAAGAGATCTTACCCAAGCTAGTTGAGAGAAACAACAATAGCACTTTCTTCGTAATGTTTAGGATCAACTTGGGGTTCAAGATTTCAGGTTTGGGGCTGAATTAGATTAGGATAAATGGAAGAAATAGATTAAAAGAGATGGTGCACAATCTTGATGCAAAAAGAAGAAGAAAGAGATGGTAAAATAGGAGGTGTAGGCGACGATAACAATAAGAGAAAGAAAGAAAATTAAAGAGAAAAGAGGAGAGAAAGAGAGTGAATGACTAGGGTAGGGAAATCTAAATAAATGCTGAAAGAGACAATAAAATTTTTTATTTATACTTAGGGTTGAAGGGTATGGATGACACACGCATTAAAAAAATAAGGGATTTTGCAAAATTTAATTATTTCGCAAGGGAGAGGATTCAAACTTGGGACCTCATTTAATTCTTGAAAAAATTTTACAATATTTATTTTAAAAACAAGGCATATCACACACTAGGGTTTAAGAGAGAAGGGATTTGAACTTGAGTTTTAAGGATGAACTCACTAACACTTAACCAATAAACCAATACCTCATTTATTTCCTAAAAATACATAGATAATGTAACAACCCGATTTTGGGCCTAGTCAGAATAGTGGTTTCGAGACCATGAATCTGACGTAGTAAAACTTGATTTTATTACATTTTTATGGTCTACAATTTTATGGAATGATTTCGTGAAAATTTCGTTCAAAATTTTGACGTTTGAGCACTCAATTTAGCAAAAAGGACTAAATTGTAAAAAGTGTAAAAGTTAAGTTCTACATGCTAGAGGTGTCTAATTGCTATGAAATTTTAAACAGAAGGTCCTTAGATGGTAATTAAACCTTTTGTTAAGTTAGTGGACAAAAATGAACATGAGGTAAGAGAAATTCCATGTTTTATAAAAAAAAGGGGGCATTTTGGTAATTTGTCAATTAAAGGCAAAATAAGTAAAATAAAAGCAAAATTTAGTCCATCTTCTTCATGCTTGTTCCAAAATTTATAAGGGAAGCCATATCTAGCGTTTGGCCACTTTCAAGCTCGATTGTAAGTCCGTACTTACCCCGTTTTTAATGGTCTTTTCATTTTTGAAGTCGTTATCACTCGATCTATCTATATCTACCATTAATTTGAGAAATGATTAAGGTCTAGGGTTTGAACCATGTTAGACATGTGTGTATTTTGATGTCTAATGGTAGAAAATGTGCATTTGGTGTATGATAAACAACTTTTGCTAGGTATTTTTGTTAAAAATGTCAAAAGGACCAATTTTTAAAATGGTTATAAAATGTGTGTAAAAGTGTGGTTAAATGAAAAATGTGGGATGTTATAGGCATAAAAGTGGTTCGGCTAGGCTTGGGAATCGAAGAAATTGAATCTATTTCAATATGTGATGAACCCTCAGTAAAGTTATGATTGAGTAAGTCTGACTATGAGATTTATAATAATATTTATGTTAATTTATCTCATGTTAATTGTATGTTAAATATGTGTTTATGATACTTATTATTCGCATAGGAACTTACTAAGCTTTAAAGCTTACTCCCCTTTCTTTTCCCTTGTCTTATAGTGTCACCAAGCTAGCTTGGATTTGGGGATCGTCAAAGACTCCATCTCACTATCAACTGATTATTTTGGGTACCAATGAATTCAACATTTTGAGTTATGGCATGTATAGGGACTTGGTCATTTTGTTATGTGTCATAATTGATTTGGCCAAGTGTGTTGGCTTATGTTGGTTGATAATTCATTTTGTAAATGGTTATTGAAAATTTGCTAATATTGGTTTAAGTATATATGCATGTGAAGATGTTTTCATGGATATGGAGATTTGCATGGTTTAAGTTGATAAGTATGTGATGTTTGTATGTGATAAATGGTAGCATGTGAATAATGTGTGGATGTCTTGATTTTTGGCTGAATTGGTTGAATGTAATTGCTTGGATTGGTGCTATGTTTTGTTGTGTAGGTAAGTGCATTAAAAGGGGGACAAAATGGCTTGGTAAATAGCCTTATTTTTGTCCACATGGGTAGACACACGAGTGTGTGTCTAGGCCGTGTGTGACACACGGCTTGCCCCATGGGCATTTGTTCCGAACGTGTGTCCCCTGCACATTAATTGTTACAAAATAGAATGCTTAGAATTGAGCATACTGGCCGAGACATGGGCGTGTGTCCAAGCCATATGGATGCAACGGCCTCAGGCACGGGCATGTGCCCTGGGCGTGTGAAGTCTGCTCCTAATTTATGAAAAATCATAATTTTTAAATCGACCAGCGGCCTAGCACACGGGTGTGTGACTTGGCCGTGTAACTTTAATTTGTTCTTGAGTAACAAACAGAGAACACTGGTTAGGGACACCAGCGTGTGTGACCTCACGGCCTGCCCATATGGGTGTGTTAGAGACACCGGCGTGTGTGACCACAAGACCTGCCCACACGGGCGTGTCTCAAGCCACACGAGCGTATGGCTCTTAAAATATGAAAAATTTTCTAAGTGTTGTGAAATTTTCTAAAGTTCTCGGTTTAGTCCTGAACCGCTTCCAATGTATGTTTTGGGCCTCGTTGGCTCGTTTTAGGGATGATATGAATGTATGTCAAAATTTTATATTTAGAAGGAAATTTACGTCTCGGTTTTGTATGATTTCTTGTGTATAAGTCTAATAATGCATCATACCCTACTTCGACATTGAATACGGGTAAGAGATGTTACATTTAATGGTATCAGAGCCAGTTTTAGTCGATTCTCAAACTAACATAGTGTATGTAAGAGTCTAGCTATACATGCCATAAATGAACTGTGATAGTGGGATGACTCCTAACAATTTTAAATTGTGTTTTCATATAGAAAATTATCCCAATCAAGCTGAGGCTAATGGCATTGAAAGTAATGCGCCGACACCTGCTCAAGGGGCAGCGCCGTCAGATAGTAGACCTCAAACGGTTGGTCAGGGAGAAAGGGCTAGGGAAGCCTTTCTCCATATGATGAATGAGTGGTATATAGAGTTTGTTCGAACAAATCTGACTACCCAACCTCCTCCACCCCCACCAATTCCCCAACCGGTTCCAGTAGCTCCATAAGGTATGGAATTTATAAGAATGAACAAGCCTCCGATTGATAAGATCTGAAAGCAAGGGTCTAAAGATTTCAGAGCTAATATGGATGATAATCCCGAGAGAGCCGAGTTTTAGATTGAAAACTCCATTAGGGTATTTGATGAGCTATCTAGCACACCGGATGACTGTTAAAATTTTGCCATCTCACTTTTGAGAGATTCTGCATATCACTGGTGGAATACACTAGTATTAGTGGTACCGAGAGAGAGGATTAAATAGGAATTCTTTCAAGAGGAATTCTAAAAAAAATTTATTAGTCAGCGGTTCATCGATCAGAAATGTAAGTAATTCCTTGAGCTAAAATAGGGTCATATATTGGTGACAGAATATGAGCGAGAATTTGTCAGACTTAGTAAATATGCTCGAGAGTGTGCTTCCATCGAGGCTATCATGTGCAAAAGGTTTGAGGATGGATTGAATGAGGATATTCATGTGTTAGTTGGGATCTTAAAGCTAAAAGTATTTATGGTGTTAGTTGAGCGAGCTTATAAAGCCGAAGAGTTGAATAAAGAGAAGAGGAAAGCTAATTGTGAAGCTAGAGATTCAAGGAAAAAATCGACGAGTAAGTCATTTCCATCTTAGTCAAAGAAGTCTAACGAAACGTATTCCCATTCAAATGTATTAGCTGGGTATTCGCACAGAGACTGCGAGAAGCCATACTTGAGTTTTAAATCTTAAGCTACTTCAATGGCAAGTGTGGGTAATGTAAAGTCTAATAGACCCAAATGTTAGCATTGTGGAAGGAGACATCTTGGTGAGTATAGGGTGAATGACCGGGCTTGTTTCAAATGTGGCCTCCAAGAGCATTTTATCCGAGATTGCCCTAAAATGGCTAAGAAAGAAAAATTTCAGAGTGTGAGGTCGAGTAATACTACTAATAGGGGTAGGCCATCGAGGAATACCAGAAATGGAGCTAGTAGTAAAGGTATGATGAAAGATACCGTTGTGAGATCCGAAGCTCGAGCACCTACTAGAGCCTATGCCATCCGTGCTTGCGAAGAAATGACATCTCCGGATGTTATCACTGGTACTTTTTCTCTCTATAATACTAATGTAGTTGCATTGATTGACCCCGGATCGACTTATTCTTATGTTTGTCTGAAATTGGTAGCTATTAAGAGCTTACCTGTTGAGTTTACTGAATTTGTGATTAGAGTGTCAAACCCTTTAGGCAAACTTGTCTTAGTTGATAGAGTTTGCAAGAATTGTCCCTTGATGATTCGAGGTCACTATTTTCCAGCTGATTTAATGTTGTTGCCATTTGATGAATTTTATGTTATTTTTGGTATAGATTGGTTGACATTGCATGATGCCGTAGTGAACTATAAAAGAAATATTATTGAACTAAAATGTGAAAATGGTGATACTCTTTGGATTGGTTTAGATGAGTCGGGTGAGTTACCTGTTGTGATCTCTTTGATATCTGCCCAAAAATATATAAGGAAGGGTTACGAAGCTTATCTTGCTTATGTGTTGGATACAAAAGTTTTCAAATTGAAAATTGAATCAGTACTGGCAGTATGTGAATATTTGGATGTGTTTCCAGAAGATTTGCCTGGGTTACCACCAGTTAGAGAAGTCGAATTTGGTATTAATTTAGTACGAAGGACTTCGCTGATATCTATTGCTCCGTATAGGATGGCCCCGACTGAATTGAAAGAATTAAAAGCTCAATTGCAAGAGTTGACAGATAAGGATTTTACGAGACCGAGTTTTTCCCCCTAGGGTGCTCCTGTATTATTTGTAAAGAAGAAGGACGGATCCATGAGGCTTTGTATTGACTACCGTCAACTCAACAAGGTTACTATAAAGAACAAGTATCCCTTACCAAGGATTGGCAACTTGTTTGATCAGTTGAGAGGAGCAACGATATTTTTGAAAATTGATTTAAGATCTGGCTACTATCAGTTTAGAGTCAAAGAGTCAGATGTGCCGAAGACCGCTTTCAGGATAAGGTATGGGCACTACGAATTTCTAGTTATGCCTTTCGGACTAACTAATGCACCTGCTATTTTTATGGACTTGATGAATTGAATCTTTGGACCATATTTAGATAAGTTTGTGGTTGTGTTCATCGATGATATCCTAATTTATTCTCAAGACAAGTCTGAGTATGTCGAGCACTTGAGAACTGTATTACGGGCCTTAAGAGATAAGCAGTTGTTTGCTAAATTCAATAAAAGTGATTTTTCGCTCTGAGAAGTCAGATTTTTGGGACATATTGTTTCAGGTGATGGTATTCGGGTTGATCCAAGTAAGATTTCAGCAATTGTTGATTGGAAACCGCCGAGGAATGCATCTGAAGTTAGAAGCTTTTTGGGCTTAGCCAGATATTACCGACATTTTGTCAAAGGATTTTCGATGATTGCTACTCCTATGACCAAGCTATTGCGAAAAGATATTAAGTTTGAATGGTCTGAAAAATGTCAACAAAGTTTCGAGAAGTTGAAAACATTATTGATTGAGGTGTCGATTTTAGTGCAACCTGAGCTAGGAAAAGAGTTTGTGATTTATAGTGATGCGTCAGTGAATGGATTGATATGTGTGTTAATATAAGAGGGAAAAGTGATAGCTTATGCATAAGAAGAATTATACGACGCATGATTTTGAATTAGCCGCCATTGTGTTAGCTTTAAAAATTTAGAGACATCATTTGTATGGTGAAAAATGCCATATCTTTATTGATCATAAGAGTTTAAAATACTTGATGACCCAGAAAGATTTAAACTTGCGGCAACAGAGATGGCTCCAGCTACTGAAAGATTATGAGCTAGTAATTGATTACCACTCGGGTAAGGCAAATGTAGTCGTAGATGTGTTGAGTAGAAAGACTTTGTTTACTTTGAGAGTGATGAATACACGATTGACTTTGTCCGATAATGGTTTGATTCTAGCCAAGTTGAGAGCTAGACCATTACTTTTTCAATAAATTTGTGAAGCTCAGAAATGTGACAGTGATTTGCAAGCCAAAAGAGTTCGTTGTGAATCGGGTAGTGTATCAGATTTTTATATCAGATCCGATGATTGATTGATGTTCCGAGGCAGAATTTTTGTACCAAAAAATGATGAACTTATTCAGGAAATCCTTCATGAAGCACATAATGGTTGTTTATCCATGCATCCGGGTAGTATGAAAATGTATAATGATTCAAAGAAATTGTATTGGTTGTTAGGTATGAAACGAGATATTTTAGAGTGTTTTTCGAGATGTTTGATTTGCCAACAAGTGAAAGCTAAACACCAAGTGCCTTCGGGTTTACTTCAGCCAGTGATGGTGCCAAAGTGGAAATGGGATAGGATTACGATGTATTTCGTAACAGGCTTGCCGTTGACTTTGAGAAGGAAAGATGTTGTATGGGTTGTGGTTGATAGATTGATGAAATCATCTCATTTTATACCGGTACGTACTGACTATTCACTTGATAAGTTAGCTAAATTGTACATTGCTGAGATTGTGAGGTTGCACAGGGTGCTATTTCTATCATTTCGAATAGAGATTCGAGGTTTACTTCGTGGCTTTGGAAGAAGTTACAAGAAGCTTTGGGTACGAAGCTAAACTTTAGTACCGCTTTTCATCCGCTAACTGATGTTCAGTCTGAGAGAGCAATTCAGATTCTTGAAGATATGCTCCGAAGTTGTGTTCTAGAATTCAAAGGTAGTTGGGAAAAGTGTCTACCATTGGTCAAATTTGCTTATAAGAACAGTTTTCATTTGAGTATAAAAATGGCACCTTATAAGGTATTGTATGGCCGCAAGTGCTGAACAACCTTGTATTGGACAGAGCTTAGTGAGAAACAGATTCATGGGGTTGACTTGGTTAGGTAAACTAAAGAAAAACTAAATTTAATCTGTGACTGCTTGAAGGCAGCTTCTGATCGACAAAAGTCGTACGCAAATTTGAAAAGAAAAGAGATCGAATTTTAGACTAATGATAATGTATTTCTGAAAGTATCTCTGTGGAAGAAAATTCTCAGATTTGATCGTAAAGGCAAGTTAAGTCCACGTTTCATTGGGTCGTGTGAAGTCGTTGGAAGAGTAGGGCCAGTAGCATATCGGTTAGCTTTATCGATAGAGTTGGAAAGGATCCATATTGTGTTTCATGTGTCGATGTTGTGACGATATCGTTTTGATCCTCACATGTGATTTCTCCAACAAAGATTGAAATTCGGCTGGATATGGCGTACGGTGAAGAACCGATTAAGATTTTAGCTCGGGAAGTTAAACAATTGAGAAATAAGAATATAGCCCTAGTGAAAGTTTTATGGCAACGACATGGGGTCAAAGAGGCTATGTGGGAACCCGAGAAGGCTATGAGAAAACAGTACCCAAACCTATTTTCTTGTAAGGTTTTCGGGGACGAAAATCCCTAAAGGGAGAAGAATTGTAACAACCTGATTTTTGGCCTAGTCAGAACAGTGGTTTCGGGACAACAAATCTGACATAGTAAAACTTGTTTTTATTACGTTTTTATGGTATATAGTTTTATGGAATGATTTCGTGAAAATTTCATTCGAAAATTTTGACGTTTGAGCACTCAATTTAGCAAAAAGGACAAAATTGTAAAAAGTGCAAAAGTTAAGTTCTACATGCTAGAGGTGTCTAATTGCAATGAAATTTTAAACAGAAGGTCCTTAGATGGTAATTAAACCGTTTGTTAAGTTAGTGGACAAAAATGAACATGAGGTAAGAGAAATTCCTTGTTTTATAAAAAAAAGGGCATTTTGGTAATTTGTCAATTAAAGGCAAAATAAGTAAAATAAAAGAAAAATTTTGTCCATCTTCTTCATGCTTGTGCCAAAATTCAGAAGGAAAGCCATAGCTAGCGTTTGGCCACTTTCAAGCTCAATTGTAAGTTCGTACTTACCCCGTTTTTAATGGTCTTTACATTTTTGAAGTCATTATCACTCGATCTATCTATATCTACCATTAATTTGAGAAATGATTAAGTTCTAGGGTTTGACCTATGTTAGACATGTGTGTATTTTGATGTCTAATGGTAGAAAATGTGCATTTGGTGTATGATAAACAACTTTTGCTAGGTGATTTTTGATAAAAATGTCAAAAGGACCAATCTTTAAAATGGTTATAAAATGTGTGTAAAAGTGTGGTTAAATGAAAAATGTGGGACGTTATAGGCATAAAAGTGGTTCGGCTGGGCTTGGGAATCGAAGAAATTGAATCTATTTCAATTTACGAGCCTAGGGACCAAAGTGTAAAAATGTTAAAGTTTAGAGGCAAAAATATAATTTTTCTATATTTTGAATTTTTGAACTGATTTGAGTAATGTGAATAATAAATTAGTTAAATTTACTATTATACATAAAGAGAAAAGAGGTTCACACCTAGATCGGGGGAAAAACAAAGTGTTTGACGATTAGGTCCCATTTCTACTATTTTTGTACCGAGGTAAGTTCGTAGGTAAATAATGCATTGTTTTAATTATGTTTTAAATACTTTATTATTGTGTCAATTGTGATTGACCTTTGGACGTATTCGACAAAGTTTCGACGAACGTGAGATTCCAGTTGAACCATAAGAATAGACGGGATACAAATGTCATGACATTAGGGTTATTAAGACTATGTGTAAGACCATATTCGGGATATGGCATCAATATGGGACTACGTGTAAGACCATATCTTAGATATGGCATCGACATGAGACTTCGTGTAAGACCATAGCTGGGCTATTGGCGTCAATATGATATTATATGTAACACCATATCTAGGATATGGCATTGGTATGGTACCGTGTGTACGGGACTCCCGTGTATCTTTAGTATTCCAAGTGCTTGAATGGGTAATTTAATGATTCTATCAAAGATGAATTGTGTGTAAATCCAATTCGAGATGACTCAGGCATGTACATAAAACTCATATGTAATGAGCTCGATATGTGATGAAACCTCGGTAAAGTTATGATTGAGTATGTTTTACTATGAGATTTATAATAACATTTATGTTAATTTATCTCATGTTAATTGTATGTTAAATATGTGCTTATGATTCTTATTATTTGTATAGGAACTTACTAAGCTTCAAAGCTTACTCCCCTGTCTTTTCCCTTGTTTTATAGTGTCACCAAGCTAGCTCGGATTTGGGGATTATCGGAGACTCCATCGCACTATCAACTGATTATTTTGGGTACTAATGAATTCAACATTTTGAGTTATGGCATGTATAGGGACTTGGTCATTTTGTTATGTGTCATAATTGATTTGGCCAAGTGTGTTGGCTTATGTTGGTTGATAATTCATTTTGTAAATGGCCATTGAAATTTGGCTAATATTGGTTTAAGTATATATACATGTGAAGATGTTTTCATGGATGTGGAGATTTCCATGGTTTAAGTTGATAAGTATGTGATAAATGGTAGTATATGAATGATGTGTGGATGTCTTGATTTTTGGCTGAATTAGTTGAATGTAATTGCCTGGATTGGTGCTATGTTTTGTTGTGCAGGTAAGTGCATTAAAAGAAGACAAAATGGCTTGGTAAATAGCCTTATTTTTATCCACACGGGTAGACACACGAGCGTGTGTCTAGGCCGTGTGTGACACATGGTTTGCCCCATGGGCATATGTTCCGGTCGTGTGTTCCCTGCATCTTTATTGTTGCAAAATAGAATGCTCAAAATTGAGCACATGGGTAGAGACACAGGCATGTGTCTCAGCAGTATGGATGACACAGCCTCAGGCATGGTCCTGTGCCCTGGGCGTGTGAAGTCTGCACCTAAATTATGAAAAATCATAATTTTTAAATCGACCATACAGCCTAGCACACAGGCATGTGACTTGGCCGTGTGATTTCAATTTGTTCTTGGGTGACAAACAGAGAATTACACGGGTTAGAGACACTGGAATGTGTGACCACACGGCCTGCCTACACGGGCGTGCCCCAAGCCACACAGGCGTGTGACTCTTAAATCTTGAAAAATTTTCTACGTGTTGTGAAATTTTCTAAAGTTCTTGGTTTAGACCCGAACCACTTCCAATATATGTTTTGGGTGTCGTGGGCTTGTTTTAGAGATGATATGAATGTATGTGAAAATTTTTATATTTGGATGGAAATTTACATCTCAGTATTGTATGATTGCTTGTGTATAAGTCCAGTAATGCCTCGTGCCCTATTCCGGCATCGAATATGAGTAAGGGGTGTTACAGATAATCTCAAGAATTATGGCATGACCACTCTTTCTCGATTCACAAACACGATTCTACTAACCCCCAATTTTTGGGATGTTATAGCACTGCAGTGCCTCTGATTGCACATTTCTACCTCTGCCTACAATTTAGTGCCTCTGTTACGCATCTATGATGCCTTTGGTGTGTAGTTACCCTAGTATCCGAGTCAAGTGACTATAGTTCATCGGGCTATGTGTTAACTAATTTACATATTAATTTTTTTTGGAATATGTCATTTATGTATGTATATAAGTATGGATTGTTGGTTTGGCACTATTGTGGTACATGAATTACATTCAATGCTTTGATACTAACGTTAAGTGACATTTGTAACTATGGCCATGGTGTGGTTAAGAAAGCTCTATTAATATTAATTTATAAGTTAAGGTAATATGATATTGAATTCATGAATCATATGTAGATGTTAAGTGATGAAATTGAATATTTGATGGTTATGTATTTAAAAGTTGTTTGTAATAATATTGAAATGATAGGAAAGTTTATAGTTATAAGTATGAAACGAACGCTTTGTAAATGTGATATTAGTTGGAATATTATTATAATTATTATAATTGTAATTTTTCAGTCAAACATTATTCTAATTATGATAATTATAATTATTATATTCAATTCATTATTATAATGAATTTTGATTCATATTAAAATATCAACTATTCTCGAACTAGGATATATAGGGTTTTTAATAAAAGCTAATATACCTAAAATAAAAAGAGTGAGGTCTAGCAGCCGTTATATAGTGAATTCTCTCTGAAAAGTTTAAGAGAGCTCTTGTCATATGTTGCCATAGCAGGTGGATTACGTAGAGACTGCTTGGCTATTTAACGTCACAGCAATAATGTGCAAGCGTACACTGTTAGTGCAAGTATAGTAGACAAATATGAGTCTATCGAATATCAATCCCACTAGGATGGTAGTCTTTTGTTTATCAATGTTAGTGAAATAAATAGATAGAAATGAGATAAATTGTGAGAGTAGTTGTCAAAGCAATAACTTGAAAACAAAAAGATAAATATGATAATGATAAACTGGGATCCCCAACGTCAATATTCAACAAATACTAAGTGCTCACAAGGTATAAAAGGGTAGGTGATTGTCGATGCATTAAATTGCAATGAATATCTTACCAAGCTTAGCTTCTATATTTAATCTAAGACTTAAACATGCACATTAGCTAAACCTTTCGATGATGGCAATGGAACACTATTAAGAACAAGTGGAATAAATTCCTCTAATCCTCAAGGAACTTCTGTTGTCATGCTTGTTAGCTTGAATTGTTTCTGCAGTTTCCAGTGTCAATGACCATAATAAAACTTCCATGCTAAAAATATTCAAACCCAAAGATTAAATAGTAGAAGGAAGATTGAATAAAATAACATTTAACCTAGAAATCATGTATACTTTCATACAAACATGAAATAGAAAGTAATCACTACCGTTTAAAAAAGAAATATAAAAGAAACAAGTGGAGAGTATGTCTTGTTCAAGGAACTTCTCCCACTCAATATTTAAAAAACATGAAAGATTTTTTATCCCAAATTTAAAGAATGATCATACAATAGTCTTAGTGACATTCTTACCTAATCTAAATGACATGCTTCCAATATATGCATGACAGGCTATGGTAATAATATCCTTTCACAAGAATCAATCAATCTTAAAATAAACAATTTTGATTCTCCACAATTTTTCTTTTAAGGGATGTGAGTCAAATTTGACTGCTTAAAAACTAAGCCTTTCCTATCTAAAGCAAATCCTAAACATGGACCTTCTCATTACCACACTTTTCACAATAATCGAATAACCTAAAGAAGTGAATAGAGCAATCCAACATTACCACACTTGTAATAGCCGTTTTCAGTGAAATCAGAATAGTGGTTTTGGGACCACAAATCTAACATCGAAAATTTTATTTTATTATTATTTCAATGTGTACAGCATGTTAGTAGCGTTGTATGAAAATTTCGTGAAGAAATTTTATCGTTTGCATGCTTAAATTGATAAAAAGGATTAAATTGCAAAAGGTGCAAAACTTGAGTTCTATAAGCTAAAGGGGTTAAGTAGCTTTAATAATAAAAGGTTGGAGGGTTTATGTTGTAATTAAACCATCCATAATGAGAGTGGACAAATATGAACACTTTTTAGGTGATTTTCAAGGTTATTAGTTAAGGTTAATTTAGTAATTTAACAAAAAACAATATAGAAAAGTGATTAAAACAAAGATATCATCTTTGTTCTTTCTTCTCTACCACTAATTTTCAACCTAAAGAAAAGCCATATTTGAAGCTTGAAGGTTCGACCATAGCTCATCCTTGCATGTGAGTGATACTTTGTCCCGTTTTTAGTGATTTTTATGTTTTTGGAGTCATTGTAGCTTAATCTAGCTAGCCTGGGGATTATTTTGCAAAACTATTAAAAGTCTAGGGTTTGACCATGAATGTATATTGGTTGCTTTTGATGTTTGATGGATAAAAATGAAAATTTGATGATAGTCAAGCAACTTTTGTAAATGAATTTTTGATCAATTTGTCATTTAAGTATTTAATTGAAAAATAGAAAAATGTTCATTGTAGAAATGTGAAATAAATGGAATATGGGGCTTGCTAGGGACTAAATTAATATTCGGCTAGCATGGGTTTGAACTAAATTGTAATGAATTCAAAATTTTAGGGGTAAAAACATAAATTTTCCAAATTATGATTTTTGGATTAAATTGAATAGAGTGAAAATTGAATAAGCTAAATTTGATTATATAGATCAAGAAAAGCAACATACAGATTTAGATTGAGGAAAAGAAAAAAATATTGGGTTAATTGATTGTATTTCTTTGTTCATGTTTGAGGTAAGTTTGTTAATTTAAATAGCATCGAATTATGTACAATTTAAATGCTTTTATGTTATATATATTGATATTACGACTCTACGAAAATATCCAACAAAGTTTTAGCGACTTTCGGATCCCGTTTGAACCTTAGGAATATATAGGATACAAATGACATGTCATTAGGGATTACTGTGTTTTTGGTACTAGTCCTGTACGTCCTACCGGTGGCTAAGTTTCTGACATGTGTTGCGGTTACTTGACAGCTTGTGTGAGCAGCATCGTGTAGCTACGTCTTGACTGGTAGCTTGTGTGAACAAACCCATTTATCACTCGAGAGAGAGCATGTATGTGAGATATGAGATAGTAGTGGTTTCAACCACATGTTGGCACATAGTATGCAAGATTCCCGCATATCGGATATTATTCTAGAGGTTCAATGGGTATACAAAAGGGAAGGAGCAGTACATGATTTGATTCATAATTTCATGTAAGCATGAAAAAGGTATGAGATGATAGTGATTAAAGATTTCTTGTATGTTCATAATAGTAAGAATGTTTGAATGGGAAGTATATGGAAGCCTTTTGTTGCGTAATGAATTTGACTAAGTTTTGTGCTAATCACTAATGTGAATTGTTGTTGGTGCTTAGGCTTGTGCTAAGCAATGTTGGATATGTTCATGAATTGTCTTAAATCTTTTATAATTAAATGGTAAGCATTGTTATGATTTACAAACTTACTAATCATTTTATCTTATTTTGTGTGTTTTCTCTCATTTTTCTAGATAATCGGAAGCTTGTTTGGGTTGGAAGCTTGTCGGATATCCATCACACTATCCATCGGCTAAATCGGTAGATTTTGATGATTTTGAGTCATGGTTATAATGGCATGTGTAGGTGTCTTATTTAAGGAATTTAGCCATTATGTGTGGCTTGTATATATGTTATCTTGGTTGATGCATTAGTTGGTATGATATTAAGATTATATGATATTTTGTGTGGTGGTTAATTTGATGTTGTGTTGGTTAAGATGATGGTAAGGAAATGTTTATGGAAATGGTATGGTAGCAATTCATTTTTGGTGTAAAATGAATGTAGCATGATGTTGAAAATGGATAGTTTTGGTAGTTTGAAAGTGATCATCTTATGGTCAATTTTGGTATGGTATATGTAGTTGGGAAAATGGCACTTTGTAATGGTTGTACATTGGTTTTTGGTAAATGATCAATATGGAAAATGTGATAGTGAAATTGTGTAATTGATAGTTTAAATGATGAATGAATTGGATAGTTGTTTAGGTAAGTTTCATGGTACAGTTGTGGTGCCAATTTGACATATTGGTTGAATGAATAGTTTCTAGGTTGTTAAAGCTTGATTTTTCATATGTTAAGTGAGTTTTGAATGCTTGTTTATATGTATATTTGGCTTGTATAAGTGGTAGAATATTGGGTGAGAAAAATGGCTTCAAAATGGCCTATTTTTCGTCTACACGGGTAGAGACACGGGCGTGTGTCTCAGTCGTGTGTGACACACAAACAGGCAACACGGGCATTTGTCCCTTGTAGCTTTCAAAGGTTACAAGTCAGGCTATTACACGACTAGCACACAGCCTGGCACACGAGTGTGTGGGGTTATTCCGAATGGTACACGGCCTGGCACATGAGTGTGTGACTTGGTCGTGTAACCAAAGTCAGTGAGTTACACTAGTACGGACACGGGCTGGGACACGGCCCTGTGTCCCTAATTCGAATGTCCACATGGCATAAGGCATGGGCATGTCTCTTGTCCATGTGAGTTACACGGCCTAGCCATGAATGTTTTTGAGTAGGTTTTGATGAGAAATGATAGATTATGCATCTTGGTTGAAATATGAAAAAATTTTGTAACGTGATTTTTGATGAAATTGCATTTAGGGATTAATTTGTGAAAATAGTAATATTTAATGTTAAATTTATGAAATGATAGTAAAATTGAGTTGGTGTGAGTCCCTAAAAAATTTGGTTAGCCTATAAGAGGGATTAGATTGATTAGATTTCAAATTACGAGCTTAAGGACTAAATTGTAAAAAGTTAAAATGTTAGGGGCAAAATGATTATTTTACATAAATATGAAATGTGGATTAAATTGAATATTATAAGTATTAAATGGATTGAAATTGTCTGTTTAAATTAAGATAAACCACGTACTGACCTGGAACGACACAAAGCAAAAGCTTCGAATTAGCTCGATTTAACCATCACAACCCTAGTTGTTGAGGTATGTTCGTATGAACGGTTATCATGTTAATGCTATTTAAATTGTATGTTGTTATGTTATTTATAATAATAATTGAACGATGTATAAACAAATCAATGTTATGATAGTTATCGAGTCCCGATTGAACCTTAGGAATTTGTAGGATATGAATGACATGTCATTAGGGATTTCATGTTTCGGGTGCTGGTATTCAATGTCCAACCGATGGTTGAAGTCCTACATTTGTTACGAATTCTCCACAGCTCGTGTGAGTAGTATCGTGTAGTTTATGTTTCGACCCACATCTCATGTGAATAGCATCGTGTAGTTTATGTTTCGACCCACAGCTCGTGTGAGCAGGCTTATAACACCCCCTAACCTGTATCCGTCGCTGGAATAAGGTTACGGAGTATTACCGTACAAACGAAACAATAAAACATTCATTTCATACATCAAGCAAACATAATCTAATTACATTCAAATTCATACATAACATCCCTTTATTGAGCCCTTGAGGCCCTAAATATACCTTAGGAACAATTCAGGACCCAATTGGAATGTAACACCCCTAACCCGTATCCATCGTCGGAATAGGGTTATGAAGCATTACCGTAAAAACATAACTTTAAAACATACATTTGCAAACATTGATATACATATAGCATAATTCATTCATAAACATGCATATCATCCCTTAATCAAGCCCTTGAGGCCTTAGAAACACTTTAAAAATGATTCAAGACTAAGTCGGAAACATTTGAAACATTGAGGAAAAAGTTAGAAAAATTCAAACTGCAGGGGCCACACAGGTGTATGGCTAGGTCATGTGACTGACATGGCTAAGACACACGCCCATGTCTTAGGCCATGTAACAATCGAAATTGGGACACACGGCCATGTCCCAAGCCGTGTCTGTGCCCATGTAACTCTCTAAATTGGGTTACACGGTCAAGCCACACGCCCGTGTGCCAGGCCGTGTGCTAGGCTATGTGCTAGGCCATGTAACTGCCTGACTTTCAACCTTTAAAACCTATAGGAGACACATGGCTGTGTCGCATGGTTGTGTGTCACACACGACTGAGGCACATGCCCGTGTCTTAGGCCGCGCGCATAAGAAATTCGCCAAAATCAAGCAATTTCTTTCACCCATTCAAAGCATGAACCTAAACACATTTACACATAAGACCAATGCATCTAAACCTACCCAAAACATGCATAAAAATGACCAATTCACAAGATTATTAAACCATACAACTAATATGCCATATAGGCACCTCAGTCACAATCCATCAAACATATCTAAACATATGCCTATTTGACCATATGTCAACCTATACACCTAACTTATTTCCATACCAAAGTATACCACAATTGACCACATTCCAAATTACATCATCACATACCAAATTGGTGATTCAAAACATACATAAACTTAGCCACATCAACACCAACCATCAAGGCATCAAAATACCATAATTACATCAACCATAATAACACTTGCTAAAAACAACTAAATCATTAAACACAAGTTCACCTATACATGCCATTATAACCTTGAACAAAACATCAAAATCTACTGATATAATCGTTGGATAGTGTGCTAAGTCTCTGACAAGCTTCCAAACCAATCGAGCTTTCGATAATCTATAAAACATAGGAAAGAAAACTACATAAGCATACAATGCTTACTAAGTTCGTAAATCATGAACATAGCTTACCATTTCAATGCCAAACCTTATAAGTTAAACATGAATCAATCCATAAGCTTGGCATAAGCCTAAGCATCATCAACAACACAAGTTATTGCTTAAATACATAACTTAAGAAAATCATCACATGGTAAGATAGATTTCATGAACATTTTACAATTGAACTCATACTTTTCATAAGTATAGTTATACATACTTTGATCACTATAAATTCATACCTTTCCATAAGATCATAACATGGTCATAGGAACACTAACCGTCCCTTCCCTTCTCATGCCTATTGAACCACTTAGAATGATATCGGATACGCGAGAAGCTCACACAAACTGTGCTAAACATATGCTTGAAACCATTCCTTTCCTTTTCCTTTACATCATTGCTCACTCAAGCCATAAATGGGTTTCCTCACACAAGCTAACGGTTGAAATGTAGCTACATGATGTCGCTCACACAAGCTGACGAGTATCCGCAACAGTTCCCAAAACTCAACCACCGGTATGACATTCATGAGCAGCACCCGAAACATGGTAACCCTAATGACATGTCATTTGGATCCTATATACTCATAAGGTTCAAACCAGGCTCGATAATAGTTGTATGTCGTTGGATTTCCATCGTTTCATGACATGATAAATAACACAATAGCATGCATATATCAAATAACATTAAAAAGTTATTTAAACATACGAACTTACCTCGATTACAAAGATGTTGAAATAAGATAAACTAATCCGAGGCTTTAGCTTTTCCACGATCTAGATTCGTACGAGGTTTATCTTGATCTAAATAAGAAAATTCAATTCATTTAATAATCATACTATTCAATTTAGTCAAAAAATCATACTTCTGTAAATTTAAAATTTTACCCCTAATATTTTAACTTCTTTACAATTTAGTCCTTAAGCTCGTAAATAGAAATTTATGCAATTTCATCCACATACCATGCTAGTCGATTCAGTCCTTTTCACTCAATTAAGCATGCAAATGTCAAAATTTCTTAACGGAATTTTTATATGACCCTACTAACATACCATAGACATTAAAATAATAATAGAATAAATATTTATTCGTCGAATTTGTGGTCCCAAAACCATTGTTCTGATTTTACTAAAAACGGGCTATTACAAGGCCCATTTCACAGCTCGTGTGAGCAATGATGCAAAGGAAAGGTTACAGTTATATGCAAAGGCACACTTTGTGTGAGATTTCCTGAGTATTATATGAAATTATAGATGGTTCAACAGGCAAGAAAAGGGATTGAAAAGGTAAGTATTCAAATGGAATGAAGCATGATCTTTTGAAAAGAATGCATGAACTAATTTACGTATTTCATATGTAAAATGACTTATATTATGGTTGATTCATTTGAGTTATGTGAAAGTGTCCTAACTTGTGTATTGGTTATGATGTATAGGCTTGTGCCAGGCTTATGGTTTGGGTTATATTATGCTTATACTTTACAATGAGAAAATGAAATGGTAAGTTATGTTTTATTTTCTATGAACTTACTAAGCATCAATTGCTTACGTAGTTCTTTTCCTACATTTTATAGATTATCAGAAGCTCGATCGGTTTGGAAGCTTGTTGGAGATCTATCACACTATCCAGCATAAATTTTGGTAGTTTTTGAATATTTTGGCCAAGGTTATAATGGAATGTATAGGGTGAATTGTAATGGCATTTTGTTGATTGTTTAGTTGGTGAATTGGCATATATAAGTTGTGTAAGTTAACTTTGTTGGTACCATTTGATGCTTTGCTAGATTGTGTCATTATGACTATCTTACGATGCATGTTTTGAATGGCTTATGTGGTATGTTTTGAATTGTTATGATTATGGTCAAGTTATGGCATGTTTTGGAAAGAATTGAACTAGAATTTGATGTTTAAAATGTGGTAAAATTGTCATGTTTAGGTAAGTGTTGATGAATGCAATTGAGGTGCCTTTGAATGGCATATTGGTTAGCTGAATTAGGATTCTTGAAATGGAATTTATATGCATGTTTTGATAGGGTTTTAGTGCCTTGAAATGTGCACAAAAGACCTAAATGTTTATGCTTGAAATGGTATTGGAAATGGCTTGATTTTAGGCAAATTTGGGTCCACACGGCCTGAGACATGAGCATGTGACTCAGCCGTGTGGGGCACACGGCCTGGTGACACGGTCGTGTGTCATTTGAGAGTTCTTTTGTATGCAAGTCAGTGAAGTACATGGCCTAGTAGGCGGCATGACACACGAGCATGTGGGGTAACTCATAGAGTTACACGGCCTAGCACACAGGCATGTGTCTAAGCCGTGGGACCCGTGCTTCCAAATTTTTTTGAAATTTTCCTAGATTTTCTAAATGATTTCAAATTGGTCCCGAATCGTTTTTAAGGTATTTTTTGGGCCTTAAAGGCTCGATTTATGGACTATATGTATGTATGTGTTTGGTTTATGATTTGTTTATGATATTGAATGAAGTTAAGTATAAATGTTTTTGATTGTATGGTACTGCTCTGTAACCCTAATCTAGCAACGAATATGGGTTAAGGGTTGTTACACCCATACTTTTATTTTGTCTTTGGAAATCTATAAAAACTGCTCATTAATTAAAAATGAAAAAATAGTAAATAATTAATGGTAACATTAAATAATAGAAAAATCAAAGTAAAACAATTAAAGAAATGAAAAATAAAAACAAAACTACTAGTCAAACATCTCGGAGGTTAATGGATTGCTTGTCACGGTCCACATGAGCACCCCAGTAGTTCTTCAAGCGTTGTCCATTAAATTTGAATGTGACCCCCATTTCCAGGTCTTTGATATTAACAACTTCATGCGGGTATAATTGAACTGCTTCAAAAGGACCTGACCAACGAGAATTTAATTTACCAGGGAACAATTTGAGCCTAGACTTGAACAACAATACTTGTTGCCTTGGCATAATTCTATTATCATGTCAATGCTTGGTCTTCCCCTTATACAATTTAGCATTTTCATATGCCTATGTCCTGAATTCTTCCATTTCATTAAATTCTAACCACATTTTATGGCCAGCAGTGACCCAATACATTTTTAGCTTTTTAATAGCCTAAAATGCCTTATGCTCGAGCTCAACAGGTAGGTGACAAGGCTTTCCATTAAAAATCTTAAAATGTGACATCCCCAATGGTGTTTTAAATGTAGTACGATAAGTCCATAAAGCTTCATCCAGTCTAGAGGACCAATCTTTACGAGTTGGGTTTACCACTTTGTATCACCACTAACCCGTATCCATCGCTGGACTAGGTTAAGAGGCGTTATCGGACATATCGGAATATTACACATTCATTTCACAATCACCATAGTATCATTGTCACACATCATTATAGAGTCCCTTATATAGGTCAACTAGACCTTAAACATGCTTTAGAAAAAGGTCAGGACTAAACCGAGTACATACAAAATTTTTCAAAACATAAACATTTTTTTCAAAGTTATAAAGGTCACACGCCCGTTTGAACAGGCCATGTGTCTCACATGGCATTAAACACGCCTGTGTGTCTATGCCATGGCAAAACAGGGCATACATACTCTTGTCCACACGGCCACAAGACATGCCCGTATGCCAGGCTGTGTGAAAATTAAGGAGGTTACTAACTTGGGTCACACGGCCGACCACACACCCATGTGCCAGCCCGTGTGCCACATATGATTGATAGACATGCCCGTGTGTCTGTCGTGTCACATCAAAGTGTTTTTCAAAAATTGATCTTTTTGGTAAAAATTCGTTACTGAATATTCGTTACTGAATTTACAACCTTTTATTACTATTTAATAAAATTTCTCGATAAAACATTTACCTTATTAACCATCCATGTTATATTAAATTGATTAAAAAACGTAGAAGCTTTTTAAGTCGAGAAAGTTTAAAATGCATGTTTTAGAAAACAGTAATTATTTTAAAAACTCGTCTTTACCTAGACTAGCAATTTAAAGAAAAATATATAATCCAAAGCCCAATTAAAAATTCAAACCCACAAACATCCTTATTACAAAATTAAAAACCCAAAAGTGAAATTTAAATTAAATAAAGTCAAATGCAAGACACAGCAGTTGTATGGCCACCTCCAAGTCCCTCGCAGCACCAAATCGTCTAAGGCTGGGGATTACCTGTACAGTTGAAAAGAGAGGGTGAGTTCACGAAAACTCAGTGTGTAATCCCCTAACAGACAACAGAAATCAGAATATGCAAAACAGTCTAGGCTTTAGCCCTATACAGTATCAATACAGTCTGGGCCCTAACCCTATACAGTAACAGTGTAGGCCTAAGCCCAATACAGTATCAATACAGTGTAATGCGATTATGCATCCCACCCAAATCCAGGCAGCACACCACCCGTACCAACCAACACACTATGTGGGGATATAAATCGACCCACCCAGCCAACACACCAATATCGTAGCAAAGCTTCCAGTAATAATAATGCAGCATAGCTGCCAGAAATAGTAAATGTGGCAAAGCCACCAGTATCAGTAATTGTGGCATAGCCACCAGTAACAGTGAATGTGACATAGTCACTAGTACAGTACTTCCACCATATCAAAATCCCAACCCCATGCAGTATGTCATGTCATAAATATTACGTGTATGCAAAGTCATACTCAGTACAATCATATATGTAAATCCTAAGCACATCAGTCATACAAAGATTTTCGAAACTTAAACAATTTTTAAAACTTTTACAGGTCACACGCCTGTGTGCCTTACACGGCTTTAGACATGCACGTGTGTCTAGGCCGTGTCAAAACAAGACATACATACTAACTGGTCCACACGGCCACAAGACACACCCGTGTGCCAGGCCGTGTGAAAATTAGGGAGGCTACTGACTTGAGTCACACGGCCAGTCACATGCCCGTGTGTCTAGCCTGTGCTCGAAACTGACTTGGCCACACAGCCTAGCACATGCCCATGTGTGCGACCGTGTGGTCTACTCAGGCTCATTTCGAAATGGACATTAAGCAACACGGCTGAGACACACACCTGTGTCCATGCCCATGTAGGCAAAAATAGGCCATTTACAAGGCCGATTTGCCACCCACTAAGGGTCCTCCCTACAAGTAACAAATAAACATCAATTGCATACCAATTGCTCAACCATTTCACAACCAATACATTCACCAATAATGTCATATAATTACCAACCAAATTAATGCTTATTCACTATTCCAAATCATACCAAATCATGAGCCAAAATCATGTCAAAACATTGATCCACAATCTTAAATTTACTTCATTCAATCTCATGCCAAAACTTACCAAACTCAATAATAAACACTTAATACAAACTTACTCAAAATGACCTATTCTCTTGGTCATTCAACAACATATCATATTAGCATAATTACATCACATAATTCATACCAAAAACACATTCATATACACAACCAAACCCAAGCCAAATCACTTGGCTAAATATATACATTACCAAACATATTCACACACTTCTAGCCTAAACATGCCATACTTCAATATATACATTTTCAAAAGGTACCAAAATATAGTTCGATAGTGTGGTGATGATCCTCGATGATCCCCGAGCTCCCAATGGCTTCGATATTTGTAAAACAGTTGAAAAACACACAGAGTAATCTTTCAAAAGCTTAGTAAGCCATATACAATTAAACTTAACATTCAACACATGAAAGCATCACCAAATTACATATATTTCATGGCCAAATACTATCTCAAACCACATATTTCATATACATTTAACATATTCCCAATTCATTTACACATATACCATATTTTCTCATACTTATAACACATATCATCACTTGTACATATACTTACCTTTTATTTTCAAACATAGTATACATTTCGAACGTACCTGAACCGGATACACATCTCATATAATCAATCGTTTCTCGGAATGCCCGTTGAACCGTTCGGAATCGTAAGGATACGCAGATAACTCGAAAAACTCATACAATGCCAGCGTCCCAGACGTGGTCTTACATGTAATCAAATATCGATGCCACTGTCTCAGACAGGGTCTTACGCGAAATCAAATACGATGCCAATGTCCCAGACGTGGTCTTACACGAAAACACATATAGGATCCTATGTCATGACATATGTATCCTAACTATTCCTATGGTTCGTATGGGGCTTTTCAGACATCGGAACTTTGTTGATACTCTCTCGGATATCTCATATTCAATGCATTAAGCTATTCATCATTATTCAATAGCATATAAGCATAAATAAATCATTTCAAACACATTTATTTGTATATAGACTTACCTCGTACGGATTCAGACGAATGGAGTTGACTACTCGACGACTTTCGATTTCCCCCTATCTAATTTCATTTTCTTTTGTTCTATATCTATATAAATTCAAATTTAACTTTTTTATTGACCAAATCATTCAAATCAATCCACAACACACATTTAGGGCAATTTACAAATTAGCCCTCATATTTTCATATTTTGACACTTTAGTCCCTAATTCACAAAATCACAAAATACACATAATTTCTTTGCACACATGCCTAGCCGAATTCTCATAGTGTTCATAGAAGTCCACATATTTCTTTTATTTCACATTTTAGTCCCTCAATTTACAATTTTCACAATTTCGCCCATTTTACTCAAATTCATCAAAAGTTCAAAGACAAAATATGTTAACCCAATAAATATCGTTCATTTACTAACATAAAACTTCATAAAACTCATAGTTTCATCAATAGCTCAACTCAAAATCATTAACAATTTTAGAAATTAAGACATGGGCTTGATAGTATACTGAGCAACGATCATAAAAACGTAGAAATTATCAAAAACAGAACAAAACACATACCTTAATCCTCAAATTTCCTAGTTGAACCCTAAATCAATCTTTTTCTTTCTTATTTCTTTGATTTTTGGTAAGAAGATGAACATAATACCTAATTTCAAACATTTTTTTTATTTAATATAACATTAATAAACATTTTACCATTTTATCCTTGCATTAAAACATTAATAAGCCATTATATTAAGGCCATTATTGTCCACTCATATGTTCACTGGTCAAATAACAACATAATGACTTCTCAATTATAAAGACATAGCAAATAGGCACTTTAGCAACTAGTACACATCTTTTACATTTTACGCTATTAGGCCCTTTTATTAAATTAAGCACACAAATGATAAAATTTTCATACGAAATTTTCACACATATTAATTCACATATATTAAGCACGGACAATAATATAAAAAATATTTTTTGACTCAAATTTGTGGTCCCGAAACCACTATTTCGACTAGGGTCTAAATCGGACTGTTACAATTCTCCTCCCTTAGGGATTTTCGTCCCCGAAAATTTTACCATTGAACAGATTCGGATATTGCTGTCTCATAGCATATTCGGGCTCCCACGTAGCCTCTTCAATTCTGTGTCGATGCCACATCACTTTAACCAATAGAATTTTCTTGTTTTGTAGTTTTTTAACCTCATGAGCTAAAATACGGATCAGTTCTTCTTCGTAGGTCATGTCAGACTGAATCTCAATCTCAGACGAAGGAATCACATGCAAAGGATTGGATCTATATTGTCGAAGCATCGATAAGTGAAACAAATTATGAATCTTTTCTAGCTTTGGTGGTAACAACAATCTATATGAAATGGTCCGATACGCTCGATAATCTCATACGGCCCGATGAACCTTGGACTCAATTTGCTTTATCTGCCAAATCTGAGTATTTTCTTCCACGGTGAGACTTTCAAAAACACTTTATCACCAATTTCAAATTCAATGTCTTTCTGTTTCAAATCTGCATATGATTTATGACGATCGGAAGTTGCTTTCAAACTATCTCGGATCACTTTAACTTTTTGTTCAGTCTCTTTTATCAAATCGACCCTGTGTATCTTATTTTCACCGAGCTCAGTCCAATACAAAGGTGTTCGACATTTACGACCATATAAGGCTACGTACAGTGCCATTTTAATGCTCGATTGAAAACTATTATTGTATGCGAATTCAATCAATGGCAAATACTATTCTCACGTACCTTCAAACTCAAGAATGTAACATCTCAACATATCCTCGAGAATCTGAATAATTCGCTTGGATTGACCATCCGTTTGCGGGTGAAAAGCAGTACTGAAATGCAATTTCATACCTAAAGTCCCTTGTAGTTTCTTCCAAAATCGTGAAGTGAATCTTGGATCTCTATCTGACACAATAGACAAAGGCACTCTGTGCTATCTCACAATATCAGAAATGTATAACTTAGCTAATTTATCAAGTGAGTAATTAGATCGTACCGGAATAAAATGGGTTGATTTCGACAATTGGTCAACCACGACATAGATAGCATCTTTCTTTCTCGAAGATAGAGGTAAAACTGAAACAAAATCCATCATCACTCTATCCCATTTCCACTCCAGAATCAAAATCAGTTGTAACAAACCAGATGGCACTTGATGTTCAGCTTTAACTTGCTGACAGATTAAACATTTAGAAACAAAGTCAAAGATATCTCTTTTCATTCCAGACCACCAGTAATACTGTTTCAAATCATTATACATTTTAGTACTACCCAGATGGACAGATAACCGACTGTTGTGAGCTTCATTCAAAATCATCTCAATTAATTATGGATTTCTCGAAACAAAAATTCGATCTCAGAATCTCAGACAATCATCTTTATCAACTCTGAATTCTAGATCAGAATCTAAATCATGCTGAGCTCGTTTTCCTATTATCTCATTATCAAATTTTTGAGCATCAATAATATGTTCTAAGAACAAAGGTCTCACTTTCAATTCGGCTAATACCGAACCATTATTGGACAGAACCAAATGAGCATTCATCGTACGCAATGCAAATAGTGATTTTCGACTCAAAGCATCAGCGACAACATTTGCTTTTCCCGGATGATAGTCAATAACAAGCTCATAATCTTTTAACAATTCTAGCCATCTTCTCTATCACAGATTCAAATCTTTCTGAGTCATCAGATATTTCAAACTCTTATGATCAAAATATACGTGACATTCCTTACCAAATAGATAGTGGCGCAAAATTTTCAAACAAATACAATCGCAGTTAACTCAAAGTCGTGCGTCAGATAGTTCTTTTCATGTGGCTTTAATTGTCTCAAAGCATAAGCAATGACTTTGCCTTCCTGCATCAAAACACATCCCAGATCGTTTAACAAAGCATCATTGTAGATCACAAATTCTTTACCCGATTCGGGTTGTACTAACACTGGAGCTTCAGTCAATAGGGCTTTCAACTGATTAAAGCTTTTCTGACACTTTTCGGACCATTCAAACTTTACATCTTTCTGAAGTAATTTCATCAACGGAGTGGCAATCATCGAAAAGCCTTTTACGAATCATCTATAATAACTGGCAAGTCCCAAAAAACTGCAAACATCCGAAACATTTCTCGGAGGCTTCTAATCCAGAATAGCTAAAATATTACTCAGGTCAACTCGGATACCTGATGTTGATACTATATGACCCAAAAAACTAACTTTGCGTAACCAGAACTCACATTTACTGAACTTCAGATACAATTGCTTATCTCACAAAGTTTGTAGCACTATTCTTAGATGTTCGACATGCTCCGATTCATCACATGAATAAATCAATATGTAATCAATGAATACGACAACAAATCGATCTAAATACGGTTTAAAAATTCTATTCATCAAATCCATAAAGATAGCAGGTGCATTAGTTAATCCAAAAGGCATAACTAAAAACTCATAGTGGCCGTACCTTATTCTGAATACAGTTTTCGGAATGTCTGAATCTTTTACTCGCAACTGATAATAGCCCGATCTTAGATCTATCTTTGAAAACACGGTAGCTCCCTTTAACTGATCAAACAAATCATCAATTCGAGGTAGAGGATACTTGTTCTTGATAGTCACTTTGTTCAACTGACGATAATCAATGCACATTCTCATCGTGCCGTCTTTCTTTTTCAAAAATAGAACAGGAGCACCCCAAGGTGAGAAACTCAGTCTAGTAAACCCTCTATTGGTCAACTCTTGCAACTAAGAATTTAATTCTTTTAAGTCAGTTAGAGCCATTCTATACGGAGCTATCAAAATCGGAGTAGGCTCGGGCACTAATTCAATGCCAAATTTAACTTCTCGAATCGGAGGTAGTCCCAAAAGTTCTTCAGGAAACACATCAGGGAATTCGTAGACAACAAGCACTGATTCAACTTTCTTTTCTGACACTTTCGAATCAATCACATAAGCAAAGTAAGCTTCACCACCTTTTCTCATAATACTCAGAGCTTTCATCGTCACAGCATGCAATCCATTCAAATCACTAGATTCAATTCGAACTATTTCATCATTTTTGCATCTCAAATCAATAGTTTTCCGTTTGCAATTCACAATAGCATCATGAAAAGTTAACCAATCCATACCTAGAATTATATCAAACTCATCAAATGATAATAACATTAGATTGGCCAGAAAATAAATGTCTCGAAACATTAACGGACAATTCTTGCAGACTTTGTCAACTAAAACATTTTTACCTAGGGGGTTCGATACTCTAATCACGAATTCAGTAGACTTTACAGGAAAAGACTTATTGGATACTAAATTCATGCATATATACGAATGTGTTGATCCAAGATCTATCAAAGCAATCACAGAAGTATCATAAAGAGTAACTGTACCCGTAATCACATCTAGAGACGAAGCTTCCTCACGAGCTCGGATGGCGTAGGCTCTACTAGGTGCTCTAGCCTCAGATCGATCAACAGTGTCTTTAGTCCCTCTTTGACTACCACTCACTTTTCCCATATTTCTAGGAGGTCTACCTCAAGCTGAACTGTTACTAGGTTTCAGATTTTGTACAATTTCTTACTAGATAGATTCGGGGCAATCATGGATAAAATGGTCTAATGATCCACATTTGAAACAAGCCCGATCATACAAAATGTACAATTGCCAAGATGTCTTTTACCACAGTGTGTGCACTCAGGGCGATCAGATGTCTTTTACTAGGAGCTCTGAAGCTCGAATGTGATCTTGCACGATCTCTACTCAAATGCCCCACATTAGCCTTTGAACGGCTAAAATCATCTCGCAATTTCTTTGACGCAGACTAAGATGATTTACTCACAGATCTTTTTCTCATATCTCTAGCTTCTAAATCAGTTTTTCTTCTCTCTTTCCCGAGTTCTTCAGCTTTACAGGCTCGTTCAACAAGCACAACAAATTCTTTTATCTTTAGAATCCTGACTAACAAATGGATATCTTCATTCAAACCATCTTCAAATCTTTTACACATTATTACTTCAGTCGAAACACATTCTCGTGCATCCTAACTCAATCTTATGAATTCTCGTTCGTATTTTGAAACAAACATACGACCTTGCTTCAGTTCAAGAAACTTTTTATGCTTCTGATCTATGAATCTCTGACTGATGTATTTCTTCCAGAATTTAACTTGGAAGAAATCCCAAGTGACATGTTCCCTCAGAACCACGGATATTAAAGTCTTCCACCAATGATAGGCCGTATCTCTCAGAAACGAAATGACACACTTTAGGCATTCATCGGGAGTCAATGACAATTCATCAAATACTCTTATCGTATTTTCTAACAATAACTTGGCTCTTTCAGCATCATCATTCGTAGTAGCATGGAATTCTTCAGCCCCGTGTTTTCTAATCTTATCGACCGGTGGTTTACTTAACTGAATCGGATTCACTTCTGGCATAACAGGGACTTGCGGAGGATTAGCTAGGGTTGGGGGTTGTTGAACAGTCGGATTAGTTTGAATATATTGGGTGAACCAATTGTTCATCATCTAATAGTTGGCCTAGACTGTACTACTATTGTATAGGGCCACACTACTCGTAGCAGTACAGTCTAGGTCTTAGCCCTATACAGAATAGTGTGGGCCTAAGCCCATTACGGTATCAGTACAGTGTAGTGCAAAAATGTAACCCACCCCAATCCAACCAACACACCACCCATACCAACCAGCACACCATGTGGGGAATAAATCGACCCACCCAGCCAACACACTAGTATTGCAGCATAGCTACTAACAGAAACGCAACAATGCTACTAATAACAGTAAACGTGGCAAAGCCACCAGAGCAGTAATTACATGGCAAAACCACTAATACAGTACTTCCTCCAAATCAGAAACCCAGCCCCATGTAGTATGTCATGTCACAAATAATATGTGTATGGAGTATGTCATACTCAAAACCAGTCATATAAATGTCATACACACATAAATTAACCTACCACTAGGGGTATAATGGTCATTTCGTCGGTTAGGGGTAAAACAGTAATTTTACCCCTCAGGGGTATTTTGATCATTTAACTAATTTTGGGGTCTCGGTACAGATAATGACAATTATGAAGGTCTTCAGTCGTCTCGAACGACTCAGATAACCCATATGGCCAAAACAGTATAAATGGGCTTAAGGCCCACTACTCGGCCCAAGTGGGCCCACACACTCGTGTGGCCCTTTTAGCCCAAATTCAGTCACGACTATACGATTACCATAGCCCACTCCATTATTTTTCACTTACCGTAAATTTTATCCGTGTGAGGCCCACAAGCCCATTGGGCCCACACGGCCCATCTCAGCCCAACGAGGCTCGTAACGGCCCAAGCCACGAGAACACTCGTGGCGGCCTCTACAATCTGCACCCATGACTTGTGGGCTCGGTTTACCACATGAGCATTTTCACGCTCGTGAGGGTCCAAATGCCAAAGGTTCAGCTTTTTGGCTTTTGCCAATTCACAGTGTCATATTGGTGTGAACACACCTTTATCCAACACTTTGACAGAAGCAGAATTGGGCGTACGATTACACACCTTTTGTGAAAGCCTACTAACACCCCTTGAGCACCACCCTACAAGCATCGAGATACTATGTTACTCACTTTCCAAAGACAATTCCCAACTTCTACCAAAATCGACACAACACCATATGTTACCTTGATCAAACGAGAAGAGGTTTCCTACTTGAACCGATACCCAAGACTAGTAGCGATTTCTTCTTCTCCAAAACCCTATATTTCCAAACACCATTAACGGACTACAATATACAAGTGCTGAAGTAAGGGCACAGTCACTTACCGAGATTAAAAGAGAACTAATTGGCCAAAGCATTTCCAAAACACAAGAGTATACTATTCGGCCTAACACAACCAGAAAATCTGAGAAAGGGAGAAGAGGAGTAACATTCGACAACCACAGAGTTTAGTACTAGTCATTAAGATGAAATAAAGGGTGAATGAATAGGAAACATTCGGCCCTTAGAAGAAATAGAAATCGAAATCCTGAGAAGAAAACTAACCAAAAATCAGCCTAGACCCAGTCTAGATGTCGCCTAAATAACAAAAAGAGGTATTCAGTCAAGAGCTATTCGGCCAAGAGAAGCAAGAATGTTGAAGCAAAGTGTTTAGCTTGAATAAAAACAGAGTATCCAGGTTTGGCCAACACAAGAGAAGGGTAAAGAAAAACAAATCGGTGGAAAGGGAGAAGAGGAGTAATCGATCACAAGTAAGGCTAAACTGAAAAGGGTTTGTGAGAGAAAAAAAGCAAGGAATATTCAGCCAAGTATGAACACAAGAAAAGGTGGTTGGAGAAAATTGAATGAGGGAGAGAATGGTATTCTCAGTTAAGAGCAAGAAGAGAAGTCAATCAGAAATCTACTCTGCAAGAAAGTGAAACTTGTGAAATCGGCACTAGGGAGAAATGAAGCTAGAAACGCCAAAAAGAACAAAAACTCCCCAATGATAGAGAGGAATTTCGACACCTATTCACTCACCAATTGCCGAAAATGCACACAAGAAAACCCCCTACCCAAAATTGGATACCCCAAATCCCCCAATCGGCTACAACTCTCCCAAATCTGAACTCCTTAACTTTCTCCTAAAATCTCTCCCCTTATCCCTCCTTGATTTACTCCTTGAACCACTCCTTATCATTCTCTATAACTCCTCCATCAGAATTTCACTATAACACAACCACTGGCTGAAACCAACTACAAAATAAATACCCCAATTGTGCTGCTCCATGCTTGAACCTCAGACCTTGAACACCATTCCACATGCCACTACCACTGAGCCACAGGCTCTTTTTGTGTGATCAATCAGTCGTAAGAAAATATAAGCCCTAAATGCCAACGTCCAGATTCACTTAAAAGCAGAAATTAAAATTTCTGCAAAAGCCAAGACTTGAACCCAGACTTCTCAGGCACTCCCTAACTCACACAAATCATCTAACCACTCAATCAAACATGAAGTTTTGTCAGATAACGCAAAATTACAAACCCCCTACTTTGGGGCGTTAAATGCGTAGCAAATGCTCAACCAGTTTACAACCAATACATGCACCAATAATGTCATATAATTACCAACCAAATTCATGCTTATTCACCATTCCAAAACATACCAAATCATGAGCCGAAATCATGCCAAAACATATGATTCAAAATCTTAAATTTACTTCGTTTAATCTCATGCACAAACTTACCAAACTCCAAAATAAACACTTACCACAAACATACCCAAAATGACATATTCTCTTGGCCATTCAAGAACATATCATATTAGCATAATTACATCACATAATTCATACCAAAAACACATTCATATACACAACCAAAACCAAACTAAATCAAATGGCTAAATATATACATTACCAAACATATTCACACACTTCTAGCCTAAACATGCCATACTTCAATATATACATTTTCAAAAGGTACCAAAATATAGTTTTATAGTGTGGTAATGATCCTCGATGATCCCTGAGCTCCCAGTAGCTTCGATATCTATAAAACAGTTGAAAAACACACACAGTAAGCTTTCAAAAGCTTAGTAAACCACATACAAATAAACTTAACATTCAACACATGAAAGCATTATCAAATTACATATATTTCACGGCCAAATACTATCTCAAACCACATAGTTCATATGCATTTAACATATTCCCAATTCATTTACACATATAGCATATTTTCTCATACTTGTAACACATATCATCACTTGTACATATATTTACCTTATATTTTCAAACATAGTATACATTTCAAACATACCTGAATTGGATACACATCTCATATAATCAATCATTTCTCGGAATGCCCGTTGAACCGTTTAAAATCATAAGGATACACGGATAACTTAGAAAGCTCATACCATGCCAACGTCCCAGATGTGGTCTTACATGTAATCAAATATCAATGCCACTATCCCAAATAGGGTCTTACATGAAATCAAATACGATGCCAACATCCCAGACGTGGTCTTACACGTAAATCATAAGTTGATGCCAACGTTACAGATGTGGTCTGCCACGAAAACACATATAGGATCCTATGTCATGACATATGTATCGTAATTATTCCTATGGTTCGTACGGGGCTTTTCGGACATCGAAACTTTGTTGATACTCTCTCGAATATCTCATATTCAATGCATTAAGCTATTCATCATTATTCAATAACATATAAGGACAAATAAATCATTTCAAACACATTTATTTGTATATAGACTTACCTCGTATGGATTCGGATGAATAGAGTTGACTACTCGACGACTTCCGATTTCCCCCGATCTAATTTTGTTTTCTTTTGTTCTTGATCTATATAAATTCAAATTTAACTCTTTTATTCACCAAATCATTCAAATCAATCCACAACACACATTTAGGGTAATTTACAAATTAGCCCTCACATTTTCATATTTTGACACTTTAGTCCCTAATTCACAAAATCACAAAATACACATAATTTCTTTGCACACATGCCTAGTCGATTTCTCATAGTGTTCATACAAGTGCACATATTTCTTTTATTTCACATTTTAGTCCCTCAATTTACAATTTTCACAATTTAGCCCATTTTACTTAAATTCATCAAAAGTTCAAATACAAAATATGTTAACCCAATACCTATCTTTCATTCACTAACATCACACTTCATAAAACTCACATCAATATCTCAACTCAAAATCATTAACAATTTCAGAAATTAAAACATGGGCTTGATAGTATACTGAGCAACGATCACAAAAATGTAAAAACTATCAAAAATCGAACAAAACACATACCTTAATCCTTAAATTTCCTAGCTGAACCCTAACTCAATCTTTTTCTTTCTTATTTCTTTGATTTTCGGTAAGAAGATGAACATAATGTCTAATTTCAAACATTTGTTTTATTTAATATGAATCTTCAGAATGAGATCAGAATTTCTTGGTACACATATTTTATCACGAAACATCAAATAGTCATCAGGCCCTATTTGAAACTCTGAATCAAAAGTCGACTCACACTAAGCTCATTTTGCTTGCAATTCATTATCAAATTTTTGACCCTCAAAATCTGCTGTAGAAATAACGGTCTTGCTTTCAAGTCGGCTACTATCGAACCATCGTCAGACAAAGCTAATTGTGTGTTCAAAACACGTAAAGCAAATAAGGACTTCCGGCTCAAAGCATCAACGACTACATTCGCTTTTCCCGGATGATAGTCAATCACTAATTCATAGTCTTTTAGCAATTCTAACCATATCCGCTGTCGTAAATTCAAATCTTTCTGAGTCATCAGATATTTTAAGCTTTTACATCTGAAAACTCACATACTACCAGTACTAACTCAATCTTTGATTTAGACACTTTTGTATTCAGTATATAAGCGAGATAAGCTTCATAACCTTTTGTCACATATCTCTGAGCTGACATAGACGAAATCACTACAGGTAATCCACTCGACTCATCTGATTCAATTTTAAGGATTTCACCATTCTGACATTTCAGTTCAATAATCTTTCGTCTACAATTTACAACGGCATTATCCAGAGTCAACCAATCCATACCCAGAATTACGTCAAATTTATCAAATGGAAATAGCATTAAATCAGCCGAAAAACAGTAACCCCGAATCATTAAAGGACAGTTCTTGCAAACTTTATCAACTAGAACATACTTGCCTAAGGGGTTCGATACTTTAATCATAAATTTAGTAAATTCAATAGGAAATTTCTTACTAGACACCAATTTCATATAGATATATGAATGAGTCAATCCAAGATCAATCAATGCAATCACATTAGTGTCATAAAGAGAAAATGTACCGGTGATAACATCAGGTGATGATGCCTCTTTACGAGCACAAATGGCGTAAGCTCTAGCAAGTGCTCTCGCTTTAGATCTCATAGTCGAATCCTTTGTCGCGCTTCTACTACTGGTCACATTTCTAGCATTTCTCTGTGGCCTCTCATTTGTGGCTGTATTACCGAGTCTTGTATTTTGGAATTTATCTTTCTCAGACAACTTAGGACAATCCCGAATAAAATGATCTCGTGCACCACATTTGTAACAAACTCTATAATTATATTTCGCCCAACAATCCCCAAAATGTCGTCTTCCACAATCGTTGACACTCTCGGCCATCTTTTCACACACACAACTTAGCGCCGAGACTAAAGTAACTTGAGCTTTAGGACTCATGTATTGATTTCCATGATCTTTACTCTGATATCCCACTAAAATATTGGACTGACTCTACAAATCCCGTGATTTCTTTGATAAAGACTAATATGGCTTATTCATCGGTCTTTTCTTCAAGTCTCTAGCCTTTGAATGTACTTTTTTCTTTTCTTTGCTAAGCTCCTCAGCTTTGCAAGCTCTATCAACCAGAACAATAAATTCTTTCAATTCTAGGATTCAAATTAGAAGTTTAATATCCTCGTTCAACCCGTCAGTGAACTGTTTATACATGATTTCCTCGGTAGAAACATACCATTGAGCATACTTGCTCAACCGTACGAATTCTCTTTTATATTAAGTCACAGCCATACGACCCTGTTTCAGTTCTAAAAATTCTTTGTGCTTATAATCGAGGAATCTCTACCTGATGTATTTCTTTTTGAACTCAGCTTGAAAGAAATACCAAGAAACTATTTCTCTCGGCACCACGAATGTCAAAGTATTCCACCATTGATACGCAGTGTCCCTCAAAATTGATACAACACATTTTAAACACTCGGCTGGTGTACATGACAATTCATCAAGTACCCGAATAGTATTTTCAAGCCAAAATTTAGCTCGTTCAGGATCATCATCAATGGTAGTTTTAAACTTTTCAACTCCGTGTTTTTAGATTTTATCAACCAGTAGCTTATTTCGTTGTTGAAATTCCACAACTTGAGGGACTACAGGGATCAGTTGAGGATTAGGTAGGGGTGGAGGTTGTTGACCAACCAGATTTGTTCGAACATACTCCGTAAACCACTCATTCATCATCTAGAAGAAGGCTTCTTTAGCCTCTCCTCCCTGGCTACCCGATACGGGTTTCGATTTTGGTTGTGCTACTCCGTGAATGGAGGCAGGCGTATTACTTTCGACATCATCAGCTATAGCTCGATTAGGATCCATTTACTATACAAAAACATGTTTAAGTCAGGAGATATCACACTATCACAGGTTATATATGGCATGTATAGCTAGACTCTCACATGCGCTACGTTAGTCCGAGAATCGACTAAACCGTAGCTCTGATAACAATAAACGTAACACCCCTCACCCATATTCAATGCCAGAATTGGGTTATGGAGTGTTACCAAACATATCATACAATTACACATACATTTTCAAATTTCATATCATCATCAATCAACAACAATCATATCATCCCTAATACGAGCCTACGAGGCCAAAAACATGCATTTGGGGTGGTTCGGGACTAAACCACTAACTTTAGAAACTTCTCAAACACTTAAATTTTTTTTCCAAAAACAAGGGACACACGCCCGTGTGTCTCACACAGCCAAAGACACGCTTGTGTCACAAGCCGTGTGGACATTCGATATGGGAGCACATGACCATGTCCTAGCCCATGTCTAACCCCGTGTAACTCTCTGACTTGGGTCACACGGCCAACACACATGTTTGTGTGACTAGCCCGTGTGCCCTAAAATTGGCCATACAAACCTGTGTGCTAGGCCGTGTGCTAGGTCGTGCCAAACCTATAGGGTAAACTGACTTATGCCACACAGCCAATCACACGTCCGTGTGCTAGACTGTATGGAGCATACTAACTTGATTTTTAATTCAACACCAGGGGACACACGGTAGCATAACCTGACCATGTATCACACACGACTGAGACACACATCCGTATCTCTGCCCGTGTGGACAAAAATAGGCTATTTACCAAGTTATTTTGCAACCAAAATTTGAATACACCTACACCAAACCAAATGGCACCAAAACATAGCTTATATAGGCATTCAACCAACTAAATCAAGCTTAATTCATGTAAAACCATCTCCGTTATCCACAATATACACAAGTCACAAAATGGACTATTACATTATATCAAATTCACATATACAACTCAACTAAGTGAACATTTCCAAACATGCATCATTATGCTCAAGTTTAAAAGCATATATCTTCTCTAATATCAACCATTTGACAACCACAATACCTACTATCAATAAGCATTACAAAGCTAACCTCAATCACATAACACAAGCCATATGCACGCACATATATATATACACAACCAAACCATAGACATTTACAATCCAATTCAAATGGCTAAATTTATCATCAACTTATATACCAAAATGAGCAAAGCTCCTATACATGCCATATATTCCAATAACATAGATTCAAAAGTACCAAAACGATAGCTTGATAGTGTGATGAAGTCTCTGACGATCCCTGAATCCGAGCTAGCTTTGGAATCACTATAAAACATTGTAAAATAAACAGAGTAAGTTTCATAGCTTAGTAATTTCATATGATTAATAAGTATAATTTTCCAATTCATTTACAATTTAAAGAACATAAGTAAAAGTAAGTAAAACATTCAACTCAACAATTTACACATTTCCATAATTTTATGTATCATATATAAATTCATCAACTTTCACTTACTTTTCATATGAACTTATCAATTATCACTTGCTTGCCAAACTTTTCACAAGTACTTGAAATGATCCATATCATTGCTTACATTCTCGTACCATTATCTTTTCCCGTTGAACCATTCGAAATAATATCATATATTCGGGAATCTCGCACCAAAGTGCCACATGCATAGCCAATGCTATCTCAATCTCATATCACATATAGGCTCACTCTTGAGCTATCAATGGGACCTGCTCACACAAGCTGTCAGTCAAGACGTAGCTACACAGTGCTGCTCACACAAGCTGTTAAGTAACAGCAACACATACTGGTATAATCAGCCACCGGTAGGACATACAAGGCCAATACCCGGATCATATAATCACAATAACCCCTAATGACATGTCACTAGTATCCTATCTATTTCTAAGGTTGAACCGGGATTTTCACTGTGTTAATGCATTGTCGATAAATGCCACAGTGTTGTAATATCACAATTATAATATTTAAGCATATAAACACATATAACATTAAGCTTATTAATCATACAAACTTACCTCGATTCACAAAATGATGAAATAGGTCGATTAGTCAAGTACTTTGTTTTTCTCCCGATCTAGATCTGAATTTCGCTTTTCTTGATCTATATGTAATCAAATTTAGCTTATTTAATTATCATTCTATTCAATTTAATCCAAAAACACTCATTAAAGCACATTTACACTTTTTCCCCAAGTATTTCATAACTTTTACAATTTAGTCCTTATTTCATAAAAACTCAAATTAATGAAATTTGATACCAACCTGAGCTAGCCGAATTTTCCTAGTACACATATCAGCCCATTTTTTCATTTATTTCACATTTTAACCACAAAGTTTCCACATTTCACAATTTAATATCGAATTTGCATTTTCACTAAAAATCACTTAACAAAACTTGTATAACTATCATCAAACATTCACAATCTATCATCAATCATTAAAATACATGTTTATCCATCAATGGTAACTTCCTAAATCTTTAAAAATTTTGCTAAATAGTCCCTGGGCTAGATAGACCTAGTTGCAATATTCTCAAAGACATAGAAATCAATAAAAACGTGACAAAAACGAACTTACAATTAGGCTAGCAATTCACCGAAACTTTAAATCCTAGAAATGGATTTTTCTTTTCTTCAATTTCGGTAAAAAATGAAGTTGAAAGCATTTAATTTTTGTTTTTTATTATAATTAACTATATTTACTAAATACCAAAAATAACCTTATTACTAATTCAAAATTTCAAAAATGCCAAGCTATTAACATCCACACTATCTAATTAATGGGCTATTTACCACAAAAGGACCTTTATTTTAAGGTTCTATAGCTATTAGACACCTTTAGCTAATAAAACTCAAGTTATGCACTTTACATGATTTAGCCCTTTTTATCAAATTAAGCATTTAAATGATAAAATTTCTTGATGAAAATTTCACACAAACATACTATCATGCTGTAAAAAATAAAATAATAATAAAATGATCATTTTGAATTTAGATTTGTGGTCCCGAAACCATTACTCTGATTTGACCAAAAATGGGCTATTACACATGATGCCATTCATACAAGTTGACGAGTATCTACAACAAATGTCAGAACTTAGCCATTGATAGGACATTCAAGACCAACACTCGAAACATGGTAACCCTAATGACATTTCATTTGTATCCTATATATTCCTAAGGTTCAAACGAGGCTCGATAGTCGTCATAACTTTGTTGGATTTCTATTGTGACATCATATGATGAATAACATAATAGCATTTAAATCAAATACATTAAAATGCTATTTATACATACGTACTTACCTCGATCACCAAAATGACGAAATAGGACTAACTAGTCTGATACTTTATCTTTCCCTCGATCTAAATCCGTACGAGGCTTAACTTGATCTAAATAAGAAAATTCAATCTATTCAATATTCACTCTACTCAATTCAGTCCAAAATGCACACTTTTGTAAATTTATACTTTACCCCTAATATTTTAACTTCTTTACAATTTAGTCCTTAAGCCTTTAAATTGAAATTCATACAATTTCATCCATATTCTAAGCTAGCCAAATTCAATATAATCCCATAGCAACTCATACAAACCGTTATTTCACAATTTCACCATGAATTTTTCACATTTTACAAATAAATCCCTAATTGACAAAAATCACTTTATAAAAGTTGTTTATTTATCAACAAAGATTCATTTTATTCCATCAAATATAAAAAATCACATGCACACATTCATGGAAAAACCCTAACCTTTTAAAATTTTTGCAAATTAGTCCCTAGGCTAGCTAGATTAAGCTACAACAACTTCAAACACATATAAATCATTAAAAATGAGACTGAATCACTAATATGCACAAGGTAGTCTTGGCCAAACCATCAAGCTTCTTTAATGGAGTTTCCTAGGTCTAGTTTCTGTGGAAGATGAACAAAACAAAAATGATATCTTTGTTTCAATTATTTTACTTTACTTAATTAATGAATTACATATTTATCCTTTAATAATAACAACAAATTCACTTAATAAAGTGCCCATAATTGTCCACTAACTTTATATATGGAAAAATTACCATTTAAGTCCCTTATGTAACAGCTTATTTTTAGTCAAATCAAAACAGTGGTTTTGGGACCAAAAATCTAAGGTCAAAATAATTATTTTATTATTACTTTAATGTCTATAGCATGGTAGTATGATTGTGTGAAAATTTCGTTTAGAAATTTTATGGTTTAAATGCTTTAAAGTGTAAAACTTGAGTTCTATTAGCTAAAGGTGTCTAATAGACATAGAACCTTAAAGTGGAGGTCCTTATGTGGTAAATAGCCCATTATTGAGATAGTGGATGATAATGGCTTGGTGTTTGGTGTAACTAATAAGATTTTTTAAGGTTAATTTTGTAATTTAGTTAATAAAGTTAAAATTAAATAAAAAAATCAAATTCTTTCCATTCATCTTCAACATCCACCAAATTTGAAGAAGAAAAACCAGTTATTTAGGGTTTTCCTTTGGCCATCTTCAATTCTTACATTTAGGTACAATTTTTATCCCATTTTTAATGATTTCTATGTTTTTGAGATCATTGTAACCTAATCTAGCTATCCCAGGGACTAATTTGTAAAACTGTCAAAGGTTTAAGGTTTTTCCATTGATGAATATAGGTGTATTTTCATGTTTGATGATAGAAAATGTATGGTTATTGTTAGATAAACAACATTTGTAAAGTGATTTTTAGTAAAATTGTCAATTAGGGATTAAATTGTGAAATGTGTAAATTTTATGGTTAAATTGTTAAATAAATGAAAAATATGGGTTGATATGGGGCTATATGGAATTCAGCTAGCATGGTTTGGGACCTAATTGTATGAATTTGTGTTTTTATGAGCTAAGGACTAAATTGTAAAAATATTGAAATATTAGGGGCAAAAGTGTAAAGTTGTCATAATATGCATTTTAGGCTAAATTGAATAGAATGATAATTAAATAAGGTAATTCTGATTACATGTAGATCAAGAAAAGCGAAATTTAGATTTAGATCGAGGGAAAAATAAAGTGTTGGACTAATCGACTCATTTCATCATTTTTGCATGCAAGGTAAGTTCGTATGTTAATACGCATTAATATAATTGTGTTTAAAATGCTTTATTATTGAATTATTTGTGAATATAACCTTGCGGATATATTCGACAAAGATTCAGCGTTGAAAAATCCCGGTTGAACCTTAGGAATGGATTAGGATATGAATGACATGTCATTAGGGGTTTTGTGATTTGGGTCCTGGTCCGTACGTCCTACCAGTGGCTGAGTTATCCAACATCTATTGTGAATTCTCATCAGCTTATTTGAGCAGCACCATGTAGCTACATCATGACCGTCAGCTTGTGTGAGCAGACCCGTTGGTAGCTCGAGAGTGAGCATTATATGAGATATGTGATTGAGATAGCTTCGGCTATATATGTGATACTTAGGGTGTGAGATTCCTGAGTATCCGATAGTATTCCAAATGATTCAACTGGTTTATTGAAGATATGAAATGGTGAGAAATAGATATGTATCACTACAGATATGTACGGAAACTATACGAGCATTGAAACTATGAAAGTTATGAGATCTTGATGAATTATGTGATTGAATATATGTTAATCTTTTAATTACATGATTTTGAAGTATACTATGTTATATTACTTGAATGGTGATTAAATGGTGAGTTTTACTTATTAGCTATATGAGTTTACTAAGCTTTATAGCTTACTTTTTTTACTTTTCCTTGTTTTATAGTGAATTTCGAAGCTAGCTCGGTTTGAGAGTCATCAAAGATTGCATCACACATCGAGCTTCTACTTTGGTACTTTTGAGCTTATGTTTTGGTTATATGGCAAGTATAAGACTGATGGTCATTTTGGTTTATGGTTTGGTAATGATTTTAGCCATTTGAATTGGCTTGTAAATGTTGAGTGTTAGGTTTTGTGTATAGCCATGTGAGTTGGCTTATTTTAGGTCATTTGGTCATGTATATATATGAGCATATGGCTTTTGTTATGTGTTTGATAATTGATAAGTGATGCTTGATGAGATTTGAATATTAGGGATACTAAATGGTTGAAATTTTGAATTTGGTATGTTTGTGAATTTTAGATAAAATAATGCATGTTTGAAAGTATCCATATTGATGATTTAAGAATGCGAATTTTTGGTATGAGATTTAATTGTATATTGTGGTATTTGTGTGCCTTGTAATTGCTGGTATTGAAATGGTATGAATTATGCTTAGTTGAGGTTGGTTGAATGCCTATTTATGCCATATTATGTGCCAATTGGTTTGGTGAAGGTATGTGCTATTTGGGTGAGCAAAATGGCTTGGTAAATAACCTATTTTTGTCCACATGAGCAGAGACACGGGAATGTGTATTAGCCGTGTGTGACACACGGTCTGGTGACATGACCGTGTGCCCCCTGGTGTTTAATTAGAAATCAAGTCAGTATGCTCCACACGGCCCAGCACACAGGCGTGTGACTTGGCCGTATGGTATAAGTCAGTATACCCTACAGGCTTGGCACGGCCTAGCACACGGGAGTGTGAGGCCATTTTGAAGGGCACATGGGCTGGTCACACGGGCGTGTGGTTGGTCGTATGACCCAAGTCAGAGAGCTACACGGGGTCGGACACAGCCTGTGACACGGGCATGTGTCCCTTGTATTTTGTAAAATTTTCTAAGTTTTTTAAAAATTTCATGAGTTATCGGTTTAGTCCTAAACCACTTTTAAAGCATGTTTTAGGCCATGTAGGCTCGTATTAGGGACTTGATGAATGTTTAAGAATGATTTGTATTTGAATTTGATAATTGTATGAGAAATGTGTGTTTGATTGTATAATAAGTCTGATAATGCTCCGTAACCCTATTCTTGCGACGGATACGAGTGAGGGGTGTTACACCTTAAGCATTTGTGTGTGTTTACATTGATTTATAGAAATTGAAGCTACGTTGAGCTCGGGGATCGTCAAGGATCGTCACCACACTATCGAACCTCATTTTGGTACTTTGAAAATGTATATATTAAAGTGTGGCATGTATAGGCTAGTTGTTGTGACATTATGTTTTGTGATGTATATGTTTAGCCATGTGATTTTTCTATTTTGTGTTTGAACTCATAGTTGATAATGGTATGTGATGCTTATGTGTAAATGTGGTATGTTTTAGTGAGACAAAATAAATGATAAATGTTGGTAAATTTTGGTAAGTTTTAGCATGAGATTGAAAGATGCATGGAAAGAAACACTTGATATGCTTCTGACATATGTTTTGACATAGATTAGTAGGGCTTATGAGTATGTATTTGGGTCATTATTATATGATATGAAAGGCTTATGTTTTGGTATTGAATTTGGCTGAATTTGTGACAGTCCTAATTTGACCCTAGTCGGAAAGTGGTTTCGGGACCACAAAACCGAGTCATAAAAATAATTAATTGTTATATTCTATGCTTATTATATGTGTACATGCATATGTGAAAGTTTCATGCTTTAATTTTGTCATTTGCATATGAAATTATTAAATAGGACTTATGTGAGAAAAATGTGAAAGGTGATAGGTAATTTTTAAAGGTGGTCTAATAATGTATGTATTGAAAAGAATGGTTTTGCATGTCAAATTACCCATTTTTGATAGTGGCCGGCCATGTTGTTAGTTAGTATAAAATATATGAATTTTCTATTAGCATTATTTTTAATTAAATGGCTTTAAATTATAGAATAATAATAATTAAAGGTAGAAATTGGTGAAGAAAACAAAGTATTCATCCTTGTTTCTTCCTAGCCGATTTTAAAGAAGGAAAAGAGCAAACCATTCGGTGATCTTGAACTTTAAATAAGGTAAGTAATTCATGTTAATTCTTGGATTTTTAGCATATTTTGAGTTAGTTATTAAGTTCTTTACTTAACCCATGACAAAATTTTGAGTTGCGTGGTGTCTTGAGCATTCGACCATGGGAGACATTGAAGGGGATAGATTGTTGTTCTTATGGTTAAATGAAGTTTGAACTAGTTAATATTTAATTGTTGGTATTTATATATGAAATAGATGAACTTGGACTTGTTGAGTTACTTGAACAAATTTTGCCTTGTAAATGATTTTAAGGGTATAAATCTTGAATAATGCTATGCATAGGTTTCGGCTTTGATAGTACTTATATAAGTATAATTAGTTCAATTTTGATAATATGGTATGAAGTGATAAGTAAATGTATAATAGTAGCTTAAGATAAACAACATTCGGCTATGAATTTTTGTGTTAAATTTTTTTAATGTCAATGTTAAATTGAAAATGGATGTTAGTTGAGTTATGAAAATTGCTTAATAATGATAAGAACATGAGCTTAATGCTTAAGTAGCATTCGGCTTTGGAGTAAGTTAATTTAGTTAGGAAATGAATTCCAAGATAGTAAATTATGTGTTAAGAGAGGAATTTAGGTTGTATATATATATTCGTGATTATATTGAATCTAAGAGACTATGTTAGTTATTTGGGAGTTTCGGCCATAGTATTATAGTGAATATTATTTTGAACAAGGGTTTTAATTATAATAAATTGGTGTAAATGTTTTGAGTGAGGTAAACACTAATAAGATGAATTGAGAAATGATTTCTCAAATGTCTAAAATGATATTCGGCTTAGGCTTGTAAGCATGTCTAGTCGGTGTTAAATGTTTTAATTAGGGAAGGTTATAAGTTGAGTTTGGCGTTAAATGAAACATTTGATCAAATACATAGTGCCAAATGTGTTTGAATGTGAATTACCAAGTACATAAACTTGATAATGCTATAATGGTAGACTTAGTTGGACTTTGGCATTTTGAGAGATGCATTTGATTCTTGTGTTAATCTGAGATAATATGTGTATTTTTTTTATGAAATTAAGTGATGGTTATGTAATTCGAAAATGCAAGGTAATACGCTAGTAATATTTTCGATTGTGCATGAGTAGAGGATATGTATGATGTTTAAATAGCTAGTTAATAAAATCATTTGTACTTAATGGCATGATATACATGTGTTAAATCGAATTGTTAAATTGATAAGTAATTAAATAGATCTATTTGTTTGAATCAAGCTCAAGAGCTAAGAGGGTCTAAATCAGATAAGGGAAAGGAGAAAGCAGTCGAGTAGATTATTCGCAACTGTTCAAAATATCCGAGGTAAGTCTTTGAGTAATGGAACTTAGCTTATGATTTGATAAAATTATGATATATTTAAGTATAATAAATAAATCGTGATCTAATGGTGCTATTTGAATTACGTAGTGAAATAAATGATTTGTGCATGTGACTATTGAGCCGAAAGTGTAAGGGTTGATAAGCATGTTGTGCTTGTGTTCTAGTAATGTAATTGAAATGCTAATGTGTTATGATATATTTATGTGCATGATAATTGAGGATTATATCCGGGTTAAGTCCCGAAGGCATTCGTGCTGGTTGTTATATCTGGGTTAAGTCCCGAAGGTATTCGTGCTGGTTGTTATATCCGGGCCAAGTTCTGAAGGCACTCGTACTGGTGTTATATTCGGGCTAAGTCCCGAAGGCATTTGTGTTTGAAAATGTGCTATCTTGCTGTAATAATTCCAATTAATGCGTTCACAACCCTAAGATGATCAGGTATGTATCGTATATACATTGGAAAATTTGATTCAGTATAAATTGTGATTATTCAATTGAATAGTGCTCTCCCGGCCATTTCTTAGGGTTGTATGAAGTCTATAGCTTATTCGGGATACATGAATTTTGATTTAAGTGAAATTTAGTTAAGTTTGACTCTGAGCGTGTGAGTATATTGGTTGAAGTGTGAAGTAACATGATCATGGGATTTTGCGTATATGTATTTATTTAGCCTTATGAATGCTATGCTTTAGTTTTAAATGATTTCATTACTTAAAATTTACTAAGCATCGAAAGCTTACTCTGTTTCTTATTTCTCTGTTTTATAGATTGTTGATTTTGGCCACCGACTCGGGGATCGTCAGCAGTTCATCATACTATCGATCTTGTTGGTACAGTTATATTTTGGTCTCAATATGGCATGTATAGGTGGGATCATGACAAAATATGTTTTGTAATTGTAAATATTTTGGCCATATGAAAATGGCATTTATAACTTATAAATCTGTATGTATTCAGTTCAATTTCTGCTTTTGTTGATAGATTATGTGATTGAAAAATTAAATGTTTAGCTTGATTATACCTCATAGCCTAAACCGGCGATCGAACTCGGGCTAGGGATGTTACAGAATTGGTTGGGCAAATATGCTTCTTCCTTTGCTTGTAAGTTGACCCAAATTGGGGTGGCAAATTGGCTAATCAAATGGCCTATTTTTGTCCACACGGGCAGAGACACGGGCATGTGTCTCAGCCGTGTGCGACACATGGTCATGGTGTATAGCCGTGTATCCCCTGGGTACCCTACAATTGTAAGTCAGGCTCGAGCACAGCCAAGGCACACAGGTGTGTGGCTAGCTGTGTGACCCAAGTTAGTGTCGAGCACGGCCAAGACACACGGGCGTGTCTTGTGGCCATGTGAGCAAGTCAGTATGTATGCCTTGTTTTGACATGGCTTAGAGACACGGGAGTGTCTAGTGCTGTGTAAGGCACACGTCCTATTCACACGAGCGTGTGACTTGTACAACTTTGAGAAATGTTTAAATTTTTAAAAATTTTCTATGAGCTCGATTTAGTCCCGACCCTTTTCAAATGCATGTTTAAGTTCACTATGACCAATATAAGGGACTTTGTATTAATGTTTGAATTATGATGCTATGATGCTTATGAAATGTACAGTAATTATTCTGTTTTGTCCGGTAATGCCTTTAACTCTAGTCTGGCTACGGATACGGGTTAAGGGTTGTAACACCCCAAAAATAGGGGGTTTGTAATTTTGCGTTATCTGACAAAACTGCATGTTTGATTGAGTGGTTAGATGATTTGGGTGAGTTAGGGAGTGTCTGAGAAGCCTGGGTTCAAGTCCTAGCTTTTGCAGAAGTTTTAATTTTTGCTCTTAAGTGAATTTGGACGTTGGTATGTAGGGCTTATATTTTATTACGACTGATTGGTATCACAAAAATATCCTGTGGCTCAGTGGTAGTGGCGTGTGGAATGGTGTTCAAGGTCTGAGATTTGAGCGTGGAGTAGCATAATTGGGGTATTCATTTTGCAGTAGGTTTCGGCCAGTGGTTGTGTTACAGTGAAATTCTGATAGAGGAGTTGTGGAGAGTGATGAGGAGTGACTCAAGGAGTAAATCAATGAGGGATAAGGGGAGAGATTTTAGGAGAGAGTCAAGGAATTCAAATTAGGGAGAGTTGTAGTCGATCGAGGGATTTAGAGTATGCAAATTTGGCTAGGGGTCCCTTTGTGTGCATTTTCGGCAATTGGTGAGTGAATGGGTGCCGAATTTCCTCTCTGTCATTTCGGGTTTTTGTTATTTTTGGTGTTTCTAGATTCTTTTCTCCCTAGTGCCGATTTCGCAAGTTACCTTTCGTGCTCTTTCAGGGTTTGATTAGTGTAAGTTCTTAGTGTCGATATCCCTATTCTTAATTTCTTTTCTTCTACTTTTTTTCGAATTACATTACTCTTTTCCTCTAACCTTTCATTTCCTTTTTTTCCCATAGTGCTATTGGTTTGCCTTTCTATAGCCGAACCTTTCCTGTTTCATTCTTTGAGTTCTATTGATCATTTCCTTTCTTCCTCCCTTGCCTCAATCTAGGCTGAATATTTTCTATTCTCTTCTTCTTTACATCCTCTGACCGAATGCTACTCCCCTTGTTCCTTTCTCAAATATTCTAGTGTTGTTAGGCCGAATATTACACTCTTGTGCTCTAGAAGTGCCTTGGCTGATTAGTTCTCTTTTAATCTCGGTAAGTGACTGTGCCCTTACTTCAGCACTTGTATGTATACTGTAGTTCGTTAATGGTGTTTTGAAATACAGGGTTTTGGAGAAGAGGAAATCACTGCTAGTCTTGGGTATCAGTTCAAGTGGGAAACCACTTCTCGTTCGATCAAGGTAATATAGTGATATGTTGGTTTTGGTATAAGTTGAGTATTGTCTTTGGGAAGTGAGTAACGTAGTATATCAATGCTTGTAGGTTAGTGGTCAAGGGGTGTTCATAGGCTTTCACAAAAAGGTGTGTAACCATACACCATTTTGTACTGTCAAAAGCCGAAAAGGTGTGTATCCACACCCTTATTTGACTATGAATCTGTAAAAGTTGAAAATTCAAAATGTCGAAACTTCGGCATTTGAGGCCTCATGAACGTGCGATCGCTCATGGGGTAAACCGAGCCCACAAATCATAGGCGGTAGAATGTAAAGGCCATCACGAGCTTTTCCGTAGACTTGGGCCGTTATAGGCCACGTTAGGCCAAAATTGGCCGTGTAGGCCCAATGGGCTCGTGCGGCCCATATAGATTAAATCCACGATAAGTGATAAATATTGGACTGGGCTATGTAGGTCACATAGCCGTAATTGACTTTAGGCTAAATGGGCCCCAAGAGCGTGTGGGCCCTCTTTGGCCGAGTAATGGGCCTTGGGCCCATTTATACCGTTATGACCATTTAGGCTATCTGTGACGCTCGAAGCGACAATAGACCTTCAGAGAGGTTGTTATCTGTACTGAGACATCAAAATAGACAAAATGACCAAAATACCCCTAAAGGGTAAAATTAATATTTTAAACCCTAATCGATGCAATGACCATTGTACCCCCAGTGGTAGGTTAATTGATGTGTTTATGACATTTATAACACTAGTTTTGAGTATGACATACTACAGACACGTAATATTTATGACACGACGTACTACATAAGGTTGGGTTTCTGATTTAGAGGAAGTATTGTATTAGTGGCTTTGCCACGTAGTTACTGCTGTGGTGGCTTTGGCACGTTTACTATTATTAGTAGCATTGCTGCATCACTGTTAGCAGCTTCACTGCGATATTGGTGTTATTGCTGGGTGGGTCGATTTAATCCTCACATGGTGTGTTGGTTGGTACGGGTGGTGTGTTGGTTGGATTGGGGAGGGTTACACGACTACACTGTACTGATACTAAATTGGGCTTAGGCCCACACTGTTACAGTATAGGGCTAAGGCCTAGACTGCACTGATACTAGATAGGGCTAAGGCCTAGACTATTACTGCATGCTGTTTACTATCTGACTGATAACAGATTATACACTGAGTTTTCGTAAACTCACCCTTTCTTTTAACTGCGCAGGTAATCCCTAACCTTAAACGATTTAAAGCCGCGAGGGACTCAGAGGTGGCCACACGAATGCAGTTGATTAGCAACTTGACTTTATTATTCTAAATTTCATATTGGGTTTTGATCTCGTAATAAGGCCTTTTATGGGTTTAAGTTTTAATTGGGCTTTTGATTCCTTATATTAAAATGCTAGTCTAGGGAAACACGGGTTTTCAAATTATTCAAGGTTTTCAAAAGAACACGAGCGTTAAACATCAAAGTTTTCAAAATGCTTTCGTGGTTTAAGTTGAACTAATATACCAAAAGGCATGTAATTTGGCAAGCGATGGTAATAAGATAATTTGATAATAGTGATAGAAAGGTCTTTAACTTAAAATTAGATTTATAACAATAAGTCTTGTTTTAGAAAAACATTTCGATGTGACATGCCAGATTCGGTCGCAACGTCTAGGTCAGGTTTGGGCTATTACAGGGGTGTTACGTTTGGTTGGTATTAGAGCTATGGTTTAGCCGGTTCTAGGACTACCATAGTGTATGTGAGTCTAGCTATACATGTCATATTTATAAGCTGCGATAGTGTGATGAATCTTGACATTGTAATATGCATTTATATAGCAAATGGTTCCCAAAAGAGCCGTAGTGGACAATGTCGAAAGCAATGCGCTTGCTCCCGCGCAAGGGACGATCTGATTCTAGACCGATTACGGGTAGTCGTGATAGTGTGGCTAAGCAAGCCTTCTATAAGATGATGAATGATTGGTTCACCTAATATATTAGAACCAATCTGGCTGTACAACAACCTCCACTCCCAGTTAATCTTCTTAAAGCTCCTGTTATGCCATCAGTAAATCTGGTTTAGTTAAGTAAACCACTAGTCGATAAAATTAGAAAATATAAGGCTAAACAGTTCCGAGCTACAACGAGCGATGATGCTGAAAAAACTAAGTTTTGGTTAGAAAACACAATAAGAGTGTTTGATGAATTATCATTAAATCCTAAAGAATGCATAAAATGTGTTGTTTCCCTTCTGAGAGATCCAACATATCATTGGTGGAAGACTTTGACATCTGTGGTTCCGAGTGAACGGGTTACTTGGAATTTCTTCCAAGCTGAATTTTAGAAGAAATATATCAGTCAAAGATTCATCGATCAAAAATGCAAAGAATTTCTCGAGCTTAAACAAGGCTGTATGTCTGTCACAGGATACGAGTGGGAATTTGTAAGATTAAGTCAATATGCTCGTAAATGTGTATCTATGGAAGCAATAATATGCAAAAGATTTGAAGACAGTCTGAACGGGGATATTCATTTGTTGGTCGGGATTCTAGAAATTAAAAAATTTGTTATGCTCGTTGAATGAGCATGTAAAGCTAAGGATCTTAGGAAAGAGAAAAGAAAAGCAGATTTTGAAGCTAGGGAAGTACAAAAGAGATCATCGGGAAAATCATTTCGGTCTGCGTCAAAGAAGTTCAGAGATGATAATAGCCATTCAAAGGCTAATGTGGGACATTCAAATAGGGATCGTGCTAGATCGCAATTGAACTTCAAAGCTTCAACTACGTCTATTTCTAGTGTTGTTAATGCAAAGAATGAAAAGCCTAAGTGTGATCAATAAGGAAGATAACATTTTGGAGAATGTTGGGAAAGAGTAATAACTGAGCTTGTTACAGTTTTGGTCCACGAAATCATTTTATAAGAGATTGCCCAAATTTAACTGAAAAAGATAATGTTCAAAATCCGAGTCCAAACAATAATGCTTCTCGTGGTAGACCTCCCAGAAATATAAAAAATGTAAGCAGTAGTAAAAAAGGAACAAAAGACACAGCTGTTAGATCTGAGGATCGTGCACCTGCTAGAGCCTATGCTATCCGAGCTCGCGAGGAAGCTTCATCGTCGATGTGATTATGGGTACATTTACTCTCTATGATACTTTTGTGATTGCTTTGATTGATCCTGGATCAATACATTCGTATATATGTATGAATTTGATGAACAGTAAGACTTTGCCTGTAGAGTCTACCGAATTTGTAATTAGAGTTTTGAACCCCCTAGGCAGATGTGTTCTGGTTGATAAAGTCGGCAAGAATTGTCCATTAATGTTTCGAGACACTTGTTTTCCATCTAATTTGATGCTGTTACCTTTTAATGAATTTGATATAATTCTGGGTATGGATTGATTAACTCTGCATGATGCTGTTGTGAACTGCAAACGAAAAACTATTGATTTGAGATGCAAGAATGATGAAATAGTCAGAATTGAATCTAGTGATTTGAATTGATTGCCTGCTGTGATATATTCAATGAAAGCTTTAAGTATTGTTAGAAAGGGCTGTGAAGCCTATTTTGCTTATGTGACTGATTCGAGAGTGTCAGAAAAGAAAGTTGAATCAATGCATGTTGTATGTGAGTTCCCTGATGTTTTCCTTGAATAACTTTGGGGTTTACCTCCGGTTAGAGAAGTTGAAATTGGCATTGAGTTCGTACCTAGTACTACTTTGATTTTGATAGCTCCGTACAGAATGGCTCTGACCGAACTAAAAGAATTAAAGTCTCAGTTATAAGAATTGACTGATAGAGGATTTGCTAGACCGAGTTTCTCACCTTGGGGTGCTTCGGTTTTATTCGTGAAAAAGAAAGACGGTACGATGAGAATGTGTATAGATTATCGTTAGTTGAACAAAGTGACTATCAAAAGTAAGTGCCCTTTACTTCGAATTGATGATTTGTTTGATCAGTTGAAAGGAGCTATTGTGTTTTCGAAAATAGATTTGAGATCAGGCTATTACCAGTTGCGAGTAAAAGACTCAGATATTCCGAAAACCGCTTTTAGAACGAGGTACGGCTATTATGAATTCTTAGTTATGCCTTTCGGATTGACTAACACGCCTGTTATCTTTATGGATTTGATGAATAGAATTTTCAGACCGTATTTAGATCAATTTGTTATTGTATTCATTGATGACATATTGATTTATTCTCGTAATGAATCCGAACATGCCGAGCATTTGAGATTATTGCTATAGATTCTACGAGATAAACAATTGTTTGTGAACTTCAGTAAATATGAATTCTGGTTACGAAAAGTTGGTTTTCTGGGTCATATTGTATCAACATCTGGTATCCAAGTTGATCTGAGTAAAATTTCAGCTATTTTGGAGTGGAAGCCTCCGAGAAATGTTGCTGAAGTCTATAGTTTTCTGGGACTTGTCGGTTATTATAGAATGTTTGTAAAAGGCTTTTCTATAATTATGACTCCGTTAACAAAGCTACTTCAGAAAGATGTGAAGTTTGAATGGTCTGAAAAGTGTCAGAACAGCTTTGATCAGTTGAAAACTTTGTTGACTGAAGCTCTGTTATTGGTACAACCCGAATTGGTTAAAGAATGTGTGATCTACAGTGATGCTTTGTTGATTGGACTGGGATGTGTTTTTATGCAAGAAGGCAAAGTCATTGCATATCCTTCGAGACAATTAAAGCCGCACGAAAAGAACTATCTGACACACAACCTTGAATTAGCCGCGATTCTGTTTGCTTTAAAGATTTGGCGCCACTATCTGTTTGGTGAGAAATGTCACATTTATTCTGATCATAAGAGTTTGAAGTATTTGATAACATAGAAAGATTTGAATCTGCATCAGAGAAGATGGCTTGAATTGTTAAAAAACTATGAACTTGTGATAGATTATCATCCGGGTAAAACAAATGTTGTTGCTGATACTTTGAGTCGAAAATCATTGTTCGCTCTGTGAATGATGAATGCTCATTTGGTTTTGTCCAATGATGGTTCAGTTTTGGCCGAATTAATAGCGAGACTTTGTTCTTACAGCAGATTATCGAAGCTCAGAAGATTGATAATGAGATTTTAGCTAAACGAGCTCAGTGTGATGTAGAGACTGATTTAGAATTTAGAGTTGACAAAGATGATTGTTTAAGATTCCGAGGTCGAATTTGTGTTTCGAGAAATCTAGAGTAAATTCAGATGATTTTAAACGAAGCTCATAATAGTCGAATATTTGTGCATCCGGGTAGTACAAAAATGTATAATGATCGAAAACAACATTATTGGTGGTCCGGAATGAAAAGAGATATCTCTGAATTTGTTTTTAAATGTATGATCTGTCAGTAAGTTAAAGATGAACATCAGGTACTATCTAGTTTGTTACAACTAATTATGGTTCCGGAGTGGAAATGAGATCGAGTGACAATGGATTTTATTTCGGGTTTGCCCCTATCTCCGAAAAAGAAAGATGCAATTTGGGTTGTAGTTGATCGTTTGATGAAATCAGCTCATTTTATTCCGATTTGATCCAATTACTCACTTGATAAGTTAGCTGAGTTATACATTTCTGATATTGTGAGACTGCATGGTGTGCCATTGTCTATGGTGTGAGACAGAGATCTGAGATTCACATCACGATTCTAGAAGAAATTGCAAGATGCTCTGGGTACGAAATTGCACTTCAGTACTACTTTTCATCCGTAAATGGATGGTCAATTCGAACGGATCATTCAGATACTTAAGGATATGTTGAGATGTTGCATTCTTGAGTTTGAAGGTATGCGGGAACAATATTTAACTTTGATTGAATTCTCTTATAATAACAGTTTTGAATCGAGCACTAAATAGCTCCATATGAAGCTTTATACGGTCGCAAATTCCGTACACCTTTGTATTGGACTGAGCTCAGTGAAAATAAGATTCGTGGGGTTGGTTTGATAAAAGAAACAAAATAGAAAGTAAAAGTGATCCGAGATAGTTTGAAAGTAGCTTCCGATCGTCAAAAATCATATGCAGATTTGAAAAGAAAATATATTTGGTGACAAAGTGTTTTTGAAAGAATCTCTGTGGAAGAAAGTGGTTCGGATCAGTAGAAAAGGCAAATTGAGTCCGAGGTTTATTAGGCCGTATGAAATTACTGAGCGTATTGGACCGGTAGCACATAGATTGTTGTTACCACCAGAGTTATAAAAGATTCATGATGTGTTTCACGTATCGATGCTTCGACGATATAGGTCCTGTAACGCCCCTTACCCGTGTTCAACACTGAAACAGGGTACGAGGTATTACCGGAACATAACACATACCATTAAACAAAACCGAGATAGAAATATGTCATCTAATTAGATAATGCATCGTTATAACATATGTCTTGAACAATATTAACCAACTTCAGTAGCTTTGTACAAAATGATTGGTCAAATACTGTAACCAATATTTTAAACCTAGGCAATTATGACACGTAACAAAATAACTAAGCCTATTATACATGCCATAATTCAAAATGTTTAGTTCAAATACCCTAAAGTATTGATAGTGCGAGCAGATCTTCACGATCCTTAACTCCTGAGCAAGCTGGACGACACTATAAGACAAAAGAGAGAAAAGAAAGTAAGCTTATAGCTTAGTAAGTAAGTATATAAATAATAATTAAAGAATCTAATACATATGCACAATAACTCAAGTATATCTACTTTAATTTTTCTATTCACTCCACTTTGATTAAGTTGTCTATCTTGCGTCATGTTCACTAAATAAATCATAACTCGAGTTACAAAACTCAAAATTCAAATCCGTAAATTTTTCCTAAAACTAGACTCATATTACTTATTACACAATTTTTTCTGGAAATTTTTGTCCAGCCAATTAGTACATTTTATTAGTTAAAATTTCCACTGTTATACAGCTTGACTAATCTGACCTCTGTTCACTACGAATTGATTTTCTCCCAGTACAAAAGTCAAATAGCCACAAAATTTGTTTCATTTGAAACTATACTCAACAAAGAATCTATGAATGTAAATTATATTTCTTAATTATTTTTCTAAAATTTTTAATGATTTTTCAAAGTCAGAACAGGGAATCACATAGTCATTCTGAACAAGTCACACACAAATATAAATATCTCAAAATATAGAGTTCCTTTACTTGCTCTGTTTCTCTTACATGATAATAGAGTCACTAAAATTTAATTTAATATCTTATTCAGCCTCTAATTAAATTCCTACTATTTTTGGTGATTTTTCAAATTCACGTCACTGCGACTGTCCAAAAACAGTATTATTGCAAATTCACTCTTTTCCACTTTCTTTGTATTAACCTCATTTTAACGTACATGTTACAATTCATTTTCACCACATTTCATACATCACAAGTATAGGTCCATGATTAAAATGTCACTATAAAATCATCCCGTTGAACACTTTGGATCAATTCTCGATACTTGGTGGTTTCAAAGACACACTCCACCCATCATAATTCATATAATTCAGCTCTCTTGTACACATGGTGAACACTTAGTACCACCCATGTGACCTAGCCAATTTATCTTGTAGCTCTCTTGTCTACATGGTGTCCTTCACTTGGAATCACACATGCGACCTAGCTACATTTATCTCTCCCGTAGCTCTCTTGTCTACATGGGATACATCCCGTATCACACATGTGACCTAGCTACTACATAGTATCTCGTAGCTCTCTTGTACACATGATGTCCACTCAGCACCATACATGTGACCTAGCTACGTTCCATCTATATTATTAAATCTTTCCGAATGTTCAACCGGGATTTCTCTCTCTATTACTTATTTCCATTCTTCCAATAGTCAATTTATGCTTTAAAATCAGCTATAATATATATATATAATAGGCTGAAATATAAGAATGTAAATGAGTTAATGTATTATTTACATACAAACTTACCTCGGTGCAAAATATGAAAATTTTGTAATTTAGTCCAAAATCTTTTCCTTCCCCCGTTCGAGGTCGATTCCACGTCTTTCTTGATCTATAACAACACATTTAGCTCATTTAACATTCATACTATTTATTTCAATCCAAAAATCACATTATGGAAAAATTACATTTTTGCCCCCTAACTTTTACAAAATTACGATTTTTTCCCTAGGCTCGAAAATTTGATTTCAGCCCTTATTATTATGTTTTATGACATGCTGATCATTTTTCCCTTCTATGGAAACATCAAATTCTCACTCTAACACATAGTTATGAATAATAGGTATTTTTATCGATTATGCCGTTTTGCTAGTTTTCGCTAAAAATCGCTTAGAAAAGATCGTTCTCCTAACTTCAAACATTCATATTCTACCATAAAACATCAAAATACATGCATATCATTCATGGGTAAATTTTTAAACATAAACCCTAACTCGAAATAATGGTAGAAATAGGTAGACCGAGCTACGAGGATTTCAAAAATGTAAAGAACATTGAAAACGGGGCTTGAATGCACTTACTATTGAGCTTGAAAGCTTGGGAAAAGCCCTAGATATGGAGAACATGCAAGTTTCGGCCAAGCTTAATAAAGATGAACACATTTTTGTGTTATTTTTCCCATTTTATTTCATTTAATACACAAATGACCAAAATGCCCTTACTACTAAACTTTCTAAAAATTCCATCCATGTCCAAATTTTTGTCCATATAAAGTATAATGGTATAATTACCATTTAAGGACCTCTACTTAAAACCCCCATTTCAATCAAGTACTTATGAACTAGAACACACCCATTTTTCACCTATTTCAATTTAGTCCTAAACGTCAAATTAAACACCCAATCGATAAAATTTCGCAACAAAAATTTCACACAATTATGCAATCATAATATAAACACTAAAACTTAATCAAAATAATTTTTTTTAAACCTCAGATTCGTGGTTTCGAAACCACTATTCCATTTTGGCCCTAAATCGGGCTGTTACAACTCTCACCCCTTTAGGGATTTTCGTCCCTGAAAATCTTACCGGTAAAGAGATTTGGGTACTGTTTTCTCATGGCTTCCTCCGGTTCCCATGTAGCTTCTTCTACTCCATGTCTTTTCCATAACACTTCACTAAAGCTATACTTTTCTTTCTCAACTGTTTTACTTCTCGAGCCAAAATCTTAATCGGTTCCTCATCATAGGTCATGTTCGATCGAATCTCAATTTCTGTTGGAGAAATCACATGCGAAGGATCAGAACAATAACGTCGCATCATTGATACATGAAACACGTTATGAATTCTTTCTAACTCTGCCGGTAAGGCCAACCGATATGCCACTGGTCCAATCCTCTCAATAATCTCGTACGGCCCAATAAAACGCGGACTCAACTTGCCTTTTTGGCTAAATCTCATAATCTTCTTCCATGGTGACACCTTCAAGAACACTTTATCACCCACCTGAAATTCAATCTCTTTTCTTTTTAACTCTGCATATGACTTTTGTCGATCTGAAGCAGTTTTCAAGCAATCACGAATTATTTTTACTTTCCCTTTGGTTTATTTAACTAAATCAACTCCGTGAATCTGTTTCTCACTAAGTTCGGTCCAATATAAAGGAGTTCGACACTTGCGACCATACAAGGCTTTGTACGGTGCCATCTGTATACTTGATCAAAAAGCATTATTGTAGGCAAATTCAACCAAAGATAGATATTTCTCCCAACTGCCTTCAAATTCTAAAACACAACATCTAAGCATATCTTCGAGTATCTGGATTACTCTTTCTGACTGACCATCTGTTTGTGGATGAAACGCGGTACTAAAATTCAATTTTGTACCCAAAGCTTCTTGTAACTTTTTTCTAGAATCTCGAGGTAAACCTCGGATCTCTATCTGATATTATAGACATAGGTACCCCGTGCAACCTCACAATTTTAGCAATATATAATTCAGCTAATTTATCAAGTAAGTAATCGGTACGTACCGGTATAAAGTGAGCCGACTTTGTTAACCTATCAACCACTACCCAAACAACATCCTTCTTTTTAGGAGTCAAAGGCAAACCGGTTACAAAATTCATGGTAATCCTATCCCATTTCCACTCAGGTACCATTACTGGTTGGATTAATCCTAAAGGCACTTGATACTCAGCTTTTACTTGTTGACAGATCAAACACTTGGTTGCAAATTCAGAAATGTCCCTTTTCATACCTGGCCACCAATACAATTTCTTTAAATCATTATACATTTTTGTGCTACTAGGGTGAACTGACAAACAGCCATTGTGCGCCTCATGTAATATTTTCTGAATCAATTCATCATTTTTCGGTACACAAATCCTATCTCGAAACATCAAACAGTCATCTGGTCCAACTAAAAAATCTGAGTCGTAATCCGATTCGCACTGAGTTCTCTTGGTTCGCAACTCACTATCGTTCTTTTGAGCATCACAAATTAGCTGGATAAATAATGGTTTAACCCTCATCTCTGCCAAGATTGACCCATCATCAGACAATGCTAACCTCGTATTCATGGCTCTCAAAGTAAAAAGAGATTTCCTGCTCAAGGCATCAGCAACTACTTTCGCTTTTCCTGGATGATAATCAATCACTAGCTCATAATCCTTCAATAATTCAAACCATCTTCACTGTCGCAGATTCAAATCCTTTTGATTCATTAAATACTTCAGACTTTTGTGATCAGTAAAAATTCAGTATTTTTCACCATACAAATAATGTCGCCAGATCTTCAAGGCAAAGACAATAGCGGTCAATTCCAAATCATGTGTAGGATAGTTCTTCTCATGTGGTTTTAACTGTCTCGAGGCATAAGCCACCACTTTACCCTCTTGCATTAGCACACATCCAAGGCCTATCAATGATGCATCACTATAAATTACGAACTCCTTCCCTGGCTCGGGCTGTACTAAAATTGGTGCTTCAGTCAATCGTGCTTTCAGCTTTTCAAAACTCTACTGACATTTATCAGTCCATTCAAACTTAACATTCTTTTGCAGCAACTTATTCATAGGAGAGGCAATCATTGAAAATCCCTCAACAAAACATCTATAATACCCGGCCAAGCCTAAAAAGCTTCTAACCTCGGATACATTCTTTGGCAATTTCCAATCAACGATCGCGGAAATCTTGCTCGGATCCACCCCAATACCATCACCTGAGACTATATGTCCCAAAAATCCGACTTCACGAAGCCAGAACTCACTTTTACTAAACTTACCAAACAGTTTCTTTTCTCTCAAGATCTGCAATATGGTTCTCAAGTGTTCGGCGGGCTCAAACTCATCCAGAGAATAAATTAAAATGTCATCTATGAACACCACTACAAACATATCTAAATATGGCCGAAAGATTCGGTTCATCAAGTCCATAAATATAGCCAGAGCATTTGTTATGCCAAAAGGCATCACAAGGAACTCATAATGTCCATACCTTGTCCGAAAGGCGGTTTTCGCCACATCTGACTCCGTAACCCTCAACTGGTAGTAACCGGACCTCAAATCGATCTTTGAAAACACTGTTGCCCCCTTTAACTGATTGAATAAATCATCAATCCTCGGTAACGGGTACTTGTTCTTTATAGTCACCTTATTGAGCTGACGGTAATCAATGCAAAGCCTCATTAAGCCATCTTTCTTCTTTACGAACAATACAGGAGCACCCCAGGGAGAAAAACTCAGTCTCACAAATCCCTTGTCTATTAACTCTTGCAACTGAGCCTTCAATTCTTTTAATTTAGTCAGAGCCATTCTATATGGAGCAATCGAGATCGGTGCAGTCCCCAGCAACAAATCAATGGCAAACGCTATCTCTCTGTTCGGAGGCAATCCAGGCAATTCCTCTGGAAATACATCGGGAAATTCATAGACTATCGGTACTGATTCAAGCTTCAATTCAGACAGCTCAGTATTCATTACATAGGCTAGATAAGCTTCACACCCTTTCCTCATGTATTTCTATGCAGACATGTGCGAAATCGCCATAGGTAATTTATTTGATTCATTTGTTTCAACCCACAGAATTTCACCATTTTCACATTTCAACTCTAGTGTTTTCTGTTTACAATCTACCTTGGCATCATACAATGTCAACCAGTCCATTCCCAAAATAACGTCAAACTCATCAAATGGTAACAAAGACATCAGTTAGCGAAAAACAAATGACCTTGAATCATTAATGGGAAATTCTTGCAAACCTTATCAACTAGCACATATTGGCCTAAGGGGTTCGACACTTTAATCGTAAACTCAATAAACTCAACAGACAACTTCTTATTAGATACTAAATTCATACAAATATAGGAATGAGTAGACCCACGATCAATCAATGCAATAACAATAGTATCATAGATAGAAAATGTACCAGTAATCACATCAGGAGATGATGCATCCTCTTGGGCACGTAAGGCATAAGCTCTAGCAGGCGCTCTAACTTCTGATCTCGCCACTAAATCTTTCATTACAGTTTTACTGCTAGCTCCACTTCTAGTATTTCTCGGTGGTCTACCTCTGTTAGCGGTAGTACTTTGTCTAGCACTCTGAAAGTATTCTTCTTTAACTTTCTCCGGACAGTCTCTGATAAAATGCTCGCGAGAACCACACCTGAAACAAGCTCGCTCGTTTCCCCAACACTCACCAAAATGTTACCTGCCACATTGCTGACATTTGGGCTTTCTAGACCGCACATTACCCACACTTGCCACTGAAGTAGCTTGAGCTTTAGACCCCGAATATGCCCTACCACGATCTCTGTATGAATTGCCAACTGAAACTGTCATTCGAGGGTTTGTCTCTTTGGACCTCTTTGATTGAGGTTGAAATGACTTGCTTATCGGCCTCTTTCTGGTATCTCGGGCCTTAATAGCAGCTTTTCTTCTTTCTTTGTTTAATTCTTCAGCTTTAAGAGCTCGATCAACCAACACTACAAATTATTTCAGCTCTAGAATGCCCACAAGCACTTTAATGTCCTCATTAAGTCCATCCTCAAACCTTTTACACATAATAGCCTCGGTGGACACACATTCCTGGGCATACTTACTGAGTCTTACAAATTCGCGTTCATACTCTGCCACAGACATCTTACTCTGCTTCAATTCAAGGAACTCCTTCCATTTTTTATCAATAAATCGCTGAATTATGTATTTCTTTCTGAATTCTTCCTGGAAGAAATCCCAAGTAATCCTTTCTTTTGGCACCACTGCTACCAAAGTCTTCCACCAATGGTAAGCCGAATCTCTCAAAAGTGATACGGCACACTTTAAGCACTCCTCGGGTGTACATGAGAGCTCATCAAATACACGAGTAGAATTTTCAAGCCAGAGCTCTGCTTTATCGGGATCATCGTCGATCTTTGCTCTAAACTCTTCGGCCCCTTGTTTTCGAATCTTGTCGACCAGAGGCTTGTTCATTCTTACCAAATCTATGCATTGAGCAGCTACAGGAACCGTCTGAGGTATGGGAGGGGGTGGAGGAGGTTGAGCATTTGGGTTTGCTCGAATAAACTTAGTATACCAATTGTTCATCATTTGAAGAAAGGCATCCCGAGCCTCATCTCCTTGTCTCGATGTCTCAGGTCTACTTTCTATAGGCGCGGTCCCTTGTGCGGAAGCCGGCGCATTACTAGCAGCATCGTCAGCCACAGTTCCATCAGGATCCATTACTATATTAAAACAAAACACAGTTTAGAATAATCAGGAGTAACCACACTATCACAGTATATTTATGGCATGTATAGCTAGATTTTACACACACTATATTAGTCCGAGAACCGACTAAACCTGACTCTGATACCACTAAATGTAACGCCTCTTAACCGTGTTCAACACTGAGAAAGGGTATGAGGTATTACCGGAACATAACACATACCATTAAACAAAACCGAGATAGAAATATGTCATCTGATTAGATAATGCATCGTTATAACATATGTCTTGAACAATATTAATCAACTTCAATGGCTTTGTAAAAAATGATTGGTCAAATACTGTAACCAATATTTTAAATCTAGGCAATTATGACACGTAACAAAATAACTAAGCCTATTATACATGCCATAATTCAAAATGTTTAGTTCAAATACCCTAAAGTATTGATAGTGCGGGCAGATCTTCACGATCCTTAACTCCTGAGCAAGCTGGACGACACTATAAGACAAAGAGAGAAAAGAAGTAAGCTTATAGCTTAGTAAGTAAGTATATAAATAATAATTAAAGAATCTAATACATATGCACAATAACTCAAGTATATCTACTTTAATTTTTCTATTCACTCCACTTTGATTAAGCTGTCTCTCCTGCATCACGTTCACTAAATAAATCATAACTTGAGTTACAAAACTCAAAATTCAAATCCGTAAATTTTTCATGAAACTAGACTCATATTAATTCTTACACATTTTTTTCTGGAATTTTTTGTCCAGCCAATTAGTACAGTTTATTAGTTAAAGTTTCCCCTGTTATACAGCTCGACTGATCTGACCTCTATTCACTACGAATTGATTTTCTCCCATTAAAAAAGTCAAATAGTCACGAAATTTGTTTCATTTGAAACTATACTCAACAAGGAATCTATGAACGTAAATTATATTTCTTAATTATCTTTGTACAATTTTTAATGATTTTTCAAAGTCAGAACAGGGGATCACATAGTCATTCTGAACAAGTCACACAAAAATATAAATATCTCAAAATATAGAGTTTCTTTACTTGTCTGTTTCTCTTACATGAGAATAGACTCACTAAAATTTAATTTAATATCTCATTTAGCCTCTAATTAAATTCCTACTATTTTTGGTGATTTTTCAAATTCACGTCACTGCGACTGTCCAAAAATAGTATTATTGCAAATTCACTCTTTTCCACTTTCTTTGTATTAACCTCATTTTAACGTACATGTCACAATTCATTTTCACCACATTTCATACATCACAAGTATAGGTCCATGATTAAAATGTCACTATAAAATCATCCCATTGAACACTTCGGATCAATTCTCGATACTTGGTGGTTTCAGCACACAGCTCCACCCATCATAATTCATATAATTCGGCTCTCTTGTACACATGGTGAACACTTAGTACCACCTATGTGACCTAGCCAATTTATCTCGTAGCTCTCTTGTCTACATGGTGTCCTTCACTTGGAATCAGACATGCGACCTAGCTACATTTATCTCTCCCGTAGCTCTCTTGTCTACATGGGATACATCCTGTATCACACATGTGACCTAGCTACTACATAGTATCTCGTAGCTCTCTTGTATACATGATGTGCACTCGGCACCATACATGTGACCTAGCTATGTTCCATCTATATTATTAAATCTTTCTGAATGTTCAACCGAGATTTCTCTCTCTATTACTTATTTCCATTCTTCCAATAGTCAATTTATGCTTTAAAATCAGCTATAATATATATAATAGGCTGAAATATAAGAATGTAAATGAAGTTAATGTATTATTTACATACAAACTTACCTCGGTGCAAAATATGGAAATTTTGCAATTTAGTCCAAAATCTTTTCCTTCCCCCGTTCGAGGTCGATTCTACGCCTTTCTTGATCTATAACAACACATTTAGCTCATTTAACATTCATACTATTTATTTCAATCCAAAAATCACATTATGGAAAAATTACATTTTTGCCCTCTAACTTTTACAAAATTATGATTTTGCCCCTAGGATCGAAAATTTAAATTCAGCCCTTATTCTTATGTTTTATGACATGCTGATCATTTTCCCTTCTATGGCAACATCAAATTCTCACTCTAACACATAGTTATGAACAATAGGTATTTTTACCGATTATGACGTTTTGCTCGTTTTCGCTAAAAATCGCTTAGAAAAGATCGTTCTCCTAACTTCAAACATTCATATTCTACCATCAAACATCAAAATACATCCATATCATTCATGGGTAAATTTTTAAACATAAACCCTAACTCAAAATAATGGTAGAAATAGGTAGACCGAGCTACGAGGATTTCAAAAATGTAAAGAACATTAAAAACGGGGCTTGAATGCACTTACTATTGAGCTTGAAAGCTTGGGAAAAACCCTAGCTATGGAGAACATGCAAGTCTCGGCCAAGCTTAATGAATATGAACACATTTTTGTGTTATTTTTCCCATTTTATTTCATTTAATACACAAATGACCAAAATAGCCTTACTACTAAACTTTCTAAAAATTCCATCCATGTCCAAATTTTTGTCCATATAAAGTATAATGGTCTAATTACCATTTAAGGACCTCTACTTAAAACCCCCATTTCAATCAAGTACTTATGAACTAGAACGCACTCATTTTTCACCTATTTCAATTTAGTCCTAAACGTCAAATTAAACATCCAATCGATAAAATTTCGCAACAAAATTTTTACACAATTATGTAATCATAATATAAACACTAAAACTTAATCAAAATAATTTTTTTAACCTCGAATTCGTGGTTTCAAAACCACTATTCCATTTTGGACCTAAATCGAGCTGTTACAGGTCCGATCCTTCACCTGTTATTCCTCCGTCTGAGATTGAAATTCAGTCTCATATGACTTATGAAGAAAAGCCAATTTGTATCTTAGCTCGTGAGGTTAAAGAATTACGAAATAAGAAAATTCTATTAGTAAAAGTGATGTGGCATCGACATAATATTGAAGAGGCCTCGTGGGAGTCTGAAGATGTTATGAGGCAGCAATATCCGAATATGTTCAACGGTAAGATTTTCGAGGATGAAAATCCCTAAGGGGGAGAATCGAAACAGTCCGATTTAGACTCTAGTCAGAATAGTGGTTTTAGGACCACATATCCGAGTTAGAAAAATATTTAAATATTATTTTCTGTGCTTATGATGTGTGAATTAACATGTGTGAAAGTCTCGTATAAAAAATTTGAATGTTTGTGTGCTTAATTTTGAAAAAGGACCTAATCGCGTAAAATGTAAAATTTACATGCTATTTGTTAAAAGTGCCTATTTGATTTGGCTTATTAATTGTGAGGTCCTTATTATGTTATTTGACCATTGAAAGCATGAGTGGTCATAAATGTCCATAATGAATATGAAATATATGTTTAATTAGCAAGGGCAAAATTGGAATTTGGTAAATTAAGTCATATTAATAAAATAAAAAGCATGAAATTAGCCATATGTTCATGCTATTCCACCAAAAATACAAAGAAAAGAAAAGAAAAAGATTCATCTAGGGTTCGGCTAAGGTTTTGCTCAATTAAGGTATGTATTGAGCTCGGTTTTTTATAATTTCTATGTTTTTGTAATCATTGCTTTGTATACTACTGAACCCTTGCCTCAATTTCTAATTTTTTTAATGATTTTGAAATGTTCCATGGGTGTATTCATGAGCTTTGTGATGTTATATGTTGAATTATGAAAGCTTGATGTTGGGTTTACATGTTTTGTCTTTGGATTTTTGATGAATTTGAGTAATTTGGGCTAAATTGTAAAAATGTTATTTTAAGGGACTAAAATCTAAAATAAATGAAATGTATGGACTTGTATGAGAGCTATAAAACTTCAGTTAAGCTTGTGTCCAAGCAAATTATGTGTATTTTGTGATTTTGTGATTTAAGGACTAAAGTGTCGAAATGTGAAAATGTAAGGGCTAGTTTGCAAAATGCCCTAAATATGTGTCTATAGATTGTTTTGAATGATTTGGTGAATAAAAGGGTTAATTTTTAATACATATAGATCAAGAAAGAGGAATTCAAATTTAGACCAAGGGAAGTCAAAGATTATAGAGTAGACGATCCGAGTCGACAATTTCGAGTATGAGGTAAGTTCATACGCAAAATATGATGTTATAAGCATGTTTTGATTCTTTGATTATACATGGATTGTATATATATATTTAGTTCGAATGAATACAATGACAAATCCATGGTATTTGGCACTAAGTGTGCAATTTGAATTAGCTTCGGCTATATGAGGCACTAAGTGTGCGATACTGAAATAACTTTGGTTAATCGAGATGGCACTAAGTGTGCGGGAACCGTTCTAGCTTCGGCTAACCTTTAAAGCACTAATTCTGTGGATGTTTAAAGCACGAATAATTTTGGAAAGCCTTAAAATTTCTGAACGAAAGGTGAGAATGAAAATGAATAAGTATAGGAAAATTCAGGTATGTACGATACCTATATGGTAGATGATATTATGTATGTGAAGTTCATTAAATTAGTGTGAACATATAAATTATGTTGGCATAGAATTGATAGATGATTTGAGAATTTATAAATACTTATGTGCTGATGTTTTATATTTTATATACTGTTTATGATTTTTGGTATGAGCTTACAAAGCTTTTGAAAGCTTACTTTGTGTGTGCTTCCATTGATTTATAGATATTGAAGCTACGCTGAGCTCGGGGATCGTCAAGGATTGTCACCACACTATCGAACCTCATTTTGGTACTTTGAAAATGTATATATTAAAGTATGACATGTATATGCTAGTTGTTGTGAGATTATGTTTTGTGACGTATATGCTTAGCCATGTGATTTGGCTAGTTTGTGTTTGAACTCATAGTTTATAATGGTTTATGGTATGTGATGCTAATGTGTAAATGTGGTATGTTTTAGTGAGACAAAAGAAAGGATAAATGTTGGTAAATTTTGGTAAGTTTTAGCATAAGATTGAATGATGCATGGAAAGAAATGCTTGATATGCTTTTGACATAGATTAGTAAAGCTTATGAGTATGGATTTGGGTCACTATTATATGATATGAAATGCTTATGTTTTGGTATTGAATTTGGCTGAATTGGTTGGGCAAATATACTTGTTCCTTTCCTTGTAGGTTGACCTAAATCGTGGTGGCAAATTGGCTAATCAAATGGCCTATTTTTGTCCACACGGGCAGAGACACGGGCATGTGTCTCAACCGTGTGCGACACATGGTCATGTTGTACAACCGTGTGTCCCTTGGGGTACCCTACAATTGTAAGTTAGGCTCGAGCACGGCCAAGGCGCACGGGCGTGTGGCTAGCTGTGTGACCCAAGCCAGTGTCAAGCACGACCAAGACACACGGGCGTGTCTTGTGGCCGTGTAAGCAAGTCAGTATGTATGCCTTGTTTTGACATGGCCTAGACACACGGGCGTGTCTAGTGCCGTGTAAGGCACACGGCCTGTTCATACAGGTGTGTGACTTGTACAACTTTGAGAAATGTTTAAATTTTAAAAAATTTTGTATGAGCTCGGTTTAGTACCGACCCTTTTCAAATGCATGTTTAAGTTTGCTATGACCTATATAAGGGACTTTGTATTAATGTTTGAATTATGATGCTATGATGCTTATGAAATGTACAGTAATTGTTTCGTTTTGTCCGTAATGTCTTTAAATCTAGTTTGGCTACGAATGCGGGTTAGGGGTTCTAACGCCCCAAAAATAGGGGGTTTGTAATTTTGCGTTAGCTAACAAAACTACATGTTTGATTGAGTGGTTAGATGATTTGGGTGAGTTAGGGAGTGTCTGAGAAGCCTGGGTTCAAGTCCTGGCTTTTGCAAAAATTTTAATTTTTGCTCTTAAGTGAATCTGGACGTTGGTATGTCGGGCTTATATTTTATTACGACTGATTGATGTCACAAAAAGAGCCTATGGCTTATTGGTAGTGGCGTGTGGAATGGTGTTCAAGGTCTGAGGTTTGAGCGTGGAGTAGCACAATTGAGGTATTTATTTTGCAGTTGGTTTCGGCCAGTGGTTGTGTTACAGAGAAATTCTGATGGAGGAGTTATGGAGAGTGATGAGGAGTGATTCAAGGAGTAAATGAAGGAGGGATAAGGGGAGAGATTTTAGGAGAAAGTCAAAGAATTCAAATTAGGGAGAGTTGTAGCCGATTGGGGTATTTGGAGTATGCAAATTTAGTTAGGGGTCCCTTTGTGCGCATTTTCAGCAATTGCTAAGTGAATGGGTGCCGAATTTCCTCTCTATCATTTTGGGTTTTTGTTATTTTTGGCATTTCTGGCTTCTTTTCTCCTTAGTGCTGATTTCGCAAGTTACCTTTCATGCTCTTTCGAGATTTGATTAGTGTAAGTTTTTGGTGTCAAAATCCCTATTCTCAATTTCTTTTCTTCTTCTTTTTGCAAAATCACATTACTCTTTTCCTCTAACATTTCATTTCTTTTTTTCCCATAGTGCTACCGGTTTGCCTCTATATAGCTAAACCTTTCCTGTTTCATTCTTTGAGTTCTATTCCTTTCTTCCTCCCTTGTCTCAATCTAGGCCGAATCCATCCCCTTTTCCTTTATCATTCACTTATTTTCTATTCTCTTTTTCTTTACTTCCTCTAACCGAATGCTACTCCCCTTGTTCCTTTCTCAAATATTCTAGTGTTAGGCCGAATATTACACTCTTGTGCTTTGGAAGTGCCTTGGCCAATTAGCTCTCTTTTAATCTCGGTAAGTGATTGTGCCCTTACTTCAGCACTTGTATGTATACTGCAGTCAGTTAATGGTGTTTGGAAATATAGGGTTTTGGAGAAGAGGAAATTACTGCTAGTCTTGGTTCAGTTTAAGTGGGAAACCACTTCTCGTTCGATCAAGGTAATATATGGTGATATGTTGGTTTTTGGTATAAGTTGAGTATTGTCTTTGGGAAGTGAGTAACGTAGTATCTCGATGCCAATAGGTTGGTGCTCAAGGGGTGTTCATAGGCTTTCATGAAATGGTGTGTAACCATACACCATTCTGTACTGTCAAAAGCAGAAAAGGTGTGTATCCACACCCTTATCTGACTGTGAATCGACAAAAGTCGAAAAGCTAAAATGTCAAAACTACGACATTTGAGGCCTCATGAGCGTGCGATCGCTCGTGGGGTAAACTGAGCCCATAAATAATGGACGGTAGACTGTAAAGGCCGTCACGAGCTTTTTCGTGGACCTAAGCCGTTAAAGACCATGTTGGGCCGAAATTGGCCGTGTGGGCCCAATGGGCTCGTCGGCCCTATACAAATTAAATCCACGATAATTGGTAAATATTGGACTGGGCTATTTAGGTCACATAGCTGTAATTGACTTTGCGCTAAATGGGCCACACGAGCGTGTGGGCCCACTTGGGCCGAGTAATGGGCCTTGGGCTCATTTACACTGTTATGACCATTTAGGCTATCTGTGATGCTCGAAGTGATTATAGACCTTCGGAGAGGTCGTTATCTGTACCAAGACCCAAAATGGACAAAATACCCCTAAAGGGTAAAATTACTATTTTGCCCCTGATCGACGCAATAACCATTGTACCCCTAGTGGTAGGTTAATTGATGTTTGTATGACATTAATATGACTTGTTTTGAGTATGACATACTGCATACACATAATATTTATGACACGACATACTGCATGGGGTTGGGTTTCTAATTTGGAGGAAGTACTGTATTAGTGGCTTTACCACGTAGTTACTGCTCTAGTGGCTTTGCCACGTTTACTGTTATTAGTAGCATTGCTACGTTACTATTAGCAACTTCGCTGCGATATTGGTGTGTTGGCTGGGTGGGTCGATTTAATCCCCACATGGTGTGTTGGTTGGTACAGATGGTGTGTTGGTTGGATTGGGATGGGTTACATGATTGCACTGTACTGATACTGAATCGGGCTTAGGCCTATACTGTTACTGTATAGGGCTAAGGCCCAGACTGTTATTGCATGTTGTTTACTATCTGACTAATAAGGGATTACACATTAGTTTTCGTAAACTCACCATTTTCTTTTAACTGCGCAGGTAATCCCAACCTTAAACCATTTGGAGCCGCGAGGGACTTGGAGGTGGCCACACGAATGCAGTTGATCAACAACTTGACTTTTTTATTCTAAAGTTCATATTGGGTTTTGATCTAGTAATAAGGCCTTTTATGGGTTTAAGTTTTAATTGGGCTTTTGATTCATTATCTTAAGATGCTAGTCTAGAGAAACACGGGTTTTCAAATTATTCAAGGTTTTCAAAAGAACACGAGCGTTAAACATCAATGTTTTCAAAATGCTTCTGTGGTTTAAGTTGAACTAATATACCAAAAGGCATGTAATTTGGCAAGCAATGGTAACGAGATAATTTGATAATAGTGATAGAAAGGTCTTTAACTTAAAATTAGATTTATAACGATAAGTCTTGTTTTAGAAAAATATTTCGATGTGATATGCTAGATGTCGTCGCAACGTCTAGGCCAGGTTTGGGGTGTTACATTTAGTGGTATCAAAGCCAGGTTACAAAACTCAGCTGTGGAGTGGGTTTTTGAAAATTTGAGTTTTAACGTTGTGATTGGAAATGTGGCACACCGAGTCTCCAGCACCAAATTTGTAAGTTTTCTGACTCTGTTTACTGTTATAGACTGAAATGTATTATTGAGGGACTACTATAGGTAGTTAGAGTAGGTTGAGACTATAGAAGACTGAAAACTATAGTAAGATTCTATTCTGCGGGAACAAACCCCAATTACTGCCGTTCATAACACATTGTTAATAATTACTGAAATTATAAACTGGTACATAAGACTTTTAAATAGATAATTCATTATCGAAATGAGCACAAGAGGTACTCGCGAAAGGGGTACACGAGGCCACGGTAGAGGCCGAGAAAGTGCTAGGGCTAGGCCTTCAACATCGGGTCACATGCCTACTAGGGAGGCACCAGCCTCACCAGTAACTGAGACAGGGTCTCATGACCGAGCAGTTGGAGATGATGCTCTATTCCAAGAAATGTTACGTGTTCTTGGAAGGGTTACTGGAGCGAGTACTGGATTAGTGGGGCGAGGGTCAATATCTGAGCGACTCCGATCTAACGGAGTGGAAATCTTTAGGGGTATTTCTGGTGTAGCCCCAAATGTGGTAGGGTATTGGTTGGAGGCTACCGAGCAGATAATGGATGACCTTGACTGTACTATAGATCAAAATTTAAAACGAGTAGTATCTTTACTGCGAGATGAGGCCTACCAATGCTGGCTCATCGTGAGAGAGGGTATGCAGGCCGACCGTTTGACATAGGATTTCTTTAAAGTGGCCTTTTCGGGGAAGTATGTGGGGGCAAGTTATGTGGATGCCTGAAGGAAGGAATTTCTAAACTTGACCCAGGGGAACAAGATGGTGGCAGAGTACGAGGCAGAGTTTCTGTAGCTAAGTCGGTATGCTCCCGGGATAGTCACAACTAAGTATGAAAGCTATGTGTGGTTCGAGGATGGCCTCCGAGATGAGTTACGTGTGCTGATATCTCTGCAACGGGAGCAAGACTTTGCTGCCCTTGCAGAGAAGGTAAAAATTGCTGAGGATGTGAAATGCTCTGAGCGCCAGAACCACGAGAAAGATAGTGGCAGAAATAAGAGGGATTTTGGACCCTTGTGTTCTTTTGGAAGGCCTATAAAGAGGGCTAAATTTGAAGGGCCAGTCCGAGTAATTCCTGTTATTGCTGCAAGACTGCAACCTTGCGCTGATTGTGGAAGAGCTCACTAAGGTGAATGTTGGAAGCAAACTCGGGCGTGCTTCCAGTACAGGTCCATAGATCATCAGGTTAAAAATTATACTCAGAGGCTTCTTCAGATGCAAGCTACAAGTCAGGGCCATGCTCAACCAGGAAGAGGTGGTCAGCAGCCACCGAGAGGCCATGGATAGGCCAGGGGTGAAAATGGTTTAGGGCAAGGTCGTGCAGCATTGGATAGAGGTGCTGGTAAAACTAAGATGAGACAGCTAGCGTTGGTCTATGCTGCTCGTCGCCGAGAGGATGGTGATGCCCCTGACGTCATAACTAGTACGTTCCTGATTTTTAATGTACCATACACTGCTTTAATTGATATTGGGTCCACACACTCGTATGTTGCATACAATGTGTCTGAGACGCTGGGTATTCAGTTTGAAAATACTATTAGTGTGATGATTGTGTTGAGTCCACTGGGATAGTCGGTTAGGGTGAATAAATTGTTCAGAGACGTGCCTCTAGAGGTCCAAGGGGTTGTCTTTCTGGTGGATTTGATGGAACTGCCGTTTGGAGAATTCGATATTATATTGGCCATTGATTGGCTCGTAAAACACTGTGCAAAATTAGATTACGCTGCTAAGCATATGGTGTTGAAGTCTATTGAGGATGAGAAGGTGACTATGATAAGAGATCAGAGAGATTATCTGTCTAATGTAATATCAGCATTAAGGGCCGAGAAACTGGTTTGTAAGGGTTGCGAGACGTTTTTAGCTTATGTTAGCATTTCTGATTGTAAAGGTCCTTCTGTTAGAGATGTCAGAACTGTTAAGGAGTTTTCAAATGTATTTCCTGAAGAGCTTCCTAGGTTGCCTCCAAATCGTGAGGTCAAATTCAGTATTGAGCTCCAACCTGGAATAGCTCCAATGTCTATCGCCCCTTATAGAATGGCACCGAAAGAGCTGGTGGAGTTAAAGGCCCAAATCCAAGAGCTACTAGACCGAGGATTCATTTGACCGAGTGTGTCTCTATGGGGAGCGCCAGTGTTGTTCATGAAGAAGAAGGATGGATCCATGCGCAAGTGCATCGATTATCAGAAATTGAATAAACTGACTATCAAGAACAAGTACCCTTTTACCGAGGATAGGTGATCTGTTTGACCAGCTACGAGGAGCTTCAGTTTTCTCTAAGATAGATCTTTGTTCTAGGTACCATAAGCTAAAAGTTAAGGAGGCTGATGTGTATAAGACTGCATTTAGGACTCGTTATGGTCACTACGAGTTTCTAGTGATGCCATTTGGGTTGACGAATGCACCAGCAGCTTTCATGGATTTGATGAACCGAGTATTTCAGTCCTATCTGGATCGATTCATAGTTGTGTTTTTAGACGACATCCTGGTGTATTCAAGAACCGAGGTGGATCATGATGCACATCTTCAAATTGTTTTGCAGATTCTAAGGGAAAATAAACTTTACGCAAAGTTCAGCAAAGTGTGAGTTCTGGCCACGAGAAGTGACATTTCTAGGTCACGTGGTGTCTGTCGAGGGGATTAAGGTTGATCCTCAAAAAATGGAAGCCGTATTGAATTGGAAACCACCAAAAATGGTATCTAAGATTCGAAGCTTTCTGGGTTTGGCTGGGTATTACAGACATTTTGTTGAGGGGTTTTCATTGATTGCTGCACCTTTGACTAAGTTACTGCATAAAGGGGTACCGTTTAATTGGACTGATAAGCAACAAGAGAGTTTTGAGAAATTGAATAAAGTTCTGACTGAGGCAACTATTTTAAAACAACCAGAGTCTAGGAAGGAATTCACTGTCTACAGTGATGCGTCGCACATTAGATTGGGTTGTGTGTTGATGCAAGTGGGTAAGATGATTTCCTACACGTCTCGTTAGCTTAAGCCTCACGAGACGAATTATCCCACTCACGACTTGGAGTTAGCTGCGGTGGTTTTTGCACTAAAGATTTGGAGGCATTACCTATATGGTAAGAAGTCTATTATTTACACAGATCATAAAAGCCTCAAGTACCTCCTTACTCAAAAGGAGTTGAACCTTAGGCAACGGAGGTGGATAGAGTTGTTTAAGGATTATGATTGTTCAATTGAGTTCCACCCTGGTAGGGCTAACGTGGTAGCTGACGTATTGAGCCATAGGGTTGTATCTGATTTGAGAGCAATGTTTGCTCGTCTCAGCCTGTTTGATGATGATAGCTTGTTAGTTAACCTTTAAGTGAGACCGACCTGGACTGATCAAATTAAGGAGAAACAGTTGTTGGATGAGTCATTGGTTCCTCGTTTCAGATTAGTTGAGAATGGAGAAACTACGAATTTTGGGCTAAATAGTGAGGGAGTACTATGTTTTCGTGGGAGAGTTTGTATACCGAGGGATTCTGATTTGAGGCAATTTATACTGCAGGAGGCGCATAGTAGTCCATATGCTATGCATACTAGCAGAAACAAGTTATACCGAGATCTTCGTAAGCTATATTGGTGGCCTGGATTGAAATGCGAAGTTACCAAATACGTGAGTAAGTGCCTGACTTGCTAGCAAGTTAAAACTAAGCATCAACTGCCTTCTAGGTTACTGTAGCCAGTAAAGATTCCACTCTGGAAGTGGGAGGGTAACCATGGATTTTGTAAGTGGGCTACCCTTAACGCCGACTAAGAAGGATTCGGTATGGGTTATTGTAGACTGATTGACTAAATCTGCCCACTTTATAACGGTCCGCACAGATTATTTGCTGCAGAAATTGGCCAAGTTGTATGTGGCTGAGATTGTGAGAATCATATCTGACAGACATCCTAGATTTACATCTTGGTTCTGGAAGAAGTTACACGAAGCTTTGGGTACAAGGTTGGACATTAATACTGCGTTCCATACTAAATCAGGTGGTCAGTTAGAGAGGGTGATTCAAATAATAGAAGACATGTTAAGATGCTGTGTAATTGATTTTTGAGGCAGTTGGGAGGACTACTTGCCGTTGGCAGAGTTCGCTTACAACAACAGTTATCAGTCCAGTATTTAGATGGCACCGTACGAGGCATTATATGGTTGTAGGTGTCGTACTCCTACCTGTTGGACGAAACTTGGTGACCGGTGAGTTCTGGGGCCAGAGTTAGTTTTTGATACTGAAGAAAAGGTAAAGTTGATTCAAAATCAGTTAAAGGAAGCATCTGATAGGCAGAATTTGTATGTAGACTTGAAGCGTAAGGATATCGAGTTCTGTGTGGGGGATTATGTTTTTCTAAAGGTCTCACTATGGAAGAAAATTTTGAGATTTGGGCGGAAAGGCAAGCTTAGCCCTAGATATATTGGGCCTTACCGAGTGTTGAAACGTGTGGGACCAGTTGCCTATTAGCTAGAGTTGCCTCCAAAATTTGACAGGATTCATGATGTGTTCCATGTTTCCGTGCTAAGGAGATACCGCTCTGATCTTACGCATGTTATGCCTGTGGAGGAGATCGAGGTTAGGCCTGATATGACCTTCAAGAAGAACTGGTGCAGATACTGGGTTGTGATGTTAAAGTATTAAGGAGGAAATCAGTCCCATTGGTCAAGGTGCTTTGGTGTAATCACGGTTCAGAGGAAGCCAGATGGGAGCCTGAGCAGGCAATCCGACAACAATACCCTAACCTTTTCTGACCAGGTAAATTTTAAGGCCGAAATTTCTATTAGGGGGTAAAGTTGTAACGCCCCAAAAATAGGGGGTTTGTAATTTTGTGTTATCTGACAAAACTGCATGTTTGATTGAGTGGTTAGATGATTTGGGTGAGTTAGGAGTGTCTGAGAAGCCTAGGTTCAAGTCCTGACTTTTGTAGAAATTTTAATTTCTGCTATTAATCGAATTTGGACGTTGGTATGTAGGGATTATATTTTATTACGACTGATTGATGTCACAAAAGAGCCTGTGGCTCACTGGTAGTGCCGTGTGGAATGGTGTTCAAAGTTTGAGGTTTGAGCATGGCGCAGCACAATTGGGGTATTTATTTTGCAGTTGGTTTCGGCCAGTGCTTGTGTTACAGTGAAATTCTGGTGGAGGAGTTGTGAAAAGTGATGAGGAGTGATTCAAGGAGTAAATCAAGGATGGATAAGGGGAGGGATTTTAGGAGAAATTCAAGGAATTCAAATTAGGGAGAGTTGTAGCCGATTGGGGGATTTGGAGTATGCAAATTCAGCTAAGGGTCCCTTTATGTGTATTTTTGACAATTGGTGAGTGAATAGGTGCCGAATTTCCTCTCTGTCATTTCGGGTTTTTATTATTTTTGGCGTTTCTGGTTTCTTTTCTCCTTATTGCCGATTTCGCAAGTTATCTTTCGTGCTCTTTCAGGATTTGATTAGTGTAAGTTCTTAGTGTCGAAATCCCTATTCTCAATTTCTTTTCTTATACTTTTTGCCAAATCACATTACTCTTTTCCTCTAACATTTCATTTCATTTTTTCCCATAGTGCTATTGGTTTGCTTCTCTATAGCCGAACCTTTCCTATTTCATTCTTTGAGTTCTATTGATAATTTCCTTTCTTCCTCCCTTGTCTCCATCTAGGCTGAATCTATCCCCTTTTCCTTTATCTTTCACTTACTTTCTATTCTCTTCTTCTTTACTTCGTCTGACCGAATGCTACTCCCCTTGTTCCTTTCTCAAATATTCTAGTGGTGTTAGGCCGAATATTACACTCTTGTGCTCTAGAAGTGCCTTAGCCGATTAGTTCTCTTTTAATGGTGTGCCTTAGCCAGTAAGTGACCGTGCCCTTACTTCAGCACTTGTATGTACACTGTAATCCATTAATGGTGTTTGGAAATACAGGTTTTCGGAGAAGAGGAAATCGCTGCTAGTGTTCGGTATCAGTTCAAGTGGGAAACCACTTCTCGTTAACTCAAGGTAATATATGGTGATATGTTGGTTTTGGTATAAGTTGAGCATTGTCTTTGGGAAGTGAGTAACGTAGTATCTCGATGCTTGTAGGTTGGTGTAACGCCCCGTACCCGAGACCTTCGCCGAAGTCGAGCATGAGGTGTTACTAAACTTAATTTCATCAATTAAACAGCCTAAACAATTTATTTTTAAAATTTCCAGACAAGCTGGCTAACTGTGTCACAGTCACTTAAAAATTTATATCTCGAGTTACGAAACTCAAAATAAAATTCCGTAAATTTTTCCTAAAACTAGACTCACATATATATCTACTAAATGTTTTCTAGAATTTTTTGTCAAGCCAATTAGTACAGTTTAATAGTTAAATTTTACCCTGTTTCAGCATTCGACTGCTTTGACCTCTGTTCACTACAAACCACTTTTCTCTTTGTACAGAACTCAAAATACTATTCTATTTATATATATTAAAACTAGACTCAATAAGGAATATGTACATATAAAGTATAACTTCTAATTATTTTTTTACAATTTTTGGTGAATTTCCAAAATCAAAATAGGGGATCCAGAAATTGCTCTGGCCCTATTTCACAAAAATTTAAACATCTCATAAAATATCATTCATATACCTATTTTGTTCAATCCATATGAAAATAGACTCATTAAGTTTCAATTTCATAACTTATGAAAATAGACTCATTAAGTTTCAATTTCATAACTTACTCATCATTTAATTCCATTTCTACTATTTTTAGTGATTTTTCAAATTTACATCATCATTGTTCTTTGATTCTGCTTTTATGGCAAATTTCACTTTACTAAGGATTTTCATGGACTAAATATCATTTTAACCATACATAACATCAAATATGACTTAGATTGGCCATTCCAATGGCTAATCATTTACAAACTCTTTTCTTGCCAAACCATAGTCATATCATAAGATCAATTACACAAAGTGAGTATTTTGCCATACATGCCACATTCAAAATATACAAGCCATTTTACCGATTTAAGCCTTCGGATAGTGTGAACGAGTCTTCGACCTATCCCGATTCTCAAGCCGGCTTGTCAAAACTACAATGAAAGAAAAGGAGGGAGTAAGCATAAATGCTTAGTAAGTTCACATGCAAATACCAAGTAACATAATCACACAATTCTACATAAAACATCATTTACATTTAATATCTTTCAACGATTTCATCTTACCAAGTTTTCAACCCGAGGATTTAAACACATACCTGTCAAATTTTCTCATTTACCACACTTACCAACATGTCACCTTCGTTTTAGGCATTCTTCTTATTTTTTTAAGATCCCCCCGTTGAACACATCGGAATATAATTCGAATACACGGAAAGTTTGTACGTAAGTGCCACATATGTAGCCAAGCTACCATGTAACCCGCCCATAAGCGAACTCGGACTTAACTAAACGAGCTCGGGCGTTCGCATCCATAAGTGAACTCAGACTCAACTCAACGAGCTCGGATGCCTAGTTACATCTCACGAACTCGAACTCAACTCAACGAGTACGGACATTTGCATCCATAAGTGAACTCGGACTCAACTTAACGAGTTCGGATGCCCAACCATCCTAGTGACATGTCACTTGTATTCTAATCTATTCCCAAGGTTCAAACGGGCTTTTTCCTCGATTACACATCTTTGCCGTCTTCCACGGAACATCGAAACCGATACTCGGTAGCAATTCATAATTTGTATATTATTCAATAATAACCATAAAACATAATATTTCATGATATTAATTATCATATCCCATAAATAACATTAAATTACTTAAAATGAAAATTATGTTACTACATTTACACATGAACTTACCTCGGTATAAAATTATTAGCAATCAAGCCTATTCTTCGTAAACTTTGTTTTTCCCTCGATCACGACTTGAATCTCGTTTCTCTTGATCTATAATGCCAAATTAATCTTATTTAATACATATATTCATCAAAACAGCATTTAATACAAACTTTGGCAAAATTACATTTTTGCCCCTAAACTTTTGCAAAATTACACTTTTGCCCCTAGGCTCGGGAATTAAACTTCATCCTATTTTCTTATGTTTTATGACATGCTGATCATTTTTCCTTTCTATGGCAGCATCAATTTCACACTCTAACATGTACTTATGACTATTAGGTATTTTTACCGATTAAGCCCTTTTACTCGTTTTCGCTTAAAACCGAGTAGTACAAGTTGTCTGACATGATTTAAAACCTCATATTCTATCATAAAACACCAAAATACACAAATTTCACCTATGGGTATTTTTCCAAATATGAACCCTAGGTTACATTATTGCTAGCATAAGCTAAATCGAGCTATAGGGATTTCAAAAATGTAAAGAACATTAAAAACGGGGCTTGGAATCACTTACTATGGAGCTTGCAAGCTTGAAACAAACCCTGGCTATGGAGAACCCTTTAATTTTCGTTCTAATGAAGAAGATGGACATATTTTTCCATCTTTTTCCTTTTTTTAATCTTTTAATTACCAAATGACCAAAATACCCTTAATACCTTTCTTTGAAAATTTTCATGTACAAGCCCATTTTTGTCCAAAATTATAGAAATTGGTAAAATTTCTATTTAAGACCTCCTCATTAATATTCCAAAGTAATTTCATGCTAAAAAATTCTAGAATGCAAGTTTTGCAAATTATTCGATTTCGTCCCTAATTTCAACTTAAGCACTTTATGCATAGAATTTCGTCACGAAATTTTCACACAATCATGCAATCATATCATAAACCTCAAAATAATCATAAAATAATTATTTCTCTCTTGAATTTGTGGTCCCAAAACCACTATTCTGATTAGACCCTAATTCGGGATATCACAACTCTCCCCCCCCTTTTTGGATTTTCGTCCCCGAAAATCTTACCAGTAAATAGGTGTGGGTATTGATTCCTCATAGTTTCCTCAGGTTCCCATGTAGTCTCTTCTACCCAGTGCTTTTGCCAAAATACTTTCACGAGAGCGACACTTTTATTTCTTAGTTACTTGACCTCTCGAGCTAAAATCTTAATCGGTTCTTCTTCGTAAGTCATATCCGGTCGTAGCTCGATTTCTGTCGGTGAAATTATATGTGAAGGGTCCGAACTATACCGACGTAGCATAGATACGTGAAACACATCATGTATCTTCTGTAATTCAGATGGCAATGCTAGCCGATAAGCTACTGGTCCAACTTTTTCAATTATTTCATACGGTCCAATAAAACGCGGACCTAACTTGCCCTTCCGTCCAAATCTAAGAACTTTCTTCTATGGAGACACTTTCAAAAATACCTTATCACCAACTTGAAACTCGATTTCTTTTCATTTCAAATCCGCATAAGATTTCTGTCTATCCGAAGCAACTTTCAAACAATCTCGAATCACTTTCACCTTTTCTTCGATTTCTTTTATTAGATCAACTCCATAAATCTGATTTTCCTTGAGTTCAGTCCGATACAATGGTGTCCGACATTTACGACCACACAATGCTTCAAAAGGTGCCATCTTCAAACTCGTCTGATAACTATTATTATAAGCAAATTCTACTAACGGTAAGTACCTTTCCCAACTACCTTGAAATTCCAATACTCAACATCTGAGCATGTCTTCAAGAATCTGAATTACTCTCTCTGATTGTTCATTAGTTTGTGGATGAAAGGCAGTGCTGAAATTTAACTTTGTACCTAATGCCTCTTGCAATTTTTGCCAAAACCGCGAAGTAAATCTCGGATCTCTATCCAAAATGATTGACAAAGGTATTTCGTGAAGTCTAACAATCTCACTGATATACAATTCAGCCAACTTATTAAGAGAATAATCCATACGTACCGAAATAAAATGAGCCGATTTAGTCAGTCTGTCAACTATTACCCAGATGGCATCTTTCTTCCCCAGAGTTAATGGCAATCCTGATACAAAATCCATAGTAATCCAATCCCATTTCCAGTCAGAACCATGATAGGCTGGAGTAGTCCCGAAGGTACTTGGTGTTCAGCTTTCACTTGTTGACAAACTAAGCACTTTGATACAAACTCGGAGATATCTCTTTTCATTCCGTTCCACTTATACATTTTCTTCAAGTCATTATACATTTTCGTACTGCCCGGGTGATCCGTCAAACAACCATTATGTGCTTCATGTAAAATCTTTTGAATCAACTCATCATTTTTCGGTACACAAATCCGATCTTTAAACATCAAGCAACCATCAGAACTGATTCTGAAATCTGGCCTTGTATCAACCTCACATTGTTTTCTTTTGGCTTGCAAATCTTCATCGCTTTTCTGAGCTTCACAAAGCTCTTGTAAAAACATCGGTCTTGCTCTTAACTCTGCTAAAAGCAAACCATCATCTAATACCTTTAATTGAGTATTCATAGCTCTCAAATCAAATAGCAACTTTCCGCTCAAAGCATCGGCAACTACATTCGCTTTTCCCTGATGGTAGTCAATAACAAGCTCATAATCTTTCAATAACTCCAACCATCTTCGCTGTCTCAAATTCAAGTCTTTTTTTGACATCAAGTACTTAAGACTTTTGTGGTCGGTATATACTCGGCACTTTTCACCATACAAATAATGTCGCCAAATCTTCAAAGCAAATACTATAATAGCCAGTTCTAAATCATGAGACGGATAATTTCTTTCGTGAGATTTTAACTGCCTCGAAGCATAAGCCACCACTTTTCCTTCTTGCATAAGTACACATCCCAAGCCGTTTAAAGAGACATCACTATACACCACAAATTCTTTACTTGACTCGGGTTGTACCAACACTGGTGCTTCAGTTAGTAACTTTTTCAATTTTTCAAAACTCTGTTGACATTCTTCCGTCCACTCGAATTTAACATCCTTTCGAAGTAGTCTAGTTATAGGAGCAGCAATTATAAAAAATCCATTTACAAACCGCTGATAATACCCAGCTAGCCCCAAGAAATTTCTGACCTCGGTTACATTTTTTGGTGGTTTCCAATCAACAATGGCTGAAATTTTACTAGGATCAACCCGTATACCATCATCTGAAACAACATGACCAAAAAATCCAACTTCCTGGAGCCAAAATTCACTTTTACTAAACTTGGCATATAATTGCTTATTTCTCAAAGTTTGTAAAACTATCTTCAAGTGCTCAGCATGCACTGTCTCATCTTTTGAATAAATTAAGATGTCATATATAAATACCACAACAAATTTGTCCAAGTATGGCCGAAATATGCGATTCATCAAATCCATAAACACAGCAGGAGCATTTGTCAACCCAAATGGCATAACTAAAAATTCATAATGACCGTACCTTTTCTAAAAGCAGTTTTAGGCACATCCGACTCTTTTACTCGCAGCTGGTAGTACCCAGATCTCAAGTCAATCTTTGAAAACCATGTTGCTCATTTTAGCTGATCAAACAAATCATCAATTCTCGGCAACGGATACTTGTTCTAGATTGTCACCTTGTTTAATTGCCAATAGTCAACACACAATCTCATAGAACCATCCTTCTTTTTCACAAATAATACGGGAGCACCCCAAGGTGAAAAGCTCGGTCTCACAAAGCCTTTGTCAGTCAATTCTTGCAATTACGACTTTAATTCCTTCAACTCTGTTGGTGCCATTCTATACGGAGCAATCAAGATCGGAGTTGTTCCCAGTATCAAATCAATACCAAATTCTACTTCCCTAACTGGAGGCAAACCCGTCAATTCTTCTGGAAATACGTCTGCAAATTCACACACAACCGGCACTGATTCAACTTTCTTTTCAACTTCTTTTGTATTAATTACATACGCCAAATAAGCTTCATAACCCTTTCTCAAATATCTCTGAGCCGACATTGAAGAAATCATACTAGATAATGCCTCGATTTGTCCGATTCAACCCAGAATTTCACCACTTTCACACTTTAATTCTATAACCTTTTCTTTGCAATTTATTATAGCATCATGCAATGTCAACCAATCCATACCCAAAATAACATCAAATTCATCAAACGGCAACAATATCAAGTCGGACGGAAAGTAATGACCCCGAATCATTAAAGGACATTTCTTGCATACTTTATCAACTATCACACATTTGCCTAATGGATTCGACACTCTAATCATAAATTCTGTGTACTCAACAGGCATATTCATACTAGACACCAATTTCATGCACACATATGAATGAGTAGAACTGGGATCAATCAAAGCATTAACATTAACATCATAAAGAGAAAATATACCAGTAATCACGTCGGGTGATGAAGCATCTTCACGTGCCTTTATAGCATAAGTTCTAGCTGGAGCTCTTGCTTCAGGTTTAGCTGCTAAATCTCTGACTACATTCTTGCTGCTTGCTTCATTTCCAGCTTTTCTCGAATATCTTCCCCTCGAGTTTGCACCACTAGCTTTTACACTCTGAAATTTTTCTTTCTCAACTCTCTCTGGGCAGCCTCTAATAAAATGATCCGGAGAACCACACCGAAAACATTCATTCGCTCTACATGGGCCAAAATGATTTTTGCCACACCACTGGCACTCGGGCTTAACAAATCTCGAATTCCCCACACTAGCCACGGAAGTAGTCTGAGATTTAAGACCCACATTTTGTTTCTTAGAATTTCCATATGATTGTCCGGCCGAAACCTGAGAATGAGGATTCATATTTCTAGATTTTCTAGATTGTTGTGAGAATGAACTGCTCGTCGATCTTTTCTTCCAACTTCTAGTCTTAGCCTCTACTTTTTTCTTCTCTTTAAGTAGTTCTTCAGCCTTGCAAGCTCGATCAACAAGTACTACCATTTCTTTTAATTCAAGAATCCCAACAAATACTTTGATGTCTTCATTAAGTCCGTCTTCAAATCGTTTGCACATTTTAGCTTCTGTAGGAATGTATTCTCTAGCATACTTACTCAACCTGACGAACTCCCTTTCGTATTCAGTAACTGTCATGTTCCCCTGCTTTAATTCAAGAAACTCTTTACGCTTTTGATTAACAAATCTTTCACTGAGGTATTTCTTCCGAAATTCTTCTTGAAAGAATTCCCAAGTCACTTTCTCTTTCGGCACCACTGAAATCAATGTCTTCCACCAATGATAGGCTAAATCCCTCAACAATGATATAGCACATTTCAAGCATTCCTTAGGTGTACAAGACAATTCATCAAATACCCGAATAGAATTCTGAAGCCAAAACTCTGCTTTCTTAGCATCATCATCAATATTTGCCCTGAGTTCTTGAGGAATCGGGGGAGGTGGGGGAGGTTGTACATTCGGGTTCGTACGAACGAACTCCGTATACCAAGCATTCATCTTTTGGAGAAAGGCTTCCCGAGCCCCTTCTCCTCCTCCTTGACCAACAGTAGGAGGTGGATTTTCAGTCAGCACCGCCCCTTCAGCTGGAGCTGGTACATTACTCTCTACATCATCAGCCACAGCTGGATCGGGATCCATTTACTATAAAAAAATCATTTAAAAGGTCAGCAGTCGTCACACTCTCACAATATATATATATGGCATGTATAGCAAAACTCGTACATACAACACATTAGTCTGAAAACTGACTAAACCTAGTTCTAATACCACCAAATGTAATGCCCCGTACCCGAGACCGTCGTCGGAGTCGAGCATGAGGTGTTACTAAACTCAATTTCATCAATTAAACAGCTTAAACAATTTATTTTTCAAATTTTCAGACAAGCTGGCTAACTGCGTCATAGTCGCTTAAAAATTCATATCTCGAGTTCCGAAACTCAAAATAAAATTTAATAAATTTTCCCTAAAACTAGACTCATATATCTATCTACTAAATGTTTTCTACAATTTTTTGTCAAGCCAATTAGTACAGTTTATTAGTTAAAGTTTACCCTATTTCAGCATTCGACTGCTTTGACCTCTGTTCACTACGAACCATTTTTCTCTTTGTACAGAGCTCAAAAGACTATGCCATTTGTATCCTTTAAAACTAGACTGAATAAGGAATATGTAAATATAAAGTATAACTTCTAATTATTTTTTTACAATTTTGGTGAATTTCCAAAATCAGAACAGGGGATTCAGAAATTGCTCTGCCCTATTTCACAAAAATTTAAACATCTCATAAAATATCATTCATATACCTGTTTTGTTCAGTCCATATGGAAATAGGCCCATTAAATTTCAATTTCATAACTTACTCATCATTTAATTCCATTTCTACTATTTTTAGTGATTTTTCAAATTTACATCACTGCTGTTGTCAGATTCTGTTTTATGGCAAATTTCACTTTACTAAGGATTTTCATGGACTAAATATCATTTTAAACATACATAACATCAAATATGACTTAGATTGGCCATTCCAATGGCTAACCATTTACAAACCCTTTTCTTGCCAAACCATATCCATATCATAAGATCAATTACACAAAGTGAGTATTTTGCCATACATGCCACATTCAAAATATACAATCCATTTTACCGATTTAAGCCTTCGGATAGTGTGAACGAGTCTTCGACCTATCCCGATTCTCAAGCCGGCTTGTCAAAACTACAATGAAAGAAAAGGAGGGAGTAAGCATAAATGCTTAGTAAGTTCACATGCAAATAGCACGTAACATAATCACACAATTCCACATAAAACATCATTTACATTTAATATCTTTCTACGATTTCATCTTACCAAGCTTTCAACCCGAGGGTTTAAACACATACCTGTCAAATTTTCTCATTTACCACACTTACCAACATGTCACATTCGTTTTAGGCATTCTCCTTATTTTCTTAAGATCCACTCGTTGAACACATCGGAATATAATTCGAATACACGAAAAGTTTGTACGTAAGTGCGACATATGTAGCCAAGCTACCATGTAACCCGCCCATAAGCGAACTCGGACTCAACTCAACGAGCTCGGGCGTTCGCATCCATAAGTGAACTCGGACTCAACTCAACGAGCTCGGATGCCTAGTTACATCTCACGAACTCGGACTCAACTCAACGAGTTCAGACATTTGCATCCATAAGTGAACTCGAACTCAACTCAACGAGTTCGGATGCCCAACCATCCTAGTGACATGTCACTTGTATTCTAATCTATTCCCAAGGTTCAAATGAGCTTTTTCCTCGATTACACATCTTTGCCGTCTTCCACGGAACATCGAAATCGATACTCGGTAGTAATTCATAATTTACATATTATTCAATAATAACCATAAAGCATAATATTCCATGATATTAATCATCATATCACATAAATAACATTAAATTACTTAAAATGACAATTATGTTACTACATTTACACATGAACTTACCTCGGTATAAAATTATTAGCAATTGAGCCTATTCTTCGTAAACTTTGTTTTTCCCTCGATCACAACTTGAATCTCGTTTCTCTTGATCTATAATGCCAAATTAATCTTATTTAATACATACATTCATCAAAACAGCATTTAATACGAACTTTGACAAAATTACATTTTTGCCCTTAAACTTTTACAAAATTACACTTTTGCCCCTAGGCTCGGGAATTAAACTTCATCCTATTTTCTTATGTTTTATGACATGCTGATCATTTTTCCCTTCGATGACAGCATCAATTTCACACTCTAACATGTACTTATGACTATTAGGTATTTTTACCAATTAAGCCCTTTTACTCGTTTTCGCTTAAAACCGAGTAGTACAAGTTGTCTAACATGATTGAAAACCTCATATTCTATCATAAAACACCAAAATACACAAATTTCACCTATGGGTATTTTTCCAAATATGAACCCTAGGTTACATTATTGCTAGCATAAGCTAAATCGAGCTATAAGGATTTCAAAAATGTAAAGAACATTAAAAACGTGGCTTGGAATCACTTACTATGGAGCTTGCAAGCTTGAAACAAACCCTAGCTATGGAGAACCCTTTAATTTTCGTTCTAATGAAGAAGATGGACATATTTTGCCATCTTTTTCCATTTTTTAATCTTTTAATTACCAAATGACCAAAATACCCTTAATACCTTTCTTTGAAAATTTTCATGTACAAGCCCATCTTTCTCCAAAATTTTAGAAATTGGTAAAATTTCTATTTAAGACCTCCTCATTAATATTCCAAATTAATTTCATACTAAAAAACTCTAGAATGCAAGTTTTGCTAATTATTCGATTTAGTCCCTAATTTCAACTTAAGCACTTTATGCATAGAATTTCGTCACGAAATTTTCACACAATCATGCAATCATATCATAAACCTCAAAATAATCATAAAATAATTATTTCTCTCTCAAATTTGTGATCCCAAAACCACTATTCTGATTAGGCCCTAATTTGGGATATCACAGTTGGTGCTCAAGGGGTGTTCGTAGGCTTTTCACGAAAAGATGTGTAACCATACATCATTCTGTACTGTCAAAAGCCAAAAAGGTGTGTATCCACACCCTTATCTGACTGTGAATCGGCAAAAGAAGAAAAGCTGTAATTCCGAAACTTCAGCATTTGAGGCCTCATGAGCGTGCGATCACTCGTGGGGTAAACCGAGCCCTCAAATCATGGGCGGTAGATTGTAAAGGCCACGACGACCTTTTCCATGGACTTAGGTTATTATAGGCCACGCTGGGCTGAAATGAGCTGTGTGGGCCCAATAGGCTCGTGGGCCCCAACAGATTAAATCCACGATAAGTGATAAATATTGGACTAGGCTATGTAGGTCACATAGCCATAATTGACTTTGGGCTAAATAGGTCACACAAGCGTGTGGGCCCACTTGGGTCGAGTAATGGGCCTTGGGCCCATTTACACTGTTATGACCATTTACGCTATCTGTGACTCTCGAAGTGAATGTAGACCTTTGAAAAGGTCGTTATCTATATCGAGACCCTAAAATAGGTAAAATAAACAAATACTCCTAAAGGGTAAAATTACTATTTTACCCCTAGTCGACGTAATGTCCATTGTACCCCTAGTGGTAGGTTAATTGATGTGTGTATGACATTTATATGATTGGTTTTGAGTATGACATACTGCATACACATAATATTTATGACACAACATGCTGCATGGGGTTGGGTTTCTAATTTGGAGGAAGTACTGTATTAGTGGCTTTGCCACGTAGTTACTGCTCTGGTGGCTTTGCCATATTTACTGTTATTAGCAGCATTGCTGCATTACTGTTAGCAACTTTGCTGCGATATTGGTGAGTTGGCTGGGTGGGTCGATTTAATCCCCACATGGTGTGTTGGTTGGTACGGCTGGTGCCTTGGTTGGATTGGGTGGGTTACATGACTGCACTGTACTGATACCGAATTGAGCTTAGGCCCACACTATTACTGTATAGGGCTAAGGCCCAGACTGCACTGATACTGTATAGGGCTAAGGCTCAGACTGTTGCTGCATGTTATTTACTATCTGGCTGATAAGGGATTACACACTGAGTTTTCGTAAACTCACCCTTTCTTTAACTGCGCAAGTAATCCCCAACCTTAAACGATTTGGAGCCGCGAGGGACTCAGAAGTGGCCACACAAATGCAGTTGATCATTAACTTGACTTTATTTATTCTAAATTTCATATTGGGTTTTGATCTTGTAATAAGGCCTTTTATGGGTTTAAGTTTTAATTGGGCTTTTGATTCCTTATATTAAAATGCTAGTCTAGGGAAACATGGGTTTTCAAATTATTCAAGGCTTTCAAAAGAACATGAGCGTGAAATATCAAAGTTTTCAAAATGCTTCCACAATTTAAGTTGAACTAATATACCAAATGGCATGTAATTTGGCAAGCGATAGTAACGAGATAATTTGATAATAGTGATAGAAAGGTCTTTAACTTAAAATTAGATTTTTAACGATACGTCTTATTTTAGAAAAACATTATGATGTGACACGTTAGATTTCGTCGCAACGTCTAGGCCAGGTTTGAGGTGTTATAGAGATGTTATATTTGGTTGGTATCAGAGCTATAGTTTAGTCAATTCTAGGACTACCACAGCGTATGTGAGTCTAGCTATACATGCCATATTTATGAACTGTGATAGTGTGATGAATCTTGACATTGAAATGTGTTTTTATATAGTAAATGGATCTCGAAAGAACCATAACGGATGATGCTGAAACCAATGCGCTTGCTCCCCGCAAGGGACTGCGCCATCTGATTCTAGACCAGTTATGGGTTGTCGTGATAGTGAGGCTAAGCAAACCTTCTATCAGATAATGAATGATTGGTTCACCCAATATATTAGAACCAATCCGGCTGTACAACAACCTCCACCTCCGGTTAATCTTTCTCAAGCTCCTGTCATGCCATCAATGAATTTGGTTCAGTTAAGTAAACCACCAGTCGATAAAATTAAAAAGTATAGGGCTGAAGAGTTCCGAGCTGCAACGAGTGATGATGCTGAAAAAACTAAGTTTTGGTTAGAAAACACAATAAGAGTGTTTGAGAATTATCATTAAATCTTGAAGAATGCATAAAATGTGTTGTTTCCCTTCTGAGAGATACAACGTATCATTGGTGGAAGACTTTGACATCTGTGGTTCTGAGTGAACGGGTTACTTGGAATTTCTTCCAAGCTAAATTTCGAAAGAAATATATCAATCAGAGATTCATCAATCGAAAATGCAAAGAGTTTCTCGAGCTTAAACAAGGTCGTATGTCTATCATAGAATAAGAGAGAGAATTCATAAGATTAAGTCAGTATGCTCATGAATGTGTATATACGGAGGCAATAATGTGCAAAAGATTTGAAGATGGTCTGAACGAGGATATTCGTTTGTTGGTCAGGATTCTGGAAATTAAAGAATTTGTTGTGCTCGTTGAATGAGCATGTAAAGCTGAGGATCTCAGTAAAGTGAAAAGAAAAGCAAATTTTGAAGCTAGAGAAGTACGAAAGAGATCATCGGGCAAATTAATTCAGTCTGCATCAAAGAAGTTTAGAGATAGCGTTCAAAGGCTAATGTGGGACATTCAAATAGGGATTGTGCTAGATCACAATCGAACTTTGAAGCTTCAACTACGTCTATTGCTAGTGTTGGTAATGCAAAGAATGAAAAGCCTGAGTGTGATTAGTGTGGAAGATGGCATTTTAGAGAATGTTGGGGAAAGAGTAATAACTGAGCTTGTTACAGTTGTGGTTCACGAAATCATTGTATAAAAGATTTCCCAGATTTAGCTAAAAAAGATCATGTTCAAAATCTGAGACCAAACAATAATGCTTCTCGTGGTAGACCTCCTAGGAATACCAAAAATGTAAGTAGTAGTCAAAGAGGAACAAAAGACACAACTGTTAGATCTGAGGCTCGTGCACCTGCCAGAGCCTATGCTATCCGAGCTCGCGAGGAAGCTTCATCCCCAAATGTGATTACGGGTACATTTACTCTCTATGATACTTCTGTGATTGCTTTGATAGATCTTAGATCAACGCATTCGTATATATGTATGAATTTGATGAACAGAAAGACTTTGCCTGTAGAGTCTACTGAATTTGTAATTAAAGTTTCAAACCCCCTAGGCAGATGTGTTCTAGTTGATAAAGTCTGCAAGAATTGTCCATTAATGTTTTGAGACACTTGTTTTCCGTCTAATTTGATGTTGTTACCTTTTAATGAATTTGATATAATTTTGGGTATGGATTTGTTAACTCTGCATGATGCTATTGTGAACTGCAAACAAAAAACTATTGATTTGAGATGCAAGAATGATGAAATAGTCAGAATTGAATCTAGTGATTTGAATGGATTGCCTACTGTGATATCTTCAATGAAAGCTTTAAGTATTGACAGAAAGGGTTGTGAAGCCTATTTTGCTTAAGTAATTGATTCGAGAGTGTCAGAAAAGAAAGTTGAATCAGTGCCTATTGTATGTGAGTTCCCTGATTTTTTCCTGAATAACTTTCGGGTTTAGCTCCGGTTAGAGAAGTTGAAATTGGCATTGAGTTCGTACCTAGTACTACTCTGATTTTGATAGCTCCATACAGAATGGCTCTGACTGAACTAAAAGAATTAAAGTCTCAGTTGCAAGAATTGACCGATAGAGGATTTGCTAGACCGAGTTTCTCACCTTGGGGTGCTTCGATTTTATTCATGAAAAAGAAAGATGGTACGATGAGAATGTGTATAAACTATCGTTAGTTGAACAAAGTGACTATCAAAAATAAGTATCCTCTGCCTCGAATTGATGATTTGTTTGATCAGTTGAAAGGAGCTATTGTGTTTTCGAAAATAGGTTTGAGATCAAGCTATTATCAGTTGTGAGTAAAAAGACTCAGATATTCCGAAAACCACTTTTAGAACGAGGTACAACTATTATGAATTCTTAGTTATGCCTTTCGGATTGACTAACACTTGCTATCTTTATGGATTTCATGAATAGAATTTTCAGACTGTGTTTTGATCAATTTGTTGTTCTATTCATTGATGACATTTTGATTTATTCTCGTAATGAATCCGAACATGCTGAGCCTTTGAGATTATTGCTACAGATTCTGCGAGATAAACAGTTTGCGAACTTCAGTAAAAGTGAATTCTAGTTACGAGAAGTTTGTTTTTTGGGTCATATTGTATCAGTATATGGTATCCAAGTTGATCCGAGCAAAATTTCAGCTATTTTGGAGTGGAAGCCTTCGAGAAATGTTGCTGAAGTCCGTAGTTTTTTGGGACTTTCCGGTTATTATAGAAGGTTTGTAAAAGGCTTTTCTATAATTGTGACTCCGTTGACGAAGCTACTTTAGAAAGATGTGAAGTTTGAATGGTCTGAAAAGTGTCAGAATAGCTTTGATCAGTTGAAAACTTTATTGACTGAAGCTCCGGTATTGGTACAACCCGAATTGGGTAAAGAATTTGTGATCTACAGTGATGCTTCATTGATTGGACTAGGATGTGTTTTGATGCAAGAAGGCAAAGTCATTGCCTATGCTTCGAGACAATTAAAGCCGCACAAAAAGAACTATCCAACACATGACCTTGAATTAGCCGCGATTCTGTTTGCTTGAAAGATTTGCGCCACTATCTATTTGGTGAGAAATGTCACTTTTATTCTGATCATAAGAGTTTGAAGTGTTTGATGACTCAGAAAGATTTGAATCTGCATCAGAGAAGATGGCTTGAATTGTTAAAAGACTATGAACTTGTGATAGATTATCATCTAGGTAAAGCAAATGTTGTTGCTGATGCTTTGAGTCGAAAATCATTGTTTGCTCTGTGTGCGATGAAAGCTCATTTGGTTCTGTCTGATGACGGTTCAGTTTTGGCTGAATTAAAAGTGAAACATTTGTTCTTACAGCAGATTATCGAAGCTCAGAAGATTGATATTGAGATTTTAGCTAAACGAGCTTTGTGTGATGTAGAGATTGATTCAGAATTTAGAGTTGATAAAGATGATTGTTTAAGATTCCGAGATCAAATTTGTGTTTTAAGAAATCCAGAGTTAATTCAGATGATTTTAACCGAAGCTCATAATAGTTGGATAACTGTGCATCTGGGTAGTAAAAACCAACATTATTGGTGGTCCAGAATGAAAAGAGATATCTCTGAATTTGTTTCTAAATGTATGATCTGTCAATAAGTTAAAGCTGAACATCAGGTACCATCAGGTTTGTTACAACTGATTATGGTTCCGGAGTGGAAATGGGATCGAGTGACAATGGATTTTGTTTCGAGTTTGCCCCTGTCTCCGAGAAAGAAAGATGCAATCTGGGTTGTAGTTGATCGTATGACGAAATCAGCTCATTTTATTCTGATTCGATCCAATTACTCACTCGATAAATTAGCTGAGTTATACATTTCTGATACCGTGAGATTGCATGGTGTGCCATTGTCTATAATGTCAGACAGAGATCTGAGATTTACATCACGATTTTGAAAGAAATTGCAAGATGCTCTGGGTATGAAATTGCACTTCATTACTGCTTTTTATCCGCAAATAGATGGTCAATCCGAGCGAATTATTCAGATACTCGAGGATATGTTTGAAGGTACGTGGGAATAATATTTACCTTTGATTGAATTTGCTTATAATAACAGTTTTCAATCGAGCATTAAAATGGCACCATACGAAGCTTTATACGGTTGCAAATGTCATACACCTTTGTTTTGGCCTGAGCTCAGCGAAAATAAGATTCATGGGGATGATTTGATAAAAGAAACAGAACAGAAAGTAAAAGTGATTCGGGATAGTACTAAGCTTAATGCTTACCCCCTTTATTTTCCTTCTTTTTATAGTTTTTTCAAGCTAACTTGGGGATCATAAAGTACATTGGTGGTCCGGGTTCACTATCACAAGGATTATTTTGGTATAGCTAGACGTTTCATTTTGAGTATGGCATGTATAGCATCGTAGCCATTTTGTGTGTATGATCTTATGATATGGCTAATGAATGGTATGTAAATGCTTGATAATGATTAGATATTGGAATGGCTAATCAAGGACATGTTTGGTGTTATGTATGCCTAAATGCTAGTTATTCCATGGAAATCATGAAAAAGATGAAATTAGCTTTAAAATAGTATCAGACAGCAGTAATGACGTGAATTTGGAAAATCACTAAAAATAGTAGAAATGGATTTAGATAGTGAATGAGATATATAATTAAAGATTATTGAGTCTATTTCATATGAAAGAAACAGAGTAAATAAAGGAGTTGTATTTTATGAGATATTTAAATTTTGGTAAGATAGGATCAGAGTGATTTCGAATCCCCTATTCTGACTTTAGAAATTCACTAAAAATTTTAAAAAAATAATTAGGAGTTATACTTGATATGTATAGATACCTTACTGAGTCTAATTTTAATAGAAATAAACGGCATGGTTATTTGAATTTTGTACAGGGATAAAATTAATTCATAGTGAACAGAGGTCATATTAGTCGAACAATGAAACAGGGGAAACTTCAACTAATAAACTGTAATAATTGGCTAGAAAAAAATTCTGAAACAAATTTAGTAAAAAGATATATGAGTCTAGTTTTACAAAAAATTAACGGATTTGAATTTCGAGTTTCGTAACTTGAGTTATGATTTATTTAGTGACTATAATGCAAATGGACAGTTTATTTATGAAAGATGAAATAAATTGTTTTGATTTGTTCAAGTGATTAGAAAATTTTTATTGATTTCGATTTGTTCCCGAACCATTTCAATTTCATGTTTTAGGGTTTCGAGGACCCTTTTTAAGGACATATTGAATGAATAAAACTAAATTAATTTTAAAAGCAAATTTTATGCCCCGAATTAGTAAGCTAAGTCCGGTAATGCCTCGTGTTCGACTTCGATGACGGTCTCGGGTAAGGGGTGTTACAATCCAAAGTCCAAAAATTACGTCAAAACCCCAATTAAGTAATAAAATCCAAAAATTTGCGAAAAACAATCTAAAATTTACGTGTGTCCACCGTCGAGTCCTCCGCTGCGCTAATCCCTCAGGTCTAGGGACTGCCTGTATAGATTAAACAGAGAGGGTGATTTTTCACAAACTTAGTGTGTAATTCCCACATAAAACACGCATACAGAAACACATCAAAATACAATCATTTACAGTTCGGGCCCGAGCCCATTACAGAATCAATTTGGCCTTAGCCCATTCAGATACAATCTTAGAATTATATTAGGGACTTGGTCCATATCAGACACAGAATGTAGATATAGTAAATCAGAATCCTACCCATCAGCCTCTACACACCATCTCCGTCCAGCCCTACACACCATGTGGGGGTTAAATAAACCCACCCATCCCTACCCACCATGTTGTACTGAAATGTGGCACATAATCAGAAATTTACAGCTGAGCTGCCAGTTAATAGGCTTAAGAGCCTTTCAGATACTTCCTCCAAACATCATCAACCCACCCTGATGCAATGCAACATACCATAAATGACATGCAAATATGCTAGTAACAGAACATACATACAGTTCAGTACAGATATCAAGCTCAGTCAGACACCATACAATTAGATCACATAATTAGGGGTCTAAATAAAGCTTACTGACCCTACAGTAGGTCCACAATCGATTGGGCGACCCGTGCAACCTTATAGAATATTTCAGAAAAATGGGCTCACACGCCTATGTGGCCTACCCGTGTGGCCCACATGGCCCAAACTGGCCTTGGCAATGTGGATCACACGGCCTGGCCCAAAATTCCACATGCCCATGTAGACTACCTGTGTAGGCCCACACCCTCGTGTGGCCCACATGGCCCAATTGGTCGAGCCCGTGTGTCACATACAGCCTCATTTGGCCATCACATGGCCATGTCACGCGCACGGCCTGAATCGTCAATCACACGGCTATGTCCCCCCCACACGGCCTACCACACGGGTGACCACATGCCCGTGTGGCATCGATAGTTTACTTTTTTGACTTTTGTCGAATATCGTTTTCTGTGTTTTCAGGTACACATCTTGTGTCGATTTGCAGTGAAAAGTAACCCGAGCCTTCAAGAACCTATATTTGACCAATATAATACTTAATTAATCATTTTATTCATCATTTAAACAAAAACCCCCCAAACGAAAAACCCGAGAGACTAATCCAACAACGATTCGAAAAACTCACCACGACGGAAACGATAATAGTCGTCACCACCCACTGAAATATCCATTTACAACCTTTGAACAGCACCTAAACGAGAGTAACAAGAACCCTCATGTTAATTGCTTAATCAAAATACAACAGAACTAAGAGGAAGCACCACTTACCCAACCAACAGGATAAAACGTTGAACCAAAAAGAGAGGTTTTTCACTTAGCAAGGTAAACGAAAAAGAAAAGAGGGAGGGAGAGGTGAAAATTCGGTAGTAAAATAGGTGAACAAATGTCAAAACAATGGAAGAAATTTTGGAAAAGAGAGAACATAAATTTTGGATGAACCGAAATTAGTAAAAAGATTTTGATAGAATCCCAAAATTCCTTAATTATCTCACCACTCCTCCCACTAACCTCCACTACTCAGAAACCTAATTTTTCACAACTCTAGCCGAAATTTGGAGCAAAAACATCATCCATGCTCACGCAGGGATTTCAACACAGGATCACCAGCATATTAACACTCCACTTAACCACCAGACCAGCAGGCCCTTTCTATCAATTATTCACCGTCTTTTATTTAAAAGCCTAACAACCAAAGATTGGGCTACATTTCTAAAATACCAAAATTTCCCAAGTCATGGCTTGAACTTGGGACCTCTCACACACACCTAGAACACTTAACCACTGAAGCAGATACACACTTGTGTCACACATACGTAAAAACAAAAATTTAAATTTTTTAGGGCGTCACAACTCTACCCGTCTAAAAGAAAATTTCAGCCTCGAAATTTATCTGATCAGAACAGATGAGGATACTGTTGATGCATCGCATCCTCAAGCTCCTATGTAGCCTCCTCAGTGCTATGATTCTGGCACAACACCTTCACCAAAGAAATGGATTTCCTCTTAAGGACCTTTACATGGCGGTCCAAAATCTAAACCGGCTCCTCCTAAAAGGTCAGATATGGTCTAACCTTAATTTCCTCAACAAGGACGATGTGTGTGGGATCAGAGCGATAGTGCCTCAACATCGGGACATGGAACACATCGTGAATACGATCTAACTCTGGAGGTTGCTCTAACTGATAAGTAACCGGTCCCACTCGTTTCAAAATCTGATATGGCCCAATAAACCTAGGGCTCAACTTGCCCTTGCGACCGAACCTCAGAACCTTATTCCATGGTGAGACCTTCAGAAACATGAAGTCCCTTACAGAATACTCGATCTCACATCTATTCAAATCAGTGTAAGACTTTTGCTTGTCAGAAGCTGCCTTCAGTCGATCCCTAATCAGTCAAACCTTATCTTCAGTCTTGAAGACCAACTCAAGACCCAGAACACATCGCTCGCCCAACTCAGTCCAACATAAAGGAGTGCGACACTTACGACCATATTGTGCCTTGTAAGGTGCCATCTGGATACTAGACTGGAAGCTATTATTATAGGCGAACACTACCAACGACAAGTACTGCTCCCAACTGCCTCGAAAATCAAATACACAGCTCCTTAACATATCTTCTAGTATCTGAATCACCCTCTCAGATTGGCCATCTGTCTGAGGATGGAAAGCAGTACTAAAATCCAACCTTGAACCCAGAGCCTCATGTAGCTTTTTCCAAAACTGAGACGTGAAGCGAGGATCCCTATCAGAAATGATCGAGATAGGTACCCCATGAAATCTCACTATCTCCGATATGTAGAGCTTAGCCAATTTCTGAAGATAAAAGTCTGCCCTAACCGGGATGAAGTGAGCAAACTTGGTCAATCGATCCACGATGACCCAGACAGAATCCTTCTTAGTGGGTGTTAGAGGCAACCCACTAACGAAGTCCATCGTTACTCGCTTCCATTTCCATAACGGTATCTTAACCGACTACAGCAACCCCGAAGGCAACTTATGCTCAGCCTTAACCTGCTAACAAGTCAAACAACAAGCAACAAAATCAGTAACCTCATGCTTCAACCCTGGCCACCAGTATAATTCTCGAAGATCTCTGTACATCTTATTCCCGTCGGGGTGCATAGCATAGGGACTACTATGCGGTTCCCTCAGAATCGACTGTCTTAAATCCTCATCATTCGGTACACAAATCCGACCACGTAAACAAAGTACCCCATCACTGTTTATCCCAAAATCAGTAGTGTCACTATTCTTAATCTGACGAAAACGTAACTCGAAAGACTTATTCCCCATCTGTTTGCCTCTGATCTGCTCGATCCATATCGATTTTACCTGAAGTTCAGCTAACAAACTTCCATTGTCGAATAAGCTAAGTTGAGCGAACATCACTCTCAGATCAGTCATAGCCCTACTACTCAACGCATCGACCACCACATTGGCCTTACCAGGATGGTACTTAATGGTACAATCATAATCTTTAAACAGCTCAACCCATCTATGCTGCCTAAGATTAAACTCCTTCTGAGTGAGGAGATACTTGAGGCTCTTATGGTCAGTGTAGATAATACACTTCTCACCGAACAGATAGTGCCTCTAGATTTTTAAAACGAAAACTACGGCAGCCAATTCCAAATCATGTTTCAGATAGTTTGCTTTATGATTTTTGAGCTAATAAGATGCATATGCACCACCTTACCATCATACATCAACACACAACCCAAACTGATATGTGATGCATCACTATAAACTACAAAGTCCTTACAGGCTCAAAGTTGAATCGAGCAGAGCCCGAGTCGTAACGATCTTGAGCTTCTTGAAGCTCACAGCAGCATCACCCACCACAAAAGGAACTCCCTTACGCAGAAGCTTAGTCAACGAAGCTGCGATCAAGGAGAACCCTTCTACAAAGTGCCGATAGTAACCTGCCAACCCTAGAAAGTTGCGGATCTCAAACACATTCTTCGATTGTTTCCAAACCAGCACTGCTTCAATCTTAATAAGATCAACTTGTATCCCCTCAGTAGAAACTACATGTTCCAAAAATGTTACTTCCAGAAGCCAGAACTCACACTTGCTGAACTTCGCATATAGCTGTTTCTCATGAAGAGTCTGTAGTACCATTCTAAGATGCTCGTCGTGCTCATCTTCAGTCTTAGAATACACCAAGATATTATCGATGAACACCATCACAAGCCGATCTAGATAGGGCTGGAACACTCAATTCATCAAGTCTATAAATGTAAATGGTGCATCAGTCAAACCAAAGGGCATCACTAGGGACTCGTAATGTCCATATCAAGTCCTAAATGTTTTCTTATGCACATCCCCCTCCTTAACCCTCAATTGATGATAACCTAAATGTAGATCAATCTTAGAGACCACATAAGCCCTTTTGAACTGGTCGAATAAATCATCAATCCTCGGAAGTGGGTACTTATTCTTAATCTTCAGCTTATTCAATTACTGATAATCGATACACATCCTCATTGTCCCATTTTTCTTTTTCACAAACAACACAGGTGCTCCCCACGGAGACACACTAGGACAAATGAGCCCACGATCCAACAATTCCTGAATCTGAGCCTTAAGCTCCGTAAGCTCCTTTGGTGCCATTCGGTAAGGGCCAATAGACACCAGAGTTGTACCCGACAAAAGCTCAATCCCAAATTCCACTTCTCGGCTTAGAGGCAAACCTCGTAGTTCCTCAAGGAAGACATCCAAAAAATCTCTGACAGTTCTGATGTCCTTTACCGAAGAATGCCAAGAATCAGAAACACTTACACAGGCCAAATATGCCTCATATCCTTTCTGGACCAACTTTTCTGCCACCAACACCGAAATCAAAGTAGTCAAAAAATCTCGACATTCCCCAATCATAACTACCTCGGCGTCCTCCTCAATTCTCAGAACGACCCTCTTGGTCACACAGTCCAGACTTACTCGGTGCTTGACCAACCAGTCCATCCCTTAGAATCAAGTCAAACTCCCCAAATGGAAGCTCCATCAGATTAGCCAGAAACACTGTCCCTTGAACCTCTAACAGGACATGTCTATACAGTCTACTAACCTAGACAGATTGCCCCAAAGGACTCAATACAGTTACCTCACTATTAGTACTCTAAACTAAAATCCCTAAAGTTTCAGACATAGTACTAGCTACGTATGAGTGTGTAGAGCCTATGTCTATCAATGCAAGGTATGGTACATTATAAATTAAAAATGTACCCGTAATGACATCTGTAGCATCTCTGTCCTCTCATGACGAGCAGCATAAACAAGAGCAGGTTGCTTCACCTCAGTATGTCCAGCACCTCTACTTGGTGCTCTCTGCCTATGGCCTACACCGTTACCACCCCTAACCTGACCAGGACCCCTAGACGGCTGCTGAACTACCCTTGGCAACTGTGTAGTACTAGCACCCGGAGCTTGCATCTGATCAGCCCTCAATGGACACTCACGAACGCGGTGCTCAACAGACCCACATCTCAAACATGCCCCAGTCATCCTCTAACATTTGCCCGGATAGCGTCAACCACAATGCCCACAAGGCACGTTCCCAATAGGTGCAACTGGGGCCCCAACTCTAACTAGCCCATCAAATTTGGCCTTTTTCTTAGGCCTCAGTGCAGAACTCGAGGGTTCTGAATCCCTCTTATTCTTGCCTCTCTCCTTATCTTGGTTTTGGCGCTCAGCGTGCTTCACCTCCTTGGCGATCTTTTCCTTCTCCACCAATGCTGAAAAGTCACGCTTCCTCTAGGGAGCTATCAGAACTCTCAAACTGTTCCTGAGTCCATCCTCAAAGCAGACACAATGCTCATATTCAGTCGTCACCATACCTCACGCATAACGGCTTAATCTCAGAAACTCGGCCTCATACTCGGCCACTGTACGATCCCCTTGCATGAGATTCAGAAACTTATAGAAATCCCATGTCAGTCGTTCGGGCTGAGTGCCCTCCTTAACAGTCAGCCACCATTGGTATGCTTCACTACGAAGCAAGGAAACAACAGCTTTTAGTTTCTACTCGGAGGTAAAATCCAAGTCATTTATGATTCTTTTAGTGGCCTCCATCCAGTACTCGGCCATGTTAGGGGTGACCCTAGTGACACCCCTGAATAGCTTAGCCCCGTTGGACCGGAGTCATTTCGTAACCGACCCCCTGCCCCTAGATCCAGTCTCGGGCCCAACGACCCTCTCCAATATCCTAAGCATAGCTTGGGACAGTGCATCACCCCTAGCCATATGGTCTTGAGAGCTAATCTCAGTCACAGGTGAAATCAGCGTCTCACTAGTATCCAAGTTAGACAAGTTGCTAAAAGATGAGGACCCAGCTCGTGCCCCTCTATGGCCCCTACTACGGCCTCTAGTACCCCATCTGCGGATACCTCGTGTGCTCATATCTAATTAAATTATCTGTATTAAGAGTTTTATGAATCATTTACAATTCAATAATTATTACCAGATATCTTATGTAAGTAGTTTCAATAGTTTAGAGTGATTTTCGTAATTCGCAGTCACAGTATACACTAACTAAAGTGTTTTCAGATTAGTCTATATCAATGTTTTCAGAGTAACTATCAGTAGCTTGTAATCAGTTTTATCAGAGTATAGAAAACTTACAAGATCTGCATCGGAGACTCAGTGTACCACATACTCAGTCAAAAATATTTCAAACCATTTTAAAATCATTTCTTTAAAACCAAGTTTTTTTTAAACTCAAATCCAAAGCCGAGTTTTGCAACCTAGCTCTAATACCACTAAATGTAACACCCTAAACCTAGCCTACACGTTATGGTCGAATCTGGTGATGTCACATGGAATGAAATTCAAAAACTAGTTTGTCGAGTTAAAAACTGTTCCAGTTAATTAGCTTTTATTTTAATGTCAAAGTAAAAATGCATGTTTTTTGAAAAGTCTAAATTCATATCTTTTTAGCGGAAGCTTTGAAAAACTTATTTTAAAAAAACCATTTGATCATAGGAAAAATCGTATTTTATAATGCCTTACCGTAATAAATCGTAAAATAATTTCAGAAATTGAAAATTTAAAGCCAGACAGTCCAAAGTCCACAAATTACATGAAAACCCCAATTAAGTAACAAAATCCAAAAATTTGTGAAAAATAGTCCAAAATTTACGTGTTGTCATCATCGAGTCTTTCGCTGTGCTGATCCCTCAAGTCTGGGGACTATCTGTACAGATTAAATAGAGAGGGTGAGTTTTCAAAAATTCAGTGTGTAATCCCCACAGAAAACATGCATACAGAAACACATCAGAATACAGTTGTTTACAGTCCGGGCCTGAGCCCATTACAGAATCAATTTGGCCTTAGCCTATTCAGATACAACTCAGAATTATATTAGGGCCCTGGCCCATATCAAATAGAGAATATAGATACAGTAAATCAGAATCCTACCCACCAGCCTCTACACACCATCTCCATCCAGCTATACACACCATGTGGTGATTAAATCAACCCACCCATAACTACAAACCATGTTGTACTGAAATGTCGCGCATAATAAGAAATTTGCAGCTGAGCTATCAGATAACAGGCTTAAGAGCCTTTTAGATACTTCCTCCAAACATCATCAACCCATCCCGATGTAATGCAACATACTATAAATGACATGCAAATATGCTAATAACAGAACATACATATAGTTCAATACAGATATCAGGCTCAGTCAAACACCAAACAATCAGATCACATAATTAGGGGTCTAGGTAAAGCTTACCGACCCTACAGTAGGTCCACAGTCGACTTGGGTTACCCGTGGAACCTTATAGGATATTTTAGAAAAATAGGCTCACACGCCCATGTGGCCTACCCGTGTGGGCCCACACGCTCGTATGGCCTACCCGTGTGGGCCCACACGCTCGTATGGCCAACCCGTGTGGGCCCACATGATCGTGTGGCCTACCCGTGTGGGCCCACATGCCCATGTGGCCCACACAGCCCAAACTGGCCTTGAACGTGTGGATCACACGGCCTGGCCCAGAATTCCACATGTAATATCCCAATTTAGACCCTATTCAGAACGGTGGTTTCGGGACCACGAATCTGAGTTAGAAAATTATTTTAAAATTATTTCATGTGTTTATTATGTGTGAATTTATATGTGTGAATTTTTCATGATTTAATTTTGTCGTTTGAGCGCCCGATTTAATAAAAGGGCTTAATCGCGTAAAGTGAAAATTTGATGGTTATTTTTAAAAGGGCCGAATTGATGATATCTTCATTGCATGATGTATTTATGTTGTAAATAAACCATACTTATATGCTATGGATGGTACTAACCTTAATGAATATGATTTAATTGTTAAATGTTAAAGGTTAAAAATGTAAAAGGTGTAATAATATATGTAATAATAAAACATAAAAATTTAAAATAAGCTTTCATAATATACTTTGTTATTTCCAAAACATAAAATAAAATAATGAAATCAGCTTAGGGTTTGGTCATTGTTGGAGCTCAATGAAGGTATGTAATTAGCTCAGTTTTTGATAATTTTTACGTTTTTGAGATCGTTGCAGTGTAATGTACAAAGCCCATGCTTGAATTTTTTATTTTGATGAATATTTTGAGTTATTCCATTGATGAATATTTAATTTTTGTGATATTTTTTGATGAAATATGAAATAAATGTTTTAGATTAACAATTTTGTATTGGAATTTTTGATGATTTTGAGTAGTTAGGACTAAATTGTAAAAATTATAAATTGAGGGACTAAAATGTGAAATAAATGAAATGCATGGACTTGTATGAACATAAGGAACCTTTGGCCTAAGTATAGTATATTCAAATTTTTCATGTTTTGTGTTTTGTGCAATTTGGACTAAATTGTAAAATGTGCAAAATGTTAGGGGTAAAATGGTAATTCACCCATTTATGTTTTTTGGAATAAATTGAATGAAAATATGATTGAATGAGTTTAATTTGAATATGTTTAGATCAAGAATCAAAGAAATCAGATTTGGATCGGGGGGAAACTAAAGTTGTCGACTAGTCGTCCCGTTCTGTTTTTCATCGTTCAAGGTAAGTTTATAAGCAAATAGATATTGTTAATTCTTATCATATATGAGTTTATAAGCTGTAATTATATTATATGAGATTTTATATGTGAATGCCGAATGTGAATATGCTTGGGAACTAAGTCTACGAGTTTAATTCGACTGAGTTACGATGTCCGAAAGCCTCGTTTGAACCATAAGATTCTGATATGTGTTTTCGTGTAAGACCACGTTTGGGACATTGGCATCGATATATGTGCTTTTTTGTAAGACCACGTCTGGGACGTTGGCATCGATATATATGGTTACATGTAAGACCATGTTTGGGACATCGACATCTTTGATTCGTGTAAGACCCTGTCTGGGATAGTGGCACCGATATGAGATAGCACGTAAGACAACGTCTGGGACGTTGGCATTGTTCTATATATGTGACCATCTAAGTACCCTATTTGATTCCGAATGGTTCATCGGGCAATGATAAGTTATGATTGAAGTGTAAAATGAGCTAAAACGACCAAGTATGAGTTAGTTGATTACCTATTTGAAAAATAAGGTAAATCAACCATTATGTATGTGATTTAAATTATATAAGTTACTAATGTGAAAATGTATGCTTTGTGAAGTATATTCGGCCATTGCTATGTATATGCTTATAATATTATATTTTCGATCTATGAGTATGTATATGTGTATAAATGTACTTGGTCACATAATGAAATTTAGCATTGAAATCGAAAAATACTTTGTTAATATATATATGTATTCGGCCATAAATAAGTTTATGTGAAAGTATATGATAAATGTTAAATCATAAGATTGAGGTTTAATATGACTATGATAGTATAATTTGGTGTAGTTTAAATGAATTGAATATGTCCTTAAATTGTTTATTTGCTTATGACTTACTAAGCTATGATAGCTTACTGTGTGTTTTTATGTTTGCCTCTATTTTATAGATTTTGGATTCAAGTTACGAGCTCGGAGATCGTCAGCAAAGTCTATCACACTATCGACTGTCTTTAGTATTTTTATAAGTGAACTTTTGAATCTATGGCATGTATAGGTTGGATTATACTTTTGAAATGTTTGATTTTGGTTAATGTAACCATGAGCCATGCGAAAATGGCTTAATACTTTGTTATGCTCAGATTTAATGTTTTGTTTTGATGATGGTTATGCTTGGTTGTGGTTTTGGTGTTTCAGCCCTTATATATCTTCATATGAATTATGGTTGATTATAATGCTAATGGTTGTATATGCATTTGGTCTTGGTTTGAACTTATATTGAAAGTGTATCCAAGGTATATTATGTTGTGGAGTTTGTTTATGTCTTCCGGCCTAAAGATAAATAACGGTTGTTAAATGAGTCAAGGTATACCATGTATTAGTTAGGTAATAATCAAGATATATGCATGGGGTATATTCGGTGTTCACTTATGGTGTATATTAATTATATGTATAATTCATGATTTGTTTGTCATGGTAAGTCTGACATATTGTGACTTAGACTTTATAAATGGAAATTGGGTTGATGGTATAAGATATGTGCTAATGTATTCGGTTATGATTTGTTAGTTGAACTCATATGTGTCTATATATATGCGCTATTATTATGGTTGGTATATATGTATATTAATTCTTTTTCATGATAGAATATATACATATGAAGTGATAGGGTAAAATGAAGAAAATGAAACCTTGAACATAGCATGATTATCAAGCATGGTTATATTCGGTTAATGCAATGAAATAAATGACCAAATGAATAGTGAATTTTGTATTGGTAAAACAAATATGTAATATGATATTATATAATGCATTTATGCTCGGTTTGGACAAAATGATGTGATCATGTGTAATTGGATTTGTAAGTATTATTTATGTATGATTTTTATTTGGTATACGATTGAAGTGTAATATGGTTTGAATATTTTGCACATTATATAAATTACATTAATGTAATATTCGACTATATGGTCATGACATTAAAATTGATGATGAGTTTAAACAATCATTATTGTAATAGTTTGTTTGTTTTGTAATATGCACAAATGATTTGTCATGTTGACTAGATATATTGGCATATATTCGATATTTGTGTTTGAATGTCTTAATGATTATACATGGAATTAGTCATGTGATTATATTTCATATAATTGAGTTGTAATAGCTTAAATATAAATAGCAACGACTAACATTTTTTTAAGTTGTATCTTTTTCGGTAATGCCTCGTAAACCTATTTAGACGACGGATACGGGTTAGGGGTGTTACATTTTATTGGTATCAGAGCTACAATTTAGTCGATTCTAGGACTAACATAGCATGTGTGAGTCTAGCTATGCATGCCATATTATATACTGCGATAGTGTGATGACTTCTTACATTTGAAAATGTGTTTTTCGTATAGTAAATGGATCTCGACAGAGCTGTAGCTGATGATATCGAGAGTATAGCACCTGCTTCCACGCAAGGGATAGCGCCGGTTGATTCTCAATTGACCTTGAGTAACCAAGAGGGGGAGGCTAAACAAGTCTTCTATCAAATGATGAACGACTGGTTTACTTAGTATATCTGGACGAATCCGGCTGTACAACAACCTCCACCCCCGATTAATCCTTCTCTGATACCTGCTATGCTTCAATTGAGTGATCCGTTAAGATTACATAAGCCTCTTGTTGATAAAATCAGAAAACATGGGGCTGAAGAATTCAGAGCTACTGATGATGATGATGCTGAGCGAGCTGAATTCTAGCTTGATAATACTATCCGCGTGTTTGTTGAGTTATCTTGTACCCTGGATGAAAGTCTAAAATGTGCTATATCCTTGCTACAAGACACCGCATATCACTGGTGGAATACACTAGTATCGGTGGTTCTGAAAGAACGGGTAACCTGGGACTTCTTTTAGACTGAGTTTTGTAAGAAATATATCAGCTAGAGATTTATTGACCAAAAGCACAAAGAATTTCTAGATTTGAAATAGGGTCGGATGACTGTGACAGAATATGAACAGAAATTCGTGAGACTCAGTCGGTATACCCGAGAGTGTGTTTCGACTGAAGCTATAATGTGTAAAAGATTTGAAGAAGGGTTGAATGAAGACATTAAACTGCTGGTTGGCATACTTGAAATAAAAGAGTTCGTAGTACTAGTTGAGCAAGCGTGCAAAGCTGAAGAGCTCGGGAAAAAGAAAAGAAAAGCTGACTTTGAAGCTAGAGACTTATGGAAGAGATCACTGAGTAAGTCATTTCAGTCGGCATCAAAGAAGTTCCGAGATGATTTTACTCATTCTAAGGCTACTTTTGGTTATTCTAGATGGGATCGGGATAGACCACCTATGAGCATTGTGGTAAACGACATCTTGGCTATTGTAGATTTCATGATCGGGCCTGTTTTAAATGTGGATCGATAGACCATTTTGTAACAGATTAATTTTGGGGCTAGTTGGAACAGTGGTTACGAAACCATTATTCTAAAGCTGTAGAAATTATTTTAATATTATTTTATGTGTGATGACATGATTATAAAGGTGCATGAAAAATTTGGTGAAGTAGTTTTAGCGTTTGAGAGCTTAATCACAAAAAAGGACTAAATAGCATAAAGTGTAAAAGTCCTATTGTGATAGCTAAGGGTGTCAAATGGCTAGGAAACCAAAATTAGGGGTCTTTAAAGGGCAAGTAGACCCTAAAAAGAGTGCTTGGCCGGCCATGGGGACAAGAGTGGTCAAAAAGTCAAAGTAGGTGGGTTTTGGTAGCTTATTTGACTAAAATTGAAATAAAAGAAAAGAAAGATGATATCATCCCTTTTCACCATTTCTTCTCCACCAAAAAATCAGCCATTGTTGGGGTTTGAAAGCTTGAAAATTTCAGCAACTTGTAACCCTCTCAAGTAAGTGATTTTGATGGTCTTTCTTGATGATTTTTGTATTTTTAGAACCCTTGTTGCATGAGCTTTCAAATGAGGGGACTATTTTGTAAAATAGTTGAAATTCTAGGGTTTTACCATAAGAGTGTTCATGTTGCTTTTTGAAATTTTATGGAAGAAAATAATCATAGTTGTGAAATAAACAACTTTTGTGAAAGGACTTCTCATGAAAACCCTAATAGGACCATTTTGTAAAGTTTGTAAAAAGATAGTAATGTTGTGAAATATTGGAAATTTGGGGTTTTCATAAGAGTGATAAATGGTCAGTTAGGCTTGACTAATAAGGAAACTCGATAAAAATCGATTTTTGGGCCTAGGGGTAAAATAGTCATTTTGTGAAAGTCTAGGGGCAAAATGGTCATTTTTCCCAAGTTATAAATTATTGAGCGTTTAGATTTAATTGGTAAGTAAATGGATAAATGTTGCCATTTAAGACAAGAAATACAAAATCGAAACTTAGACCGGGGGAAGGCCAAGCAATTAGATTAAATCAACTAGTTGCCCCATTTTGAGTGTCGAGGTAAGTTGTATGTAAATAATACAACTACATTATTATTATATGTGTTTGAATTGATATAGTAAATTTCTTAATTTTGTAATGAAATTACATGATGATAATTGAGATAATGGAATTCCAGGGTGAACCTTAGGAACAAATCGAATATTCGTGCCATGATATTTGGGTCATTTGTGTGCTAGTGTAAGACATGTCTGGGATATGCATCGGCCACATTGTGAGAGCCAAAGTAAGGCCACGTCTAGGACATGGCATCGGCATTGAGACGAGAGCTAGTGTAAGACATGTCTGGGAAATGCATCGGCCTCGAGATGTAACCCAGTGTAAGACATGTCTGGGACATGCATCGGCTACGAGATGTGTCAGTGTAAGACCATGTCAGGGACATGGCATCGACACGGATAGAGGTGTCAGTGTAAGACCATGTCTGGGACATTTCAGTACAGAGATGTAAGATCCAGTGTAAGGCCATGTCTGGGACATGGTGTCGGCCTCGATTTCAATAGTCAGTGTAAGACCATATCTGCGACATGGCATCGACTTGATCGATGAGCCAGTGTAAGACCATGTCTGGGACACGACATCATCATTACACCCTATGCTCAAGGCTTAGTGAATATCTGATAGCATTCCAAATGGTTCAACGGTGAGACTTACAGTTTAAGTTAAACGAGAAAAGTATAACCATGCTGTGAGTGGTACAGGTACCTATTGAAATGTATGAGATGTGAGATCAATATATGCTATGTGAATTGCATTGGATAGTGATGAGTAAGTTGTGCTTATGCCTACTTTCGTATTATGAGCATGATGATGAATCAACTAGTTGTTGTTATATTCATTTGCATGCAACTTACTAAGCCTTATGCTTACTCCATTTCTTTTCCATTTTCTTATAGTGTCGCCTAACTAGCTCGAGGATCAACAGACGTCGGAGGTATCAATCACACTATCAGCTGAAGCATTCAGTATAAATAGACTTAATATTTTGAGTATGGCATGTATAGGAACTTAGACTTTTGAGTTTTGTGTCACTGTTAATTGGCCAATTGTGTTGGCTTACTTTAGCATTTGATTTATTTTGTATAAGGCCATGCAAAATGGTTAATTTTGGAGGTTATCATATGAATGCAAGATAGTCTTTCACGAATGTGAAATTGATGGTATGTTTGAGTATATGAAATATACATAAGCCTTAGCTATGGTTGTTTGGCTGAGAAATTATATTAAGTTAGATTTTGAAATGTTGGTTGACATTAGGTTATGTTTCAAGATGGCAAAAGGCTTGGTAGATGGCCTTATATTGTCCACATGGGTAGACACACGGGCGTGTGACCAGGCCGTGTGTGACACATGACTAGCCCCATGGGTGTGTTGTCCGACCGTGTGTCCCCTGCACGTAAAATTTTCAAGACAGTATTCATGGTAGGAAACACACAGGCAGAGACACGGTCGTGTGTCTTAGCCGTGTGGAGGACATGGCCTGTAACGCCCCAAAAATCCTGAATTTTATTTTTTTCGATTCGGATAAAGTGTCTCAGCCGTGTGGAGGACATGGCCTGTAACGCACCAAAAATCTTGAATTTTCTTTTTTCAGTTTGGATAAAAAGATGTGCTAGGTATTTTCGGTTAAGTAGGTAATAGTAGGTCTTGACTAAGGTTTAAGTTCGAACTTAGGGGAAAAGAAAATTATGCGTTAATAATTAAAAGAACCTTGTTGGCAAGTAGTTGGGCTTTTAAATAAAGATAGGGGAAAATGACATCAAAAATCCTTGTGGAGGAGTGGCTAAGTGATGCCACTTACAGTGTAGAGAGGTGGCGTTAGTGGCTAGCGAGGAGATCCAAGGTTCGAATCCTAGCTTAGTATTTTTAGAAGTTTAATTTTGGCCTTCTAGAAGATTGGAAGTGGAGTGAAGATGGACTCCAAGGGGAGCGTTTAGAAGAGAAAATTGAGGATAGGATGAAGGGGTTATCAGGGAGAAAAACGAAGAGATGAGAAGGGGTAAGTGATGGAGCCGAATGGGGAATTAAGGGTCAGGCAATTCGGCTATAGGGGCTATAAATAGGTGTCAAATGCAAGGTTGCCAGGCTAATGCCAAAATCTCTCTCACTTTGTTATTGAAAACCCTTTTCTGTTCAAGATCCAAAAAGCCAGAAACCTTTGCTTCTTTCTTTCTTTTCTTGTGCCGATTTTCTATTCATCTTCTACTCTTCTTCTTTAATTTGTGCCAAATAAACCTTATTCACCATATTAGTTTGAAAGCAAAAAAGTCGAATCTCCCTTGGGCCGATTACTCTTTTGGTGTAAGTATCTTATCTCTTTTTTGGCTAGTATTGTTAATACCGAGTACTTCTCTCCCTCACTCTTTCTAATCAACTCTGGTAGGGAATTAGTATCGGATCTCGGATTGTCTGCCGAATTACTCCTAAGGTGTTTTGCGGTTTTGGTAAGTATTCCTCTCTTATTGACTAAGGTTGGTTGAATGGTCTTAAGTGAGATAAGAGGGTGAATGATGTTGGATGCGAGTCCCCTAGTATTTGGTTTTAATGAGTAATATTAATGCAAATCTAGGGAATACGTGATCAAGGAAAAGCTACTAGGGATTGGTGTTCAAGGTAAGGTTAAGGTGAGGTTTCGGTTTTGGGTAAAATATGTATTAAGCATACAATTAATTGAAGGGTGATATCGTTTGTAGGTTTGCAGCTAAGGGAATCGCAGCACGCTCTATTACTAGGTGTGTACATACGCTGCACACACACAATGAATCGCAAAAGCCGAAATGCCGGAAAGCCAAAATGCCGAAAAGCCGAAAGTTGGGCTACTATAGTCTTGCGAGTGCGCGAACACTCATGAGGAGGAAACCGATAATTTGTCTGATGTCCATGGGTGATTCCATGGACTTGGGCTATGAATTGGCCAACTGGGCCAGAATAGGTTTAATGGGTCTGACGGGCTGTTAGGCCCAAAATAGGAAAAAATTGATAATTGATGCTATGTGATAGAAATTCGTATGTAAGCATGTGTATAATGTGATTTGGGCCTAATGGGCTATATAAATGTGATTTAGGCCCAATGGGCCATATACAGGTGATTTGGGCCTAATGGGCCATATACAGGTGATTGGGCCTAGTGGGCCATATGCAGGTACCTGAATTTGACTGGGCTTTGTAAGGAGTTTTAGGCCTAGTATATGATGACTACATAAAACTTAATTAATTTATTGGGACCGTGGACAAGTCAAAGGGTTAAAGTGTGGCAACGGGTATATGCATGTCTAGGATTGGATCTAGGGAGAGCTTGGTACTTAAGCGGTCTTAATGACTCACCTCCTCTTCTTTGGAATCCTACCTATTGCATAGTGCTCATTCATCTTAGCTCACGGGATTTGTTAACGGGCCAAGGTAAGTGAAAACCGTGAAAAAAGAGAAAATTACCGAAATGCCCCTAAGGGTGAAAATGACCAAAATACCCCTAGGCGTTGAATGTAAGTTTTATGGATGTGACATGCATACATATGATATTCTACTTAGGTTGCATATGGGTTGGGAATTTTGGAACGGAGGAAGTATATAAGGATCGCATGGTTGCTTGACGACCGTGGATCCACTGAAGCCTTTTTAAGCCCATTATATGATTACCAGCTTGTTGCAATGAAGGTAGTTCTTCAACCGGGCTACCATTGAAGTGTATCGGTTGGGTGGATCGATATTTATATCCCCACATGAAGTGTACCGGGGGATGGAGCTCAAGTGTAGCGAATGGATTATTGGGGTATGTTGCATTGCACTGTATTGCATGTGTGATTTTATGATGATTGATGAATGCTTGCTGCTCGACGAGGGTGTACGCACTGAGTTTGCGAAAACTCACCCCCTCTTTTATTTTTCTCAGGTAATGCTCAATAGAAGGTTCGAGGTTTGGAGGGACTCTGGGTGGCCAGCTAGAAAAACAACTTGGACTTGGTTGTTTTAAAAGCATTTAGTTCCTAATTTATTAAGTGATTTTAGACTGGATTGTAATAAGGCATCCTCTTTTTGTTATTATTGGGATTATTATTCTTATGCATTGTAATTGCGAGAAGTTGAAAAGGGATTTTTTAAACGATATTTTTTATATACTACGTTTCTGCAACCAAACTTTTAATTGATAAATTTTCTTAAATCAAATGTTTTAAAAAATTCTTTCGCAACTGAAAAGAGAGCTTTCATAAGTTAACTAAGGTTTCATATCTTAAGGAAGGGTTTTCAATGAAAATAAGGTTTTCGTTAAAACACTTCAATGTGATGCGCCAGATTTGGCCATAACGTCTGGGTCGGGTTTGGGGTGTTACACGGCATCTGGCCACGGGTGTGTGCCTTGGCCGTGTGCCCCTTGTTAGATGCTAACATCAGAAATAGAATGTTAAGGTTTTTGAATACGGGCTAGGATACGGGTGTGTCATGGCCGTGTGAGGGACACGGGCCATAGACATAGGTGTGTGTCAGGCTATGTGAAAACCCCTGTAGGTTCAAATTTAGAATTTAATTCTCACGGGTATGGGACACAGGCATGCCCCTAGATACTTGCGCCATGTGTGTCACACGGACCATCAGCACGGCCATGTTGTAATGATCACATGGGCGTGTTGCCCTTCTACACGGGCGTGTGCCCTGTTTCAAGGGTCATTTTTATTAAGTCAGTTTAAGGACTGGAGTTGGTTTTGAATGGTTTCTAATGAGAGTTTGAGGCCTCGTAGCCTCATATTAAGGAGTTTAAACAAGGTTTGATAAAGTTTTAAGTTTGATCAAGTCTTGGTGACTCGGATACGATTGTATGTATGTAGTTAAGTATGGTAATGCCTCGTGCTCAATCCCAACCTCGAACTCGGGTAAGGGGTGTTTCATTTAGTGGTATCAAAGCTATGGTTTAGTCGGTTCTAGGACTAACCTAGCGTGAGTACGAGTCTAGCTATAAATGTCATAATTGTATATTGATAGTGTGACGACTCCTGACGAGATAAATTGTGTTTTTATTTATATAGTAAATGGATCCTGATGTAGCTAGGACGGATGACGTGGAAAGTAATACGTCGGCTCCCACTGAAGGGATCACGCCAATAGATAGTGGGCCCATGACAATGAGTCAGGGCAGAGGGGATAGAGAAGCTTACCTTAGCATGATGGACGCTTGGTACACGGAGTTTGTTCGTGCGTATCCGAACACTCCACCTCCCCTACCTCCTCTAATTCCTCAGTATGCCCCTGTATCTCCACAAGGAATGGATATGGTTAGGAGAGAGAAACCCCCTATAGATAAAATAAGAAAGCAAGGGGCCAAGGAGTTTTGGGCAAATATGGATGATGGCACTAAAAGGGCCGAGTTTTGGTTGGAAAATACCGTCAGGGTATTCGATGAACTATCATGTACACCAAAGGAGTATATGAAGTGCGTAGTGTCACTCCTACGAGATTCGGCTTACCAATGGTTGAATACTCTCGTGTCAGTCGTACTGAGAGAGCGAATAATGTGGGAATTCTTTCAAGAAGATTTCCAAAAGAAGTATATTAGGCATAGATTTATAGACCAGAAAAGGAAAGAGTTTTTAGAGCTAAAGCAAGGCCGTAAGACGGTGACCGAATACGAGCGTGAGTTTGTGAGACTCAGCAAGTATACGCTAGGGTGCGTATGTACAGAAGTCGTTATGTGCAAGAGGTTTGAAGATGGTTTGAATGAAGACATCCGTCTGTTAGTTGGCATCTTGGAGATAAGGGAATTTGTGGTGCTCGTGGAGAGAGCATATAAGGCCGAGGAATTGGCCATAAAGAAGAAAACAGCTGACATCGAGTACTGATACTCAATGAAAAGACAGATGGAGAAGTCACAGTAGACCTCATCTAAGAGATCGAGAGAGTTTTCTACTCGATCCAATGTGTCAGTGGGGTTCTTGAACAAGAGCAAGAACAGGCAGCACATGACGTCTAAAGCTCAAACCACTTCTTTCGTTAGTGTTGGTAGTGCTCAACCAGATAGGCCAGAGTCTTCACAATGTGGTAGGCGTCATTTCAGCGAGTGCCGAGGGAATGAGAGGGGCTGCTTCAAATGTGGATCATTAGACCACTTCATCCAAAACTGTCTCGAATTAGAATATAAAGAAAAAAAGCAATATGTGAGGGCGAATAGTGCTCCTTCAAGGGGTAGACCACATAAGAACCCTGGAAGTGGGGCTAGCAGTAGAGGTGCACCAAGAGATGCTACAGTGAGGCCCAAGGGCAGAGCGACTGCAAGGACTTATGTGATACATGCCCGTGAAGAGGCAGAATCTCCTGATATGATCACGAGTACCTTTTCTATCCATGATATACCTATTGTTGCTTTAATTGATCCGGGGTCTACCCACTCTTATATTTGTAAAGAATTGATACCCCATATGAACATGCTAGTAGAGTCTACTGAATTTGTGATAAAAGTGTCAAACCCTTTAGGCAGCCATGTGTTAGTTGACCAAGTGTGTAGAAATTGTCCTTTGACAACTACAAGCCATTGTTTTTTGACTAACTTGATGTTATTGTCGTTTAATGAATTTGATGTAATCCTTAGGATGGATTGGTTGACTTCTCATAGTGTGGTAGTGGACTGTGGAAGAAAATTTATTTAGTTGAAGTATGAAAGCGGGGATGTTATTCAGGTTGAATCGAATAGAATAGATAACTTGCCTGTGGTGAAATTGTCCATGTTGGCAGTGAGATATTTGAGAAAAGGGTATGAGGCTTATCTCGCTTTTGTGCTGAATGCTCAAGTGTCTGGGTCGAAAATTGAACCGGTACCAGTGGTTTGTGAGTTTACAGATGTGTTTCTGGAGGAATTACCTGGATTACCTCCCATGAGGGAAGTTGAATTTGGAATTAAGTTAGTCCCCAGTACGGCACCCATCTCGATTGCTCTGTATAGAATGGCTCCTACGAAGTTGAAGGAGTTAAAGGTTCAACTACAAGAATTGACTAATAAGGGTTTTGCGAGACTGAGTTTTTCCAGTGGAGTGCTTTGGTACTTTTTGTGAAGAAGAAAGACGGGTCGATGAGGTTATGTATAGACTACAAATAGCTCAACAAGGTGACAGTGAAGAACAAGTATCCAATTCCAAGGATCGATGATTTGTTCGATCAGTTGAAGGGAGCTACCGTGTTTTCTAAAATCGACTTAAGGTCTGGCTACTACCATCTAAGGGTTAAGGAGCAAGATGTATCGAAAATTGTGTTTAGGACAAGGTATAGGCACTATAAGTTTCTTGTTATGCCCTTTGGTTTAACAAATGCCCCTTCGATGTTTATAGATTTGATGAACCGCATTTTTCAACCGTATTTGGATAAGTTCGTATTGGTCTTTATTGATGACATACTGATTTACTCATGTGATGAGAGTGAGCAGACAGAGCATCTGAGAATAGTTTTACAAACCTTGAGAGGTAAGCAGCTATATGCCAAGTTCAGTAAGAGTGAATTTTGGCTTAAAGAGGTTGGATTCCTAGGACACATCGTGTCGGGAGATGGGATCAGAGTTGACCCAAGTAAGATCTCGTCTATTGTTTAGTGGAAACTGCCGAAGAATCTGACAGAGATTCGAAGCTTTTTGGGTTTGGTAGGATATTATAGAAGATTTGTGAATGGATTCTCTATGATAGCCACTCTGATGACAAGGTTGTTACAAAAGGATTTCAAGTTTGAATGGTCAGAGAAGTGCCAATAGAGTTTCGAGAAATTAAAGGCCATGTTGACCGAAGCCCCGGTTTTAGTGCAACCAGAATCAGGGAAAGAATTCGTGGTATATAGAAACGCCTCCTTAAATGGATTAGGGTACGTGCTTATGCAAGACGGCAAAGTGATAGCATATGCCTCGAGGCAGCTAAAGCCACACGAGAAGAATTATCCGACGCACAATTTGGAGTTGGCCGCCATCGTGTTCACGTTGAAAATTTGGAGACACCATTTGTATGGTGAGAGATGTCGAGTGTTCACCAACCATAAAATTCTCAAGTATTTGATGAATTAGAAGGAGTTGAATCTATGGCAACGAGGATGGTTGGAGTTGATAAAGGATAACAAATTGGTGATTGACTACCGCCCAGGAAAGGCGAATGTAGTCGCCGACACTTTGAGTAGAAAGTCATTGTTCACCTTGAGGGTTATGAAAACTCAATTAACTGTGATTGATGATGGTTCAATTCTAGCTGAGATAAGAGCTAGACTGATGTTCCTTCAAGAAATATGTGAGGCTCAGAAAGGTGATAAGGACTTGCAAGCTAAAATGGCTCAGTGTGATATGGGAAATGAATCAGAGTTTAGTATTGGTACCGACAGTTGTATGATATACCGAGATTGAGTTTGTGTACCCAAGGATAATGAGCTTATTCAGAGGATTTTATGAGAGGCACATAGTGGTTGCTTGTCTATCCATCCGGGTAGTGTAAAAATGTATAATAACTTGAAGAAAATGTATTAGTGGTCGGGGATGAAAAGAGACATTTCTGAGTTTGTTTCTAAGTGTCTAGTTTGTTAACAAGTGAAGGTCGAACACCAAGTACCCTTGGGTTTACTTCAGCCTATGATGGTTCCCGAGTGGAAATGGGACCGAGTAACCATGGATTTTATGCCAGGGTTGCCTTTGACACCAAAGAAAAAGGATTCAATTTGGGTCATTTTGAATAGACTTACTAAGTTAGCACATTTTATACCAGTGCGTACTGCCTATTCCCTTGTGAAATTGACCGATCTATATGTTTCTGAGAACGTGAGACTTCATGGGGTGCCCTTGTCAATTATTTCAGATAGAGATCCAAGGTTTACCTCATGATTTTGGAGGAAGTTGCAAGGGGCATTGGGAATGAAACTAAATTTTACCACGGCTTTTCACCCGCAAACTGATGGTCAGTCGGAGAGAGTAATACAGGTCTTAGAAGATATGTTGCGATGTTGTGTTCTCAAGTTTCAAGGCAGTTGGGAAAAGTATTTACCGCTGGTGAAATTTGCCTACAAAAATAGTTATCAGTCGAGTTTGAAAATGGCGCCCTATGAGGCTTTGTGTGGGCGTAAGTGCCGGACGCCTTTATATTGGACCGAGCTAAGAGAGAATCAGATTCACGGGGTCGACTTAGTTAGAGAGACTGAAGAAAAGGTTAAAGTGATTCGTGATTGTATAAAGGCCACATCGGATAGATAAAAATCCTACGCAGATTTGAAACGAAGAGAGATCGAGTTTCAAGTCGGGGATAATGTTTTTCTAAAGGTATCCCCATGGAAGAAGGTTCTCCGATTCAGAAGGAAAGGAAAATTAAGCCCACGGTTTATTGGACCCTATGAGGTGACCGAGAGAATTGGACCAGTAGCATACCGATTAGCCTTGCCTTGTGAGCTAGAGAAAATTAACGATGTGTTCCATGTATCAATGTTGCGCCGCTACCAATCTGACCCCTCACACGTAATTTTACCGAAAAAATTGAAATAAGCCTGATATGACCTATGGTGAAGAACCGATTAAGATTTTCGATGAGAGGTCAAGAAATTGAGGAATAAAAGTGTAGCACTTGTGAAGGTTTTGTGGCATAGACACAGAGTCGAGGAAGCCACGTGGGAACCTGAAGAGACTATCAGAGAGCAATACCCAAACTTATTCGCCGGTAAGATTTTCGGGGACGAAAATCCCTAAGGGGGAGAATTATAACAGATCGATTTTAGGGCTAGTCGAAATAGTGGTAACGAAACCATTATTCTGAAGTCGTATAAATTATTTTAATATTATTTTATGTGTGATGGCATGATTATAAAGGTGCATAACAAATTTGGTGAAGTAATTTTAGCGTTTTAAAGCTTAATCGCGAAAAAGGACTAAATTGCATAAAGTGCAAAAGTCCTATTTTGATAACTAAAGGTGTCAAATGGCTAGGAAAACAAAATTTGAGGTCTTTAAAGGGCAAATAGACCCTAAAAAAAAGTGCTTTGCCAGCCATGGGGACAAGAGTGGTCAAAAAGTCAAAGTAGGTGGGTTTTGGTAGCTTATTTGACTAAAATTGAAATAAAATAAAAGAAAGATGATATCATCCCTTTTCACCATTTCTTCTCCACTGAAAATTCAGCCATTGTTGGGGTTTGAAAGCTTGAAAATTTTAGCAACTTGTAACCCTCTCAAGTAAGTGATTTTGATGGTCTTTCTTGATGATTTTTTGTATTTTTAGAACCCTTGTTGCATGAGCTTTCAAATGAAGGGACTATTTTGTAAAATGGTTGAAAGTCTAGGGTTTTACCATGAGACTGTTCATGTTGTTTTCTGAAATTTTATGAAAGAAAATGAATCATGGTTGTGAAATAAACAACTTTTGTGAAGGGACTTCTCATGAAAACCCTAATAAAATCATTTTGTAAAGTTTGTAAAAAAGATAGTAATGTTGTGAAATACTGGAAATTTAGGGTTTTCATAAGAGAGATAAATGATCGGTTAGGCTTGACTAATAAGGAAACTCAATAAAAATCAATTTTCGGGCCTAGGGGTAAAATAGTCATTTTGTGAAAGTCTAGGGGCAAATTGGTTATTTTGCCCAAGTTATAAATTATTGAGCGTTTAGATTTAATTGGTGATTAAATGGCTAAATGTTTCCATTTTAGATCAAGAAATACAAAATCTGAACTTAGACTGGGGGAAGTCCAAGCAAGAAGAATAAATCAACTAGTCGCCTCATTTTGAGTGTCGAGGTAAGTTGTATGTAAATAATACAACTGCATTGTTATTATATGTGTTTGAATTGATATAGCATAAATTTCTTAATTGTGATAATGAAATTACATGATGATAATTGAGATAATGGAACTCCCGGGTGAACCTTAGGAACAAATCGGATATTCATGCCATGACATTTAGGTCATTTGTGTGCTAGTGTAAGACATGTTAGGGACATGCATCGGCCACATTATGAGAGCCAGTGTAAGACCATGTCTAGGACATGCATCAGCCACATTATGAGAGCCAGTGTAAGACCATGTCTAGGACATGGCATCGGCATTGAAATGAGAGCTAGTGTAAGACATGTCTGGGACATGCATTGGCCTCGAGATGTAAGCCAGTGTAAGACATGTCTGGGACATGGTATCGACACGGATAGAGGTGTCAGTGTAAGACCATGTCTGGGACATGGCGTCGGCCTCAATTTCGATAGTCAGTGTAAGACCGTGTCTGGGATATGGCATCGACTTTATGGATGAGCCAATGTAAGACCATGTTTGGGACATGACATCACCATTACACCCGATGTTTAAGGCTTAGTGAATATCCGATAGCATTCCAAATGGTTAAACGGTGAGAGTTACAGTTTAAGTTAAACAAGAAAAGTATAACCATGTTTTGAGTGGGATAGGTACCTATTGAAATGTATGAGATGTGAGCTCAATATATGCTATGTGAATTGTATTGGATAGCGATGAGTAAGTTGTGCTTATGCCTACTTTCGTATTATGAGCATGATGATGAATGGTAAAGTTATTGTTATATTCATTTACATGCAACTTACTAAGCTTTATGCTTACTCCCTTTCTTTTCCATTTTCTTATAGTGTCGCCTAACTAGGTCGAGGATCAACAGACGTCGGAGGTATCGATCACACTATCAGTTGAAGCGCTCGGTATAATTAGACTTAATATTTTGAGTATGGCATGTATAGAAACTTAGACTTTTGAGTTTTGTGTCACCGTTAATTGGCCAAATGTGATGACTTACTTTAGCATTTGATTTATTTTGCATAAGGCCATGAAAAATGGTCAATTTTGGAGGTTATCATATGAATGCAAGATAGTCTTTCACGAATGTAAAATTGATGGTATGTTTGAATATATGAAATATACATAAGACTTAGCTATCGCTGTTTGGCTGAGAAATCATATTAAGTTAGATTTCAAATGTCAGTTGACATTAGACTGTGTTTCAGGGTGGCAAAAGGCTTGGTATGTAGCCTTATATTGTCCACACGAGTAGACATACAGGCGTGTGTCTAGGCCGTGTGTGACACATGGCTAGCCCCATGGGCGTGTTGTCTGGCTGTGTGTCCCCTGCACGTAAAATTTTCAAGACAGTATGCATGGTAGTAAACACACGGGCAGAGACACGGCCATGTGTCTCAGCCATGTGGAGGACACGGGCTCTGGCCAAAGGCGTGTGCCTTGGCCGTGTGCCCCTTGTTAGATGCTGACATCAGAAACAGAGTGTCAAGGTTTTTGTGCAACACCCCTCACCCGTATCCAGTGCCGGGACAGGGTTCGAGGCGTTACCAGGATTAAATTTTCATGACATACAAATCCGTCTAACCAAATTTCGCCCAAAACTAAAACTTTTCAAACACATACATACTGTCCCTTATACGGGCCTTCGAGGCCTAAAACATATGTCGAGGTGGTTCGAGACAAAACCAAAAACGTTTGATAGACTTTGGGCAACTTAATAAATTTTCTTACCTTAGAGAGTCACACGCCCGTGTGGGTAGGGCCGTGTAGTCACACACGCCCGTGTGGCTTAGGGCACGCCCATGCCCTCAACCCATGTAACTCTCTGTTTATGACATCATACATTTAGGGGCACATGGCCAGGACACACGCCCGTGTGCCTAACTCGTGCACTATACTGACTTAAAATTTTAAGTGCAGGGGACACACAGCCATACCACACACCCTTAGGGGTGAGCCGTGTGTCACACACGGCCTAGACACATGCCCGTGTGTCCACCCGTGTGGACCTTCCTAGGCCATTTTCCAAGCCTTTGGTCACCCTCTATCGACCAATCACACTTATAGGTTACTTTAATACATGATAAGGCCAAATTATACACTTATACAAAACTTTGATGAACCTCATTGCATGTAAACCTCATATCATTGGTTTTATACATGCTAGGTTAATTCCCATCTTGTATTAAGGGTTTCCATACTTCTTAACACATTCAAGATTGGCTCATTTTTATAACTCATTGCCAATTATAACCAAGCTATCACATATGAACATAAACATGCATAGATTTGTAGGTCATAGCCTACTACAAAATAAGCCAATTCCCATAGCCATATACAAAAAGATATGGGTATCTTTACATGCCCTTAACTTGGAAAATCGAATGACACATATAACAAATACTCAAAAGTCCTATACATGCTATTGAACAAAATAAAAGTGTCTGTATACCAAACCTGGACTAGTTGATAGTGTGTTGACTCTCCAACAGTCTTCCAATCTTTACAAGTCCTAGAACTCTGTAAGATAGGGAAAAGAGAGGGGTAAGCATTTACAACTTAGTAAGCCCGAATAACTGGAATGTAAACTTACTGATTAATTAGCATAAAGCCATATTAGGCAATAGAATCAACAAGCATGAAAATGATATCCCTATCACATGTACTCAATCAACAAGTTAGTCATAATAATAATGTACCATGTAATTTGCCTTAAATGAGCTCAGCATTCATCATTTTGTCTACATACACCATATTAATCCCGTTGAGTTTCTAGGAAATTCTGATGGATTATCCATTTACTGTCAATTCATAAGAATGATCATTTCATGTATGCACTCCCGCGAACCTCACATTTTACGGCGGGATTACCAGTCCAGGCTAAATCCCCCGTATCGTAGACTCATATGGTGATGTCGGGATTACCAGTCCAGGCTAAATCCCTTATAGCGACAAACACACTTACTGAGTTCGGATCTGAATTACCAGTCTAGGCTAAATTCAGACCATAATCGGATTACCCGTCTAGGCTAAATCCTTAATGTACATATATTCTTCGGCAGGCTCGATCATTCAACAAAAACCCGGGCTAGATCCTTTCTATATTTGAGATCAACAGATTACTTGTCCAGGCTAAATCCTTTCTGCAACACATGCAGGATCTCGAATCACATATAAATCATGGTTTATCCATCGAACTTCCTTTTTAACCTCAACCGGGACATTTTTCAACATGTCATTTTTAAAGGTACATTTCATGTAATTTCATGCCATTATCACATGAAAATATCATACATTCATAAATTATGCAATTAGGCATATTATAAGTTTACTTTAAGCTATCCGAATTTACCTGGTACTTGTCTCGGTATCGTGTTTCGGTTATTCTGAAATCTTTCATTTTCCTCGATCGACCTCCAGAATTTGTTTCTCGGGGTCTATAACAATAAAAATAAATCATTAACACCTCACATTATACTTTTTGAGCCTAAATTTTACCCTCGGTCCAAATAACAATTTTGCCCCTAACCTTTCACATTTTTACAATTTAGTCCCTCGGCTCGTATAATGAAACACATGCAATTTCTACCATACCCAAGCCTACCCAAATATTTTTCCCTCCTATGGTAGCCCAAAATTTTCCATTATTTCTCATTTCTACCTCACATTTTACACCTTTTGCAAAAAGGTCCTTTTAGGGGTTTTTCATGAAAATCACCTTGGAAAAGATGTTTAACACCCATCCAGCTTTCATATTCTTCCATAAATCATCAAAATACAAGTAACTCATGCGTGGGTAAATTTCTAAACATGAACCCTAGCATGAAATATGGGTAGAAATAGAGAGAGTAAGCTACCGGGATCTCGTACGGTCCGATAAATTGCAGACTCAATTTGCCTTTTCGGCCAAATCTTAATACCTTTTTCCATGGAGATACTTTCAGAAATACTCTATCTCCAACTTGGAACTCAATCTCTTTTCTTTTCAGATCAGCATATGACTTTTTCCTATCCGATGCCGCTTTTAAACAGTCTCGTATCACTTTTACCTTTTCTTTAGTTTCCTTGATCAAATCAACCCCGTGAATCTGACTTTCCTTAAGTTCTGTCCAGTACAATGGAGTTCGGCACTTTCTGCCATACAAGGCCTCATAAGGTGCCATCTTCAAACTCGTTTGAAAACTATTGTTGTAGGCAAATTCTACCAACGGCAAATATTTTTCCCAGCTACCCTGGAATTCGAGGATGCAACATCACAACATATCCTCAAGAATCTGAATCATTCACTCAGACTGACCATCGGTCTGTGGGTGAAAAGCCATACTAAAACTCAATTTTGTACCCAAGGCTTCTTGTAACTTCTTCCAGAATCTCAAAGTGAACCTTGGGTCTCTGTCTGAAATAATCGACAGCGGTACCCCATGTAATCTCACAATTTCAGATATAAACAAGTCGGCCAATCTATCAAGAGAGTAATCTGTTCTTACCAAAATGAAATGAGTTGACTTTGTCAACTTGTCCACCATAACCCGTATAGCATCTTCCTTTTTCGGAGTCAATAGCAACATTGTCACGAAATCCATAGTAACTTTGTCCCACTTCCATTCGGGGACCATCACAGGTTGTAACAAACCTAAAGGTACCTGGTGTTCGGCTTAACTTGCTGACATATCAGGCATTTCGATACAAATTCGAAAATGCCTCTTTTCATGCCTTGCACCAGTACATTTTCTTCAAGTCATTGTACATCTTGGTACTTCCCGGGTGAATAGACAAACAGCTATCATGTGCTTCTTACAAGATTTTCCAAATAAGCTCATCATCTTTGGGCATACAAACTCTATCTCTGAACATCAAACATCCATCAGGACCGATCTAAAAATCTAATTCAATGCCCGACTCGCATTGAATTCTTTTAGCCTACAGGTCACTATCGTTAATTTGAGCATCATAGATTTCCTGAAGAAATGTTAGCCTAGCCTCTAGCTCTACCAAGACTGAACCATCATCAAGCAATCCTAATCGAGCGTCCATGGCTCTCAGTGCAAACAAAGATTTTCTGCTTAACGCGTTGGAACCACATTCGCCTTTCCCGAGTGGTAGTCAATGATCAACTCATAATCTTTAATTAATTCTAACCACCTCCGCTGTCTCAGATTCAATTCTTTTTAAGTCATCAAATACTTCAAACTCTTTGATCAGTAAATACACGATAGGTCTCACCATATAAATGATGCCTCTAGATTTTCAAGGCAAAAACAATGGCGGGGAGCTCTAAGTCATGTGTCATATAATTCTTCTCGTGTGGCTTCAACTGAAGTGAAGCGTAGGCTATCACCTTGCCATCTTGCATAAGTACACAACCTAGTCCATTTAAGAATGCATCACTGTAGACCATAAACTCCTTTCCTAGCTCAGGCAATACTAAAAGAGGAGCTTCAGTCAGCAATGTCTTTAACTTCTTGAAACTTTGCTGACACTTTTTCGTCCATCTAAACTTAACGTCTTTTTGTAGCAACCTCATCATTGGAGTCGCTATCATGGAGAATCCTTTTACAAATCTTCGGTAGTAACCGGCTAAGCCCAAAAAGCTTCTAACCTCGATTACATTTTTAGGCGGTTTCCATTCAACAATAGCAGAGATTTTACTTGGATCAACTTAGATGCCTTCACCCGAAACAATATGACCTAAAAATCCAACTTCTTGGAGCCAAAACTCACTCTAGCTAAACTTAGCATACAGTTGCTTTTCCCGTAAGGTTTGCAACACAGTTCTCAAGTGCTTCGCATGCTCTGTCTTATCTTTGGAATAAATCAAGATCTCGTCAATGAACACAAAGACAAAATTATCTAAGTATGGCCGAAAGATCCTATCCATTAGGTCCATGAATACGACTGGTGCATTCATTAGCCCAAATGGCATGACAAAAAATTCATAATAACCGTACCTCGTTCTGAAAGTTGTTTTAGGTACATCCGATTCTTTAATTTGCAGCTGATAATAGCCAGACCTCAGATCTATCTTAGAAAATACAGTGGCTCCTCTCAACTGGTTGAACAAATCATCGATCCTTGGCAAAGGATACTTATTCTTGATAGTTACCTTGTTCAGTTGGCGATAATCTATACATAGCCTCATCGAACAATCTTTCTTCTTTACAAACAATATGGGGGCACCCCATGGTGAAAAAATTTGCCTTGCAAAACCTTTATCCGTCAGCTCTTGCAACTGTGCTTTTAACTTCTTCAGCTCGGTTGGCGCCATCCTGTATGGAGCAATAGAAATGGGAGTTGTTCCTAGCATTAGTTTAATACCAAACTCTATCTCTCTTTCAGGAGGTAATCCGGGTAATTCTTTCGGGAATACATCTAGATATTCACATACTATTGGCACAGACTCGATCTTTAACTCTGTTTCTTTAGTGTTCAATACAAAAGCAAGGTAGGTTTCATACCCTTTTCTCATATATATCTGAGCAACCATCGCTGTGACTACAACTGGCGGCGTACCCAATTCTCTTGAATTAACCCGCAGAATCTTACCATCTGGGCATTTCAATTTAATATACTTGCTACCATAATTTACAATTACTTCATGCAGGGCTAACCAATCCATACCAAGTATTACATCAAACTCATCAAAAGGTAACAACATAAGGTTAGCCGGAAAGCAATGACCATGAATTGTCAAAGGACAATTCTTACAGACTTTATCAATTAGAGCTGATTTGCCTAATGGGTTCGACACTCTAATAATAAATTCCATATGTTCAACGCGTATGTTCATACTAGACACCAATCTCATGCAAATGTATGAATGCGTCGACCCCGGATCAATTAAGGCAACAACACATGTATTGAAAAGAGAAAAATTACTCGTGATGACGTTAGGAGCAGAGGCTTCCTCTCGAGCGCGTATTGCATACGCTCTTGCCAAGGCTCGAGCCTCTAATTTTGCAGCGTCTTTAGCCACAACTCGACTGCCACTAGGACTTCCAGGATATCTCGGAGGTGTACCTCACGGAATGGGAGCACTCAACTTCGGTGCTACTTCCGTTTCTTTTTCAATTCGCTCTGGGTAGTCCCTGAGAAAATGGTCGAGAGAACCACATCTAAAACATGCAACACTCTTCATTCGGCACCTTCTGAAGTGAAATTTGTTGTAGCTCTTACACTTCGGCCTTTGGTCATCTACACTCCCCACACTAGTCACCATTGGGGAGGGAGACTTCTGATTATGTCTTTTAGAGCCTCTCGCTTTACCCGAATATCCTACCAATGAAGTGGAGCGTTCATGTTGGCTCATTGATTTCTTTGTAGGAAATGGGAGCGTCTTACCGCTGGATCTCTTGCTCGAAACTCAAGCCTCTCTCTTCACTTGCTTTCTTTCATTATTAAGCTCCTCGACCTTCTTGGCCCGATCAGCTAATGCAGCCAACTCCCGTATTTCAAGAATCCCAGTCAACAACTTGATTTCCTCATTCAGACCTTCCTAGAATCGTTTACACATTTCTGACTCGGTTTGAACCCATTCAGCTACATACTAACTTAGCCTTACAAACTCCCTTTCGTATTCTGCCACAGTCTTATTCCCTTGTTTGAGTTCCAGGAACTCCTTTCGCTTCGAGTCTAAGAACCGTTGACTGATGTATTTCTTTCTAAACTCTACTTGGAAGAATTCCCAAGTGATATTTTCCTTTGGTACCACTGAAGATACGGTCTTCCACCAGTGGTATGCAATATCCTTCAGGAGGGACACGGTACACTTTAAGCACTCCTCAGGTCTGCACGACAATTCATCTAGTACCCGTGTAGTATTCTCTAGCCAGAACTCGCCTCTTTTAGCACCATCATCGATTTTAGCTCTGAATTCCTCAGCCCCATATTTTCTAAGCTTATCTACAGGGGCCTTACCAATTCTTACCGGTGTCATACCTCGTGGCACATCCTCATCAGGTTAGTTAAGGGGCGTGGGAGGTCGTTGTTTGTTGGGGCGATTCCTTAGATAATCCTCAAACCATTCATCCATCATGTTAAAAAAGGCGGCTCGGGCCTCTTCCCGGCCTTCAGACATAAACCTTCTACTACTACTAGATACAGCTCGTTGTACGAAAGCTAAAGCATGGCTCTCAGCTCCCTCAGACTCATCCTGTGCTTGATTGGAAAACATTTACTAAATTTAAAAACAATTTAAACAGTTAGGAGATATCACACTATCAATGTTCATATAATGGCATGTATAGCGAACCTTAATGCTCTCTACGGTAGTCCTAGAACTGACTAAATCGTAGCTCTGATACCATTAAATGTAACACCCCTCTCCCGTATTCAGTGTCGAGACAAGGTTCGAGGCGTTACTGGGTTTAAATTTTCACGACATAAACATCCGGCTCACCAAATTTTGCCCAAAATTAAAACTTTTCAAACACATACATATCGTCCCTTATACGAGCCTTCGTGGCCTAAAACATACGTCGGGGTGGTTTGGGACAAAACCAAAAATGTTTGATAGACTTTGGGAAACTTAATAAAGTTTCTTGCCTTGGAGAGTCACACGCCCGTGTGGGTAGGGCCGTGTGGTCACACACGCCCGTGTGGCTTGGGACATGTCCATGCCCTCAGCCCGTGCAACTCTCTATTTATGACATGAGTATACATTTAGGGGCACACGGCCAAGACACACGCCCGTGTGACTAGCTCGTGCACTATACCGACTTAAAATTTTAAGTGCAAGGGACGCACAGCCATACCACACACCCTTGGGGGCGAGCCGTGTGTCACACACAGCCTAGACACACGCCCGTGTGTCTACCCATGTGGACCTTCCTAGGCTATTTTCCAAGCCTTTGGTCACCCTCTATCAACCAATCACACTTATAGGTTACTTTAATACGTGATAAGGCCAAATTTTACACTTATACAAAACTTTGATGAACCTCATTGCATGTAAACCTCATATCATTGGTTTTATACATGTTAGGTTAATTCCTATCTTGTATTAAGGGTTTCCATACTCCTTAACACATTCAAGATTGGCTCATTTTTATAACTCATTGCCAATTATAACCAAGCTATCACATATGAACATAAACATGCATAGATTTGTAGGTCATACCCTACTACAAAATAAGCCAATTCCCATAGCCATATACAAAAAGATATGGGTATCTTTACATGCCCTTAACTTGGAAAATCAAATGACACATATAACAAAATACTCAAAAGTCCTATAAATACCATTGAACGAAATAAAAGTGTCGTATACCAAAGCTGGACTAGTTGATAGTGTGTTGACTCTCCAACAGTCTTCCAATCTTTACGAGTCCTCGAACTCTATAAGATAGGGAAAAGAGAGGGGTAAGCATTTACATTGTAACACCCCTAACCTGTATCCATCGTCGAAATAGGGTTACGAGGCATTACCAGTCATATCACAACTCAAACAGACATTCATTACATTCCATACTTCAAAATCAATACATATGCACATTTTAAAACCAAATAAGCCGTAATACACAACTTAATATCCTTCACTTTTATATTTTATCACTTAACCAATTTCAAATATATTTATCCAAACACATAAAACTTATATACCAAGTATTAAGTATATTATAATAACCTTTTACCTTGTTCGGACATAATCAAATACTCATTAATACTAAATCATATATAAAATCTTCATTAGGTATGACAACCGAATTCCCATACATGTTTATATATCCAATTATTATAATTAAATCACCCAAATATATGCATCCAAAATCACCATACACACACATACTATGAAACATACTTCCCAAAATATACTCATACCATGCCCAAAAATACACAAACATTAACTTTATTAACAAGCCATTTTCGCATGGCTTAGATTATACAAAACCAAAATATAACATTTCAAACTATAATCTAGCCTATACATGCCATAGGTTTAAAATTTTAGCTTATAAAATATCGATGACAGTTGATAGTGTGATAAGCTTCTCTAACGATTCCTGAACTCGAAACTTGCAATCCAAAGTCTATAAACAAAGGCAAACATGAACACACGCAGAGTAAGCTTTTATAGCTTAGTAATTCATAAGCAAATGAACAACATAAATACGTAATCAAATCATTAAACTAAACCAAATTATACTGTCATAGTTACTTTAAATCTTAAACTTAAAAATTCATGTATTTTATATTTACTTCCACATGTATATTATTCATGGCCGAATGAATATATATATTTCATCAAACTATCATTCAATTTCCAAACAAAAATATCTTTATCATAACTAGTACATATACTATTATATGCATAAATTCATAGTTCAAGGATAATAATCACATACATATTTATATTATATGGCCGAATACACATACATTTTTATAAGCAAAACATCCTCCAATTTCAAAGCTATACATCAATATGTAAGCACATATATGTATACTCATAAATCAAAATACAGCACCTTATGCATAACATGGTGATGGTCGAATGAACACTTTTATATATAAAGATACATTACTAACTATCTTCCAATGGCCAAGCCAAAACACATTTTTCATACCAAATACATATACATTTATATGCATACACTCATAAGTCGAAGTATAACAATCATACATATTTTTATATCATTGGCCGAAAATACTACCAATTGCATATATTTAAAAATAATTTCAATAATGTTCATATTAAATATTTACAACGCCGAATGCTTTTTTTCACATTCACATAAAATTTTTACTTTACTTCAAATATGTTTTATATCAAAGATTAAGTAACTTACTCACTTTATTTCGATTAGGTAATAAACCAATTCATACTTGATCATTTTATCTCACTTCTGCACATTTGATCACAGCTTATTGATGCCCAATGAACCATTCGAAATTGGATAGGACACTCGGATAATCACACATATATCGTACAATGCCAACGTCCCAAACGTGGTCTTACATGTAACCAAATATCGATGCCACTGTCCCAGACAAGGTCTTACTCGTAAACACATATCGGAATCACATATCGATTCCATGGTCTTACTCACACACAAATACCGGAATCCTATGTCATGACATATGTATCCTAACTATTCCTAAGGTTCATAGTCAACAATTTTCGTTTTTCCCCGATCCAAATCCAATTTCTTTGGTTCTTGATCTACACATATTCAAATTAAGCTCATTCAAACAGATTTTCATTCAATTTAGTCCAAAAACACATAAATGGGCTAATTACTATTTTACCCCTAACATTTACAATTTTTACAATTTAGTCCCTATTACACAAAACACAAAATACACAAAATTTCCCTATACTTATGTTGGGTCGAATTTTATCCATTCTCAAAAAATTCCATATATTCAATTTATTTCACATTTTAGTCCCTCAAATTATTATTTTTGCTATTAAGTCCTAATTACTCAAAATCATAAAAAATTCCAATACAAAACATGTTAATCTAAAACGTATCTTCCATTTTTCATCATCAAACAACAAAAATCACAAGTTATCATCAATGGCACAATTCAAAATATTCATCAAAATCAAAAATTAAAGCTTGGGTTTTGTAGTACTCGAAGCAACGATCTCAAAAACGTAGAAATTATCAAAAATTGAGTAAAAACGAACCTTGAATCAACTTGGAAGATGGCCGAACCCTTGAGAACCTATTCTTTTCTTCTTCTTTTTTTCATATTCGGTGATGAGAACAAGAATAAAACTTTGGCTTTTAATTATATGTTTATATTATATACTTATTATTACCTAATTTACTATTATAACCTTAGAAATAAAATTATAAAATCATATAATACATACCCATTACCGTCCATTCTTTCCTCAATTGGGTTAATTACAACATAAAGGCTTCCATTTGGAAAGCCACTAACAATTCAGCCCTTATGCTTTTTGTAACATCTCGAAATAGGGCCTAAATGGAATAGTGGTTGCGAAACCATAAATCTGAGATAGAAAAGTTTATTTCGATTAATTTTTATGATTTACGGAGTGATTAGATGCATGTGTTAGAGTATTGATAAGAAATTTTATAGATTGCATGTTTAATTTGCCTATTAGGGCTTATTTGCAAAAGTTGCTGTAACAGCCCAATTTAGGGCCTAAACGGAACGATGGTTTTAGAACCACGAATTTGAAGTCAAAAATTTTATTCCGATTAAGTTTTAAGGTTTATTTATTGATTAAAATATTGTGTAAAAATATCGTTAAGTAATTTTACTGATAAAGTGCTTAATTGGACTTTTAGGACTAAATTACAAAAGTTGCAAAATATCTGTTCTAATTCATAAGTACTTGGTTGAAATGGGGGTGTAAAGAGGAGGTCCTTAAATGGTAATTAGACCATTATATTTTGTTTGGACAAAAATGGGCATGAATAGGACAAAATTTTAAAGAAAGGCCTTAAGGGCATTTTAGTCATTTGATAATTAAAAGAAATAAAAAGGGAAAATAAATCCAAAATTGACTCATCTTTTTCATGGAGGCCAAAATTAGCATGGGGGAAGCCATGGCTAGGGTTTTCAAGCTTTCCAAGCTCAATAGTAAGTCCGTTCTAGCCCCGTTTTTCAAGTTCTTTACGTTTTTGGAATCCCGGTAACTTGATTAAGCTTATTCTAGCAATAATTTAAACTAGGGTTCATATTTGGAAAAATTCCCATAGGTGAAATGTGTTTATTTTGATGTTTTATGGTAGAATATGAAGGCTGAAATTATGTTAAACAACTTTTGCTAAGCTGTTTTAAGCAAAAATGAGTAAAACGGCTTAATCGGTAAAAGTTGTTATTGTTCATAACTATGTGTTAGAGTGAGAATTTGATGTTTCCATACAAGGGAAAAATGATCATCATGTCATAAAACATAAGAATAAGGGATGAAGTTTAATTCCTGAGCCTAGGGGAAAAAGTGTAATTATGCAAAAGTTTAGGGGAAAATAGTAATTTTGCCAAAGTTTGAGTTAAGGACTTTTTTGAATAGTACATTAATTAAATAAGTAAAATATGATGTTTTAGATCCCGTAAAATGAGATTTGAACCTAGAATGAGAGAAAAATCGAAAATCGCGAAAGTTGGTAAAATGGCCGTTTTAGTATCGAGGTAAGTTCATATGTATAATAAGTATTAATTTATGCATGTTTCAATGTAAAATTGATATATTTACTATGATTTCCGAGGTGTTGAAAGTAAGTATAATTATGATGATTTAAAGGTTCAATATTAATTCGACATGGAAATGAGAAAGTATGTAAGTTTGTATGTAAATAATACATTATCTTTATTATGTTTTTATATTTCAGCATATTTTATGTATTGTAGCTGATTTTTGAATCATAATTAACTATTGGAAGTATGGAATCAAGTATTAGAAAGAGAGAGAAATCCTGTTTGAACCTTCGGAAAGATTGGATGATACAGATGGTATGTAGCTAGGTCACATGTATGGTGCTGAGTGCACATCATGTGTACAAGAGAGTTACGAGACATTATGATGTAGCTAGGTCGCATGGGTGATACTATGTGTACACCATGTAGACAAGAGAGCTACGGGATATATGTAGCTAGGTCGCATGCGTGGTTCCAGGTGAAGGACATCGTGTAGACAAGAGAGCTACGAAATAAACTAGCTAGGTCACATGGGTGGTACTAAGTGTTCACCATGTGTACAAGAGAGCCGAAATTATGTGTACAATCAAGCTAGGTCACACGAGTGGTGCTAAGTGAAGGCCACTTTGTGTACAAGAGAGCTTCGATTTTAAAGGTGGGCTGTGTGCGATACCATCGCGTATCTGTTATTATTCCGAAGCGTTCAACTGGGAAAATGATTAAATGAAATTGTGTATGACTTTGTGATGATAAGTGTAAGTATATACGTGTGTAACTTATGAGCAATATGCTCGATATGTGATTGGGAATTGGAAAGATTGTTATGGGTAAGTGATGAATACAATTGAAGTGTGAAAGATCAAAATTGACAATAAAGCTGTTATGAATAGTTGCAGTGATGTGAATCTAAAAATTTACCAAAAATATTAGAAATTGAATCAGAGACTGAATGAGATATAAAATTAAAGCTTAATGAGTCTATTTTCATATAGCAGAAACAGATCAAGCAAAGGAATTCTATATTATGAGATATTTAAGTTTTTGAGAGACTGGTTCAGAATGACTATGTGATCCCCTGTTCTGACTTGGAAAAATCATTAAAAATTGTAAAAAAAATAATTATGGGATATAATTTATATGCTTGAAATCCTTAATGAGTCTAGATTCAAATAAAATAAATGAGAACATTCTTTGAATTCTTTACAAGGATAAAATTGATTCATAGTGAAGAGTGGTCAGAACAGTTGAGCAGTGAAACAGGGGTAACTTCAATGAATAAACTGTACTAATTGGCTAGACCAAAAATTTTGAAAATTTTTTGGTAAGAATATAGTGAATCTAGTTTCAAGAAAAATTAACGGTTTGTAATTTGGAGTTCTGTAGCTCCAGAAATAAATAATTTAGCTGCTGGTACTCTACTAGACAGCTTATTTTGAACCTGTTTATGATTGTAGTGAAAGTATGTGTGTGTTTGTGATGGTAATATTCGGGGAACATATTGTGACTCCATTTAAAGTATGATAATGTATTGTTTATTAATATTTACACACTTACTTACTAAGCTATAATGCTTACTCCCTTCCTTTCCTTTTTCCTATAGTGTCTCAGATGTTAGCTCGAGTTGGAGGTCGCCGGAGGTTAAATCACACTATCAAACTATTGATCGATATATAAAGGTTTTAAAGTATTTTTAAGTCTTTGGCATGTATGGAGACTCATTTAATTGTTACTAAGTTGGTAGGAATTGGCCTAAAATACTGACCTATGTTATTTGAAGGTCTCTATTGTATAAAGTCATTTAATGTAGATAGTCTTGATTATGTTATTAATTAAATGATGCAATTTATGAATGTGCATGCTTGCCTATGTGTGTGGTTGAATTAAAGCATGATATGGGTCTTGTAAGCTCTTTTTAAGGGATAGCTTGAATGTGTTTGAAAAGGTTTTAAATTAGAGTAAAATTATGACTCGGTTTTATACGATGATTAGTGATTAAGTCCGGTAATGTCTCGTACCCTGTTCCGGCGTCGAACACGGGTAAGGGGTGTTACACTTTTAACCGTCAAATTTTTAATTTACGTGATTAAGTCCTTTTATTTAATCGGATACCTAAACGACAAAATTAAATCACGAAAATTTCGCAGATATAAATTCACACAAAATAAACACAGAAAATAATTTTTTAAATATTTTTTTGACTCAGATTCGTGGTCCCGACACCACCATTCCGATTAGGGTCTAAATCGGGTTGTTACATACATGGTTAGTAAGCCTGGATAACTGGAAAGTAAACTTACCGATTAATTAGCATAAAGTCATATTAGGCAATAGAATCAACAAGCATGAAAATGATATCCCTATCACATGTACTTAATCAACAAGTTAGTCATAATAATAATGTACCATGTAATTTGCCTTAAATGAGCTCATCATTCATCATTTCGTCTAGATACACCATATCAATCTCGTTCAATTTCAAGGAAATTCTGATGGATTATCCATTTTCCATCAATTCATAAGAATGATCATTTCATGTATGCACTCTCGCGAACCTCACATTTTACGGCGGGATTACCAATCCAGGCTAAATCCCTTATAGCGACAAACACCCTTACTGAGTTCGGATCGAATTACGGTCAAGCTAAATTGCACCATAATCGAGACACCGTCCGGGCTAAATCCTTAATGTACATATATTCTTTGGGAGGCTCGATCATTCAAGGAACACCCGAGCTAGATCCTTTCTATATTTGAGATCAACGGATTACTTGTCCAGACTAAATCCTTTCTGCAACACATGCAGGATCTCGAATCACATATAAATCATGGTTTATCCATTGAACTTCCTTTTTAACCTCAACCGGGACATTTTTCAACATGTCATTTTTAAAGGTACATTTCATGTAATTTCATGCCATTATCACATGCAAATATCATACATACATAAATCATGCAATTAGGCATATTATAATTTTACTTTAAGCTATCCGAACTTACCTGGTACTCATCTCAATATCATGTTTCGATTATTCCAAAATCTTTCATTTTCCTCGATCGACCTTCGAAATTTGTTCCTCGGGGTCTATAAAAATAAAAATAAATCATTAACACCTCACACTGTACTTTTTGAGCCTAAATTTCACCCCCGATCTAAATGACCGTTTTGCCCCTAACCTTTCACATTTTTACGATTTAGTCCTTCGGCTCGTATAATGAAACACATGCAATTTCTACCTTACCCAGGCCCAGCCGAATATTTTTACCTCCTATGGTAGCCCACATTTTTCCATTATTTCTCATTTCTACCCCACTTTTTACACCTTTTGCAAAAAGGTCCTTTTAGGGTTTTTCATGAAAATCACCTTTGAAAAGATGTTTAACACCCATCCAACTTTTATATTCTTCCATAAATCATCAAAATACAAGTAACTCATGCATGGGTAAATTTCTAAACATGAACCCTAGCATGAAATATGGGTAGAAATAGAGAGAGTAAGCTACTAGGATTTCAAAAATAGAAAGAACATTGAAAACGGGGCTTGAGAGCACTTACTATTGAGCTTGAAAAGCTTGGAAACCCTAGCTTTGGAGAACCCTAAAGTTTCGGCAGCAACAAGAAGGAAATGAGTTGATTTTTGGCTTATTTTTCCCATTTTATTTCATTAAAATGCCAAATGACCAAAATGCCCTTAAGCCCTTTCTTTAAAATTTCATCCATACAAGCTCATTTTTGTCCAAAAACTTAGAAATTGGGAAAATTTCTCTTTAGGACCTTTTAATTAATATTCTAAAGCAATTTCATACAAACTGCTTCTAGAATCCAAGTTTTGAAATTTATTCAATTTTGTCCTTATTTTCCAATTGGACACCTTACTCAAAGAATTTATTCATGAAACTTTAACACATGCATAGTCTCATATTCTAGACCTCATAATAATCATAACATAAATATTTTGATGTCATATTTGTGGTCCCAAAACCACTATTCCGACTAGGCCTTATTTTGAGATGTTACATCTTTTACACGGGCTAGGACACGGGCGTGTCATGGCCGTGTGAGGGACATGGGCCATAGACACAGGCATGTGTCAGGCTGTGTGAAAACCTCTGTAGGTTCAATTTTAGAATTTATTTCACACGGGTATGGGACACGAGTGTGCCCCTAGATACTTGGGCCGTGTGTGTCACACGGGCCATCAGCACGGCCATGTTGTAATTATCACACAGGCGTATTGCCCTTCCACACGGGCGTGTGCCCTATTTCAAGGGTCATTTTTATTAAGTCGGTTTAAGGACTCAAGTTGGTTTCTAATGGTTTCCAATGAGAGTTTGAGGCCTCGTAGGCTCATATTAAAGAGTTTAAACAAGGTTCGATAAAGTTTTAAGTTTGATCAAGTCTTGGTGACTCAAATACGATTGTATGCATGTAGTTAAGTATGGTAGTGCCTCGTGCCCAGCCCCGGCCTCAGACTCGGGTAAGGGGTGTTTCACATTTCATTCGTGAATGCCTTGAGTTAGCTGAACAAAATCTAGTATAGAATACGAGATCAGGTAACACTGCAGCTCGAGGTAGACCACCCAGAAATACGGGTAATGTGAGTAGCAGTCAAAGAGGGACTAAAGATACAGTAGTTAGATCCGAGGCTCGTGCACCTGCCAGAGCCCATGCTATTCGCACACGCGAGGAAGCTCCATCCCCAGATGTTATTACTGCTCTTTATGATACTAATGTAATTGCATTAATTGATCCTAGTTCGACTCATTCTTATGCGTGTGAGACTTTCGTATTCAGTAAGACTTTGCCTGTTGAGTCTACTAACTTTGTGATTAGAGTATCAAACCCCTTAGCCCGGTGTGTTATGGTTGACAAAGTGCGTAAGAATTTTCCTTTGATGATTCGAGATTAGTGTTTTTCGGCTGATTTGATGTTGTTGCCATTCGATAAGTTCGATATAATTCTGGGTATGGACTGGTTAACTTTGTATGATGCTATTGTAAACTGCAAGAGAAAGACTATTGATTTATGATGCCAGAATGATAAGATTATTTGGATTGAATCTAATGATCTGAATGGTTTACCAGCAGTGATATCTTTGATGTTAGCACAGAAATATGTGAGAAAAGGTTGTGAAGCTTATTTTTCTATGTACTTGACTCTAAAGTGGTCGAAAGAAAAATTAAATCAGTACCTGTTGTGTGCAAGTATCCGGATGTGTTTCTTGAATTATTACCGGGTTTGTCACCTATTCGAGAAGTTGAGTTCGGTATTGAATTAGTGTCAGGGACAACTCCAAGATCAATTGCTCCGTATAGAATGGCACCTACTGAATTAAAAGAATTGAAAGCTTAGTTGCAAGAGTTGACAAATAGAGGGTTCGCGCGACCGAGTTTCTCTCCCTGGGGTGCACCAGTTTTATTTGTGAAAAAGAAAGACGGAACCATGAGAATGTGCATCAACTATAAATAGCTTAATAAGGTGACTATTAAGAATAAATATCCGTTACCACGGATTGACGACCTGTTTGATCAACTGAAAGGGGCTACGGTGTTTTCGAAGATAGATTTGAGATCATGGTACTATCAGTTGCGAGTTAAAGACTCCGATGTGCCAAAGACTGCTTTCCGAATGAGGTACAAACATTATGAGTGTTTGGTTATGCCTTTCGAACTTCCCAATGCACCTGATATTTTCATGGATTTGATGAATCCGATCTTCAAATAGTATTTGGATCAGTTTGTGGTTGTGTTCATAGATGACATTTTGATATACTCCCATGATGAAACTAAGCATGCCGAACACCTGAGACTTGTGTTACAAACATTGCAAGATAAACAGTTGTATGCAAAGTTTAGTAAATATGAGTTCTGGTTACGTGAAGTCAGTTTTCTGGGACATGTCATATCAACATTGGGTATTCGGGTTGATTCGAGTAAGATTTTGGCTATACTTGATTGGAAACCTCCGAGAAATGTTTCTGAAGTCTGAAGCTTTCTGGGATTTGCTGGTTACTATAGATGGTTCGTGAAAGGTTTCTCTATGATTGCAACCCCGATGACAAAGCTACTTCAAAAAGATGTTAAGTTCGAGTGGTCAGAAAAGTGTTAGAAAAGTTTTGATCAGTTGAAATCCCTTTTGACCAAAGCTTCAGTACTAGTTCAACCAGAATCGAGTAAATAATTTGTTATCTATAGTGATACATCTTTAAATGGTTTGGGTTGTATTTTGATGCAGGAAGACAAAGTTATGGCTTATGCCTTGAGACAATTAAAGCCGTATGAAAAGAACTATCTGACACACAATTTAGAATTGGTAGCTATTGTGTTTGCGTTGAAGATTTGGCATCACTATCTATTCAGTGAGAAATTTCATGTTTATTCTAACCACAAAAGCCTAAAATACTTGATGACTTAGAAAGATCTGAATTTGAGACAACGCCGATGGTTAGAGTTTGTAAAAGACTACGAGCTTGTAATTGACTACCATCCGGGAAAGGCTAATGTTGTTGCTAATGCTTTAAGCCGAAAATCACTGTTTGCTTTACGTGTAATGAATGTGCTTATGGCTATGTCTGATGATGGTTTGATAATAGCTGAATTAAAGGCAAGACCGTTATTTGTTCAACAAATTTGTGATGCTCAAAAATTTGATGATGATTTGTTAGCAAAGCGAGCTCAAAATGATTCGAATGTTGAATTCGAGTTTCGAGTTGATACTGAGGGTTGTTTGAGGTTTAGAAACCAAATATGTGTCCTGAGGAATTCAGAGTTAATTTAGATGATTTTAAACAAAGCTCACAGCAGTCGGTTATCTATTCACCCGGATAGTACGAAGATGTATAATGATCTTAAATAGCTTTACTGGTGGCATGGTATGAAACGAGACATTTTTTACTTTGTTTCGAAATGTTTAATTTGTCAACAAGTTAAAGTCGAGCAACAGGTACCTTCTGGGCTACTCTAGTAGATCATGATACCTGAGTGGAAATGGGACAGAGTCACGATAGATTTTGTATCTGGTTTACCATTGACACCGAGCAAGAAAGATGCAATCTGGGTTATTGTGGATAGATTGACTAAATCAACTCATTTTGTTTCAGTTTGTACAGATTATTCACTCGATAAGCTAGTTGAATTGTATGTTTCTCAGATTGTGAGATTACACAGTGTGCCTATTTCTATTGTTTCGAATAGAGATCCCAGGTTTACATCACGGTTTTGGAAGAAACTGCAAGATGCATTAGGTACAAAATTACATTTCAGCACTACTTTCCACCCGCAAATAGATGGTCAGTCCGAACGAGTCATTCAAATACTTGAGGATATGTTGAGATGTTGCATTCTCTAGTTTGAAGGTACATGGCAATAATACTTACCTCTGATTGAATTTTTTTACAATAATAGCTTCCAATCGAGTATCAAAATGGCACCTTATGAGGCTTTGTACGGTCATAAATGTCATACACCGTTGTATTGGACTGAGCTCAGTGAAAACAAGACCCTATTTAGAATGGTGGTTTTGGGACCATGAATCCGAGTCAGAAAAATATTTTTAAATTATTTCCTACATTTATTATGTGTGAATTTATATGTGTGAATTTTTCGTGATTTAATTTTGTCGTTTGAGTGCCCGATTTAATAAAAGGGCTTAATCGCGTAAAGTGAAAATTTGATGGTTATTTTTAAAAGGGCCGAATTGATGATGTCTTCATTACATGATGTATTTATGTTGTAAATAAACCATACTTATATGTTATGGACGGTAGTAACCTTAATGAATATGATTTAATTATTAAATGTTAAAGGTTAAAAATGTAAAAGGTGTAATAATATATGTAATAATAAAACATAAAAATTTAAAATAAGCTTTCATAATATACTTTGTTATTGTGGAAACATAAAAGAAAAGAAATAAATAAGCTTAGGGTTCGGTCATTTTTGGAGCTTAATCAAGGAATGCAATTAGCTCAGTTTTTGACAATTTTTACGTTTTTTAGATCATTGCAGTGTAATGTACAAAGCCCATGCTTGAATTTTTTATTTTGATAAATATTTTAAGTTATGCCATTGATGAATATTTGAGTTTTGTGATATTGGTTGATGAAATATGAAATATATGTTTTAGATTAACATGTTTTGTATTGGAATTTTTGATGATTTTGAGTAATTAGGACTAAATTGCAAAAATAATAAATTGAGGGACTAAAATGTGAAATAAATGAAATGCATGGACTTCTATGAACATAAGGAACATTCAGCCTAAGCATAGTATATTCAAATTTTGCATGTTTTGTGTTTTGTGCAATTTGGACTAAATTGTAAAAAGTGCAAAATGTTAATGGTAAAATGGTAATTTACCCATTTATGTGTTTTTGGATTAAATTGAGTGAAAATATGTTTGAATGAGTTTAATTTGAATATGTTTAGATCAAGAACCAAAGAAATTAGATTTGAATTGGGGGAAAAACTAAAGTTGTCGACTAGTCATCCCGTTCTGTTTTGCATCGTCCAAGGTAAGTTTATAAGCAAATAGATATTGTTAATTCTTATTACATATGAGTTTATAATCTGTAATTAAATTATATGAGATTTTATATGTGAATGTCGAATGTGAATATGCTTGGGAACTAAGTCTACGAGTTCGATTCGATTGAGTTATGATGTTTGAATGCCCCGTTTGAACCATAGGATTTTGATATGTGTTTTCACGTAAGACCACGTCTGGGACATTGGCATCGATATATGTGCTTTCATGTAAGACCACGTCTGGGACGTTGGCATCGATATATGTGATTACGTGTAAGACCATGTCTAGGACATCGGCATCGTATTCGATTCGTGTAAGACCATGTCTAGGACAGTGGCATCGATATGAGATAGCATGTAAGACCACATCTGGGACGTTGGCATTGTTCTATATATGTGACTATCTGAGTATCCTATTTGATTCTGAATAGTTCATCGGGCAATGAATAGTTATGATCGAAGGGTAAAACGAGCTAAAACGACCAGATATGAGTTAGTTGATTACCTATTTGAAAAATAGGGTAAATCGACCATTATGTATGTGATGTAAATTATATAAGTTACTAATGTGAAAATGTATGCCTTGTGAAGTATATTCGGCCATTGCTATGTATATGCTTATAATATTATATTTTCGATCTATAAATATGTATATGTGTATAAATGTTCTTGGCCACATAATGAAATTTAGCATTGAAATCAAAAAATAATTTGTTAATAAATATATGTATTCGGCAATAAATAAGTTTATGTGTGAAAATATATGATAAATGTTAAATCATAAGATTGAGGTTTAATATGACTATGATAGTATAATTTGGTGTAGTTTAAATGAATTGAATATGTCCTTAAATTGTTTATTTGCTTATGACTTACTAAGCTATGATAGCTTACTGTGTGTGTTTATGTTTGCCTCTATTTTATAGATTTTGGATTCAAGTTACGAGCTCGGGGATCGTCAGTAAAGTCTATCACACTATCGACTGTCTTCAGTATTTTTATAAGTGAACTTTCGAATCTATGGCATGTATAGGTTGGATTATACTTTTGAAATGTTTGATTTTGGTTAATGTAACCATGAGCCATTCGAAAATGGCTTAATACTTTGTTATGCTTGGATTTAATGTTTTGTTTTGATGATGGTTATGCTTGGTTGTGATTTTGGTATTTCGGCCCTTATATATTTTCATGTGAATTATGGTTGATTATAATGTTAATGGTTGTATATTCATTTGGACTTGGTTTGAACTTATATTGAAAGTGTATCCAAGGTATATTATGTTGTGGAGTTTGTTTATGTGTTTCAGCCTAAAGACAAATAATATTGGTTAAATGAGTCAAGCTATATCATGTATTAGTTAGGTAATAATCAAGATATATGCATGGGGTATATTCGGTGTGTAACACCCCTTACCTGGACCCGAGACTGAGAAAAGGTACGAGGCGTTACCTGACATATACTCGGACACTTTCGAAAAGTACAGGTTATAAAATTTCATTCTAATTTAAAACCAACCAAACAACATCATAGTGTCCCGACTATGGACCTACAAGGTCCAAAACATACGTTAAAAGCAATCCAAAACTAAATCAAGAACTATAGAAAATTTTAGTAAAATTCCTAGGGTTATACCTCACACGCCCGTGTGGAGGCAAAGCACACGCCTGTGTACTTGGGGACACACCCGTGTGTCCCACCCCTGTTGAATTATTTTGATTTATTTTCCTTTTCGAACCTACATGGGTTTTCACACAGCCAAGCACACGCCCGTGTCCCTCACATGGCCTAGACACGCCTGTGTCATCGCCCGTGTCCAAAAACCCAGACATTCTATTTATGATTTCATCATTCATTTTGAGGCACATGCCTGTGGTCTAGGCCGTGTCCTCCGCACAGTCGAGACACACTACCGTGTCTCTGCCCGTGTGTTTACTGCCATACAAACTGACCTAAAATTTTAGGTGCAGGGGGCACACGGCTAGGCAACAAGCCCATGGGGCTGACCGTGTGTCACACACGGTCTAGACACATGCCCATATGTCTACTTGTGTGGACCTTTTTAGGGCTATTTTCCAAGCCTTTGGTCACTTCTAACATCCATAAACACTTATAGACTTCAATGGTATTTAACATGGCCTAATTATATTCTTAAACAACCTTGACAGAACTCATTGCATGTTAACCACATCTCATCGGTTTAGTACACACTAAATTATTCTTTTCGTATTAGGGATTAACATAGCACATTTTACATTTACACTTAGGCCATATTATAACCATATACCATTATATGCTATGTCCACTCTCAAATTATTAAGTCCCATTTCAAGCATCCATCCATGATAAACCTCATCATCATATCTCATGAAACCTTTAAACATAAACATGCATCATTAGTAGGTTTATAACCTACGTCAATATGAGCCATATCTCATGGCCATATACAAAAGAATAAGTATACCATTTAAGCCGTTACAATGGCTAGCCAAATGACACATATAACAAAATAACCAAAAATCCTATACATGCCATTAAACAAAATAAAAGTATCTATATACCAAAGTGGGACAAGTCGATAGTTGTTGATTCTCCAACCGTCTTCCAATCTTTACGAGTCCACGAGTTCTGTAAGACAAGGAAAAGAAAAGGGGGTAAGCATTTATATGCTTATAAGTCCAGATAACTGGAAAGTAAACTTACCGGTTAATTATCATACAACCATATTTAGGCAATAAATCCAACAAGCATGAAATTGTTTCCCTATCACATGTACTCAATCATCAAGTTAGTCTCATAACAATACATCATGTCATTAGTCTTAGATGAGCTCATCAATTCAATATTTCCATTCTTCATTTCATCATGTTAATCCCGTTGAATTTCTCGAAAATCTCGATGGATAGTCCAATTATTGTCAAGTCATACAAGTGATCATCTCAAGTACGAGCTCCCGTGAAACTTATATCTTACGGCGGGATTACCAGTCTAGGCTAAATCCCCTGTAGTTTTAACTCATAGAGCAATGTCGATATTACTAGTCCATGCTAAATCCCTTTCAACGACAATTTCTCTCATAAGCTCGGATCTGAATTGCCAATCCAGGCTAAATTTAGTCCTCAATCGGATTACCCGTCCAGGCTAAATCCTTAATGTAACCATATTCTTTGAGAGACTCAATCATTCAAGGAACACCCGTCCGAGTTAGATCCTTTCTATTTTGAGCTCATCGGATTACTCGTTCGGGCAAAATCCTTTTTTGCAACACATGCAGGATCTCATGTCATGAAAGTCATAATTTATCCATCGTATTTTCCCTTTCTATTTCAACCAGGACATTTATCATCCTTCATTTACACTAGTGTATTTCATGGATTATCATGCAATGAATACCTAGATTTCCATACATTCAAGGACATGCATATTTAAGTATATTAAAAGTTTACTTCGGGTTATACGAACTTACCTAGTAATAGCATCTGTTTCATATTCCGGTTATTTCGAAACTTTTCGTTTACCACGGTCGACCTCCGAAATTGATTCCTCGGGGTCTATATCAATAAAATTAGATTATTAATACATCACACTATTCGTTTTAGGCCTAAAACTCACCCCGGGCAAAATGACCATTTTGCCCCTAACCTTTCACAATATTTAGAATTTTGTCCTAAGTCTCGTATAATGAAATGCATGTAATTCTTTGGCTACCCAAGCTTAGCCGAATGTTATTCACACTTATACCAGCCTATGTTTTTCCTTCATTCCATATTTTCCTATCCATTTCCACAACTTTTACAATTTAGTCTTTTAAGCCATTTCCATGAAAAACTACTTAGTAAAAGTTGTTCACTATCCTTTAAACTCTCATATTCCTCCATAAATCATCACAACACAAACATCTCATGCATGGATAAATTTTTGAACATGAACCCTAGCTTGAAATATGGGTAGAAATAGAGAGAGCATGTTACGAGGATCTCAAAAATACGAAGAACATTAAAAACGGAGCTAAGGAGCACTTACTATTGAGCTTGAAAATGTTGAAAGCCCTAGCTATGGAGACCCTTAGAATTTCGGCAGCATGGAGAATAAAATGGGCTGATTTTAACTTGATTTTCCCTTTTTTATTTAGTTTATTACCAAATGACCAAAATGCCCTTCCTTACTAAACTTTTAAAATTTTCCATACATGTCTATTTTTGTCCAAAAACTTAGAAATTGGAAAAATTACTCTTTAAGGACCTATAATTAATACTCCAAAGCAATTTCATACAAATTGCTTCTTGAATCTAATTTTTTCAATTTATTCAATTTGGTCCCTAATTTTCAATTGGACACCTTACACATAGAATTTCTTCATGAAACTTTAACAGATGCTTATTTTCGTATCTTAGACCTCATAATGATCATAAATTAATTATTTTAACAACAATTTTTTTGTCCCAAAACCACTATTCTGACTAGGCCCAAATTCGAGATGTTACATTTCTCCCCCAGGGACTTTCGTCCTCGAAAGTCTTACCAGTAAACAAGTTCGGATATTGACTTCTCATAGTTTCTTCGGGCTCCCATGTAGCTTCTTCCACTCTATGTCTATGCCATAAAACTTTCACCAAGGCTATAGTCTTACTCCTCAACTGTTTGACTTCTCGATCCAAAATCTTAACCGGTTCTTCACCATAGGTCATATCCGGTCTAATCTCAATTTCTGTCGGTGAAATCACATGAGAGGGGTCTGATCTATATCTACGCAAAATGGACACAATGAATACATCATGAATCTTCTCCAATTCGAGTGGCAGTGCTAAACAATAAGCTAATGGTCCAACTCTTTCAATAACCTAATATGGCCCGATAAACTGCGGACTCAATTTGTCTTTCCAGCCAAATCTCAATACCTTTTTCCATGGAGACACTTTCAAGAACACTTTATCTCCAACTTGAAACTCAATTTCTTTTCTTTTCAAATTAGCATATGACTTTTTTCTATCCAATGTCGCTCTCAAGCAATCTCGTATCATTTTGACCTTTTCTTTAGTTTCCTTGACTAAATCAATCCCATGAATCTGACTATCCTTGAGCCCTTTCCAATACAAAAGAGTTCAACACTTTCTACCATACAAGGCCTCATAAGGTGCCATTTTAAAACTCACCTGAAAACTATTATTGTAAGCGAATTCCACCAAGGGTAAGTATTTTTCCCAACTACCCTGAAATTCCAGGACACAACACCGTAACATGTCTTCAAGAATTTGAATTGTCTGCTCAGACTGTCCATCAGTCTGCGGGTGAAAAGCCGTACTAAAATTCAACTTTGTACCCAAGGCTTCTTACAGCTTCTTCCAAAATCTCAAAGTGAATCTTGGGTCCCTATTTGAAATAATTGATAATGGTACCCCATGTAATCTCACAATCTCAGATACATACAAGCTGGCCAATTTGTCAAGTGCGTAGTCAGTTCGTACTGGAAAAAAGTGAGCTGACTTTGTTAGCCTATCAACCACAACCCAAACAACATCTTTCTTTTTCGAGTTTAACGGTAATCCCGTCATGAAAACCATAGTAATCCTATCCCACTTCCACTCGGAGACCATCACAGGTTGTAACAAACCTGAAGGTACTTAATGTTCAGCCTTGACTTGCTGACATATCAAGCATATCGATACAAATCCAGAGATGTATCTTTTTCATGCCATTCCACCAATACATTTTCTTCAAATCATTGTACATCTTGGAACTTGTCGGATGAATAGACAAACGGCTATCATGCGCCTCTTGTAAAATTTTTTGAATAAGCTCGTCGTCTCTTGGTACACAGATCCTATCTCTGAACATCAAGCAACCGTCGGGACCAACCCAAAAATCTAATTCGGTGCCTAACTTGTATTGAGTTCTCTTGGCTTGTAAATCACTATCATTGATCTGAGCTGCACATATTTCTTGTAGAAACATTGGTCTGGCTCTTAACTCTGCCAAAACCGAACCATCATCTAACAAGGCCAACTGCGTGTTCAAGGCCCTCAAAGCGAACAAGGATTTTCTGCTTAGTGCATCTGCGACCACATTCACCTTTCCTCGGTGGTAGTCAATGATTAGTTCATAATCTTTAATCAACTCTAACCATCTTCGTTGTCTAAGATTCAATTCTTTTTGATTTATCAAATATTTCAAACTCGTATGATTAGTGAATACACGGCATTTCTCACCATACAAATGGTGTCTCCAAATCTTAAGGGCAAATACAATGGCTGCTAGCTCCAAGTCATGCGTTGGATAGTTTTTCTCGTGTGGTTTGAATTGCCTCGAAACAAAGGCTATCACTTTACCTTCCTGCATCAATACACAACCCAGTCGATTCAAAGATGCATCACTATAAACCACAAATTTCTTTTCCGGCTCAGGTTGTACTAGTACTGGAGCTTCAGTCAGCAATGCCTTCAATCTCTCGAAACTCTACTAACACTTCTCTGATCATTCGAACTTAATGTCTTTTTCCAACAACCTTGTCAAAGGAGTTGCGATCGTCGAAAATCCTTTCACAAATCGTCGACAGTAATTGGCTAAGCCCAAGAAGCTTCTAACCTCAGTTATGTTCTTCGATGGCTTCCACTCTACAATAGTAAAAATCTTATTTGGATCAACTTGGATGCCATCACCCGACACAATGTGACTGAGGAATCCAACCTCTCGAAGCCAAAATTTGCTCTTGCTGGACTTAGCATACAATTTCTTGTCTCGCAAAGTCTGTAAAACCGTTCTCAAATGTTTCGCATGCTCAGTCTCATTACGGGAATAGATCAAATATCGTCAATGAATACCACAACAATTTTGTCCAAGTTTGGTCAGAAAACGCGATTCATTAAGTCCATAAACGCAGCTGGGGCATTTGTTAGACCAAAAGGCGTGACAAGGAACTCGTAATAACCATACCTCGTCCTTTATCCGTCAGTTCTTGCAACTGTGCTTTTAACTCCCTCACCCCGGTCGGTGCCATCCTATACGGAGCAGTAGAAATAGGAGCTGTTCTAGGCACCAGCTCAATACCAAACTCTACCTCTCTAACGAGAGGTAATCTGGGTAGCTCTTTCGAAAACACACTCGGATACTCGCATATTGTCGGTACCGATTCCAATTTCAACTCAGATTCTTTAGTATTCAACACAAAAGCAAGGTAGGCTTCATATCCATTTCTCATATACCTTTGAGCCATCATTGAGGTAATCACAATCGGTGGAGTATCCAACTCGCTTGAATCAATCGAGAGAATCTCACCATCTGAGCAATGTCGGGATTACCAGTCCAAGCTAAATCTCTTTTAACGACAATTGCTCTCATAAGCTCGGATCTGAATTGCCAGTCCAGGCTAAATTTAGTCCTCAATTGGATTACCTGTCCAGGCTAAATCCTTAATGCAACCATATTCTTTGGGGGGCTCGATCACTCAAGGAACACCCGTCCCGGTTAGATCCTTTCTATTTTAAGATCATCGGATTATCCGTCTAGGCTAAATCCTTTTCTGCAACACATGCAGGATCTCATGTCATGTAAGTCATTATTTATCCATCGGATTTTCCCTTTCTATTTCAACCGGGACATTTATCATCCTTCATTTACACTAGTATATTTCATGGATTATCATGCAATGAATATCTATATTTTCATACATTCAAGGACATGCATATTTAAGTATATTAAAAGTTTACTTCGGGTTATACGAACTTACCTGGCAATGGCTTTGGTTTCATATTTCGGTTATTTCGAAACCTTTCGTTTACCACGGTCGACCTCCGAAATTGATTCCTCAGGGTCTATATCAATAAAATTAGATTATTAATACATCACATTATTCGTTTTAGGCCTAAAACTCAGCCCTCACAATATTTAGAATTTTGTCCTAAGTCTCATATAATGAAATGCATGTAATTCCTTGGCTACCCAAGCTTAGCCGAATGTTATTCACACTTATAGCAGCCTATGTTTTTCCTTCATTCCATATTTTCCTACCCATTTCCACAACTTGTACAATTTAGTCTTTTAAGCCATTTCCATGAAAAACTACTTAGTAAAAGTTGTTCACTATCATTTAAACTCTCATATTCCTTCATAAATCATCAAAACACAAACATCTCATGCATGGGTAAATTTTTGAACATGAACCCTAGCTTGAAATATTGGTAGAAATAGAGAGAGCATGTTACGAGGATCTCAAAAATACGAAGAACATTAAAAATGGGGCTAGGGAGCACTTACTATTGAGCTTGAAAATGTTGAAACCCTAGCTATGGAGACCTTTAGAATTTAGGCAGCATGGAGAAGCAAATGAGTTGATTTTAGCTTGATTTTCCTTTTTTTATTTAGTTTATTACCAAATGACCAAAATGCCCTTCCTTACTAAACTTCCAAAAATTTCCATGCATGTCCATTTTTGTCCAAAAACTTAGAAATTGGAAAAATTACTCTTTAAGAACCTCTAATTAGCATTCCAAAGAAATTTCATACAAATTGCATCTAGAATCCAAGTTTTGCAATTTATTCAATTTGGTCTCTAATTTCCAATTGGACACCTTACACATAGAATTTCTTCATGAAACTTTAACACGTGCTTATTTTCATATCCTAGACCTCATAATGATCATAAAATAATTATTTTAATGTCAAATTTGTGGTCCCAAAACCACTATTTTGACTAGGCCTAAATTCGGGATGTTACACGGTGTTCACTTATGGTGTATATTAATGATATGTATAATTCATGATTTGTTTGTCATCATAAGTCTGACATATTGTGACTTAGACTTTTAAAATGGAAATTGGGTTGATGGTATAAGATATGTGCTAATGTATTCGATTCTGATTTGTTAGTTGAACTCATATGTATATATATATGCGCTTATATTATGGTTGGTATATATGTATATTAATTCTTTTTCATGATAGAATATATGCATATGAAGTGATAGGGTAAAATGAAGAAAATGTAACCTTGAACATAGCATGATTATCAAGCATGGTTATATTCGGTTAATGCAGTGAAATAAATGACCAAATGAATAGTTAATTATTCGGTTAATGCAGTTAAATAAATGACCAAATGAATAGTGAATTTTGTATTGGTAAAACAAATATGTAATATGATCTTATATAATGCATTTATGCTCGGTTTGGACAAAATAATGTGATCATGTGTAATTGGATTTGTAAGTATTATTTATGTATGATTTTTATTTGGTATACGATTGAAGTGTAATATGGTTTGAATATTTTGCACATTATATAAATTACATTAATGTAATATTCGGCTATATGGTCATGACATTAAAATTGATGATGAGTTTAAACAATCATTATTGTAATAGTTTGCTTGTTTTGTAATATGCACAAATGATTTGTCATGTTGACTAGATATATTGGCATATATTTGATATTTGTGTTTGAATGTCTTAATGATTATACATGGAATTAGTCATGTGATTATATTTCGTATAATTGAGTTGTAATAGCTTAAATATAAATGGAAACTACTGACATTTTTTTTAAGTTGTATCTTTTTCGGTAATGCCCCGTAACCCTATTTCGGTGACGAATATGGGTTAGGGGTGTTACACCACACGCCCATGTGGACTACCCGTGTGGGTCCACACGGTCCAATTGGTCGAGACTTTGTGTCACACACGACCTCATCTGGCCATCACACAGTCATTTCGTGCGTGCACTACTTGACTCGTCGATCACAAGGCCGTGTCCCCCCCACACGGCCTACCACACGGACGACCACACGCCTGTGTGGCATCGATAGTTTACTTTTTCGGCTTTCGCCAAATCTCATTTTTACATTTTCGGGTACACACCTAGTGTCGATTCGTTGTGAAAAGTAACCCGATCCTTCAAGAACCTATATTTGACGAATATAACACTTAATTAATCATTTGATTTATCATTTAAACAAAAACCCCCAATCGAAAAACCTAAGAGACTAATCCCACAACGATTCGAAAAACTCACCACGATGAAAATGATAACAGCCGTCACCACCTACTGAAATATCTGTTTAGAACCTCCGAACAGCACCCAAATGAGAGTAACATGAACCATCATGTTAATCGCTTAATCAAAATACGACAGAACTAAGAGGAAGCACCATTTACCGAACCAACACGATAAAACGCTGCACCAAAAATAGAGGTTTTTCACTTAGCAAGGTAAACGAAAAAGAAAAGAGGGAGAGAGAGGTGGAAATTTAACAACAAAATGGGTGAACAAACGTCAGAGCGATGGAAGAAATTTCAGAAAAGAGAGAACAAAAATTTTGGATAAGCCGAAATTAGCAAAAAGATTTTGATAAAATCCCAAAATTCCTTAATTATCTCACCACTACTCCCACTAACCTCCACTTCTCAGAAACCCAATTTTTCACAACTCTAGTCGAAATTTGGAGCAAAAACATCATCCATGCTAACACAGGGATTCGAACACAAGACCACCAGCATATTAACACTCCACTTAACCACCAGACCAGCAGGCCCATTCTGTTAATTATTCACTATCTTCTATTGAAAAGTCTAACAACCAAAGGTTGGGCACATTCCTAAAATACCAAAATTTCCCAAGTCATGGCTTGAACTTGGGACCTCTCACACACACCCAGAACACTTAACCACTGAAGCAGATACACACTTGTGTCACACATACGCAAAAACAAAAATTTAAATTTTTGGAGTATCATATATTTATTTTAATGTTATATAGATAAATGATTCCCAATTGTACGGTAATGCTCTATAACCCTAATTTGGTGACAGAGACGGGTTAGGGTTGTTACATTTTATGGTATCACAGTTACGTTTTAGTCGATTATACGACTAACGTAGCGAAGTAGAGTTTAGTATATACATGCCACATATACCCTATGATAGTGTGATGCTTTTAATCTGCTCTATCATTGTATTTATCGACAAGAATTTTGCCGAAACTGCATGAATTTGAGTTAAAAAGGGCATGAAAAAGTGTGTATATTTTCATGTTTCCACACCCCCAAACTTAATTCATTGCTCGTCCCGAGTAATGCATAAATTTGAAAATAATTTCTTGAAAACCCCTTTGAGAAATTCCTTCAAAACAACATTCTTCCCAAAATCATGATTTTAGTATACGTATGCTCAAAAATAAGAAATTTGATATTTATGCTACTTATGTATACATATCATTCAAATTAATCTCATAAATGCTTCCTAATAAAGACATGTTAAATCCCTACCAAATTGGTTTTATTTCCTTATTCAAGATTGAGCTACAATCATCAAGTTTAATTTATGCCTTCACATGTTAAACATAGCAATTTCTCTCCACTAATGTAGGTAGCATAGAAACTTGAACAATAGGTCTTTTAAAAAGGTTGTAATGTGGCTAGGCTAGGGGTGGGTAAAAGATAGGTAAATTTAGGCTAAAAGCCCTAGACTCAGTGTAACAGCCCGTTTTTGGGTCAAATCGAAATAGTGGTTTCAGGACCACAAATCTAAAATAGAAATTTTTTATTTTATTATTTCTTTAAGGTCTACAGTATGATAGAATAATTGTGTGAAAATTTCATTAAGAAATTTTATCGATTGAGTGTCCAATTTGACTAGAAGGACTAATCTGCTATAGGTGCAAATTTTGAGTTCTATAGGCTAAAGGTAATAAATTGTTATGAAATTCTAAATTTGAGGTCCTTAATGGTAATTAGACCATTATATCTTAGTATGGACAAAAATGAACATGGTTAGGAAAAATTTCAAAGTTTAAGTGAAAGGCATTTTGGTAATATAGTAAATAAGGACAAATTAACTAAAATAAAAGATGTCATCTTATTCAATTTAGTCCATATAGCTGAATTTTTGGGGGATACCATAGATAGGGTTTTGGTCAAGCTTTCAAGCTTGATTGCAAGTCTATTCTTGTCTCATTTTTAACGATTTTTACATTTTTGAGATCGTTGTAACTTGATTTAGCTATTTCAAGGACTAATTTGAAATAAAATCAAAGTCTAAAATTTTACGCATGTTGGATGTGCATGTATTTTGATATTTGATGGTAGAAAATGCATGTTTGTTATTTTTTAAACGACTTTTGCAAAATGATTTTCGGTAAAAACGTCAAACGGGGACTTATTTGTAAAAGTCTATAAAATGTGTAGAGAAGTGTGAATAAATGAAAAATGTGGGCCGTTATGAGCATAAATAACAATCGGCTAGGCTTGGGTTGTGATGAAATTGAATGAAATTCATTTTACAAGCCTAGGGACTAAATTGTAAAAAGTTGAAAGGTTAGGGGAAAAATGTAAATTTTGCCATAATGTGTTTTTGGTCTGAATTAAATAATGTGATGATTAAATAAGTTAAATGTGGTATTATAGATCAAGAAAAATGAATTTCAGGTGTAGATTGGGGGAAAAACAAAGTATTTAACGAATAGGTCCTTTTGGTCGTTTTTGTAACCGAGGTAAGTTCATATGTTAAATAAGCTTATAACAGCCTGATTTTGGGGCCAGTCAGAACAGTGGTTTCGGGACCACAAATCCGACGTAGAAAATTTTAATTTTATTAGATTTTTATGGTCTACAGTTTCATAGAACTATTCTGTGAAAATCTCGTTCGAAAATTTTGACATTTGGGCACTGAATTTAGTCAAAAGGACTAAATCGTAAAAAGTGCAAAAGCTGTGTTCTACATGTTAAAGGTGTCCAATTGCTATAGGTGTACAATTGCTATGAAATTTTAAATTAGAGGTCCTTAGTTGGTAATTAAACCATTTGTTAAGTTAGAGGACAAAAATGGACATGGTGAGATAAAATTTTAAAGTTTGGTAAAAAGGGCATTTTGGTCATTTAGAAAATAAAAGAATAAAAAAGGAAAATCAAGTCAAAATTGTATCCATCTTCTTCTACCTTGGCCAAAAATCTCAAGCTCACCATAGCTAGGGTTTTCTCAACTTTCAAGCTTGATAGTTAGTGCATTCTAGCCCTATTTTTAATGTTCTTTACATTTTTGAAGTCCTCGTAACCCGATTTACTTATTTCTACCATGATTTTGAAGTAGAGTTCATGTTTAAAAATTTACCCATGTGTGAAATGCATGTGTTTTGATGTTTAATGGTAGAAAATGAAAGTTTGATGTGTAATAAACAACTTTTACTAAGTGATTTTTCATGAAAATACCTAAAAATGGCCTGTTTGTAAAAAGTTGAAAAATGGATAGTAAAAATCTGATTTGATGAAAAATGTGGGCTGATATGAGCATGTATATGGTTCGGCTAGGCTTGGGTAGCAAATAAATTGAATACATTTCATTTTACGAGCCAAAGGACTAATTTGTAAAAGTGTGAAACTTTAGGGGCAAAAAGGTAATTTTTCCATAATGTGATGTTTGGAATAATTTGAGTGATGTGAATATTAAGTAAGCTAAATTTGTTATTATAGATCAAGAAAAATGAAGTATGGACCTTGATACAGGAAAGAATAAGGTGTTTGACGATTAAATCCTTATCTACTATTTTTAGTACTGAGGTAAGTTCGTATGTAAATAATGCATTGTTTATTTATGCTTTAAATACTTTAATATTGTATGAATTTATGATTGACTCTTGGGATGAAATCGACAATGGATGACAAGTGAGAAATATCCCGGTTGAACCTTAGGAATAGTTAGGATACAAATATCATGACATTTGGGTTAGTTGAGATTACGTGTAAAACCATATATGGGATATGGCATTGGTATGGTACTATGTATGTGAGATATCCCGAGTATTCTTTAGTATTCCAAATGTTTCAACAGGAAACTTAACGGTAATGTCTAAGTTGTTAAAGACTATGGTATGTTGCGAACGATTATGGTGAGTTGCAAGTTGTTACAGGTGTGTACACAAAACTCATGCTTAATGAGTTTAATATGTGATGAAACCTCGAATTGGTTGATCGAGTAAGTTATGATGTTAAAATTTTAAATACATCTATGCTAAGCTTGATTATGAATTCACAATGACATTTATGTTAATTTACTTTATGTTAAATTTATGTTAAAGTGTGTTTATGATACCTATTATTTGCATAGGAACTTACTAAGCTTTAAAGCTTACTCCCCTTTCTTTTTTTCCCTTGTCTTATAGTGTCGCCAAGCCAACTCGGGGATCGAAGATGGTAGGAGATCCATTCACACTATCAAATTTTCATTTTGGGTAATGATAATTACATTAATTTGAGTTATGGCATGTATAGGGACTTGGTCATTTTGTTATGTGTCATATTCAATTTGGCCAAATGTGTTGGATTACAATGGTTGATGATTCATTTTGTAAATGGCCATTGAAATTGGCTAATATTAGTTAAGTATATATGCATATGATGACGTTCTCATGGATATGGATTTTGCATTGTAACGCCCCAAAAATCCTGAAACCCAAAAATCTCGAAATCCCAAACTTTCTTTGTTTTCGATTTTGATAAAAATTGTGTTTTATATTCCTAGCCAAGTGATAAATATAGTAGGTCTTAATTAAGGTTTGAGTTTGAATCTAGGGGTAGAAGAAATTATCGTTTAGTTATTAAAAGAATCAGGGTTGGCAAGCAGTTGGGCTTTTAAATAAAGATAGGGGAAAATAGCATCAAAAAGCCTTGTGGAGGAGTGGTTAAGTGACGCCACTTAGGGAGTAGGAAGGTGGCGTTAGTGGCTAGCAAGGAGATCCAAGGTTCGAATCCTAGCTTAGTAATTTTTAGAGTTTAATTTTGGCCTTCAAGAAAGTTTGAAGTGGCGTGAAAATGGACTCCAAGGGAAGTGCTCAGGAGAGAAAATTAAGGAAATGATCAAGGGGTTATCAAGGAGAAAAATGAAGAGATGAGAAGTGAGGAGCAAGTGGAGCCGAAATGGGAACTTGGGCTTGAGGAATTCGGCCATAGTGGTTATAAATTGGTGTCGAATGCAAGGGTATGAGGCTAATGCAGAAATCTTTTTCTCACCTTGTTGCCAGAAACACTCTTCCCTAAAAGCCAAAAACTATTTTCTTTCTTTTCTTTCTGCCGATTTCTATTCTCCTCTACACAATCTTCTTTGCCGATTTCTCCTACTGCTCTTCTTCTTTTATTCGTGCCAAATAAACCTTATTCACCATACTAAGTGGAAAGCCGGAAAAGCCAAATCACCCAAGGGACAAATACTCTTTGACCAAATCTAGTGTAAGTGTTGCTCTTCCAATCAGTTTTCCTTACTAAGTATCGATTATTGTCCCTCACTCTTTCTAATCAACTGTGGTAAGGAATTAGTATCGGATCTTGGATCTTAGCTCTCTGCTGAAATTGCCTTTAGGTGTTTGCGATTTTGGTAAGTATTTCTCTCTCATTGGCTAAAGTGGCCGAATGTTCATAGTTAAGGTAAGGGGACTTGTGTTGGATACGAGTCATCTATTATTCTCATTTTAATAGTTAAGATTGGAGCACCGGGCAAAAATACGGGCCATGCCTAGGCGAGACAGATAGCTTTGGTTTATGCTGCTCATTGCCGAGAAGACAGGGATGCCCCAGATGTGATAACGGGTATGTTCTTTATATATGAGTTACCTTACACAGCATTGATTGATATTGGATCGACGCATTCATATGTTGCATGCAATATGACTGAATCTTTGGGTGATATGTTTGAAATTACTGCGAATGAGATGACTGTAATCAGTCCATTAGGGCAGTCAGTAGGAGTGAATAAGTTGTTTAGAGAGGTACCCTTAGTAGTCCAAGGAGTTACCTTTTCAGCGAATTTGATGGAGTTGTCGTTTAGTGAATTCGACTTAATCTTAGGTATGGATTGGCTGGTGAAGCACTGAGCCATCTTGGATTGCGCTGCAAAGCAAATGGTGTAAAGAACGGCAGAGGATAAGGAAGTAGTGGTGATTGGTGAACGCCGAAATTACCTGTCGAATGTGATTTCAGCGTTGAAGGCTGAGAAGTTAGTACGAAAGGGATGCGAAGCCTATTTGGCTTATATTAGTGATACGAAGGCTAAGAGCCTTACTGTTAAGGCATTGAGAACAGTTAGGGAATTTTCGGATGTCTTTCCTGAGGAGCTACCTGGGTTGCCACCCAGCAGAGAAGTAGAATTTGGAATCGAGTTGTTACCTGGGATGGCTCCGGTGTCCATCGCTCCTTATGGGATGGTACCCAAGGAGTTGGTAGAACTTAAGGCACAGATTCAAGAATTGTTGGATCGAGGATTCATACAACCAACTGTGTCTCCATGGGGAGCACCAGTGTTATTCATAAATAAGAAGGATGGGACGTTACGAATGTGCATCGACTATCGATAGTTAAACAAGTTAACTGTTAAAAACAAGTACCCTCTACCGAGAATCGATGATCTTTTTGATCAGTTTAAGGGAGCTTTGGTGTTCTCGAAGATTGACCTACGTTCGGGATATCACCAACTAAGGGTTAAGGGTGTAGATGTTCATAAGACAGCTTTCAGAACTCGTTATAGGCACTACGAGTTCTTGCTGATGCCATTTCGGATGACAAACGCACCTGCTGCTTTCATGGATCTCATGAATTGGGTTTTCCAACCCTACTTGGATCGGTTCGTGGCATTCTTTATAAATGACATTTGGTTGTACTCAAAAGATGAGGATGAGCATGATGCACACTTAAGGATTGTGTTGCAGACTTTGAGGGAGAAGCAGTTGTATGCCAAATTCAGTAAGTGTGAATTCTGGCTAAGGGAGGTTACCTTTCTAGGACATGTGGTGTCAGCCAAGGGGATTAAGGTAGACCCTTGGAAAATTGAAGTGGTGTTAGACTGGAAAACACCCAAGTCGGTATCGAAAATTCAAAGTTTTTTGGGCTTGGCAGGATACTATAGGCAGTTTGTTGAGGGATTTTCAGTAATTGCCGCACCCTTAACTAAGTTGTTGAGTAATGGGGTACCATTTGTTTGGATGGATAAGCAGTAAGAGAGTTTTGAAAAACTCAAGAAAGTTTTAACTGAGGCCCCTGTGTTGATTCAGCCAGTGCCTGGGAATGAGTTTACGGTTTATAGTGATGCGTCGCATGTGGGCTTAGGTTGTGTATTGATGCATGAAGGAAAAAGTTGCTGCATATGAATCACGGCAACTTAAGACTCACGAGGGGAATTACCCAACCCATGATTTGGAGCTATCTACGGTGGTATTCGCGCTTAAAATATGGAGCCATTACTTATACGGGGAGAAGTACATAATTTATTCGGACCACAAGAGTTTGAAGTACCTCTTTACCCAAAAGAAGCTAAACCTTAGCCAGCGTAGGTGGGTGGAATTATTGAAGGATTATGATTGCACAATAGAATACCACCCAGGCAAAGCGAATGTGGTAGCTTACGTGTTGAGTCGTAGGGCTAAGTTAGACTTGAGAGCTATGCTCGCCCATTTAAGCTTGTTGGATGATGGTAGCTTGTTAGCTGAGCTTCAAGTAAAACCGATATGGAGCGAACAGATAAGGAGTAAGCAATTAGTGGATGCGACCTTAGGTGCTCGTTTTAGATAGGTGGAGAGTAGGGAGACATCGGACTTTAGGATAAATAGTGATGGAGTATTGTGTTTCCATGGGAGAATGTGTATACCAAAGGACGATGATCTAAGGTAATCCATTCTGCAAAAAGCATATAGCGGTCTCTACACAATGCATCCTGGCGAAAACAAGATGTATCGGAGTTTGCGCGAGCTTTACTGGTGGCCTGGACTTAAGCGCGAGGTTATGGAGTTCGTAAGCAAATGTTTGGTATGTCAAAAGGTAAAGGCGAAACATCAATTGCCTTCGAGATTACTTCAGCCAGTGAAGATTCCACTCTAGAAGTGGGAAAGGATCACTGTGGACTTTGTTAGTAGGCTACCCTTGACGCCTACTAAGAAAGACTCGATATGGGTTATAGTGGATCGGTTAACCAAGTCTGCCCATTTTGTACTAGTTCGCACCGATTACTCATTACAAAAGCTGGCTACGCTGTATGTGGCGGAGATTGTAAGATTGCATGGAGTGCCAGTATCCATAATATCAGATAGGGATCCACGTTTCATTTCGTGATTTTGGAAGAAGCTGCATGAGGCGTTGGGTACTAGGTTGAAATTTAGTAGGGCATTCCACCCTCAAACTGGTGGATAGTCGAAAAGGGTGATTCAAGTATTGGAAGATATGTTGAGGGGATGCGTGATTGAGTTCCGAGGTAGCTGGGAGGACTATTTACCGTTAGCCAAATTCGCGTACAATAATAGTTATCAAGCAAGCATTGGGATGGCTCCATACGAAGCACTGTATGGGCGAAGGTGTTAAACTCCAACATGTTGGACGGAGTTGGGCGAATGAAGAGTTTTGGGCCTTTAGTTAAAAGCCGATATTGAGGATAAGGTAAAATTGATTCGGGATCGGTTAAAAGAGGCCTCGGATAGGCAGAAGTCGTATGCTGACCTTAAACGACGGGAAATAGAGTATACAGTAGGGGACTTAGTTTTTCTTAAGGTCTCTCCGTGGAAGAAGGTATTAAGGTTTGGACGGAAGAAGAAGTTAAGCCGAAGGTTCATTGGGCCATATCGGGTTGTAAGACGGATTGGGACAGTTGCTTACCAGCTGGAGTTACCTCTTAAACTAAGCCAAATCCTCGATGTGTTTCATGTTTCCATGCTGAGACGATATCGCTCAGATCTTTCGTATGTCGTGGCGGTTGAAGAAATCGAGGTCAGGCCAGACCAAACCTTCGAGGAAGAGCCTATACAAATAATTGGTCGAGATGTCAAAGTACTAAGAAGGAAGTCTGTTCCATTGGTCAAAGTGCTTTGGCGTAATCACAAGGCTGAGGAGGCTACTTGGGAACCTGAGGAAGCGATGCGACGTCAGTATCCTCAACTATTTGATTCAGGTAAAATTTTGAGGACGAAATTTGTTTTAGGGGGTAGAGTTGTAATGCCCTAAAAACTCGAAACCCAAAAATCTCGAAATTTTGAACTTTCTTCGTTTTCGGTTTTGATAAAAATTGTGTTTTATATTCCTAGCCAAGTGATAATTATAGTAGGTCTTAATTAAGGTTTGAGTTCGAATCTAGGGGTAGAAGAAATTATCGTTTAGTAATTAAAAGAATCAGGGTTGGCAAGCAGTTGGGCTTTTAAATAAAGATAGGGGAAAATAGCATCAAAAAGCCTTGTGGAGGAGTGGCTAAGTGACGCCACTTAGGGAGTAGGAAGGTGGCATTAGTGGCTAACAAGGAGATCCAAGTTCCGAATCATAGCTTAGTAATTTTTAGAGTTTAATTTTGGCCTTCTAGAAGGTTGGAAGTGGCGTCAAAATGGACTCCAAGGGAAGTGTTCAGGAGAGAAAATTAAGGAAAGGACCAAGGGGTTATTAGGGAGAAAAACGAGGGGATGAGTAGTGAGGAGCAAGTGGAGCCGAAATGGGAACTTGGGCTTGAGGAATTCTGCCATAGGGGTTATAAATAGGTGCCGAATGCAAGGATATAAGGCTAATGCCGAAATCTTTTCCTCATCTTGTTGCCAGAAACACTCTTCCCTAAAAGCCGAAAACTCTTTTCTTTCTTTTCTTTTTTCCAATTTCTATTCTCTTCTACATAATCTTCTTTGTCGATTTCTTCTACTACTCTTCTTCTTTTATTCGTGCCAAATAAACCTTATTCACCATACTAAGTTTAAAGCCGGAAAAGCCAAATCCCACAAGGGCCGAATACTCTTTGACCGGATCTAGTGTAAGTGTTGCTCTTCCAATTAGTTTTCCTTACTAAGTATTGACTATTATCCCTCACTTTTTCTAATCAACTATGGTAGGGAATTAGTATCGGATCTCGGATCTTAGCTCTCTGTCGAAATTGCCTTTAGGTGCTTACGATTTTGGTAAGTATTCCTCTCCCATTGGCTAAAGTGGCCGAATGTTCGTAGTTAAGGTAAGGGGACTTGTGTTGGATACGAGTCATCTATTATTCTAGTTTTAATAGTTAAGATTGGTGCAGATCTAGGAGTTGATTGTGGTTAGTGATTTAAGAAGGGTCTGATCGCACAAGGTAAGGTTAAGGTGAGGTTTCGGTTTTAGTAAAGATATGTATTAAGCATGCGATTAATTGAAGGGTGATATCATTTATAGGTTGGTGACTAAGGGAATTGCAGCATGTTTGCTTACCAAGTGTGTACATACACTACACACACAAGTAGATCGGCAAAAGCCGAAAAGTCGAAATGCCGAAATGCTGAAAAGTCGAAAGTTTGGCTGCGGTAGTCTTGCGAGTGCGCGAACACTCGTGAGGAGGAAACTGATAGGTTGCCTGAGGCCCACGGGCGATTTCGTGGACTTGGGTTGTGATTTGGCCATATGGGCCGGAATGGGCTAAATGTGCCCGATGGGCTGTTGGGCCCATAATAGGCAAAAACTGAATATTGATGCTATGTGATAGGAATTTTTATGTGAGCATGAATATGAAAGTGACTGGGCCTAACAAGCCATATACATGTGATTTGGTCCTAATTAGCCATATACATGTGATTTGGGCCTAATGGGCCAGATACAGGTATGTGAATTTGATTTGGCTTTGTAAGGGGTTTTGGGCCTAGAATATGATAACTACATAAAACTTAATAATTATTTGCGACTGTGGACAAGTTATAGGGTTAAGGTGTGGCAATGGGTATATGCATGTCTAGGATTAGATCTATGGAGAGCTTGGTACTTAAGCGGTCTTAATGACCCACCTCCTCTTCTTTGGAATCCTACCTGGTGCATAGTATTCGTTCATCTTAGCTCACGGGACTTGTTAACGGGCCAAGGTAAGTGAAAACCATAATTAAGGGAAAATTATCGAAATTCCCTTAAGGGCAAAAATGACCAAAATACTCCTAGGTGTTGAATGTAAGTGACATGCATACATATGATATTCTGTTTAGGTTGCATATGGGTTGGGAATTATGGAACAGAGGATGTATATGAGGATCGCATGGTTGCTTGACAATCGTGGATCCAACGGCGGCTTTTAAAGCCCAATATGTAAATGAAGGTAGTTTCGCAACCGGGCTACCCTTGGTGTGTCAGTTGGGTGGGTCGATATTTATATCCCCACATGGTGTGACGGGGGATGGAGCTGCTGTCTAGCGGATGGATAATTTGGATGGGATTGCATTGCATGTTTGATGTATGATGGTTTTTCGAATGCTTGTTTTTTTTTTTTTTTGTGTTGAGGGTTGTACACACTGAGTTTGCGAAAACTCGCCCCTTCTTTTATTTTATTTTCAGGTGAAGCTCAGTAGAAGGTTCGATGTTTGGAGGGACTCTGGGTGGCCATCTAGCAAGATAATTTGGACTTGATTTTTTTTAAGCATATAAGTTTTTATTTTATTAAGTATGTTTCAGACCAGATTGTAACAAGGTTTCATTATGTTATTATTACTTGCATTATTATTATTTTCATTGTAAACACGAAAAGTTGAACATGGGTTTCCTAAATTATAGTATGTTTTCTACGTTTCCGCAACTAAATTTTAAAATGGCATGTTTTCATAAAATCATATGTTTTAAACAAGTGATTGAAAGGAGTTTTTTTTTAAGTTAATTAAGGTTTCTTTTATTTTAAGAAGGGTTTTCAATGAAAACACGGTTTTCACTAAAACGCTTCAATGTAACATGCCGGATTCGGCCATAACGTATGGGTCGGGTTTGGGGTGTTACATGCATGGTTTGAGATGATAAGTATGAGATGTTATATGTGATAGTACATAGCATGTAACTAATATGTGAATGGCCTGGTTGTGGCTGAATTGGTTGTATATATATGCTTGAATTGGTGTTGGTTGTTTTTTTTTAGGTTGGTGCAAGTAAGGGTGGCAAAATGGCTTGGTAAATAGCCTTATTTTTGTCCACACGGGTAAAGACACAGCCGTGTGTCTCATCCATGTGAAGGACATGGCCCAGAGACATGGGCGTGTGCCCAGGGCGTGTGAAGTCTGCACCTATTTTATGAAAATTAATGAAAATTAAATTGCCCACTGGCCTAAGCACATGGGCGTGTGACTTGGCCATGTGACTTCAATTTGTTGATGATGTCATAAATAGAGAGTTACACGGGTTAGGGACACGAGCATGTGTGACCACACGACCTACCCACACGGGCGTGTGACCCTTGTTTTAATGAAAAAAATTTCAAAGTGTTTTAAAAATTTCTAAAGTTCTCAGTTTAGTCTGGAACTACTCCTAATGCATGTTTTGGGGCTCATAGGCTCGTTTAATGGACGATATGAATGTTTTTAAAAAGTTTTAGATTTGGGTGGAAATTCATGTCTCGATTTGAATGTTTACTTGTGTTTAAGTTCGATAATGCCTCATACCCTGTTCCGGCGTCGAATACGGGTAAGGGGTGTTTACTTTAAATGTATTTTAAATGCTTTAATTTATGCATGAGTTGTGTAATTGATCTTATGAACACATTTGATGACATTTTGACAAGCGAGAAATCCCAATCGAACCTTAGGAATAGATTAGGATACAAGTGACATGTCACTAGGGTTTTATGTCATGTGATTCCGGGTGCTGGTCCTGTACGTCCTACCGGTGGCTGAGTATACCGACATATGTTGTGGTTACTTGACAGTGTGTATGAGTAGCACCTTGTAGCTACGTCTCGACTGACAGCTTGTGTGAGCAGGGCCGTTGTTGGCTCGAGAGTAGCATGTATGTGATATGAGATAGAGGTAGCAATGGCTACACATGTGGCACCTTGTGTGCAAGGTTTCCCGAGTATCCAAATTTATTATTCCGAGTGGTTCATTGGGTACGACAAGGATGAGAATGTGTATGAAATTATTTCGAGGTGGTACAGGTATGTACTCAAAGCTTATGATTATTAATTTGTGATGTGACGAATTTAAGGTAAGTTTGTGATGGTAGTGAATTTTGATCATAAGAATATGGTAAATTAAATTTCCTTATGATGTATTACTTGCAAGTTAATGTATGGTAAGGTTAGCTTATTTCTTTCATACGAGCTTACTAAGCTATATAGCTTACTCTGTTTTATTTTCCATGTTTTATAGTGTCACCAAGCTAGCTCGAATTGGAGATCATCGAAGATCGTATCATATTATCAAACTGTATTTTGGGTATTGATGATTTTAAAGATTTTGAGAATATGGCATGTACAGGGACTTGGTTATTTTGTTATATGTGTCATTATGAATTTGACCAAATGTATTGGCTTGTAATTGTCAAAGGCTTGATATGGTATTTAGCCATGTAACTTGGCTTATTTTGGTTGAATTGGTTGTAAGCTTATATATATATACATACATGCATGTGCAACCATCTCTTGTGTGATGTGGTTTATAAATGCTTGTAAATGGTTGAATGTGGCCTAATGGTTTTGGCTGTTGAATGGTTAAGATTGGCTCATTGGTGTGCTAGGAAAACTAAGTAAAGTTTATGCATGTTGGTAGCCATATTGAAACTTGTAGAATGTGAGTTGGTATGATTTAGTTTGACAAACTATGGTGTTGTAAATGTGTTGAGTTTGGATGTTTGGTTGTCTAAGTATATCATGATTTATGTCATTGAACTTGTCTATGTGTAGGTGGAAATGAGGGTGACAAATGGCTTGGTAAATTGCCTTTATTTTGTCCACACGGGTAGACACAGGGGCGTGTGTTTAGGTCGTGTGTGACACACGGTCTGCCCCATGGGCATGTGTTCTGGCTGTGTGTCCCTTGCACCTTAATTTTGAGATACAAAATGCTCAGAATTAAGCACACGGGCAGAGACACGGGCGTGTGTCTCAGTCGTGTGAGGGACACGGCCTCAGGCATGAGCTTGTCTCTTGAACGTGTGAAGTTATTTATTTTATGAAAATTAAATTAACCACACGGTCTAGCACACGAGCATGTGACATGGTGATGTGATCTCAATTTGTTCATGCATTACAAAATAGAGAGTTACACGGGTAAAGGACAAGGGCGTGTGTGACCACACGGCCTACCCACATGGGCGTGTCCCAAACCACACGAGTGTGTGACCCCTGTTCATAGCAAAAATTTTCATGTTCATAGTAAAAATTTTCTAAGTTTTGTAAAAATTTCCCGAGTTGTCGGTTTAATCTCGAACCACTTTCGAAGCATGATTTGGGCCTCGTTGGCTTGTATTAGGGTTTGGGCCTCGTTGGCTCGTATTAGGGACTTTATGTTTGAATGCAAATGGTTTTAATTTGGATGAAAATTTATGACACAGAATTGATGTTTGCTTGCGATGTGAGTCCAATAATGCCTCGTATTTTGTTCTAGCGTCAAATATAGATAAAGGGTGTTACACTCAGCTTGAATCGAACCATCGGAATAATTATTTTCAATACACCAACATACTTTGCTTTCACATGCTCTTTTTTACATCTATTTTCTTTCAAGTACATTTGCTCTTTTTTTTTTTTTACATAAGCATTTTACTGTATGTACTATATTTTTTTGAGCATTTGATACTTCTTTTCAACACCCTTAAACTTATTTTCAAAGAAAATTCTGAATAGTACTGAGTACAGTGTTTGGGACAATTTAAAGATAATTAAGATAAAAGTGATAGCTAAATATTGCAAGGGTTCAAATAGAATCAGGCCATATAGTCTCAAAGTTGGGTTTCAAGGGATAAAAATTCATCATGGTTGGCTTGAAAGGCTCAAACGGTCCAAACAAAAGTTTTCTAAATCATTTTTAACTTCCCATGCTTCCTAGGATTTCACCTCAAGAAACTACTAAGTCAATTCTAGAGACTTAAACTTTCATGCATGCCTAACTTTCCTAAGGAACTAAAAATTTTATGGTATGATTTGCATGCTTTATTAAAAATACATTTATGTCATATTTCAGTTAACATAACAATTATTGAAATAATCAAACTTTATTCATACAGAAGTTTAGCATACCTAACAAAATTTTAAATTTTTGAACAAAATATAACCTAATCATAACTGAACGAAAAATTTATTTCGAGTGGAAATAATTTCAATTTTTCGATCCCCCTACTTAAAATGAACAATGTCCCCTTTGTTAAAAATAATAGAGAAAATGAAAATATAGAAGTGAATAGATACTGTACACCAGGTAGGATCTCAGAAAAAGGAGGTGAGTCAAGTTTGACTGCTTAAATACCAAGCTCTTCCTAGATAGATCCAATCCTAGACAAGTACTTATATATTGCCACACTTCCTATTTTATAAATTGTTCAATTTTATTAATGATTTCAACCTCTTGGTTTAGTATAAGAGAAATAGAAATATCCTAAGAGATAAAATAAAATAAAGTAGAGACAAGATCCCCTTTTTTTTATTTGCAGAACCCTCAGAATCCGATTGGCTCGTTCGTTCCTCGACATTGGAGTCCATGGTTTGAGTATTAAATCTGGAAATTCAAGCACAAAAACAAATGGGTTATGAAATATATTTTTTTAAATATATCTCCGGTTGAGTCATCCCAAATTTTTGAGTATCTCTAGTAAGCTGGTTGCTACAACTGCATGTGTTGCAGCATAGCCATTATATCAAACTGTTCACTTTGTGAAATGGTGCTAGATGAAGGAACTCTCAATGTTAGACTTAAAAAATATTTTAAGTGTGGTTTCAATTTCGGGAATGTGGTTGAGTAGCTGATGGTAAGGTTTAGTGTTGAAGAGGGTGATAGTTTTAAGTATAGTTTAGGTGAGGCAATTTCTGACTTCGAATGAAGGTGTCCGAGGTGGTGATTCAGGGAGTTAAGGGCTGCGACATGAAGGGGTAAAGTGAGATGCACTATTGGGCTACTTGGGAGTGGCGGTGGAGCAAGATAAGGGCTATAGGTTTGTGCGAAAAGAAGGTTGAATATTTCCCTTCTTAGCAATGTCTTAAACCCAATGGCAGGTCATTTTTGGATCCTAAGCTCTTGTACTGAAAATAAACTAAAAAAAGAAAACTCAAAGAAATTAGTGTTTGGGTTAAAATTTGACCCTTTATTTAACAAAACAAATACTTAATTTTTTTGGGCTACTTAGAAAAATATTTTTCAAAAAATTACATTAAATTAAACTCCCAGGAAAGAATGGAGGGGTCACGTATGGTCCCTCTTATGTCCCAATCTCTTAGACAGAGTTTTAATTAATGTAATGAGCCAAAGAAAATTTTATCTAAGTTTACCATTTTATTCACATGAGAAAAAAAAACTAAAAATATAAAATAACAATAGAGAAAGTGAAGAGAACTCCCTCCATTTTATTCAGGATCGCATTGACCATGGTGGTGTCAAATGGCCATTTGTCATACCAACCATAACCATCTAGGAAGCAATCATATTCTTTCCGATCAAATCTGTCCAACATCTTATTAGGGAAAGAAAACCCGTAATGATCTTTCCTGCTGGCTTTGTTTAACTTCCTGTAATTCCTACAAATCCTCCAACCCGTGACTCAAATATCTGCAATAATCCATCTGACACCCTTCTTGTGCTTTTCCAAAACAATAAATGACTCTTCTTCTTGATTCTTGGTGAACTCAACTGAAATCATGATAGGTAAAAATGGAGATAAACCCAAATAATCATATTTCAAATGAGGAGGCAAAGTCTTCAGTTCCAAATCGACTGGCTCTTCAATCAACACTTTTGGTTGTATGTACTCCCGGGATAATAACTCTAATGATTCCAGTGGAACTTCCTAAGAGAATCCCTTCATTTTATCTTCTAACAGAGCCAAAAATTCCTCGTCTTCATCATCACTTGGTGAATCTGCTAGCAGAATACATTCTAACAGATCATCTATTGAATTGAGCTCCAACTCTGTAGAAGCCAGTGATTCCATCTTAGAAATAGCAGAATAGTCTTCAACTACATCTGGGGATTTAGTAGTATCAAAGTCATTAAAAGTCTCCTCGTCATCAAAAATTTCTTTCAACTGAGCATCTCGTTGCTACTTTTTGAATCGTTGAGGATATGGTAATGGTGAAATCTTAGCTTTAACCGGACAACTCTTTTATGGAAATTTTTCTACATCCGATAAGGTGTTAGATAATCAGAACTAACTGGTTTAGAGTTTACCTCATCAAGGATCACTAAATCTGACTTCTGTGATACAGGAGGTTCTACACTTGGTTGAACTTCCTCTTTGTCTTGAGATACAACAAGCTCATCTTGAACCTCAATCACCTTGGGCTCCAATATCTTTCCACTTGGCAAAGAGACTGCTTCGCAATGTTCTTTGCCCAAAATTTTTGGATTTTCTGTGTTGCTCAGCCAAATACCTTGGGGTTTATTTCAATTTTCATTGGTTAGCTGACCCATTTGATTATCCAAATTTCTTAAAGTGGTATCATTCTTCGCTATGTATGCCTTCAGTAGATTCTCAAGATCACTTGAAGATTCAGTTGGTGGGGGTTGTTGCACTTGTTGAGAATACTTCGACAGATAATTTGGTCAAAATGGCATAACAAAGTAGATATGGTCCACCCATTGATTACTCCATGGAGAAATTGGATGATTCTGCCATGAAGAGTTGTAAAAATTTGATTGCGGACCATTCCAATTCTGATTTCCCATATAATAAATTGACTTTTGATTCGATGGGAAATTTTCAAAGAAATGGCCATCTCCACAATATTCACAAAAAATATTCTCGAACTAGTTCGGGTACTTGCCTGGCAGATTACCATTCATACAAAACATAGAGGATACTTGGGCTGCCAAAGAAGCAAGTGTATCAGCTTCATGTACTCCTGTTGCTCGTCTTTCTGAGGCTGCTCGGTTGGTTGGCCATTGATAGTTATTGCTGGCAATTCTTTCAATAATCTCAAAAGCATCGTTAAGACTTAGAAAGAAGGGCTCCATTTGTCAAATCAACCACCATCATTCTAGTATGAAAATTAAGACCAATATAGAAAGTCTCCATTTGAACGTAGTAAGGAATATCGTGATAAAGGTACTTTTTTAATAACTCCTTGAACCGCTACCATGCCTCATATAAAGATTCTTCATCAAGTTGTTGAAATGAAGTGATTTCATTTCGGATCTTGGCGATTAAAGATGGAGGGAAATATTTCATTAAGAAACATTCAACAAACTCTTGCCATGTAGTTATGGAACCAGACGGTAGGGAGTTCAACCATGCTCATGCTCTATCTCTTAAGGAGTATGGAAATAATCTCAGTCTCAAGGCATCCTCAGTCACCCCAACTAGTTTAAATGAGTCACTCACTTCCACGAATAGTCGAAGATGAAGATGTAGTTCTTCAGTAGGAATCCCACTAAATTGACCTATATTTTGCAACATTAGGAACATGACCGGCTTCAACTCAAATTGTTGTGCCTCAATTTTGGGTCTCCTAATACTCGGATTGAGCTCATTGAATAGAGGAATGGCATATTGTTGAATGGTACAGTTTCTATCATCGGCAACAATGATCGGATTGTGAGTATTATAAGTGAATGTTCCTCCAAGATTTTGGTTTGGATTTTCAAAATTCATATCTTCGATTCTTCTTTGGTTCACTTGTCATCTCATTTGTTAGAAAGTCCTTTCAATTTCAGGGTTTACATGGAGCAAGTCAATACTTTGATCAATACTCATAAACACCTGAAACAAACACAAAAAAAAATGGAATTAAAATTTAACAGAAAAAAATACCAAAATGAAAAATTAACAATTTCACAAATAATGTCTTTTAAAACAATCCTTGGAAACGGCGCTAAAAACTTGGAACAACGGAAATGTGCAATTGTACACAATCGCAACAAGTAATAAAGTAACAAGTAAATGTCGAGTTATCATATCCACAAGGACTGTAAAAAGATTTATTTATGAATGCAATTTTAAAAACACTTTGGTGAAGAAAAATATTTTGATTTGAGGAGGTAATTAAAAACTAGGATTTTAACTAAGTAAAATAAATAAAAATAAAATAAAGTTCCAATGCACGATTCCAAAAGATGGTTTTAATCAAGATGACATAATTATCTTAAATTAATTACATTTCTTAACTTAGAATTATTGAACTCATGTTTATGTTGTTACCAATATTCACGGCAACTCGGTAATTTGCTAACTTATGAACATACTTACTTACCAAAATCCATTTATCTCTTGACTATATCTCTATGTCAATTCAACTGATTAAACAAATTTTAATAAGTAAATGTCTTAATGCGCATACATACTTATGAAATTAAAATAATCTCTCGTACATATCTCTGTGCCAATTCAAACAATTAATTCAATCTCATAAGCACATAAAAGATCATGTGAGGTAACAATTTATTTCTACCTTGAAATAGTTTAATCACAATAATCTTGCAAGTTATGCAAGGCTAATGTATTGTTAGATACCATTGCTAATTTAACCCTCAGCTACCTTAGATGATTAAACATGCATTGATTAAGTATCGTGTTTAATTACAATTTCAATCCATTTAAATAATTAATTCATTAGTTACCTTACAATTATAATGCAAGAATAACTTAGTCATGGTTTTACTTAATCAAACATCTTACCGAGGCCTATAACAACACAAACACAATTTTAATAAATAAGTAGACGAAATGCAATCAACCTAACATGAATTAAATTTAATCCATATTAATTAAATTAAACATATCAATATCACAAATATTCATAAACATGTTCATCATAACAACAACAAAATTAAAAGGATAGGAACAAGAATCAAATCCGGTGTTTTCTCCGTGGCTTGACTAGTTTGCTCCACTCTTCCTTCTCCACTTGTTCTTGTCGAACCAAAGCTTCTACGAACACTTGAATGTTGCTCCAAATGGTGGTTCATTGAATCTTTTTCAAGAGGTGAAATCGGCAAGGGAATAGGGGAAGGAAATGAAGAAAAATGGAAGGGATTGAAGAAAAATGAAAGGGAATGAAGAGAGAAAAATGAGAGAGAAGTGAAGAGATGAATGGGTTTGAGATGTGTTTGAAATGAGCAGCCAGGGGGGTATTTATAGGTTGGGATGGCTACTAAAATTAGCAAAAATAAACAGCCATAGAGTCCCCCATGGCTGGCCACACATGTGGCAAGTTTGAAGGATTCAAACTTGTTATTTTAAGGTAGGGGCAATTCTTAAAAACATGAATAGTGGAGGGGTTTGAATGCAATTTGAAGGAGTATTCAAAGGCCATTTTGCAAGTCAAATAATCAGCCAAACAATCTGATTGGGTCAGCATGTAGGATGATTTTGGGCTGCCCTATTCTCGGTTGGATCGATTTTCTCGGTTCAGCTCAACTAGGCCACTTTTCATAATTAATTAATAATAATTTATTTAACCCAAATTAAATTGGATTAAAATTAATATTAATTATATTATGAATTAATACACATAATTTTGGACCGTCTTAGGCTGAAAAAATATTTCGGCTTGATCGTTCAAAATTACTTCTCGGTTTTGTGCTTCTAGTAGTGTCTGCCGAGCTGTTTTTCTCCCTTTGTGAAAATCTGTAAAAAATAATAAAAAATAATCAAAATTTGATATAAAATTAATTAAAATTCAACATGTTCATAATTTGAGTGCAATTTAATTATTTTATAATTATTATTTATTTTTCGATAAGAATTTTACCGAAACTGCATGAATTTGAGTTAAAAAGGGCATGAAAAAGTGTGTATATTTTCGTGTTTCCAAAGCTACTACCCTAGACGTTATTGTGGGTACTTTTTCTCTCTTTGATATTAATGTATATGCATTGATTGACCCTAGATCAAGTCTCTCGTTTATGCGCACTACATTAGTAGACAAAAAGAATTTTCCTATTGAGTTCACTAAATATACTGTCAAAGTAATCTACTGGGTCAGTATGTTTTAGTTAATCAGATATGTAAATCCTATCCACTAAAAGTTAGGGGTTATGATTTTCCCGCTAGTTTGATGTTGTTACCTTTTGATGATTTTGATCTCATTCTGGGAATGGATTAGTTGTCTGAGCATGATGCAATAGTGAGTTGCCGAAGGAAACAAGTTAGTTTGAAGTGTCCGAATGGTGAATTTATTTGTGTTAGGGTAGATGGGGCCGATTTTATTAAAAATGTAGTTTCAGCACTGTCAGCTTTAAAATTGATTAAAAATTGATGTGAAGTTTATTTAGCTTACGTTCTTGATTTGAAAGTGGCTGAATCAAAAATGGAACAAGTGTCGATAGTCAAAGAATATGCTGATGTTTTTCCTGAATAACTGTCTGGGCTACCGCTGACTCGGGAAGTAGAATTTATGATCGAACTTATGCCTGGAACAGCTCCAATTTTGATAACACCATACAGGATAGCCCCTACAGAATTGAAAGAATTAAAAGTACAGTTGCAAGAGTTGTTAGATCGAGGATTTGTTCGACCGAGCGTGTCACCTTAGGGTGCTACAGTTTTGTTCGTGAAGAATAAAGATGGGTCAATGAGACTATGTATAGATTATCAATAGCTGAATAGAGCCACCATTAAGAATACTCATTACCTCATATTAATGATTTGTTCGATTAGTTAAAATGAGCTACAATGTTTTCGAAGATCAACTTGAGATCTAAATATTATCAACTGCAAGTTAAAGAGCATGATGTATCAAAAATTGTATTTAGAACTAGCTATGGTCACTATGAATTTCTGGTAATGCCATTTGGTTTCACTAATGCTTCTGCAGCATTCATGGACTTTGTGAATTGGATATTTCAGTCATATTTAGATTAGTTTGTTGTGGTATTCATTGTTGACATTCTGATTTATTCATTGAACAAGTCAGATCATGCCAAACATTTAAGAGTTGTGATGTAAACTTTGCGTGAAAAACAACTGTATGCGTAATTCAGTAAATGTGAGTTCTAGCTATAGGAAGTTGATTTTCTGGGACATATTATATCTGCTGATGGAATCAGGGTTGATCCAAATAAAGTATCGACAATTGTTGATTGGAAAATCCCAAAGAATGTTTTTGAAGTTCGAAGTTTCTTGGGATTAGCCAGATATTATCAGCGATTTGTTAAAAAATTTTCAATTATTGCTTCACTTATGACCATGTTACTATAGAAAAATGTCGAATTTGTTTGGTCTGGTAAGTGCCAACAGAGTTTTGATCAGTTGAAAAACATGTTAACAGAAGCTCCAGTATTAACTCAGCCTGAATCTGGGGCGGCATATGTTGTTTACAGTGATGCGCCTCTCAATGGTTTAGGTTGTGTGTTAATGCAGTTAGGAAAGTAGTAGCTTATGCTTCTCGACAATTAAAGCCACATGAAAGAAATTATCCTACTCACAATCTCGAGTTGGCCACGATTATTTTCACTTTGAAGATATGGAGACATTATTTATATGGTGAGAAATGTTATGTGTATACTGATCATAAATGTTTAAAGTATTTAATGACATAGAAGGAATTGAACTGAGACAACGATGTTGGTTAGAGCTACTGAAATATTATAATTTGGTTAATGATTATCATCTGGGAAAGATTAATGCGGTTGCAAATGCACTCAGCCGAAAGTCATCATTGTTTGCACTTTGAGCTTTGAACGCTTATTTAGCTTTGAAAGACAAATACAAGGTTTGAATAATTTGAGATTGTTTGAAAGTTGCATCTGATCGTCAGAAATCGTATGTGAATTTGAACAGAAAAGATATAGAATTTGCTATTGGTGATCAGGTATTTTTTAAAAGTTTCTCTGAAGAAGAAAGTGCTGCGATTCGGCAAGAAAGGAAAGTTGAGTCCAAGATTTATCGGGTCGTACAAGATTACCGAAAGAATTGGTCCTGTAGCTTACAAATTAGCTTTACCTCCTGAACTCGAGAAAATTCATAACATGTTCCACATTTCTATGCTAAGACGGTACAAATCTGATCCTTCACACGTGATACTTCAGAGTGAAAATTGAATTACAGCCAGATTTGACATATTCTAAAGAACTAATGAAAATTTTGGCTCGGGAAGTCAAAGAACTTCAGAATAAATGAGTATCGTTGGTGAAACTATAGTGGAATTGGCATGGTACTAAAGAGACTACCTAAGAAACTGATTAATCAATGAAATTACAATATCCAAATCTATTCTCAGGTAACAATTTCGAAGACAAAATTTCCTAATGAGGGAGAGTTGTAACAGCCCATTTTTCAGTGGTAACGGAATAGTGTTCTTGGGACCATTAAATTCTATTGTGTCGACTCATAAATATTACTTATAGAATATTTACAAAATCATTAGAGTTGTATTAAAATTTGGTTAGGAAATTTTAACGTTTAGATAGCTAATTAAGAAAAATGACTAAATTGTAAAAAGTGCAAAACTTAGCAATTATGGTAATTAAGTGATTTATTAGATTAATTAATAAATAAGGGACGGTTTATATAGAAAATATACCCTTGTTAGTTGATAATGGACTATAATTAGAATTAAAATTGAGTAAAATAGGTTTAAATGGTAAATTTGTAAATAAGTGGAAATTAAAAGAAAACATAATTGAAGAAAGTGTCATCATCTTCTTTATTTTTTTCTTGTTGTGCCAAAAACACCATGAAAAGTTAAGGTTTGAGGTTTGGCTAGTCCTTTTCCTTGCATGAATCAAGATTTGAATCAAAGAGCAATAACCGAGGAAAAAGGAAAATAGCGGAATAGTCCCTGTGTGTTGACTGGAGTTAAATCGTAGGTAAGTTCATAGTATTTCAATACGTAAATAAATTTTGACTTGTAATATTATATTATTGTTCTTTAGTTAATATATTTATAGATAATTATTGCTGAATGCACATGCGTGCCCCTGTTTGTACTTCGGTACCCCTAAATGCACATATGTGCCCATGTTTGTTCTTCGATGCCCCTGGATGCACATACGTGCCCCTGCTTGTTCTTCGGTACCCCTGGATGCACTAGTATGTGAACTATGTCTAATGGTATTTAGATTAAATGTTATAATATTCCTTACTAAGTTATGTAAGCTTACCGGTTCTTGTGGATTATTTTGTAGATAATCGTTGCTGAGATTTTGGAAGGATCAAACAACCGCCTCACACTATCCATCTGAGTTGGTAGTTTTTGTATTTCCTAGGGTAGTGGCATGTATATATAGATAAATATGTGGTTTTGAAATGTTTATAGGTGTTGTTTATGTATGAGATGTGTGTTTTGTTTAGGGTATGTTTGTATTGATGGAACAAGTATACTTATATATTACTTAGATGAACACTTTGATGTTTAATGTTTAGTTGTTCAATAAAGTGGTTTTAATCATGGTTCAATGCTTATTTGCTCAATGTTTAGTATATATATGTAATACCCCTAACCCGTCTCTGTCGCTAGATTAGGGTTACGAAGTATTACTGTACAATTGGATACATTCAGACATTATAACACTCAATAGTTTAATCACATCATGCATATTGTCCCTAAATCAAGCCCTTGATAAAAATAGCTTAGAAGCAATTAGGGACCAATTTGTAACAATTTGGAAAGTTTAGGAAAAGATGCAAAATTTACAAAACAAAGGTCACACGGCCGTGTGCCTCACACGGCTAAAACACACGCCTATGTCTCAGGACATGTAGCCTTCAAACTAAGGACACACGGTCGTGTCCCAGCTCGTGTCCTTATCCGTGTAAGTCTCTGAGTAGGGTCACATGGTCGTGTTACATACCTGTGTGCCAAGACGTGTGTTAGGTCGTGTAACTCACTGACTTGGAACATTAAGAAATTTTTAGATGACACATGGCCTTGTGCTTTACATGGCTGAGTCACACACCCTTGTCTCAAGCTATGTGAACCCAAATTTCACCTAAAATCAAGCCATTTCAAAACCGTATCATGCATGAACATTCAACTCATTTGTGCACACTTAAAAGGGGACCTAAACAACATCCAAACATACATCAAAATACCATTTCAAGATCCTAGATCAACTAACCAATATGCCATTCAAAGGCACCACAATTATAACAATACAACATTTATCAAAACATGTGAATATTACCAAATTCCATGCATAAACACTTCATTCTATTATGCGCCTAAAATTCAACACAATTGATCATTTCCAAGTCAACATCTTGTACCAAAATGCCATACACATCAATTAGAAAAAAGTGATCAAAAGGACTTACCTAATCAAGCATTATAATCTAGTTCAATTACTTACCAAAACATACCTCAAATTGGCCATTTTCAACCATTACAAGCCTTCCAAAAGTCCATACTTTTCAATAACTAAAAGTGGTTAAGATGACCTTACTTAACGTGCATTACAAGTCCATCATATAACATAAACTTCAAAGATACAAGCATACTAATTCAACCATTAATACCTTTATGCGCCATCAATACAATAAACCTAAACATGATAATATTGTCATTTCCATACATGATAACCTAGCTCATATATAAACTAAAACATGTCACAAGTATTCATTTCCAAGTCATCATCAACATGCCAAAACACTATTAACACATACACAACAATACCATCACAAAGCACCCTATACATGCCATTATAAACCTTAACCAAATTACTAAAAACTAGCGAATGGTCCACTAGATAGAGTGATAAATCTCTGACGAACTTCCAACCGATTGAGCTTTCGATAATCTGTAAAGTAAAGGAAAATAACTATGTAAGTAATGAATGCTTAGTAAGCTCGTATAAACTTTAAACATAATATACCATTTCAATAATTAACTTTATAAAATAAGTATAAACCTTTACCAATGCCATAAGATTAATAAAGCCTATATAACACCATCAAATTCACAAGTTAGCATACTTGTTCATGATACATATGAAATCAACCATATATATATATAAACATAAATTTTGATTCATCATTGTTACCATACGATTATGTTTCATTCCATTTGCTTACTTACCATTCCAAATGCTTAGTATAAGCCTAAACAACATCATCAAATCACAAGTTAGTGCACTTGTCCATAATATAAATGAGTCCATCCATAACATAAGTAGATTTCCCATATAAATACATCATTTAATTCATCAATCTTTTTATAACATCATGTTACATCTCAATTGTGAACTTACCGTTTCCTTCCCTTTTCTTACCCGTTGAACCATCTAGAGTTACATCGGATACTCAGGAAAGCTCAGACGAAGTGTGCCTTTACATATAACTGTAACATTTCCTTTACATGAATGCTCACACGAGCTCTGAAATGGGTCTGCTCACACGAGCTGTGGGTCAAACTGTAAGCTACACAATGTTGCTCACACGAGCTATGGAGAATCTGTAACAAATGCAGGACCTCAACTATCGGAAGGACATTCAAGTCCAACACCCGAAACATGAAATCCCTAATGACATGTCATTTGTATCCTAAGAATTGCTAAGGTTCAACCGGGACTTAATAGCCGTCAATTCATCATAACATTGGTACATTTATAAAATAATTCAATTGCACTAAAATGACATAACAAACATTCAATTTATATAACATTAAAATGATTACAGTTCATACAAACCTACTTGACTAAATTGCAGCAATAACTAAGTTTAGGGACTATTTGGTAATTTTTTCTTCTCCTCGATTTTCCACTCGTTCTTGATCTAAATCAATAATTTCATTCAATTCATTAATTCTAACAGAAAAATCAATTCATTTTATGCAATTAAGCCTTTTTTGACACTTTCACAAAATTGCCCCCAACATTTCACTTTTATACAATTTAGTCCCTAAGTTCAAAACATGCAAATTAACCATTTTTATTCAATTAATCCCATTCCAAAATTTAGAATAATTAATTTATCTTATAATAATAATGAAAATTTACTAAATTACCCTCAAATTTTACCCTTTCTACAATTTAGTCCCTAAACTTGAAACTTGCAATTTCATTATTTCTAAATAAAATCCATGCAAACCAATTTTTACCTATTTTTATAACAGCCCATATTTATCATCCATTTGCAATATTTTCCCTTCAATTTTACCATTTTCATAAATAAGTCCTTATACCTTAAAATCATCAAAATTTACTTAATAAAACAAGTCTATTTAACAACTAAACTTAACAATCTATCATAAAACTTCAAAAACATATCAAATCCATTCATGGCATAATCTAAAATATTTAAAATTTTTACAAATTGAGCCCCGGTTAACTAGACCTGGTTGCAACGATCTCAAAAACATAAAATTTACAAGAAATGGATAAAAAATTTACTTACATGCACCCAATTAAAGCTAGGCAGAAGGTTTTGTTTATTTGGTTATGGAGTTTCGGTTCAAATACAAAGAAGAGGAAGATGATGCTTATGTTTCTTTATTTTGTCTTTATCTTTTAATAATATTATAACATATATTTAATTTTAAAATAAAACATTTTAATCATATAATTTCATATCTTTTAATCCACTAACCGGCCATTATAATAATTAAGGTCTAATTGCATTTTAAAACCTTCATTTCATACTTCTATAACCATTTAATACAAATAATCTATATCGATCAACTTTTGCAGCTTTTACGATTTAGTCCTTTTTACGTAATTAACTATCTAAACGTTCAAATTCCTTAACCAAATTTTAATATAACCTTAATAACACTCCTTAAATATTTAATAAAATATTTACAACTTCAGTATATAGAAACGAGATCCTGATATCTCATTTCCTAAACCCACTTGACTTTAAAGTTTTACCACTTCAACTTAATTATTCGATCAAATAACATAAATTACCATATCAAAATCAAATATAATACAATATTTGACTTGTAAATATTAAATAATAATATTTACAAACTTACTCATCGGATTTGTGGCTCCAAAACCACTGTTTCTGACACCACTGAAAAACGGGTTGTTGCAATATATGTGGTGCCTTTGAATGGCATATTAGTTGGATGATATAGATTGATTATTTTGGTATATTTAGGTATGTTGGAGTAGTTCCTAGATCTATTGAATGTGTGCATAATTGGAGTAGTGGAATAGGAATGGTTTAATCTTGAAATGGTATGATTTTTGGGTCAAATTTGGTGCACACGGCCTGAAGCATAGGCTGTCACACGGCCTGACGACACAACCGTGTGACACACACGGCCTGACGACACAACCGTGTGACACACACGGCCTGGCGGCACGACTATGTGTCATTTGAGAGTTCTTAGTGTTCCAAGTCAGTGAGTTACACGGCCTAGCACACGAACGTGTCGGGCAACTCAGTGAGTTACACAGGTGAGGACACAGGCTGGGACACGACCATGTGTCCCTAGTTCGAATGTTACACGGCCTAGGGTATTTTCACACAACCTGGCCACACAGCCGTATAACCCTTATTTTCTAATTTTTTACAATTTTTTCTTAGAACTTCTATTTTGTTTCAAATTAGTCCCGAACTGCCTCAAAGCTATTTTTAGGGCCTCAAAGGCTCGATTTAGGGACAAAATTCCTATGATTGATATGTTTTAAATGTCATGTATTTATTGTAATTTTATATAAATAAATGATTCTCGATTGTATGGCAATGCTCCGTAACCCTAATTCGGTGACAGAGATGGGTTAGGGGTGTTCCAAAACATATTTCCCCGGATAAAGCCAGATAAGTAGAAGAAAAGAAGATTTATTCCACAGGTCATGGAGTCCAGAAAGTAGGAGGTAGGAAAACTACTTTTAATAGGGTTCATCAGAGAGGTGTCATACCCTGATTGGGTTTCGAATGTTGTGATGGTGAAGAAGGCCAATGGAAAGAGGAGAATATGCATTGATTTCACCAACCTTAACAAAGCTTGCCCCAAGGATAATTTTCCTTTACCCTCGATTGATAGGTTGGTGGATGCATCATTGGGTCATAAATTCACAAGTTTTATGGATGCATTCTTGAGTTATAACCAAATTTCCCTAATGACATACCATTACGAAAGCAACTCAATTAGTGTTCGTCCAATGACCTTGTCATAAGTGTGTTACCCTCATAAGATATCCATAATCTCTTTTGGATAAATCTACTATTCCAATACGATCATATTTCATCTCATGGTAATCATTACATACTTCTTCATGAAAAGTCAATTACTATCAAATAGTTATCAAGTCATTCATCACAAAGACAAATGACCCATAGTCATTTTTACTTTTCATCTATCATGTAATGCCAAATAAGAGTATATCATTTACCAACGTCTTGAGCTATGAATTCTTCTATTGTGAATGATGCTACATACTACAAAAGTCGTATACCGAACACACCAACTTTCAGCTCCTTATCAATTTGAACTTAGGCTTTGACTTACATCAAAGTATACGAGTCATGAATACATTGTCCATTGTCCACTCAAGATTAATGCATGTCACACTTTGAACGTCACAAGTGAATAATTCAATAAATGGATTCATGATCTATTCTTCTTGGGTCCAGTCCAATGTACTGTGAGTTCAGTCAGTCACATCTATGTCTCTATCTTTTAGGAGTCATCCACTCCAGTGCCTAAGACAATGCATCTCCCCATTTAGACTGGATAAATGACATATTAGTCTTTCAACTGCTTTATTCATTTCCGATTAAACCAAGCACATGTTCATGTTTCATTTACTATATAAGTTGTCTTTCTGTATTACGATCCGACCACGTAATACTGCTTAGTATTAGTTAAACATTAGACAACCAGTAAACTAATTTGCTTTTATTTTCCTTTACATGCAAAAATCACGTGATAACAATATACTAAGTGTATATATATAATTCACGAATTATTTTAATAATAAATCTATTCGAAAAAAATACAAACTTATGAACGAATATACCACACTTAGAGTACTAGATCCAACAATTATCACCTCTCAATTTAATATATACATCAATTTAAAAAAAATTATTATACTTGATTGCTGATAATTTCTCTAGTACCTAATTACTCCATCTAACTACTAATTAATCTTAGTTTCTTTTCTCGAAAATTTTTCTTTGCACTCCCTAGAATAATTCCAATTTATGGTATCGGAGTTTAGGAACCTTATAATCCTACTCTTTGGGATGATGGCATTAAACTCTACAGCTACATAGATCCAACAAGGTTGAACTAGAAAACAGAGGGTGGTAAGCGTGCTCTTCTGCACTCACCAAAACTAATGTTTGTAGATACATACGAAGCAATCCAACCGGAGGAATCAGAAACAAGTATTTCGATGATGAAAGACAATTAGAGGAATCTCAAACAACTTCTTAATTGATAACTAAACAGGTTTAAACAAAAGAACCAAGGTTAACAAGCTAATCTGGATCAAAGAAAACCAACATTACCATCTTAAAGTTAAGATTATTTACACCCGTATGAATGTTTTGAGTATATATTTGCTCCTCACTATGTTTCCCCAAAAGTCAAAGCCCAAAACTAGCCCATATATAAAATTGAATCATGGGCTATAATACAACTTAAGAAGGGGAAGCTCTTTTAAACAACCTCTCTTCCGGGATTCAATCTAATGACTAAACAAGAAAGAGGGGATTGACAATCATGGGGACAAACTAAAAGAAAAGATCATGCTTGCATTGGGATGGCTAGGCAAAGCTTGAAGAGCGACGCCATCTTTTTTGCAAGTAATCCTCTATTTCTAAACTTTGTTCATCACTGCTTGCAGAAACTGAATCATCCTCCAAGTCGAGTAATGCAAGGTTAAGATGAGATTCGATGTTTGTCGGGTATAGTTCCTCATCAGAAACATCAACTTCTTCGGATGTCCTAACTTGTTGTTCTGCCCAATTTGTTACTTCCTGATCACCCTGTAGGAGCTTCAGGATCTGTATTCAAACAAAGATCTATAAGCAAAGAAAAGATCCAAATAAACATAATCGCAAAGAAAGCAAAACGAAAAATAAGAAAAAGGTCAGTTGAGAGTGAGCTTACAAGTCTAATTTGAGGCCGCATTAGTGGTGTGCGTCTTATGCACAGGGTAGCAGCTAAAACCATTCTTTCTATCTCATGAAATTCACAGCCACTGCCGAGTTGTGGATCTAGCAACTGAGAACTATCACAGTCCTTTAAAATTGGCTTTGCCTGGATGTTATTATCAAAGCATTACAGAATGTTAAAAACTAACACATTATTGAAACAGCATTGTACTTCTGACAGGGAGAAACAGAAAAATGAATTTAGAGGATGATCTACTCAAACATTCTTGCTTTTACAATTGTTTATCCGCAAATTTCTAACGTATGTTACCATTATGCCATTTAGTGAAGATATGCAGAACCTTTCTCCCAATTACATGTTTCAAAGGCAGAGAACCAATAGGCTTATATATGAACTCACCCATACAGCAAGGCTCTCCTGACCTTTCGGACGGTTATTGTCAATGGGCTTTCTACCAGTGAGGAGCTCTAGAAGGACAATGCCAAACGCATAGACATCAATTTTATCACTCATTTTTCCATGCATCAGGTATTCAGGAGCCAAATAACTGCCACAGACAAATGTTACAAAGTCTATCTAAACCGAGTGTTAAACTAGAAAATTTTCAAACAAATCACATACCCAAAGGTTCCTGCAACATCCATGCAAGTCATATGAGATGCAGAACTTGAGACCTGACTAGCAAGTCCAAAATCTGACAGCTGAAGAAACAGAACAGCTAGTAATGAGCCAAGCAAGCTTAACACCTAAAGGTAACTTTTGAACTAAATTGATTCAACAAGCTACCTGGGGTTCAAAATCATTGGACAAAAGAACATTGGAAGATTTCACGTCTCTGTGGATCACAGGTTGTTCACAACTATTATGTAGGTAATCAAGTGCTTCAGCTAAGCCCACCGCCACCTTGTATCTCTCCTGCCAGCCAAATGCATTACCATCCTTCTTATTTCCTAGTAACAAGCGCAGCCAGTTAGGTTCGAAGACAATGTAAACCAAAAACTGTAAATTACATCCAATTAAAAGAGTAGTAAATTGGATGATGTCCTTACCATGAAGGTTCTCTTCTAGACTTCCCCTGGAGAGGAAATCGTAAACCAAGAGCAACTTGTTTTGTTCAAAACAGAACCCGAATAAGGAAATCAGGTTTTTATGGTTTAAACTCGTAATGATCTCAATTTCCTGAACAAATTCCTTGATTGCATGCTCAGTTGGCTTAACAATTTTCACTGCCAATTCCTTGCCATCAGGAAGGCACCCTTTGTAAACATGACTGCTACCACCTCTACCAACCATATTCTCTGCAAAATCAGAAAATGAAAATCACTAATATCAACATCCAGAACAAGCCAAACTCAAGATTTTTATTTTTATTTTTTTATTTTTTTTATTTTTACATTAACTGCTAAAATGAATAAACCTGGCATGAAGCTAGAGGTCGCGCCCAAAAGCTCTTGGTAACTAAACAATCTACAAGAAGAGGAGGATTTCTCAAGTAAACTTTGTAGCTCTTCTGGAAAATCACAAGGAGACAGAGGAAAAATAGCCTCACAGCCAACGGGCACAATTGCAGAAGTTTCTGCATCCAAATCGGAAGAACGATTCTTTTTCCGATCGTAACAGTTTTGCTTTAGATCAGGATAAACAACGGCTGAAGATTGCTGGCTTGGCAATTTTAACACCCATTGGTCCACAGATTTCTTTGCAGAAGAATTCTCCAGGTGATAACGCTTCCGTAAAAACACCCATCGTAGAAGAGACCAACCAGGCAACTTTCTAACCAGAACAGCATTATCCTCAGTTGTTCGAATAGGTACCAAACTTAGTCTATTGTCCGTACTTCCATTTCCCGATAAATCTTCTCGCAATCGGGTATTAGAATTTTCAGGTAATTTCAAGGCTGAAGCACAGGCTGCACAGTTCTTCTCCAACGTTTTATGCTTTGAAAATAAACCAGATTTATAGGAACAATTGCCATTATCTGTTCGTATACTCTTTGGCAAAGACACCAGGTGAACAAGGCTTTTATCCCGTGGAACTTTGTCTGTGCAACCAACAAATATATAAATAAATAAATAAGCAGAATTAAAACTATAAGTAAAAAGAAAACAAGAAGCACAACCTTGGAATTGGTTCAAGTTTGTCTGAATTGCTTCCCTTTGGAACACAACTTTGCCATTTCGGACAGCATAAACCGAGAAACAATTGGGTAATTTTCTGGCGCAAAATTTTGCAACTGAGGCAGGTGACTGTAAAGGGTTATGGGTCTTGGAAGTTCCCAGAATTAGCTTAGTTGTTTCGAAAGACTTAGCTTCCCTCACCAGAATCCTCTTTGGGGATGGCCCTCTACACACTTTTAGCTTCAAATCAACCTGAATAATTTTCCCCACTCAATTTCTACGACTTTGTAAAACAAGTAGAGTAACAACATTGTTAAGTTACCTGTTTTAAGTTGCAGAAGCCTTCGTAAACTGCTAGTGTATAATCAAATGTCCTGACAAGAGAAAGAATCGACGCCGGACTCTCTAGCGGAAAAACCAAGGAAATAACGTCATTAAAAAAGAAAAACAATACCAGTAGCACCAAGTGAATAAAAGGACAAGTGTGGAGAAGAATACCAGTAGCAGCATCAAGGATGTGAAGGGCAATGATTTGATCACCTGGCTGAGCCACCTTGACAAGCGCCCATGTCAGTAATTCATTGCTGTCTGCATCAAATTTGACCCCCACCAACACCGTGCCACCTCCTCCCTCATCGCCTTTCATCTCCAAAGCAAAGCACCGCCGTTTCCTTCCTCTGCTGCGATGGTGTCTCTGCAGATAACAAAGGAAAGGAAAGGGAAAGGGAAAAAGGTAAAGAGGTTTTAGTTTTCGGCTACTGTAGGCTTTGGTTTTGCTTGCTATGCGCCTATAAGAGTATGTATTTCTTTTCTTTTCTTTTTTCTAGTTAATTTTAAAATGGAATAATAATCATGATTTGATGGCTTGCACTGCACATTTTACATCAAGGTCTGGTGTGAAAAATGGGGATGGTGTTTCGTATTTGTACGTTGTAAAAATAAATAAAATATAAAATGGTAGGATCCGACAATTTAAAGCCTTGAGGAAAATGAAAACAAAAACAATCATCCGACAGTAGAGAATTACAAGGTAAAGAATCCAATGAGGGAGGGTTGGCCAATGTGCACTGCTACTTTTGTCGTTTCTTCCCATCACATTGGATAAAAAAAAAATTTTAATTTTTTTTTTGGGTCTATTTCTTTTACATGGATGACTCAAATTAATTAAATTGTTCATTCTACTCGAATGGATAACGTAATTATGTGTTTCTTTCTACAAAATATTTTTAAAGGAAAAACAATTACATAAGGGTAAGTTTTTAAAAAGTGAATAGTATTTTTAAATATATCTTACGAAATTTCGAAATGTATAAACCTTTTTTTTAGTTTTGAAAAAGCTTTTAATAAAATAAAAATAAAAAAATTCAATTAAGAAACTACATTAATCCATCTATTGAGTCCATAAACAAATCAGCAAAAATTTTAAAATATTATTTTAAAATTAATAAAAATATAAATAAATTAGTATAAATGATCATTTGTAGAATTTCATTCTACACTCAAAACTAAATAAGAAATTTTTAAAATACTAAAAATTATAAAAACATTAGTATAATTGCAGTTGACTCTCATTCATCAACACCTACGCCAGTATTTACCTTTCACTGATTGCTTTAAAATTGAGTTGAAAAAGGAAATTAATATTTTCAAAATTTTCAAATCATCTAATCAAATCTATGATTAGCATGTGAAAGTAGTGTTCAAAGATTATACTTTTTTTTTTTTTTTAAATGTGAACATATTTAAAAAAAAATGTGAAATTTGTTTATAATTGAAATCATGTTTATTTTTTAGTTTAATTCAGATTTTTTTTACTCAAATAATATAAAATAAATAATTTAATTTTTTTACTTAAATAATATAAATAAATAAATAAATATTAAAAATTTACCAATCTAGGCAAACTGAACAGTGTCCCCACGATGCCGCCTGAGCAATCAGCAGCACCCCTCTCCCCTGCCACTGATGATTGAAGCAATCATTAACTTTTTAAAAAAATTTAGGGTGTTGTTTGAACAATCGGCGACACCAGTATTTATACCCAAAAAGTACCTCGTATTTTATACATGTAAAACGAAAAAAATATTTTTTATTGGTGCCGCCGATGTGTCAGGCGACACCCTAATTTTTTATCGTAATTTTTTTATTAAAGCTGAAAAAAAAGTTAAAATTTTATCGGTTATTGGAACCTAGACATGTGACCGACGAGTCACATCAGTGGCAGGCCATCAGGACAGTGCCGTCAAGCTGTAGGTAATGCGCCGGTCATGGGTTCAGGTTTCAATACCCAAATATTTAATTTTTTTTACTATTAATAATTATACTATTAGAAAAAAATCGACTATGGAGAGGGACCATCCAAGTGTTTGTAATATAAAAAAAAAGAAGATGTAAAGTAATTAGTACTAAAATTTTCACACAAATAACATGCCTTAATCTTAAAAAAAAAATTGAGTAATTTTTGTGAGCTCTTGGGTCACAAGGTTAATGCTAGGAAAACCAATGCCTTTTTTTTTGCCGATGTTAAGGAAGAGTTAAGGGGGGAATATGTGTAACATGCTAGGCTTCCAAGAAAGACTTGGATCACCATTTGGGAGTTCCCCTTTTTCACCAAAGAGTAACTAAGAGTACTTTGAATTTTTTAGTGGAAAGAATCCACAACAAGCTATCTAATTGGGATGCCAAAAAACTCTCTTTTGCAGGGAGGGTCACCCTTGCATAGTCAATCTTGTTATCCATTCTCAGCTATCTCATGCAGTCTATAATGGTCTCAAAAGGCATCTGTGATTCCATCGAAGAAATGGCAAGGCAACTTATTTGGGGTGCCTTTGAGGGGAAACGAAAAATAGCCTTAGTTGGGTGGGACACTATTTGTCAGCCTAGATCGTGTGAAGGCCTTGGGATTCACTGTTTAAGTGACCAAAACAAAGCCTTCATGATGAAACTTGGTTACAATATTGCCACTAAGACGGATACCTTATGGGTTAGAGTTCCCAGAGAAAAGTATGGAATAAATAAGAGTTTCTCGGAGTGCATCACGAGAAGTAGAAGTTCTTTTGTGTGGAAATATATTGTTAAGGTATAACATTTACTGCGAGAAAATATGATATGGTTGTTGCGTGTGAAATGATGTGCGAGTTGTGCAAGTGTACATATCGAATCAAGTAATAATGTAACACCCCTTACCCGTATTCAACGCCAGAACAGGGTACGAGGCATTACCGAACTTATACACAAGCAATCACACAAAACCGATAAGTAAATTTCCATCCAAATTTAAAACTTTTCACAAACATTCATAACATCCCTAAAACGAGCCTACGAGGCCCAAAACATACACTGGAAGTGGTTCGGGACTAAACTGAGAACTCTAAAAAACTTCACAACACTTAGAAAAATTTTCATGTTTTAAGAGCCACATGCCCGTGTGGCTTGGGACACGCTTGTGTGGGCAGGCCGTATGGTCACACATGCCAGTGTCCCTAAGCCGTGTAACTCTCTATTTGTCACCCAAGAAAAAATCGAAGACACACAACCAAGTCATATGCTCGTGTGTTAGGCTGTGTGGTCAATTTAAAAATTATGATTTTTCATAAAATAGGTGCAAACTTCACATGCTCATGCCTGAGGCCATGTCATCCATACAGCTGAGACACACGCCCGTGTCTCTGCCCATGTGCTCAATTCTAAGCATTTTGTTTTGCAACAATTAAGGTGCAGGGGACACACGGCCAAAACACACGCCATGGGGCAAGCCGTGTGTTACACACGGCCTAGAAACACGCCCGTGTGTCTACTCGTGTGGACAAAAACAAGGCTATTTACCAAGCCATTTTGTCACCCTTTTATGCACACACCTACACAACAAAACATAACACCAATCTAAGCAATTACGTTCAACCAATTTGGCCACAATCATGACATCCACACATCATTCACATGCTACCATTTACTACATACAATCATCACATATTTATCAACTTAAACCATGCAAATTTCCACATCCATGAAAACGTCATCATATGCATATATACTTAAACCAGTATTAGCCAATTTCAATGGTCATTTACAAAATAAATTATCAACCGATATAGGCCAACACATTAGGCCAATTCAATTATGACATATAACAAAATAAGCAAGTCCCTATACATGCCATAACTCAAAATGTCAAATTCATTGGTACCCAAAATAATCAGTTGATAGTGTGAGTGGATCTCTGACCGTTTTCGATCCCCGAGCTAGCATGGTGACACTATAAGATAAGGAAAAAGAAAAAGGAAGTAAGCTATATAGCTTAGTAAGTTCCCATGCAAATAATAGGCATCATAAACCAACATTTAACATACAATTAACATGATGATAATTGGCATAAATATTATTAAGATCTTAAATCATAACTTACTCAATCATAACCTTACCGAAGGTTCATCACATAACGAGCTCATCACGTATGAGTTTGTCGTACATACCTGAGTCATCTCGAATTCGATTTACACATAATTCATCTTTGACATACTCATTAAATTACCCATTGAACCACTTGGAATATTAAAGGATTGTAATAGCCCGATTTTGGGCCTAGTCGGAACAGTGGTTTCGGGACCACAAATCCGACTATAACATCTTGAATTAGGGCCTAGTTGAAACAATAGTTTCGAGACCACAAATCTGAAATAGAAATAATTTTTTTATGATTGTTTGATGATCTATGATATGTTTTTATGCTTGTGGAAAAATTTCATGAAGAAATTTTATGTGAAAAGTGCCCGATTGGACTTTAGGGATTAAATTGAATAAATTATAAAACTTGAATTCTAGAAGATTTTGGCATGAAATTGCTATTGAATATTAATTAGAGGTTCTTAAATAATAGTTTGACCAAGTTCTAAAAATTTGGATAAAAATGGGCTTGGATGGGTAAAATTTGAAAGAATGACTAAAAGGGCATTTTGGTCATTTGTTAATTAAATGGACTAAAAGACAAACTAAAAGCCAAAAATGTGTCAATATTCAACCCCATGGCTGTGTGAACCAAGAGAGACACCGTGGCTAGGGTTTTCAAGCTTCCAAGCTCAATAGTAAGTGCTCTCAAGCCCCGTTTTTAATGTTCTTTGCATTTTTGAAGTCCTTGTAGCATGATTTACCCATTTCTACCCTTATTTTGAAGTAGGATTCATGTTTAAAAAAATTTGACCCATGCATGACATGTTAGCATTTTTATGTTTAATGAAAGAATATGAAAGATTAATGTTTGTTCAACATCTTTTACTAAGTGATTTTACATGAAAATGCCTAAAAAGGACTAAAATGTAAAAGTTGTAAAAGTGGGTAGTAAAAATATGAAATAAAGAAAAATGTGGGCTGCTATGAGAAGGAATATGAATTGACTAGGCTTGGGTAACAAAGAAAATGTATACATTTCATTTTACGAGCCTAGAGGCTAAAGTGTAAATATGAGAAAGTTTAGAGGAAAAATTATAAATTTTCCAATGTATGATTTTTGGACCTTTTTGAATAATATGAGTTTTAAATAAGTTATATTTGATTTGTTAGATCAAGAAAAATAAAATTTGGGCTTAGATCGAGAAAGAACAAGGCTATGGGCTAAATTAGAATAAATAACCGTTTTTGCACCCGATGTAAGTTCGTGTGATAATAATAATGCAATGTTTTTGCTGCTTATGCTTGAGACCTAAATTGGTATATCAATTCGATTATGTTAAATTAAATGTTTATGATGCTATGTATGTAATGGTGATAATGCTCTATGAAATATTCGATAGTTCAAATATTGATAACGTGTTATGTGGTGATTGAATTTATTGGAAATGAAATGGAAGTTTATATGTGATTGGTGCCATGAATATTAAGATCGACATTACAAGCAAGCTCAATAGAAATATGGTATCGAAGAATCCCGTTTGAACCCTAGGAATAGTTTAGGATACAAATGACATGTCACTAGGAATTATGTAATCTAAACTCATTGAGTTGTGTCTGAGTTCATGATATATGTGACATTCGAACTCATTAAGTTGTGGTCTGAGTTCATGATATGTATGACACATGTTTTGGCGTTCGGGTACTGGTCTCGTATATGCTATTAATGGCAAGGTAGTCTGGCATGTGTTGTGGATACCTGATGGCCTGTATGAGCAGTCCCGTAAGTAGCTCGTAAATGAGCAACATGTGGTCTGAGATATGGAGTAGCATTGGCTATATATGAGGCCCTTAGGTGTAAGTTTCCAATGTATCCGATAGTATTCCGAGTGTTCAACGGGTAGTTCTAAAGGAAGTTCAATGAGTAATCTTGATGAATACACCAAAGACGAGAAAGTAAGTCATTATGTGTAATTGAGCACAGGTATGTACGTCGAACTCATAAGAATGACATGAGAAATGAGCTTTGTATGTGATGAATATGTGGTAAAAATGTTTACAAGTAAGTTATGCTTACGAGAATGATTTCTATAATGACCATGTGAGTATAGATTTATATTCATGAGGTATAAATATGTGATGAATCCGATTGTTGAACATGTGTAAGACTTTTAGATCAATGTGACTTGAGACACAATATGTTTATTCTTTAAGGTTTGTGATTCGTTGAATGATGGCAAACTATGTGACTTTAGGAACATGAATATACATAAGTAATATGCACTTGTAGTACATATGTTGAGATGTATACTCATGAAGGGATTATGATTGCTTGACCAAAACCTAAGCACGATAAGCTATGATTATGGTTTTGAAAAGGATGAGCTTTATAATCGAATAATTAGTAATTATGAGAACCGGTTGATGAAGTTGATAAATACATGTAAATGAAATGCTTATTATTTTTATACGAGCTTACTAAGCTTTAAGCTTACTCCCTCCTTTCCTCTTTTAGTGTTGCCAGGTTGGCTCGGGGTTAGAGATCGTCGGAGGCAGCAGCACATTATCAAGCCATCACCTTTGGGTTATTGATAAACCTTAAGTGTCTTTGAGTGAGTGGCATGTATAGGGACTTAGTTATTATGATATGAGTTCTTAAGATTTGGCCAAAGATGTTGGCTTAATTGATTCATTCTGTATAACCATGAGATGTGGCTTATATTGGTTATGGGTTTGTAAACCTAATTATCCATGTCCTGTGCCAATGCCTTGTGATGTGATCATACTTGTTCGCTATGAATGGGTAGTGTATGGTATATGTGCTTGATGAATGCTTTATGACCAATCGAAATGGTCATAGCCAAGGAGAAATTGTGTGATATGGTAACAAGGTGATGACGATTGAACATGAATGCTTGATAATTAAGTTAGGATTAATTGATAGGTTGGTAATCATGGTATAAAAGTATAAGTGGTAATCAAAATGACAAGTCCAATTGATTGTGAATTGGTGTGCTTAAACTTGGTATAAAATGAGAATGTGAAACACATGTAAGATGACATGCAAATGCCATAACTGAGTCTTAATGAAGGATGCTTAATTATTAAATTGATGTTATATTATGTGGCCATGATGTGTTTAAGTATGTGAGGGATTAAGGGTAACAAAAGGCTTGGAAAATAGCCTAAGTGTTGGCCACACGAGTAGAGACACGGCCGTGTGTCTCAGCCATGTGAAGGACACGGCCTGGAGACATGGGTATGTAGCAAGGGCGTGTGCAGTCTGTAGCATTGTTACGAGAATTTAATTCGTTACACGGCCTAGCACACGGGCGTGTGGCTTGGCCGTATGGTTCAATTTGGTTGTTGACGTCATAAACAGAGAGTTACAGGCTTGAGGACACGAGCGTGTCGAGGGTACACGGGTGTGTCCCTGTGTTCACACGGGCATGTGACCCTGTTTCATGGAAAAATTTTCTAAGTTTTCTCAAAACCTTCTTAAGTTCTCGGTTTAGTCCCTAACTACTTTCAATACATGTTTAGGGCTTCGAAGGCCCGTGTAAGGGACATTATGCATGTGATTGAAAAGTTTTAAATTGGGATGAAATTTTGTGGCCCAATTTTGTATGATTGGTTATGTTTAAGTCCAATAATGCCTCGTACCATGTCCCGGCGTCAGATATGGGTAAGGGGTGTTACACTGACATAGTGAAATTCATTTTTTTTATTTTTTATGGTCTACAATTTTATGGAATTGTTTTTTGAAAATTTCGTTCGAAAATTTTGATGTTTGGGCACTCATTTTAGGGAAAAGGACTAAATTGTAAAAAGTGCAAAACTTGAGTTCTACAAGCTAGAGGTGTCTAATTGCTATGAAATTTTAAATTGGAGGTACTTAAATGCTAATTAGACCATTGTTTAAGTTGGTGGACAAAAATGGTCATGGTTTGGTATATTTCTAAAGTTTTTCATTAAAGGCAATTTGGTCATTTGGTAATTAAAATGAATTAAAAACAAAATTAAAAGCCAATTTTTGTCCATCTTCAACCCCATGGCTGAATTTCACAAGGGGAAACCATGGCTAGGGTTTTTAAAGCTTCCAAGCTCGATTGTAAGTCCGTTCTAGCCCCATTTTTAATGATTTTTACGTTTTTGAAATCATCGTAACAAGATCTATCTATTTCTACCATTAATTTGAGATATGGTTAAAGTCTAGGATTTTGACCCATGTTTAATATTTGTGTATTTTGATGTTTGATGGTGGAAAATGCATGTTAGTTGTTTGTTAAACGGCTTTTTCTAAGTGATTTTTGGTGAAAATGCCTAAAAGGACTAATTTGTAAAAGTTATAAAATATGTAGTAAAAGTGTGTTTTAATGGAAATTGTAGGCTGTTATAGTTATGAAAATTATTCGGCTAGGCTTGTATGTTAAATAAATTGAATAAATTTCATTTTTCTAGCTTAGGGGCAAAAATGTACTTTTTCCATAATATGATTTTTTGGGTCACATTGAATAATGTGACTAATAAATAATCTAAATATGATATTATAGATCAAGAAAAACGAAGTTCGAGTCTAGATCGTGGGAAAAATAAATATTGGACAAATAAGTCATTTTCACCGTTGTCGCATTTGAGGTAAGTTCATGTGTAAATAAAGCAATATTATGATCATATTTTAATGCATTAATATTGTATTAATTGTATAATTGATTCGATGAAAACATTGACAAGTTCCGACAAGAGAGAGAAAATCCTGTTTGAACATTAAGAATAGATTAGGATACGTGTAACACCCCTTACCCGTACTCGAGACCGGGATAGGGTATGAGGCATTACTGGACTTAAACGTACACAATTTCATAAAATCAGGCCATAAAATTTCAACCAATTCAAAAACATTCAAACACATGCATATCGTCCCTTATACGAGCCTACAAGGCCGAAAACATACATCGAGGGTGGTTCGAGACTAAGCTGAGAACTTACGAACTTTTTACAATACTTCAAAAATTTTCTAGTTTGGAGAGTCACACACCCATGTGGGTAGGCCGTGTGGTCACACACGCCCATGTGGCTCGGGACACACCCATGTCCTCAGCCCGTGTAACTCTCTGTTTATAACGTCAGCGACAAAATAGAGTCACACGGCCAAGTCACACGATCGTGTGCTAAGGCCGTGTCCCACACACGACTGAGACACATGGCCATGTCTCTGCCTATGTGGCCAACACTTAGGCTATTTTCCAAGCCTTGGTCAACTATAAACCCTCACACATTTATACAACATCAAAGGCATATAACATGGCATCCATTTAGTGATTAAACATCTTCAATTAGGCCACAAACATAGCATTTGCATGTCATCATACTTGTATTTCTCATACTCAATTTATAACAAGTCTAGACGTACCAAACTATATTCATTTAGCCTTGTCATCTTCAATACCACTTATACCCTTATACCATGGTTATCTTCATGGTAATATTCTAAAATTAATCATCTAGCATTCATAGTCATGTCTAATTTATAACCTTAATGTCACATATCATACACTCACATTAACATGTTTCTTTAAGGCACTCCATACCAATTTCATTCTTCATCAACATCATTAACTTACTCTAAATTTAGACTTTTATACTAAGAATATGGTCACATCTATTGATCAAAGTTCATCCATCAAATATGCATACCATATCATACATCCATCAATAACAAGCCATCACAAAATGCACATCATCAAGACATTAGAACAGTCAAGCAAGATCATTTAGGTTTACAACCCAATGATAAAAAATAAGCCATATCTCATGGCTCTATACAAATGAATCATTATAAGCCAACTCAATTGGCCAAATCATGAAACACATATCATAAATTACTGAGTCTCTATACATGCCACTCACTTGAAAACACTTAAGTTTTATTAATACCCCGGCTTGATAATTTGATAATGTGATGCTGCCTCCGACAATCTCCAACCTCGAGCTAACCTGACAACACTAAAAGAAATGGAAAGGAGAGGGGTAAGCTTTATAGCTTAGTAATCCCGTACGGAAATAATAATAAGTAATTTTTTAACGTGATTTTGCCAAATTCTTACAACATGTTCTCATGGCAACCCAATCAAAATTACACAAAATTCCACTATTTGCTCATATTCCAGTCAAGCTGTCTACTCAAGTCATAGTCACTATATTATTTATAACTTGACTTACGGAACTCTAAATTAAGATCCGCAATTTTTTCCTGAAACTAGACTCACACATATTCTTACCATAAAATTTCCAGAATTTTTTGTCTAGCCAATAAGTACAGTTTATTCTTTAAAGTTACCCTTGTTCTGCTATTTGACAGCTTCGACCTTTCTTTACTAAAAATTAATTATCTAATAGTACAGGATTTGGATAATGTTCCTGTCAATTTCTCTTGAAATTATACTTATTAAGAATTTAGTCATATGAATTCTAACCCATAATTATTTTTGTATAATTTTTAGTGATTTTCCAAAGTTAATATAGGGGAGCCTGAAATCACTCTGACCCTATCTCACAAAAATTCAAATATCTCATAATATGAAATTATTTTGTTTACATCATTTCCTCTATGTGAAATTAGGCTTAATAAGATTTAATCTCATATCTTATTCAGTTTCTAATTCAATTTTCACAATTTTTGGTGGATTTTCAAAGTCACACAACTGCTGCTGTCCAAGACTGTTTTAGTGCAATATCATGATAACTATCATATGATGACATAATAAACAGTATCATAAACATAAGTTTATTCATCATTCAAAACCTTTGACTTACTTATCACCCACGTACCTCTTTATCATGAAACATCATATATCAAGGCATTACTCGTGAGTTTAGTGTACATACCTGTACCAACTCAAATCATAATGTCATATTCCCTCTTCATTGATTTACTTGTCGATTGACTCACACCCATTGAACACTTGGAATATTATTGGATACATGGAAGACTTGCACATAGTGCTCAAACGTAGCCACATGCTACCTCATATCACAATCACATATTGCTCATTCACGAGCTAATCACGGGCTTGCTCACACAAGCTGATAGTCAGGACGTAACTACTTGAGCTGCTTACACAAGCTGACAGGTACCCGCAACACATGCCAGGCTACCCAGCCACCGGTAGGACGTACAAGACCAGCACTCAGATTCACATATCACATTTACACATATGTTCATGAGCTCATATCCACATAGATCCTAGTGACATGTCGCATTGTATCCTAAATTATTCCTAAGGTTCAAACGGGATTTTCTTGATATCTCATGTTTTTCAAATTCATTCATAATCTCATGTTCATAGATTACAACATCATTCACACATTTGATATACTAAGTAATCATATAAACTCATACATTAACAAAATATTAAAAACATGGTATATCATTGCAACATTTACACATGAACTTACAATTCATGTAATATCAAGCATTAACACTCAAGTTTAACATTGCATTATTATTGACGTACGAACTTACCTCGAATCTGAGCACAGCTAATTATTCCATTTTAGTCCAAAATCTCGTACTTTCTTAATTTAAGCCCGAATCTCGATTTTCTTGATCTAGCATTTCAAATATAGCTTATTTATTACTCACATTATTCAAATTGACCCAAAAATCATACTTTTACAAATTTGCATTTTTACCCCTAAACTTTCACATATTTGTAATTTAACCCCTAGGCTCGTAAAATGATTTTCATTCAATTTTTTTGCACTTTAAGCCTAGCTGAACAAATTTCATAACTACATCATCACTTAATTTCAAATAATTCACAGTTTTATGACAAATTTTATAACTTTTACAATTTAGTCCTTTTATACATTTTTACCGAAAATCACTTAGTAAAAGTCATTTTTCTAACCATAAACTTGCATAATATACCATTAAACATCAAAACACATGCATATCACTCATGGGTAAATTTTTAAACATCAACCCTAGCTCACTTAAATGGTAGAAATAGCTAGATCTTGTTACGAGAATTTCAAAAACGTAAAAATCATTAAGAACGGGGCAAGAACGGACTTATTATTAAGCTTGGAAAACTTGAAAAAAACCATAGCCATGGCTTCCATGCAAATTTTAGCCAAAGGTTGAAGATGAGCATAAATTTGGCTTTTTTTCCCCTTTTTATTTTTTTAATTACCAAATAACCAAAATGCCCCTAATTTAAAAATATTCTATTTCACCTATTTCATGTCCATTTTTGCCCAAAAAATTAACCAATGGTCTAATTATCATATAAGGACCTCCAATTTAAAATTTCATAGCAATTAGACACCTCTAGCTTTTAGAACTCAAGTTTTGTACTTTTTACAATTTAGTCCTTTTGACCAAATTGAGTGCCCAAATGTAAAAAATTTAGAACAAAATTTTCATGAAATAATCCAGTGAAATTTTAGACCATAAAAATATAATAAAAACAAATTTTACTATTTAGAATTTGTGGTACCGAAACCACTATTCTGACAAGGCCTTAATTTGGGATGTTACATTACGAGTGACATGTCACTAGGAACCCATGTGATATATGTGATTTATGTGATCCAGGTGCTAGTCTCGTACGTTTACAAATGGCTAGGTAGTCTGGCATGTGTTGCGGATACTTGTCAGCTTGTGTAAGCAGCACTGCATATTTACGTCTTGACTGACAGCTTGTGTGAGCAGGCCCATGATTAGCTCGAGAGCGAGCCCCGATGTGTTATGAGATATGAGGTAGCATTGGCTATGTATGTGGCACTTATGTGCAAAACTTTCTGTGTATCCAATTAGTATTCCAAGTGTTCAACGGGTATGTCAAATACGAATAAGAGCATGATATGTTACGAATTTGTACAAGTATGTACAAAAGTTTATAAGCATGGATTTCTTGATATCGTGAGTTCGTGATTTCTGTGAGAATGTTTTATGAAATCTTGTGATTTTGGCCTATACTTGTGATATATGAAATTCATGATAAATTTGGTTGAGTATCATGTGATTGGCTTTAGGGCCAAATTGAGCTATGATATAGCATGTTCTATTCACACGAATTGTGATTTATGGGATATGAGAAAAAGGAATGATTGGCATAATTGCCTATTAAAAATGACTATGAAAGTATGGGAAGAAATGAGCTTTAACAATTGAAAAGTGTTAAAATATATGCTTGAATAGTGAATACTCATAATTTAATGTGCATGTTTACTATGAGGTTTGAAAAGATTTGTTAATTGTTGTAATATGTTACAAAGGACAAATTATGGTTGGTAGGCTAATGTTAGGATATGTTATATTATGCTTATAAGTTGAAAAGGGTAAGCATTGTGACTAGATAAATTATAACCATGAGATTATGGTAGATTATCATAATTTGTGTTCACATTGTTGAATATGATAAACACTTGGTAAGATATGAATGAGTAAGTTATATTTATGAGACTTAAATGACATTCGTATGGTTTTACATTATGTTAATTGTATGATATATGTATGGTTGAGGTTGTTTATTGTTTACATATGAACTTACTAAGCTATATTATATAGCTTACCCCACTTCCTTTCCCATGTCTTATAGGGTTATTAAGCTAGCTCGGGTTGGAGATCACTGGAGATACTGTCACACTATCAAGTTATCATTTTGGGTATAAATAAATTTAAGTACTTTAAGTTTATGGCATATATAGGAACTTGGTCATTTGTTATATGTGTCACTATTAATGTGGCCAAATGTGTTGGCCTATAATGGATTATTGTTTCAATTGTATATAGCCATGAATGATGGCTTACGTTGATTACAAGTTTATTCATGTGTTGATGGCCTGTTGTGAATGTGATGTTAATATGTTTTTAATGGGCTAAATATGATATGTATTGTGCCTTTGAATTGATATGAGTGCACGTGTGAATAAGGGTGGCAAATGGCTTGGTAAATAGCCTTATTTTTTGTTCACACGGGCGTGTGTCTAGGCCATATGTGACACACGGCTTGCCCCATGGGCGCGTGTCCCCTGCACCTTAATTGTTGCAAAATAGAATGCTCAGTATCAAGTACACGGGTAGAGACACGGACGTGTGTCTTAGCCATGTGAAGGACACGGCCTAAGCACACGGGCGTGTGACTTGGCCGTGTGACTTCATTTTGTTGATGACATCATAAACAAAGAGTTACACGGGTTAGGGACACGGGCTTGTGTGACCACACGGCCTACCCACACGGCCGTGTCCTAAGCCATGCGGGCGTGTGTCCCCTGTTTTAGCAAAAATTTTCTAAGTGTTGGTTTAGTCTCGAACTGCCTTTAATACATGTTTTGAGCCTCGTAGGCTCGTGTTAGGGACGATGCGATTGATTGTTAAAAAGTTTTAATTTGGTGCCAAGTTTACAACTCAGAAAATATGTTTGCTTGTGTTTAAGTCTCGTAATACCTCGTATCCTGTTCCGGCGTCGAATATGAGTAAGGGGTGTTACATTTATGTTTGTTTGGTATTCATATGATGTTATATGCCCAACATATTTGATTAAGTGAATATGATAAGTACACTTACACAAATTGATGGAATGTGTGTTTATGTACACTTGTTTGAATAAGTGTGATAGTATGTTCATATGGTTGAATCTTATGTTTCATTGGTAAATTAGAGATAATATAATATTTTGTTTTATGTCCTTGTTATTGAACCATGAATTTTATAATAGAATGAAAATTGAATTGGAAGATCAAATTGAGTAGAACGCAAGAAATGAGTACGATCGTTCAATGATGAATTGACGGATAAGACCATGGTTAGACCATGGAAAAGTATGAAATGTAAGACCATAGCCGGGCTATGGCATTCTAGTGAAAATACCATAATTGGGTTATGGCATTGTGATACGTGTAAGACCCTGGCAGGGCCATGACAGAATATGTGTAAGACCATAGTTGGACTATGGTGTCAAGTAAATGACGTACTCGAACCCGTAAGACGTTATCTAATTTGACAAGTGTTGATAAGTGATACTGAGGTTAAGTGTTGGAATTTAATTAGATATTGATATTGAATTTAATTAAGTAAAGTCATCGTTTGAAATTGTGGATGACAGGAAATATTTGTAAAATAAATAAGTATATTAATTTGCTTAGAGTGAATTATGTGATTTTGATGATATTACGTTGATGATGAATGTAAAGTCATATGTGTGTATTTATGAGAGTCAAGTTAGAGGCTTTACGACCTCACCCCTTTACTAGTGTTGCTTTATAATGAAAATTTACGAGAATCATGTTGAATAAGTTCATAAGTGTGAAACTAAAGAGTTCAGTGGTAAAATAATTAGTAATGCATACAGGGATGAGAATAGTTTGGAAAGTGAAAACAGTTTTGGAAGAAATATCTGAATGTTTTAAAGATTATACAGATTATGCAATGTCACGGATAAAGAAGAAGTTAGTCTCGGCTAATCGACTCAATTAGGTATGAAGTTTAAAGATATGTTTGCTTAAATTTCTTCTGAATTGGTTTTCGTTAATGAGTGGAATAATACGGGGTTCATGATAACAAAATTAGATAGAGAAATGATGTTTGAATTGTAAAGATGTCTGAGTATAACAATTATGGTTGAATAGATTACAATGATCTCTTCTGAGTAGTTTGCAAATATATATTCATTCATCCTCAGGGGTTTATGTGATTGTCCGTTTTCTGATGAAATTTTTATCGAGTGAGAATGTTAGCTAACTCTAATGTTAGATGAAAGCACTGATGGTCTGTTTATTTTATGATTGGCATTACCTTATTTCTTCAGGATTCTATTATAATATTTTAGAGTAAAGATGATGGTAAAAATTTATGTGAGGTTATTCTTCTGTTTCTGCTGGATGTTGTTCTGTCTTATATATATAAATATTTGGAAAGTGCATTAACTCTGTTACGATGGAATTCCAGAGCTAGTAACTATTGTTTTTCTTCTGGTTTTCTCTGAGATATTATCCAGATCTTCATTATTATTTTCTTTTGAGTTATGTTCTCGGACTTCCGGTATGGTATTGTATTTGGGTTTTTTATCATCCTTAATGTGTAAATTATCTAACATGGCTCATCTTTAAAATATGTTTCTTGGTCTATAATGGCTATGTTTATTATGATTGTATTCCTGGATTTGATAATAGGAATGTAGTGATTTTGATCTCAGGATATTTGTTTCCTCGAGCTAATACGATTGAAAAGATCTTTGATTAGCAAGTTAAGAGAATTTGTAAAGATTGTGTGTTTAAGCTGTTTTCTCAGCATGAAGAAAAGAGTACCTTGATATTTTATTATTCAATAGTTGAAATCAACTCAGTTGTTTTTATTAGAGTGAATTGAATTGTTGAGATGTGATTTGAGTTATACATATTTAAGCATGTCCTTAGCTAAGAGAATAAATTCTGTGCACTCATGAGTATGAAGACGGATAGATGGAATGAAAATTCTATATTTTAGCAAGCATGATATAGAGATATACTTATTGGATTACTTTAATCGAATGATGTTATTACGGGTTAAAGCTATTCATATTGATAAAGTTATCACAGTTGTGAAAGTTTGAATGGTCTGTTGCATGTTAGCAAAGTTGAATACAGTTGAAGGTATTATTAACTGAAGCACTGGTTTTGAGTTCATTCTGAATGAAGAAAAGAATTTGCAATTTTTCAGTTATGTACTATTGAACAGATTGGAATATGTTTTAATACAAGAATTTAAAGTGATAGTTTGTATTTTCAAACGGTTAAAGTCACATTAAAAAGAACTGTTCGACTGGTGATTTAGAGACGGCCACTTCTATGCATGTGTTAGTGAATGGTAAGCTAAATAAGTACAGTATGAGTCGGTGTTCGATTTTTAATTTCAGGTTTGACCTGATGACTGATATTATTGTTCTGAGATAGAAATTGCATACAAATGAATCCAAAGCTTATGCAGAAGCTTTTGTACAAGGCTCAGTAGTAGCATGTCTGTTCATCCAAGAGTAATAAAATGTGCAGTTATATGAAGTAGATGTTCTGATGATTGAGTATGTACCATGATATTTTTTAATTTATGTCCAGATGTCTATTTGTTAGCAAGTAAGCCGAACATCAAGAGCATACAGGACTATTGCAGTCAGTGATAATACTAGTGTGCTATAAGATAGAGTCACTATAGATTTCGTACCGGGACTACCTCTATCCCCGAAATGGATGATGTTGTTTGAATGTTGATCATTTGAAAAAATCCGCATGATTGTTTTAGTATGTACCGAGTTCTTATTTGACAAATCAACTGAGTATATGTCTTCCTGTGAGAGTAATTTAGATCTTTGACGATATACTCTGGCACTGTGTGATAAAGTTAAAAGGTTATTAGAAAGAGATATACGACGTTAAATTGATTTGTGATTCTGAGAAGTTAGTGAAAGTGTTTTATGAGAGTTGAAAACAACTTCTTCTGGTAAGATTTTTGGGACGAAAATCCCTAAAGGGGGGAGAGTTCTAATAGCCCAATTTTGGGCCTAGTCGGAATAGTGGTTTCGGGACCACAAATTCGACACAGTGAAATTCATTTTTTATTATATTTTTATGGTCTACAATTTTATGGAATTGTTTTCTGAATTTTTTTTGAAAATTTTGACGTTTGGGCACTCATTTTAGTCAAAAGGACTAAATTGTAAAAAGTGCAAAACTTGAGTTCTACAAGCTAGAGGTGTCTAATTGCTATGAAATTTTAAATTGGAGGTCCTTAAATGCTAATTAGACCATTGGTTAAGTTGGTGGACAAAAATGGTCATGGTTTGGTATATTTCTAAAGTTTTCCATTAAGGGCTATTTGGTCATTTGGTAATTAAAATGAATTAAAAACAAAATTAAAAGCCAATTTTTGTCCATCTTCAACCCCATGGCCGAATTTTACAAGGGGAAATCATGGCTAGGGTTTTTCAAGTTTCCAAGCTCAATTGTAAGTCAGTTCTAGCCCCGACTTTAATGATTTTTACGTTTTTGAAATCCTCGTAACAAGATCTATCTATTTCTACCATTAATTTGAGGTATGGTTAAAGTCTAGGGTTATGAACCATGTTTCATATTTGTGTATTTTGATGTTTGATGGTAGAAAATGCATGTTAGTTGTTTGTTAAGTGACTTTTACTAAGTGATTTTCGTTGAAAATGGCTAAAAGGACTAATTTGTAAAAGTTATAAAATATGTAGTAAAAGTGTGTTTTAATGGAAATTGTGGGCTGTTATAGTTATGAAAATGATTCGGCTAGGCTTATATGTTAAAGAAATTGAATAAATTTCATTTTTCGAGCTTAGGGGTAAAAATATAAATATGTCAAACTTTAAGGGCAAAAATGTAATTTTTTCCATAATATGATTTTTGGGTCACATTGAATAATATGACTAATAAATAAGCAAATGTGATATTATAGATCAAGAAAAATGAAGTTCGAGTCTAGATCGTGGGAAAAACAAATATTGGACAAATAGGTCATTTTCGTCGTTGTCGCATTCGAGGTAAGTTCATGTGTAAATAATGCAATATTATGATCATAGTTTAATGAATTAATATTGTATGAATTGTATAATTTATTCGATGAAAACATTCGACAAATTTCGATAAGAGAGAGAAATTCCCATTTGAACCTTCGGAATAAATTAGGATACGAGTGACATGTCACTAGGAACCCATGTGTTATATGTGATTTATGTGATCCAGGTGCTGGTCTCGTATGTCTACCAGTGGCTGGGTAGTCCGGCATGTGTTGCAGATACCTGTCAGCTTGTGTGAGCAGTACTGCATAGTTACGTCTTGACTGACAGCTTGTGTGAGCAGGACTGTGATTAGCTCGAGAGCGAGCCCCTATGTGTTATGAGATATGAGGTAGCATTGGCTACGTATGTGGCACTTATATACAAGACTTTCTGTGTATCTGATTAGTATTCAAGTGTTCAATAGGTATGTCAAAGACAAATAAGAGCATAATATGTTACGAATTTGTACAAGTATGTACATAAGTTTATAAGCATGGATTTCTTGATATCATGAGTTCATGATTTCCATGAGAATGTTTTGCGAAAGCTTGTGATTTTGGCCTATACTTGTGATATATGAAATTCATGATAAATTTGGTTGAGTATCATGTGATTAGCTTTAGGGCCAAATTGAGCTATGATATAGCATGTTCTATTCACATGAATTGTGATTTACGGGATATGATAAAAAAGAATGATTGGCATAATTGCCTATTAAAAATGACTATGGAAGTATGGGAAGAAATTAGCTTTAACAATTGAAAAGTGTTAAAATATATGCTTGAATAGTGAATACTCATAATTTAATGTGCATGTTTACTATGAGGTTTGAAAAGATTTGTTAATTGTTGTAATATGTTACAAAGGAAAAATTATGGTTGGTAGGCTAATGCCAGGATATGTTATATTATGCTTATAAGTTGAAAAGGGTAAGCATTGTGACTGGATAAATTATAGCCATGAGATTATGGTAGATTATCATAATTTGTGTTCACATTGCTGAATATGATAAACACTTGGTAAGATATGAATGAGTAAGTTATATTTATGATACTTAAATGACATTCGTATGGTTTTACATTATGTTAATTGTATGATATATGTATGGTTGAGGTTGCTTATTGTTTACAGATGAACTTACTAAGCTATATTATATAGCTTACCCCCTTCATTTCCCATGTCTTATAAGGTTATTAAGCTAGCTCGGGTTGGAGATCGCTGGAGATACTATCACACTATCAAGTTATCATTTTAGGTATAAATGAATTCAAGTACTTTAAGTTTATGGCATGTATAAGTACTTGGTCATTTGTTATATTTGTCATTATTAATATGGCCAAATGTGTTGGCCTATAATAGATTATTGTTCACATTGTATATAGCCATGAATGATGGCTTATGTTGATTACAAGTTTAATCATGTGTTAATGGCCTCTTGTGAATGTGATGTTAATATGTTTTTAATGGGATAAATATGATATGTATTGTGACTTTGAATTGATATAAGTGCACGTGTGAATAAGAGCGGCAAATAGCTTGGTAAATAGCCTTGTTTTTGTCCACATGGGTAGGCACAAGGGCGTCTGTCTAGAGTGTGTGTGACACATGGCTTGCGCCATGGGTGTGTGTTCTGGCCGTGTGTCCCCTGCACTTAATTGTTGCAAAACAGAATGCTCAATATCGAGCACACGAGTAGAGACACGGGCGTGTATCTCAGCCGTGTGAAGGACACGGCCTAAGCACACGGGCATGTGACTTGGCCGTGTGACTTCAATTTTTTGATGATGTCATAAACAGATAGTTACACGGGTCAGGGACACGGGCGTGTGTGACCACACGGCCTGCCCACACGGGCGTGTCCCAAGCCACATGGGCGTGTGACCTCTGTTTTAGCAAAAATTTTCTAAATGTTGTAAAAGTTTCTAATGTTCTCGGTTTAGTCTCGAACCGCCTCCAATTCATGTTTTGTGCCTCGTAGGCTTGTGTTAGGGATGATGTGATTGATTGTTAAAAAGTTTTAATTTGGTGCCAAGTTTACAACTCGGAATGTATGTTTGCTTTTGTTTAAGTCCGGTAATGCCTCGTACCTTGTTTTGGTGTCGAATACGGGTAAAGGGTGTTACAAGGATACTCGGGAATCCCGTACACACGATACCATACCAATGCCATATCCCAAATATGGTCTTACATGTAATCTCATATTGATGCCAATAGCCCAGCTATTGTCTTACACAAAGTCTAATATCGATGCCATATCCCAGATATGGTCTTACACGTAGTCTTATATTGATGCCATATCTTAGATATGGTCTTACACATAGACTTAGTAACCATAATGTCATGACATTTGTATCCTATCTATTCTTAAGGTTCAATCGGGATTTCATTCTTGTCGTAACTTTGTCGAACACGCTCAATGGTCAATCATAATTCATACAATAGTAAAGTATTTAAAACATAATTAAAACAATGCATTATTTACATAAGAACTTACCTCGGTACAAAAATAGTAGAAATGAGACCTAATCGTCAAACACTTTGTTTTTCCCCCGATCTAGGTCCGAACCTCATTTTTCTTGATCTATAATTGCAAATTTAACTCATTTATTATTCACATTACTCAAATTAGTTCAAAAATCACATTATGGCAAAACTACGTTTTCCCCTAAACTTTGACATTTTTACACTTTGGTCCCTAGGCTTGTAAATTGAAATAGATTCAATTTCTTTAATTTCTAAGCCTAGAAAAACCTCTTTTATGCTTATAATAGCCCACATTTTTCATTTAATCACACTTTTATACACATTTTATAACCTTTTTACAAATTGGTCTTTTTGACATTTTCATCAAAAATCACCTAGCAAAAGTTGTTTATCATACACCAAACACGCATTTTCTACCGTTAGACATCAAAATACACACATATATAACATGGTTCAAACCTTAGTCCTTAATCATTTCTCAAATTAATGGTAGAAATAGATAGATCGAGTGACAATGACTTCAAAAATGTAAAGTGCATTAAAAACGGGGCAAGAATAGACTTACAATCGAGCTTGAAAGTGGCCAAACCCTAGCTATGACTTCCTTTCTAAATTTTGACACAAGAAAGGAGAAGATGAACAAGATTTTGGCTTGATTTTTTATTTTTAATTCATTTAATTACTAAATGACCAAAATGTCCTTTTCTTAAAACACTAAAATTCTCTTACCTTATATCTATTTTTGTCCAACTTAAGTAAAATGGTCTAATTACCATATAAGGACCTTCAATTTAAAATTTCATAACAATTAGACACCTTTAGCATATAGAACTCAAGTTTTGCACTTTTTACAATTTAGTCCTTTTGACCAAATTGAGTGCCCAAACGTCAAAATTTTCGAACAAAATTTTCATGAAATCATTCCATAAAACTGTAGACTATAAAAATATAATAAAAACAAATTTTACTATGTCAGATTCGAGGTCCTGAAACCACTATTTCGACTAGGCCTAAAATTAGGCCATTACAAATAAAGCGATAAATGAGATTAGCTCCACATGGATTGGTTAGGTATAAAGTGGTCAAGTTGTTACAATGAAGTATGATTAATGTTATGACAAAAATAATGATGAGAATGCTGCGGTAATTTGAAGGAATAATGATGTGTGTAATATGTATGACTAATAAATAAGGGAAAATGCTATGACAAAGCAAGAGTAAGAATGCAATGGCAAATTTGAGAATAATAACATGAATAATATGTAAGCAAGCGAGTAAAAAACTAAAAATGCTATGGCGAAGATACTACGCCAAAGGATAGACGGTCTGCAAGATTGATTTGGAAGGTTAGGATTACTAAGAATTTGCCCTTACAAACAGTAATGCCTCGGCAAAATCATACTCAATCTACTGCTTAGAAGAGTTCTAAAATGGTTTGCTTCTTTTAAGAACAAGGCCTTGAGTTACATTGCCTTAAGTGATATATATCCATAGGCCATTGGAACGGTACCCTGCACTGTTTTGTTTTGTTTCCATATGAATGTTGCTTATGCCTAGAGGCTGCTACAAGTATTCAGTTGAACACTTTTTCATATCATTCAATTTCAATCTCATTAGCCTAACCTTCTCAGAATTAGATTAATTTTGTAACAGCCCATTTTCAGTGAAATCAAAATAGTGGTTTTGGGACCACATTGATTTGTGCTCCAGTTTAACTGGCAAGTGACATGCTTTCCCAAAAACCAATTGATACGGTGACATCCCTAATGGAGTTTTGTATGCTTTCTACAATGACCATAAAGCATCATCTAGTCTAGAAGACCAATCTTTCCTTGAAGGGTTCACAACCTTCTCAAGAATGTTTTTAATTTGTTGATTCGATACTTTGGCTTGTTCATTAGTTTGCAGATCATAAGTAGCAGCCATTTTATGATTAACTCCATATCTCTTCAATTCGGCTGCCACTTGATTGCAATAAAAGTGTGTACCCTGATCATTAATCAATGCCTTTGGTGTGCCAAAGTGGGTAAGTATTGTGAAAAAATTTAAGCACTATCTTTTCATCATCCTTTGGGACTACAAAAACTTCAATCCACTTCGAGACGTAGCCAAGAGCTACTAATATATAAAGATTTCCAAATGCACTTGGAAATGGTCCCATAAAATCGATACTCCAAACATCGAACAATTCAACCTCCATAACTGGCTGCTGCAACATTTTATTGCGTCAAGATATAGAACTAGTACGTTGACACCTATCGCATTGATTCACAAAATTGTGGGCATCTTTGAATAATGAAAGCCGGTAGAATCCTGATTGGAGAACCTGAGTAGCAGTTTGCATGCCACCGAAATGACCTCCATAAAGAGCATCATAATAATACTTCAGGATTGAAAGCATCTCCTCTTTTGGAACACAACGCCGAATAATGTTGTCATTGCATACCTTGAATAAATACGACTCATTCCCATGATACTTCACTATTTCATGAAGAAATCTTTCTTTTTTATGGCCTGTGATACCCAATGGGAGTTTTCCACACAATAGATAATTAATCAAATCCGCATACTAAGGGGTTGCATCTAGAGCAAATAACTTCTCATTTGGGAATGCATCGACAATTTGAAGTATGTTTCCATCTTCATTGCCAACTTCTAATCAAGACAAATGGTCTGCAACTTGATTCTCTGAACCCTTGCGGTCTTTTATCTCAATTTCAAATTCTTACAACAGTAAGATCCAACATATTAGTTTCGATTTTGCATCCTTCTTCACAAAAAGATATCTCAACACCAAGTGATCAGTAAAAATAATAACCTTTGCATTGACAAGATAAGAACAAAACTGGTCAAAAGTAAAGACTACAGACAATAATTCTTTCACTGTAGTGGTATAATTGATTTGAGCCTTGGTAAGAGTTTTACTAGCATAATAGATGGCGTGAAATATTTTTCCCTTGCGTTGTCCTAGAACAACACCCACAGCAAAGTCGCTTGCATCACACATAACTTCAAAAGGTTGAGACTAATCTGGTGTAACAACAACAGGTACATTTACTAGCTCCATCTTTAATTGAATGAATGCATCCAAACATGCATTATCAAAGAGGAATTTTTTATTTTGTTCCAGTAATGAGCATAAGGGCTTTGCAATTTTTGACAAATCTCTAATAAATCTTCAGTAAAACCCCACATGCCCAAGAAAACTGCGAATACCTTTCACATTTGTCTATGGAGGTAATTTATCAATGATTTTAACTTTAGCTTTGTCTACTCTAATGCCTTGACTAGATGCGATGGCCTAACACAATGCCTTTAATTGCTATGAAATGACATTTTTCCCAATTTAGAATAAGATGTGTGTCTTCACATCGTTGCAATACTTTATCCAAATTGTTAGCGCAATGATCAAAATCATTCCTATAGACTGAAAAATCATCCATAAAAACCTCTAAAGAATCTTCAATCATATCTGAGAATATTGTTGTCATGCACCATTGAAAGGTGGTTGGTGCATTGAAAAGACCAACAGGCATACAGCTAAAAGAAAAAGTTTCAAAGGGACAGGTGAAAGTTGTTTTCTCTTGATCCTCTGGTGCAATAGCAATTTGATTGTACCCTGGATAGTTGTCTAAGAAGCAGTAATAGGCTCTTCCAGTAAGGCCATCCAACATTTGGTCAATGAAAGTGTAACAGCCCAATTTCGGTGAAATTGAAATAGTGGTTTGGGACTACAAATTCGAGCAAAAAATAAAATTTATTTTTATTTTATTATATGGTCCATAATATGATAGAAATGCCATGTGAAAATTTTGATAAGAAAATTTTATCGGTTTTGTGCTTAATTACGAGAAGGACCAAATTGCATAAAATGCAAAAGTTGAACTCTAATAGTTATAAGGATTAAATAGCTATGGAATTCAACACTTAAGGTCCTTATGTGGTAATTAGACCATTAATAAAATGTTAGTAGATATTTTTGGATGATTCATCCATGGAAAATTAGAAAAAGGCTAGGAACTAAATTGGAAACCAAAATTATTAAAGATGAGAAATTAATTAAATAGACATAAAAATCATTTTTATCATCTTCTTCCCCAAAATAATATATAGAAACCCTAGGACAGAGAGAAGAAACTTTCTTGGCCAAACTGGGTAAGTTTTCTTGTCCTGTTTTTAGTAATTTTGATATTTTTGAAACTGAGGTAGCTTAATTTATCTATTTAGGGGATCAATTTGAGAAGTTATCAAAGTATGGAAAATGGGTCATGGATGTATATGCTGATAATTAGAGATTTATGGTAGAAAATGAAAGGTTGTTGATAGATAAATAACTTTTACAAAGTGATATTTGATGAAAACATGATTTAAGGACTAAAATGTAAAGTTGTGAAATTGAAGAAAAATGCTGAATTTTTATGAATACATGTTCTGTAAATTTTGTAATGGGATTTTGGTTAGGCTTGAAATAGGGAGTAAATTGCACAAATTTTATTTTCCGAGCTTAGGGACGAAATGAGAATTTATGAAAAAGTTAGGGACAAAATGGTAATTTTTCCTAGGATGAAATTAAGTCCACTTGAATGTGAAATATGGTAAATTGATGTTAAATTTACTCGTATAGATCCAGATAGACCAAATTCGGAGCTAGAACGAGGAAAGAGGAAAATGTCGGATTAGTAGATTTTGCGTACACAAACATTGTCGAGGTAAGTTCGTGTAACTAAATAGTATATATTTTTATTCTTGAATTAAATGTTGTGTTTGTGAATTGTATAAATGCCATAAATATGTGAAACGATCACATACTGGTTAAAGCCCAATAAATGAAAGTGTCCGATCAATTATAATGCCCAACAAATGATAAATGATAAAATTGTAAATTTTATACTTGAGTTGAATGTGAACATTTGAATTGCATAAATGCATAAATAAATGAGATTGACCACATGCTTGATAATTCTTGAAAGTTCCATTTGAATAAATGGAAAATTCAATGAATATGTGATTTCCCGAAATGAATGAGGTCCTGCATTTGTTGCTGACGGGATTTAGCTCAGACGAGTAATCCTATTGACCTCATTACAGAAAGGATTTGGCCCAGACAGATAATTTTGTTATAAGTCCTCTCGAGCATACGTTATGGATTGAGTTTAGCCTGGATGGGTAATCCAGATCAAGCTCCTTAGAGCATATGTCATAAAAAGGATTTAGCCTGGGCTAGTAATCCTATTGTATATATGCGTGGCTCGAGAGTGTATTCTCTGAAATAGTACCTTATAGGTATTGTAACAGCCCAATTTAGACCCTAATCGGAACGGTGGTTTCGGGACCACGAATTCGAGTCAAAAAAATATTTAAAAAATTATTTTTTATGTTTATTTTGTGTGAATTTATATTCGCGAAATTTTTGTGATTTAATTTTGTTGTTTGAGTGTCCGATTAAATAAACGGACTTAATCGCATAAATTAAAAACTTGATAGTTAAAAGCATAAGGGCCAAATTGTTAGTGGCTTTTTAAGTTGGAGCTTTTATGTTGTAAATAACCCATTTGAGTAGGTAATGGTCCGTGTTTTATGTGATTTAGTTATTTAATTATAAAGGGTAAATAGTTAAATTAAATGTTAAGTTATATTATATCATAAAACATAAAATAATAAAACCAAATTCATATTTTCTTTACATTGCCAAAAATAAAAGAAGAAAGAAAAGAATAAGAAGCTAGGTATTCGGCCATTGTTGATTCAAATTCAAGGTTACTTTGGTTTCGATTTTTGATAATTTTTACGTTTTTGAGATCGTTGCTTCAAATATTATCCAACCCATGCTTGAATTTTTTATTTTGATGAATATTTTGAGTTAGGTCATTGATGAGAGCTTGTGATTTTTGTTGTTTGATGATGAAATATGAAAGATATGTTTTAGATTAACATGTTTTGTATTGGAGTTTATGATGATTTTGAGTAATTAGGACTAAATTGCAAAAATAATAAATTGAGGGACTAAAATGTGAAATAAATGAAATATATGAATTAGTATGAATATAAGGAAGATTCGGCCTAGCTATGTTGTTGTGAGATTTTGCATATTTTGTGTTTTATGCGATAGGGACTAAATTGTGAAAAATGTGAAATATCAAGGATAAAAGTGTAATTTGCCCATTTGTGTGTTTTTGGATGAATTTAATTGAATATTTGATTTAATAAGTTTAATTTATATTAATTTAGATTAAGAAAAGTGAAACTCAGATTTAGATAGGGGAAAACTAAAGTTGTCGACTAGCCGATCTGTTCTGATTTTTCATCGTCCGAGGTAAGTTTATATGCAAATAGACGTATTCAATTTTATATAAATGCTAAATGTATATGCTGTAATGAAATACATGAATATATGTATGTTATAACCAATTATGAATAAGCTTGGCTACTATATTACCGAATTCGTTCCGACCGAGTTATAATGTCTGAAAGCCCCGTATGAACCTTAGGAATAGTTAGGATACATATGTCATGACATAGGACTCCGATATATGTGTGCGAGTAAGACCACGTTTATACGTTGGCATCGATATGTGGCTCCGATGTATGTGTGCAAGTAAGACCCTGTCTGGGACAGTGGCATCGATATGTGATTACATGTAAGACCACGTCTGAGACGTTGGCATTGTACGATATGTGTGATTATCCGAGTGTCCTATCCAATTCTAAATGGTTCATTGGGCAATGATAAGTGCGATCGAATGTGTAAATCGAGCTAAATGACCAGGTACGAATTAGCTAGTTACTTATTTGAATTAAGATAAGTGAGTAATTTGATTATTTGTTACAAATTGCATTCGATACAAATGAAAGACATATGTGATTATAATATGTATATTCGTCCAAATAAGTAATAAATTTACATGATGTTCTATTATGATTCTTGATTTTGTGTATTGGAGCATATATATGTTTGGTTATTTAATGAGATATTGATTATGAAAGTTGAATAATATTCGGTAAATTAGATCACTTGAACATTCGGCAACGTGGAAAGTGGAGTGTGAAATGTATTATATATGTAATTTTGTAGTTTGAAATTAAGAAATGATGAGTTTAATATGATTTGGTTAGATTAAATGAATTGATTGTATATTTTGAGTTGTTTATTTGCTTATGACTTACTAAGCTATAAAAGCTTACTCTGTGTATACGTGTGATTCTGTTTTATAGATTTTGAAGCAAGTTACGAGCTCGAGGATCATCAACAAAGTTCATCACACTATCTACTGTTTCGATATTTATATAGTTGAACTTGAATTATGGCATGTATAGGCAGGAACATATTTTTGAAATGATGATTATGGTTTGTATAAGGCCATGCGAAAGTGGCTAAATTTCCATGTTTGGTTTTGGTTATGTTTGCTTATAGATTGAGTTCATTTTGGTTAAAATTATATGTGATTTAAGCAAGTATTGTTTAAGTTACGTGTTATATGATTTGGAATTAGCTTGATAATGGTGGCATATATATATAATTGATCATGTTTGACTTTGAAGTTTAATTATTACTTTTGTGAGTTATATGCTTTGAAAATTAGTTAATGTTTTTGCATGTATATGTTTGTGAATTCGGTTTTGGTGTATGTATAGTCAATTATAAATATAAGTTCAGATGTTAAGTTTGTTTATGGTATATTTAGATGTGTATGATATAGGGTATGTTATGTCTTAATGGATGAAACTTGGTTTTGGTTTTTAACGGATTAAAAATGTTAGTGATGTATGTGTATGTTCGAATAAGCATAGATTATGGTTCGGTTTGCATGGAAAATGTATGTGTACTTAAAGTGTTTAAATGGTTAAATAATTAGGTATGGTTAATGAAGTTATAAAATTATTATCTATTGAGATTGTCTTGTTTATTATGGTATGTAAGTGAGATGATAATAAATGACCAAATGAATAGTAATTTGAGCAATAGTAAATCATGGAAATTATATAAGTTTTTATATGATGTATAAGTGACCTATTTGATGTTAGATGAATGTTGTATAATGTATAAGTTAGTACTTTAACTATGATTATAAAAATTGATTGTACATGTTATAAAGTACAAATGCCGAATATGAGTTGATCAAATTGTAGTGATTATGTGTATTTGGTTTCGTGGTTCTATTAATGTATAATTTTCACAAAAGTCATTAAAACATAAGAAATCATTAACAAAACTTCTAGATAAGTTTAAAAACCTTCTACTCATGCTAAAACAAGTTGAAAAACATTTTGAAACCAAGTTTTTCACTCAAAATCTTGAAATCCACCATTAATGGCTCAATTTTTGTCTTTTATTTAAAGCATGCGATTTGAGGGCTAATAATTCAGTTTTAGAGTCTAGATAACATTAAAAACCAATAGATACATCAATTATTACCTTTTTTAAAAGAATAAATAAGTTTTAACGTAAAGCCAAAAACCCCACGTTTGAAGAAGATGGTGAAATCTATGGAGTTTTGGGTGTTTTTCTTGGAGATTTATGGTAATATATGACTTAGGAATGATAGAAGATCAATGTATTGTGGTTTGGGAATAAAAAATCAATGGAATAGCTAAGGATATGGCAAGGGGCAGCACAAGTTTGAAAGGAAAAAGAAACAGACGTGAAAAACATATTGATGGGAAAGAAATAGGTTTAATTTTATAAAATGGTAAAACTACAACAACAATGCCTACTATTTTGAATTTGTTACAAATCAGTCCTTTCTAAAAATTAAGGGTTTCCAGAACACTTTTTTAAAAATTTATTTAACAGTTAAGACGCCATAGTCGAAAACACTATCAAGTACCAACCTTATGAAATTTCGAGCTCATATTGGCCAAAATTCCTAAAATACCCTTAAAACTCCTAGGCTCTATTTTAGAGTGTTACACACCAAGTTAGGAAGATGTCATTTAGTCACTATATTGGGATTAAGAAGTTTTTAATAATGTAAGTATTCCAAATACTTACGGGATTTGATACAGAAGAGAAGATGGCTGAGATTTGGGAGCAATAGCCAAAATATCTAAGATATCGAATACTAAGAAGAATTAATAGACAATAATATATAATCTTACTATGATAAATAATAAAATCACTTTAGAGAGGAAGGGAAACACTATTATTTTATAGTTGTTTCACTGTAACACCCTTTACCTGAGTTCGAGGCCGGGACTGAGTATGAGGCATTACTAAACTTAAACACATGCATTCCAACATTTACAAATCATAAAAACTTGATCAAACTTAAAACTTTTCAAACCTTGTCTAGAATTCCTTATTATGGGCCTACGAGGCCCAAAACAAGCTTTAAGGACTATTCGGAACCAAACTGGGTCCTTTAAAGAACTTTGGAAAATGACTCTTGAAACAGGGGCACACGCCCGTGTTGCCTTCTCCATATGGTCGTGTTGAAGGCCCGTACAGTTCACACGGCCTAAACACATCAAGACACGCTCGTGTTCCTAACCCATGTGGAATTAATTCCTAATTCAAACCTACATGGGTTTTCACATGGCCTGGCACACACCCGTGTCCATGGCCCGTGTCCCTCACATGGCCATGACACGCCCATGTCCAACAACCTTGACATTCTGTTTCTGACGTCAGCGACCATTTAGGGGCACATGGCCAAGGTACACGCCCGTGTGCTAGGCTATGCGGTGAATTTAATTCCACATTTAAGGTGCAGACTTCATGCAGCCTAGAAACACGCCCATGCCCAGAGGCTGTGTCCTCCACACGGCCGTGTCTCTACCCGTGTGTTTACTACCATGCATACTGACTTGAAATTTTAAGATGCAGGGGAAACATGGCCAGACAACACGCCCATGAGGCTGACCGTGTGTCGTACATGACCTAGACGTACGCCCGTGTGTATACCCGTGTGGACAAATACAAGGTGTCTACCAAGCTTTTTTGCCACCCTTACTTGCACTAACCTTTTGTAACATCCCGAAATAGGGCCTAGTCAGAATAGTGGTTTTAGAACCACAAATTTGACATCAAAATATTTATTTTATGATTATTATGAGTTCTAGAATGTGAGAATACATATGTGTTAAGATTTCATGAAGAAATTCTTTGAGTAAGGTGTCAAATTGGAAATTAGGGACTAAATTGAATAAATTGTAAAACTTGGATTCTAGAAGCAATTTGTATGAAATTGCTTTAGATTATAAATTAGAAGGTCTTAGAGAGCAATTTGCCTAATTTTTAAGTTTTTGGACAAAAATGGGTTTACATGGATGAAATTTTAAAGAAATGGCTTAAGGGCATTTTGGTCATTTGGCATTTTAATGAAATAAAATGAGAAAAATGAACCAAAATCAGCTTATTTTCTTCTCCATGCTGCCGAAACTTCAAGGGACTCCATAGCTAGGGTTTTCAACATTTTCAAGCTCAATAGTAAGTGCACCCAATCCCCGTTTTTAATGTTCTTTGTATTTTTGGAATCCCGGTAGCTTACTCTCTCCATTTCTACCCATATTTCATGCTGGGGTTCATGTTAAAAATCTACCCATACATGAGTTACTTGTATTTTGATGATTTATGGAGGAATATAAAAGTTGGAGGTGTGTTAAACATCTTTTCCTAGGTGATTTTCATGAAAAACCCCTAAAGGGACCTTTTTGAAAAAGTTATTAAATATGTGGTAGAAATAAGAAATAATGGAAAAATATGGGCTGGTATAGGAGGGAAAAATATTCGGTTATGCTTGGGTATGGTAGAAATTGCATGTGTTTCATTATACGAGCCTAGGGACTAAATCGTAAAAATGTGAAAGGTTAGGGGCAAAATGGTCATTTGGACTGAGGGTGAAATTTAGGCTAAAAAAGATACAATGTGAGTTATTAATAATTTATTTTTATTGTTATAGACCCCGAGAAACAAATTCTAGAGGTCGATCAAGGAAAACGAAAGGTTTCGGAGTAACCGAAACACAACACCGAAACGAGTACCAGGTAAGTTTGGATAACTTAAAGTAAACACAAAACGTGTCTAATTATATGATTTATGAATGCACGATGATTGTATTTATTAATGGCATAAAATCATATGAAATGCATCTTTGATAATAATTTGTTGGAAAATGTCTCGGTTGAGGTTAAAAAGGGAATTCGATGGATAAACCATGATTGACATGTGAATTGAGATCCTGCATGTGTTGCAGAAAGGATTTAGCCCGGACGGGTAATCCGATGATCTCAAGTATGAAAAGGATCTAGCCCGGACGGGTGTTCCTTGAATGATCGAACCTCCCAAAGAATATGTGTGCATTATGGATTTAGCCCAGACAGGTAATCCGATTAGGGTCTGAATTTAGCCTGGACTGGCAATTCAGATCCGAGCTCACTGAGGGTGTTTGTCTTTATAAGGTATTTAGTCTGGACTAGTAATCCCGCCGTACGATGTGAGGTTCGCGGGAGTGCATACCTAGAATGATCATTCGTATGAATTGACGGTGATTGGATAATTCATCGAGATTTCCTAGAAACTCAACGGGACTAATACAAGGTATATGCACAAATGGCATGTCAAATGATGAGCTCAACTAATATATATTTCATGACGTTTTGTTATATGACTAACTCATTGATTGAGTGCATGTGATAGGAAAACCATTTTTCATATTTGTTGGTTTCATTATCTAATAAGGATGTATGTTAAATAATCGGTAAGTTTACTTTCCAGTTATTTGAGCTTCCTAAGCATGTAAATGCTTACCCTCTCTTTTTCCTCGTTTACAGAGCTCGAGGACTCGTAAATATTAGAAGACGGTTGGAGAGTCTACACACTATTAACTATTTCAGCTTTGGTATATAGACACTTATGTTTTTTTCAATGGCATTTATAGAGCTTTTGAGTATTTTGTTATATATGTCATTTAATTTGCCAAAAATGAAGGCATGTAAAGTTATACTTATCTTTTTGTATATGGTCATGGAAATTGGCTTATTTTGAAGTAGGCTATGACCTAAAAATCTATGCATGTTTATGTTCATATGCGATGGCTTAGTTATAATTGGAAATGAGTTATGAAAATGAGCCAATTTTGAATGTGCCAATGAGACGTGGAATCCCCTTAAATACAAGGTGGGAATTAACATAGCATGTATAAAACTGATGATATGAGGTTGTCATGCGATAAGATTTATCATGGTCTGATACAAGTGTATAATTTGGCTTTATCATGTGTAAAAGTAACATATAAGTGTGATAGGTTGGTAGAGAGTGACCAAGGGCTTGGAAAATAGCCTAACAAGGTCCACATGGGTAGACACACGGGCATGTGTCTAGGCTGTGTGTGACACACGGCTCACTCCCATGGGTGTGTGGTATGGCCATGCGTCCCCTGCACCTAAATTTTCAAGTCAGTATTGTACACGGGCTAAGCACATGGGCGTGTGTCTTGGCCGTGTGTCCCTAATTTTATGATGAGGTTGAAGTCAGTGTTGCACACAGGTTGAGGACACGAGCGTGTCCTAAGCCACACGGGCGTATGTGACCACACGGCCCCACCACACAGGCGTGTTACACTTCAAAGTAAGGGAAAATTTTCTAAAGTGCCCAAAGTTTATCGAATGTTTTCGGTTTTGTCCCGTACTACCCCTAGGTGTGTTTTAGGCCTCGAAAGCCCGTGTAAGGGACGAGGTGTACATATTTGAAAGGTTTTAAATTTTGGGTGAAAGTCAGTGACCCGATTTAGTAAGTTTGTAAAGGTGAAATACCAATAATGCCTCGAACCCTATCCCGGCGTAGGATACGGGTGAGGGGTGTTACACCTACACAACAACAAATATCTCCAATCCACACAACAATATAAGACTAAATCAACCGCAACTTGACATTCAAATGCAAACCTCATGACACTCTAACAAACCAAACATGCATTTGATCATTCATAAATTTCATTCATCCATGGAAGCATCATTATTTACAATTATCAATAATGAATATTAGCCATCAACCATGGCCTAAAAAAAATGTTTTCATCCCAAGCCAACACAATTGGCTAACTTAACAATATGACACATAACGGAAATACTCAATTCCTATACATGCCATACTCAAGATAATAAAACTAACTATACCAAAAGCTTCGAGTGATAGTGTAAGCGATGCCTCCAGTGTTCTTTGATCCACGGGCTAATTTGGTTACACTACAAGAAAATGGAAAGGAAAAGGGTAAGCACAAAGCTTAGTAAGTTGCATGTAAAATATCGAATAACAACCATGTTACCACATGTGATCATACCCTCATTATATCATAACTCGCACAAATAGTAATGTTCATAACACAACTTACTCATGTTCATTCCTCGCTATTCATACAACAAGGATAAAGTTCACATATAATCAATTTCATAGAAGTACATGTACCACTAACAACATGGTCATAAGCGCTATAATTTTGACATAAGCCGTAAATTTCTCATTGAACCATTTGGAATACTATAGGATAATCACTAAGTCTCAAACATAAGGTATAATGCCGACGCCATGTTCTGAACATGGTCTACAGAACATGGTCTTACACTGGCTCTCACATCTAAGTCAATGCCATGTTCAAGATAGGTCTTACACTGACTTCCATACATCAAGGCCGATGCCATGCCCCAGGTAGGTCTTACACTGGCTCTCACTTATCACTGTCGATGTCATGTTCTAGACAGGTCTTACACTGACATACCTCAAGCCGATGCCATGTCCTAGACAAGTCTTACACTAGCTTGCATATCTTAAGGCTGATGTCATGTCCTAGACAGGTCTTACACTGGCTCTCATCTATCGGTGTCGATGTCATGTCCCAGATAGGTTTTATAGTAGCACACACGTCGCCCAAATGTCATGGCATGGATATCCAAATTATTCCTAAGGTTCAACTGGGAGTCTCTACTACATCAATTCTCATCATGCAAATTCACAGCAATAGTCCATAATTTATGCCATATTAATTATACAATACATAAATTCAGATAAGTTACATTATTTACATACAACTTACCTCGGTACACAATGTAGGTGACTAATTGTATTTAATCCGCTTGCTTGGCTTTTCCCCAGTTTAGGTCCAGATTATGTATTTCTTGATCTATAATAATAAAATTTCACTCATTTAATCATCACATTAACAAAAACATACTACAATTCACAATTCGGCAAAATGACCGTTTGCCTTTAGATTTTACAAAAATTATGATTTTGCCTTTAGGCTCATAAATTAATTTTTTTCGTGTTTCCTCATTAGCCAAACCTAGCGAAACTCTTTTTATACCTATAGCAACTTACAATTTCAAGCATTTCACACAATTACCACCTATTTTACAAGCTTTACAAAATAGCCCATTTAGGTGTTTTCATGAAACCCCTTTTCACAAAAGTTGTTTATTTAACAACCAAGGTTCATTTTCTTCCATAAAATTTCAGCCAAAAACATAAATGCTTTCATGGAAAAACCCTAGACTTTCATTCATTTTGCAAAATAGTCCCCTTATTAGAAAGCTCATGCTACAAGGGGTCCAAAAATACAAAAATATCAAAATGACTTACTTGCAAGAGATACAGATGGCTAATATTTTTAGCTCTCTAAACCCCCTTAGTTGCTGAAAAAAATTGGTGGAGAAGATGACACTATAGCCTCTCTTTTCTTTATTTTTATTTTAGTCAAATAAGTTACCAAATGTCCACCTAACCTAGTCAACATGACTCTCTTTGTCCCTTGTGGCCGTCCACCTCTTTTAAAAGGGTCTAATTGCACTTTAAAGACCTCAAATTATGGTTCTCTAGCTATTTAACACATCTAGCTAGTAAAACAAAACTTTTTCCCTTTATGCAATTTAGTCCTTTTTCGTAATTGAGCTCACAATCGCTAAAATTAATTCACCAAAATTTTCATGTACTCATATAATCATGCTATAACACAATAATAATAATAATAATATTTCTCTGACTCTGGATTTGTGGTCTCAAAACCACTATTCTGATTAGGCCCAAAATCAGGCTGTTACATTCACGGTGATGGACGGTGACGGATGGAAGTGATCATGGCAGTAATCACAATGGCAAATGATAAAAAAGAGAAAGGGTTTTGACACTTGTGAAAAGGATGAGAAAAGAGAAGAAAGAGGAGAAGAAAAATCAGTATTAAAATTGGTGGTGCAAGGTGGTTATCACGGTAGAGGAGGGTGGAGCTAAGGGCGACGATGGAGAAAATGAAGGAGAAGAGTGGAAGCAAGGTGGAGATTTGGTGCTCATGATGGTGGTCCGAGGAAAATGAGTGGTGGAGGAGAGGAGGAAACAATAATACAAATGGTGGTTGAAGGTGGTGTAAAAGGGGAGGATAAGAGAAAAGAAAGGAGCAAAGGAGGGGTTGCAAAAAGAAATAGGAAAAGAATGAAAAGATGGAACAAAAGGGTGCTCTTCATCATGTTTAGGTTCAATGAATCATCACACAAGGTAAGGGTGAAGAGAATGTATGTTGAGGGGACAAATGAGAAAAAAGGGGATCAGGGGAGTTAAAAGGGGGCTTAATGAGGGAAAGTTTACTCACACACAAGAAAAGAATCTTTCCCTATGCATGGTAACTAGGTTGGACGGAAAGGAGTGTTCACACTAGATAAGGTTGTAAAAATATGAAATAAAAATTTAAGAGTGTGGGGAATTGAACATAAGACCTTTAGGAATTTATCTAAGCACTTAACCATTTGACCATATTACTCCTTGTGATCATTTTAACAAAAAAATATTTAAAAACATGAGATGACCTTTGCTAAGGCTTTAAAACAAATTTTTACCAAATAGAAATTAACGAGACGAAAGGGATTCAAACGCAGATCATCAAGGATGGCTCTACCACTACTCAATCACTATAATTGATACTTATTTATTATTAAATGTGCTAAAATCATCTAAAAATAATTACTATTAACTCAGTTTTTTGGATGTGACATATATGGTGGTCAAGTATGGAAATTGGTGCATATGTAAGTGCTTGATATTAGAAAAGTATCCTCCAAAGACTAAGAAGAAATCTAGAATCTTCAAGTTGAGGAACACAATAATAAATGTTCAAAGGTAACCTAGATTAAAATTCACTAAATTTGTTTGAACTTGCAAGCGACTGTTTGTGATGCAGGTTCTGATTAAAGACTTAGTACGCCAAGAAGAACCAAGCTAAGAATGCACCAATGTGCCAGTTCGAGTTGCGATATTATGCATACAGAGGGCACCGTAGGAATATGGTGCTTAGTACTCTACGCCATGAAGAAGTCTGTCTTTAATAAAGTTTTAAGATGAAATGTCATATGTTGTTGTAAAAAATTTGATGCAATTATTAGAGATTCTCTCTTATTAGTATTTTGTTTTAAGAATAGTAAATAAAGGAATAAAGAGGACATTTTAGAATGGTTTTATGCTTATCATAAAATTTTTGCTAAGTGTTTCAGTTTTGTAACATCCAATATCTAGATCTAATAATTCGAGTTGGGTATAGGGTGTTACAGTACTCACACGGGTGTGTGGCTAGCCCGTGTGACAATCGGGAACTGTATGCTTCTGATTCTTCCTGTTATCTTATAGATACACGATTGTGTCACCAGCCCATGTGTAACATGTTGTAACATCGGTAAGCCCCGTGGCATAGAGGAAAATTAATTTAGGCAATCATCAACCATGGATTCATGTAGAAGGAATCGGTCGAGTTGTAATAGAGTTGAAGATATACCTTTAGGATCTGATTTCTTTTGCGATGATGATTCCAAGCTGCAACCAAAGACGTCTCGGCCTCTACGGTTTCCACCTAGTAAAAGAACGAACTACAAAAAACTCTTTGAACTTTTTAGAGAGAATTCAAAAAGTGGCTGCTAGACCTTTTCTGATTTTTATTCTTTTTAACCCAAACACTATCAGAGGTTCACTCTCTTTTTCCTTTGATATCACATAATAAAAACATAAATATTCCATTAGAGAACATATGGAAAGTTTTATTATATTCTTTCCTAAAGAATATTAATTTTCATATCTTTTATATTTTGACCAAAATTAATTATTATAACTATTTATATTAATAGTTTCGGTAAAGTATATATAATTAATATTTTGTATGAATCAAATTAATATATTAATTTTACATGTGTTCTCTATTTGTGTATAACAAGTTTTTACATATAATGTGTTCAATATTTAACTATCAAATTAAATTAATTCAATAATTAATTTAATTTATATTATAGCTAAATACAATACCAAATGTATTTGGATTCTATTTGCTTCAACTATAGGTTGTGACCTTGTAGGCTCTTGTAACGTTACCAGTAATACTAGAACATTTTTAATGTTACAAGTAATGAGTGACATCTAGTAATGCATCATTGCTGCCTAAGTTGCAAGACGTTGTGATTCGACATAACCTTTCTGTGATAATTTTTCATGTATTATATCATTTTATTCTTAATATCTAGTTTTGAGACAAGTCATGGAATAGTCATACTTGTATAGTTCAATCTCATATTTATTGATATTCTGAGTAGACTACAATAAACAAATAAGTGAGGTATCTCATATCAACTTATTCGAGTATGCTCATACATTTCTAGTCTCACTGCATCAAGAGGCCTAAGATATTGCTCCCATTATGTAGGAGGGACAAATTCTATCTTGATCAATCATATCTTACTACATAGATTGCGGTATACCCAACATCAGTCTTTATAGTATAACCTGTTATGGTAGACATTTGACTATGTCAAAATATATGACTCATGATGTTGGGACAATCATAGCAGGTCAGTCCAGTATGTTATTCTCTAACACATTCTCATGTATTGATTTTGACATCCCTATATCAATGACTATGCATTGTCATCAATCAACTACATATTAGTCTCAATACGTTAGTTTCAATGTATTGATTTATCAAGGACCTTTTAAGAGTAATTATATTATTCTCAATACTTTATTATTAATCAGTTTATTTACATAGACAAAAAAGAAAACTAAAATAACAATGGCAATGTCTTATATTAACAAGAAAGGTAAAATGAGTATGTGACTAAAATCATCTCATGATTGGTCTTTGGGCATACTCTAACATGACACATGGCCGTATGGTACAAAATATGCCATTTGGTACATGTTTCAAATTTCAAACTAAAAAGACAACTTCAATACACAATTTGGCCAATGGTAAACCTATTCAAAACAATCTAAAAACATACCATATCAACCCCCTAATCATCTAACCAATATACCTCAATGGCACCATCATATAACAAGGTTATAAGTACATCACAAACCATACAAGTAAATTAATTTCATACCACAGCATTCATTCAACTTAAACATGCATAAAAACATATACAAACTCACAAATTATGTCAAAATAACTTGTCAATTCTCACCTTTTTAACTTCACCTTTAGACATACCAAAACTTGACCATTTAAGCTTCAAACATAATAACCACCAACTAACATACATACCTTAAAAATTATATTCAAGCATCACCAAAACCAACCTCTTTCTTAATTCAAAAACATGAACACTTCAACTAAGCATACACATAACATTCAAGTCTTATAGGCATATTATATAAACTTTCAAAATAAACATTACATATAGGCCATTACTTCTATTAACCAAATCAACACTTATTCACAACCAAGCCTATATATATGCCACATAACTGAGTTTAGAACAATTCAAAAATCTACCGAGATTGAAGCCAGATAGTGGGGATGATCCATTAAACACATTCCGCAAAATGTAAACTACAAAAAATAGAAAACAAAACAGAGTAAGCTTTAAGTAAGCTTGGTAAGTTCATAGTTTAAAATATATCATAACTTACCTTGGAATAAAAGAAATACATACATATAATCAATTTACAAGACATTTTAAATCCTGGCATTTCAATTCACAACAGACAGATGAGTCCATCATAACATTAAATAGAAAAACATATCAATTTAGCATTTCATTCAATTCAGTCCATTCACTCAAGTCCTGTGCATACATTCAAATCATTCACCACTTTTACTTAATCAAATTAGCTCGATGAACATTAGCAAAAAGGTTCAGATACTAGGCTATCTACACCACACTAGAGAGCATCGTAATGCTATACAAAGGCACCGTAGTGCAAACAGAGGCACCGAAGTGCAAAAACATGCATTGAAGTGCAAACCCATACAAGCATGCAACTAATCTTATTGGCATGTCAATCATATCCTAACCATTTACTAAGTTCAAACGAGCATTTATGCAAAATTTAGAACCTTTATGTTGTCGTAGTATTACCATGAACAAAAACATATATCATTATCATATCATATCCATTCAACATTCCTCATGAATTATAATTATTACATACGCAAGACATTACAATTTCATCCAAAGTCACCTTTCATACTAACTTGTAAACATTGTAAAATACATTCAATCATTATAAATTCACAATTTAATGACAATCCACACATATAAGTACATAACTATATCCTATAAACTTACTAGGTAATAACAATAAAGATTGAATTGTCAGGGACTAATATGCAATTTTTCATTTTCCTCGATTATCTATTGGTTGGTTCAAATATTCGTTTATACGGTAATTCATTTCAAATTATCAGTGCCAATTACCTTAAAACTTCTTATTCAATGTATATGAAAACTTAATTCATTTTACACAATTTCCCTAAAGTTTCACATTTTATTCAATTTAGTCCCTAAAATCGAAACAAGCATATCTTTCACATTTAAGCACTATTTTATAGTCCGATTTCAAATACATCCTTTTATAGACCTCTAAAATCAATAATTATAGAAATTTCATGCTAAGTTGTGAGATATTTCATTTTAGTCCTTAAACTTAAAACTAACAAAATCCACTTTACAAATTAGTCCTACTTAACATCTAAGTTTAACATGCAACCTTTAGCACCAAAAAATTTCAACAAATAATTAATGGTAACCTGTGAAAACTTTAACAATTTTTTGAATTAATCCCTGGGCTAGTTAAATAAAGCTCTCAGGATTTCAAAAACATAAAAATAACAAGAAACGAATAAAAATCAACTCACCAATTTCAAGAATAAGCTTGGTCAAAAGCTAGGTCTTCTTCTTCCTTTGAAATTGATTTTGTAGTAAGAAAAATGGATGAATGTTTTCTTCTTTTCTTTTCTTTTTTTAAGTTATAAAACATGTACAATTATTATTATAGAAATAATATTATAATTTAAGCATATTTATCAAATATAAGGGCCACCAACATTCCACCATAATGTAGTAGGGTCTAATTGCCTTCTAATTCCTCGGTTAATTACTAATTAAGCTTTTTAATAAATAAAAATTCATAGTGATTAACTTTTACGATTTTTACGATTTAGTCTTTCCACCTTAACTTATAAAACATATTCAATTATTATTATAAATAAATAATATTATAATTGAAGCATATTTATCAAATATAAGGGCCGCCAACCATCCACCATGATGCACTAGGTCTAATTGCCTTCTAATTCCTTGGTTAATTACTAATTAAGCTTTTTAATAAACAAAAATCTATAGTGATTAACTTTTACAATTTTTATGATTTAGTCTTTGCACCTTAATTACTATCCATTCAATAAAATTACCGAACCAAAACTCAACATATCTGTAACACCCATAACTTATTTTTGTAGTCGGAATAGGGTTACGGAGTATTATCATACATATCAAAATTTTTCATATCAATTGGCATTCAATTATCAAATTAAATTAATAATTTGATATATAATTCATAAAAGAGCAAATCATATCTTTACAGACCTTAAATCGAGCCTACTAGGCCTTAAAAATAGTTTAAGGACAATGTGACACCCCAAACCTGACTAGGATAGACTAGCCAAAATTTGAAGCGTTAATTAGCTACCTAAGTGACTCTCCTGCTAACGACCACCCAAGACACACCCTAACCTTATAACAGCTCAATCTTATCTAAATATTAATTATCTATTAACGTGGAAGCAAATTATGAGCTAATTTTAAACTTTTCCTAGGTAATTTAACCTAAAGGCAATTTTGTCATTTTACCACCTATGGTAAAACTAATCTGATTTTAGATTTAAAAATTTACCAACCTTCTTTTAGTCAAAATTTTGCAATCCTAAAAATTTCAGCTTAAACTGAGTTCGTTTGCTATGTCTAATTCAAGTTTTACTATTATGAACTAAATTGTAACAAATACAATCTATCATAATCTATTCCAAATTACAAATTAAATGTGTGTTCTAACGAATTTTACCCATTACAAGACTAATCCTAAAATTTTACCAAGTATTCTTGTCATCTAGGGAACTAATTAGACTAATGAATTTTCAAGACTAAATAGTAACTTTAACAAATTAGAATACCAATTTAAAACAACAAAAAATTAAACCCCCAAAAACCTACACGGCCTTGTCCCCCAGCCCGTGTGTTATTAAAAGCCCGTGCTTGTGTCATGAAAAATTTCTTGCTAGATCACACACGCCCGTGTGGAAATCCCATACGCTCGTGTTAAAACCACTGCACCTATTTTTACAAAAAACTTGTTTTAAAACCTGATTTTACATATTTTGATGACCAATTAAATCTGATTTAAATACGATTAATTAACACATATATACACACAACTTTAATTGAATTTATTGACGTCAATCAAGTCTTAATTAAATATAATTAAGCAATTAATTTCATGCACATCAAACACTGAATAAATCAAACAAGTGGCGTACTTAGTCGCTAGTAAACCACTCCATAGAAGCTTCATTTAAACAATTATTACTATAAATTTCATGCTTCAGACACCGTGTTATCAATCACTATGTTATCAAGCAACATTACACCGTAAATCAATCAATAATTAAACTCAAACATGCCTCAAAATCATTATAAAACCATCCAAAATAAATGTCCAATGTCCATTTACAACAAAAATCAACTAAATCCCGGGAGTTCCACAATGCCCGACTACAGTGTCTAAAATGGGTAATAAAGTCTCTACCAAGCCTAAATCTCTTGGAACTGTCTTGTTCGGCTCCTCAACTCCTCAACCCCAGCAAATATTTGCACGAATGTGAGGGTGTGAGCTTTAAAAAGCTCAATGAATGTTAATAAAAACAACAAGTAAATTAACATCCAATTCATGCTTAATTCACAACCAATCATTCACCAATTGTCAGCCAAAAATAATTAAACATGTCAATTTAATTTCCATAAGAATTTTCAATACCAAAAATCAATCATTCATGGCCTTTAATCATCAATTGATATAGCAACAATCATATATAAATATATTGGCATTCATTTCTCATGGCTTGATCAGGTGATCATACATCGGATAAATAGATCTCTGAACTCCCACAAATATCAAATACACTCTAACTAGTTGAGCGAGCTGAAGCACGTGCTCTTTTATAGCACCTTAAATAACCCATTGAGTGGAGACTCATGCTCAACATTCCCTTATCTACTCCAACAAATCAGTCCACCTAGAGCCATATGCTTACAATGTCACAAATAAAGGTGAGTACCCACATATCCTGTAACATGCCAACTATATCCAATGGATTGACATGCATGTTGCCAATATATTCAATCAAACATAGCATATAAATCAATCATTAGTGTGCTCAGTTTAATTTGACAAGATGCTTATGTGTAACATGTAACATAGCATTTAATATCCAATTAAATCACACAATTCATTTGTCAATTTTCCATAATCAATTACCGATTGAGACATCAACAAATCATAATAAAAAATTTCAATACACATGCTTAAAATCATCCCTAAAATTAATTTAATCAAATAGCACAACACCACCCAAAAATTCACTTACCATTTTTTTTTCAATACAAATTCAATTTTTTTCACAATTAATACCAATCTTGCAAAATCAACCATTCATCCTGGAAACATGATAATATATACACTTTTTCATACCCTTTTTAACTTAAATTAATGCAATTTCATAGTAGTTCTTGTCGAAAAATATATAATAATTATAAAATAATTAAATTGTACTTCAATTATTAACATGTTTAATTTTAATTAATTTTATAATAAATATTGATTTATTTTGATTTATTTTCGACAAATTCGCATAAAGGGCGAAAAATGACTCGGTAGACACTACTAGAATCGGAAAACTGAGAAGTGATTTTTGAAGCATCGAGGTGAATTAAGTTTTCAGCCTAAGACGGTCCAATTTATAAATATTAATTCATAATATAATTAATTTTAATCTTAATCCAATTTATTTTGGGTTAAATAATTATTATTAATTAAATTATGAAAGGAGGCCTAGTTGTACTAAATCGAGAGGACCGAACCAACTGAGCAATGGGCTGCCCAAAATCGTCCCACATGCTAACTCATTCAGCTTATTTAGTAGATTATTTGGCTTGCAAAATAGCCTTTGAAGCTTCCTTGAAATTGCATTCAAACCCCTCCACTTATCAAGTTTTTGTAGATTTGCCCTTAGCTAAATTTAGCAAGTTTGAAAGCTTCAAACTTGCCACATGTGTGGCCGGAAATGGGGGGAGTCAATGGCTGCTGATTTTTGCTATTTTTAGTAGGCTACTCAACCTATAAATATCCTCCTTTGCTGCACATTTCAAGCACACCTTTCATCCTTTCATTCCTCACTTCTCTCACACTTTCTCTCTTCAAAAACCTTCCTTTGTTCTCCATTTTTCCCTTCCACTCCCTTGTCAATTTCCCCTCTTGGAAAAGAGCCCTTCAACCATCATTGGTAGCAGCATTCAAGTGCTCGTAGAAGCCTCGGTTCAACAAGAACAAGTGGAGAAGGAGGAGCGGAGCAAACTAGTCAAGCTTCGGAGAAACACCGGATTCGATTCTAGTTTCCTAACCTTTAATTTTTATTGTTGTTATGAGCATGACTATGAATACTTGTTATGTGGATATGATTAATTTAAGTATTATGTCTTAAATTTAATTGGTGTTAGGTTGATTGCATTTCATCCGCTTAAGTTATTAAAATTATGTTTGTGTTGTTATAGGTCTCGGTAAGTTGTTTGATTAAGAAAAATCATGACTAAGTTATTCTTTCATTGTAATCATAAGGTAACTAATGAACTAATTATTTAATTGTGTTTAAATTGTAATTAATTGACACAATACTTAATCAATGCATGTTTAATCTTCTAAGGTAGCTAAGGGTTAAATTAGTAAAGATATTAAACGGTACATTAGCCTTGCATAACTTGCAAGATTATTGTGATTAAATTTTTTCAAGGTAGGAATACATTGTTACCTCACTTAATATTTTATGTGCTTATGAATATTGATTAATTGTTTGAATTGGCATTGGAAAATGTTCAAGAGATTAGTTAATTTAATAGGTATGTATGAGAAGTAGTTAGTAAATTACCAAGTTTCTGTGAATTTATTCGTAACAATATGAACATGAGTTTAGTGATTCTAAGTTAAGAAATGTAATTAACTAACACAATTATGTCATCTTAATTAAAATCTTATTTTGAAATCGTGCATTGAAACTTTTATTTTTATTTTATTTTACTTAGTTCAACTTTAGTTTTTAATCACTTCCTCAAAATCAATATATTTTTCCTCACCAAAGTGTTTTTAATTGCATTCATAAATAATTCTTTTCACAGTCCCTGTGGGTACAATATCTTGACATTTACTTGTCACTTTATTACTTGTTGCGAGTGTATACACTTGCACATTTCCGTAGTTCCAAGATTTTGGCACTGTTGCCGTGGACTATTTTAAAAGTCATTATTTGTGAATTTGTTAATCTTACAATTTGGTTTATTTTTCTGTTCAATTTTGACTTAGTTAATTTTTTCTGTGTTGTTTCAAGTGTTTATGAGTATTGATCGAATCATCGATTTACTCCCCGTAGACCCTAAGATTGAAAGAACTTTTTGACAACGAAGGAGACAACAAAGTCAGAGAAGGACCGAAGAGATGAACTTTGAAAATCTGAATCAAGGAAACGGAGCAAACCCTGTTCAAAATCCTATCGTTGTTGCTGATGGTAGGGATAGAGCTCTAAGACAGTATGTCGTGCTAGTGTTTCATGATCTTAATCCAAGTATTAGGAGACCTAAAATTAAGGCATAACAATTCGGGTTTAAGCCAATCATGTTCCAGATGCTTCAGATAGTGGGCCAATTAAGTGGAATTCCTACCAAAGATCCTCACTTTCATTTAAGACTGGTTATGGAAGTGAGCGATTCTTTCAAGTTAATCAGAGTACCCAAAGATGCACAACGATTGAAGTTGTTCCTATTTTGCTAAAGGACAGAGCTCAAGCCTGGTTGAACTCATTGCCACCAAATTCCATTTCCACATGGCAAGAGTTAGCAGAAAGATTCCTCATGAAGTATTTCCTGCCTAGAAAGAATGCTAAGTTGAGGAACGAGATCACTACTTTCCATCAAATGGATGATGACTCCTTGTATGAGGCATGGGAAAGGTGCAATGAATTATTACGAAAGTTCCCTCATCACCGAATCCCTTTTTGTATCCAACTTGAGATGTTTTATAATGGTTTCAATGCTCACATGAGGATGGTAGTGGACACTTCTACTAATGGTGCTCTCCTTTCTAAGTCTTATAACAAGGCTTATGAAATCATTAACCGGATTGCCAGCAACAATTATCAACAGCCAACCAATCAAGCAGCATCAGGAAGAAGAGTTGCTGGAGTACATGAAGTGGATGCTCTCACTTCACTTGCATCTCAAATAACCTAAATATTATTTATGCTTAAAAATTTTACCACTCATAGGTTTAATAGTTTTGCAGCACAACCACTTAATCACTTTGAAAATATGGCTTGTGTTTATTATGGAAAGGAAACTTGTTCAAAGAATGTCCATCAAACCCAGAATCTGTGTATTACATGGATAATTAGAACCTAAACCCTAAACACTTATGCTCAATCTAGATTGACCCAGCCACTTGTTTTTACCCAACAAGTACAGAAGCAACCTCAAGTTAAAACTTCCAATGCCTTAGAAAACTTGTTGAAGGCATACATAGCCAAAAATGATGCATTAATCAAAAGCCAAGTAGGTATATTGAAAAACCTGGAAAACCAAATGGACTAGCTTGCCATTGAACTTAGAAATTGTCCACAAGGTGCTTTGCCTAGTGATATGGAGAATTTGAGAAATATTGGGAAGGATTATTGTAAAGCATTAACATTGAGGAGCAGAAAGACATTAGTGCCCAACATTATCGAAGTTGAAGAGGAGCCAGTTGATGCTCAAAACTCAGTGGAAGTTCAACCGAGTGTTGATATTCCAGTTTCATCGGAACTAAAATATGCAAAATCTGATAAGGTAACTTCTGAACCAGTCAATTTCGGTAAACTAACAACTTTGCTAGATGCAAAATTACCACAGAAGATGAATCAACCCCGTTCAAGTAAAGAATCCCTTACCACCTTACCCTCAAAGACTTTAGAAGTAGAAGCAAAAAGTCCAGTTTAAGAAGTTTCTAGACGTACTTAATCAACTTCATATCAACATTCTGTTGGTAGAAGCACTTGAACTGTAACACCCCAAACCCGGCCCAGAAGTTAGATCCGAATCTGGCGTGTCACATTGAAGTGTTTTTCGAAAACCATGTTTTCATTAGAAACCCTTCTTATTTAAAACATAGTACATTGAAAACTTCTTAATTTTATTTCCAAAATTCCTTTTTACTTTGCGGAAGCTAATTCTAAAAGTAACCGATTTACGAAAACGTGATGTTTAAAAGTTAAGTTGCGAAAATGTAGTGTTTTGAAAACAATTGTTGTTTTAGAAAACCATAATCTACTTCTAACCATTATAAAACATAGTAAATAAAATCCCAAAGTAAAATAAAAACCAGAATTAAGAGAGGCCTTATTGCAACCCAATTAAAAAGAAATACGCAACAGTAAATAAACAAATCTGAAAACATAAACAGTGTGTGGCCATCTCCGAGTCCCTCGCAGCACCGAACCACCTAACGCTGGGGATTACCTGTACAATTAAAAATGGGGTGAGTTTACGAAAACTCAGTGTGTAATTCCCTGGCATCCAAATAGTCAGTCAAAAATAGAGTTTAGAACCAATTTGGGCTTGAGCCCTATTCAGTAACAAAATAGTCCAATTCAGAATATATGTGGGCCAAAGCCCGATTCATTAACATTTGGGTCTCAACCCATCACAGTATCAATTAGGCCTAGCCCATCTCAGAATCAACATCAGTTGGGCCTAGCTCATATTGCAATCATATCACAATAATATCATCCATGCAATGTTGTGCAACCCGCCCCAATAAATACACAAACTCCGTCCCCCAGTACACATCATGTGAGGATATAAATATCGACCCACCCATCCGATAAACATCAATGGTAGCCCGGTTGCGATACTACCTTTATTACAGCAAAGCTGCCAATCATAACAGGACGGCTAGAAGCCGTAAGCAGAATGGCACAATGGCACAAAGCCATCGATAACTGCATTATGTTAGGCACATAGCCATCAACTAGAGTAACATAACCGGCACACAGCCCTAGGTAAATGTGATCGACATAGAGTCATCAATAATCATATATTGGCACATAGCCTTAGGCAAATACGTTTGGCACACAGCCATAATCAGGTTGGCACAGAGCTATATATAAGTTGGCGCAAAGCCATAATTAGAATAATTGGCTTTAAGCCATCGGTAGCTGTATCATGTTAGACACATAGCCATCAGTGATGGTAATATAGTCGGCACACAGCCTCAAGTAAATATGATCGACACAGAGTCATCAATAATCATATATTGGGCTTAAAAGCCATCGGTGGATCCACGATCATCAAGCAATCATGCGATCCTTAATCGGTGGATCCACGGTCGTCAAGCAACCATGCGATCCTCAATCAGTAGATCCACGGTCGTCAAGCAACCATGCAATCCTCAATTTCTTCCTCTGTTTCATAATCCCCACCCATGTGCAACATAAATTTATATGAATGTAGCAAATATACACACGGCATACAAAATCATACAAATCACAGTCACAACAGTCCAATCACAATCATACATTCTTAGTCAAAGCATAGTCAAATCAATCAATTTGTATTATCAGTGAGTCATCTACCCTAGAGGGGCAGAACGATCTTTTTACCTATTAGGGGTATTTTAGTCATTTCACCCTACAAAGGTGTTTTGGTAAATCTACAAACTAAGGGTATTTCGGTAATTCTGCAAACCAATGGTATTTCTATAATTTTTGAAAGTCAAGGGTATTTTTGTAATTTTGTAAATCAGGGGTATACTCTGTAATTTTCCAAATCAAGGGTATTTTGGTAATTTTCCAAATTAGGGGTATTTTGGTAATTTTACAAATTGAGGGTATTTTGGTAATTTTACAAGTTGAGGGTATTTTAATAATTTTATAAATTAAGGGTATTTTGGTAATTTTACAAATCAGTGGTATTTCGGTAATTTTATAAATCGAGAGTTTTGGTAATTTTACAAACTAGGGGTATTTCGGTAATTTTACAAATCGAGGGTATTTTGGTAATTTTGTAAAATAAGGGCATTTAGTAATTCTACCCTACATGGGCATTTCAGTAATTCTAGCCTACAGATATGAGATTCACATAGTCCAATCCAATATTTACTACACAATCATACAATTTATCCACTTGGGCCCATGGGCCCATCCCGGCCCAAAGTAACCTAAGCCCACGAGAGCACTCATGATGGCCTCAACCATCACGTCAAAACTCCCACATGTGTGCTCGCATGCTCGTGTGGATGCCATCGCCGTGTGATCGGTATTTCAGCATTCTGGCATTTGCCGTTCTACAGCTAGAGTAGTGTAAAATATACACTTGCTTTTGAGAGCCTGCCGAAGTCCACGATCACCAACCTTGGCACATCCTACATTGAATCTTTATCCCCAACTCATCTGGTTTGCTCTATTTAAAGCCAGCTTCTCACCAATTCTCATGTTAGCTTCCCGATGTGGGATTGTTTTCAACCATTAGGAAAATTCCTCATTCTTATGACCACTTCAACCACAGAGTTCCAGTCCAACTCCACCTCCTACACAACTCCAATGGTAAAATAAATACTCTACTGCACATCCCAAGACTTGAACCTCAGACCTCACAGTTACATAACGTGCCACTTTGCCACTCCACCACAGGCTCTTTCTGTGTCATATTTTATCATCAATTAATTATAAGGTCTATAAGCCAAAGTCCAGGTTCCTTTAAAAGAAAAACCAAAATAAATTGCAAGAGCCAAGACTTGAACCCAGGCTCCCTTACAACCTTAATGATGGCACAAACACTAGACCACGCGCTTCTTTATGTCATTTATTTAACATAATAATTTAAAAGGCCTTCATCCAAGCACCTAGGTTTTATTCACTTAAAACGAAAATTTTTGCTAAAACCCAGGTTTGAACCCAAGATTTCTCCAACACTTCTCAAAGCCATTAACCACCAAACTAGACATTTAATTGTGTCATTTCCTTGCACAAATAAATACTTATATACAACCTCCTTACGGACCTATACTCAAGGCCCAATACTTCTAGGCCCAAATTTAGGGCGTTACATGAACAGATGTCGAACTATGTCAAATTCATGAAAGATATCCTTTCTAAGAAACGAAGACTTTGAGAATTTGAGATGGTAGTCCTGACAAAAGAATGCAGTGCATATCTTCAAGATAAATTACCCCCAAAGTTGAAAGATCTTGGATGTTTTACCATACCTTGCAACATTGGACCAACATATTGTGGTAAGGCACTATGCGATTTGGATGGGAGTATCAACTTGATGCCCATGTCCATATTTAAAAAGTTTGGGATAGGTGAAGTTAGACTTACTATGGTTACACTTCAATTAGCAGATTAATCCTTAGCACATCCAAAAGGAAAAATCGATGATGTATTGGTATGTGTAGATAAATTTATTTTCCTTACTAACTTTGTTATTCTAGACTTTGAAATAGATAAAGAGGTGCCAATCATCCAAGGAAGACCTTTCTTAGCAACTGGAAAGACCCTTATTGATGTGCAGAAGGGTGAGCTTACTATGCGTGTTCAGGATGATCAAGTAACATTTAATGTTTTTAAGTCTATATGATTTCTTGACGTAATTGATGATTGTTCTGTAATATCCGAGTTAGAGGAATTAATCATGAAAAGGAACTCAACTATGTTGAGGACCCATTTGAGCAAAATTTGACATCAGACCTTCCAAGTGAAGAAAAGGAAGTGAAGAAAAGGGGGATGAATACTTAGCTTTGCTAGAAGCTAATCAAAGGGGATTTAATCTGCAATCTCTCTTTGAGACTTTGGAGTTATAGAATAGGGATTATGCCCAACCAAAAGTGTCAATCGATGAGCCATCTAAATTAGAACTGAAGGTACTTCCCTCATATTTAAAATATGTATATTTAGGTAATGCTTCTACTTTGCTTGTGATTGTTTTAGCAAAATTGTCCAAAGAGCAAGAAGAGAAACTCATCCTAGTGTTGAAAAAATTCAAGAAGGCTATCAAATGGACCATAACTGATATTCGTGGCATTAGTCCATCTATATGCATGCACAAGATCATCTTGAAAGATGGCGAGAAAGGGACTATTGGTGGACAACAAAGACTGAACCCCATCATAAAGGACGTGGTAAAGAAAGAGATCATAAAATGGTTGGATGTGAATATAATTTATCCCATCTCAGACAGTTCATGGGTAAGTCTAATCTAGTTCAGGCCAAAGAAAAGAGGTATTACATTCATTGAGAACGGGAATAACAAATTAATACCGAGTAGAACAGTTATAGGATGGAGAATTTGCATCGATTATCGAAAGCTGAACAATGCGACTAGGAAAGATCATTTTCCTTTTCCATTTTTGGACTAGATGTTAGATAAACTTGCAGGGTGAGACTATTACTGTTTTCTCGATGGATACTCAGAATATAATTAGATTACGGTAGTGCCAGAAGATCAATACAAAACAACATTCACATGCCCGTAAGGTACATTTGCATTTAGACACATGCCATTTGGTTTATGTAATGCACCTGCTACATTTCAAAGATGTATGATGTCTATTTTTATTGACATGGTTGAAAATTATTTGGAAGTGTTTATGGATGATTTTTCAGTATTTGGAGATGCATATGATGTTTGCTTAGCCAATCTAGCCAAGGTACTAAGGCGATGAGAAGAAACAAACCTCGTACTTAATTAGGAAAAGTGTCATTTCATGGTACAAGAAGATATTGTTCTAAAGCATCGGATAACGAGACATGGGATCGAGGTAGATAAAGAAAACGTAGATGTTATTGAGAAACTCTCACCTCCAACATCTATAAAGGGTGTTAGGAGCTTTTTGGGCCACGCTGGTTTCTATCGGAGATTTATCAAGGACTTCTCCAAAATTGCTAAACCTTTATGCAAATTATTGGAGAAGGACACGAGGTTCAAATTTGATGAGGAGTGCTTAAGAGCTTTCAATGATTTGAAAAGTCAGTTAGTTTTAGCACCCATCGTCATCACACCAGACTAGGATTCGCCATTTGAATTGATGTGTGACGCAAGCAACTTCGCGATAGAAGCTGTGATGGGCCAGTGAAGGAACAAAGTTTTTCATCCCACCTACTATGCAAGTCAGACTCTAACGGGAGCTCAATTGAATTATACGGTAACAAAGAAAGAGTTACTTGCTATTGTGTTTGCTTTTAACAAGTTTCAATCTTATCTTGTAGGTACCAAAGTGACTGTCTATACGGATTATTCGACAATTAAGTATTTACTTGCCAAGAAGGATGCTAAGCCGAGATTAATCTTATGGGTACTTCTACTCCAAAGGCTTAATCTAGAAATTCAAGATCGAAACGGAATAGAAAACCAAGTAGCAGACCACTTGTCCAGATTGGAGCCGCAAGAATGGAATTCTCCACTTATATCCATTCAAGAGACATGTCTAGACAAGTAAATACTTCAGGTAAATCATGTCCATAATACCCCTTGGTTTGCTGATTTTGCTAACTATTTAGCTTGTGGTTTGATGCTGATTGATAAGATGTATCATCAAAAGAAAAGTTTTCTTCACAATGTGAAGTACTATTTCTGGGAAGAGCCATATTTGTTTAAAAAGTTTGTAGCTCAAATGATCAGGAGATGCATAGCAGAAGATGAAATACATAAGATTTTATATCATTGTCACACAACTCTAAGTGGGTAACATTTTGGAGGTACACGTACTGTAGCTAAAGTATTGCAAGCCAGATTCTTTTGGCCAACGCTATTCAAAGATGTATATGCTTACATAAAGACTTGTGATTGATGTTAGAGGGTTGGAAACATTACCAACAGAAATGATATGCCCCGAACAAACATCATTGAGGTAGAATAATTTGATGTTTAGGGTATTGACTTTCTTGGCCCTTTCCCTCTGCCTTTTGGTCTCAAGTACATTTTTGTAGCAATAGACTACGTGTCTAAGTGGGTTGAGGCTGAGGCATATTCGACGAGCGATGCTAATGTTGTGATGAAGTTTTTGCAGAAGCATGTGTTCACAAGGTTTGGAACCTAGAGAGCTATCATTAGTGATGAAGGGTCTTATTTTGTGAACAAATGGTTGAAATGGTTACTTGACAAATATGGAGTGAAGCACAAGGTGGCCACAGCTTACCATCTGTAGATGAATGAGCAAGCTAAAATGGCAAACAAAGATATTAAAGGCATACTTGAGAAGGTAGTTTTCCCAAACCAACAAGATTGGTTAAAAAGACTGGATAATGCTTTATCGGCCTATAGGACAACATACAAGACACCTTTAGGGATGTCACCTTATAGGTTGGTCTTTGGGAAAGCCTATCATCTAGTTGGTCTTTGGGAAAGCCTATCATCTACCCTTGGAGTTAGAACACAAAGCTTACTAGGCTCTCCAACAACTCAACTGGGATCTTAAGCTTGCTAAAGAGAAACAGATGCTTCAATTCAACGAGTTAGAAGAATTTTGAATGTTCTCATAGAGAATGTCGAACTATTCAATGAAAAACTTAAAAGATGGCATGACAAGCACATTTGAGTTTGAGAATTTAAAACAGGTCAGCAAGTCTTGTTATTCAATTCTAGATTAAGGTTCTTTCCAAGTAAGTTAAAATCAAATTGGTCTGGTCCATTTATGATTCACCAAGTTTTCCCATATGGAGTTGTCAAACTACAAGGTAAGGGAGATAATTTTCGAGTCAATGCTCAAGGTTCAAAACATTACCGGGGAGATAAAATTGAGCAGGATATAGTCTCGTTCATTTTATCATATATTTAATTTTTCTCATTTTTTTAAATAAATGATTTAGGGTATATTTTCGAGATTAGTATGTTTAAATAAATTATGTCTAGGAGATTGGAACTTAAGCGTGACCACTTATGACCCCTCCAATCTTTCTTGGCAATTGATTTTAACATAATCTTCCGAGAAATTATTCCTTAAATAGCAAAATAAATTTTTAGTTTTTCAAATAAAAAGGGTCAATTTTGATCCAAGTCTTAATTGTAACTCAATTTTCAAATTTTCTTTTAAGTCAAGGTACTTAATTGAATTATTTTAAAAATTTGGTTGCTCTTTTTGTAAATATTACAAATTAGATGTCTCTTCTTGTAAATATTTTCAAAGGCATATAAAATAAATGTTTTTTAATTTAATAAATAAGATGATAATAACTAGTATATAATTATATTTATTATAATATATATTAATTATTATCAACTTTGCATAGAATTAGGATTTGTTTAAATTTGATCATATTTTAATAGTTTTTATTTCAATAAATTAATAGAAAATAATATTTTAATATGCATCATATTAATTATTAATTGTTATTAACTTTATGTGGGATTAGAACATAGAATATTTTAATTATTAATTTGTTCTAAGAATTCTAATTGAATTCCTACCCTCTCCACTATAAATTATGATCACCTTCTACACTTTTTCACATCACCTTAAGCAAACCACACCAACAACCACCTAGTGCAGTAGCTCCCGAACCTCTAGCCACAACATCACCCAACTCGCACAGCAACTCACTCCGCATGCTGCTACTGCCGCTCATGCCAAGCCTAATCCCACGTACCTGCTCGCGCACTAGCATGTTGCTCCCATGCATCAGCTCGCACGTACCTACCTCCATCGTACCATGCTGCCACTAGTTGCTGCCCAATTGTCGCAACTACTTACACCATGGCCGCATGCTGCTGCTGTGCGTTGCTTCAAACCCATGCGCACCCTTGTTAGCTGCACTGTAACACCCCAAACCCGGTCTGGTCGTTAAGGTCGAATCTGACAGTGTCACATGTTAATGTGTTTGAAAATCGTAAGTTGGGTTGAAAACCGTAACTTTACTTCAAACATTTTCCGTTTAGAATATTTTCATTATTACTTATTAATTCTATTATCGTGTTAATTAATCAATCGCAAGCTTTCAAAATGTTTATTCTATGCAGAAGCTTTTAAAACAGTTTGTGTATTCATGAGTAATTTGTTAAAACGTTTGGTTCTTTTGAAAACTCGAGTTTCCTAAAACTAGTAGTTATAATCCATAAGTAATAAAAATCTCAAATTTAAGAAAAATCTATAGAGACCATATTTACAATAAAATTCCCAAAAAAAATTTAAAATCATAATTAAGTACGAAACAAAGTCAAATAAGGTTGTGTGGCCATCGTTGAGTCCTCTGCCGCACCGATCCGCCCACGCCTAGGGATTTCCTGTATAGATAAATCAGAGAGGTTAGTTTACGAAAAATCAATGTGTAATCCCCATATAAAAATAACCAGACAAAATGCAGTCACAGTCTAGGCTTAAGCCCTTTCAGTATTAGATTCAGTTTCAGTTAGGGCCTTAGCCCATTTCAGTATCAGCAGGCAATACAGTAATAGATATCCAATCATAAAATTCCTTCCCAGCCATCCTTTACACACCATCTCCGTCCAACCCTACACTTCATGTGTGGATATAATCAACCCACCCATCACTACACTCTAAAAAAGTATCGAATGCGGTACTAAACAGTGGTTTATAGCTGAGCTGCTAGTAAATTAGGCCCGAGGCCTTTCAGTACACTTCCTCTAAACAATACCAACCCCCAACCTAGTGCAATGTAACATATAGTAATGACGTGCTATATCATGGAAACAGTGCATACAATATCAATTCATTAAATATCATCATGCTCGCTAACATGTAAATATATATATCAGTCATTCAATCATTTCAGTCAATTAGGGGTCTAGGTAAGCTTACTGACCCTACAGTAGGTTCACAGTCGTCTCAGGTGACCCGTGTAACCTTAGCAACAAAACAGTGGAGATGGGCTCACATGCCCATGTTGTCGGCCCGTGTGGACCTACACGCCTGTGTGGCCCACACAGCCCAAAGTGGCCTTGGCCGTGCTGACCCAAAACTCCCACACGCCCGTGTGGCCCACACAACCCAATTTGGTCCAGCCTGTGTATCGCACACAACCTATCTCATAGATCACACGCCTGCGTTCCATTACACGGCCTACCACACTAGCGGGCACACGTCCGTGTAGCATCGACAACCCCATTTTTTGGCTTTTTGTCGATTACCGTTTTTAGTGTTATGGTTACACACCTGCTTGGATTTTTACGTCTAAAACTCCCGAGCACTCCTGAAACCTAAAATCAGCTACACTTGATTAAACGATCAAACTATCGAATATATCTAAATCCCAAAACAAGGTATTCACTTTCGAGCGGTAAGCCATTACCTTAAATCGAGTAGCAGGAATACCCTGCCTTCAAAACATTGATGATCGATAAACAGCCCTTCGATAAACCCCTAATCACCAAAAGAGTCCATATCAACACTTGTGCACATCCCAGTTTAAAGTTTTCTCAAGACTAAACTTACCGAAAGGGCGAAGAGAACAATGTGCAGGAAGAGAGTAGAAATGAAAAGAACCAGAAAGGGGAAGAAGCTTGATAAAGGTTCGACTACGGAAGAAAAGGGAAAACGTCAAGAGACTTTTAGTAAAAAGAGAAGAAACTGAAAGTTGAGAGGAAAACCAATTCCACTTTATTTCACTTACCGAACAGATAGAAACAAAGGTTGCCACAAATGAATAATTGAAGCCAAGGAAACAGAAAGAAATGCCAATGGTGGGGGAAGAAAGGCAGAATTCGGCGGCAAGGGGAGGAATTGAGGAAAGAAAATGGTTGAGATGGGAAAGAAATCGTCAGGAAGATGGAGAGAAAAATGACTCTTTTTTCAAAAAGAAAAGAAAAATGATTAGATTTTGGATATTTCCCCCCATAATCCCCTAATTTCTTCCCACCTATCCCTAAATTCACTCCCACACACCATAACCTTCCTCTACTTCCCCACACACCTTAAACACTCAGCATTTTACCACACCTCAAACTCCTACACGCCACAAGTAGCAAAAATAATACCCAACAAGAGCTCGAACCCAAGACCTCTAGCATTTTTAACACACCACTTATCCACCAGACCAGCAGGCCCATTCTGACATGTTTTTACAAACTTTTAGCTATAAGCCTACTGAATAAAAGCAAGGCTTTATTCAATTAAAATAAAAGTTTGGTTCAAGACAAGGCTTGAACCTAAGACTTCCTAGACACCCCCAGCACACATAACCACTGAAGCAAATACAGGTTTATATCACAAACACACAAAAATAAATATAAGATATTTTTGGGGCATTACAACTTTACCCCCTAAAAAATATTTCAGCCTTAAAATTTTACCTGATCAGAACAGATAAGGATGCTATTGACGCATCGCATCATCAGGCTACCACGTGGCATCCTCAGAGCTATGATTATGCCATAAAACCTTAACCAATTGGATGGGTTTTCTCCTCAGGATCTTCACGTCGCGATCCAATATCCAAACCGGCTTCTCCTCAAAAGTCAGATTTGGCCTAACCTTGATCTCTTCCACACATCACTCTAAGGTGTTCATCATGCTCATCCTCTGTCCTCGACTACACCAGTATGTCGTTAATAAATACCACCACGAATCGATCTAGATAGGGCTGGAACACTTGGTTCATCAGATCCATGAAAGCCGCTGGTGCATTCGTCAATCCAAATGGCATCACTAGGAACTCGTAATGACCGTATTGGATCCTAAATGTTGTCTTGTGTAGATCAGTCTCCTTAACCCTCAACTAATGATATCCTGATCGGAGGTTAATCTTGGAGAAAACCAAATCCCCTCGGAACTGGTCAAACAGATCATCTATCCTCGGTAAGGGATACTTATTCTTGATTGTCAACTTGTTCAATTGTCGATAGTCAATACACATACGCATGGATCCATCCTTCTTTTTCACGAACAGAACTGGTGCTCCCCACGGAGACACACTAGGGCAAATGAACCCACGATCCAATAACTCTTGAATCTGAGCCTTAAGCTCCACAAGCTCTTTCAATGCCATTCTAGAGGGAGGATGGACACTGGAGCTGTACCAGGAAAGAGCTGAATCCCAAACTCTACTTTACGATTCGAGGGTAACCCAGGTAGCTCTTTAGAAAAAACATCCAGAAAGTCCTTAACTATCCTGATATCCTTAACCGAAGAATTCCTATAGTCTAAAACACTGATGTAGACCAGATACGCCTCACATCCCTTATGAACCAACTTTTCTACCCTCAATGCAGAAATCACATTCGATAAGTAATTCTGACGTTCCCCAATTATGACTACCTCGCTATCTTCCTCAGTTCTCAGTACAACCTATTTTGTGGCACAATCTAAGCTCACTCGGTGTTTAACCAACCAGTCCATTCCCAGTATCAGATCAAACTCTCCAAAAGGCAGTTCTATCAGATCAGCCAGAAAAATAGCCACTTGAACCTCTAAAGGAACGTCTCTAAATAACTTATTTACCCTTACAAATTGTCCCAGCAGACTTAGTACAATCACCTCACTCGCAGTGCTCTCAACCAAGATACCCAAGTTCTTGGACATAGTACAGGCTATATAGAAGTGAGTGGATCCTATATCTATCAGTGCAGTATACGGTACATTATAAATAAAGAATGTACCTATGATATCATCCGGAGCATCTCCATCCTCTCGACGACGTGTAGCATAAACTAGTACTGGTTGCCTCTCCTCAATATGACCGGCACATCTCCCCGGTGTTCTATGACCACGGCCCAACCCATTACCACCTCTGGCCTGACCACGGCCTCTCGATGGCTGTTGGACTGATATCGGTGGTGGGGTAATACCAGTACCTAGAGCTTGCATCTGATCGGACCTCCGTGGATACTCTCTAATACAGTGCTCTAATGAACCGCACCATAAACAAGCCCCAGTTCTTTTCCAACACTCGCCCCGATGGCGTCTACCACAGTCAGTACATGGTGACTGTCCAGTAGCAGCAATAGGAGCCCCAACTCTGATCAGCCCATCAACTCTGTCCTTTTTCTTAGGCCTCTGAACAGAACTCAGGGGCTCTGAATCCCTCTTGCTCTTACCTCTCTCTCAGTTTTGGTGCTCAGTGCGCTTCACTTCCTCGGCGATCTTTGCCTTATCAACTAGTGCAGCAAAGTCTCGCTTCCTCTGCGGTGCTGTCAGAACCCTCAAATTATCTCTGAGGCCATCTTTGAAGCAAACACATCCCTTATACTCAGTCGCCACCATACCTGGCGCATAGCGGCTTAGTCTAAAAAATTCGGCCTCATACTCGGCTACCGATTTATCCCTCTGTGTCAGATTTAGGAACTCTCTCCTACGTGCATCCACATAACTGGCCCCCACATATTTCTCCTGGAAGGCGATCTTAAAGAACTCCCAGGTCAGTCGATCGGGCTAAGTACCCTCCTTAACAGTAAGCCACCACTGATATGCCTCATCACGTAGCAGCGATACAGTACCCTTTAGTTTCTGCTCGAAAGTGCAGTCCAGATCATCCATAATCCTCTCTGTGGCCTATATCCAGTACTCAACCACATTAGGGCCAACTCCAGCAATACCCTTGAAAAGCTTAGCTCCATTAGACCGGAGTCGTTCCGTAACTGACCTGCGGCCTCCAGCTCTAGTATTGGGCCCAATGACCCTCTCTAAAATCCTCAACATGGCTTGGGATAGTGCATCGTCCCCAACCTCTCAATCATGAGATCCAGTCTCAGTCACAGGTGAAGCCGGTGTCTCACTAGTATCCAAATTAGGCAGATTGCCAGATGACGAAAACCCAGCTCGAGCACCTCTACCGCCTCTACCATGGCCTATTGTACCTCGTCCGCGAATACCTCTGGTGCTCATTGTCTAATTGCAATTTATCTATATTAACAGTTTTATACATCAATTTACAATTTCTGTGTTTATTAACAGATATTTTATGAAAACAATATCAGAAGTGTAAAGTTTGTTTCGCACATTGTAGTGTCAATCAATGTCTATCAGTTTTACTACAGTCTCAGTATACACTATTTTAAGTGTTTTCAGTACAGTCTATCTATAGTAGTCTCAGTATATACTACCTATAACAGTTTTATGATATACTATCCAAAACAGTTTCAGTTTCAGTTTAAACAATTCACAGTTTCAAAAAACTTACTAGATCTGCGCCGGAAACTCGATGTACCACACTTTCAATACATACATTTAGAAACTAGTTCTCAGAAATCACGTCTTAAAAACCCACATGCACAGTCGAGTTTTGCAACCTGACTCTAATACCACTAAATGTAACACCCCAAACCCGGTCTGGTCGTTATGGCTGAATCTGACAGTGTCACATGTTAATGTGTTTGAAAACCGTAACTTGGGTTGAAAACTATAACTTTACTTCAAACATTTTTCGTTTAGAATATTTTCATTATTAATTATTAATTCTATTATCATGTTAATTAATAAATTGCAAGCTTTCAAAACATTTATTCTATGTGAAAGATTTTAAAACAATTTGGGTATTCGTGAGCAGTTTGTTAAAATGTTTGGTTCCTTTGAAAACTCAAGTTTCCTAAAACTAGTAGTTATAATCCATAACTAAAAAAAATCTCAAATTTAAGAAAAATCCATAGAGGCCGTATTTACAATAAAATTCCCAAACAAAATTTAAAATCATAATTAAGTACAAAACAGAGTCAAATAAAGTTGTGTGGCCACTGCTGAGTCCTTTGCCGCACCGATCCGCCCACGCCTAGGGATTTACTGTATAGATAAATCAGAGGGGTGACTTTACGAAAACTCAGTGTGTAATCCCCATATAAAAATAAGCAAACAAAATGCAGTCACAACCTGGGCTTAAGCCCTTTCAAGATATTAGATTCGGGCTTGGGCCATTAGGGCCTTAACCCATTTCAATGATCAGCACCCAAGATGAGAATAGATATGCAATCACAAAATTCCTACCCAGCCATCCTCTACACACCATCTCTGTCCAACCCTACACTTCATGTGGGGATATAATGAACCCATCATCCCTACACTCCAAAAAGTACCAAATGCGGCACTAAACAGTGGTTTACAACTGAGCTACTAGTAAATTAGGCCCGAGACCTTTCATAACACTTACTCCGACCAATATCGACCCCCAACCTAATTCAATGTAACATACAGTAATGACATGCTATATCATGGTAACAGTGCATACAATATCAGTCATTCAGTCATTTCAGTCAATTAGGGGTCTAGGTAAGCTTACCGACCCTACAGTAGGTTCACAGTCGTCTCGGGCGACCTGTGCAACCTTAGCAACAAAATAGTGGAGATGGGCTCACACGCCCAAGTTGTCGACCCATGTGGACCTACACGCTCGTATGGCCCACACGACCCAAAATGGACTTGGCAGTGTGGATCACACGGCCTGACCCAAAAATCCCACACGCCCGTATGTTTCACCTGTGTGGCCAACATAGCCCAATTAGGTCCAGCCCGTGTATCGCACACGGCCTGTCTCATCGATCACACGCATTTGTTCCATTACATAGCCTACTACACGGGCGGCCACACACCCGTGTGGCGTCGACAACCCCATTTTTTGACTTTTTATCGATTACCGTTTTCAGTTTTGTGGTTACACACTTGCTTGGATTTTTACGCCTAAAACTCCTAAGCACTCCCGAAATCTAAAATCAGCAACATACACTTGATTAAACGATTAAACTATCGAATATATCCAAATCTCGAAACAAGGTATTCACTTTCGAGCGGTAAGCTATTACCTTAAATCGAGTAGCAGGCATACCCTGCCTTCAGAATGTTGATGAGCGATAAATAACCCTTCGATAAACCTCTAATCACCAAAAGAATCTATATCAACACTTGTCCATATCCAGTTTAATGTTTTCTCAAGACTAAACTTATCGAGAAGGCGAAAAGAACAATGCCCAAGAGGAAAGTAGAAATGAAAAGAATCGAAAAGGGGAAGAAGCCCAGTAAAGGTTCAGCTAGGTAAGAAAAGGGAAAACTTCAAGAGACTTTTTGTAAAAAGAGGAAAAACCGAAAGTTGAGAGGAAAATCAATTCCACCTTATTTTACTTACCGAATAGACGGAAACGAAGGTTGCCACAAACGAACAATTGAAGCCAGGAAAACAAAAAAGAAACACCAAGGGTGGGGGAAGAGAAGCAGAATTCGATGGCAAGGGGAGGAATTGAGGAAATAAAACGGTAAAGATAGGGAAGAAATTGTTAGGAAGATGGAGAGAAAAATGAATCTTTTTTTTCAAAAAGAAAAGAAAAATGATCAGATTTTGGATATTTTCCCCCATAATCCCCTAATTTCCTCCCATTTATCCCTAAATTCACTCCCACACTTCCCCACACCCCTCAAACACTCCATAACCGTCCACTACTTCCGCACACACCTCAAACACTCAGCATTTTACCACACCTCAAACTCTTACACGCCACAAGCAGCAAAAATAATACCCAAGTACAGCTCGAACCCAAGGCCTCTAGCATTTTTAACACACCACTTATCCACCAGACTAGCAGGCCCATTCTAACATGTTTTTACAAACTTTTAACTATAAGCCTATTGAATAAAAGCAAGGCTTTATTCAATTAAAATAAAAATTTGGTTCAAGACAAGGCTTGAACCTAAGACTTCTCAGACACCCCCAGCAGATACAGGTTTATATCATTAACACACAAAAATAAATATAAGAGATTTTCGGGGAGTTACACACACACTCCTTCCTAACGTACCACACCATCAAGACACACACACTCCTTCCTAATGTACCACACCATCAAGACACCCTCTAACCATCCCTACACTGCCCTGTTTAACTTTATATTTATTTTTTTGAGTTCTTAATTTTTATAAAAAGGTGGTAAGAAAATTGTTTCTCCTAAATTTCAAATTTATTTAATTTATTAAATTGTTAATATTTTATGCAAATTTAAATTTTGAGAAAATTTTGTTTCCATCTTATGTCCAGGTTGATCATGCCTCGCAATTGAACTCGTGCTTCTGTCTAAATTGACAAATCATAACACAAATTCCACTCTGAAGAAGCCAAAGCGAGAAACGAAAGTGTTTTCAAGAATCACAAATGCACCCTGAAAAAGGCTTTACTCTGAACGAAATCAACTATATCGATTTTATGGCACGCATTTGACAAATTGCTGAAGCTCTCAATTGGGAGTTGTTTTGTGTGAAAAGACCTAGTGCAGATGAGGAATTAGTTTGTGAATTTTATGCACATTTAACTTCAAGTGAATGAAAAAAATTTCTGTCCGAGGACTCAAGGTACCAATATGCTCGAATGCTATTAATGAATTCGTTGAATTACCTAATTTCGAAGACGATGAATATTCATCCTTGATGAGAAATATTGAGACTGAAAATCTGCAAGAAATTCTCGAGGAACTTACAATTCCAGGTTCTAAGTGGACTGTGTTAAAGCAAGGAATTCACACTTGTCGCAGAGAATATTTGACACCGCTAGCGAAGGTATGGTTCTATTTGATTCGACTTAGACTTATGCCTATTTCACATGGGACTACAATTTCATTAGAGTGAATGGTCTTGTTATACTCAATTTTAAATGCAAAGACTATTGATGTGGGAAAAATCATTCTGAGAGAAATGCGGAACTGTGCCACTAGACGTTTTGGCCTAGCTTACTTCCTCTTTAAGATAACAATTTTGTACTTGAAAGCTAAAATTCTTGCAAACATAATGAAGACAGGTTAGAGCCAAGGCACAATCACAATTGGGACCTCTACCAAATAGCTGGAGCCTCTGTTCTCCAACAACGAGTTGAAAAGAATGAGGATCCCGAAGAAGAAGAAGATGAAGATCCCACAGACATTGAACCAATGAAGTCAACTGAAATCCCTAATAAGGCAGAACCAATGGAACTAGTAACTAAACCTGATGTGACAACCTCAAAGTTTAGAAACCAATCACCTCACCTAGATCTTCGAGATGAGCTTTCAAAATTGATGGACATAATGCAACATATGCAGTGGTAGCAACAAGCTTATTGGATATATTAAAAAATACGGGATGACTCAATGAGAAGCGCTCTTACGAAAATATTCAATGACCCGTTTATTTTTGTGCCTGAGTTTCCAGATTTTATATTTGAACACTAGAGTCAACTATCAAATAGATAATGAAATGATTCATGCAAAAACAAAGATGATGGAGAAAAAGATGAGTTAAATTTTAAGGGATATGCAAATAAATAAAAAATGGGGGATTTTTACCTTATGTTATTTTCTTTCCTATGTTATTTTAGGATTAGGATTTATTAGGATTTTTAAATTTTCGCATAGTAAAATAAGAGATGGAAATCATGAATAAAAATGAACAAGTTTTTATAATAAGAAGTATGGAAATAGATATATACATGTCTAGGATTGGATCTAGAAAGAGCTTGGTACTTAAGCAGTCAAATTCACTCACCTCCATTTTTCTAGAATCCAACCTGGTGTATAGTATCTATTCACTTCTAACAATGAGGACATTGTTCATCTTAAATAGGGGGACCAAAAAATTAAAAATTGAAATTATTTCCTCTCAGAATAAAATTTTCTTTTAATTATGATTAGGTTATATTTTGTTCAAAAATATGAATTTTTTTTTTAACTATGCTAAACTCTAATATGAATAAAGATCTATTATTTCAAATAATTGTTATGCTAGCTAAATTATGAAATAAATGTACTCTTAATAAAGTATGTAAATCATACCATAAACTTTTAGTTCCTTAGGAAAGCTAAGCATGTATGAAAGTTTAAGTCTCTAGAATTGACTTAGTAATTTCTTGAGGTGAAATCCTAAAAAGCATGGAATGTTGAAAATGATTTAGGAAGACTTTTGTTTGGATCGTTTGAGCCTTTCAAGCCAACCTTAATGAATTTTTATCCTTTAGGACCTAACTTTAAGAATATAAGGCCTAATTTTATTTGAACATTTGCAATATTTAGCCATCACTTTTCTCTTAATTATCTTTAAATTGCCCCAAACACTAGACTCAGTACTGTTCAGAATATCTTTGAAAATAAGTTTGGGGGAGTTGAAAAGAAGTATCAAATGCTCAAAAAATTGTCGTACATACAGCAAAATGCTCATGAAAAAAAAAAGAGAAGAGAATATGTACTTGAAAAAAAATAGATGTATAAAGGAGCATGTGAAAGTAAAATAAGTTGGTGTATTGAAGGTAAATATTTCGAAGGTCTGATTGAAGCTGAGTCTAGGGTTTTTAGCCTAAATTTATATATCTTTTACGTACCCCTCCTAGCTACGTTACAACATATTTAAAACTCGTATTGATTCAAGTTCCTATGCTACCTACATTAGTGGAGAGAAATTGCTATGTTCAGCATATGAAGTGTAACAATCCACTTTCAATGAAATCAAAACAGTGGTTTTGGGACCAAATATCCGAGTTGAAAAGAAATTTTATTTCAATATTATTGCATAGTCTGCATTAGGATAGGAATGTCATATGAAAATTCTGATAAATTTTTTTTTACCGATTATGTGTTTAATTGTGGAAAGGATCAAATTGCATAAAATGCAAAAGTTGAGTTCTAGTAGTTATAAGAACCAAATAGCTATGGAATTCAAAACTTAAGGTCCTTATATGGTAATTAGACCATTAAAGGTAGATATTTTTGATGAATCATCCATAGAAAATTAGAAAAAGGAAAGGACTAAATTAGAAAGTGGAAAAATTAAAAGATGATAATCAAATTAAATAGAAAATATCATCTTATTTTCACCATCTACCCTAAAATTTCAATGGAAACCCTAGGAAAGAGAAAACAAGCTCTCTTGGCTTAATTGAGTAAGTATTCTTGACCCGTTTTTAGAAATTTTTATATTTTTGAGATTGAAATAGCTTAATTATATATTTTAGGGATTAATTTGAAAAGTTTGGCCATCGATGAATATGCTAAAATTTTGAAATTTAAGGTAGAAAATGATAGGTTGTTGATAGATAAACAACTTTTACAAAGTGAATTTTGATGAACGTATGATTTAGGGATTAAATTGTATAGATATTAAAGTTATGGAAAAATTCTAAATTTTGTGAAATACATGTGCTGTAAAGTTATATGAAAATTTTGGTTAGGCTTGGAATAAGGATTAAATTGCATGAATTTCATTTTCCCAGCTTGGGGACGAAATCGTCATTTGTGAAAAGTATAGGGGCAAAATAGTAATTGTGCCTAGGCTATGAATTGAATTAAATTGAGAATGAAATGGATGAATTGATGTTAAATTCATTTATATAGATCCTGAAAGACCTAATATTGAGTTGGATCGAGTAAAACAAAAAGTTTCGAATTAGTAGGTTTCGTATACGAACAAGTATCGAGGTAAGTTCGTGTAACTTAATTGTGTATATTTATATGTTTAAATTAATTGTTGTATATGTGAATTGCATAATTGTCATGTATGTGAAATTGATTGAATAACTGATAATGCTCGAAAAATGTCAAGTCTCATTTGAATAAATAAAATTCGATGGATACAAAATTACCCGTATTGGTTGTGGTCCAGCATATGTTGCGGACACACCACCACTCTTACGAGCATTCCATTATAAGCCCTCTCAAGTTTCTCATATAAGGGTCTTGCAAGCTTCCCGATACTAGCTCTTCGGAGTGTCCCAGTACGTTGTGATCCTACATTTGTTGTGGACATACCTTAGCTTTTATTAGAATTCCGATTAAAGGTTCTTTATGAACTTCCCGTTAAATTGGTTCTTTGTGAGCTTCCCGATAGTGCTCGCTTGAACATCTCGATATTGGCTATCAGGAGCTTCCCGATATGGTTCTTTGTGAACTTCCTGATATAGTTCTTTGTGAACTTCCCGATATGGTTCTTTGTGAACTTCCCGGTTATTGCTCGTATGAGCTTCCCGTTATATAGCCCGGATAAGCCTTCTAATAAGCTCTTTATGAGCTTCTTAAAATGGCTATGTATGAGCTTCCCCTTACAAGGCTCAAGAGTGTACTTCCCGATTATGTGCCCTAATTGGGTACCCCGGGAAATGAATTGACGAATAATAGTAGTGTACATTAAAGTGTACTATATGAGTGTGTCCATCGATATTTCAAATAAATTCAACGGGTAAAGTTCTGACATGGCTAAACTAAACTTGAAATGATTGTCATTAAAGTGTACATGTAATATGAAATAATTATATGGAAAGCATAAGTATATGAAAGACATTAAATGATAAGCTTATACATGTTCTTGGTATTATGTAAATTACTTGACTAACATGATTGGTAAAGTTGTGTTTTAGGCTATAAGCCAAATTGCTTGGATGCATTATTGTATGCTTATCTTAAATGTAAATATATGGTAAGTTAAATTCCTATTATACGAACTTACTAAGCATTAAATGCTTACTAGGTTTTCTTTTCTATGTTTTATAGTGCTCGAAAGCTCATAAAGGTTTGAGATCGGTCGGAGTATCATCACACTATCCTCCAGCTTGTTTTGGTATAAATAGAAAACTTACTTTGACATAATGGCATGTATAAGCTAATTTTACTAATGATGATACGTAAATGGATGTTTGTAATCTAGCCATTGGAATGGCTAGTAATGGTATATTTTGGTATGATAATATAAAGTTATATCATGTTTAATACATACATGTATAAGGTATGGTTAGATCAAATTTGGGTAAAATATATATATTCTTGCCAAAAGGTAAGTTTGACTATATGTATGTATGAAATGTTATACTATACATATTAATGATGTTTGCTTAGTTTTGTGCTTGAAATTGGTTGGTATATATATATATGTACAAGTATTGTTGTAAGTTATTGGCAAATTTGGGTGAGAAATAAGGCTACGAAATGGCCTTATTTTGTCCATAATGATAGCCACACGGGTGTGTGTCTTGACCGTGTGTGACATACGGCCTGGCACACGGGTATGTGGTTTGGTTGTGTGTCCCCTGCATCCTAAAATTGAGAAACAGAATGCTCAAAATTGGGCACACGGGCGGACACACGAGCATGTGTCTCAGCCATGTGAGAAACACTGCCTAGAACACAGGCGTGTGCCTTGCCCATGTAAAACCTGCACCTAATTTGCGAAAATTAAATTAACTACACGGCCTAGCATGTAACATCTCGAATTAGGGCCTAGTCGAAAAAGTGGTTTCGGGACCACAAATCTGACACAATAAAATTTGTTTTTATTATATTTTTATGGTCTACAATTTCACGGGATGATTTTGTGAAAATTTATTTCGAAAATTTTGACGTTTGGGCACTCAATTTGGTTAAAAGGACTAAATTGTAAAAAGTGCAAAAGTTGAGTTCTACATGTTAGAGGTGTCTAATTGTTATGAAATTTTAAATTGGAGACCTTTAAATGGTAATTAGACTATTGGATAATTTGTTGGACAAAAATGGACATGAAATGGGTGAAATAGAATATTTTTAAGTTAGGGGCATTTTGATAATCTAGTAATTAAAATGAATTAAAAACAAAATTAAAAGCCAATTTTTGTCCATCTTCTACCCCATGGCCAAAACTTGCATGGATAAGACATAGCTAGGGTTTTTTAAGCTTCCAAGCTCGATTGTAAGTCCGTTCTAGCCCCGTTTTTAATGATTTTTACGTTTTTGAAATCCTCGTAACAAGATCTACTCATTTCTACCCATATTTTGAGCTAGGGTTTGTGTTTAAAAATTTACCCAGGGATGACATGCATGTGTTTTAGTGTCTAATGGTAGAATATGAATGCTCGGTGTGTAATAAACGACTTTTACTAAGTGATTTTCGGTGAAATTGTAAAAAATGACTGTTTTGTAAAAGTTACAAAATTTGTTATAAAAGTGTGATTTAGTGAAAATTAGGGGCTTATATAGTTATGAAAATGATTCGGTTAGGCTTAAAATGTAATGATATTGAATAAAAATCATTTTACAAGCCTAAGGGCCAAAGTGCAGATATGTGAAAGTTTAAGGGTCAAAATGCAAATTTGTAAAAGTATGATTTTTGGATCCATATGAATAATGTGACTAATTATTAAGCTAAATGTGGTATTATAGATCAAGGGAAATGAGATTCGGGCATAGATTGGAAATGAATGAGATTATCGACGAAATCAGAATATATTGTCGTACTCTAACCCGAGGTAAGTTCATGTGATTTTAATAATGCAATATTGTATTTGAATGCTAATGCTTCCATATTACACGAGTTGTAAGTATATATATGTGAATAATTTGATATTATGTGATTATTTTGATTATATAACATGTTCTTAATGTTTTGCTATTATGATGAAAATGTTGTAATGCCATGTGATTATGGGATACTGCTATGTGAATGAAGCCACAGTTCGAGTACGTCCGGTAAAGGTTTGGAAGTTTTATGGAATATGATGTTTCTTTGAAACGAGTAAGTTTGTATGTAAATAATATTTCGATTCTTTTTATGTTATTATCTTTTGTTATTATATGAGATGTGGCTGCCTATAGAATGATCAATTGATGTAAACTACAAATCAGAATTGACTAAGAACGAGTTAGTAAAATGCTAAAAAGTGAAGAATTTCTTGATTAAACCTTCGGAATAGAAGAGATACAAATGATCCGTTGTGAGTCACGTGTGTAGTACTAAATGCAGGCTACTACGTGTACCAGATTGATAGGTCGCATGTGTAGTACTAAGTGCAGGCTACTATGCGTACCCGTTAACTTCAATCACGTGTGTAGTACTAAGCGCAGGCTACTATGTGTATCAAATGGTTAAGTCACGTGTGTAGTACTAAGTGCAGGCTACTACATATACCAGATTGATAGGTCGAATGGGTAGTACTAGGTGCAGGCTACTATGCGTACTCGTTAACTTCGATCACGTGTGTAGTACTGAGTGTAGGCTACTACGTGTATCAGATGGTCAAGTCACGTGTGTAATACTAAGTGCAGACTACTACATGTACTAGATTGATATGTCGTATGTGTAGTACTAAGTACAGGCTACTATGCGTACCAAAGAGCTTCGGTTACAAAGGTGGTATATGCACAGACCACTGGGTATCTGTTATTATTCCGATGAGTTCAACGGGAAATTTAGTAAGTGAAAATACATATGTACATGACTATGTGATGAATAAGTGCAAGTATATCTATGTGAAAATTTGTGAGCAATGTGCTCGATAGTTGAGCGAATCTTTTGGTAAGATAGAATGGAGTAAGTGAAATTATGTAAAAGTGAAATTTTATAATAAAACAATTTTAAACAGCAGCAGTTGTGTGACTTTGAAAAATCACCAACAATGGTAAAAATTGAATTAGTGGTTGAATAAGATAAAATCAAAGCTTGATGAGTATATTTTCTTTTAAAAGAAACACTGAAGGCAAAAGAATTTCATATTCTGTGATAATTGGATTTTTGTGAGATAGGGCTAGAATGATTTTGGAATCCCCTATTCTGATTTGGGAAAATCATTAAAATTGTAAAAAAATAATTATGGGTCATAATTTGCATGCTTAAAATCCTTAATTAGTCTATTTTGAAGAAGAATTGATGGGGACAACATCCAAGAGTTGTACCATGAGATAAATAATTTTTAGTGAAGAGAGGTCCGAACTATCAAATAGTGAAATAGGGGTATATTTAATGAATGAAATTTACTAATTGGATATACTAAAAATTCTGAAAATTTTATGGTAAGAATATATGTGAGTCTAGTTTCTGGGAAAATTAGTGGTTCTCAATTTGGAGTCCCCTACCATGAGATAAATAATTTTTAGTGAAGAGAGGTCGGAACTATCAGATAGTGAAATAGGGGTAAATTTAATGAATAAACTGTACTTATTTACTAGACCAAAAATTCTGAAAATTTTATGGTAAGAAGATATATGAGTCTAGTTTTTGATAAAATTAATGGATCTTAATTTGGAGTTTAGTAGCTCTGGATATAAATAAATTAGTAACTATGACTCGAGAAAATAGCATGACCATAAAATCAGCAAAAGTGTAAGTATGATTACATTTTCATGGAATCTTGTTGATAATTTGCTTATTATTTTCATATGGACTTACTAAGCTTTAAGCTTACTCCCTACTCTCCATTTCCTTAGTGTTCTCAAGTCAGCTCGGGGTTGGAGACCGTTGGAGGCAGCATCACACTATCAAGCCAACAACTCTATAGTATTGTCATATGTGTATTAAATACTTTCAAGTGAGTGGCATGTATAAGGACTAGTTTTTATGTTAGATGTTGTTATGATTAGCCAAATGTACCGGCTTATATTGATTTATTGTATATGGCCATGAGATGTGGCTTAAATGGTTATGACTTGTAAGCCTAATTATTCTTGCTATGTGTTAATGTTTGTGATGTGTTTATAATAGGTTGTTATGAATGACTAGTATAACACATGTACATGACCATTCGAGGTGGTTGTGGCCATGGAATGAATGTACGGCATGGTAGTAAGTTGATAATGATTGAATACGGACAATTGTAGAATGTGAATAGGAATGTCTAACTTGGTGTAACATGAGTATAGGTAATAAACACATGTATGACAACATGTAAATGCTTTAACAGAATTTTACTAAAGGATGATTAACCATTAAATTGATGTTATAATGTGTGTCTATAATGTGTATAAGTATGGGAGAGAATTAAGGACAACATAAGGCTTAGAAAATAGCCTAAGTGTTGGCTACAAGGGCAGAGACACGACCATGTGTCTCAGCCGTGTGGAGGACACAGCCTAGCACATGGGCGTGTGGCTTGGCTGTGTGGCTTGGCCGTGTGGATCAATTTGTTTTGCTGACGTCATAAACAGAGAGTTACACGGCCTGAGGACACAGGCTTGTTGAAGACACACGAGCGTGTCTCTGTGTCCACACGGGTATGTGACCCTGTTTCATGAAAATTTCTCTAAGTTTTCCCAGAGCTTTCTAAAGTCCTCGGTTTAGTCTCAAACCACCCTGATGAATGTTTTAGGCCTCGAAGGCTTATATAAGGGACGATTTACATGTGTTTGACAATTTTTAATTTGGATAAAATTTTATGGCCAGGTTTTGCATGTTTGTGAATGTTTAAGTCTGGTAACGCCTCGAACCTTGTCTCGGCTTCGGATACGGGTAAGGGGTGTTACATAGCACACGGGCATGTGGCAGGCCGTGTGGCATAAGTCAGAGAGTTACACGGGTAAGGACACTGGCTAGGACACGGCCGTGTGCCTCACATCGAATGCTCAGACGGCCTGAGACATGGGAATTTCACTTGGTCGTGTGAGCCACACGGATGTGTGACCCCTGTATTAAAGAAAATTTTTTAAATTTCACAAAAAATTCTCTGAGATCCTGATTTAGTCATGACTTGACTCTAATGTTTAAATTGGGCCTCGATGGTCCATTCAAGGGACAATATGATTATTTTTGGATATGAATAGTAAAAGATATCAATTATCTATATTTGTTCTGTAAACTTCGATAATACTCTATAACCCTATTCTGATGACAGTTACGGGTTACAGGTGTTATATTTATTGGTATCAGAGCTACGATTTATTCGATTCTCGGACTGATGTAGAAAGTACGAGTTTATCTATACATGCCATTATATAATTTTGTGATAGTGTGGTATCTCCTGACCATTTTAAATGTGTTTTTTCATATAGTAATGTCATCCAACCAAGCTAGAGCTGAATCTGAGGAAGCTGAGAGTAAAACTCTAGCTTCAGTTCAAAGAGCTGCATCTAGTAGTAGAAGGCCCGAATCTGAAGGCAAAGGTGAGGAGGCAAAAGAAGTCTTCTTCTAAATGATGAATGAGTGGTTTACAGAATTCATAAGAACAAATCTTGCTATACAACGACCTCCCCCTCCTGTTCCTCAACCGGTTCCTGAGATGCCACAAGGTGCTAAACCTGTTAGAACTGGTAAGCCTCCGATAGATAAAATCCGTAAATATAGGGCAGAAGAATTTAGGGCTACTACCAAATATGATCCGAAGAGGGCTGAGTTTTGGTTGGAAAATACTAGCAAGGTTCTAGATGAATTATCATGTACACCAGCTAAGTGTTTGAAATGTGCAGTTTCTTTACTAAAAGACACAACCTACCATTGGTGGAATACTCTGATTTCTGTTGTACCAAGAGAAAATGTTATATAGGAGTTTTTCTAAATGGAATTAAAAAAAAGTACATTAGTCAAAGATTTCTAGATCAAAAAAAGGAAGAATTTCTAGAGCTTAAATAGGAAAGTAAGATAGTATTTGAATATGAACGAGAATTTGTTAGATTGAGAAATATGCAAGAGAATGGGTTCCAACTGAGGCTGACATGTGTAAACATTTCGAAGAGGGTTTAAATAAAGATATCAAGCTGTTGATTGGAATTTTAGAATTAAGAGAATTTGTTGTATTGGCTGATCAAGCACACAAAGTCGAGGAATTAAGTAAGGAAAAGAAACAAGCAGAGAAAGAAGCCCAGATTTTTGGTAAGAGATTTATGGGCAAGTCACAATTATCTTCTTCAAAGAAATTTAAGAAGTGCCATGATTATTTTACATTTATGGGGTATTCTGGAAAAGAATGAAGCTCCCAATGATCTAATCCGAGATCTCCGTCTCCATCTGTTACAAGTGTAAGGAGTGTTGGAAGTCCTAAACCAAGATGTAAACATTGCAATAAATTGTATTTCGATAATGCCACATAAGAAGTGGAGCTTATTTTAGATGTCACACCCCCAAACCTGGCCTAGACGTTATGATCGAATTTGGAGAAGTCACATGAGAATGTATTTAAAACCGTGTTTACCCAAGAACCGTTTCAGTTACCACCTTTTACTTAACTCTGAAAACATATATTGATTAATTTGCTTGAAAACATTTCTTAGTTCGCAGAAGTTTAAGAACAAATAAAGTTGCAGTTCCAAAATCCATAAATAGTATTTCAAAATTTCAAACTTAAACCAAACAGTCTGAATCTAGAAATTACATAATTACTCCCAACTATAGCAATTAAAATAATAAAAGCATTAAAAACCTTTAAAACCAGAGTGTATGTAGCAGTGGTCACCGTCGAGCCCTCCGCTGCACCAATCCACCTACTGTTGGGGATTACTTGACAGACAAATAAAATAAAGGGGTGACTTTTCGCAAACTCAGTGTGTACATCCCCATAGTAAAGCATGCATATAAACAGATAGCAGTCAAATAGTCATAATCGAGTCGGAGCTCTTAACAGAATCAGTGTAGGCCTTACCCCACCCAGAACAGTATCAGATACATCCGAGCTTTAGCCCATACAGACATACATGCATATCTATCAGAACAGTAATGCCCACCAACCCTGCACGCCATCTCTGTCCAACCCATGACACCATGTGGGGATAAAATCAACCCACCTCGCCCTACACACCAAGTATAGGGATAAAATCAACCCATCCAACCCTACACACCAAGTGGTACCGTATACAGCATAGCTGCCAGATGACAGGAAAATAGTCTTTCAGTATTCCTTCTCTTCAACCACAAATCCAACCCAATGCAATGCAACATGAATAATATGGCATGCTCGTATGCAGATATCAAATCATAACATCATCATCAAATTAGAGCAGATACATATGCTTTAATTATCATGCTTTAATTATCATGCTTTTACATACATCTTAGTATCAGATCAGAGTATAGGGGTCTAAGTAATGCTTACTAACCCTACATTCAGGTTACAGTCAACTTGGGCGACCCGTGAAACCTTGCAGAACATTTCAAACAAATCGGGCTCACACGCCCGTGTGCCCTGCCCATGTGGGCCCACACGCCCGTGTGGCTCACGCGGCCTAGATTGGCCTTACCCGTGTGGATCACACGGCCTGGCCCAAGATCCCAAACGCCCGTGTGGTTCACCCGTGTGGCCCACATGGCCCAATTGGTCAAGGCCATGCTCGTACACGGCCTTGCCAGCCTCACATGCCTGTGTCCGCCGTGCCCCATGTGGCGCGGTCATAGCCTACTTCATCGACCACAAGGCTGTGTCTCGTCACACGGCCTCCACGCGGGCAGTCAACACACCCGTGTGGTGTTGATAGTTGCATTTTTAACTTTCACCCAAACGCGATTTTAGATCAATTGGAGTACACACCTGGTTTCAATTGAAGCCTAACGCAACCCCGAATACTCCAGAACATATTATTGTTAATCGCAAGCCAAATTTCAGTCTTTTTATTCGAATAGTTCAAAATAGACAAATCCCGAAATGAGAGATCTACTTACCTTCAACGACTAAAGGCCATTACTTACTGTTTAAAACCCCGATTAGTGATCCACAGAACTTTGATTGTCCCCTAACCAGCAGGAAAAATCCCTCTTAAACGATCTCTAAAAAAGCCACACAATTTAACAAAACTGTACTTACCGAGTCAGCGGAACCGCTAGTAGTACGCTAAGACTAATCGAAAGAAAGAAGAATAAAAAAGAGGAGAGAGGTAAAAGAAATAAAATTTTGGCAGCAAGGGGTTTGGGAAAAGGAGAAAACAGCAGAGAGAGCAAAAAGAAAAAAGAAAAAAAAGAAAACAACCCTACCCTCCTTTTAGTGTTTTAGTCCAACTCAAATGTCCGCACGACTTATCAGTAAAATAAAGCCACACTCACGACTCGAACTCGGGGTCTCAGTGTAACGCCCCAAAAATCTCAAAATCCAAAAATCTCGAAATCTTAAATTTCTTTTATTTTCGATTTTGATGAAAATTGTGTTTAATATTCTTATCCAAGCGATAATTTTAGTAGGTCTTAGCTAAGGTTGAGTTCAAATTAAGGGGTAGAAGAAATTATAATTTAATTTTTAAAAGAATCAGGGCTGACAAGTAGGTGGGCTTCTGAATAAATGAAGAAACAATTGGACACAGAAAGAGCCTGTGGTGGAGTGGCTAAGTGACGCCACATAAGGTGTAGGGAGGTGGCATTAGTGGCTAGCAAGGAGATCCAAGGTTCGAATCCTAGCTTAGTATTTTTAGAATTTAATTTTGTCCTTCTAGAAGGACGGAAGTGGCGTGAAGATGAACTCCAAGGGGAATGTTCAAAAAAGAAAATTAAAGAAAGGATCAAGGGGTTATTAGGGAGAAAAACAAGGAGATGAGAAGTGAGGAGTAAGTGGAGCTGAATTGGGAACTTGAGCTTGAAGAATTCGGCTATAGGGCTATAAATAGGTGCCGAATGTGAGGGTTGAAAAGTTAATGACGAATTTCCCTTCACTTTGTGCCAGAAACCCTTTTCTCTTCAAGATCCAAAAAGCCAAAAACCCTCTATTTTACTTTTTTTTTCTTTCTGTCGATTTCTATCCTCCTCTACACAATCTTCTTTGCTGATTTCGTCTACTACTCTTCTTCTTTAATCTGTACCAAATAAACCTTATTCACCATACTTAGTTTGAAAAGCTAAAAAACTGAATCTTCTAAGGGCCGAATACTTTTTGACCGAATCTAGTGTAAGTGTTACTCTTCCAATCAGTTTTCTTTGATTAGTATCGATTATTGTCCCTCACTCTTTCTAATCAACTTTGGTAGGGAATTAGTATCGGATCTTGGTTTTTAGCTCTCTGTCGAATTGCTCCTTAAGGTGTTGCGGTTTTGCTAAGTAATCTTCTCCCATTGGCTAAGGTGGCTGAATGGTTATAGTTATGGTAAGGAGACATGTGTTGTATATGATTCACCTATTATTTGAGTTTTAATAGTTAAGATTTGTGCAGATCTAGGAAACACTTGATCAAGGAAAAAGCGATTAAGGATTGGGCTCAAGGTAAGATTAAAGTGAGGTTTCGGTTTTTGAGTAAATAAGTATTAAGCATGAGATTAATTGAAGGGTGATATCGATTGTAGGTTTGGGATAAGGAGATCGCATCACGCTTGCTTACCAGGTGTGTACATATACTACACACACACCATGAATTGGTAAAAGCCGAAATGCTGAAAAGCCGAAATGCCGAAATACCGAAAAGCCGAAAGTTTGGCTACAGTAGTCTTGCGAGTGTGCGAACACTCATAAGGGGGAGACCGATAGGTTGCCTGAGGCCCACGGGCGATTTCGTAGACTTGGGTTGTGATTTGGCCATATGGGCTGGAATGGGCTAAATGGGCCCAATGGGCTGTTGGGCCCATAATAGGCGAAAACTGAATATTGATGCTTTGTGATGGAAATTTGTATGTGAGCATGAATATGAATGTGACTGGGCCTAACGGGACATATAAATGTGATTTGGGCCTAATGGACCATATACAGGTGATTTGGGCCTAATGGGCCATACGAATATGATTGGGCTTAATGGGCCAGATGCAGGTATGTGAAATTGTTAGGTTTTGTAAGGGGTTTTTGGGCCTAGTATATGATATCCACATAAGACTTAATTAATATATTGCGACCGTGGACAAGTCAAAGGGTTAAGGTGTGGCAACGGGTATATGCATGTCTAGGATTAGATCTAGGGAGAGCTTGGTACTTAAGCGGTCTTAATGACCCACCTCCTCTTCTCTGAAATCCTACCTAGTGCATAGTATTCGTTCATCTTAGCTCACGAGACTTGTTAACAGGCCAAGATAAGTGAAAATCGTAATTAAGGGAAAATTACTGAAATGCCCCTAAGGACGAAAATAACCAAAATACCCCTAGGTGTTGAATGTAAGTTTTGTGGATGCGACATGCATACATATGATATTCTGCTTAAGTTGCATATAGGTTGGGAATTATGGAACGGAGGAAGTGTATGATGATCGCATGGTTGCTTGACAATCGTGGATCCACCAACGACTTTTAAAGCCCAATATGTAAATGAAGGTAGTTCCACAACCGGGCTACCATGGTGTGTGGGTTGGGTGGGTCGATATTTATATCTCCACATGGTGTGACGGTGGACGAAGCCGGTGTGTAGCGGATGGATAATTTGGATGGGATTGCATTGCATGATTGATGAATGATGTTTTTTTTGAATGCTTGTTTTTGCCGAGGGTTGTACACACTGAGTTTACGAAAACTCACCCCTCTCTTTTATTTTATTTCCAAGTGATGCTCAGTAGAAGGTTCGATGTTTGGAAGGACTTTGGGTGGCCAGCTAGCAAGATGATTTGGACTTGGGTTTTTTTTCAAGCATTTAAGTTTTTACTTCTTTTTAAGTATGTTCCAGACCAGATTGTAATAAGGTTTTCATTGTTTTATTATTACTTGAATTATTATTATTTTCAATGTAATAACAAGAAGTTGAACATGGGTTTTCTAAATTATAGTATGTGTTCTACGTTTTCGTAATTAAATTTTTAAATGATAAGTTTTCTTAAATCAAATGTTTCAACAAGGTTTTTGTAACTGAAAGGGTGTGTTTTTTTTTAAGTTAATTAAGGTTTCTTTTATTTTAAGAAGGGTTTTCAATGAAAACACAGTTTTCGCTAAAACACTTCAATGTGACATACCAGATTCGGCCAAAATGTCTAGACCGAGTTTGGGGTGTTACACTCAAGCACAATCCCTTGCCCCTTAACCACTAGACCAGCAGGCCCATTCTGTTAAGTTCCTACCAATTAATTCTTATAAGCCCATTAACCAAAAGTCAAGCTTTATTCAAATAAAACCCAAAATTTAGCCCAAGTTAAGGCTCGAACTTCTGTAAAGTTTAGCCAACTTCTGTAAAGAGAAGTCTATCCTAACAGGAATGAAGTGTGCAGACTTGGTCAATAAATCCATGATAACCCAAATAGAATCCTTCTTAGTGGGTGTTAGAGGCAACCCACTAACGAAGTCCATCGTTACTCGCTCCCATTTCCACATCAGTATCTTCACCGACTGTAGTAACCCCAAAGGCAACTACTGCTCAGCCTTAACTTGCTTACAAGTCAGACAGCGAGCAACGAAATCAGTCACCTCACGCTTCAACCCTGGCTACTAGTACAACTCTTGGAGATATTTATACATCTTATTTCCACCAGGATGCATAGTGTACGGACTACTATGCGCTTCCCTCAAAATCAAGAGCCTTAAATCCTCATCATTAGGTACACAGATCCTACCTCGGAAGCACAATACCCCATCATCATTCAGCCCAAAATCTGTAGTAGTCCCAGTCTCAACCTGACGAAATCGGATCCCGAAAGTCCTATCCTCTAACTGCTTAACTCTAATTTGGTCAATCCATGTCGGCTTCACTTGAAGTTCTGCCAGAAGACTCACATCATCATAAAGGCTCAATCGAGCAAACATCGCTCTCAGATCAGTCATAGCCCTTCGGCTTAATGCATAGGCCACCACATTGGCCTTACCCGGGTGATACTCAATACTCAGTTGTAATCCTTAAGCAGCTCAACCCATCGACCCTGCCTAAGTTTAATTCCTTCTGAGTGAAAAGATACTTGGGGCTCTTGTGATCAGTGTAGATAGTACACTTCTCACCATACAAATAATGCCTCCAAATCTTTAATGTAAAGACAACTATAGCCAACTCCAAATCATGCATCGGATAATTAGCCTCGTGAGTCTTAAGCTATCGAGACGCATAGGTAACTACCTTACCGTCTTGTATCAAGACGCAACCCAAACCCACATGTGACGCGTCACTATAAACTACAAAGTCCTTACCAGGCTCAGGCTGTATCAGAACTGAAGCCTGAGTTAACATGGTTTTGAGCTTCTCAAAGCTCTCCTACTGTGTGCCAGTCCAAACAAAGGGGACTCCTTTACGTAGTAACTTAGTCAACGACGCTGCGATCAACGAGAACCCTTTTACAAAACGTCGGTAATATCCTACCAGTCCCAGAAAATTACAAATCTCCGACACATTCCTCGGTTTTTTTCAATCCAACAAAGCCTCAATCTTACGAGGATCCACACGAATCCCCTCAGCAGAAACTACATGACCTAGAAATGTCACTTCCCAATGCCAGTACTCACACTTGCTAAACTTCGCATACAACTATTTTTCTCGAAGAATCTGTAGAACCATTCTTAAATGCTCATCGTGCTGATCCTCTATCTTAGAATACACCAAGATGTCGTCGATAAATACCACTGCAAACAAATCCAAGTAAGGCTGGAACACACGGTTCATCAAGTCCATGAACGCCACTGGTGCATTTGTCAACCCAAAGAGCATAACTAGGAACTCATAATGTCCACAACGAGTCCTAAATGCCTTCTTATGCACATCGGCCTCTTTAACCCTTAACTGATGATAACCTAATCACAGATCGATCTTGGAGAACACAGAAACCCCTCTGAACTGATTGAATAAATCGTCTATCCTCGGAAGTGAGTATTTATTCTTAATTATCAACTTATTTAACTGACAGTAATCGATACACATCCTCATCGTACCGTCCTTCTTCTTTATGAACATAACTAGTGCTCCCCATGGAGACACACTAGGACAAATAAACCCACGATCTAACAACTCCTGAATTTGAGCCTTAAGTTCTACCAGCTCTTTCGGTGCCATTCGATAAGGGGCGATAGACACTGAAGTTGTACAAGAATTCAACTCGATCCCAAATTCTACCTCATGACTTGGAGGCAATCCCGATAAATCCTCTGGAAAAACATCCAAAAAGTCCTTCACAGTACGGATGTCCTTAACCGAAGAGTCCACAGAATCAGAAACACTGATGTAGGCCAAGTATGTCTCATATCCCTTTCTCACAAGCTTCTCTACTACCAACGCAGATATCACATTACTTAGATAATTCTGTCATTCTTCAATCACGACTATCTCATTATCCCCCTCGGTCCTCAGAACAACCCTCTTCTCAGCACAATCTAGACTTATACGATAATTCACCAACCAGTCCATGCCTAGAATTAAGTCGAACTCCCCAAACAGAAGTTCCATCAGATCAGCCAAGAATACTATTCCTTGGACTTCCAACAGAATGTCTCTAAACAGTTTATTGACCCTAATAGACTGCCTCAACGGACTCACCACTAAAACCTCACTAGAAGTGCTCTCACACGGAATTCCCAAAGTCTCAGACACAAAACATGCAACATAGGAATGTGTAGAACCTATGTCTATCAGTGCAACATAAGGTACATTAGAAATGAAAAACGTATCCGTGATGACGTCTAGAGCATCTCTATCCTCACGGTGACGAGCATCGTAGATAGGTTCAGACTGCCTCGCCTCAGTCGGCCCAGCACCCTTACCTGGTGCTCTCTGACCTCGACCCATACCGTTACCACCCCTAGCCTGTCCTCAGCCCCTAAGTGGCTGCTGTACCCCTCTCTGTGGCTGCATAGTCTCAACAATCAGAGCTTGCATCTGGTTACCCCTCAGTGGACAATCTTTAACTCGATGCTCAGTCGACCCACACCTCAAACAAGCTCTAATAGCCCCCCAACACTCGCTTGGATGACGTCTATTACAAAGCTGACACATCACCACCCCAACAGAAACAGCAACAGTAGGCCCAGCTCTCATGAGCCCATCAGTCCTGGCCTTTTTCATAGGCCTCATCCCTATACTCGAAGGCTTAGAATCCCTTTTGGCCTTCCCCTTCTCACGGTTTTGGCGCTCAGAGCGCTTCACCTCCTCGGCTATCTTGGCCTTCTCGACCAAGGCTGAGAAATCCCGCTCCCTCTGAGGAGCTATCAAAACTCGCAGACTGTCTCGAAGACCATTCTCGAATCGAACACAGTGCTCATACTCAGTCGTCACCATACCCTTCGCATAGCGACTCAGTCTCAAAAATTCGGCCTCATACTCGGCCACTGAACGGTCACCCTGAGTGAGATTTAGGAACTCACGTCACCTAGCATCAGTGTAGCTAGCTTCCACGTCCTTACTCTAATAAGCCGTCTTAAACAGATCCCATGTCAATCTATCGGGCTGAGTGCCTTCCTTAATTGTCAACCACCATTGATACGCTTCATCGCGAAGAAGAGATACAACCCCCTTAAGCTTCTGCTTATCAGTAAAGTCCAAATCATCCATTATGCGCTCTGTAGCCTCTATCCAGTACTCGGCCACACTCGGAGCAACTCCAGCGATGCCCCTAAACATCTCAGCCCCATTTGACCTGAGCCGTTCTGTAACCGACCCACGGCCTCTAGATCCAGTATTGGCACCAACAACCCTCTCCAGAATCCGCAGCATGGCCTAGGATAGTGCGTCATCCCAACCGCACGATTACGAGACTCAAAGTGATCCTCGAATGTGTGACACCAGCGTCTTGCTAGTTTTCAGATTACAAATCATATCAGATGCGAAGGAATCTGCTCGAATCCCTCTACGACCTCTATTTCGGTCTCTAGTACCCCATCTACAAGTACCACGTGTGCTCATCATAACTAACTAATTAATCTGTATTAAGAGTTTTATGCAAATCAGTTTAAAGTTCCAATAATTATTAGCATATATTTTATGCAAAATAGTATCAGAGTTTCAGAGTCAGTTATCGCGAGAAGCAATCTCACCCCAGTTTCACTCCACACTACCTATAGTGTTTCAATAACGTACTACCCATAGTAGTCTCATAACACATACACAGTATTTCAGTATAAACATGCTTTTCAACAGTACATATTAGAGTTTCGAAGAACTTACAGGATCAGTGCTGGAGGCACGGTGTACCACATACTTGTTATAAAAAATATTTCAAATCGTTTTACGAATTATTTTCTTAAAACCAAATTTTGAAATCCAAATCCACAGCCGAGTTTTGTGACCTGGCTCTGATAACACAAAATGTAACACTCTCAAACCCGGCCTAAACGTTATGGCTGAATCTGGCGAAGTCACATGAGAATGTATTTAAAATTGTGTTTACCCAAGAACCGTTCCAATTACCACCTTTTACTTAACTCCAAAAACATATATTGATTAATTTGCTTGAAAACATTTCTTAGTTCACAGAAGTTTAAGAACAAATAAAGTTGCAGTTCCAAAATCTATAAACAGTATTTCAAAATTCCGAACTTAAACCAAACAGTTTGAAACTAAAAATTACATAATTACTCTCAACTATAGCAATTAAAATAATAAAAGCATTAAAAACATTTAAAACCAAAGTGTGTGTAGCAGTGGTCACCGTCGAGCCCTCTGCTGCACCGATCCACCTACTGTTGGGGATTACCTGACAAACAAATAAAATAAAGGGGTGAGTTTTTGGAAACTCAATATGTACATCCCCACAGTAAAGTATGTATGTAAGCAGATAGCAATCAAACAGTCATAATCGAGCCGGAGCTCTCAACAGAATCAGTGTAGGCCTTAGCCCACCCAGAATAGTATCAAATACATTTGGGCCTTAGCCCATACAGACATACATGCATATCTATCAGAACAGTAATGCCCACCAAACCTGCACACCATCTTCGTCCAACCCATCACACCATGTGGGGATAAAATCAACCCACCCAGCCCTATACACCAAGTATGGGGATAAAATCAACCCATCTAACCCTACACACCAAGTGGTACCGTATACGGTACGTATCAGATATATGCAGCATATTTGCCAGATGACAGGCTAATAGCCTTTCAGTCTTCCTTCTCTTCAACCACAAACCCAACCCAATGCAATGCAACATGAATAATATGGCATGCTCATATGTAGATATCAAATCATAACATCATCATCAAATCAGAACAAATACACATGCTTTAATTATCATACTTTTACATACATCTTAGTATCATATCAGAGTATAGGGGTCTAAGTAACGCTTACCGACCCTACATTCAGGTCACAATCGACTTGGGTGACCCGTGCAACCTTGCAGAACATTTCAAACAAATCAGGCTCACACGCCCGTGTGCCCTACTTATGTGGGCCCACACGCCTGTGTGGCTCACACGGCCTAGATTGGCCTTGCCCGTGTGGATCACACAGCCTGGCCCAAGATCCCACACGCCTGTGTGGTTCACCCGTGTGGCCCATACAGCCCAATTGGTCAGGCCCGTGCCTCGCAAACGGCCTTGCCAGCCTCACACGACCGTGTCCGTCATGCCCATGTGGCGCGCGCACAACCTACTTCGTCGACCACACAGTCGTGTCTCGCCACATGGCCTCCACATGGGCAGTCCACACGCCCGTGTGGCGTCGACAGTAGCATTTTTAACTTTTACTGAAACGCGATTTCAAATCTATTGGAATACACACCTGGTCTCAATTGAAGCCTAAAGCAACCCTGAACACTCTAGAACCTATTATTGTCAATCGTAAGCCAAATTTCAGTCTCTTGATTCAAATAGTTCAGAATAGACAAATCCTGAAACGAGAGATCTACTTACCTTCAACAACTAACGGCGATTACTCGCTGTTTAGAACCTCGATTAGTGATACATAGAACCTTGATTGTCCCCTAACCAGCAAGTTAAATCCCTCTAAAACGATCTCAAAAAGAAACCACATAATTTAACAAAACTGTACTTACTGAGCCGACGAAATTGCTAGCAGTACGCTAAGACTAATCGAAAGAAAGAAGAAAAAACGGAGGAGAGAGGTAAAAGAAATAAAATTTCGGTAGCAAGGGGTTTGGGAAAAGGAGAAAACGGTATAGAGAGCAAAAAGAAAAAAGAAAAAAATAATAAACCAGGTTAGGCAAACATCTGATAAACCCTACCCCTTTTAGTGTTTTACTCCAACTCAAACGTTTGCACAGCTTATCAGTAAAATAAAGCCACACTCACGGCTCAAACTCGGGATCTCAGGCACAATCCCTTGCCCCTTAACCACTAGACCAGCAGGCCCATTCTGTTAAGCTCCTACCAATAAATTCTTATAAGCCCATTAACCAAAAGTCAAGCTTTATTCAAATAAAACCAAAAATTTAGCCCAAGTTAAGGCTCGAACTTGGGACCTCCCAAACACACCCCAGAGTACATAACCTCTTAAACCACATATATTTTATACCAAAATGATTCAAAACAAAAGTCCCAATATTTCCATGCTCAACAATCACAAAAGCCGAAATTATAGAAATTTAGGGTGTTACACTAATGTGGTTCTTTTGACCACTATCTTAGAGACTGCCCAGAAAAGCTCGTAAAAGATACTGTCTCAAGAGGCAGACCACCTCAACATCCTGGTAATGTTAGTGGTAGTCAAGGTGTGACAAAAGATTCAACAGACAAATCTGAAGCTAGAGCACCGGCAATAACATATGATATACGTGGAAGAGAGGATGCTTCTACACCTGATGTTATTACTAGTACATTTTCTCTTCTTGACACTGATATTACTGTTTTGATTGATCCTGGTTCAACACATTCATACATATGCACAAATTTAGTGTTTGTTAAAAATTTACCTATTGAATTCACTGAATTTGTGGTTAAAGTTTCAAACCTCCTAGTCCGGTATGTTATTGTTGATAAAGTTTGTAAAAATTGTCTGTTGATAGTAGATGGTTATTATCTCTCGGTTGATTTGATGCTACTTCTCTTTGATGAATTTGATGTAATTTTGGGAATGGATTGGCTAACTCAACATGATGCAGTGGTGAATTGTAAACAGAAATACATTGCGTTGAAATGTTAGAATGGTGAATTACTCCTTGTTGAATCTGATAAACTAGATGAGTTGTCTAATGTGATTTCAGCTTTATTGACACAGAAATATATCAGAAAGGGATATGATGCTTATCTTGCATATGTGTTAGATACTAAAGTATCTGAGTCAAAAATTCATTTAGTGTCGGTTGTTTGTGAATTTCCTGATGTATTTCTGGAAGAGTTACCTAGTTTATCACTAGTTAGAGAAGTAGAGTTCTCTATAGACCTTGTTTCGAGGACAACACCGATATCCATAGCACCCTACAAAATGGCTCCTACCAAATTGAAATAGTTAAAAGCACAGTTGCAAGAATTGACTGACAGAGGCTTTGCTCGACCAAAGTTTTCACCTTAGGGTGCACCAGTTCTATTTTTAAAGAAGAATGATGGATCATTAAAATTGTGTATTAACTACAGACAATTGAACAAAGTCACAATAAAGAACAAGTATCCATTGCTTCATATTGATGACCTGTTTGACCAGTTGAAAGGTGCCATTGTATTTTCAAAGATTGATCTTCGTTCTGGCTATTATTAGCTATGCGTGAAAAATCAGATGTTTCAAAGACAACTTTTAGAACCAAGTATGGGCATTATGAGTTTCTTGTGATGTTGTTTAGTTTAACAAATGCACCTGCAGTATTCATGGATTTAATGAATAGAATTTTCAATCCATATTTAGACAGGTTTGTAGTAGTATTTATTGATGATATTCTGGTTTATTCCCGAGATGAAAATGAACATGCTGATCATTTGATAATTGTATTGCAAACTCTGCGTGAGAAACAATTGTATGCCAAATTCAGTAAATGTGAATTTTGGTTACGGGAAGTTGGTTTTCTCAAACATATAGTATCTGCAGAGGGTATTAGAGTAGATCCGAATAAAATTTTAGCTATTGTTAATTGGAAACTACAAAAGAATGTGCCTAAAGTAAGAAGTTTTCTGGGACTAGCTGGATATTATCAGAGATTTGTTAAAGGATTTTTAATGATAGCTTCTCTGATGACTCGCTTGTTATAGAAGGATGTGAAATTTGAGTGGTCTGATAAATGTCAATAGAGTTTTGATAGATTGAAAGCCTTATTGACAGAAGCACCAGTGTTTAGTTTCAGCCTGAATCGGCTAAAGAATTTATAATTTACAATGATGTATCATTAAATGGTTTAGGTTGTGTATTGATGCAAAAAAGGTAAAGTAATAGCCTCTGCTTCAAGACAACTAAAACCACATGAGAAAATTTACCCAATAAATGATCTTAAATTGGCAGCCATTATATTTGAGTTGAAAATATGGGGGCATTACTTATTTGGTGAAAAGTGTCACATATTCACTGATTATAAAAGTTTGAAGTATTTGATGTCGCAGAAATACTTGAACTTAAGACAGCTCAGGTGGCTTGAATTATTGAAAGATTATGATCTTATCATTGATTATCATCTGGGAAAAGCTAATGTGGTTGTTGATGCTTTACGCAAAAAGTCTTTATTTGTCTTACGAGCAATGAATACTCAATTGTCATTATCAGAAGATGGTTCGATCATAGCTGTGTTAAAAGCTAGACCCATGATTCTGCAACAAACCTGTGAAGCTCAGAAGAGCGATGATGAATTCCAAGCTAAATGGGTACAAGGTGAGTTAAATTCTGATTCAGAATTTCAGATAGGGTCTGATGGGTATTTGTTATTTAGAGGCAGAATATGTGTACCAAAGAATTTAGAATTGGTACAGAAGATTCTATATGAAGCTCATAATGGTAATATGACTATTCATCCTGGTAGTAATAAAATGTACAATGATTTGAAAAAGATGTATTGGTGGTCAGGAATGAAATAGGATATTTTTACATTTGTATCTAAATGTTTGATATGTCAGCAAGTAAAAGCTGAACATCAAGTGCCTTCGAGATTATTACAGCCAGTTACAATACCAGAATAGAAATGGGAAAGAATTACCATGGACTTTGTATCGGGGTTACCCCTATCTCTGAAAAAGAAAGATGCTATTTGGGTAATTATTGATCGATTAACAAAGTCTGCACACTTTATTTCGGTACGTATGGATTTTTCCTTGGATAAATTAGCTGAATTATATGTTTCTGAGATTGTCAGATTTCATGGAGTGTCGGTTTCTATTATTTCTAATAGAGATCCTCGGTTTACATCCCGATTCTGGAATAAGTTGCAAGAAGCATTGAGTACTCAATTACATTTTAGTATCGCATTCCATCCACAAACTGATAGACAATCCAAATGTGTTATACAAATTTTAGAAGATATGCTTTGGTGTTGTGTGCTTGAATTTGAAGGTAATTGGGAAAATTATCTGCCTTTAGTTGAATTTGCTTATAACAATAGCTATCAGTCCATCATTAAAATGGCATCGTATGTTGCTTTGTATGGTCGTAAATGTAGAACTCCATTATATTGGACAAAGCTCAATGAGAAAAAGATACACGAAGTAGACTTAGTCCGTGAAACTGAAGAAATGGTAAAAGTAATTCAAGATAGTTTAAAAGTAGCCTTAGATCGTCAAAAGTCTTATGCCGATCTTAAACGAAAAGAAATAGAATTTCAGGTCGGTGACAAGGTATTCTTGAAAGTATCACCTTGGAGGAAAGTTCTCCGGTTTGACCATAAAGGAAAACTGAGTCCACGATTCATCAGACCATATGAGATTATTGAAAGAATTGGACCTTGTGCTTATCGGTTGGCATTACCACCAAAACTTGACAGAATTCATAATGTTTTCCATGTATCCATGTTACGACGGTATAGATTAGATCCTTCACATGTTATTTCTCTGACAAAAATTGAGATCCAGCCTGAAATGACTTACAATGAAGAACTGATCAAAATCTTGGTGCGTGAGACAAAAGAATTAAGAATAAAAACTTTAGTAAAAGTTCTTTAGCAACGACATGGGATTGAAGGAGCTACTTAGGAACCAAATGATACCATGAGAAAGCAATACCCGAACCTTTTTATGGAAAGATTTTCGAGGATAAAAATTCTTTAGGGGGAGAGTTGTAACAACTTATTTTTAGTGAAACCGAAATAATGGTTTTGGGACCACAAATCCGAGCCGAAAAGAAAATTTATTTTAATATTATTGCATAGTTTGCATTATGATAGGAATGTCATATGAAAATTATGATAAAATTTTTTTTTACCAATTTTGTCTTTAATTATGCAAATGACCAAATTCCATAAAATGCAAAAGTTGAGTTCTAGTAGTTATAAGTACCAAATAGCTATGGAATTCAAAACTTGAGGTCCTTATATGGTAATTAGACCATTAAAGAAAATTTAGTAGATATGTTTGATGAATCATTCATGGAAAATTAGAAAAAGGCAAGGACAAAATTGGAAAGTGGAAAAATTAAAATATGATAATCAAATTAAATAGAAAATATCATCTTATTTTCATCATCTTCCCCAAAATTTCTATGGAAACCCTAGGGAAGAGAAAAACAAGCTTTCTTGGCTTAATTGAATAAGTATTCTTGTCTCATTTTTAGTCATTTTTATATTTTTGAGATTGGAATAGCTTAATCTATCTATTTTGAGGATAAATTTGAAAAGTTATCAAAGTATAGAAGTTTTGCCATGGATGAATATGCTGAAATTTTGAAATTTAAGGTAGAAAATGAAAGGTTGTTGATAGATAAACAATTTTTACAAAGTGAATTTTAATGAAAATATTATTTAGGGATTAAATTGTAAAGATATAAAAGTTATGGAAAAATTCTAAATTTTGTGAATACATGTGCTGTAAAGGTTATATGAAAATTTCGGTTAGGCTTGGAATAAGGATTAAATTGCATGAATTTCATTTTGCGAGCTTAGGGATGAAATCGTCATTTGTGAAAAGTATAGGGGCAAAATAATTTTTTTGCCTAGGATGTGAATTGAATTAAATTGAGAATGAAATGGATTAATTGATGTTAAATTCATTTATATAGATCCTAAAAGACCTAATACTGAGTTGGATCAAGCAAAATAAAAAGTTTCGGGTTAGTAGATTTCGTATACGAATAAGTATCGAGGTAAGTTCGTGTAACTAAACTGTGTATATTTTTATCTTTAAATTAAATTTTGTATATGTGAATTGTATAATTGCCATGTATGTGAAATTGATTGAATATCCGATAATGCTCGAAAAATGCCAAGTCTCGTTTGAATAAATGAAATTTAATGGATACAGAATTACCCGTATTAGTTGTGGTCCAACATATGTTGTGGACACACCATAGCTCTTACAAGCATCCTATTATAAGCCCTTTCGAGTTTCTCATATAAAGTTCTTGCGAGCTTCCCGATAATAGCTCTTCGGAGCGTCTAGATAGGTTGTGATCCTACATTTGTTATGGACACACCTTAGCTCTTATGAGCATTCCGATTAGAGGTTCTTTATGAACTTCCCGTTAAATTGGCTCTTTGTGACCTTCCCGATAGTGCTCGCTAGAACTTCCCGATACTGGCTATCTGGAGTATCCTGATATGGTTCTTTGTGAACTTTCTGATATGGTTTTTTGTGAACTTCCCAATTATTGATCTTATGAGCTTCCCGTTATATAGCCCGGATAAGCTTCGAGATAGGCTCTTTATGAGATTCGCGAAATGGCTCTATGTGAGCTTCCCGTTACAAGGCTCGAGAATGTGCTTCCAGATTATGTGCCCTAAGTGGGTACCCCAGGAAATGTATTGACGAATTATAGTAGTGTACACTAAAGTGTACTATATGAGTGTATCCATCGATATTTCAAATAAATTCAACAGGTAAAGTTCTGACATGGCTAAACTGAACTTGAAATGATTGTCATTAAAGTGTACATGTAATATGAAATAATGATATGGAAAGCATATGTAAATGAAATACATTAAATGATGAGCTCATCCATGTTCTTGGTATTATGTAAATTATTTGACTAACATGATTGGTAAAGTTGTGTTTTAGGCTATAAGCCAAATTTCTTGGATGCATTATTGTATGCTTATCTTAAATGTAAATATATGGTAAGTTAAATTCCTGTTATATAACTTACTAAGCATTAAATACTTACCAGGTTTTCTTTTCTCTATTTTATAGTGCTCGAAAGCTCGTAAAGGTTGGAGATCGGTCGGAGTATCATCACACTATCCTCCAGCTTGTTTTGGTATAAATAGAAAACTTACTTTGACATAATGGCATGTATAAGCTAATTTTACTAATGATGATACGTAAATGGATATTTGTAATCTAGCCATTGGAATGGCTAGTAATGGTATATTTTGGTATGATAATATAAAGTTATATCATGTTTAATACATACATGTATAAGGTATGGTTAGATTGAATTAGGGTAAAATATATATATTCTTGCAAAATGGTAAGTTTGACTATATGAATGTATGAAATGTTATACTATACATCTTAATGATGTTTGCTTAGTTTCATGCCTGAAATTGGTTGGTATATATATGCACAAGTATTATTGTAGGTTATTGGCAAATTTGGGTGAGAAAAAAGGCTAGGAAATGACATTATTTTGTTCACATGGGTAGACACACGGGTGTGTGTCTTGATCGTGTGTGACACACGGCCTAGCACACGGGTATGTGGTTTGGCTGTGTGTTCCCTGCATCCTAAAATTGAGAAACAGAATGCTTAGAATTGGGCACATAGGCAGACACGCGGGGGTGTGTCTTAGTCGTGTGAGATACACAGCCTAGAACACGAGTGTGTGTCTTGTTCGTGTGAAACCTACACCTAATTTGCGAAAATTAAATTGACCACACGGCCTAGCATACGGGCGTGTGGTGGGCCGTGTGGCATAAGTCAGAGAGTTACACAAGTAAGGACACGGGCTGGGATATGGCCGTGTGCCTCACATCGAATGCCCACATGGTCTGAGACATGGGCATGTCACTTGGCTGTGTGAGCCACACGGCCTACTCACATGGGCATGTGAACCCTATATTCAAGAAAAAATTTTAAATTTCGCGAAAAATTCTCTGAGATCCTAATTTAGTCATGACTTGACCTTAATGTTTAAATTGGCCCTCGATGGTCCATTCAAGGAACAGTATGATTATTTTCGGATATGAATAGCAAATGATATGAATTATCTGTATTTGTTCTGTAAACTCCGGTAATACTTTGTAACCCTGTTCCGACGACGGTTACGGGTTAGGGGTGTTACATAAAGGCATAAATTAAACTTGATGATTACAGCTTAATCTCAAATAAGGGAATAAAATCAAATTGGTAGGGATTTATTATGTCTTTATTTAGTAAGCATTTAGTCTATTTTTGCTATGATAATAATAATTGAGATTAATTTGAAAGATATGTATACTTAAGTAGCATAAATATCAAAATTCTTATTCTTAGCATAAGTATATTAAATTCATAATTTTGGGAAGAATGTTTTTCTAAAGAAATTTTTCAAAGGTGTTTCAAAGGGATTCTCTTTAATTTGTGCATTACTCAGGACGAGCAATGAATTAAGTTTGAGGGTGTGGAAACACGAAAATATATACATTTTTCATGCCCTTTTTAACTCAAATCATGCATTTTCATAGTTATTCTTGTCGAAAAATATATAATAATTATAAAAAAATTAAATTGTACTTAAATTATTAACATGTGAAATTTTCATTAATTTTATAATAAATATTGATTAATTTTGATTTATTTTCAATAGATTCGGCTAAAGATGACTCGACAAGCACTGCTAGAAGTGAAAAACCGAGAAGCAATTTTTGCATCATCAAGGCGAATTAATTTTTCAACCTAAGACGGTCCAATTTATGAATATTAATTCATAATATAATTAATTTTAATCTTAATCCAATTCATGTTGCGTTAAATAATTATTATTAATTAAATTATGAAAGGAAACCCAGTTGTGATAAACTGAGAGGACCAATCCAATTGAGCAATGCGTTCCCCAAAATTGTCCCACATGCTGACCCAATTAGCTTATTTATCTGATTATTTGGCTTGCAAAATATCCCTTGAAGCTTCCTTGAAATTGCATTCAAACCCCTCCACTTATCAAGCTTTTGTAGATTTGCCCCTAGTTAAATTTAGCAAGTTTGAAAACTTTAAATTTTTCACATGTGTGGCCAGCCATTGAGGGAGTCAATGGCTGCTGATTTTTACTATTTTTAGCTGCCTACTCAACCTATAAATACTCCCCTTTGCTGCTCATTTCAAACACAACTTTCGTCCTTTCATTCCTTACTTCTCTCTCACTTTCTCTCTTCAAAAACCTGCCTTTGTTCTCCATTTTTCCCTTCCATTCCCTTGTCAATTTCCCCTCTTGGAAAAGAGCAAGTGCTCGTAGAAGTCTCGGTTCAACAAGAATAAGCAAAGAAGGAGGAGCGGAGGAAACTAGTCAAGCTTCAGAGAAACACCAGATTTGATTCTAGTTCTCTATCCTTTAATTTTTATTATTGTTGTTATGAACATGCCTATGAATACTTGATATGTTGATATGTTTAATTTAATTAATATGGCTCAAATTTAATTCGTGTTTGGTTGACTACATTTCATCCACTTAAGTTATTAAAATTATATTTTTATTGTTATAGGTCTTGGTAAGTTGTTTGATTAAGTAAAATCATGATTAAGTTATTCTTGAATTACAATTGTAAGGTAACTAATGAATTAATTATTTAATCATGTTGAAATTGTAATTAATTGACACAATACTTAATTAGTGCATGTTTAATCTTCTAAGGTAGTCGAGGGTTAAATTAGCGACGGTATGAAACAGTACATTAGCCTTGCATAACTTGCAAGATTATTGCGATTAAATTGTTTCAAGGTAGGAATACATTGTTACCTCACTTGATCTTTTATGTGCTTATGAAAATTGATTAATTATTTGAATTGGCATTGGAAAATTTTCAAGAGGTTAGTTAATTTAATAGGTACATATGAGTAGTAGTTAACAAATTACCAAGTTGCTTTGAATTTATTCGTAACAACATGAACATGAGTTTAGTAATTCTAAGTTAAGAAATGTAATTAATCTAACATAATTATGTCATCTTAATTAAAATCATATATTGAAATCGTGCATTAGAACTTTTATTTTTATTTTTATTTTATTTTATTTTACTTAGTTAAACTTTAGTTTTTAATCACTTCCTCCAAATTAAAATATTTTTCTTCACCAAAGTGTTTTTAATTGCATTCATAAATAATTCCCTTCAAAATCTCTGTGGGTACGATAACTCGACATTTACCTGTCACTTTATTACTTGTAGTGATTGTGTACACTTGCACATTTCCGCCGTTCCAAACCCATAATTAATTAATTTTAATCATTAATTAAGGTACTAATTAAACATAACTGAGGGTCAATTTACTAAATTTCCCTTAGAAACACTCACTACACAATTTTAATCTATCACAACAAGTGATCAACTAGGCAATTTCGAGCTTAAATTCTAGTTATCTCGGTCCTCTTCATGATTCGAAGCTTCAACAGAGGTAAAGTAGGCGTTACCACCTTTCCAAAGTTATATTAAACACTATTTTTAATTAACTATGCTAATCAAAATTCACTCTCAAAGATACCTTACCGGATTTGTAACATCAAGTCAAAAACTCGATTCCTCACAAAATCGACCTATCCAGCCCTCCTAATCACTTCCAAACATCAATACTAAACCAATTGCACATAAACTAAGTGTGACAGCCCTAATTTGACCCCAGTCGGAAAGTGGTTTCGGGACCACAAAACCGAGTCATAAAAATAATTAGATGTTATATTCGGTGCTTATTATATGTGAAAGTTCATGTGTGAAAATTTCATGCTTTGATCTTGTCAATTGTATGTGAAATTATTAAATAGGACTTATGTGAAATTTTTTGAAAATGCTATAGGCTAATTTGTAGTGGCCAAATAACTTATAGTATGAAATAGGTGGATTTGCATGTCAAAATTCCCATCTTAAGGTGTAGTGGCCGGCCATCATGATGAGAATAAATGGAATATGCATTTTAAATTAGCACTATGAGATTTAATGGCTTTATTATCATAAAATAAAGAGAAATAAAATAACAAAATGATGAAAAGGACAAAGCTTGTCCATCTTTGTTGTTCATAGCTGAACTTAAGAAAACAAATAGGGGAAGGGAAGCTCTTGAATGTTCGGTCACTTGGGGAAGAAAAATCCAAGGTAAGCTCATGGTAGTTTGCTTCTATCTTGATGTTTATGAGTTCCTTTCTTGATTCTACCTTAACCCATGAAGTATATTTTGGTTTTTGGTTGTGTTGTGAGCATTCGGTCATGAATTGAAATGTAGGAAATGGTTGTTGTTTCGTGTTCTTTTGATGAATAATGGTAGATGGGTGAAGTTGAGCCAAACAAATGAGCATATATGTGCATTAGATGCTAAGTGGGAAAACCGACTAACATGTTGTGTGTACTATGGCCGAATGTGAACTTGGATAATATTGAGTAATGTATGTGCTTTAAAATGATGGAATGGAGTGGATGCTTTAAATGTGTTATGAACAATTATAAGGTAAATTAAGGTTTGCTAAATTACCATTGTCATTGCCGAATATGTGCTTAATTAAAGAAGAATTTGTTGTTGAATGTTTTAAATAATTTAGATAGTTATAAATTAAGTCGAAGCTTGGTAAAATTGAATAATTGTGGCTTAATTGTTTAATGGCAATTGGCTATTATGGTGAAATGCAATGTTAATATTTAGTTGCTAGTGTTTATATGTGCGTTAGCCGAATTTGAACTTGAATAATGATTTGAGCACGATGTGTTGTATTGAGATTATGCTTAAGTGAAATTATAGATATATATGTGATGAAATTGATTGGTGATATACATGTTTAAATAATATGAATGCAAAGAGTTGTGAAACAGTAAATTGTAGTAAATCTGCTTGGGACAGTAGCTGTAATGTGAATGTGGAAAAATCACCATAAATTGTGGGAGTGGAGTTAGAAGCTGAATAAATTATGTAATTAAAGCTTAATGAGTCTAGTTTCAAATGAAATCAACGATAACATATTTTTACTTCTGTACAATTAGAAATTTGATTTGTAGTAAAGAGTGGTCAGATTAGTCAAACATTGAAACAAAGGAAACTTTAAGAAAAATCTGGTATTGTTTGGCCAAACTAAAAATTCTGAAAATTTTATGGATAAAAGATATATGAGTCTATTTTCAGGGAAATTTTACGGCAATTGATTTGGAGTTTCGTAGCTCCAGTTATAAATAATTTAGTGATTGTTGCTCAGGAAGATAGCTTATTGTGAATTTGTGATTATGTGGTAAACATTGATAAAAATTTGTTAATGAGTTGCTTAATGTTTTCTTATAAACTTACTATGATCTATATGTGTGAAAGTCGAATATATATATTATATTTCTGAAGTAATGCTTGAATAGTCGAATAATGACTAGTTTAAAATTTTTGAATTTAAGCTCAAGAGCAAAGAGGGTCGAAGTTGGATAGGGAAAAGAGAAAGTAATTGAGTAGCCTTTCAACCGCTCAAGTATATCCAAGGTAAGTTTTGAATAGTCACATTTAGTACGTAATTGATAATGTCTTGATATGTGTATGATAAATGTACTGCGATCTATTGATTCTATTTGAATATAGTTGAGTGACAAATAATTTATGTTAAGGCTTAAAGCCGAATAGACATTAGAAGTTAAGCTTGGAAAGTAAAATGGACATATATTCTTATGTATGTTATTGAGCCAAAAGTTATATGAATGGTGCCCATGTTATGCTCTTATTCGAAGGGAATAAATGAACTATGATTGTGAGATGTTATGTGAATTGAATTTTCTTACGAATAAGTATGCATGACATTCAGTGATGTTTATTCGGACTTAGGGTCCGCAGGCTATGTGCTGGAATTATATCTGGACTTAGGGTCCGCAGGTTATGTGCTGGAATTATATCCGGACTTAGGGTCCACAGGCTATGTGCTGGAATTATATCCGGACTTAACGTCTGCAGGCTACGTGCTTGAAATATGTCCGGGCTAAAGTCCCGCTGGCTTCGAGCTGGTATTATTTCGAGTTTAAATTCCCGCAGGCTTGTGCTGGTAATTGGTTTCAAGTCCTAAGACCTGACAGGCGTAATGCCAGTAAGTTAAGTAAGATTACGATATTGAATATTCGCAGTAAACCATCGTCGAGTAAGTACTATACATTTAAGATGTTCAGGTACGTATTACTTACTCATTGGTGAATTGATTTCGAAGTGAATCATTAGCATCAAAAAAGAATATATATATATATAAATATGATTGATGGTTATATTTGTGAATATGAGAATGATTTAATCGGTCATGGTATATTTGTATATGAATTATATGTTAAAATTTCTTTATGTACTCATGTACATTCAGTCAATGATTTTGTGAATTATTAGTATTAAAGAATGATACTTAAGTGTGAATGATTGTTATATCTACGAGTAAAACAATGACCTATTCGATCAAATGTTGTTAATATATGAGATTATTTGATTTAAATGCATCGTATGAACTTTAAGTAGAAGAAAACTATGTGCTGAGAAATCTATGTATATGTTTATGTGTATTCGGCCATGAAGTGATTTGAATTGAGAATAAGTCTGTTTAAATGAATGTTTCGATTTTCGATGAGTCTTTAATTGTTTGTGATACTTAAAACTTACTAAGCTTTGAAAGCTTACTCTGTTCTTTATTTCTCTGTTTTATAGATTGTTGATTTTGGCCACCGACTCGGGGATCGTCAGCAGTTCATCACACTATCGATCTTTGTGGTACAGTTATATTTTGGACTCGATATGGCATGTATAGGTTAGGCTAATGATAACGATGTTTTGAAATTGTAAATATTTTGGCCATACGAAAATGGCGTATAACTTAAATATCAGTATGTATTTCAGCTCGATCTCTGTTTATGTTTATTGACAATGTGAATGAGATAATTAAATGTTTAGTTCGGCAATACCTCTTAGCCTTAATTCGGTGATCAGATTCGGTTTAGGGGTGTTACACTAAGTATCAATTTCACATTTAAATCAATTTCACAAAAATCAGGAAAATTAATTCATGAAAATGATGAAATTCAGATTTCTTCAAATTACCTCACAAATCATGTTTAATCTTGACAAATAAAACCAAAAACCATTTAATAGATCCATTTTGAGTTGGAACATCCATTGATTTATGGATTTCCTCTCAAAATTTAAGATCCACCATTAAAGCCCCTTAAGCTTTTGAAGAAGATGATATTGATAAAAACTCTTTTAATTGACTCTCAAATCATGTACAAATGTTTCTAATCTTCATAAAAACAAGTTTAGGATTGAAGATTACCTATGATTCGCTCTAAATTCATTCATTAAAAATCTTGATTTAAGAAGCTTGAGAAATTTTAGAATATTTTTAGCTACTTTTGAGAATAATTTCAGGTGAATTAAGAGTATTTTGAGAAGGAAAATGGTTGGATCTATTATAAAAACTTGTTTTTGGTCAAATCAGAAAATTGGTTTTGGGACCACAAATCTGAGGTCAAAATAATTATTTTATTCTTATTTTAATGTTTACAGTATGTTATCATGTTGGTGTGAGAATTTCCTTAAGAAATTTTATCGTTTAATTGCTCAATTTGAGAAAAATGACTAAATCGCGTAAAGTGCAAAAGTGATGTTCTATTAGCTAAAGGTATCTAATGGCTATATAACTTTACATTTGAGGTCCTTAAGTGGTAAATAAATCATTAGTATGATAGTGTATGATAGTGGCATGGCATTTGGTGTACTTATTAAATGCTTTAAAGGTTAAATAAGTAAATTGATTATTAATGGTTAATTAAATTAAAACAAAACCAAAATTAAGCTTCATTATCATCTTTCTTTGGCTGAATATTGAAGAAGAAAAAGAAAAAATTTTGTTCATTTTAGGGTTCGGTCATTTGGGAGCTTAATTGGTAAGCTCAGTTTTTATGATTTTTACGTTTTTGAGATCGTTGTTTTGTATTCTAGCTAGCTTGTACCTTTAATTTCAAAACTGTTAAAGATTTTGAGAGTTGTCATTGTTTAATCTATGAGTTCTTTGATGTTTAATGTTGAAATATGAAAGCTTGATGATAGATTTTCATGTTTTGTAAAGTGATTTTTGACGAAAATGCTAAATAAGGATTAAATTGAGAAAAGTGTAATGTTAGTGGTTGAAATGTGAAATAAATGAAAATTATGGGCTGCTAAGGCATATGGTAATTCAGCTAGCATGGGTTAGTCTTGAATTTCATTAATTTGTGATTTTGTGAAATAAGGCCTAAATTGTAAAAAATGTGAAATTTGTGGGGCCAAAGGTAAATGTGTTTTAAAGTGTATTTTGGACTAAATTGAATGAATAAATGATTGAATAAGTCGATTTTGAGTATAATTAGATCAAGAAAAATGGAATACGGACTTAGATCGGGGAAAAGATAAAGTTATCGACTAATTGACTCGATTTGCTGTTTTAGCACCGAGGTAAGTTCATATGTAATAAGCATTGTTTTAATTATGCTTTAAATGCTTTGATATTGCATAAATTGTATATACGAGACTACAGTCATGTTCGATGACAAATCAAATATATGTGGAACTTAGTGTGCGAGATCGAGATAGCTTTGACTATATATATGGCACTTAGTGTGCGAGATCGAGATAGCTTCGACTATATATGGCACTTAGTGTGCGATTTAAGATAGCTTCGACTATGTACGGCACTTAGTGTGTGAGATATTGAGTATGACACTTATTGTGCGAAGCATGGAGTATTCAACAGCATTCCATGTATGTATGAACTTGTTATGGATTGGTACAGGTATGTACATGTATATTATGAGCTTAAAATCAAAGAAGTTACAAAGTTTGTATATAACCTTATGAATAAGCAGTTGAAAGGTTTGTTAATAATCATAAAGTAAATGATAATATGTTTAGATTGATGAATGTTGTATTTATGATTAGTTAAGTTTATATCATACGAGCTTACTAAGCTTATTAGCTTACTTTGTGTATTTTTCCCGTGTTTTATAATAATATTGAAGCTAGCTCAGATTCAGCGATCATCAGAGGCTTCATCGCACTATCGAACATCTATTTTGGTACTTTTGAAGTTATGTATGTATGGTATATGGCATGTATAGACTTGAGTCATTTTGAGTATGTTTGATGAACATGTGTTTTTAGGCCAATTGAGTTGGCTTGTGATTATGAATTTGTTAATGTAGTAAGTTGTGTAAATGGCTTTGTTTTAAGTTAGGTAATTTACCTATATTGAGTGAATGAATTTGAATTGATAATGCATGTTGGAATGGTTTAACTATATGAATTATATATGTGAATTATGTTTAGTAAGGAAAGTTGAATTGATAGGTAATTGAATAGTTAAATGGCATTGAATTGAGTACTGAATTTGTTGAAATGGATATAATATGATTGTGTATTGGTTGATGACTTTTGGCTACATATTTGTGTCTTAAAATGGTACCATTTTGGTTGTTTAGGTGAGCATGAATAAGGGTGGCAAATTGGCCTTGCAAATGGCCTATTTTTGTCCACACAGGCGTGTGTCTCAGCCATGTGTGACACACGGTCATGTTACATGGCCGTGTGTCCTCTAGTGTTGAAATTTAATTGAAGTTAGTATGCTCCACACGGTCTCACACATGGGCGTGTGACTGGCTGTGTGGTACAAGTCAGTATACTCCCTAATCAACACACGGGCATGTGACTTGGCCGTGTTGCATAAGTTAGTATGCCCTACAGTTTTGGGATGGCCTAGCACACGGCTTGGCACATGGGCATGTGTGGCCACTTCGAAGGGCACACGGGCTAGACACACGGGCGTGTGCCGTGTGACCCAAGTCAGTATGTATGCCCTGTTTTTACATGGCCTGAGACATGGGCGTGTCTGAAGTCGTGTGAGGCACACGGCCTATTCACACGGGCGTGTCATCCCTGTAAGGATGAAAATTTTTCTAAGTTTCCAAAATTTTCATATGTTATCGATTTAGTCCCGAACCATTTCTGAATCATGTTTAAGGCTCGCAGGCCCCTATAAGGGACAATGTGATTAGGTTGAATGATTTATGAGAATGAGTGTTTTATGTTTGATAAGTGTATGCTATATGTTGTAAATTGATCGGTAATACCTCATAACTCTACTCCGGCGACGGATACGGGTTAGAGGTGTTACATCTATTCTCTGATGGTAGATCTTTAAAACCATGCAAATAAAACAAAATTTATAGCTCTTGTTTTAAAACTGAAAAAACCCACCAGTATTTAAAAATTGGGGAATTTGCCTAATGGCCACTCCTATATTTCCTTTGTTTTACCATTTAATCCTTTCCCTCCAAAACTTCGAAATTTAAGGTTTATTTGCTAAATAAATACTCTAAATTTTCCTGTGTTTCACAATTAAACCCAATTTAATTAATAATTAAATTTAGCTCAAATTAACCCCTAATAAAAATTATTTTAAAATTCTTTTTCGACCCAAATTAATTATTTTCACTAATAATTATTTAATTACTTTAAAATTAATTGTCCAAAAATATTTTTCTTTTTTTGGATTATTGTTTAATCAATTTTAGATGAAATTAACCTCCTAAATTATATTAAAAATTACTAGAAAACCCATAAATTCCTAGTTTCACACTCGAAACCCGAAAAATATACCTGAAACTTCTAGAATTGGTTTTGGGATATTACAACTCTTCCCCTTTAAAAAGAAATTTTGTCCTCAAAATTTACCTAAATAAAATAGATACGGATATTGATATTTAATCACATCTTCCGACTCTCAAGTGGCTTCTTCAGTCTTATGGTTGTGCCATAAAACATTCACCAACGGAACCATCTTATTGTGTAGCACCTTGACCTCATGATCTAGGATCGCAACTGCTTCCTCCTCGTACGAAAGATCAGTTCAAACCTCAATCTCCTCAATAGGAACAATGTGAGAAGAATCAAATCAGTACTTTCAAAACATGGAGACATGGAAAACGTCATGATTACACTCTAGCTCAAGCGGCAACAACAAATAATAAGCAGACGGTCCAATCCGGTCGGCAACCTCATAATGGCCAATAAATCTCGGACTGAGCTTACTGTAACATCCCAAATTAGGGCCTAGTAGGAATAATGGTCTGAGACCACAAATTTTAGAAATAATTATTTTATGATTCTTATAAGGTTTATGTTATGAATGCATGCTTGTGTGAAAGTTTCATGAAAAAATTCTAAGCATAAAATGTCTAATTGCATTTTAGGGACCAAATTGAATAAAGTGCAAAACTTGCATTCTAGAAGCTTTAAGCATGAAATTGCATTAGATTATGAATTAGAGGGTCCTAATTAGCAATTTTACCAATTTTTAAAATTTTGGACAAAAATGGACATGCATAGGAAAAATTGGAAAGAGAAACCCTAAGGGCATTTTGGTTATTAGGTAATTAAAAAAATAAAAAGGGAAAATCAAACCAAAAATGTGTCCATCTTCCTCCTTGGCTACTGAAAATCACACAACGCCATAGCTAGGGTTTTGTTCAACATTTCCAAGCTCAATAGTAAGTGTTCCTTACCCTCGTTTTTAATGTTCTTTGTATTTTTAAAGTCCCGATAACATGGTCTACCCATTTCTAGCTATATTTTGAGCTAGGGTTCATGTATGAAAATTGATCCATGCATGACATGCTTGTATTTTGATGATTAATGGAGGAATATGAATGTTTGTTGCATGATGAACATATTTTATTAGGTGATTTTTAGTGAAAACAACTAAACAAGAGACTTGTTTGTAAAAGTGTAAAAGTGAGTAGTAATAATGTGAAATAAAAGAAAATATCGGCTAATATGAGCATAGTAAAGGTTTGGTTAAGCTTGGGTAATCAAGAAAATGCATACATTTCATTTTACGAGCCTAAGGGCTAAATCGTAAATATGTGAAAGATTAGGGGTCAAAATGTAAATTTGAAAAAATATGATTTATGGACCCATTTGAATAATGTGAATAATAAATAAGTTAAATTTGGCATTATAGATCAACAAAAACATGAATCGGGACTTAATCGAGGAAAGAATAAAGTATACGACGAATAGGCTTGATTATTTTTGCTTTGTACCTAGGTAAGTACATATGCAAATAATGTGGTGTTGTAGTATGTTTTAATGCTTTAATATATTGTGATAAATGTTTCATTGTAATTATGAGTTATATGCTTATTGATTGTTATGAAAGCATTAATGTTATCATGGTCGTTAACCACGACAATATGAGCAAGTACGATAGAGATACTATATATGCAAGTGAAGAAAATCCCGTATGAACCTTAGGAATAGTTAGAATACAAGTGACATGTCACTAGAAAATAAGAGATCCGAGCTCTTTGAGTTGGTCTGAGTTCATTATGGATGTGATGCATGTAACATCTGAGCTCGTTGAGTTGGTCCGAGTTCACTATAGATGTCTACAAGTTATGAGGTAGCTTTGGCTACGTATGTACATGAGGCACTTATGTGCAAGTTTTCCGCGTATCCAATAGTATTTCGATGTGTTCAACAGGTAATGTAATGATTGTAATAAAGTCCCAATGAGAGCATATAGAAAAGGTATGGTTATCGATACTCTACTATGAGTACAGGTACGTATGTTAAACCTATGAGTAATGCTTTGATAAAGATCGATTTGAGATGAGAAAGTATGTATGTGCATATGATGAATAAGCAAAGAGGTTTGAACGAAGAATAATCTTTATGTACATGTTATCATGTTTTTGCATGTTAATTGTTTACCACTATCGCATATTATTTGCATGTGGACTTACTAAGCTTTAATGCTTACTCCCCTCCCTTTTCCATCCTTTGTAGTTCCGCCAAGCTAGCTCGGGGATCGGAAGCTGTCGGAGTATTCGATCACACTATCAAAAGAATTTTGGGTATACTGAAATTTTATAACCCTTATTTTCCCAGAGATGCCCTGTTTATATACGGTAATGCCTCGTACCTTGTCCCGGTCTCGGGTATGGGTAAGGGGTGTTATGCTTACCCTTTTGCCTAAACCTCAGAACTTTCTTCTATGATGAAACCCATAGAAATACCTTATCACCAACCTGATACTTGATGCCTTGATGTCTCAAGTCAGAGTAGGACTTCTGTCAATCAGAAGTAGCCTTTAATCGTTCGCAAGTAAGTCTTGCCTTATCCTCAACCTCTCGAACAATCTCAAGACCCAAATTCCTCCTCTCCTCCATATCAAACCAACAAAGAGGAGTCCTACACCTTCGACCATACAAAGCCTTGAACGGTGCCATGTGAATACTCTTCTGATAGCTATTATTATACACAAACTCGGCTAACGATAAGTGATGATCCAAGTTACCTCCAAAATCGATAACACAACTACGAAGCATGTCCTCAAGAATCTGGATCACACTCTCTGACTAACCATTAGACTTTGGATGATAAGCTGAACTAAAATGAAGCTTCGAACCCATAGCCTTATGCAACGCCTTCTAGAATCTCAAAGTAAACTATGGATTTTGGTCTAATATGATCGAAATAGGAACTCCATAAAGATGAACAATCTTTCGGATGTAGAGCTCAGCTAACTGATGCAGACTAAAAGATGTACGAACTAGCAGAAATTGTTTAGATTTCATAAATCTATTCATAATCACCCAGATCGAATCCTTATGTGTCAAAGTCAAAGGCAAACCCACAACGAAATCCATCATAATCCGCTTCTATTTCCACTCTAGAATGTGAATAGGCTGAAGCAAACCTAACGGACGTTGATTTTTGGCTTTCACTCTTTGACAAACCAAAAATCTAGCAACAAAGTTGGCAACATCCTTCTTCAACCTAGGCCACCAATACAGAACCCGAAGATCCTGATACATCTTATTCCCACCGGGATGCATAGCAAAAGGACTACTATATGCCTCAGTAAGAATCAAGTGCCTAAGACCCTCTTCCTTTGGAACACATAAGTAACCTCGAAAAAATAGAACATCATCAGAGTTGAGATCAAAATCCTCCTAAACACCTGACTTAACCTAACGAATCTGTCGAACCAAACTCTTATCAAAAGGCTGACTCTCACGAACTTGCTGCCAAAGAATCAGCCTCACCTAAACTTTAGGCAACAGACCCACATCCTCAAAGTCAAAAAACCTCACAAATATGGCCCTCAAATCAACAAAAGAATTGTGACTCAAAGCATCTACAACTACGTCCGCCTTTCCCGAATGATACTCGATCACATAATCATAATCTTTCAGCAACTCAATCCAGTGCCTTTGTCTCAAGTTCAACTCCTTCTGGGTTAGGAGATACTTAAGACTCTTATGATCAGTGTATATCACACATCTCTCATTAGTCCACTCAAAGGCAATGTTCTTCTGAAGCAACTTCGTCAAAGGAGTAGCAATGCTCGAAAACTCCTCGACAAAGTGACAGTAATAACCAGCTAACCCCAAGAAACTTTTGACCTCAGAAACAGTCCTTGGTGGCTTCCAATCCAAAATCGCCTCAACCTTCTTCCGATCAACCTGAATACCCTCAGTTAAAATGACAGGACCTAGAAAATCCACCACACGAAGTCAAAACTCACACTTGCTCAGCTTCACATGCAACTGTTTCTCTCGCAAAACTTGCAGAACTACTCTCAAGTGTTCATTGTGCTCATCCTTTAATCGAGAATACACCAATATATCATCTATGAAAACCACTATGAACGGCATGACAAGAAACTCGTAATGACCATACCAAGTCCTGAAAGTAGTCTTCATCAAATACGAATCCTTAACCTTCAATTTATAATATACCCAGACCTCAGATCAATCTTCTAGAAAATTGAAACTCCCCGAAACTGGTCAAACAGATCATCAATCCTCGGTAGCGAATACTAATTCTTGATGGTCAACTTATTCAGTTCACGATAATCGATGCACAGCCTCAAAGTACCATCCTTCTTTTTCACGAACAACACCGATATGTTAGGGTTGATTCAGCAAGTTTGGGCCGAGCATGAGAAGTACAATTTCTATTGGACACAAGATCATGATCCAATTTCATGCAATGTGTTGCATGTGACAGTTTGATTAGCTTGAACAAACTTTTCAATTTTTAATTATGTGTTTTGTTTGTTAAATGCATATTTGTTTAATGATCTGTTTCATTATATGTTTTGTTTGTTAAATGCATCTTTATTTAATGTTCTACATTAATATATCTACATCTTTTAAAATGTGCATTATGTTTCTTGTTTATTGAATGCGTTTTTAGTTAATGCTTTACATTAATACATTAGTATCTTTTAATACTTGCATTATGTGTTTTTCATATTTAATAAGTCATGCATTAAATCATCTCATTTGTTAATTTACTTTAAGTATGGTTTAAGTTGCATGTTCATTTAATTTGTGTGCATGAGTGTTATTAAATATGTTATTTTTATTAGTGTTTTAAGTTATTTTTTAATCTTAAATATCTATTTTGCAGGTGACTTTTCATATGATTAAAGACTCTTCAATTTGGACAGTTTCAAAGCTTTTTAAAGAACATTAAGGAGGCTGTTTAATGGACCAAAGCAGACTCTTCAAGTCTAAACGTTTTTGGAGTCTTGAACATTCATCATGGTGCAATTTAGGAGGATGTTACACAAGCTTTTATAATTTGGTTACAAGCGAGCTGAAGGGACATCAATTAAACACATTAAGTCTTTATTAAGTAGAATTGGCATGCCTTTTCGACTACATCAGATTCCAATGAAGAGACATGACTCATTGGCTTCCTTACAAGAGTTAAAAACGAAATTAGTGCTTGTAATAATACTAGTTAATGGCTGAATATGAAAAGTCTCACATAGGCATTTGAATAGTCATAAATGTGCCTATAAATATCCTGTAAACAAAACTTTGATTGGCTAATGAATTTTTCTGAGTTTTGTGTGAGAATTCTATCTCTTTGTTCTTGGTCCAACTTACTTGGACTTATCAAGGTTCTCCTTGTTGTGTCAAACCCTTTCTTTTTGAACTTATCACTTTCATTCTTTCTTTATTTTCTAAAGTGTGGCGTTCTAATATATTGTTGGTTCCTATTTTGCTAAATAACAGGTCATAGTTTACTTCTTCTTCTTCAAAGACTTGTTTGTTATTTCACTATATAGAAATTGGGTCATGATCATTTATATCGATGGTTCTTTTCTTAGTGTTTGATTCATGTAAGTAATCATTTCAAAACCTTCTTTGATATTTTTATTCAACCTATTTTCTATTACTCACAATTTCATTTAGAATACCAACTTGAAACAGTACTGAAATTAGATGATCGGGAAATTCACGAATACGAGGACGCATCAATTCATTTGAATTATGTACAAGTGAGATAACTTGTGCATTTGATGGTCGTGTATAGGCTTATGTCAAGCTTATGGTTTTGGTTGACATTATATTTATGCTTTATATTATGCAAATGTATTGGTTAGTTGTGTTTAGTTTATACGAGCTTACTAAGCATTAATTGCTTACATAGTGTCTCTCTTATGTTTTATGGATTATCAGAAGCTTGATTTGGTTGGAAGCTAGTCAGAGATCTATCACACTATCCAGAAGTCAATTCGGTAATTTTTGTACATTTTGGCCAAGGTTTATAATGGCATGTTTAAGGTGGTTTATAATGGTGTTTTTGATGAACATGTAAAATGGTAACTTGGTTTGTTTGTGCTTTGATGTTTATGGATTGTTGATAGACTTATAATGCTTGCTTAGGTAAGTTCTTTTGGTCACTTTTTTATAATGGACGTCTATGGCACATTGCTATAAATTGTTGGTTTGAGAATGGTAAATATGTTGTATGTTTTAGGTAAGTAACTGAATAGGTAATCATGAATGAATTGGTACAATATTGACATGTTTTGATGCTTGATGTCTTGATATATTGTGGTGTCTTTGAATGGCATATTGGTTAGTTGAATTAGGGTATTGGGATTTGTATATATGTGTGTGCATTATTGGTATAAATGTTTATGCATGATATAGTTTTGAAATTGCTTGATTTTAGGTAAATTTTGGTCCACATGGCCAGAGACACGGGTGTGTCACTCAGTTGTGTGAGACACACGGCCTGGCACATGGGCATGTGGGGCAACTCAGAGAGTTACATAGCTTGGCGCACAGGCGTGTGACACGGCCGTATGACCCTACTTAGAGAGTTACACATGTGAGGACACAAGCTGGGACACAGCCATGAGTCCCTAGTTCAAAGGTTACACAGCCTAAGACACGAGCATGTAACCCCTGTTTCCAAATTGTTTCAAATTGGTCCCAAATTGCTTCTAAGTTTTTTTTAGGGCCTCGAGGGCTCGATTTAGGGAGAATATGCATGTTTATAAATGATTTATGTTATGATTAAATTATTGAACGATTTAAAGTTTAAATGTTTTCGATTGAACGGTAATGCTCTGTAACCTTATTCCGGCGACAGAAATAGGTTAGGAGTGCTACAGTATGAATCAAATTCATATATTAATTTTATCTATGTTTTCTATTTGTGTACAACAAGTTTGTACTTATATTGTGTTTAATATTTAACTATAAAATTAAATTAATTCAACAATTAATTTAATTCATGTGATAGATAAATACAATACCAAATGTATTTGGATTCTGTTCACTTCAACTATAGGGTGTGACCCTGTAGGCTCTTATAATGTTGATAGTAATACTAGAATGTTTCTAACATTACAAGAACTGAGTGGTATCCAGCAATGCATCATTTCTACCCAAGTTATAAGAAGTCATGATTCAACATAACCTTTCTATGCATACAAAAAGATGAGCTTATTCCTTGGATATCAGCTATAGTCCAACAGATCGCCTTTCTGAATTTCTTTAAAACCTCAATCAGCTGCTCCTCTTGGCGTCCTATTAGTTTTACTGAAATAATCACAAGCAAAGTAGAAATTTTACCTAGATAAACGTATTTCAAATAAGAAGGAAGTACCTTTAATTTAAGTTTGGGCAGTTCCTTGATTAACAACTTTAGTCTCCAATGATTCAAAACATACTGCTCGAACATAACCCTCAAAGCCATATTTTTCTTACCTCGTTCATCTTCTAGTGGCTCAAACCCTAAGGTGTTTTCTAATGGTCTTTCACAGAATTACACTCTCATTCTGTAGAGACTAAGGATTCTATCTCCTCCATTGCTAAGCATTTTTTCCATCGGATTAGGGAATTTCATGGCTTTAAGTACATTAAAGGTTATCTAGTCATCTTGAACTCACATAGAGAGCTCACTTGTCTGCACATCTATTAATGTTCTTCCCATTGCTAGAAAAGGTCTCTTCAGGATGATTAATACTTCCTTATCTGTTCCAAAATCTAAAACAATAAAATTATAATGAAAAATAAAATTATCTACATGTACCAAAACATCCTTAATCATTACTTCCGGGTGTGCTAGAGATTGATCTGCCAATTAGAATGTCACAATTGTTGGCCTAACATCACCTATACCTAACATCTGAAAAACAAACATTGGCATCAAGTTGATGCTCACTCCTAAATAACATAGAGCTTTACCATAGTAAGATTCTCCAATGTTACAGGGTATAGTAAAGCTCTCAAGGTCCTTCATTTTTTAAGGTAGCTTGTTCTGTAGGAATGCACTGCACTCTTTTATTAGTGTTATAGTCTCGAAATCGCCAAGTATTTTCTTCTTGGACAGAATGTCCTTCATGAACTTGACATAGTTAGGCATTTTTTCTGAGGCTTCTACCAATGGGATATTGATGTGGAGCTGCTTAAGAACATCCAAGAATTTCATGAATTGCATCTCTTATTTTTGTTGCCTGAGTTTTTGTGGATACAAAGGTGATGGAACCTTGGCTTGGATTAGACAAATTTTCTATGGTATTATATATCCACCTGAAAAAGGTGTTAGCTTATCAAAATTGTTTAGTTTAGGTTTTACCTCTTTAGAATTTTCAGAATCTGGCATCTGCGGTGCAGGAATTTCAACTAACGGTTGATTTTTCTTTCTTTTGGCAGATTCATCTTCAATCTCAACTACCTTGGGTTCTAAAGTCCTTCTGCTTCATAAAGCAACTATTTTGCAATGTTCCTTACCTATACTCCTTGGATTTTTCGTGTCACTTGGCAAGCTCCTTAATGTCTATTATGAAGCTCCATAACTAACTGACCCATTTGGTTCTCCAAATTTTCTAGTGTTGTTGGTTAGCTCTGGATTAAGACATCATTCTTAGCCATATATGCCTTCAACAAAATTTCCAAATTATTGGAAGGTTCAGCTTGCGATGATTTCTGAACTTGTTGATTGAACCCTAGAGATTGATTTGATCTATGTAGTATGTAGGTGTTGTTTGGTCTAGCTCTTTATTTACTCCAAGAGAAGTTTGGATGGTTTCACCATGAAGAGTTATAGAAGTTGGACTATGGTCCTTGTCCACTTCTATTCTGGTTTTGATTTCCTACATAATAGAAAAAGTCGAGATTTGATGGAAAATTTTTAAACGAATGTCTGTCCCCACAGTATATGCAGGAAATATTGTCAAATTGAATTGGCAGCTGTAACAGTCTGTTTTCAGTGAAATCAGAGCAGTGGTTTCGGGACCACAAATCCGAGTTAGAAAGAAAATTTATTTTAATATTATTGCATGGTATATATTATGATAGGAAAGACGTATGAAAATTTTGATAAAAAAATTTTACGGATTTCATGTTTAATTATAGAAAGGAGCAAATTGCATAAAATGCAAAAATTTAGTTCTCATAGCTATAAGTATCAAATAGCTATGCAATTCAAAATTTGAGGTCCTTACATGGTAATTAGATCATTAAAAAAATTTAGTAGAAATTTTTGATGATTCATCCATGAAAAATTAGAAAAAGAAAAGGACTAAATTGGAAATTGAAATAAATAAAAGATGATAAACAAAATAAATATCTAATATCATCATTTTATATCATCTTCTTCCCCAAATTCTATGGAAACCCTAGGAAAGAGAAATAAAATCAAACAAGCCTAATTGGGTAAGTAATCTTGTCTCGTTTTTAGTAATTTTTATATTTTTAAGATCGAAATAACATAATCTAGTTATTTTGGGGATCAATTTGTAAAGTTATCAAACTATTAAAATTTTTTCATGGATGAATATGTTGAAATTTTGAAATTTATGGTAGAAAATGAAAGGTTGTTGATAGATAAACAACATTTGTAAAGTGAATTTACATGAAATTGTGATTTAGGGACTAAATTGTAAAAATGTAAAATTCATGGAAAATTTGTGATTTTTATGAATTATATGTGCTGTAAATGTTATATGTAAAAATTGGTTAGGCATGGAATAAGGATCAAATTGCACGAATTTCATTTTCCGAGCCTACGGACGAAATCGTCATTTATGGAAAGTATAGGGGCAAAATGGTAATTTTGCCTCGAATGTGAATTGAATTAAATTGAGTATGAAATGGATTAAATTGACATTAAATTCATTTATATATATATATCCAGAAAGACCTAATACTGAGTTGGATCGAGGAAAACAAAAAGTATTAGAGTAGTAGATCCTTGTATACGAACGTTTATCGAGGTAAGTTCGTGTAACTAGATTATGTATATTAATATGTTTGGAATTGAATGTTGCATATGTGTAAATTGTATAAATGTTTAATGTATAAAATTAACTACATGTCTAATATTGCTTGATTAGTATAAGTCCCGTTTGAATAAATGAAATTCGATGGATACAAGATTTCCGGATTGGTTGTGGTCTTGCATATGTTGCAGACACACCATAACTTGAAAGAGCATCCTACTATAAGCCCTCTTGAGCTTCTCGTTATATGGTTCTTGCCAGCATCCTGATCGATAGTTATCCTGCATGTGTTGTGAACTACCGCAGCTCTTTATGAGCGTCATGTTATATGATTGGTTGTGATCTTGCATATATTGTGGACACAAACGCAACTCCTTATGAGCGTCTTGATATAGGCTCTTCTTGAGCTTCCTGATATGGCTCGCTTGAACATCCTATTATATGGCTATCTAGAGTTACCTGTTAAGCTCAATGAGCTTCTAGTTCTAAACTCGTATGAGTTTCCTGTTATAGCCCAAATAAGCTTCCTGTTACATGGCTCACATAAGCATCCTGTTACATGGCTCGAGAGAGTGTTTCCTGATTATGTGCCCTATTTGGGTACCCCTGAATATGAGTTGACAATTTACATTGTTGTACACTTTAAATGTATTACATGTGTATCCATCAATATTTCAAATAAATTCAACGGGAAAAATTCTATCATGGCTAATCTGAACTTGAGATAATTTATCATAGAAATGTATATGTTATACGGAAATACGATAAGAAAAGTATATGTGTATGAAAGTTATTATATGATGAGCTCATCTTTATTACTCAAAAAGTATTTAGAAATTTATGACTAACTTGTTTGATTGAGTGTATGTGATTAGGAAATTGGTCAAATTGTTGGGATGCATGTTATTTACATGATTACTTAAATTGAATATAAATGGTAAGTTAAATTCCTGTTATGCGAACTTACTAAGCATTAAATGCTTACTTTGTTTTATTTTCCTTTATTTGATAGTGTTCGGAAGCTCGTGAAGGTTGGAATCGGTCAGAGTACCATCACACTATCCTTCAGCTCGTTTTGGTATAAATAGCAAACTTATTTTGATATAATGGCATGTATAGGCTAACTTGGCCAGTGTTAGCATTTAAATGGTTGATTGTAATATAGTCATTGGAATGACTAGTGATGATATGTTTAGTGAATATATATATGAGGTTATAATATGGTTAATATATGTGTGTTTGATATGGTTATATTGAATTATTGTAAACATATGTGTCTTATAAAAGGTGAGTTTGAATACATGTGATGATATATCATGTATAATGTTAATGTTAGCCTAGTTTTAATGTCTTGAATTGGTTGGTATATGTATGCAAGTGTTAATGTAGGTACAAGGCAAAATTTGGGTGAGAAATATGGCATGAAAATAGCCTTATTTTTTCCACACGGGTAGACTAGAAATACGAAAATTTAAACATTTTTTCATGCCCTTTTTAACTTAAATTCATACAGTTTCGATAAAATTCCTGTCGAAAAATAATTAATTTTTATAAAATAATTAAAGTGTACTTAAAATATGAACATGTTGAATTTTAATTAATTTTGATGAATTTTGGTTATTTTCGACAGATTTGCACAAAGGGCAAAAAATAGCTCGGCAGACACTGTTAGAAGGACAAAATCGAGAAGCAATTTGAAGTATCAAGGCAAATTAATTTTAATCCTAAGATGGTCCAAAATTATGTGTATTAATTCATAATATAATTAATTTTAATTTATATCCAATTTAATTTGGGTTAATAAATTATTATTAATAAATTATGAAAAGTGGTCCAGTTGAACCGAACCGAGTGAACCAAATCGACCAAGTAATGGGCAGCCCAAAACTGCCCCATGTGCTGACCCAGATCAGCTTATTGGCTGGTTATTTAGCTTGCAAAGAGGCCCTTGAAGACTTGTTCAAATAGCATTCAAACCCCTCCACAAATGGTGGCTTTCTAGATTTGCCCTAAGCTTAATTTAGCAAGTTTGAAATCATCAAACTTGCCACATGTGTGGCCGGCCAAGGGAGGGCTCTTTGGCTGCTAATTTTAGCTATTTTTAGAAGCCCTCTTCAGCTATAAAAATCCCCTGAAGCTGATCATTTGAAACACATCTCATTCATTCACATCTTTTCTCTCTTCTCTCTACTTTCTCTCATTTTCCCATTCAAAGTTCCTTGCTTTTTTACTGATTTCTCCTCTTGAGAAAGGGATCTTCTTCAGCCATTTTGGAGCTGCGATTGAGTGTTCATAGTAGCCTTGATCAGCGAGGACAACAAAGAAGGAAGAACGGAGCAACCTATTCAAGTCACGAAAAAACACCGGATTTGATTCTTATTCCCTATCTCTTTAAATTTTGTTGTTTTTGTGATGAACACATCTATGAATATTTATGTTGTTGGAATGGTTAATTTAATCAGCTTAGCTTGAATTTAATTCGTGTTGGGTTGATTTCATTTCGTCCTCTTAAATTATTAAAATTGTGTTTATGTTGTTATAGGCCTCGGTAAAATGCTTGATTAAGTAAAATCATGCCTAAGTTATTCTTGCATTATAATTGTGAGGGAACTAATAAATTAATTATTTAAACGGATTGAAATTGTAATTAACTGACACAAATGTTTATTCTTCTAAGGTAGCTAAATGTTAAATTAGTATTGTATTTGGCGATACATTTGCCTTGCATAACTTGCAAGATTATTGTGATTAAACTATTTCAAGGTAAGGATACCTTGTTACCACACATAGTCTTTTATATGCTTATTAGATTTAATTAATCGTTTGAGTTTACATAGGAATATGTAAGAGATTATTCCAATTTAATGAGTATGTATGTGCAATAACATGTTTGCTTATTAGAATCTGTTTAATCGATTGAATTAACATAGGGATATGTTAAGAGATGAATGGATTTGTTTAGGTGAGTATGCTCATAAGTTAGCAAATTACTGAGTTGCCGTGAAGTTATTCATAACAACATAAACATGAGTTTAATAATTCTAAGTTAAAGAAATGTAATTAATCCAACACAATTATGTCATCTTGATTAAATAATATTTTGAAATCGTGCATTAAAACTTTTATTTTTATTTAGTTTAAAATATTATTTGTTTTAATCACCCTTTTCAAAACAAAATATTTTTTTTACCAAAGTTTTTAAAATTTCATTCAATAATAATTCTTTTCATAGTCCCTGTGGGTATGATAACTTGACATTTACTTGTCACTTTATTACTTGTTGTGATTGTGTACACTTGCACATTTTTGTCGTTCCATAGACACATGAGCGTGTGTCTCAACCGTGTGTGACACACAACCATGCGCACGGGTATGTGGTTTGGCCGCATGTCCCCTGCATCCAAATAATATAGAAACAGAATGCTCAAAATTGGTCACACAGGCAAAGACATGGGTGTGTGTCTCAACCGTGTGAAACACACAGCCCAACACATGGTCGTGTGGCTGGCCGTGTGACCCAAGTCAGTAGCTACCCTAATTTGAGCACGGGCTGGGACACGGTCGTGTACCTCACATCGAATGCCCACACAGCCTAAGACACGGGCGTGTCACTTGGCCATGTAAGCCACACGGCCTGACCACACGGGCATGTCTCCCCTGCACCTAAGAAAAATTTTGAAATTTTGTGAAAAAATTTCTGAGTTTCCGGTTTAGTCCCGATTTGATTCTAACGTGTATTTTGGGACTTGAGGACCCAATTAAGGGATGATATGATTAATTTTGACTATGAATAGTAAAAGATATGAAATTTTCTATAATTGATCTGTAAACTCTAGTAATGCTCCGTGACCCTATTCTGGCGATGAATATGTAACACCCCGTACCCGAGACCGTTGCCGGAGTCGAAAACAAGGTGTTAACAGACTTAATTCATTGCTTAAACAGCTCAAACAATTTAATTTTAGAAATTCTAGACAAGCTGGCTAACTGCGTCACAGTCGCTTAAAAATTCATATCTCGAGTTTTGAAACTCAAAATCCAATTTTGTAAATTTTCCCTGAAACTATACTCATATATCTATTTAATAATTTTTTTCTAGAATTTTTGGCTAGGCCAATTAGTACAGTTTATTAGTTAAAGTCTCCCCTGTTTCAGGGTTCGACTGCTCTGACCTCTGTGTATTACGAATCAGATATCTCTCTGTACAGAATTTCAATGACTATGAAGTTTGTTTCTCTTAAAACTAGACTCCATAAGAAATCTGTACATATAAATTATTACTTCTAATTATTTTTATACAATTTATGGTGAATTTCCAAAGTCAGAACAGGGGATCCAGAAATCGCTCTGGCCCTGTTTCACAAAAATTTAAACATCTCATAAAATATAACTCATATACCTGTTTTGTTTCTTCCATATGAAAATAGACTCATAATTCTTCAATTCCATATTTTATTCATCATCTAATTATATCTCTACTATTTTTAATGATTTTTCAAATTCACGTCACTACTGCTGTCTGAATCTATTTTATGGTAAATTTTACCTATTTCATGGTTTCCATGGATTAACTAGCAATTTGACATACAAAACACCAAATATGATCATAATTAGCCATTCCAATGGCTAATCATTACCATGCATTTTTATACTACTCAATAACCATATCATAAGACCATATATACAAAATGATTATAATGCTATACATGCCATACTCAAAATATACAAGTCATTATGCCAAGATGGTATACGGATAGTGTGAGCGTGCCTCCGACCGTTCCCGATTTCCGAGCTGGCTTGTCAACACTACAAGGAATGGAAAGGAGGGAGTAAGCATAAATGCTTAGTAAGTTCACATGCAAATAGCAAGTAACATAACCATATAAGCAAACATAAAACATCATTTGCATAATCATCACCAAGACATTCATATCATATTTTCATTTATCATCTTATCATATTGTTGTTATATCGATTTTTCAACCCGAGGGTTAAGTACATACTTGTTCAAATTATCCATTTCACAACACTTACCAATACGTCCCTTTCATCTTCAGTATTCCTCCATTTGAGTAGAACTTTACCCGTTGAACACATCGGAATATAATTCGGATACATGGAAAGTTTGCACATAAGTGCCACATATGTAGCCAAGCTACCATGTAACCCGCCCATAAGCGAACTCGGACTCAACTCAACGATCTCGGGCGTTCGCATCCATTAGTGAACTTGGACTCAACTCAACGAGCTCGGATGCCTAGTTACATCTCACTAACTCGGACTCAACTCAACGAGTTCGGACATTCGCATCCATAAGTGAACTCGGACTCAACTCAACGAGTTCAGATGCCCAAATATCCTAGTGACATGTCACTTGTATCCTAATCCGTTCCTAAGGTTCAACGGGACCTTTTTCCCAATCATGTGTCTCAACCATCTTCTACGGAATACCGATACCGATACTCGGTAGTATTTCACATTTTCCAAGTATATCACATAATTTGACATATTATCAAACAATTATCACGAGTATAATATTTCATAATAATTATCATATCATTTAAATAACATAAAAACATTTAAAATAATAACTATGTTACCAACATTTACATATGAACTTACCTCGTATGCGAAAATGGCTACTTTTACCATTTCGTCCACAACTTGGTATTTTCCCCATTTTAGCCCGAATTTCAATTTTCCTTGCTCTATCATTTAAAATATAGTCTAATTAGGACTCACATTATTCAAATTGACCCAAAATCATATTTTTTAAAAATTATAATTTTGCCCCTAAACTTTTGCATATTTACACTTTTGCCCTCAAGCTCGTAAATTAAACTTCAGCCTATTTTCTTATGTTTTATGACATGCTGATCATTTTTCCCTTCTATGGCAACATCAAATTCTCACTCTAACATGTACTTATGACTATTAGGTATTTTTACCGATTAAGCCCTTTTGCTCGTTTTCACTTAAAACCGAGTAGCACAAGTTGTCTAACATAATTTAAAACCTCATATTCTATCATAAAACACCAAAATACACAAATTTCACCTATGGGTATTTTTCCAAATATAAACCCTAGGTTAAATTATTGCTAGCATAAGCTAAATCGAGCTACCGGGACTCCAAAAACGTAAAGAACTTGAAAAACGGGGCTAGAATGGACTTACAATCGAGCTTGGAAGCTTGAAAAACCCTAGCCATGGTTTCTCCTTGCTATATTCGGCCATGGGGTTGAAGATGAGCAAAATTGGCTTTTAATTTTGTATTTTAATTCATTTTACCCCTAAATGACCAAAATGCCCTTACTACTAAACTTTCAAAAAATTCCATCCATATCCAATTTTTGTCGAAATTGGTCAAATTTCTATTTAAAACCTCCTAATTAATATTTCAAAACAATTTCATACTAGAAACTTCTAGAATGCAAGTTTTGCAAATTATTCGATTTAGTCCCTAATTTCAATTTAAGCACTTTAGGCATAGGATTTCATCACGAAATTTTCACACAATCATGCAATCATATCATAAACATCAAAAGAATTATAAAATAATTATTTCTATCTCAGATTTTGTGGTCACGAAACCATTATTCCGACTAGGCCCAAAATCAGGATATTACAACTCTCCCCCCTTTAAGGATTTTCGTCCCCGAAAATCTTACCGAAAAAAAGTGGTCTTCACTTTTAATCTCATATTCGGTGTGCAAAGAACTTTCACTTAGACTGTACCTCCAATACATCTCTTTAATTTCTCATATGATCTGAAAGCTTACGATCTCAACTCTCAACTGTTTCTAAATTTTCAACCCTTTCTCGCTTTCCCATGATATCATGACATAAAACCGGATCTTAACTTGATTAATGGAGGCCAAATTCCAAGAAATCCAACAATAAAAGAGACCTGAATTTCCATGAATCGATGAGTAGGAATTCATTCAATACTGAGATATGATTTATAGATCTCGCCAAACATTTAACAATAGGATACATCATATTTTCCTCTTTCTCGCCATGGAAATAATTACGATATGGCCTCAAGAATAATCCTTCTCATTTCCATCCCAATATCAACACTGACAAGGATAATTTTGATAGATCCCAATGCTCGGCTTTAACCCCTTTAACAACTCCGATTTTATGTAACATCGAATGCTCTAAACTATCACATTACCTAACCGTCTTGAAACACATCACAATTCATACCACAAGACATTCTTGAAAGTCGAAGTCTTTACTCAATGTAGACTAGTCTAGTTCGGGCGCTTGGTTACCAATATTCTCATCTATCTCGAACTTTGTCAACATGTAATAAACTTTTCAGCTTTCACAAAATGAAAACCTTATCATTCGTAGTGACTTTAACTAATATCAAACTTTTTCTAATAAATATACACTTCTTGTTCAGACTATTTACTCTTTTATCCGTACAAAATGAAATTCTATTATCAGACTTGGGAAAAATAATCCTGAAATAATTGTCACATGAAATCTTTCAAATAGATAATTCACCATACCGACTGAAACTCGCGCTTTTATCACTTATGCCTTTACTGATGTCAAATTCTTACACAGAAATTAGAAAAAAAAACCCCAATACTAAAATCACCACATTACCAATATCAAATTAGAAGTATAGTCATATTTGACATGATTATCATGGGCTGAAGAACGCACTTCGAACACGAGTCATAATTGACAAATTATGGAACAAAGATAACAAGAAAACCGAATAAAGAAATCCAAAATAGAGAAATCCAGAATAAAGAAACCCAAGATATGATACTATGCTGGAGAATCGAAAACCAAGCCGGAGAATCGAAAACCAAACTCATAGAGAAAATACGGAATACCCCGATAATTCTTCAAAGAAAGAAAGTCCAAAAGAAAACATCATTTAATCCCACTGAATCAAATATAACAAGAACAATATATCTTCCCATAAATATATATCAGATGAAGCATCAAGTAGAAGAAAGCAGAATCATAATATCATATGTATTCTCTCATCAATTCTTATCGAATTTAATGAAATAGAATACCCGATGAAATAGAGCAATATAAATTATAAACCAGTCGGACTACCAATGCTTTCATCCAACACCGTGATTAAAAGACATTCCCATATAGCAAGAATTTCTTCAAGATCAATAGCCATAGAAATATTTACGAGAACAGTAAACACATAGAACATCTCAAAAGAGACTCACAAATCTGTCCAGATTATAACTATCACACTCGGATAGTTCACATTTCAAATATCATTTCCCCAACTAGTTCTGCACACAAATTTCATATTAAACCATTCACTAAAGAAGGCCAATTCTGAATAAATTTTGATTTACACTTTTCTCGACCTTGCACCTGAGTAATTCGGTTTACCAAGGAGAATTCCTTTTCTAACTGGAACAGTGCATAATTCCAACAATCTTTACGTCAATCCAATACTTTATCGCTCGACTTTACTTATCAGCTCATTTTCAATCTCTGATCATACTTATAATTATTCTATCACTGAACTCTTTGGGTTCTCAACCGGAAACTTATTCAATACAAATCTCATGAAATTCCATTATAAGTACCATTTCGGTAAGGGGGAGGGGTTGTAGGACCTCTGACTCGACTTTCTTATACATACACATATGACACAACTTCCATCATCATAGCAACATCATCAAAATCATGTCATTCATTCATGTTGGCTTACACCAATTTTCCTATTGTCCCATTTAGACAATATACTTATGCATACATTCTATGTTTTCTAGATAGCTTTACTTATCCATTCATTTAATTAAATAAAGTCATGCTCATGACATCATATAAGGCCAAACAAACATAGATATTTGCACCACAATCATAACTTTCATTTCGTGCATCACCATGTACATATCATTACAATCATATAATTCAGTCCAACAATTTAACATAGATAAGTTCATTTCATTATAATCCTTTATCTCATAAAAATTATATATCATTAGCATTCATCAACATTCGACGTCCAAATAAAAACAAGGACATTTTCATTCGTATCATAATATTACGACTTTTATTCATACCTCTACTACTTTCTATTTATTCCGTTCATCTTATCAAGTAAGCCATATACACTACATCATATGAGCATTAAGCAAATATGAATATTTATCACATATGTATTATAAACCTTTATTCATACTTTTCTGAACCGATACTTATCATAATCATAATTTTACTCAAATACCTTCACATAACATTGAACATGGTCGGCGCAGCTCGGTTGGAGAGTACCCAGTCTAAATAAGACGGTACTCATACGCGTCGGAAGACATCACACTATCACAGATCAATGGCATGTATAGCTAAACTTTTACACATGCTAGGTTAGTCCGAGAACCGGCTAAACCTGCTCTGATACCACCAAATGTAACACCCCGTACCCGAGACCGTTTCCAGAGTCGAACACGAGGTGTTAACAGACTTAATTCATTGCTTAAACAGCTCAAACAATTTAATTTTAGAAATTCTAGACAAGCTGGCTAACTGCATCACAGTCGCTTAAAAATTCATATCTCGAGTTCTGAAAGTCAAAATCCAATTCCGTAAATTTTCCCTTAAAATAGACTCATATATATATTTAATAATTTTTTTCTAGAATTTTTGGCTAGGCCAATTAGTACAGTTTATTAGTTAAAGTCTCCCCTGTTTCAGGGTTCAACTGCTCTGACCTCTGTGTATTACGAATCAGATATCTCTCTGTACAGAATTTCAATGACTATGAAGTTTGTTTCTCTTAAAACTAGACTCAATAAGAAATCTGTACATATAAATTATGACTTCTAATTATTTTTATACAATTTATGGTGAATTTACAAAGTCAGAATAAGGGATCCAGAAATTACTCTGGCCCTGTTTCACAAAAATTTAAACATCTCATAAAATATAACTCATATACCTGTTTCGTTTCTTCCATATGAAAATAGACTCATAATTCTTCAATTCCATATTTTATTCATCATCTAATTATATCTCTACTATTTTTAATTATTTTTCAAATTCACGTCACTACTGCTGTCTGAATCTATTTTATGGTAAATTTTACCTATTTCATGGTTTTCATGGATTAACTAGCAATTTGACATACATAACACCAAAATGATCATAATTAGCCATTGCATTTTTATACTACTCAATAACCATATCATAAGACCATATATACAAAATGATTATAATGCTATACATGCCATACTCAAAATATACAAGTCATTATGCCAAGATGGTATACGGATAGTGTGAGCGTGCCTCCGACCGTTCCCGATTTCCGAGCTGGCTTGTCAACACTACAAGGAATGGAAAGGAGGGAGTAAGCATAAATGCTTAGTAAGTTCACATGCAAATAGCAAGTAACATAACCATATAAGCAAACATAAAACATCATTTGCATAATCATCACCAAGACATTCATATCATATTTTCATTTATCATCTTATCATATTGTTGTTATATCGATTTTTCAACCCGAGGGTTAAGTACATACTTGTTCAAATTATCCATTTCACAACACTTACCAATACGTCCCTTTCATCTTCAGTATTCCTCCATTTGAGTAGAACTTTACCCGTTGAACACATCGGAATATAATTCGGATACATGGAAAGTTTGCACATAAGTGCCACATATGTAGCCAAGCTACCATGTAACCCGCCCATAAGCGAACTCGGACTCAACTCAACGAGCTCGGGCGTTCGCATCCATAAGTGAACTTGGACTCAACTCAACGAGCTCGGATGCCTAGTTACATCTCACGAACTCGGACTCAACTCAACGAGTTCGGACATTCGCATCCATAAGTGAACTCGGACTTAACTCAACGAGTTCAGATGCCCAAATATCCCAGTGACATGTCACTTGTATCCTAATCCATTCCTAAGGTTCAACGGGACCTTTTTCCCAATTATGTGTCTCAACCATCTTCTACGGAATACCGATACCGATACTCGGTAGTATTTCACATTTTCCAAGTATATCACATAATTTGACATATTATCAAACAATTATCACGAGTATAATATTTCATAATAATTATCATATCATTTAAATAACATAAAAACATTTAAAATAATAACTATGTTACCAACATTTACATATGAACTTACCTCGTATGCGAAAATGGCTACTTTTACCATTTCGTCCACAACTTGGTATTTTCCCCATTTTAGCCCGAATTTCAATTTTCCTTGCTCTATCATTTAAAATATAGTCTAATTAGGACTCACATTATTCAAATTGACCCAAAATCATATTTTTTAAAAATTATAATTTTGCCCCTAAACTTTTGCATATTTACACTTTTGCCCTCAAGCTCGTAAATTAAACTTCAGCCTATTTTCTTATGTTTTATGACATGCTGATCATTTTTCCCTTCTATGGCAACATCAAATTCTCACTCTAACATGTACCTATGACTATTAGGTATTTTTACCGATTAAGCCCTTTTGCTCGTTTTCACTTAAAACCGAGTAGCACAAGTTGTCTAACATAATTTAAAACCTCATATTCTATCATAAAACACCAAAATACACAAATTTCACCTATGGGTATTTTTCCAAATATAAACCCTAGGTTAAATTATTGCTAGCATAAGCTAAATCGAGCTCACGGACTCCAAAAACGTAAAGAACTTGAAAAACGGGGCTAGAATGGACTTACAATCGAGCTTGGAAGCTTGAAAAACCCTAGCCATGGTTTCTCCTTGCTATATTCGGCCATGGGGTTGAAGATGAGCAAAATTGGCTTTTAATTTTGTATTTTAATTCATTTTACCCCTAAATGACCAAAATGCCCTTACTACTAAACTTTCAAAAAATTCCATCCATATCCAATTTTTGTCGAAATTGGTCAAATTTCTATTTAAAACCTCCTAATTAATATTTCAAAACAATTTCATACTAGAAACTTCTAGAATGCAAGTTTTGCAAATTATTCGATTTAGTCCCTAATTTCAATTTAAGCACTTTAGGCATAGGATTTCATCACGAAATTTTCACACAATCATGCAATCATATCATAAACATCAAAAGAATTATAAAATAATTATTTCTATCTCAGATTTTGTGGTCACGAAACCACTATTCCGACTAGGCCCAAAATCAGGATATTACAACTCTCCCCCCCTTTAAGGATTTTCGTCCCCGAAAATCTTACCAGAAAAGTGGTCTTCACTTTTAATCTCATATTCGGTGCCGAAGAACTTTCACTTAGACTGTACCTCCAATACATCTCTTTAATTTCTCATATGATCTGAAAGCTTACAGTCTCAACTCTCAACTGTTCTTAAATTTTCAACCCTTCTCAGTTTCCCATGATATCATGACATAAAACCCGGATCTTAACTTGATTAATGGAGGCCGAAATTCCAAGAAATCCAACAATAAAAGAGACCTGAATTTCCATGAATCTGATGAGTAGGAATTCATTCAATACAGATATGATTTATAGATCTCGCCAAACATTTAACAATAGGATACATCATATTTTCCTCTTTCTGCCATGGAAATAATTCTGATATGGCCTCAAGAATAATCCTTCTCATTTCCATCCCAATATCAACACTGACAAGGATAATTTTGATAGATCCCAATGCTCGGCTTTAACCCCTTTAACAACTCCGATTTTATGTAACATCGAATGCTCTAAACTATCACATTACCTAACCGTCTTGAAACACATCACAATTCATACCACGGTACATTACTGAAAGTCAGGAAGTCTTTACTCAATGTAGACTAGTCTAGTTCGGGCCTTGGTTACCAATATTCTCATCTATCTGAACTTTGTCAACATGTAATAAACTTTTCAGCTTTCACAAAATGAAAACCTTATCATTCGTAGTGACTTTAACTAATATCAAACTTTTTCTAATAAATATACACTTCTTGTTCAGACTATTTACTCTTTTATCTGTACAAAATGAAATTCTATTATCGACTTGGGAAAAATAATCCTGAAATAATTGTCACATGAAATCTTTCAAATAGATAATTCACCATACCGATCAAACTCGCGCTTTTATCACTTATGCCTTTATCGATGTCAAATTCTTACACGTAAATTAGAAAAAAAAACCCCAATACTAAAATCACCACATTACCAAGATCAAATTAGAAGTATAGTCATATTTGACATGATTATCATGGGCTGAAGAACGACTTGAACACGAGTCATAATTGACAAATTATGGAACAAAGATAACAAGAAAACCGAATAAAGAAATCCAAAATAGAAAATCCGAATAAAGAAATCCAGAATAAAGAAACCCAAGATACGATACTATATCTTTGGAGAATCGAAAACCAAGCCGAGAATCGAAAACCAAACTCATAGAGAAAATACGGAATACCCGATAATTCTTCAAAGAAAGAAAGTCCAAAAGAAAACATCATTTAATCCCACTGGAATCAAATATAACAAGAACAATATATCTTCCCATACATATATATCGGATGAAGCATCAAGTAGAAGAAAGCAGAATCATAATATCATATGTATTCTCTCATCAATTCTTATCGAGATTTAAATGAAATAGAATACCCGATGAAATAGAGCAATATAAATTATAAACCAGTCGGACTACCAATGCTTTCATCCAACACCGTGGATTAAAAGACATTCCCATATAACAAGAATTTCTTCGAAGATCAATAGCCATAGAAATATTTACGAGAACAGTAAACACATAGAACATCTCAAAAGAGATCACTAAATCTGTCCAGTTATAACTATCACACTCGGATAGTTCACATTTCAAATATCATTTCCCCAACTAGTTCTCACACAAATTTCATATTAAACCATTCACTAAAGAAGGCCAGTTCTGAATAAATTTCGATTTACACTTTTCTCGACCTTGCACCTGAGTAATTCGGTTTACCAAGGAGAATTCCTTTTCTAACTGGAACAGTGCATAATTCCAATAATCTTTACGTCAATCCAATACTTTCTCGGCTCGACTTTACTTATCACTCATTTTCAATCTCTGATCATACTTATAATTATTCTATCATTTGGACTCTTTGGGTTCTCAACCGAAACTTATTCAATACAAATCTCATGAAATTCCATTATAAGTACCATTTCGGTAAGGGGAGGGGTTGTAGGACCTCCGACTTCGACTTTCTTATACATACACATATGACACAACTTCCATCATCATAGCAACATCATCAAAATCATGTCATTCATTCATGTTGGCTTACACCAATTTTCCTATTGTCCCATTTAGACAATATACTTATGCATACATTCTATGTTTTCTAGATAGCTTTACTTATCCATTCATTTAATTAAATAAAGTCATGCTCATGACATCATATAAGGCCAAACAAACATAGATATTTGCACCACAATCATAACTTTCATTTCGTGCATCACCATGTACATATCATTACAATCATATAATTCAGTCCAACAATTTAACATAGATAAGTTCATTTCATTATAATCCTTTATCTCATAAAAATTATATATCATTAGCATTCATCAACATTCGACGTCCAAATAAAAACAAGGACATTTTCATTCGTATCATAATATTACGACTTTTATTCATACCTCTACTACTTTCTATTTATTCCGTTCATCTTATCAAGTAAGCCATATACACTACATCATATGAGCATTAAGCAAATATGAATATTTATCACATATGTATCATAAACCTTTATTCATACTTTTCTGAACCGATACTTATCATAATCATAATTTTACTCAAATACCTTCACATAACATTGAACATGGTCGGTAGCGACTGGTTGGAGAGTACCAGTCTAAATAAGGCGGTACTCATACGCGTCGGAAGACATCAAACTATCACAGATCAATGGCATGTATAGCTAAACTTTTACACATGCTAGGTTAGTCTGAGAACCGACTAAACCTGCTCTGATACCACCAAATGTAACACCCCGTACCCGAGACCGTTGCCAGAGTCGAACACGAGGTGTTAACAGACTTAATTCATTGCTTAAACAGCTCAAACAATTTAATTTTAGAAATTCTAGACAAGCTGGCTAACTGCGTAAATTTTCCCTTAAACTAGACTCATATATATATTTACTAATTTTTTTCTAGAATTTTTTGCTAGGCCAATTAGTACAGTTTATTAGTTAAAGTCTCCCCTGTTTCAGGGTTCGACTGCTCTGACCTCTGTGTATTACAAATCAGATATCTCTCTGTACAGAATTTCAATGACTATGAAGTTTGTTTCTCTTAAAACTAGACTCAATAAGAAATCTGTACATATAAATTATGACTTCTAATTATTTTTATACAATTTATGGTGAATTTCCAAAGTCAGAACAGGGGATCCAGAAATTGCTCTGGCCCTGTTTCACAAAAATTTAAACATCTCATAAAATATAACTCATATACCTGTTTCGTTTCTTCCATATGAAAATAGACTCATAATTCTTCAATTCCATATTTTATTCATCATCTAATTATATCTCTACTATTTTTAATGGTTTTTCAAATTCAGGTCACTACTGCTGTCTGAATCTATTTTATGGTAAATTTTACCTATTTCATGGTTTTCATGGATTAACTAGCAATTTGACATACATAACACCAAAATGATCATAATTAGCCATTGCATTTTTATACTACTCAATAACCATATCATAAGACCATATATACAAAATGATTATAATGCTATACATGCCATACTCAAAATATACAAGTCATTATGCCAAGATGGTATACGGATAGTGTGAGCGTGCCTCAACTGCCGTTCGATTTTCGAGTGGCTTGTCAACACTACAAGGAATGAAAAGGAGGGAGTAAGCTTAAATGCTTAGTAAGTTCACATGCAAATAGCAAGTAACATAACCATATAAGCAAACATAAAACATCATTTGCATAATCATCACCAAGACATTCATATCATATTTTCATTTATCATCTTATCATATTGTTGTTATATCGATTTTTCAACCCGAGGGTTAAGTACATACCTGTTCAAATTATCCATTTCACAACACTTACCAATACGTCCCTTTCATCTTCAGTATTCCTCCATTTGAGTAGAACTTTACCCGTTGAACACATAGGAATATAATTCGGATAGATGGAAAGTTTGCACATAAGTGCCACATATGTAGCCAAGCTACCATGTAACCCGCCCATAAGCGAACTCGGACTCAACTCAACGAGCTCGGTCGTTCGCATCCATAAGTGAACTCGGACTCAACTCAACGAGCTCGGATGCCTAGTTACATCTCACGAACTCGGACTCAACTCAACGAGTTCGGACATTCGCATCCATAAGTGAACTCGGACTCAACTCAACGAGTTCAGATGCCCAAATATCCCAGTGACATGTCACTTGTATCCTAATCCATTCCTAAGGTTCAACGGGACCTTTTTCCCAATCATGTGTCTCAACCATCTTCTACGGAATACCGATACCGATACTCGGTAGTATTTCACATTTTCCAAGTATATCACATAATTTGACATATTATCAAACAATTATCACGAGTATAATATTTCATAATAATTATCATATCATTTAAATAACATAAAAACATTTAAAATAATAACTATGTTACCAACATTTACATATGAACTTACCTCGTATGCGAAAAAATGGCTACTTTTACCATTTCGTCCCACAACTTGGTATTTTTCCCATTTTAGCCCGAATTTCAGTTTTCCTTGCTCTATCATTTAAAATATAGTCTAATTAGGACTCACATTATTCAAATTGACCCAAAATCATATTTTTAAAAATTATAATTTTGCCCTAAACTTTTGCATATTTACACTTTTGCCCTCAAGCTCGTAAATTAAACTTCAGCCTATTTGCTTATGTTTTATGACATGCTGATCATTTTTCCCTTCTATGGCAACATCAAATTCTCACTCTAACATGTACTTATGACTATTAGGTATTTTTACCGATTAAGCCCTTTGCTCGTTTTCACTTAAAACCGAGTAGCACAAGTTGTCTAACATAATTTAAAACCTCATATTCTATCATAAAACACCAAAATACACAAATTTCACCTATGGGTATTTTTCCAAATATAAACCCTAGGTTAAATTATTGCTAGCATAAGCTAAATCGAGCTCTGGGACTCCAAAAACGTAAAGAACTTGAAAAAAACTGGGGCTAGAATGGACTTACAATCGAGCTTGGAAGCTTGAAAACCCTAGCCATGGTTTCTCCTTGCTATATTCGGCCATGAGGTTGAAGATGAGCAAAATTGGCTTTTAATTTTGTATTTTAATTCATTTTACCCCTAAATGACCAAAATGCCCTTACTACTAAACCTTCAAAAAATTCCATCCATATCCAATTTTTGTCCATAAACTTAGAAATTGGTCAAATTGCTATTTAAAACCTCCTAATTAATATTTCAAAACAATTTCATACTAGAAACTTCTAGAATGCAAGTTTTGCAAATTATTCGATTTAGTCCCTAATTTCAATTTAAGCACTTTAGGCATAGGATTTCATCACGAAATTTTCACACAATCATGCAATCATATCATAAACATCAAAATAATTATAAAATAATTATTTCTATCTCGGATTTTGTGGTCACGAAATCATTATTCCGACTAGGCCCAAAATCAAGATATTACAGAATAGGGGTTAGTGGTGTTACAGCAGCTAAGCTGCAACATTATTCAGTCTGTTAGGAAAAAAATATTAATCATTGAAGAAATTAAAGATACTTGAGTTTCAAGTGAAGTGAGAGCATCCACTTCATGTACTCCTGCTACTCGTCTTCCTGAAACTGATCGATTGGTCGACTGCTTATAGTTTTTACTGCCTATTCTCTTGATAATTTCGTAAGCCTCGTTATAAGACTTAGAAAGGAGAGCAACATCCATAGAAGCATTTACCACCATCCTAATGTGCATTGAGACCATTATAAAATGTTGCCATCTGGATGCAATGTGGAATCCCATGGTGAGGGCATTTTCGTAGTAGCTCTTTAAGTCTTTCCTATGCCTCGTATAAGGATTCATCATCCAAATTTTGAAAAGTAGTGATCTCATTCTACAACTTAGCATTTTTGCTAGGATGGAAATACTTAACCAGGAAGCAAACTGCTAATTCTTGCCATGTAGAAACTAAACTGGGTGCCAATGAATTAAGCCATGCTCGTGCTCCATCTCGCAACGAGTATGGAAACAAAACTCAATGTGTCTTTAGTTACACCAACTATCTTAAAGGAATCACTCAACTCCATGAACAGTCGAAGGTGAAGGTGCATTTCTGTGGGTATTCCACTAAATTGGCACACTATCTGAAGCATTTGGAACATCATAGGCTTTAATTCAAACTGTGGTGCCTTGATCTCAAGTCTTCTAATCCCTAGATGAAGCTCATTAAAAAGTGGCACAGTGTAGTACCTTATAACTCATCCCTATTATCAGCAACACGGATTGGATTATGAGCATTAGCATCTCCATTCCCTTGAACTTCATTTCAATTTTCAGGGTCCATTTCTGGTACTTGTCTCTGGGATAATATTTCTCGTCTCCTTTGTCTAAATGTCCACTTGATTTCAAGGTCTACAAGGAGTAAGTCGATGATTCGATCAATACTCATAAACACTTGAAAAGAAAATCACAAAAATAAAAAATTAATTAAATAAAATAAATAAACCAAATTGCTCGTCTGTTCTGTGGCCAGAGAAGTTAAGGAGGTCTGAAATAAAAGAATTCCCTTGGTTAAGGTTTTATGGAGGAATCATAATACTGAAGAAGCTACCTAGGAAATATAGAGCTTAATAAAAGAAAAATACCCTCAATTATTTTCAGGTATGAATTTCGACGACAAAATTTCCTAAGTGGGGGAGTGTTGTAACATCTCACCTGGTGAAGCCCTAATGTTCGAATACTATTTATAGAAGTAAGTCATATAGAGTAATTTCAAAGAGGTAGGTGATCTATCGTAATTCGATGTAGCAGATTAAACTAGTTTTCACGCTTTAGGAGCTTGAGCATAAGCATTTTAGTTATGTTTTAATTACATTTCAACAAATTTAGTTAAGTGTAATAAAATGTGTTATTCGAGTCTTTTTTTTTACTTCAGGGACTGAATGATTCCTAAGGGTGAGCTAATATACCTTGTGAGTATATAGGAGACTATTAGAAGGCTTATTAACTCAATTCTGGTCACTAGGTTTGTAACGCCCCAAACTTAGGCTAGACGCTATGGCTGAATCTCAGAAATTACATTAACGCCACTCGAATTTATTTACTTCTTGAAAATCACAAGATTTGAGTTGTTTTAAGAAAACCTAAAAATTTAAAGATCGAATAATTTTATTTAATTTTTAAAAAAATACTTAATAATATATTTATTCAGAAAAGGAAGCATTTATCGAAATATCGTTTTAAGTTATTTAAAATAAAGAATTTTGCATTATAATTATAAAAATGGTTTTTGGAAGAACTTCGCATCGAATTTCAATAAAAACATTTAGAAAATTTACGAGTTATTGTTTTTTTTTAAAACCAAGTAAAATCATATATGGTTTAGATAAATTTCATAATTTAAAAATACTTGAAATCTCATAAATTTGCAAACATGTATGATAGTTCTAAAGTTTTAAAAACAAACCACATCCTAAAATAAAAAGTAATGTCCAAAGTCTACAAACCAAAATCCAAACAGCTTTTAAAATTCATAAAAATGTTCATAAGGTAAAAAACATCTAAGAGGCTCCACTGATTGCAAATCCAAGTCCTATGTCTGAGTGTTAACTGAAAGATTATAACACTAATGGGGTGAACTTTTTTAGCCCGGTGTGAGATTAACATAAGTACAATCAAAAACATATGGACATATACAATATACAATCAGAATAATCATATCAGTTTCATATAACTCAATATTTCACATTTATACTATGCATGATCATGTTAATGTACATTTCGTAAAATGATGCAGATTTTATAAAAACGGTCCTACCCATCTCCGCTACACACCACAATCGAGTTTCCCCGAACTCGTCCATCCTATAACACACCAAGTTGTGAACAATGTCATGGTAATGCAGATAAACTGCCACAAAATCAAATTGTGGACAACCCACCACTTTTGCAGATAAACTACACATTCTTCAGCCTTTCACATATCTCACCCCATGCATGTGATATGGCCATAAAATCACTTTTCACTTTGGCATGTGAGACATGCTCATTATATCACTTTTCACTTAAAATCACATAAGCATGCTTAACATGCAAATCACATATATACACTTTATATCAACATTTCACATTTTATAAATCATGGGAAAATCATATATGCCATAAGATCACATAACATGATAATGAGATTTTCATACATTTCATATCAATAATAATCATTAAGATCACACAATATGCTTTTCACAATATATACGGTTTGCAATCACTTACTTGACATAGTCCATATCGATGGGTTTTATCTCTCTTAATGGATACTTAAGGTATCCTCATCAAACATAATTTAAATAAAAATGATTTTAATCAATATAAAACATAGTTATTAAACCACTAGATTACACACTTCCCTATTTTTATTCTAACAAAAAAATTTAAAAACATGAGATGACCTTTGCTAAGGGTTTAAATTATTGATGTAGGAATATAGCTCAATAGTTAGATTAAATTAGTTCATTAATTGTTTGGAAAAGAATTAAGGGAATTTTAGTTTTCCAGGTTAATAATTAGCTCTATTAGGATAAATTAAGTAGAGATGGATTAATTAGCTAACACATTGGATGAAATTGTAATCATAGGGTTTTACTATTGATTAATTATTATTTTTAATTTGCATCACCTATTTTCATTTCTTTCCATTTTTTAATTCTCTCAAATGGTATCATATACCACAATATGGTGCAACAAAACCTTTTTTATTTGCAAAATTAACATTGACTTTATAATATTTGGGTTTACAGTCCAAATAATTTGTAGCTTTAATTATAAAATTTTATATAAACTCAATTTAAAAAAAAAAACCTTATGTTAAGTTATATCTCTTTTTATAATACGAAAATGAAGTAAAAATTAATAAAAATTTTATAATATATAAAATTTATATAAAAAAAGTTTTATAAATTGCTCAAATCTTTCGTAACACTTTTTATAAATAATATATTTTTTTGTCATAACTTTAGAAAGTTATTTTTTTTTAAGTTATGATACAAAGAACAACATTTTTTTTTCATAAATAAGTGTATTATTTTTATAATATTGCATGGACACATAAATATGTGATGTTCATACTTGGTTATAACTTTTTATAAATAAATATATCGTAACACTTTTATAATATGTAAATTAATTTTTTATAATAAAATATTTTGTAACTTTAGAAATTTTTTAGGGTTTAAATAATATAATTTTTTTGTTATAAATTTATAAATTACATAAATTACTTTTATAATATAACTTTTTAGGATTTATAATATAAAAAATTTTGGCCATAACCATCCTATCCATACAAGTTTATGCTTATAATATAATTTTTATAACTTGTATAATTTTTTTTAAATTGAATTTGGATATAATTACTTACATAATTACTCCAATTCTCACCCTCCACCTCTAAGAATTGGAAAGTATAAATGTGATGCTCCAATTGTATCAAATTGAGTGAGATCCACTAATTACAAATGATTACTCAAACACTACCTAAGTGTTATCGAAGGATTTCTAGAGTGTTAGCACACTTTTTGATGTTGCTCCTTTGTCTTTGTTCTTAATTGTTGATCATCATCCATCATTGTGCATGTTCTTCTTAAAGTATTTGTGAAATCCATTGCTGAAATTTTTAGTGAGCAGTAATTTTTTTTCTTTTTAAATCTTCCAAGAGAGAGTAAAATTGTCATACCTTCCATCAACACTGCTTTCAACAGATGGAGTCTAACTTGTTATGATAACATGCCATACCTTTACATCGATAGCTTTGATGAAGGCTCTCATGTGAGCTTTACAATAAGCATAATTAGATCCATCAAGCAATTGTGGTTGAGAGAAGAATCCTCCTCCCTTTAGATAGTCTTTAGCTAATAGCCAGACAATTAGAATCACACTAAAAATAAAAATTTGATGACTCGTTCTGATACTCGTTAAAAAGTTTGGTTATTAGCAAGTGTTGTATGGCATGTTGTAACTTCGCAAAGAACAATTAATAAAAATAACACAAATGAATTATTTACGTAACTTGATGATCACCACAAATGTTTGCAAGATCACGCTCAAAGAATGAATCCACTACATGAATTAAAACTAAAATCACCATATGAGCTCAATCAAAGTAACATATCATATGATTATTATAGTCTCGATGTGTATGATATTATGTGGATAACAACAAGATCCCCTTGCTCTCAAATCAGAATAAAATCCCTAAAGTCCCATGCTACAGTACCATAATTTAACATAAAAAGTCTCAAATAGAAATAAAGTCCATAAAAATCCAAATCATAAATAAAAGTTCATATTTATTTAAAAACCATTTTTCGAGAGCATCTCCGATGACTGAATCCGAGTCCTAACCACTAGGATTATCTGAAACACATAAGTAAAGTAGGTGAGCTTTAAAGAGCCCAATGTGAGATTAAAATAAACACAATCACATACATATAAACATATACATTATACAATCACAATAATCATACCAGTTTCATATAACTCAATATTTCACACTTATACTATACATGATCATGTCAATGCATATTTTGTAAAACAATACATATTTTGTGAAAACGGACCTACCCTTCTCCGCTGCACACCAATATCGAGTTCCCCAGAACTTTTCCATCTTAAACACCATTTGTGGACAAGCTACCACTAATTTGTAGATAAACTGCCAGTGATAACACTTTTGTGGACAAGCCACCATTGATATACAGATATACTGCCACTGATAAATTTTGTGGACAAGCCACCACTTATTTGCAGATATACTGTCACTGCTTCAACCTTTAACAATTACCCACCCCATGCAAGTGATATGGAAAATTCACTTTTTAACACATATGGATCACTTTTACACTTATGCATGTAAACATGTTCTCATTATCATATATCACATGATAATCACTTTTAACATGTTAAACATGCTTTTCATATTAGATCATGGATCTCAATATTTTTAACATACACTATATAGATCTCACATGTTTAAATCATCACATATATCACCTAAGCCATACATCACAAATCATGAGGATGAGATCTATACATACATCATAGTCACAATCATAATCACATCAACTATCTTGTGTTTCATCGAATCACTCGGTTAGAGTCACTTACTTGGTGTACATCTTGATAAGTTTTTCAACTCTTCATGAATATTTAGTATACTTAGGATTTATTATAATTAAGTTATTAATATAATAAAATAATTATATCACATACAAGATATAGTAGTGATCCTACACCTTTTATCAAAGATCTAATTTTCCACAATCCTTATTAACGATTTCACTTTGATCTAACTCGCATGATGAATCTAACATGTAACATCTCGATTTTGGTCTAGTCAGAACAGTGGTTTCGAGACCACAAATCTAAAGCAAAAATATTTTTTATGATTTTTTTGAGGTCCATGACATGTTTTCATGATTGTGTGAAAGTTTCATGAAGAAATTTTATGAAGAAGGGTCCAATTCAACTTTTAGGACTAAATTGCAAAAGTTGCAAAATGTGAGTTCTAGAAGATTTAAGCATGAAATTTCCATGGATTATTAATTAGAGGTCCTTAAATAGAATTTTCCCAATTTCTATTTTTATGGACAAAAATGGGCATGAATAGGAAAATTTTGAAAGAAAGGCCTTAAGGGCATTTTTGTCATTTGGTTAATAAAAGAATAAAAAGGGAAAAATGAAGCAAAAATCTTGTCCATCTTCTCCTACCTTAGCTGAAATTCTCAAGGAGCCATAGCTAGGGTTTTTTTCAACTTCCAAGCTTGATAGTAAGTGCATCCAAGCCCCGTTTTTAATGTTCTTTGCATTTTTTAAGTTGTTATCGACTGATCTAGCTATTTCTACCATTATTTTGAGCTACGGTTCATGTTCAAAAACTTACCCATGTGCGACATGTATGTATTTTGATGTTTAATAGAGGAATATGAGAGTTTTATGTATGATAAACATCTTTTACTAAGTGATTTTTCATGAAAACACCTAAAAATGATCTATTTGTAAAAGTTGTAAAATAGGTGGTAAAAATTTGATTTGAAAGAAAATGTGGGTTGTTATAAGTATGATATAAGTTCGGCTAGGCTTGAGTAACAAAGAAAATGAACACATTTCATTTTACGAGCCTAGGGGCTAATTTGTAATTATGTGAAAGTTTAGGGGAAGAACTATAATTTTTCCAAAGTATGATTTATGGACTATTTTGAACAATGTGATAATTAAATAAGTGAAATTTTCTATTATAGATCAAGAAAAATAGAGTCCAGACCTAAACCGAGGAAAGAACAAGGTCGTGGAATAAATCGAATAATTAGCCATATTTTCGTACCGAGGTAAGTTCATGTGTAAATAATGCAATGTTGTATCATGTTTTAATACTTTATTAATGTATGAATTTCTACGTTTAATTGTTATAATGAGCATATGAACGATATTATGGTCAATTAGAATGACATTGTGAACGAGTTCGACGAAGATGTGACATCGAGAAAATCCTGTTTGAATCTTAGAAATAGATTAGGATACATGTGACATGTCACTAGGAACTATGTGATTATGAGCTCATGAGATTATGTGATGTATGTAATGTGATCCGTGTGCTGGTCTTGTACGTTCTACCGGTGGCTAGGTAGTCGGACATGTGTTGCGGGTACCTGTCAACTTGTGTGAGCAGCCCGTGTAGTTACGTCCTGACTGTCAGCTTGTGTTAATAGGCCTGTGATTAGCTCGAGAGTAAGCAATGTGTGATATGTGATATGAGGTAGCATGTGGCTACGTATGAAGCACTATGTGCAAGCTTTTCGTGTATCTGATAGTATTCCAAGTGTTCAACGGGTAAATCAGTGAGTTATTCAACTCGTAAGTCAATGATGAGGAATTATGAGAATGTGATACGAGTTGGTACAGGTATGTACGAAAAAATCATATGAATGGGCTCGTATAAGGGACAATATGTTGTGTACAAATGGTTTTAATTTGGGTGAAATTTTATGGCTCAGTTTTGTATGAATGTTTATGTTTGAGTCCGGTAATGCCTCGGACCCTATCCCGGTGTCAGATGCGGGTAAGGGGTGTTACATAACACATGAGTAATGTTTATTTGTTAGGATCATTTGAAAATAATTTATCACTTAAAGATCGATTACTAATAGTCCCATCAACACTTACCTTACGGTTTTGGATTCCTGAAAAGATGATTTCTAATACGAACTTAGGGGTCTCCCGTATTATTATCATTATAGTATTAGTACGATAATAAATAAATAATAAATGATAAAAAAAAATGTAACATTGTCCTTTTGGCCACTATACCATTTGGCCATGATATGAAATCACCAAGAAAAGGATTTTACTATTTAAATAACCTACACTTACAAATTGATTAAACCAGATGGATAATAAATCGAGAAAGGAATGAACTAATGAGTTGAGCAATCTAAAAGAATCGTTAAAGCAAAGTGAGTATAAGTTTAATCAATATGTGGAACGGAAAAATAGAGAAGGAAGAAAAAGGAATACATTCAACCACCGGAGGTGGCGGTCCGACAGCGGCTGCTATGGTTCGGTGACGAGGGAGCGGTGGTCCAGCGATGATTGATGAAAAGGAACAATATGGGTTTCGGTGCAACAAGGTTGGATAAGAAAATAAAAATGGGGGAGAGAAACAGAGGAGGATAGAAACTCCCGGTAGCACATGGCGGTGATAACAAAAGCAATGAGAGGAGAAAAAGAGGAAAGGAAGTGCGGTGGGTACAAAGCGCAATGGTTAGTGGTGAAGGATTCGGTCACAGTGGAGGAAAGGGAAAAAAGTTAAAAGAAATGGTGGTGATTTTTTTGCAAAATGGATGAAAAAAGAAATGAAAATGAAAATGAAAAAAATGAGAGTAAGAGAGAGGTAGGGACGACAAAGGGGTGGTGAGAGCTTGATCAACCATGTCTAGGTTTAATGAACCTCAACTAAAGGTAAGGTAAGAAGTTTTGGCGAGAAGAGGGAAAAATGGAGTGAAATGGGGGATCATGCTCCCTCAACTTAAGTTTGACCTATATTGGAGGAAAGAAATTCTCCTATTTATGGTGAAAATAGGGTGGATGGCAAGCACTAAAAGCACATGGAAAAATGTTTAAAAGTTAAATATAATGAGTGTGAACATGGGGGCTTAAACTTAAGACCACTAAGATAGCTAAAGAGTTATTAAACCACTAACCTACACACTTCCTTATTTTTATTTTAACAAAAAATATTTAAAAACATGGGATGAACTTTACTAAGGGTTTAAATTATTGACATAGGAATATAGCTCAATAGCTAGATTAAATTAATTCTTTAATTGTTTGGAAAAGAATTAAGGGAATTTTAGTTTTCCAAGTTAATAATTAGCTCTATTAGAATAAATTTAGTAGAGATGGATCAATTAACTAACACATTGGATGAAATTGTAATAATAGGGTTTTACTATTTATTAATTTTTTTTAATTTGCATAACTTATTTTCATTTCTTTTGTTTAGTTAGAAAATCAAATTATCGATTAATTTGGATAGGTTTTAAAATAATATTTGATGATTGGCATGTTAATTAGTATTAGTTTTTGGTGGGATCTATATTTTATAATATTTGTAACGTACATATACTTGCGTGTGCAAATTTCGATCAAGAGACATAACATATACAATAGCTTTCTTCTTATTTATTTTCCTTCTTGTTCCTTCCTTACCCCAATTCAAATAAATACTAAATATTCTGTTGGAAAAATTGCATTTTATGAGAACTTTGAGGCATATTCTCAATACATAAAGTTGGAGAGTTGAATCATATTATTATGGTTTCATATTCTACTCCATGAGACCTTTACAACGGTATATCATATGCTCAAAATGGTTGAGTGGTGAATGAGAAATTGATGCTCAAAGTAAGCTACTTGGAAATATTGTTGAGGAAAAGTAAAAGCTTAGATCTCACATTGGTTAAATTCCAAAGTGTGAGATGTGTTTATATATGTGAACCCTCTTGAAAGATAATTGAATGACTAAGCTTGTAACATTTTCTTGCATGTAGGGGGTGTAGGTCCAAACCCAACAAGGTTAGAGTGCACCCGCACAACGTGGGCAACCCGAAATATCTGGACATGTTGTTTTTCCTTACTAGACATAATCTAGTAAATTTCTAAATTTTCCACTATCCTAAATGCCTATAAACGGTTGTGTATTCTGTAAGATTAAACACACATTCGGTTAATTTTTGTTCATTTCAAAACTCTTCTTTGCTTCTCCGTATTTTTTACAATATTTCAGTGATAGAAAAAGGCAAAGTTCGTTTGTTGATCGTTGTAGAGGTGCTATTACTTTGATCACCATTGTTGTTGTATCCTGGGAGACATTCGACCAATGTTTCTCTAAGTATCGTAGGAGCAGCCGAATCTGTTTTAAGGAAATTGTGTTTCACAGGCCTCAACATTTCGTAAAATCTCGATTCTTCTTTATTTCAACTTTTTTATTATAATTTTATTTGATTTTCGTATTTAATAAATTAATTATAAATTATTTTATTTATATTTTAATTCATATGTATTTATTTATAATTAATTATATATATGTTTGCTTACAACATTTTTGAAAATAATATTTTATCTCTAACAATTAAATTAAGGTGTCACTTACACACCTAAGTGCGTATATCGCCTAACTCGGTGACAAGAAAGGTAAAATTAGCACAAAATAAAAGAAATCGATCTTATAAATTTTAGAATTTGATGTTTTTTTTCCTTTTTTTTACTTTTAAGTCCTACAGCACATTCCAATTTCTAAAGCTACAAAAGTAGCCTATACTCTCTTGTTGCATGGCCATGCAATATGTTTGGGTTGTTAATTCAAGTTGTACCTTAAAAAATTTATTGATTTAGTAGACATTAAGTTCAAATCTAAACTGTTGGTTTTATTTATTTATTTAAGATTATATTGTTTCACTTATAATTTACATATTTTATTATTAAAATAATTTAATATCTTTATAAATTCTTAAAATTAAACCTAAATTTTACTCACCACCCACGAGCCAACTAAGTTCCAATTTGTTTTCCTTATAGAATGCAAATTATATATTTAAACTATAAAATAAAATAAATTTTTGTGTGAACAAGGTCAATATTTTAAAAGATGAGGTTGTTAATTAAAAAAAGAAAAAAACAGTTGCTTTTTTTGTTGCTAGAAAGTACAAAATAAACAAAGCGAGCGAAGGAAGTGTGTTTCGGTTATGATGATTGATACCTTAAGAAAGGAAAGAGAGTAAAAGTCTCTCTTTTGGGCTTCTACTTTTTCTGAATGTCTCCTAATTTAATCAGTTTGTAGAAAATTTCTTCATTGCTTTATAATATAACAAATAACTCCACTTGTGAATGTTTTGATCCATAAGAAAATGGCGAGTAGGAAAGTAGAGAAGTTGACATCAATAGATGCACAGCTAAGGCTGTTGGCACCTGCCAAAGTCTCGGAAGATGATAAGTTGGTGGAATATGATGCTTTGCTATTGGATCGTTTTCTTGATATTCTTCAAGATTTACATGGGGAAGATATCAGAGAAACGGTAATTAATCCTTTCTGGCTTCATTCCCTCCCTCAAATCATTACTATGATTATTAATGTTAAAATGTTGATGTTAGGTTCAAGAATGTTATGAACTTTCAGCTGAGTATGAAGGAAAGCATGACCCTAAAATATTGGAAGAGCTTGGGAAAGTCATAACAAGTTTGGATGCAGGGGACTCAATCGTTGTAACCAAATCCTTCTCCCACATGCTTAACTTAGCCAATTTGGCTGAGGAGGTTCAAATTGCATATAGAAGGAGGATCAAGATGAAAAAAGGAGACTTTGCTGATGAAAGCTCAGCAACCACTGAATCTGACATTGAAGAGACTCTCAAGAGATTAGTGGGACAATTGAACAAGTCACCTGATGAAGTTTTTGATGCTCTTAAGAATCAGACTGTAGATTTGGTCTTCACTGCCCATCCAACTCAATCTGTTCGAAGATCTTTACTCCAAAAGCATGGAAGGTTCGTATCAATCCACTCTGTCTCAGCATTTTAAAATATCTCATATATTTTGTCATTGTCAAACTTTCAGGATTCGTGAGTGTTTGACTCACTTGTATGCTAAAGACATTACGCCAGATGATAAGCAGGAACTAGATGAGGCGCTACAAAGGGAGGTATGAATATGCCCATCATAACCTGATGAAAGTTTAGTACCTCTAGTTAAAAAATAGATAAATTAATTTTTGTAGGTAAGATTAAAGAGTAAATTGATCTTTCTATTAAAAACTCATCATTGTACACCAGTACACTCGTGTCACTATTTAGTTATTTCGTGAACTCTTCTAATTTTTAATAATAGAAATTGATGAAAATTTTAACAGAAAGGATCAATTTGCTCTTTAATCTAATGTATAGGAACTAATTTACCCTTTTCTTGAGTAAAGAAGATAAAATACAATCTAATTTTTAATAAAGAGACCTCCATAATACTTTTACCTAATTCAAACTACTAATATGTGTATCTATGTATTCTTATAATCTTTTAGATATTTGATTGAAATTTCTTTTGTATACAAGAGGTTTCTTCATTGCTTTTTTATTATATAGAGTGCCAACTTTAATTTTTTTTTTAATGTTTTAATTTTCTTAGTATATTAAATGAGATATGTGTTATCTTTTAAATTTTTTATGTAAATTATAAAAATTTTGTATCAAATAAGAAAAAAAAATATTGTTTATATGCAAAAGGATTTGTTTTTCTTTTCTTATTGTTTAGACAATGTCTTTTTAATTCACTTGTAGAGTTAAAAAAAGTAGAACTCTTTATGTACCAAATAATATTCATTTTATTTTCACTTGGATATATTTTATCCAAAAATTTTACACATACATCACGTTTGTCTCTCAAAATTTTAGATATTATAGAGAGATTGTTATACACCTATAACAACATTTTAGATTCAAATCATATTTTATCTTAATTTTCTAATAAAAATATATATTACATTATTAATAATATTAATTAGTAAGATTTAAATCATATCTTTAATAAAATTTACAAATGTAATTTCATTTATTTATATTATTTTATTTTATTTAATAAAATAATATTAATATATTTTTATATAAAATTTAAATATTTCAACTAAAATTTGTTATTTTTACGTCACTTAAGAATAGAACTAATTTTACTAAAATTTAAAACAATGGAATGTTATAAAGAATTAATTTAGTAAAGAGTGTATTTTATATTTTATGTTGTTGTTATAGATAAAAATTATTATAAGAGATAAAAATAAATTATAAAAAATTGGTTTCTATAACAAATTTAATTGTTAAAATAAAATATTGTTATAGAGGGTGATTATTATACATAAGGTTAATTGTATTTATAAGTCATTCCAAATCACTATTTCAATGGTTATATTATTTTCTTATTGAAATCCGAAAATTCATATGAAAATCTTCTAACAAGAAAGCTTATGTCAAGCCATAACTAATGATTTCAACAAGTAAATATGAAGCTTAAAAAATAACAAAAAATAGCAATAATGAGATTAATATGTTGATTGACATGCTCACAACTATTTCTCTTTTATTAAATACAGATTCAAGCTGCTTTCCGCACGGATGAGATCCGAAGAAATCCTCCCACCCCACAAGATGAGATGAGGGCAGGAATGAGCTACTTCCACGAAACCATCTGGAAAGGTGTACCACAATTTTTGCGTCGTATCGACACGGCTTTGAAAAACATAGGGATAAATGAACGTGTTCCTTATAATGCCCCTCTTATTCAATTCTCTTCATGGATGGGAGGGGATCGTGACGGTATCCTTCTCTTCCACATTCAACTATTTTAATTCTAACATCTCTAAGTGTGAGATGTCTATTTGATGTGGTACGCAGGAAATCCCTGGGTAACTCCTGAAGTTACAAGAGATGTATGCTTATTGGCTAGAATGATGGCTGCTAACTTGTACTTCTCTCAAATAGAGGATCTTATGTTTGAGGTATTACATTTATGGATAGAACGTAGTTGATGATTTATTACAAATTTGATCCATTCTTCATGTTTCTTCTGTTTTCAGTTATCAATGTGGCGATGCAATGATGAACTTCGTCTTCGTGCAGATGTACTTCTTAGGTCTTCAAGAAAAGATGCAAAGCATTACATAGGTTCTAACTATCATCTTAACCATGTGTTTTTTAGATTGGTTTTAGTTTATCACTAATCACTAGTTCTTCTTGAAGAGGACTTTGAATTAAAAGTTAGATTGCATTTTATTTTCTCTACTCATAAAATGATCAAATTAGTGTCTGTATATTAGATTCAAAAGCAAATTGGTCATTTTGTTAAATATTTCATCCGTTTTTACTATTAAAAATTGATCTTTTTATGTCAGAATGAGGTACATGTGGCATGTCATGTGTAATTGTTTGATTGTTCTATTAACCACGCTAATTTTTAATAACGATGAAATTTTTAACAGAAATAATTAATTTACTCTTAGATCTAATATATAATGATTAATATGTTTATTTATTGAGTAAATAAAACAAAATATAATCTAACCTGAAGTATCCGTAGGACTGTATGGTTTGTTTGATTTTGAAATTTGTTTGAGCTCAGAATTTTGGAAACGGATTCCACCAAATGAGCCCTATCGTGTTATTCTTGGTGACTTGAGGGACAAGTTATACAACACACGTGAACGTGCTCGTAACCTACTGGCCAATGGGATTTCTGACATTCCTGAAGAAGTAACTTTCACCAATGTGGAACAGGTTTCTTTTAAAATCCTTCAAATCATCTTCATTTTCGCTTTCCATAAAAAGCTTCTTTTTTTTTTTTTTTTTGTTGACTGGTTCAATTTTGATTTCCTGTAGTTCCTGGAGCCTCTTGAGCTCTGCTATAGATCACTTTGCGCCTGTGGTGATAGATCAATAGCTGATGGAAGCCTTCTTGATTTCTTACGACAAGTTTCCACTTTTGGGCTTTCACTTGTAAGACTTGATATCCGACAGGAGTCTGACAGGCACACTGATGTCCTTGATGCCATTACAAAGCATCTAGATATTGGATCTTATCGAGAATGGCCTGAGGAACGCCGACAAGAATGGCTCTTATCTGAACTCAGAGGGAAACGACCTCTATTCGGCCCTGATCTTCCCAAAATAGAGGAAGTAGCTGATGTGTTGAACACATTCCATGTCATTTCAGAACTACCGCCAGATAACTTCGGTGCCTATATAATCTCAATGGCAACAACCCCATCTGATGTGCTTGCGGTTGAGCTTTTACAACGTGAATGCCATGTGAAACAACCGTTACGGGTTGTTCCATTGTTCGAAAAGCTCGCTGATCTCGAAGCTGCTCCTGCTGCTGTGGCTCGTCTCTTCTCCATAGATTGGTATATTAACCGGATCAATGGAAAGCAAGAAGTAATGATAGGTTACTCAGATTCTGGTAAGGATGCTGGTCGTCTCTCTGCTGCTTGGCAGCTGTACAAGACACAAGAGGAACTTGTAAAGGTGGCAAAGCAGTATGGTGTTAAGCTTACGATGTTCCATGGTCGAGGAGGGACAGTTGGACGTGGAGGGGGACCAACACATCTTGCTATACTGTCTCAACCACCCGACACAATTAATGGATCACTTCGTGTAACAGTTCAAGGTGAAGTTATAGAACAATCATTTGGAGAGGAGCACTTGTGCTTCAGGGCACTCCAACGTTTTACTGCTGCTACGCTTGAACATGGAATGCATCCCCCTGTGTCCCCAAAGCCTGAATGGCGTGCACTCATGGATGAAATGGCAGTTGTTGCAACCAAGGAATACCGTTCTGTAGTCTTCCAGGAACCTCGATTTGTTGAATACTTCCGTCTGGTAAGTATTTCACCATTATTTGGTACCGACAAATTTTGATTAAAAGTACTTCCCAACAGTGAATTTTGAATGGTTGCAGGCAACACCAGAATTGGAGTATGGTCGGATGAATATTGGCAGTCGACCATCGAAAAGAAAGCCAAGTGGAGGCATTGAAACACTCCGTGCAATCCCCTGGATCTTTGCGTGGACTCAAACAAGATTTCATTTGCCTGTGTGGCTTGGCTTCGGGGCTGCTATTAAGCATGTGATCGACAAGGATAAAAAGAATCTCCAAATTCTTCAGACCATGTACAACCAATGGCCTTTCTTTAAGGTCACAATGGACTTGATAGAAATGGTGTTTTCCAAGGGAAACCCTGGAATCGCTGCTTTATATGAGAAGCTGCTAGTATCTCAAGATCTCTGGCCTTTCGGACAGAAATTGAGAACTAACTATGAAGATACGAAACGTCTTGTTCTGGAGGTAATATATAGGATATATTCATCATAGGCTTAACCAAAATTAACTTTCTTCCATTCCATTGCAGGCTGCTGGACACAAAGATCTTCTTGAAGGAGACCCATACTTGAAGCAGAGACTTCGTCTTCGTGATGCTTACATCACAACTCTTAATGTGTGCCAAGCGTACACTATGAAAAGGATCCGAGACCCTGATTATCACACCAAGGTGAAGCCTCCTTTAGCCAAGGAATCCACGCAGTCAAGAAAGCCTGCTGCGGAACTTGTGAACCTTAACCCTAAAAGCGAGTATGCTCCTGGTATTGAAGACACACTTATTTTGACCATGAAGGGTATAGCTGCTGGCATGCAAAACACTGGTTGAAACCCCCTCTTCCTTTCTTATTCTCAATTTATTTGTATGAAATGCGTTGCCTTTCAAGGCCCGGTTTTGCATCCAATAAATCCTTTATTATTATTTTTTTCTGGTTTAATCATCTAGAAATGGAAACAACTTTTTTTTTCCCTTTTTCTTTCGAGATGAGGACCAACTTCAAATATGCATGAAGGTGAAAAACATGGATACCATGGGCGAAAATTTTCCCCTTTGAGTGTGTTGTTTACCATCTGAATTCCAAACATGCTTTATGAGTGGTTTATTATTATTATTATTATTATTATTAGAAAAACTTATGGAAATAGTTTGAGTACTAAATTAATTACCAAAATGTATAAAATCAGTTGGGAGGGAGGAGATAGTGGTGTTTAGTACAGGTTCGGGTGGAGCTTAAGTATAATATTAATATATTTTATACTTATTTAAGTTCGGTTTGGCAAAAAATTTGGGTCTTAGTTTTTTCCAAAATAACTTATATTTGTAAAAGACTAACTCAAGCTTATTTTAGGCCCGTCCAAATTATTTTCTTTACTTTTTTTAAAAAGAAATATTTATATTTATATTTATATTTTAATATTTAATAATTTTATACATTTTTTATTTATTGAAATTTTTATATATTCATCTTAACATTTTTTTAATATTTACATTAGAGTGTACTATATATTTAGTATAGGTTTATTTTTTTTAATGTGTTCTAAATTATATAATATATAAAAATAATATAACATAAAGTATTATAAATTTAAAACTGGTTGAGTCGGGCTGGGTTCAAGACTTGAATGTCAAAGCCTAGCCTGGTCCATATTTTAAATTGGCCTAATTTTTTGTCTAAGCTTATTTTTCAAGTCTAATATTTTTTTTCAAACCCTTCCGAATTTCAAGCAAATCTTCAAACCAAGATAGATAACCCGATTCATAAAAAGAAAGTTTGAGAGAAAATTTAGAAGAAAAAGAAAGGGTAGGAACAAGCTTTGGTTTTTTACTTTAATACATTAACCAAATATCTTAGGTGCATATTTATAATAAAAATATTATGTAAATTATATTTTATGCAACAATCATTTTTTTTCTTTATTGTTATTTTTATTTAAAACATAATCCTTATTTAAATCCTAATCAACATCATTATCCTAAAATATATCCAAAATCTACTATAAAGGTATATTTTTTTATTCTCTACTATAAAAGGATGTTGATCACTGAAATAACAACAAATCTAATTAAAATAAAATAATACAATAAATATTTTAAACATTAAAAATAGCATGATCTTCAACATCCTCCTTGCTATTTTTAATGAAAAACAAAGATTTTTCCTTTAATGTTTCAAAATTTGCCTTGACTAAATGTCCGCAAGTTGGTCTTTCAAGCTATAATAGACCAACTTTACTTCACTTTCTGCTTCAGCCTCTCGAACAAAATGTTACAGCAAAATCAATTGTCCTCTTAAAGTATCTTAGCACTCTTTTTTTTTTTTTTTTTTTTTTTTTTATTATGAGATAAGCTTCTTTAGGACAATTCATAAATCTATAAAGAAGACTGACAGCAAACATTATGTTTGGCCTACTTGCTGTCAAATGTAACAAGTAACCAGTTAGCCTTGAGTAATCGGTTTCGCCAACCATGGCAGAGCTATTGTCTTTGCTAAGCTTCTCATTTTGAGCCAATGGAGTGCTAACATTTTTGCAATTCTTCATGTTGAATTTTTTATGCACTTGTTTGGCATAGTTTTGTTAAGAAATGAAAATTCAACAAGTAGAACATCTCTCTCAGGTCTGTGATTGCAAAGACCATCATCATTTGATCTTTGAATTGTTGCACCAATTCAAAGTTGCTCTTTTATCACTAGTATGTCATCAACATATAAAAAGACAACTAACAAGTGATTGTTGTTACTAGTTTTGGCATAAAATGTAGCCTTACTAAGATTTTTCTTATAGCGGTGTCATTAATGGTAATATTCCGAAAACAAGAATCATAAAATTTTAAGTGAAATAAATTTTGAATTTATCATGAAATACTTATGAATTTAGATAAATATTGAAAAGTGAATAGTAAGGCAATAAATAATATTTTTTATTCATGTTATTAGATTAATTTAAAATAAGGATTTGTTGAGATATTTCTCCAATTTAGATTATAGGGTAAATTATAAAAGAATAAATTGTTCAATGATACATAGAATATTATGACATGTGATATGTGGTAATTTAAAATTGGAGAGAAAATAGAATACGAAAAAACATGAATTTTATGAGAGTTATTAGATTAAACTTGTGATTTAATCTTGGCCATTGGAACTCATTAAGGACAAAGTGATAATTTTTCATTGAAGTGTTTTGAAGGAGCTACTCTATGTCATTGGATTTAAAATCTCATGTGAAATCTTAACCATTAAATTTTGGATGGCTTTGAACCATTTAGATCAAATGACTTAAAATTAACGTTAGTCATTAGATTTTGGGGCCATTAAAAGGGTTTAAATATGATCTTTTTAATGAAAACGGAAGAAAATTCCCCTCTTTTTTTTTTTCTGGAAAGAAATGTAAGAAATCTCTTTCCTTCATTTTTTTTTTTTCATCTCTTCTCTTTTATATTAAACCTTCATTTGAAGGCTTAATGAAATTCCAGTTAATTTTTTTGAAAACCCAAAAAACTTTCCACTGATCTCTAAATCTTTTTTGAACTTAATATTTAAAAGAGCTAAAAATTTCAGAAAAAGAAAAAGTATAAAAAAAGGTTAAGTTGAGAATCAAGGTAGGAAAGCTAATGATCTTCTTATGTTCCATGATTTTACTAATACAAGCTTCAATTTTTGTTTAATTTGAGTATTTATTTATTCATTGTGTCTTCAATAATTTTTTAAAGAGGAAAAGAAAGGCAAATAAAAGAAAGTGGATTGAGAGGGAAATATTTTTTTTTGTCAAGCCAAGTCATGAAATTTACTTGTGTTAGAAATAAATTGTAGATTAGATGAAATAATAGAAATATGTTTTTTAAATGTTTAAAAAAAATTGTTGAGTAGGTTAAATGAAATGAAATGGTGAGGTAAAAATATATTAAATTGGAAAAATTGGTTGTGATAAGCAAGACAATTTAAATGGAGGTAATATAAGAGAATTGTTAAAAAAAGTTGTATATCGGGATGGATTTGATATTAATTTATTTTGAGTATGAATATTATTGAGATAAGAGTGGTGATACACATGAAATGAATAAATATTGTGAAATGTGAAAATAAATATTGAAATGGTATATTTGTTATTCTTTTTTATTATAAATTGATGTTGATAATGTTGATTTTGAGTGGAATGAATGGACTTGAAAATGTTATGTTAATTGTGACTAGCCCCAGTAATTTGGTAGTATATTGTCCATATGTAATTAACATGACAATAGAAATAGAATAGTGCACAAGGTACGAGATTTAGGATTCTATGAGCCATGATGAATTCAAGTTTTTGTATGTTTATGGCACTTCAATACCTTATATTGGAGTGTAGGATGGAGCATTTTGGTGCATACGTTAGAGTGATGGATGGTTACATTCTGTACATCCGATGTATGAATTACCAAAAGTTATTAAGGGCCAAAATTTAAATTGAGCATATATGTATTTCTTAAAAAACATGATCTAGTAATGATAATAATAAACGTTATGATTATAAAGAAAGTAATTTTGTAACATCTCGAAATAGGACCTAGTCGGAACAGTGGTTTCGGGACCACAAATTCGAAATTTAAATATTTATTTTATGATTATTATGAGGTCTAGAACATGAGAATATGCATGTGCTAAAGTTTCATGAAGAAATTCTTTGAGTAAGGTGTCCAATTGGAAATTAGGGACCAAATTGAATAAATTGCAAAACTTGGATTCTAGAATTAATTTGTATGAAATTGATTTAGAATATTAATTAAAAGGTCTTAAAGAGAAATTTTCCCAATTTCTAAGTTTTTGGACAAAAACGGGCTTGTATGGATGAAATTTCAAAGAAATGGCTTAAGGGCATTTTGGTCATTTGGCATTTTAATGAAATAAAATGGGAAAACAAGCCAAAAATCAGCTCATATTCTTCATGTTGCTGCCAAAAATTTGGGGTTCTCCATAGATAGGGTTTTCAACATTTTCAAGCTCAATAGTAAGTGCTCCCAAGCCCCGTTTTTAACGTTCTTCATATTTTTGAAATCCCGGTAGCTTACTTTCTCTATTTCTACCCATATTTCATGCTAGGGTTTATGTTTAAAAATTTACCCATGCATGAGGTACTTGTGTTTTGATGTTTTATGGAGGAATATGAAAGTTGGATGTGTGTTAAACATCTTTTCCTAGGTGATTTTCATGAAAAACTCCTAAAAGGACCTTTTTGCAAAAAGTGTAAAATGTGTGGTAGAAATGAGAAATAATGGAAAAATGTGGACTGCCATATGAGATAAAAACATTCGGCTAGGCTTGGGTAAGATAGGAATTGCATTCATTTCATTATACGAGCCTAGGGACTAAATCGTAAAAATGTGAAAGGTTAGGGGCAAAACGGTCATTTGGATCGGGGTGAAACGTAGACTCAAAAAGTACAATGTGAGGTGTTAATGATTTATTTTTATTGTTATAGACCCCGAGGAACAAATTCCGAAGGTCGATCGAGGGAAAACGAAAGGTTTCAAAATAATCGAAATACGATACTGAGACAAGTACCAGGTAAGTTCGGATAACTTAAATTAAACTCATAATATGCCTAATTGCATGATTTATGAATGTATGATGATTGCATTTGACGATGGCATGAAAATACATAAAATGTATCATTAATAATGACATGTTAATAAATGTCTCGGTTAAGGTTAAAAAGGAAGTTCAGTGGATAAACCATGATTTACATGTTACTTGAGATCCTTCATGTGTTGCAGAAAAGGATTTAGCCTGGACGGGTAATCCGTTGATCTCAAATATAGAAAGGATCTAGCCCGGACGGGTGTTCCTTGAGTGATCGAGCCTCCCGAAGAATATATGTGCTGAAATGGATTTAGCCCAGACGGGTAATCCAATTAGGGTCAGAATTTAGCCTGAACTTGTAATTCAGATCCGAGCTCATTCAGGGTATTTGTCGCTATAAGGGATTTATCCTAGACTGGTAATCCTGACATCACCTTATGAGTTTATGTTACGGGGGATTTAGCTTGGACTGGTAATCCTGCGTAAGATGTGAGGTTCGCGAGAGTGCATACATGAGATGATCGCTCTTATGAATTGACGGTAAATGGATAATCCATCGAGATTTCCTAGAAACTCAACGAGATTAATATGATGTATATCAATGAAATGATGAATGATGAGCTCATCTAAGATAAATTACATGGTGCATTGTTATGTAACTAACCTGTTGATTGAGTGCATGTGATAAGGAAATCATTCTATGCTTGTTGGTTTTATTGCCTAATATGGTTGTATGCTAATTACTCAGTAAGTTTACTTTCCAGTTATTCGGGCTTACTAAGCATGTAAATACTTACCCCTCTCTTTTCCTTATCTTACAAAGCTCGAGGACTCGTAAAGATTGGAAGACGGTTGGAGAGTCAACACACTATGAACTAGTTCAGCTTTGGTATAAAGACACTTTTATTTTGTTCAAAGGCATGTATAGGGTTTTGGTTCATTTTGTGATATTCGTCATTTGAATTGCCCATATGAAGGCTTGTAAAAGTTTACATATCTTCTTGTATTTGGCCATGGGAATTGGCTTATTTTGAAGTGGGCTATGACCTACAAATTTATGCATGCTTATGTTTGCATGGGATGGCTTGACCATAATTGGCAATTAGTTACAAAAATGAGTCAACCTCAAGAGTGTTAATGAGACATGGAAATCCTTAAATAAAAGGAAATAACCTAGCATGTGTCAAACCGATGATATGAGGTTTACATGCAATGAGGCTTGTTAAGGCTATATGTAAGTGTATAATCTGGCCTTATTATGTATTAAGGTAACCTATAAGTGTGATTGGTTCATTGAGGGTGACCAAAGGCTTGGAAAATAGCCTTACAAGGTCCACACGGGTAGACACACGGGTGTGTGTCTAGGCCGTGTGTGACATACGGATTGGCCCCATGAGCGTGTGGTATGGCCGTGGGTCCCCGGCACACCTAAAATTTTAAGTCAATGTCGAGCACGGGATAGACACACGGGCGTGTGTCTTGGCCGTGTGCCCCTAAATTCATGCTGACGTCATAAACAGAATGCTCGAGTTTTTTGACATGGGCGGCCACATGGGCGTGTCTAGGCCGTGTGGTGCTCGGCCGTGTGAAAACCCCTGTAGGTTCCAAATGAAAAATAATTTTCATAAATTCAACACGGGTAAGGGACATGGGCGTGTCCCAAAACACACGGGCGTGTGTATTCCCTCCACACAAGCGTGTGAGGCTTTACCTAAAAATTTTTTATGAACTTTTGTAAGTTCTCGGTTTGGTCTCGGATCATTTTCAATGTGTGTGTAGGGCCTCGTGGGCCCATAATAGGGACATTAAAATGAAATTTGATTGGTTTTATATTGGAATGAAATTTTATAACCCGTATTTCCCTGAAAATGTTCGAGTATATGTCTGGTAACGCCTCGTATTCGGTCTCAATCTCGGGTACGTGTAAGGGGTGTTACATTTAGTGATATTAGAGCTACGGTTTAGTCGATTCTAGGACTACCGTAGAGGGTATTGATTTTTACTATACATGCCATTATTCGAACATTGATAGTGTAACATCTCCTAACTGTTTAAATTGTTTTGAATATAGTAAATGTCTTCTAATCAAGCACAAGATGAGTCCGAGGGAGCTGAGAGCCATGCTCCAGCTTCCGTACAACGAGTTGTATCTAGTAATAGTAGAAGGCTTATGTCTGAAGGCCGGGAAGAGGCCCGAACCACCTTCTTTGACATGATGGATAAATGGTTTGGGGATTATTTAAGGAATCGCCCCAACATACCACGACCTCCCTCTCCCCTTAACCAACCTAATGAGGCATTGTCACGAGGTATGACACTGGTAAGAATTGGTAAATCCCCTGTAGATAAGCTTAAAAAGTATGGGGCTGAGGAATTCAGAGCTAAAATCGATGATAATGCTGAAAGAGCCAAGTTCTGGCTCAAGAGTACTACACGGGTATTAGATGAATTATCATGCACACCTGAGAAGTGCTTAAAGTGTGCCGTGTCTCTCCTAAACAATACTGCATACCACTGGTGGAAGACTGTATCTTCAGTGGTGCCTAAGGAAAACATCACTTGGAATTTTTCCAAGCAGAGTTTAAGAAGAAATACATCAGTCAAAGGTTCTTAGACTCAAAGCGAAAGGAGTTCCTGGAACTCAAATAAGGAAATAAGACGGTAGCAGAATATGAAAGGGAGTTTGTAAGGCTAAGCTAGTATGCGACTGAGTGGGTTCAAATAGAGTCAGAAATGTGTAAACGTTTTGAAGAAGGTCTGCATGAGGAAATCAAGCTGTTAATTGTGATCCTTGAAATATGGGAGTTCGCTGCATTAGCTGATCGGGCCAAGAAGGCCGATGAGCTCAATAATGAAAGAAAGCAAGCAAAAAGAGAGGCTCGAGTTTCGAGCAAGAGATCCAGTGATAAGACGCTCTCGTTTCCCACAAAGATATCAAAGAGTCAACATGAACGCTCCTCTTCATCGATAGGATATTCGGGTAGAGCAAGAAGCTCTAAACGATGTAATCAGAAGTCTTCCTCCCCGATGGTGACTAGTGTAGGGAGTGTAGATGACCAAAAGCTGAAGTGTAAAAGTTGTAACAAATTTCACTCTGGGGAGTGCCGAATGAAGAGTGGCGCATGTTTCAGATATGGTTCTCTTGACCACTTCCTTAAGGACTGCCCAGAGCAAAATGAAAAAGAAGTGGAAGTAGCCCCGAAGTCGAGTGCTCCTATTGCACGAGGTATACCTCTGAGGTATCTTGGAAGTGCTAATGGCAATCGAGTTGCGGCTAACGACGCTGCAAAATCAAAAGCTCGAGCCCCGGCAAGAACATATGCAATACGTACTCGAGAGGAAGCCTCTGCTCCTGACGTCATCACGGGTACTTTTTCTCTTTTTAATACATGTGTTGTTGCCTTAATTGATCTAGGGTCGATGCATTCATACATTTGCATTAGATTGGTGTCTAGTATGAACATACCCATTGAACCTACGAAATTTATTATTGGAGTGTCGAACCCATTAGGCAAATCAGTTCTGGTTGATAAAGTCTGTAAGAATTGTCCTTTGACAATTCAGGGTCATTGCTTTCTGGCTAACCTTATGTTGTTACCATTTGATGAGTTGATGTAATACTTGGTATGGATTGGTTAGCCCTGCATGATGTAATTGTAAACTGTGGTAGCAAGTATATTGAATTGAAATGCCCAGATGGTAAGATTCTATGGGTTGATTCAAGAGAATTGGGTACACCGCCGGTTGTAGTCACAGCGGTGGCTGCTCAGAGATATGTGAGAAAAGGGTACAAAGCTTATCTTGCTTTTGTATTGAACACTAAGGAAACGAAGTTGAATATTGAGTTTGTGCCAATAGTATGTGAATATTTAGATGTGTTCTCGGAAGAATTACCCGGATTACCTCCTAAAAGAGAGATAGAGTTTGGTATTGAACTAATGCCAGGAACAGCTCCCATTTCTATTGCTCCGTACAGGATGACGCCAACTGAGCTGAAAGAGTTAAAAGCACAGTTGCAAAAGCTGACGGATAAAGGTTTTGTAAGGCCAAGCTTTTCACCTTGGGGTGCCCCCGTGTTATTTGTAAAGAAGAAAGATGGTTCGATGAGGCTATGTATAGATTATTGCCAACTGAACAACATAACTATCAAGAATAAGTATCCTTTGCCAAGGATCAATGATTTGTTCGACCAGTTGAAAGGAGCTACCGTGTTCTCTAAGATAGACTTGAGGTCTGGTTATTATCAGTTGCGAGTTAAGGAATCAGACGTGCCAAGATAGCTTTTAGAACGAGGTATGGCCACTATGAATTTCTTGTCATGTCATTTGGGTTAACGAATGCACCGGCCGTATTCATGGACCTAATGAATAGGATCTTTTGGCCATACTTGGATAAGTTTGTCATTGTGTTCATTGACGACATCTTGATTTATTCCAAAGATGAGACAGAGCATGTAAAGCATCTAAGAACTGTGTTGCAGACCTTACGGGAAAGACAATTGTATGCCAAGTTTAGCAAAAGTGAGTTTTGGCTTCAAGAAGTCGGGTTTTTGGGTCATATTGTTTCGGGTGAAGGTATCTGAGTTGATCCAAGTAAAGTCTCTACTATCATTGAATGGAAACCACCTAAAAATGTAACCAAGGTTAGAAGCTTTTTGGGCTTAGCCGGTTACTACCAAAGATTTGTGAAAGGATTCTCCATGATAACGGCTCCAATGACGAGGTTGCTACAGAAAGACGTTAAGTTTGAATGGACAGAAAAGTGTCAACAAAGTTTCGGGAAGTTGAAGACACTACTAACTGAAGCTCCTATTCTAGTATTGCTCGAGTCAGGAAAAGAGTTTGTGGTCTACAGTGATGCATCCTTAAATGGACTGGGTTATGTACTTATGCAAGATGGCAAGGTAATAGCTTATGCTTCACAGCAGTTGAAGCCACACGAGAAGAACTATCTGACGCACGACTTAGAGCTTGCCGCCATTATTTTTGCCTTGAAAATTTGGAGGCATTATTTATATAGTGAAACTTGTCGTATATTTACAAACCACAAGAGTTTTAAGTATTTGATGACTCAAAAAGAATTGAATCTGAGACAGCGGAGATGGTTAGAATTAATTAAAGATTATGAGCTAATCATTGACTATCACCTGAGAAAGGCGAATGTGGTCACCAACGCGTGAAGCAGAAAATCTGTGATTGTATTGAGAGCCATGGATGCTCAATTAGCATTGCTTGATGATGGTTCAGTCTTGGAAGAGCAAAGGGCTAGGCCGACATTTCTTCAAAAAATTTATAATGCTCAAACTAATGACAGTGACCTACAAGCTAAAAGAATTCAATGTGAGTCGGGCATTAAATCAGATTTTCGGATCGGCCCTGATGGATGTTTGATGTTCAGGGATAAGGTTTGTGTACCCAAAGATGATGAGCTTATTCGAAAAATCTTGTAAGAAGCACATGATAGTCACTTGTCTATTCATCCGGGAAGTACCAAGATGTATAATGGTTTGAAGAAAATGTACTGGTGGAATGGTATGAAAAGAGACATCTCTAAATTTGTATCGAAATGTTTGATATGTCAACAAGTCAAAGCTGAACATCAAGTACCTTCAAGTTTGTTACAGCCTGTGATGGTCCCCGAATGGAAGTGGGACAGAGTTACTATAGATTTCGTGGCAGGATTGCCATTAACCTCGAAAAAGAAAGATGTTATATGGGTTGTGGTGGATAAGTTGACAAAGTCGACTCATTTTATTCCGGTAAGAATGAATTACTCTCTTGATAGGTTGGCTGACTTGTATATATCTGAAATTGTGAGATTACATGGGGGTACCGTTGTCGATTATTTCAGACAAAGACCCAAGGTTCACTTCAAGATTCTGGAAGAAGTTACAAGAAACCTTGGGTACAAAGTTGAGCTTTAGTACAGCTTTTCACCCGCAGACCGATGGTCAGTCTGAATGGATGATTCAGATTCTTGAAAATATGTTGCGATGTTGCATCCTTGAATTTTAGGGTAGCTGGGAAAAATACTTGCCATTGGTAGAATTTGCCTACAACAATAGTTTTCAAATGAGTTTGAAGATGGTGCCTTATGAGGCCTTGTATGGCAGAAAGTACCAAACACCATTGAATTGGACAGAACTCAAAGACAGTTGGATACATGGAGTTGATCTGATCAAGGAAACTAAAGAAAAGGTTAAAGTGATACGAGACTGTTTAAAAGCAGCATCAGATAGGCAAAGGTCATATCCTAATTTGAAAAGAAAAGAGATTGAGTTCCAAGTTGGAGATAAAGTATTCTTGAAAGTATCTCTATAGAAAAAGGTATTGAGATTTGGCTGGAAAGGCAAACTGAGTCCGCAATTTACGTACGAGATCACTAAAAGAGTTGGACTATTAGCTTATCGTTTGGCATTGCCACCCGAACTGGAAAAGATTTACGACGTATTCCATGTATCTATGTTAAGGTGATACCGATCAGACCCCTCCCACGTGATATCACCGACTGAGATTGAAACTAGACCGGACATGACTTATGGTGAGGAACCAGTCAAGATTTTGGCTCGTGAAATTAAACAGTTGAGAAATAAAGATGTGGCTTTAGTAAAGGATTTATGACATCGACATGGTGAGGAAGAGGCTACATGGGAGTCAGAAGAAACCATGAGAAGCCAATATCCAAACATGTTTACTGGTAAGACTTTCGAGGACGAAAGTCCCTAGGGGGAGAAATATAACATCCCGAAATAGGGCCTAGTCAGAATAGTGGTTTCGGAACCACAAATCTGTCATTAAAATATTTATTTTATGATTATTATGAGGTCTAGAATTTGAGAATATGCATGTGTTAAAGTTTCTTGAAGAAATTCTTTGAGTAAGGTGTCCAATTGGAAATTAGGGACCAAATTAAATAAATGGCAAAATTTGGATCATAGAAGCAATTTGTATGAAATTGCTTTATAATATTAATTAGAAGTTCTTAAAGAGCAATTTTCCCAATTTCTAAGTTTTTTGACAAAAATAGGCTTGTATGGATGAAATTTCAAAGAAATGGCTTAAGGGCATTTTGGTCATTTGGCATTTTAATAAAATAAAATGGGAAAACAAGCCAAAAATCAGCTCCTATTCTTCATGTTGCTGCCGAAAATTTTGAGTTCTCCATAGCTAGGGTTTTCAACATTTTCAAGCTCAATAGTAAGTGCTCTCAAGCCTCGTTTTTAACGTTCTTCGTATTTTTGAAATCCCGGTAGCTTACTTTCTCTATTTCTATCCATATTTCATGCTAGGGTTTATGTTTAAAAATTTACCCATACATGAGTTACTTGTGTTTTGATGTTTTATGGAGGAATATGAAAGTTGGATGTGTGTTAAACATCTTTTCCTAGGTGATTTTCATGAAAAACTCCTAAAAGGACATTTTTGCAAAAGGTATAAAATGTGCGGTAAAAATGAGAAATAATGGAAAAATGTGAGCTACCACATGAGGGAAAAATATTCGGCTACGCTTGGGTAAGATAGGAATTGCATGCATCTCATTATTCGAGCCTAGGGACGAAATCATAAAAATGTGAAAGGTTAGGGAAAAATGGTCATTTGGATCGGGGGTGAAATTTAGACTCAAAAAGTACAATGTGAAGTGTTAATGATTTATTTTTATTGTTATAGACCCCGAGGAACAAATTCTAGAGGTCGATCGAGGGAAAACGAAAGGTTTTGGAATAGCCGAAACACGATACAAAGACGAGTAATAGGTAAGTTCGGATAACTTAAAGTAAACTCATAATATGCCTAATTGCATGATTTACAATGTATGATGATTGCATTTGACGATGGTTAAAAAGGAAGTTCGGTGGATAAACCATGATTTACATGTTACTTGAGATCCTTCATGTGTTTCAAAAAAGGATTTAGCCCGAACGGGTAATCCGTTGATCTCAAATATAGAAAGGATTTAGCCCGGACGGGTGTTCCTTGAGTGATCGAGCCTCCCAAAGAATATATGTGCTAAAATGGATTTAGCCCGGACGGGTAATCCGATTAGGGTCTGAATTTAGCATGAACTAGTAATTCAGATCCGAGCTCATTAAGGGTGTTTGTCACTATAAGGGATTTAGCCTGGACTGGGAATCCTGACATCACCTTATGAGTTTATGTTACATGGGATTTAGCTTGGACTGGTAGTCCCGCCGTAAGATGTGAGGTTCGCGAGAGTGCATACATGAGATGATCGCTCTTATGAATTGACAGTAAATGTATAATGCATCGAGATTTCCTAGAAACTCAACGAGATTAATATGATGTATATCAATGAAATGATGAATGATGAGCTCATCTAAGATAAATTACATGGTGCACTGTTATGTGACTAACCTGTTGATTGAGTGCATGTGATAGGGAAACCATTCCATGCTTATTGGTTTTATTGCCTAATATGGTTGTATGCTAATTACTCGGTAAGTTTACTTTCCAGTTATTCGGGCTTACTAAACACGTAACTGCTTACCCCTCTCTTTTTCCTGTCTTATAGAGCTCGAGGACTTGTAAAGATTGGAAGACAGTTGGAGAGTCAACACACTATGAACTAGTTCAGCTTTGGTGTAAAGACATTTTTATTTTGTTCAAAGGCATGTATAGGGTTTTGGTTCATTTTGTGATATGCGTCATTTGAATTGCCCATATGAAGGCTTGTAAAAGTTTACATATCTTCTGGGAATTGGCTTATTTTGAAGTGGGCTATGACCTATAAATTTATGCATGCTTATGTTTGCATGGGATGGCTTGACCATAGTTGGCAATGAGTTACAAAAATGAGCCAATCTCAAGAGTGTTAATGAGACATGGTAATCCTTAAATAAAAGGAAATAACCTAGCATGTGTCAAATCGATGATATGAGGTTTACATGCAATGAAGTTTGTTAAGGCTATATGTAAGTGTATAATCTGGCCTAATTATGTATTAAGGTAACCTATAAGTGTGATTGGTTCATTGAGGGTGATCAAAGGCTTGGAAAATAGCCTTACAAGGTCCACACGAGTAGACACACGGGCGTGTGTCTCGGCCGTGTGTGATACACGGATCGACCCCATAGGCGTGTGGTATGGCCGTGGGTCCCTGGCACACCTAAAATTTCAAGTCAATGTCGAACACGGGCTAGACACACGGACATGTGTCTTGGCCATGTGCCCCTAAATGCATGCTGATGTCATAAACAGAATGCTCGAGTTTTTTGACAAGTGCGGCCACATGGGCGTGTCTAGGCCGTGTGAAGGACACGGGCCAGGGACACTGGTGTGGTGCTCGGCCGTGTGAAAACCCCTGTAGGTTCGAAATGAAAAATAATTTTCATAAATTCAACACGGGTAGGGGACACGGGCGTGTCCCAAAACACAAGGGCGTGTGAGGCTTTCCTTAGAAAATTTTTATGAAATTTTGTAAGTTCTCAGTTTGGTCCCTGATCATTTTCAATGTGTGTGTAGGGCTTCGTGGGCCCATAATAGGAACATTAAAACGAAATTTTATTGGTTTTATATTGGAATGAAATTTTATAACCTGTATTTCCCCAGAAATGTTTGAGTATCTGTTTGGTAACGCCTCGCATCCGGTCTCGGTCTCTAGTACGGGTAAGAGGTGTTACATTTAGTGGTATCAGAGTTACGGTTTAGTCGGTTCTAGGACTACCGTAGAGAGTATTGAGTTTTGCTATAAATGCCATTATTCGAACATTGAGAGTGTGACATCTCCTAACTGTTTAAATTGTTTTGAATGTAGTAAATGTCTTCCAATCAAGCACAAGATGAGTCCGACGGAGCTGAGAGCCATGCTCCAGCTTTCGTACAACGAGCTGTATCTAGTAGTAGTAGAAGGCTTATGTCTAAAGGCCGGGAAGAGGCCCGAGCTGCCTTCTTTAACATGATGGATGAATGGTTTTGGGATTATTTAAGGAATCGCCCAACATACCACAACCTCCCCCGTCCCCTAGCCAACCTGATCATGAATTTTCACGAGGTATGGCACCTGTAAGAATTTGTAAAGCCCCTGTAGATAAGTTTAGAAAGTATGAGGCTGAGGAATTTGGAGCTAAAATCGATGATGATGCTGAAAGAGCCGAGTTCTGGCTCAAGAATACTACACGGGTATTAGATGAATTGTCGTGCACACCCCAGGAGTGCTTAAAGTGTGTCGTGTCTCTCCTAAACGATACTGCATACCACTGGTGGAAGACAGTATCTTCAGTGGTGCCAAAGGAAAACATCACTTGGAAATTTTTCCAAGTAGATTTTAAGAAGAAATACATCAGTCAAAGGTTCTTAGACTTGAAGCGAAAGGAGTTCCTGGAACTCAAATAAGGAAATAAGACGATAGCAGAATACAAAAGGGAGTTTGTAAGGCTAAGCCTGTATGAGATTGAGTGGGTTCAAACAGAGTCAGAAATGTGTAAACGTTTTGAGGAAGGTCTGCATGAGGAAATCAAGCTATTAATTGGGATCCTTGAAATACGGGAGTTCGCTGCATTAGTTGATCAGGCCAAGAAGGCCGAGGAGCTCAATAATGAAAAAAAAGCAAGCAAAGAGAGAGGCTCGAGTTTCGAGCAAGAGATCCAGCATAAGACACTCTTGTTTCCCACAAAGAAATCAAGGAGTCAACATGAACGCTCCTCTTCATCGGTAGGATATTTGGGTAGAGCGAGAAGCTCCAAACGATGTAATCAGAAGCCTTCCTCCCCGATGGTGACTAGTGTAGAGAGTATAGATGTCTTTTTTTAATGTCATGGTTAAAGTTTTAATCATAGCGAATGGATGCTCATAGTTATAAATGCATTTGTAATTGTGAAGTATTATAAACTTGGCTTGACAATAAGGTGAGCAATGTGATTCCATTGAGTACTAACTAAGTGTTATATATGCTTAGCACGTTGTTGATTTTTATGCATAGGCCGGAAGTCGTAGACTTGAGAAGATCGTTTTGTTTAAAGCCTTGGATCACAACATTCGAAAAAAATATGTATTTTGCACTCTTTTGTATTTTGAATTACGTCTTTGATGGTATGCACATAGGATTATTTTAGGAGAAAGGCGGGGCATTCTATGTTAGAGAAATTACTTTCTTTACTTTGAGAATTAATTCCCCTTTTTTTATATAATTTTAGGTATACATATTAATCAAGTTAATAGTTTTTATTTGATATGTTTGAATGATACTTTCAGATGATTTATTGTTTACAAATGATTGGAATTTGTTTGGTATTGATCTAATGTATTTATATACGTAAAATTAAGCTCTTTAACCACTTAAAGAGCTTATTCTCAAGCATTTTGTTGTCTTTTAGTTCTTTTTTTGCATTTAATATACTTTTATGAATAAAATAACAAGTATGTCCCATTTGGGGTTTAATATTTGAGATGAGTTTTTTTCAAGCACTAAATAGATGCAAGAATGAGAAGAGGAGCTTTAATTGAAGCCAAAGTCGTGATATCAAGATATTGGTGTCGCAACGCCAATGTTCTTGGCATCAACTAAGGAGTTGGACTTTATCAAATTGCACATTAAAGTGGACTGTCTCCAAGGTTGTGACACCAAAGAGTCGATATCGCGAGACCAACACTCATGGTCACAACATTAGGCTAATGATGTTGCTGTTAGAAAAAATTTGATTCAAAAATGGTTTTCTTTTACAGTAGAAAATTATAACTTTAAAAACTGAGTTAGTTTGTGATATTTATAGCAATAAATCATTTACTGTAATAACACATATGTTTTTGGCTAGATGGATCCTTGTTGTTGCTGGTTTTTAATCGAACGACATTATTCGCTATTCTCGTACCACAAACTGCTTCAAGTGTGGGCTCGAACGAATTTGAATTAAAACAGAACCAAAAATTGTTTACACTACTTTCAGTGGGAAAGAAAATTCTCTCTTTAATATAAACCAGTAGAATTGTTATTCTAGCAAATAGAATTTATACTTAGAAGATAAATTATCATTAATCTCGAGAAGAATAACAATATCTCAAAGTTGTGTGTTTAGTCCTACCATTGCCATCTATTTGTAGCGAGAACAAGTGAAACCCTTGTTGAATTAGTAGAAGTTTATTTCAATAGAAAAACTAAATCCTAGTCTAAGTAGGATTAGGATGGCGACAACCCTAGTTAAATATACTAGGGTTTTCCATGAGGGATTTTTGGGCATCTCTCGTATCGAGTCCAATTATAAATACTTCTTGGACTTTTAACACAGTACTTATTTTCCTATTTCCTAAAACAAACATCATAAATTAATTTAAAAATTAAAAAACTTTCTCAACTCGATTCTATTTCCATTAAAATCACGACAACTTTACTATAAAAGAATCTATAAGAAAATATATTTAATATTTCCACATTCAACGAATTCAGTATCATCAATTAATTTAATTCCATTTTCAAACTTCAACTATTTATTTAATAAATTAAATAATGATTCAAAAAACCATAAACTAATTTTTTAAGTAATTTTCATTTAAAGAACCACATTCATTTCCAAATGTTTCTTATTTCTCTAACTTTACCATTTCTATACATTTTTGTTCATTTAATTCAACATGTAATTCATTTCTAGTTTAAATAAGTTAGCGGAGGTACCGATTTGACATGTAATTAGGGCTCAAATGATTTAAAATTAAGTTTCAACTTTTCACCTATTAATTATAAACTCATTTAGTCATGAAGTCATTCTACTATATTATTGTGATTGAGCTCTCCTTAATGACATATCATTATGAAAGCAACTCAATCAATGCTCATCTAATTACCATGTCATATGTGTGCTACCCTCATAGGATATCCTTAAACAATTTGGGATAAATTCGTTCTCCCAATAAAATTTTATTTTATCTCATGGTAACCATTCCATCTTTTTTCATGAAAAGTCAATTACTATCAAACAATAATCAAGCCATTCATCACAAATACGAACGATTCATGACCACATTTACTTTTCATCTACCATGTAATGTCAATGAGAGGATATTATTTACCCATATCTTGGGCAATGAATTCCACTTTTGTAAAACATGCTACATACTGCAAAAGTCATATACCTAACGCATCAGCTTTCTGTTCCTTATCTATTTGAACTCAGACTTTTACACAAATCAAAGTATGCGAGTCACGTATACATAGTCCATCATCCACTCAGGATTAAGGAATGTAACACTATGAATCCAAATGAATAAATCCAAAAACATATTTAGGATCTATTCTCCTTGGGTCCAGTCCGATGTACTTTCAGTCCAATCATTCATATATATGTCTCTATCTTTGGGAGTCATCTGCTCCGATGCCAAAGACAAGGCATCTCACCAATTAAACTTGTTAGACGACATATTAGTTTTTCAATCGATTTACTCATTTTCGATTAGACTAGGGACATGTTTAGGTTCATCTACTAATATAAGTTATCTTTTCGTATTACAATCCGACCACACAATACCACTTAGTATTAGTTTAAACATTAGAGAACCATTAAGCCAATATTTGTTTCTATTTTGCTTTGCATGCAAAACCCACATGACATTATACAAAGTATATTAATGTAATCCATGAATTATTTTATTAACCAATCTATTCAAAAAAATTACAATTTTACAAATGAATATACTGCACTTAGGGCATCAGATCTAACAATATCAGATCTAACAATCTCCCACTTGCTTTAGTGAAGTAGATGAGTTATATTCCATATTCTTATGCTCTCCACGTGTTTTTTAAAACTCTTAACTAGTAGAGTCTTAGTAAACAGGTCCGTAAGGTTGTCCTCGGATGTGATATTGACTACATCCATGATTCTGTCTACAACTACCTCCCTTATGATGTGGTACTTTCTATCAATATGTTTCTTCCTCTTTTGGTTTCCCGTCTCCTTGGTATTAGCTATTGTCACACTTTGTCACAATACAATGTGATAGTTTTTTCTATACCAGGAATGACTTCAAGATCTATAAGAAACTTTCAAAGCCATATTGTTTATTTTGTAGCTTTACAAGTAATCACATAGTCGACCTCCATAGTGCAATTAGTAGTACAACTCTATTTTACACTTCTCCACACAATAAACTCGTCGTCTAGGACAAAAACACAACTTGATGTCGATTTCCTCAAATCTTGGCACGTTTGGAAGTCAAAATCAGTATATCTGATATAGTCCCTTGTTCTCTGTAAATACTTGAGTATATGCTTAACTGCTTGATATCGACTAATATCGACACTCACCAACCCCACTGTGAAACAGATATCTAGACGTGTGCATAACATAACATACATGAGACATCCTACTACCGAAGCATAAGGAATCTTTCTCATGTTTCTCTTTCTTCCGTTGTTTTAGAACAGTCCTCTAAATAAAGATGAAATACTGATGCAGAAGGTTGATTTCCCTTCTTGGAATCAGTCATTGCATATCATTCTAATATCATGTCTATGTATGAAGCTTGTGATAGTGCCATCACTTTTTTCTTTCCATCCAATAGAATTTGAATTCCTAGAAAAAAAATTATTTTCTCTCAATTCCTTCATGTTAAATTGTTGAGTTAACCATAATTTAACAGTTGATAATATTCCTACATCATTCCTAGTGAGTAAAATTTCATTGACATATAGAAGGAGAAAGACCACCTTTCCATCCCCAATACTTTTATAAACACACGGTTCATCTAAGTTTTTCTCAAATAATAAATTCTTGATCGCTTGATCAAATCTTTGATTCCATCAATGGGATTCTTACTTAAGTGTATATATGCATCTAAGCAATTTGCAAACTTTATGCTTGTTTCCTTTAGCTATATATCTGATGGGTTGCATCATAGAGATGCTCTCTTCAAGATAGTCATTCAAGAATGTTGTCTTAACATCCATTTGTCAAATACCATATTTGAGAGCTATTGTAATAGATAATAAAATGCAGATTGACTTGAGTGTAGAAACCGAAGGGAAGGTTTCTTCATAATCAATATATTCTTCCTGATTATAACCTTTTGCTACAAGCATGGCCTTATAAGTTTGCATTTTTCCATCTGCATCTATTTTCTTCTTATAGATCCACTTACAGCCTATGGGTTTTATCCCTTCTGGTAAGTCTATAAGGTCCCCCACTACGTTGGAATCCATAGAATCATTTCAGCTTTCATAGCTATTTCTTAAAGCTTGGAATTAGCACTCTACATCGCTTCATCATATATGAGTGGGTCATTATTTTCCTGTTCAGTAGACTTAGTGATTGAAACACTTTTGCCAGATTGGAAGAACTCAGGCTTACGAGAGACCCTTCCACTACAACGAAACATTTTATGTTGCTGATTGTTTGCAAGTCTACTATAGGAGTTGGTTCTAGAACTGTTTCTATAAGGCTTTGTGTATTTCTCAAAAGTTCCTCAAATACTTCTTTACTTTGAGTTTTGCTCTTTCAGGATATAAAAAAATCACCCTTTCTCCTTTTTCGATATCCCACAAACATGAAAATTTTGTATGTGAATCAAACTTCCTCACATCTTTATCCAATACATGGTCGGGGCTTCCCTAATTCCTTAAATGATTTAGATTTTACTTCCTAACATGTCAAATTTTTTATGGAGTTTACGATGCTTCTTTAGTTGACACATCATTGAGAATATAGAAAGTTGTTTGTAATGCATATCCCGAAAAGGAGATTGATAGCTTCGAATAACTTAATATTGAAAGAACTATGTCTAACAACATTCAATTTCTTCTCTCTGCCAAGCCATTCTGTTGTGGAGTGTTCAACGTGATTAATTAGGATAGAATGTCATTCTCTATTAGGTGCCTTAAGAACTCATTTGATAAATATTCCCTACATCGATCAGACTGAAGTGCCTTTATGGGTAAACCTAGTTGTTTCTCCATTTTTGCACGAAACTCTTTAAATTTATTAAAGGTTTCACTCTTTTGGTGCATTGGGTATACATACCCATATTTGGAATAATCATTAATAAATGTTACATAATACTTGTAACCATCTCTCGCACTGACCTTCATTGGGCCACATACATCAGTATGCCGTAGTTCTAAAGGTTTTCCATGTTAGAGTATGCCTAAAGAACAATAATGAGATGGTTGTAATTACATACTCATTTTACTTTGTTTGTTAATATAAAATATTGTTATTGTTATTTCAGTTTCGTTTTCTGTGTGTATAAATAAACTGATTAATAATAAAGTCTTGAGAATAATATGATTATTCTTAAAAGGTCATTAGTTAAGTATTATTGTGGGCTTGCACAATAATAATGCATTGGTAATAATGAGTAGTTGATTAATGACAATGTGTTGTCATTTATATAGGGATGTCAAAAACAATACATGAGTATATGTTAGAGAACAACATATTGGGTTGACCCGCCATGAGTATGTTTCTTGGATTATTATGTAATAATCACAAACACTACACATAGTGATAACTATGTATATGATCTTTAGACTTGAAATCATCATTGCCCTAACATCGTGAGTCGTATATTTTGATACAGTCAAACGTCTATCATAACAGGTTGTACTCTAAAGATTGATGTTGGATATACCACAATCCATGTAGTGTGATATGGTTTATTAAGATATGATTTATCCCTCCTACATAATGGGAGTCATATATTTGGCCACTTGATGGAGTGAGACTAAAAATGCATGGTTATTCTAAAATAAGTTTATATTAGATATCACACTTATTTTTTTATTGTAGTCTACTTAGAATATCAAGAAATATGAGATTGAACTATACAAGTGTGACTATACTATGACTTGTGTCAAATCAAGATATAAAGGATAAAAGGATATAATACATAAAAAAAATTTCAAAGAAAGGTTATGTCAAATCACGAATTCTTGTAACTTGGGTAGTAATGATACATTGCTAGATGCCACTTATTGCATGTAACATTAGAAATGTTCTAGTATTTACTACCAACATTACAAGAACCTACAAGGTCACACCCTATAGTTAAAGCGAACAGACTTCACGCAAATACGATGGGCATATACCCTCCTACATACATCTATGGCGGACAGTATCACTTGACATATAGTATCGCTTGTCGGATAGTATCGCTTGGCAAACAGTATCACCTAGTGGATAGTATTGCCTAGTGAATAGTATCGACAAGCGAATAGTATCACCTAGCAGATACGATTCACAACTACTTTCCCAGAGTTAATATTTATGGAAGTTAATATTCTTTTTGAAATAATATAATAACTTCCATGATTTTCCCCAAAAAATAAAAGGAATTATTCCATTTTTTTATACGTGATCAATAAAAAGGAAAAATTTCTCTGAGGATAGTAATAGGAAGTAAGAAAATTTAAAAAGACTAGCAACCAAACTTTGAATTCTCTCTGAAAAGTTCAAAGAGTTATGTTGTTCATGCTTGAATGGGTGGACTACGTAGAGGCCAAGACGATTCTGTTGTGGCTTGGAATCGACACCCCGAAAGAAATTAGATCGTTAAAGGTATATCTTCAACTTATTTTCAATTTGATTCATTCATCGGACATGGATCCTGGGTTGATGATCATCGGAATAATTTTTTCACTACACCATGGGGTGTACCGGCGATGCAACATCCCATCCCTCATTCCTTTTGCTTTAAAAGATCGCTTAGTCATCTTACCTTCCAAGCAATATTTACATTTTGGAAGATCAATTTCTTTAATCGGACTTAAAGTGTCATCTTTCACAAGCCTTGTGATTTTTTCTTGGTTAATATGATCAAGTCTCAAATGCCAAAGGTATGTCCCATTAGAGTGAGAATTTTTAAGTTTTTTGTTCAAAATTTCAGTCTCAAGCATTGTGTATATCCATCCATTACAGATAAGTTTGCAATTACTAACTATTGAAATATTATTAAAATTCATAGTCAAGTAGTCTTTATATAAACATGCAATAGAAATCAAGTTTATTTTGAAACTTGGTACATAGAAAAGATCTTTAAAAATACAAAAAACGTCTTTAAAAATAATCTCCCTAAAATTATCAAAATAAATATGTATATCTCCCACTGCTTCAACTGTCTCAATTGTTTTATTTCAAATCCGCAATGACAAACTCTTATATCTAAGATCTTTCATCTCCTGAAACCTCTATAGGGAAACACACATTATTAGTGGCTCTTAAATCAATGACCCAGTGGTCTACTGAATCTTCCACTAAGTAAGCTTCTATCATAAAAAGTTTTATACCTTTGCCCTTAGTTGCTAGGTAAACCTTCCACTCTTTGCAATTTGCCTTGAAGTGCTCTTTCTTGCTACAAAAGAAGCACTTGGACTTCGATAAGTATTTAGGCTTCTTTGTTCTCTTTCTTTCCACTTGTGGTGGCTCAGAGAACTTAGCGTTGCTTTTCTTAGTGTGCTTTCCCTTCCCTTTTGAGGAAAGAGCAATAACTAAGTTTGCTTATGCTTTTCTAGCTAATTGAACTTCATTCAATATCAATTCATAGGATTGTAATTCCTTCATGAGTTATGTAAGCATCATTTCTTGTTCCCAAGGTTATATGCAACCTGAATGCATGCAAAATCCTTGGACAAGCTTTTGAACACTATCTCAATTTGTGTGTTCAGGTCCAGGTTGGTCTCATTATTCATGGCCTTGGAAAAGTATCTCATAAGAGTGATCATATCGTCTTTGATCAATGTGTTGGGATTTTACTGGACATTCATCAAACTAGTAATAGCCGACTAGCGAGCCTGTAATATCCTGATTTTGGGCCTAGTTGGAATAGTGGTTTTGTGACCATAAAATCTGAGATAGAAATAATTATTTTATAATTATTTTGATGTTTATGATATGATTGCATGATTGTGTGAAAATTTCGTGATGAAATCCTATGCCTAAAGTGCTTAAATTGAAATTAGGGACTAAATCGAATAATTTGCAAAACTTGCATTCTAGAAGTTTCTAGTATGAAATTGTTTTGAAATATTAATTAGGAGGTCTTAAATAGAAATTTTACCAATTTCTAAGTTTATGGACAAAAATTGGATATGGATGGAATTTTTGGAAAGTTTAGTAGTAAGGGCATTTTGGTCATTTAGGGGTAAAATGAATTAAAATACAAAATTAAAAGCCAATTTTGCTCATCTTCAACCCCATGGCCGAATATAGCAAGGAGAAACCATGGCTAGGGTTTTTCAAGCTTCCAAGCTCGATTGTAAGTCTATTCTAGCCCCGTTTTTCAAGTTCTTTACGTTTTTGGAGTCCCGGTAGCTCGATTTAGCTTATGCTAGCAATAATTTAACCTAGGGTTTATATTTGGAAAAATACTCATAGGTGAAATTTGTGTATTTTGGTGTTTTATGATAGAATATGAGGTTTTAAATTATGTTAGACAACTTGTGCTACTCGGTTTTAAGTGAAAACGAGCAAAAGGGCTTAATCGGTAAAAATACCTAATAGTCATAAGTACATGTTAGAGTGAGAATTTGATGTTGCCATAGAAGGGAAAATGATCAGCATGTCATAAAACATAAGAAAATAGGTTGAAGTTTAATTTATGAGCTTTGGGTCAAAAGTGTAAATATGCAAAAGTTTAGGGGCAAAATTGTAATTTTTCCAAAATATGATTTTGGGTCAATTTGAATAATGTGAGTCCTAATTAGACTATATTTTAAATGATAGAGCAAGGAAAACTGAAATTCGGGCTAAAATGGGGAAAATACCAAGTTGTGGACGAAATGGTAAAAGTAGTCATTTTCGCATACCTAGGTAAGTTCATATGTAAATATTGTAATATAACCGTTATTTTAAATTATTTAATGCTATTTATATGATATTATGATTGTTATTATGTGATTCTATGCTTTGTGGTAATTGTTGGACAACATACAAAAATTTTATGAATTATATGAAAAATGTGAAAGACTACCAAAGTATCGTCACTGGTATTCCAAGGAGAATGGTAAAGGAGTACGAATGAGAAAAATCCCGTTGAACCTTAGGAATAGATTGGGATATTTGGGCATCCGAACTCGTAGAGTTGAGTCCGAGTTCACTTATGGATGCGAATGTCCGAACTCATTGAGTTGAGTCCGAGTTCGTGAGATGTAACTAGGCATCCGAGCTCGTTGAGTTGAGTCCGAGTTCACTTATGGATGCGAACGCCCGAGCTCGTTGAGTTGAGTCTGAGTTCGCTTATGGGCGGGTTACATAGTAGCTTGGCTACATATGTGGCACTTATGTGCAAACTTTCCATGTATCCGAATTATATTCCGATGTGTTCAACGGGTAAAGTTCTACTCAAATGGAGGAATACTCAAGATGAAAGGAACATATTGGTAAGTGTTGTGAAATGGATACTTTGAACAGGTATGTACTTAACCCTCGGGTTGAAAAATCGATATAACAACAATATGGTAAGATGATAAATGAAAATATGATATGAATGTCTTGGTGATGATTATGCAAATGATGTTTTATGTTTGCTTATATGGTTATGTTACTTGCTATTTGCATGTGAACTTACTAAGCATTTATGCTTACTCCCTCCTTTTCATTCCTTGTAGTGTTGACAAGCCAGCTTGGAAATCGGGAACGGTTGGAGGCACGCTCACACTATCCGTATACCATCTTGGCATAATGGCTTGTATATTTTGAGTATGGCATGTATAGCATTATAATCATTTTGTATATATGGTCTTATGATATGGTTATTGAGTAGTATAAAAATGCATGGTAATGATTAGCCATTGGAATGGCTAATTATGATCATATTTGGTGTTTTGTATGTCAAATTGCTAGTTAATCCATGGAAACCATGAAATAGGTAAAATTTACCATAAAATAGATTCAGACAGCAGTAGTGACGTGAATTTGAAAAATCATTAAAAATAGTAGAGATATAATTATATGATTAATGAAATATAGAATTGAAGAATTATGAGTCTATTTTCATATGGAAGAAACGAAACAGGTATATGAGTTATATTTTATGAGATGTTTAAATTTTTGTGAAACAGGGCCAGAGCGATTTCTGGATCCCCTGTTTTGATTTTGGAAATTCACCATAAATTGTATAAAAATAATTAGAAGTCATAATTTATATGTACAGATTTTTTATTGAGTTTAGTTTTAAGAGAAATAAACTTCATAGTCATTGAAATGCTGTACAGAGAGATATATGATTCGTAATACACAGAGGTCAGAGCAGTCGAACCCTGAAACAGGGGAGACTTTAACTAATAAACTGTACTAATTGGCCTAGACAAAAATTCTAGAAAAAAATTAGTAAATAGATATATGAGTCTAGTTTCAGGGAAAATTTACAGAATTGGATTTTGAGTTTCAGAACTCGAGATATGAATTTTTAATCGACTGTGATGCAGTTAGCCAGCTTGTCTGGAATTTCTAAAATTAAATTGTTTGAGCTATTTAAGCAATGAATTAAGTCTGTTAACACCTCATGTTCGACTCCGAAAATGGTCTCGGGTACGGGGCATTACATTTGGTGGTATCAGAGCAGGTTTAGTCGATTCTCGAACTAACCTAGCATGTGTAAAAGCCTAGCTATACATGCCACTGATCTGTGATAGTGTGATGTCTTCCGACGCGTATGAGTACCGTCTTATTTAGACAGGGTACTCTCCAACCGAGCTGCGTTGACCATGTTCAATGTTATGTGAAGGTATTTGAGTAAAATTATGATTATTATAAGTCTCGATTCAGAAAAGTATGAATACAGGTTTATGATACATATGTGATAATATGTGAGATGAAAGTTCATGTTGTGATAAATATCCATATTTGCTTAATGCTCATATGATGTAGTGTATATGGCTTACTTAATAAGATGAACGGAATAAATAGAAAGTAATAGAGGTATGAATAAAAGTCATAATATTATGATACGAATGAAAATGTCCTTGTTTTGATTTGGACGTCGAATGTTGATGAATGCTAATGATATATAATTTTTATGAGATAAAGGATTATAATGGAATGAACTTATCTATGTTAAATTGTTGGACTGAATTATATGATTGTAATGATATGTACATGATGATGCACGAAATGAAAGTTATGATTCTGGTGCAAATATCTATGTTTGTTTGGCCTTATATGATGTCATGAGCATGACTTAATTTAATTAAATGAATGGATAAGTAAAGCTATCTAGAAAACATAGAATGTATGCATAAGTATATTGTCTAAATGGGGCAATAGAAAAATTGGTGTAAGCCAACATGAATGAATGACATGATTTTGATGATGTTGCTATGATGATGGAAGCTGTGTCATATGTGTATGTATAAGAAAGTCGAGTTAGAGGTCCTACAACCCCTCCCCCTTACCGAAGTGGTACTTATAATGGAATTTCATGAGATTTGTATTGAATAAGTTTCCGGTTGAGAACCCAAAGAGTTCAGTGATAGAATAATTATAAGTATGATCAGAGATTGAAAATGAGCTGATAAGTAAAGTCAGAGCCAGTAAAGTATCGGATTGACGTAAAGATTATTGGAATTATGCACTGTCCCAGTTAGAAAAGGAATTCTCCTTGGTTAACCGAATTACTCAGGTGCATGGTCGAGAAAAGTGTAAATCAAAATTTATTCAGAATCGCCCTTCTTTAGTGAATGGTTTAATATGAAATTTGTGACGGCAGAGAACTAGTTGGGGAAATGATATTTGAAATGTGAACTATCCGAGTGTGATAGTTATGATCGACAGATTTAGCAATCTCTTTTGAGATGTTCTATGTGTTTACCCGTTCTCGAAAATATTTCTATGGCTATTGATCTTCCGAAGAAATTCTTGTTATATGAGAATGTCTTTTAATCCTCGTGTTGGATGAAAGCATTGGTAGTCCGATCGGTTTATAATTTATATTGCTCTATTTCATCGGGTATTCTATTTCATTTCGTCGATAAGAATTGATGAGAGAATACGTATGATATTATGATTCTGCTTTCTTCTACTTGATGCTTCATCCGATATATATGTATGGGAAGATATATTGTTCTTATTATATTTGATTCCAAAGTGGGATTAAATGATGTTTTCTTTTGGACTTTCTTTCTTTGAAGAATTATAGGGGTATTCCGTATTTTCTCTATGAGTTTGGTTTTCGATTCTCGGCTTGGTTTTCGATTCTCCAAAGACACGAGATCGTATCTTGGGTTTCTTTATTCGGATTTCTTTATTCTGGATTTCTCTATTTTGGATTTCTTTATTCGGTTTTCTTGTTATCTTTGTTCCATAATTTGTCAATTATGACTCGTGTTCGAAGTGCGTTCTTCAGCTCGTGATAATCATGTCAAATATGACTATACTTCTAATTTGATCTTAGTAATGTGGTGATTTTAGTATTGGGTTTTTTTTTTCTAATTTCTGTGTAAGGATTTGACATTAGTAAAGGCATAAGTGATAAAAGCGCGAGTTTCAGTCGGTATGCTGAATTATCTATTTGAAAGATTTCATGCGACAATTATTTCAGGATTATTTTTCCCAAGTCTGATAATAGAATTTCATTTTGTACGGATAAAAGAGTAAATAGTCTGAACAAGAAGTGTATATTTATTAGAAAAAGTTTGATATTAGTTAAAGTCACTACGAACGATAAGGTTTTCATTTTGTGAAAGCTGAAAAGTTTATTACATGTTGACAAAGTTCGGATAGATGAGAATATTGGTAGCTGAAAGACTTCCTGACTTTCAGTAATATACTGTTGTATGAATTGTGATGTGTTTCAAGACGGTGAGGTAATGTGATAGTTTAGAGCATTCGATGTTACATAAAATCGGAGTTGTTAAAGGGGTTAAAGCCGAGCATTGGGATCTATCAAAATTATCCTTGTCAGTGTTGATATTGGGATGGAAATGAGAAGGATTATTCTTGATGCCATATTAGAATTATTTCCATGGCAGAAAGAGGAAAATGTGATGTATCCTATTGTTAAATGTTTGGCGAGATCTATAAATCATATCTGTATTGAATGAATTTCTACTCATCAGATTCATGGAAATTCAGGTCTCTTTGATTGTCTCTTTGATTATTGGATTTCTTGGAATTCCGGCCTCCATTAATCAAGTTAAGATCCGGGTTTTATGTCATGATATCATGGGAAACTGAGAAGGGTTGAAAATTTAAGAACAGTTGAGAGTTGAGACTGTAAGCTTTCAGATCATATGAGAAATTAAAGAGATGTATTGGAGGTACAGTCTAAATGAAAGTTATTCGGCACTGAATATGAGATTAAAAGTGAAGACCACTTTTCTGGTAAGATTTTCAGGGACGAAAATCCTTAAAGGGGGGAGAGTTGTAATATCCTGATTTTGGGCCTAGTCAGAATAGTGGTTTTGTGACCACAAAATCCGAGATAAAAATAATTATTTTATAATTATTTTGATGTTTATGATATGATTGCATGATTGTGTGAAAATTTCGTGATGAAATCCTATGCCTAAAGTGCTTAAATTGAAATTAGGGACTAAATCGAATAATTTGCAAAACTTGCATTCTAGAAGTTTCTAGCATGAAATTGTTTTGAAATATTAATTAGGAGGTCTTAAATATAAATTTTACCAATTTCTAAGTTTATGGACAAAAATTGGACATGGATGGAATTTTTGGAAAGTTTAGTAGTAAGGGCATTTTGGTCATTTATGGGTAAAATGAATTAAAATACAAAATTAAAAGCCAATTTTGCTCATCTTCAACCCCATGGCCGAATATAGCAAGGAGAAACCATGGCTAGGGTTTTTCAAGCTTCCAAGCTCGATTGTAAGTCCATTCTAGCCCCGCTTTTTCAAGTTCTTTACGTTTTTGGAGTCCCTTAGCTCGATTTAGCTTATGCTAGCAATAATTTAACCTAGGGTTTATATTTGGAAAAATACCCATAGGTAAAATTTGTGTATTTTGGTGTTTTATGATAGAATATGAGGTTTTAAATTATGTTAGACAACTTGTGCTACTCGGTTTTAAGTGAAAACGAGCAAAAGGGCTTAATCGATAAAAATACCTAATAGTCATAAGTACATGTTAGAGTGAGAATTTGATGTTGCCATAGAAGGGAAAAATGATCAGCATGTCATTAAACATAAGAAAATAGGTTGAAGTTTAATTTACGAGCTTTGGGTCAAAAGTGTAAATATGCAAAAGTTTAGGGGCAAAATTGTAATTTTTCCAAAATATGATTTTGGGTCAATTTGAATAATGTGAGTCCTAATTAGACTATATTTTAAATGATAGAGCAAGGAAAACTGAAATTCGGGCTAAAATGGGGAAAATACCAAGTTGTGGACGAAATGGTAAAAGTAGCCATTTTCGCATACTAGGTAAGTTCACATGTAAATATTGTAATATAACCGTTATTTTAAATTATTTAATGCTATTTATATGATATTATGATTGTTATTATGTGATTCTATGCTTTGTGGTAATTGTTGGACAACATGCAAAAATTTTATGAATTATATGAAAAATGTGAAAGACTACCGAAGTATCGTCACTGGTATTCCAAGGAGAATGGTAAAGGAGTACGAACGAGAAAAATCCCGTTGAACCTTAGGAATAGATTGGGATATTTGGGCATCTGAACTCGTAGAGTTGAGTCCGAGTTCACTTATGGATGCGAATGTCCGAACTCGTTGAGTTGAGTCCGAGTTCGTGAGATGTAACTAGGCATCCGAGCTCGTTGAGTTGAGTCCGAGTTCACTTATGGATGCGAACGCCCGAGCTCGTTGAGTTGAGTCCGAGTTCGCTTATGGGCGGGTTACATAGTAGCTTGGCTACATATGTGGCACTTATGTGCAAACTTTCCATGTATCCGAATTATATTCCGATGTGTTCAACGGGTAAAGTTCTACTCAAATGGAGGAATACTCAAGATGAAAGGAACATATTGGTAAGTGTTGTGAAATGGATACTTTGAACAGGTATGTACTTAACCCTCGGGTTGAAAAATCGATATAACAACAATATGGTAAGATGATAAATGAAAATATGATATGAATGTCTTGGTGATGATTATGCAAATGATGTTTTATATTTGCTTATATGGTTATGTTACTTGCTATTTGCATGTGAACTTACTAAGCATTTATGCTTACTCCCTCCTTTTCATTCCTTGTAGTGTTGACAAGCCAGCTCGGAAATCGGGAACAGTCGGAGGCACGCTCACACTATCCGTATACCATCTTGGCATAATGGCTTGTATATTTTGAGTATGGCATGTATAGCATTATAATCATTTTGTATATATGGTCTTATGATATGGTTATTGAGTAGTATAAAAATGCATGGTAATGATTAGCTATTGGAATGGCTAATTATGATCATATTTGGTGTTTTGTATGTCAAATTGCTAGTTAATCCATGGAAACCATGAAATAGGTAAAATTTACCATAAAATAGATTCAGACAGTAGTAGTGACGTGAATTTGAAAAATCATTAAAAATAGTAGAGATATAATTATATGATGAATAAAATATGTAATTGAAGAATTATGAGTCTATTTTCATATGGAAGAAACGAAACAGGTATATGAGTTATATTTTATGAGATGTTTAAATTTTTGTGAAACAGGGCCAGAGCGATTTTTGGATCCCCTGTTTTGATTTTGGAAATTCACCATAAATTGTATAAAAATAATTAGAAGTCATAATTTATATTTACAGATTTCTTATTGAGTCTAGTTTTAAGAAAAATAAACTTCATAGTCATTGATATTCTGTACAGAGAGATATATGATTCGTAATACACAGAGGGCAGAGCAGTCAAACCCTGAAACAGGGCAGACTTTAACTAATAAACTGTACTAATTGGCCTAGCAAAAAATTATAGAAAAAAATTAGTAAATAGATATATGAGTCTAGTTTCAGGGAAAATTTACGGAATTGGATTTTGAGTTTCAGAACTCGAGATATGAATTTTTAAGCGACTGTGACGTAGTTAGCTAGCTTGTCTGGAATTTCTAAAATTAAATTGTTTGAGCTGTTTAAGCAATGAATTAAGTCTGTTAACACCTCGTGTTCGACTCCGAAAACGGTCTCGGGTACGGGTCATTACAGAGCCAAGGCAACTTGGCCTTCAAACAAGTCTTCTAGTTTTTCTATAATCGCTTTGGTAGCCTTATAGCTCTCCGGTTTCATATAAAGAGTGCTAGTTACGCTTTCCAGCATATAGCAATGAGCTATCTCATCAGACTCCTGTAACATTCTGAGATTAGGCTTTGAAGTTTTAGCCTCGCAAAAGAGGGTTCGCCAGTGTTGCAGTGAGCTAGGGAGTTCACCAAAAGAGTATCAGCAGAGAGTTCACCAGCATTTCATTGTTGCAGTATGCTCTAGAAAGGATGTGGGAAGAGGTTCACCAAATTCATTGCCAAGTCAATTCGCCAGTTGGTTTGGAGAGTTAGGGTTCGCCAGTGTGTTTGGCAAGCCAGGGTTCGCTAGGTAAGCTATCAATTAGGGGTTCACTAGTTAAGTTGTGATTGGGGGCTCGCCAGTCAAAGATTAAGTTAGACTGAAAGTAGGAAATAGAGATATAGTGTATCTACAAATACTTTTTCGTTCAAGTAACACATTTCCTAAGTCAAGTAGGGTATCCTAAGATTTTGAGGACAGTTAGGTCTATAAATATGATCCTTAATTCATGAGAATTCTCTCATAGAATATTCTATCATCAAGTCTCTGTTCAATTCGAAAAAGCTAGTTGGATTCCGTCAAGGGAGATGGTGATTGAATTTAAACAACCCATATAGTTGAGGCCATTAATTCTAGTTGGGCTTTCTAAATCCCAAAGCTATCAAAATATTCAATTATGGGCATGTTTCACGTGGTTAGAAATTTGACAAGGGTCAATTTGTAGATCGTACCAAAATCGACTACAAAAGGGAAAGTTGGCGGTTGAGGCAACCTTAGTCGTTATAACCAACTTATCAATTGGAAGGGAAAAACCATTTTTTTCAAGGATCGGTTCAAGTTTGGAGCATACCAAGGCTGAGGCTAAATATTAATATATTTAGTTCCCCGGTTTAATTTAATTCACTTAATTTTATTTTTCAATTTCAAATCTATTTTTATTTTATTATTTTTTTGTTTATTTTATTTTCTCTATCAACTAAATTCCCCCTCTCATTTATTTTACAATTTTGCATGCATAGGTCAAGGGCTCAACAGTTGCCTAGACTTAGAAATTTCGTCATGAAAATAGGAAAATTACTAATCCAGCCCCTGTGGGATTGACACTATTACTCTATACTACTATTCAATTAAGCTAGAGTGTAGAAATTTATGTTTGGTGGTTTCGACGCCTATCAAATTTTGAAAACGTAAGCCTAAGCTATGTTCCTATGTAACTGAAACTTATAACATAGCAAACTTTAAATTCAAATATCTTGATTTATACTTAATATTTTCACCTAAAACGAATTTCGTTCATCTTATAATTTACCTATGACTAATTCCTAACCTTTAAACTACAATAAAATACTCAATTCATAGTATCGACTTTTTCAACATGTTTTATGGCTACTTTCTAAAAATTCATTAAAACTCAAGAAATCTTTAACAAAACTTCAAAGTTTAGAAACCTTCTAATAATGTTTAAACAAGTTGAAAACACTTTAAAACCAAGTTTTTATCCACAAACCCAAAATTCACCATTAAAGACCCGATTTTCGGCTTTTATCTAAAATATGCGTTTCAATGGCTAAAAATTTAGTTTAAGGGACTAGATATCTACCATTTAAAACTCATAGAAAGTTGAACGGTTACCTTTGATGGAAAAAAATGAGCTTTGACACAAATCCTGAAAAACCCATGTTTGGAAAAGATGATACAGATGATAAAGTTTTGGGGTGATTTTCTTAGTTTTTAAAGGGGTTTATGATTCAAGAGTGATAGAAATCAAAGAGCGTTAGGAATTGGAGTTCAAAATTGATTGGAATAGTAAGAGAGAACAAGGGACGACAAACACTAGTTTTAGTTTTGGGGGTTGTTTTTATAGGAAATAATTTGGAGAATGAAGGTTTTTAGCTTGAATTCTAAAATATGGTTAAATTGCTTCATAAAAACTCTCAATTTTGGCTCTTTTACAAATCAATCCTATTTTCAAAATTAAAGGTATTTAAATCTCTTTTTCAGAAATTAATTTAATTTTCTAAAAATAATAATTGAAAACATTATCGATATGCCATGTCACAAAATTCCAAACACTCTAAGGCTAAAATTCCTAAAATACTCCTAAAACTCCTAGGCCCTATTTTAGGGTGTTACATTTATTGTGCTGCATATTATGAACTCGTATTTGAATTTTATTCAACGTTTAGTTTTGATATATCTACAGTTAGGACTGTTGAAAACCCGAACGTAATTAAATTCAGGTTGATTGGCCTTTCATTTACTATGTCTATTTCTGATTTTAACATAGCCATGGGTTTCGCTGACCCTAACAATGTTTAGCCTGACTCGTACCATATTGCTTTACTCGAAATATGTAGGGATTTCAATACCGATTTAGCTTACTCGATTTTGACTAACTCAGTATCCCGGTCTTAAAATTCTAAGACCTCTAAAGCTTTGCCAGTGCATGAACCCCCCTAAGGTACATTCATAGGTTTCTCGCTTTTAATTATTTAAGCCACAATGATTCTACGTCTATCTTAACTAAGATAAAACTATTTTCTTTATGGTGCATGCATTTTGATTTTAGGGTCAATTTCAGATATTGGTTTGCACATAGTTTTCATGCTGTAATTCGAGCTCACCAACCTCTTATACTCGGCCCTTACATCACACATTTAGCTACAAATATTCTTCCATCCAGAGTTGAATTTTCATCGCTATCGTATGCTTATAATATGGATCCTTTAGATGAATATTGTTTGGATTCTTTGGGTTTGCTTGTCGGCACCCCTATTACATTTTATTTTCCCCTAGGTACACGAACCAATCGAGTAATAAAGTTTTCCAACGAACACACTAGAGAAAAAGAGGAGCAGCCCTTTTCCGCTGTGGAAGAACGGCTTAATCGCATTGAGTCTCACCTAGCAACAATGGAAGCCAACATCTCAAGCATCCTCACCATACTGCAAAGTGGTCACTAGCACCGTCCTCTACTACCCATTAAATATACATGGGGAGTACACTTTACCCTCAACTTTTGTTATTATTTTTGCACATTGAGGGCAATTAGGCTAAGTAGGGGGACATGTCATGCTATTTCTTCTTTGCATGTGTTCATTCACTAAGATAATTCCTTATTTTTTTTCGAAAATGAACCTCTAATTCTTATGCTAAGCTTATTTAAATAATTGGGTGAATCATGAATAACTATTGCTTACTTGATCAATAAATATTTTGTAGAATTGAAAATGTTATGGCTTAGTCAATGTTTCATATAAATTGTTGGCTTTTTTAAACTTGTCTAATAAAAGTACTTATTTAAATAATTAATTAATTAATTTTTAATGGCTTCGTTAAGAGTGAAGAATCAAAAATGTGACCGATTTGAGTAGCCGAAATGAGGTGTTTGGGTTGTCATCTCATTTTACGTCAAAATATTTTAGTGATGAGCCAAAAATTGTAACACTCCGCAACCAAGCTACCTTAAGAAAAGAGAAACTAGGATAAGGTACTTAGGTTGTCATCTCATTTCACATCAAATTGACTATATCTTGAATTCATTTTTGAAAAAAAAAATAGAAAAAAACGTGTCAAGTTGTGAAACAGAGTTAAGGTGCTTGGATTGTCTCGCAAGTTTGATTAAGCCTAGATTTAGTGAAGTAGTTAAATTTGACATATTGTTCGAGATTTTATAAAATGCTTATTAATTGAGTCCAGCATTTTTTTATTTTTTATTCACCTAATTGTTTGACTTATGCTTGAATGAGGAAGGGGGTTTGATTTCAGAAAGGATTGTCGAATGATTTTTAGTAGACATCATGCTTGAGGACAAGCATCGGTTAAGTGGGGGAAATTTGATGGGAAGATAAATTTGTGTTTTTATTTATTTATTTTGGGCTAATTTGCTACTAAACTTGGGTTTTTCTTATCAATAATGAAATTAGTGTGTCGAAATTCAAAATCATACGAAAGGGCTAAATTGGAACGAAAAGCAAAAAGGAGGGCCAAAATTGAAGGATTGAAGATTTAGTGGTTGTCTAGATAAAGATCAGGTTATTTTTTATATTGTCAAAATCCTATAAATAGTTTGAATTTTATCTTTAGTTTAAATTTGATTTTTAAATTTTTATTTTTAGTTTATATTTTCTTAGGATAAACATGTTAAATTTAGCATGAGAAATGTGTATGAATACCTAATGTTGGTAACACTAGAATACACATTTGGTTTTTGGGAATAAAACAATTCATTTCTTTTTCTTCATTTCTGCATCAGTAAAGAATTTGGCATCCTACCATTCTTTTTCCATTTTCAGCATTTTGGCTAAATTGCTTCCCAAATCCCTTTCCCTTTTCACCTTCCACCATTTTCATTAAAAAGCCACTTCTATACACCATCTAGCATGATTAATTTCATGCTTAGCTAATTCCCTTTTAGCTTAAGCTCGATTATTGCTCTGAAAAAATAATTGTGAGATATAAACCCACACTAAAAACTTTTCAATTCGGTATTTGCTATCTCTCGGTATATGGGACAGTAAAAATTTGTCCCTTAAAGTTGATTCAATTTCAACTCAAAAAGCACACATTGGGTTGGAATTGTTTGGCATACAGTTGGGAAGTTGAGTCAATCATGCTGTAATCAAATTCCCACAAGCAAATTTGCATGCTCAATTGGAAAAGGCTCCGTCAAGGGAGATGGTGATCGGATTTAAATGACCCACACGGTTGAGGCTGTTAATTTGAGTTGGGCTTTCTAGATCGTAAAGCTGTTGATATCTTAAATTACGGGCATTTGTCACGTGGTTAGAAATTCAGCAAGGGTCAATTTGCAGGTTGTACCAGAATCAACAAAAAAAGGGAAAGTTAGCGGTTGAGTCATCCTTAGCCACTATAACTAACTTATCGATTGGAAGAGACAAACCTTTTTTTTCAAGGATCAAGTCAAGTTCAGAGCATACCGAGGCTGAGGCTAAGTTTTAATATATTTAGTTCCCTGATTTAATTTGATTCACTTAATTTTATTTTGCAATCTCAAATCTGTTTTTATTTTATTACATTTTTGTTTATTTTATTTTTTCAATCAACTAAATTCCCCCTTTCGTTTATTTTACAGTTTGGCATGCATAGGTTAGGGGCACGACAACTGCCTACACTCATAAATTTGGTCACAAAAATAAGAAAATTAGTAATCTAGTCCCTGTGGGATCGACTCTACTACTCTATACTACTATTTAATTAAGTTAAAGTGTAAGAATTTATATTTGGTGATTTCAACGCCCATCATTGAACTAAACTTGTCTTACGAAGAAGAGCCTATTTATATCCTGGCTAGAGAAGATAAGTAGCTAAGAAATAAGAGAATTCCCTTGGTTAAGGTGTTATGGAGGAACCATAGCACTAAAGAAGCTACTTGTGAAAGGCAGACCTTAATGAAAGATCAGTATCCTCAATTATTTTCAAGCATGAATTTCGGGGACGAAATTTCTTAAGTAGGGGAGAGTTGTAACATCCCTCTCGGTGAAGCCCTAGTGTTCAAGTACTATTTATAGAAGCAAGGCTTATAGAGTAAGTTCTGAGTAAGTAAGGTGTTAGCTTCGACTAAATGTTTGAAGTCTATGGGTGAGCCCTTGGGCGATGTCTATGTTAGGCGAGCTTGGTGGATTGGTGGACTCTTCTATAGAGTATGCGCCACTATAACTATTAGACGAAAATGTTTAATCCTTAGTGTTAAGCCTTATTTTGAAAGAACCATCTACTATTTTATTATTCTATTATTTTATTTTTTTTGGTTAAGCAAATTAGTTGTTTTAAAGAGAACTAGTTAGAATACGACTAAGTTTTGCAGTTAAAAGGACATGCATTTAAGATGTGAGAGAAAGTTTTTAGTCACGGGTAATGAAGGAAGGGTAGTGGATTAGTAAACTTTCCAACTAAGTTTTTCCTTTTGTGTATACATGTATAAAGCCAACATTGGCTTCCTGAGCAAGTTTTGTGCTTTCTTTTGCAACATTTCCTTTCTCTGCAATTTTTCTCTCAGAAAACTCTAGACTTAAGACTTGCTTGAAGTTTTGGATTCGTTACACTTAGCCAACTCCACCTTCATTTGCTACCTAGTAAATATAGATGAAACTCAAGTTATCTTTATGGTTATTTATAAGGTCTTAGCGTTTTATGCTTAAGGGTCAGTTTGAGGTGTAAGGAAGGAAACTTCTAGATTCTGGGTTTCCTGTTAATTTTCTTATAAAACCTGTTTAGATTTTATGGTAAAATAATTTGATAAGTTAACTCTTTATATTATAGCTCAAGAAACTCCTAAAAGCTCTCGTGATAAGGGAAAGTGATACATGCACGGATGGGGTGAAATTTATTAAACTTAGTTCACCGAAGCTGCGAATTTTCAAGTTTAGGAAATCAGCAGAATTGCGATGACTTTTGGATGGGATCCAGACATTTTTTGGTTGATATTTCTTCATGGCATTTGAATATCTATTCTTAGCTTCGAAACACACTTTAAATCACTCGATTTTGAGTTTGAGAGCTCAAGTTATGATGGTTTTAATAAAGATTAGGTGAGCAAAATTTTTGGACGTGATTATGATAGGAATTACAAGTTTTGGGCTTTTAATTCGAGTTTAAATCATATTGAGTTCGAGTTTTGGGCTTAATTTTTATTATATATGAGCCAAATATTGTATTTATCAGTTCTTATTATTTTATTATTCTGAATTTTTAATAATTACTAAGTAGTTTAAGTTATTTAGGAGTTTTATGTCAACAAGAAAGTTTAGTTTAAAACTACTTCTTATTTAGATTAAATTAGAGTTCTAGTATACTTAAGAGTCTTATTTAGATTTATTTAGCTAGGCTATATATAGGTCTTTGCATTGTACACAAATAATTCAATTCATTATTATTTAGTTTCTCTTTTGAGTTAATAAATTCTTTTTAAGTTTTTCTTTTCAGGAATTTCTCTTGAGTTTCTTTTAGAAGAGTTTTAAAAATATTTTTAGATTGTGGGGATCATCTTCAAACTTTTTCTTGCCAAGTTTTCTTTCCTAGAGGGGAAATTAGAGCCACTTGAAGGGGGTTGTGGATTCTTCGTGAATTTAAGGCTTCTTATGACTTCCACACGCCACGTTCTATCTATTTCATCTATGTTCTTTATTTTATTCTTTACCATCCTAGTCTTTGATATATTATCTTCGTTATTTATTTTAATTATTTTATCTTACTTGAATTCGATTGCGTTTCAGGTTGTGTCAAAATCTAAGTTTCTTTCCGAATGTCTAGAGCCCTAAGTCATATATGTGACTTGAATAAACTTTATGATCTGCTTCTGCATTTTATCCACCTCGTTCCTTATTAGCAAGAGTCATGCTATCTAATCTTGTTGCATTTTTCTGGTTAGTTCCTTCTTACTCCATGTGTGCGAAATGCTTTTGTTCATATTTAATTTAAGGTAAGTATATGTAACGGTCTATTTTTAGTCAAATCAGAACAATGGTTTCGGGACCACAAATCTGAAGTCAAAATATTTATTTTATTATTATTTTAATGTCTATGGCATGATAATATTATTGTGTGAAATTTTCGTTAAAGAATTTTATCGTTTGAATGGCTAATTTGATAAAAATGACTAAATCGCGTAAAGTAAAAAATCAGAGTTCTATAAGCTAAAAGGGTTTATTAACTATGAAATTAAATAGTTAAGGTCCTTAAAGGGTAATTATACCATTATTAGCTTGAGTGGAAAAATATGGACAAGTGTTAAATGATTTTTAATTTATATAAATAAGGTTAAATTAGTAATTTAGTAAATTAAATAAGTAAAATAACAAAACCACAAAAGCTATCATCTTTTAATCTATCATCTACAACCGAAATTAAAAGAAGAAAAAGAAGCCATTGTTGAACTAGGTTCGGCCAACCCTATTTTGTCAATTGTAAGTCTGTTTTTGTCCCGTTTTTAATGAATTCTATGATTTTGAGATCGTTGCAAGTAGGTTTAGCTAGCCCAGGGACTATTTTGAAAAATTGTTAAAGATTTTGAATGTTGCCTATAACAGCCCGTTTTAGGGTTAAATCAGAACCGTGGTTTTGAGACCCCAAATTCGAAGTAGAAATATTCACTTTATTACTATTTTAATGTCTACAGCATGATAGAATAATTGTGTGAAAATTTCGTTAAGAAATTTTTATCGATTGAGTGTTCAATTTGACTAGAAGGACTAAATTGCAATAGGTGCAAAATTTAAGTTGCAACAGCCCGATTTTGGGGCTATTCGGAGCAGTGGTTTCGGGACCACGAATCTGATGTATAAAAATTTATTTTTATTATATTTTTATATTCTACAGTTTTAGGAATGATCCCGTAAAAATTTCGTTTAAAAATTTTGACGTTTGGGCACTCAATTTGGTCAAAAGGACTAAATTGTAAAAGTACAAAAGTTGAGTTCTACATGCTAGAGGTGTCTAATTGTTATGAAATTTTAAATTGGAGGTCCTTATATGGTAATTAGACCATTTGTTAAGTAGTTGGACAAAAATGGACATGGTTAGGTATGTTTCTAAAGTTTTTTATTAAGGGCATCTTAGTAATTTGGTAATTAAATGAATTAAAAAGCCAAATTAAAAGCCAAAATTTGTCCATCCTCTACCCCATGGCTGAATTTCACAAGGAGAAACCATGGTTTGGGTTTTTCAAGCTTCCAAGCTCGATTGTAAGTCCGTTCTAGCCCATTTTTAATGATTTTTATATTTTTGAAATCCTTGTAACATGATCTATCTATTTCCACCACTAATTTAAGAAATAATCAAGGTCTAACATTTTACCCATGATGAATATTTGTGTATTTTGATGTCTAATGGTAAAAAATGTATGTTTAGTGTATGATAAACGACTTTTGCTAAGTGATTTTTGGTGAAAATGCTTAAAAAGGACTTATTTGTAAAAGTTGAAAAATGGGTGTTAAAATGTGAATAAAAGAAAAATTTTGGCTTCTATAAGCATGTATAAGGTTCGGCTAGGCTTGGGTATTGAAGAAATTGAGTACATTTCATTTTACAAGCCTAGGGACTAAAATGTAAAAATGTGAAACTTTAGGGGCAAAAATGTAATTTTTTGTAATGTGAATTTGGGCTGATTTGAATAGTATAATGATTAAATAAGTTTAATGTGATATTATAGTTCAAGAAAAATGAGGTTCGGAGTTAGAACGAGGGAAAAACGAATATTTGACGGTTAGGTCTTTTTCGCCATTTTTATGTCGAGGTAAGTTTGTGTGTAAATAATGCAAGGTTGTATTATGTATTTAATGTTTAATATTGAATAAATTGTATGATTATTTCTATGGAAATATTCAAACTAAGTTTCGACGATGAGAAAATCTCAGTTGAACCGTAGGAATAGTTTAGGATACAAGTGACATGTCACTAGGAAACCATGAGTTATGTGATTTATGTGAATCCGGATGCTGGTCATGTACGTCCTACCTGTGGCTGGGTGGTCCGACATGTGTTGTGGATACCTGGCAGCTTGTGTGAGCAGCCCATGTAGCTATGTCTTGATTGACAACCTATGTGATTAGCTCGTGTGCGAGCCCTATGCGTTATGAGATATGAGGTAGCATTGGCTACATATGTGGCACTTATGTCCAAGACTTTCCATGTATCCGATAGTATTCCAAGTATTCAATGGGAAATCCAAAGAGTATGTCAAAGATGAAAAAGTATGTGACTATGTTACGAAATGGATACAGGTATGTACATAAAGTTTATAAGCATCGACTTCATGATATTGTGAGTTCATGGTTTCTATGCGAACGTTTTTTTGAAATCCTTGTGATTATTGATCTATACTTGTGTTGTACGAAATATATAGTAAATTCGATTAGCGATTGTGTAATTGGCTATCGGGCCAAAATTGAGTTATAGCATAATATGTTTGATTCACACAAATTGTGATGTATTGGATAAGAGAAAAAGAAAAGGTTGGCATAATTGCCTATTAAAATGATTGTCAGAAAATATGAGCTCTAAACAAATGAAAGATGTTAAAATATATGTTTGATATGTGAATACTCATAATTTATGTGTATGTTTATTATGAGGTTGAAATGATTGGTTGATTTTGGTAATCTGTGTAATGGAAAGATTATGGTTGTTAGGCTAAGGTTGAGACATATTAAATTATGCTTGCAAATTGATAGAGCAAACAATGTGATTGAATAAATTATAATTGTGAGATTTATAGCAATTTATATTACCTTATGTTTATATTGTTAAACTTGGTAAATGATTGGTAAGAGTTACTTATTATTTTCATATGGACTTACTAAGCTATATAGCTTACCCCTTTTCTTTCCCATGTTTTAGAATGCCGTGAAGCTAGCTCGAGTTGAAAGTCACCGTAGATTCTATCACACTATCAAGCTATCATTTTGGGTATTGATTATGGCATGTATAGGGACTTAGCTATTTGGTTATATGTGTCATATGATTTTTGCAAATTTAATGGCTTGTAATCGTCAAAGACTTGTTTTGCTATTTGGCCAAGTAAGTTGGCTTATATTAGCTAACATGGTTGTAAGCCTAAGTATATTCATATGTGTGTCAATGTCTATGGTGATATGATCATGGTTTGCTTGGTGAATGTGATATGTTTGGAATGTAATTTATGGCATGATTGTGTAATGCTTGGAATTGTGATCTATTAATGAGATGAGGAATATGAGTATATTTGTATTAATGTCCTTTGTGAATGTGGAAACTTGCACAATTTGATGTGGAAAGGCTAGTATTTTAAGCATGTTTAATAATGGTATGAGAATGACATGTTATTATCTTGGTTGTGATTGTTTGGTTGCTTTTACATGCTTAAATTTGTGCCATGTGATGTGGTGTATATGTGTTCAAGTGAGGGTGGCAAAATGGCTTGGTAAAAATAGCCTTAGTTTTGTGTAACAGCCCAATTTTAGGCCTAGTAGGAATAGTAGTTTCGGGACCACAAATCCGAAGTCAGAGAAATTATTTTAATATTTTTTGGTGTTATAGCATGATTATATAAGTGCATGAAAAATTTGGTGAATTAATTTTAACGTTTGTGAGCTTAATTGCGAAAAAGGACTAAATTGCATAAAGGGCAAAAGTTTTGTTTTACTACCCAAATATGTTAAATAGCTAGAGAACCAAAATGGGAGGTCTTTAAAGTGCAAATAGGCCATTTGGGGAGTGATGGCCGGCCATAGGGACAAGGAGAATTGAAAAGTCAAAATTTGGTAGACATTAGATGACTTTTTGGTAATAAAATAAAATAAGGAAAAAGGTTGTCATCTTTTTCATTTCTTCTTCTTCTTCCACCAAAAATGGCAGCAAACATGGGGGTTTTGAGAGCTTAAATTTTTAGCCACTTATTCCTCTCTCGAGTAAGTGATTTAGATGGTTATTTTTGATGATTTTAGTATTTTTGAAACCCTTGTAGCTTAATCTAGCTAATGGGGGGATTATTTTGCAAAATGGTTGAAAGTCTAGGGTTTTTCCATGTGAATATTTATGTTATTTGCTGAATTTTTATGGAAGAAAATAAGTCATGGTTGTGTAATAAACAACTTTTGTGAAAGAAGTTTACATGACAACACCTAAAAAGGGCTATTTTGTAAAGTTGTAAAATAAGTTGTAAATGTGTGAAATAATTGAAATTGTGAGTTTCTATAGTTATAAAAAGAATTCGGCTAGGCTTGGTAAAGGAGGAAATTCGATAAAAATCGATTTACGAGCCTAAGGGCAAAATCATAATTTTTGTAAAGTCTAAGGGCAAAACGGTCATTTTGAAAAATTGTGAATTATAGAATTTTTTAATTAATGTAATGATTAAATGAGTGAATTTCATCATGTTAGATCGAAAAAATCAGGATTTGGGCTTAAATCGGAAAGTACGAGGTTATGGACTAAAATGGAGTAATTAGCCGAAATTGTATTCAAGGTAAGTCCGTGTGACTAAATAAACATGTTATTCATGTTATTGTTAATATACTTGAAATCTATCTTGCTATGATGGTATTGAATTTTATATTGATGATATTGTATAAGAGAAAGTGATGCCAAATGTTAATAACATTTATGTGATGATTGAATACTTGGAAATTTGATGGAATATGATATTCCATTGAAACGAGTAAGTTGGGTGTAAATAATGCAACTACATGGTTATTATGTGTGATTAAATTGATATAACATAAATTTTTTGATTGTGAATATGAGTATGCATGATGAGACTTAACGTGATAAACTCTCGGTTGAACATTTGGAATAGACCCAGATATTCATACCATGACATTGGGTGATATGTGTGCTAGTGTAAGACATGTCTGGGACATGTATCGGCCACATTATGAGAGCCAGTGTAAGACATGTCTGGGACATGGCGTCAGCTTGTTGTGTGTCAGTGTAAGACCTCTCTGGGACATGGCATTGACACCGATAGATGAGAGCCAGTGTAAGACCTGTCTGGGACACGGCATCGGCCTCAATATATGAAAGTAAGTATAAGGCCTGTCTGGGACATGGTATCGACTTTGATGTGCTAGCCAGTGTAAGACCATGTCTAGGACATGGCGTCGGCATCTTATCCCATGTTTGGTGCTATTGAATATCCTGTAGTATTCCAAATGGTTCAACAGGAGATTTATGAATTATATCGAAATGAGAGAACTTATGACCATGTGGTGAGTGGTACAGGTACTTACATGAAATTGATGAGATGTGAATTCAATTCATGTTGTATGATTAGTAAGGAATGAATATGAACATGTTTAGTAACATACGTATGTATGTCAAGCTCATGAGAAATGATTTCAATTTATGATGCACATTTGGTGAAGATGTAAATAGGTAATTCATGCCTATGAGAATCATTTTGTGATGACCTTGTGATTATAGGTCTATACTTATGATGTATGAATATGCATCTTTACCAATGTGGTGAAAATGAATTAATATGGTGTGATAAACTTAGTGTAATACCCTGAAAATATTTACAGTAAGATATTATCCTTGATATAGTAAAATAAGGAAATAAAGTGAAAAAAAAAAAGAAGGAAATTTTGAGATATGTCAATATTGAGAAGTATATTATGATATATTAATTCAAGAAAGGACTAAATTGTAAAAGTGAGAAAAGTTTTGTTGCACAAGAGTAAATACTCAAAATTTGAGGGGTTAAAGTGTAAATATGAAAAATTTGAAGGACCAATAGTGTAAATATTTTAAGAGTGGAATAATCTAGAAACTAAGGAAAATGGATGAATTAGGACCAAATTGAATAGATGAAGAAATTATGAGGGACTAAATTGCAATTTTATCAAATTAAATGATGACTTAAGGATGGAATTTTAAAAGATAATGAAGGGCAAAATGGTCAATTGGAAGAGAGAGAAATCTAGAAAGTAATAATGATGCTAGAGATATTTTGATATTTTATAATTATTTAATTAGATAAATATTATTTTATTAATATTTTAATAAGATATTTTATTATTATTTTATTAGTATATAAAGAAAGAAAGATGAGAAATTCTCATCCATATTTCCATGCACTAACGTGAGAGAAAGAGAGGAAGAAAGAAAGTTTTGCTTTCTTTACAATTTGGTCCTTTTTACCAAAAATTCACCATTTTCACCCAAAAATCAAATGAATTTCCATAGCTACCAAGAGAGAAAAATGTTAAGGAGACCATGGGGAGTTAGAATATCAAGTTGGATTCAAGAAATAGAAGCTGGAGGAGAGAGAAAATCAAGTTAAAGATTAGTATCAATAGAACAAGGTAAGTATATCAAGATTTCAATATGTTTTTAAGTTTGTTATTATTGACAAAGCATGGAAATAATGTTATAGTAGAGTTTTCTTACATAAGGTCCTATGTTCATGATATGTTAGTGAAGAGAAAATAAGAGAAAGTGATGAGAAATGGTGTAGAAAAAGAAAATAAGGGTGTTATAACATGGTAATTAATATTTTGTACTAAAACAGTTTTGGACAGCAGCAGTAGTCTAACTTTGAAAAATCATCAAAAATTGTAGAAATCTAATTATAGGATGAATAAAATATGAAATTAAAGCTTATTAAGTCTAGTTTCTTATAGAAGAAATTATGTAAGCAATGGAATTGTAAATCATGAGATATGATGAATTTTGTGAGACAAGGTCAGAATGATTTCGGGTTCCCCTGTTCTGACTTTGTAAAATCATAAAAATTTGGATAAAAATAATTAGGGGTTTAAATTTATATTTTTAGAATTCTGAATGAGTCTATTTTCAATATAAACAAACGGGAACATCATTTGAATTCTGTACAAGGAGATAATTAATTTTTAGTGAAGAAGGGTCAGAACTGTTAGACAGCAGAACAGGGGTAATTTTAAAGAATAAACTGTACTTATTGGATAAACTAAAAATTCTGGTAAGAAGATATATGAGTCTAGTTTCAGGGAAAATTATCGGATCTTAATTTTGAGTTCTATAGCTCCAGATATAAATAATTTAGTGACCATGATGCAGATAGACAGCTTGAATATTCATAAAAGTAAATAATAAAAATTATGGATAATGTTACTTACAAGTGTATTATCTACATTAAGGATGTGGAATGGAGAGGAGGAGGAGGAAAAACATGTATGAATATTCATCTAGCATGGCTAATTTGCATATTCTAGGCTCAAGGACTAAATTGAATAAAAGTAAAATTTTATGGGCAATTTTGTAAAAATGTAAGAAAAATGATCAAATTGCATGAAATGGATTATTTTATTATTTAAATTACAAAATTGAATGAAATTATTAATTTAGTTCAAGATCGGGGAAACATGTTTTAGGGATTAAATTGAAAAGTGTTGAAATTATAGAAAATTCGATATTTTATAGAATTCATGGATCATTATCAATATATATAAGAATAATAGCTGGAAATAAGGATTAAATTGCAAGAATTTTATTTTTCCCGACCCTAAGGATGAAATCGTCATTAATTAAGAGTTCGGGGCAAAATGGTAAATTTTGCCTAAAGCATTAATTAAATGCATTAGTATATGAAATGAATGAAAATGATGATCAAATTTATTTATAAAGATCCGAACGACTCAAATATGAGACTCGATCGTGAAAAAGAAAAGATATCGGATTAATGAAATTATAAACACGAACAAGCAATGAGGTAAGTTTGTGTAACTTGAATTGTATTTTAAATACTTGAAATATGTGGTTATGTGATGAAAATATGATTTGAATATTCAATTCATGATATTTGATGAAATATTGATAATACTCGAAATAAATTGAAAATAAATCTCGGTTGAATGAAAAGGAAAAATTCGATGGATCTCTGAAAAGGAATTGATGGTAAAAGGATCTAGCCCGACGGGTGATCCTATCCTGATATAGCCCTCCCGAAGAATTTGTGTAAAATGGATTTAGCCCGACGGGTAATCCGAATCGTGTCTGAATTTAGCCTGGACTGTAATTCGGATCCAAGCTCATTAGAGTAATTGTCGTTGCGAGGATTTAGCCTTGGTGGTAATCCCGACAATACTCTATGAGTTTATATTACGAGGATTTAGCCTGGACCGTAATCCCACTTTGTAAGGATGAGGTTCGCGGGAGTGTGCTCTCTGATATGAAACGTGTAAGACCATGGTTGAAAGATACCATGGCAACCTGATATGAAACGTGAAAGACCATGGTCGAAAGATACCATGGCAACCTGATATGAAATGTGTAAGACCATGGTTGAAAGATACCATGGCAACCTGATATGAAATGTGTAAGACCATGGTTGAAAGATACCATGGCAACGTGATATGAAATGAACAAGACCATGGTTGAAAGATATCATGGCAACATGACAAAAAATGAGTAAGACCATAGTTGAAAGATACTATGGCATCATGTCAAAGATGAATAAGACCGTGGGTGGGAGATGCTATGACATCTGTTGAATAATTGATATCCAGGTAATATGTATCAGATGACGAATGGTTATATGAAATGGTTGTGTGTAATGTTTACAAGAACTGGTCATATGGAAATATATATGTACAAAATAGTTGTATGAAATAATTATGAAGATAGATAAACGAAATAAGTATGAGTACGTGGAATATAAATTATGTTAGGTTTGATATAAGCTATTATCGGAATAAATATACATAAAATATATGGAAATGATGGAGTATGAAATATTAATATAATGAAATGAATCATATATGCTTATGAAGAAACGGTAAGAGCATGATATGTTTCATGACATGTACATATATGATTATCTTTGATATGTTGATACAAGAAAATTATGTAAGTTGAGACTATTATTGAACTCAAATACGATATGTCGAGAAAATAGTTATATCAATGTTGAATTTATATGAGATATGTGCAAGTACACTAACAATATTACTTGTTTGATGCTTATACAAGTACTAATCTGTTGATTGAATGGTAATATATTTATTTACATGATGCATTGAATCGGTAAGCATTTAAATTTTTTTAAGTAATCTGCAAATGGTAGTAATGCTCAAAAACCTGCTTACGGCAACGGATACGGGTTAGGGTGTTATATTTAGTGGTATCGAGCTACGATTTAGTCGGTTCTCGGACCAAACGTAGTATATGTGAAGTCTAAAAACACATGTCATTATAATATGTGATGGTATGATATCTCCGACTCGATGAGATTTGTTTTACTATTAAAATGAGATGCTTTCGACCCAAGATAATTCTTATAATGCTAAAAACGATACTCGTATATGAGTAAAAAGTTGATTAGAATCAATCGAAATTCATAAAGGTATGAATAAATACATGTCGATGATGAATGTTATGTGTATTAATAAAAGTAAATTATATTGCTACATGAAATATTGTGCTGATGACTAAATTACAAAATATATAAAATTGGTATATGAAGTACATGATAAGTATTATTAGTAAATTGTGGATGAATAGTGAATTTTGAAAAATATTACATGTATTAAAGGTAGAGAAGACATAAATAAACGGATTATTGATACAAGGATTAAATCGTAAAGCATGTAAAAGTATTATGCGAAAGGTGTAAAAGTGATATGCGTGCATGAAATAATTTGCCCAAGTAGGCAAGATTAGAACTACTAGGATATTAAGGGACCTCAGCATGCTCTCTGATTACTAGCAAGTTAGTGCTCTCTGATTATTAACACATTCAGCACATTCGTACTCTCTGTATAGCACTTCAGTGTTCTCTGTTTAATAGTGCATAATAATGCACCTCTGTATAAGTCCCGTATATCCAAAGTGTTCTATCTAGTCTACTGGGCCTCTACTAAGTAAAAAGTAAACAATTTTCGTTACGAGGAAAATGATTATCTCTGAGTAAAAATGTTAGTTATGATAAAGCAGAACTCGTAAAAGTACGGATAAATGTTTTATAGTACTTGAGAATGATAAATGTTATATGAGTAAATACATAAAAATTAAATTATGAGGTTTTACGATCTATACCCCTTTACTAATACAGTTATATGCAATCTATACTAGTCAATAGATTGGTGAAAAAAAATTGCAAAAATATTTGAATATAGCCATTATAATTGGGTATATTATATTAAATTTTGGGGTTTTATATGGGTATCTTATATATACCGATATTTTTTAGGCATATGGAACTGTTCATGTTTGGATACTATAATCAATATATGGAAAGGTTGGATAAATATGCTAATAGACAAAAATTATCGCAAGTCTGATTGATTCACAAGTGCTACTACTCTATTTTTCTTTGGTTTTCCAAGCCAATATATGTGATAGAACACTTGATAATAAGATTCATACGATATTATTTTCCATTTCATTGGTAGAAGCTCTGAAGGCAAATGTGAAATAGTGTATTGAAAATAAATTGTGAAATAAAAGGATAGAGAATAGATATAAATGATAAACTGGGTGAATATGTACAAAAAGAAACTATAGAACTATAGAAATAATGAAATTCATGATCAAAAGAAAACAAGGAAATTTCGAGGACGAAATTTATTTTAAGGGGGAGAGAAATGTAATACCCTGAAAATATTTACAGTAAGATATTATCCTTGATATAGTAAAATAAGGAAATAAAGTGAAAAAAAAAAAAGAAGGAAATTTTGAGATATGTCAATATTGAGAAGTATATTATGATATATTAATTCAAGAAAGGACTAAATTGTAAAAGTGAGAAAAGTTTTGTTGCACAAGAGTAAATACTCAAAATTTGAGGGGTTAAAGTGTAAATATGAAAAATTTGAAGGACCAATAGTGTAAATATTTTAAGAGTGGAATAATCTAGAAACTAAGGAAAATGGATGAATTAGGACCAAATTGAATAGATGAAGAAATTATGAGGGACTAAATTACAATTTTATCAAATTAAATGATGACTTAAGGATGGAATTTTAAAAGATAATGAAGGGCAAAATTGTCAATTGGAAGAGAGAGAAATCTAGAAAGTAATAATGATGCTAGAGATATTTTGATATTTTATAATTATTTAATTAGATAAATATTATTTTATTAATATTTTAATAAGATATTTTATTATTATTTTATTATTATATAAAGAAAGAAAGATGAGAAATTCTCATCCATATTTCCCATGCACTAACGTGAGAGAAAGAGAGGAAGAAAGAAAGTTTTGCTTTCTTTACAATTTGGTCCTTTTTACCAAAAATTCACCATTTTCACCCAAAAATCAAATGAATTTCCATAGCTACCAAGAGAGAAAATGTTAAGGAGACCATGGGGAGTTAGAATATCAAGTTGGATTCAAGAAATAGAAGCTGGAGGAGAGAAAAATCAAGTTAAAGATTAGTATCAATAGAACAAGGTAAGTATATCAAGATTTCAATATGTTTTTAAGTTTGTTATTATTGACAAAGCATGGAAATAATGTTATAGTAGAGTTTTCTTACATAAGGTCCTATGTTCATGATATGTTAGTGAAGAGAAAATAAGAGAAAGTGATGAGAAATGGTGTAGAAAAAGAAAATAAGGGTGTTATAACATGGTAATTAATATTTTGTACTAAAACAGTTTTGGACAGCAGCAGTAGTCTAACTTTGAAAAATCATCAAAAATTGTAGAAATCTAATTATAGGATGAATAAAATATGAAATTAAAGCTTATTAAGTCTAGTTTCTTATAGAAGAAATTATGTAAGCAATGGAATTGTAAATCATGAGATATGATGAATTTTGTGAGACAAGGTCAGAATGATTTCGGGTTCCCCTGTTCTGACTTTGTAAAATCATAAAAATTTGGATAAAAATAATTAGGGGTTTAAATTTATATTTTTAGAATTCTGAATGAGTCTATTTTCAATATAAACAAACGGGAACATCATTTGAATTCTGTACAAGGAGATAATTAATTTTTAGTGAAGAAGGGTCAGAACTGTTAGACAGCAGAACAGGGGTAATTTTAAAGAATAAACTGTACTTATTGGATAAACTAAAAATTCTGGTAAGAAGATATATGAGTCTAGTTTCAGGAAAATTATCGGATCTTAATTTTGAGTTCTATAGCTCCAGATATAAATAATTTAGTGACCATGATGCAGATAGACAGCTTGAATATTCATAAAAGTAAATAATAAAAATTATGGATAATGTTACTTACAAGTGTATTATCTACATTAAGGATGTGGAATGGAGAGGAGGAGGAGGAAAAACATGTATGAATATTCATCTAGCATGGCTAATTTGCATATTCTAGGCTCAAGGACTAAATTGAATAAAAGTAAAATTTTATGGGCAATTTTGTAAAAATGTAAGAAAAATGATCAAATTGCATGAAATGGATTATTTTATTATTTAAATTACAAAATTGAATGAAATTATTAATTTAGTTCAAGATCGGGGGAAAACATGTTTTAGGGATTAAATTGAAAAGTGTTGAAATTATAGAAAATTCTGATATTTTATAGAATTCATGGACTGTTATCAATATATATAAGAATAATAGCTGGAAATAAGGATTAAATTGCAAGAATTTTATTTTTCCTGACCCTAAGGATGAAATCGTCATTAATTAAGAGTTCAGGGGCAAAATGGTAAATTTTGCCTAAAGCATTAATTAAATGCATTAGTATATGAAATGAATGAAAATGATGATCAAATTTATTTATAAAGATCCGAACGACTCAAATATGAGACTCGATCGTGAAAAAGAAAAGATATCGGATTAATGAAATTATAAACACGAACAAGCAATGAGGTAAGTTTGTGTAACTTGAATTGTATTTTAAATACTTGAAATATGTGGTTATGTGATGAAAATATGATTTGAATATTCAATTCATGATATTTGATGAAATATTGATAATACTCAAATAAATTGAAAATAAATCTCGGTTGAATGAAAAGGAAAAATTCGATGGATCTCTCGAAAAGGAATTGATGGTAAAAGGATCTAGCCCGGACGGGTGATCCTATCCCGATATAGCCCTCCCAAGAATATATGTGTAAAATGGATTTAGCCCGACGGGTAATCCGAATCGTGGTCTGAATTTAGCCTGGATCGTAATTGATCCAAGCTCATTAGAGTAATTGTCGCTGCGCGAGGATTTAGCTTTGGACCGTAATCCCGACAATACTCTATGAGTTTATATTACAGAGATTTTAGCCTGGACTGTAATCCCACCGTAAGGATGAGGTTCCCGGGAGTGTGCTCTCGATATGAAACGTGTAAGACCATGGTTGAAAGATACCATGGCAACTTTGATATGAAACGTGAAAGACCATGGTTGAAAGATACCATGGCAACTCGATATGAAATGTGTAAGACCATGGTTGAAAGATACCATGGCAACCTGATATGAAATGTGTAAGACCATGGTTGAAAGATACCATGGCAACGTGATATGAAATGAACAAGACCATGGTTGAAAGATATCATGGCAACATGACAAAAAATGAGTAAGACCATAGTTGAAAGATACTATGGCATCATGTCAAAGATGAATAAGACCGTGGATGGGAGATGCTATGACATCTGTTGAACAATTGATATCCGTAATATGTATCGGATGACGAATGGTTATATGAAATGGTTGTGTGTAATGTTTACAAGAACTGGTCATATGGAAATATATATGTACAAAATAGTTGTATGAAATAATTATGAAGATAGATAAACGAAATAAGTATGAGTACGTGGAATATAAATTATGTTAGGTTTGATATAAGCTATTATCGGAATAAATATACATAAAATATATGGAAATGATGGAGTATGAAATATTAATATAATGAAATGAATCATATATGCTTATGAAGAAACGGTAAGAGCATGATATGTTTCATGACATGTACATATATGATTATCTTTGATATGTTGATACAAGAAAATTATGTAAGTTGAGACTATTATTGAACTCAAGTACGATATGTCGAGAAAATAGTTATATCAATGTTGAATTTATATGAGATATGTGCAAGTACACTAACAATATTACTTGTTTGATGCTTATACAAGTACTAATGTTGATTGAATGGTAATATATTTATTTACATGATGCATTGAATCGGTAAGCATTTAAATTTTTTTTAAGTAATCTGCAAATGGTAGTAATGCTCCGAAACCCTGTTCTGGCAACGGATACGGGTTAGGGGTGTTATATTTAGTGGTATCAGAGCTACGGTTTAGTCGGTTCTCGGACCAAACGTAGTATATGTGAAGTCTAAAAACACATGTCATTATAATATGTGATGGTATGATATCTCCGACTCGATGAGATTTGTTTTACTATTAAAATGAGATGCTTTCTCGACCCAAGATAATTCTTATAATGCTAAAAACGATACTCAGGTATATGAGTAAAAAGTTGATTAGAATCAATCAGAATTCATAAAGGTATGAATAAATACATGTCGATGATGAATGTTATGTGTATTAATAAAAGTAAATTATATTGCTACATGAAATATTGTGCTGATGACTAAATTACAAAATATATAAAATTGGTATATGAAGTACATGATAAGTATTATTAGTAAATTGTGGATGAATAGTGAATTTTGAAAAATATTACATGTATTAAAGGTAGAGAAGACATAAATAAACGGATTATTGATACAAGGATTAAATCGTAAAGCATGTAAAAGTATTATGCGAAAGGTGTAAAAGTGATATGCGTGCATGAAATAATTTGCCCAAGTAGGCAAGATTAGAACTACTAGGATATTAAGGGACCTCAAAGATGCTCTCTCGATTACTAGCAACTTAGTGCTCTCGATTATTAACACATTCAAAGCACATTCGTACTCTCTCAGTATAGCACTTCAAGTGTTCTCTGTTTAATAGTGCATAATAATGCACCTCTGTATAAGTCCCGTATATCCAAAGTGTTCTATCTAGTCTCACGGGCCTCTACTAAGTAAAAAGTAAACAATTTTAGATTCTGAGGAAAATGATTATCTCTGAGTAAAAATGTTAGTTATGATAAAGCGAGAACTCGTAAAAAATGCGGATAAATGTTTTATAGTACTTGAGAATGATAAATGTTATATGAGTAAATACATAAAAATTAAATTATGAGGTTTTACGATCTATACCCCTTTACTAATACAGATTATATGCAATCTATACTAGTCAATAGATTGGTGAAAAAAAATTGCAAAAATATTTGAATATAGCCATTATAATTGGGTATATTATATTAAATTTTTGGGGTTTTATATGGGTATCTTATATATACCGATATTTTCAGAGGCATATGGAACTGTTCATGTTTGGATACTATAATCAATATATGGAAAGGTTGGATAAATATGCTAATAGACGAAAATTATCATAAGTCTGATTGATTCACAAGTGCTACTACTCTATTTTTCTTTGGTTTTCCAAGCCAATATATGTGATAGAACACTTGATAATAAGATTCATACGATATTATTTTCCATTTCATTGGTAGAAGCTCTGAAAGGCAAATGTGAAATAGTGTATTGAAAATAAATTGTGAAATAAAAGGATAGAGAATAGATATAAATGATAAACTGGTGAATATGTACAAAAAGAAACTATAGAACTATAGAAATAATGAAATTCATGATCAAAAGAAAACAAGGAAATTTCGAGGACGAAATTTATTTTAAGGGGGAGAGAAATGTAATACCCTGAAAATATTTACAGTAAGATATTATCCTTGATATAGTAAAATAAGGAAATAAAGTGAAAAAAAAAAAGAAGGAAATTTTGAGATATGTCAATATTGAGAAGTATATTATGATATATTAATTCAAGAAAGGACTAAATTGTAAAAGTGAGAAAAGTTTTGTTGCACAAGAGAAATACTCAAAATTTGAGGGGTTAAAGTGTAAATATGAAAAATTTGAAGGACCAATAGTGTAAATATTTTAAGAGTGGAATAATCTAGAAACTAAGGAAAATGGATGAATTAGGACCAAATTGAATAGATGAAGAAATTATGAGGGACTAAATTACAATTTTATCAAATTAAATGATGACTTAAGGATGGAATTTTAAAAGATAATGAAGGGCAAAATTGTCAATTGGAAGAGAGAGAAATCTAGAAAGTAATAATGATGCTAGAGATATTTTGATATTTTATAATTATTTAATTAGATAAATATTATTTTATTAATATTTTAATAAGATATTTTATTATTATTTTATTATTATATAAAGAAAGAAAGATGAGAAATTCTCATCCATATTTCCCATGCACTAACGTGAGAGAAAGAGAGAGAAGAAAGAAAGTTTTGCTTTCTTTACAATTTGGTCCTTTTACCAAAAATTCACCATTTTCACCCAAAAATCAAATGAATTTCCATAGCTACCAAGAGAGAAAAATGTTAAGGAGACCATGGGGAGTTAGAATATCAAGTTGGATTCAAGAAATAGAAGCTGGAGGAGAGAGAAAATCAAGTTAAAGATTAGTATCAATAGAACAAGGTAAGTATATCAAGATTTCAATATGTTTTTAAGTTTGTTATTATTGACAAAGCATGGAAATAATGTTATAGTAGAGTTTTCTTACATAAGGTCCTATGTTCATGATATGTTAGTGAAGAGAAAATAAGAGAAAGTGATGAGAAATGGTGTAGAAAAAGAAAATAAGGGTGTTATAACATGGTAATTAATATTTTGTACTAAAACAGTTTTGGACAGCAGCAGTAGTCTAACTTTGAAAAATCATCAAAAATTGTCGAAATCTAATTATAGGATGAATAAAATATGAAATTAAAGCTTATTAAGTCTAGTTTCTTATAGAAGAAATTATGTAAGCAATGGAATTGTAAATCATGAGATATGATGAATTTTGTGAGACAAGGTCAGAATGATTTCGGGTTCCCCTGTTCTGACTTTGTAAAATCATAAAAATTTGGATAAAAATAATTAGGGGTTTAAATTTATATTTTTAGAATTCTGAATGAGTCTATTTTCAATATAAACAAACGGGAACATCATTTGAATTCTGTACAAGGAGATAATTAATTTTTAGTGAAGAAGGGTCAGAACTGTTAGACAGCAGAACAGGGGTAATTTTAAAGAATAAACTGTACTTATTGGATAAACTAAAAATTCTGGTAAGAAGATATATGAGTCTAGTTTCAGGGAAAATTATCGGATCTTAATTTTGAGTTCTATAGCTCCAGATATAAATAATTTAGTGACCATGATGCAGATAGACAGCTTGAATATTCATAAAAGTAAATAATAAAAATTATGGATAATGTTACTTACAAGTGTATTATCTACATTAAGGATGTGGAATGGAGAGGAGGAGGAGGAAAAACATGTATGAATATTCATCTAGCATGGCTAATTTGCATATTCTAGGCTCAAGGACTAAATTGAATAAAAGTAAAATTTTATGGGCAATTTTGTAAAAATGTAAGAAAAATGATCAAATTGCATGAAATGGATTATTTTATTATTTAAATTACAAAATTGAATGAAATTATTAATTTAGTTCAAGATCGGGAAAACATGTTTTAGGGATTAAATTGAAAAGTGTTGAAATTATAGAAAATTCTGATATTTTATAGAATTCATGGACTCATTATCAATATATATAAGAATAATAGCTGGAAATAAGGATTAAATTGCAAGAATTTTATTTTTCCCGACCCTAAGGATGAAATCGTCATTAATTAAGAGTTCGGGGCAAAATGGTAAATTTTGCCTAAAGCATTAATTAAATGCATTAGTATATGAAATGAATGAAAATGATGATCAAATTTATTTATAAAGATCCGAACGACTCAAATATGAGACTCGATCGTGAAAAGAAAAGATATCGGATTAATGAAATTATAAACACGAACAAGCAATGAGGTAAGTTTGTGTAACTTGAATTGTATTTTAAATACTTGAAATATGTGGTTATGTGATGAAAATATGATTTGAATATTCAATTCATGATATTTGATGAAATATTGATAATACTCAAATAAATTGAAAATAAATCTCGGTTGAATGAAAAGGAAAAATTCGATGGATCTCTCGAAAGGAATTGATGGTAAAAGGATCTAGCCCTGACGGGTGATCCTATCCTCGATATAGCCCTCCCGAAGAATTTGTGTAAAATGGATTTAGCCCGACGGGTAATCCGAATCGTGGTCCGAATTTAGCTTTGGATGGTAATTCGGATCCAAGCTCATTAGAGTAATTGTCGTTGCGGGGATTTAGCTTTGGTGGTAATCCCGACAATACTCTATGAGTTTATATTACAGGATTTAGCCTGGACTTGGTAATCCCACCTGTAAGGGATGAGGTTCGCGAGTGTGCTCTCTCGATATGAAACGTGTAAGACCATGGTTGAAAGATACCATGGCAACCTGATATGAAACGTGAAAGACCATGGTCGAAAGATACCATGGCAACTTTGATATGAAATGTGTAAGACCATGGTTGAAAGATACCATGGCAACTTTGATATGAAATGTGTAAGACCATGGTTGAAAGATACCATGGCAACGTGATATGAAATGAACAAGACCATGGTTGAAAGATATCATGGCAACATGACAAAAAATGAGTAAGACCATAGTTGAAAGATACTATGGCATCATGTCAAAGATGAATAAGACCGTGGGGTGGGAGATGCTATGACATCTCGTTGAATAATTGATATCCGGTAATATGTATCGGATGACGAATGGTTATATGAAATGGTTGTGTGTAATGTTTACAAGAACTGGTCATATGGAAATATATATGTACAAAATAGTTGTATGAAATAATTATGAAGATAGATAAACGAAATAAGTATGAGTACGTGGAATATAAATTATGTTAGGTTTGATATAAGCTATTATCGGAATAAATATACATAAAATATATGGAAATGATGGAGTATGAAATATTAATATAATGAAATGAATCATATATGCTTATGAAGAAACGGTAAGAGCATGATATGTTTCATGACATGTACATATATGATTATCTTTGATATGTTGATACAAGAAAATTATGTAAGTTGAGACTATTATTGAACTCAAGTACGATATGTCGAGAAAATAGTTATATCAATGTTGAATTTATATGAGATATGTGCAAGTACACTAACAATATTACTGTTTGATGCTTATACAAGTACTAATCTGTTGATTGAATGGTAATATATTTATTTACATGATGCATTGAATCGGTAAGCATTTAAATTTTTTTAAGTAATCTGCAAATGGTAGTAATGCTCCGAAACCCTGTTCTGGCAACGGATACGGGTTAGGGGTGTTATATTTAGTGGTATCAGAGCTACGGTTTAGTCGGTTCTCGGACCAAACGTAGTATATGTGAAGTCTAAAAACACATGTCATTATAATATGTGATGGTATGATATCTCCCGACTCTGATGAGATTTGTTTTACTATTAAAATGAGATGCTTTCTGACCCAAGATAATTCTTATAATGCTAAAAACGATACTCAGGTATATGAGTAAAAAGTTGATTAGAATCAATCAGAATTCATAAAGGTATGAATAAATACATGTCGATGATGAATGTTATGTGTATTAATAAAAGTAAATTATATTGCTACATGAAATATTGTGCTGATGACTAAATTACAAAATATATAAAATTGGTATATGAAGTACATGATAAGTATTATTAGTAAATTGTGGATGAATAGTGAATTTTGAAAAATATTACATGTATTAAAGGTAGAGAAGACATAAATAAACGGATTATTGATACAAGGATTAAATCGTAAAGCATGTAAAAGCATTATGCGAAAGGTGTAAAAGTGATATGCGTGCATGAAATAATTTGCCCAAGTAGGCAAGATTAGAACTACTAGGATATTAAGGGACCTCAAAGATGCTCTCTCGATTACTAGCAAGTTAGTGCTCTCTCGATTATTAACACATTCAGCACATTCGTACTCTCTGTATAGCACTTGATGTTCTCTGTTTAATAGTGCATAATAATGCACCTCTCAGTATAAGTCCCGTATATCCAAAGTGTTCTATCTAGTCTCACTGGGCCTCTACTAAGTAAAAAGTAAACAATTTTAAGTTCTGAGGAAAATGATTATCTCTGAGTAAAAATGTTAGTTATGATAAAGCAGAACTCGTAAAAGTACGGATAAATGTTTTATAGTACTTGAGAATGATAAATGTTATATGAGTAAATACATAAAAATTAAATTATGAGGTTTTACGATCTATACCCCTTTACTAATACAGATTATATGCAATCTATACTAGTCAATAGATTGGTGAAAAAAAATTGCAAAAATATTTGAATATAGCCATTATAATTGGGTATATTATATTAAATTTTGGGGTTTTTATATGGGTATCTTATATATACTTGATATTTTAGAGAGGCATATGGAACTGTTCATGTTTGGATACTATAATCAATATATGGAAAGGTTGGATAAATATGCTAATAGACAGAAATTATCGCAAGTCTGATTGATTCACAAGTGCTACTACTCTATTTTTCTTTGGTTTTCCAAGCCAATATATGTGATAGAACACTTGATAATAAGATTCATACGATATTATTTTCCATTTCACATTGGTAGAAGCTCTGAAAGGCAAATGTGAAATAGTGTATTGAAAATAAATTGTGAAATAAAAGGATAGAGAATAGATATAAATGATAAACTGGGTGAATATGTACAAAAAGAAACTATAGAACTATAGAAATAATGAAATTCATGATCAAAAGAAAACAAGGAAATTTCGAGGACGAAATTTATTTTAAGGGGAGAGAAATGTAATACCACTGAAAATATTTACAGATGAAGATATTATCCTTGATATAGTAAAATAAGGAAATAAAGTGAAAAAAAAAAAAGGAAAATTTTGAGATATGTCAATATTGAGAAGTATATTATGATATATTAATTCAAGAAAGGACTAAATTGTAAAAGTGAGAAAAGTTTTGTTGCACAAGAGTAAATACTCAAAATTTGAGGGGTTAAAGTGTAAATATGAAAAATTTGAAGGACCAATAGTGTAAATATTTTAAGAGTGGAATAATCTAGAAACTAAGGAAAATGGATGAATTAGGACCAAATTGAATAGATGAAGAAATTATGAGGACTAAATTGCAATTTTATCAAATTAAATGATGACTTAAGGATGGAATTTTAAAAGATAATGAAGGGCAAAATTGTCAATTGGAAGAGAGAGAAATCTAGAAAGTAATAATGATGCTAGAGATATTTTGATATTTTATAATTATTTAATTAGATAAATATTATTTTATTAATATTTTAATAAGATATTTTATTATTATTTTATTATTATATAAAGAAAGAAAGATGAGAAATTCTCATCCATATTTCCCATGCACTAACGTGAGAGAAAGAGAGAGGAAGAAAGAAAGTTTTGCTTTCTTTACAATTTGGTCCTTTTACCAAAAATTCACCATTTTCACCCAAAAATCAAATGAATTTCCATAGCTACCAAGAGAGAAAAATGTTAAGGAGACCATGGGGAGTTAGAATATCAAGTTGGATTCAAGAAATAGAAGCTGGAGGAGAGAAAAATCAAGTTAAAGATTAGTATCAATAGAACAAGGTAAGTATATCAAGATTTCAATATGTTTTTAAGTTTGTTATTATTGACAAAGCATGGAAATAATGTTATAGTAGAGTTTTCTTACATAAGGTCCTATGTTCATGATATGTTAGTGAAGAGAAAATAAGAGAAAGTGATGAGAAATGGTGTAGAAAAAGAAAATAAGGGTGTTATAACATGGTAATTAATATTTTGTACTAAAACAGTTTTGGACAGCAGCAGTAGTCTAACTTTGAAAAATCATCAAAAATTGTAGAAATCTAATTATAGGATGAATAAAATATGAAATTAAAGCTTATTAAGTCTAGTTTCTTATAGAAGAAATTATGTAAGCAATGGAATTGTAAATCATGAGATATGATGAATTTTGTGAGACAAGGTCAGAATGATTTCGGGTTCCCCTGTTCTGACTTTGTAAAATCATAAAAATTTGGATAAAAATAATTAGGGGTTTAAATTTATATTTTTAGAATTCTGAATGAGTCTATTTTCAATATAAACAAACGGGAACATCATTTGAATTCTGTACAAGGAGATAATTAATTTTTAGTGAAGAAGGGTCAGAACTGTTAGACAGCAGAACAGGGTAATTTTAAAGAATAAACTGTACTTATTGGATAAACTAAAAATTCTGGTAAGAAGATATATGAGTCTAGTTTCAGGGAAAATTATCAGATCTTAATTTTGAGTTCTATAGCTCCAGATATAAATAATTTAGTGACCATGATGCAGATAGACAGCTTGAATATTCATAAAAGTAAATAATAAAAATTATGGATAATGTTACTTACAAGTGTATTATCTACATTAAGGATGTGGAATGGAGAGGAGGAGGAGGAAAAACATGTATGAATATTCATCTAGCATGGCTAATTTGCATATTCTAGGCTCAAGGACTAAATTGAATAAAAGTAAAATTTTATGGGCAATTTTGTAAAAATGTAAGAAAAATGATCAAATTGCATGAAATGGATTATTTTATTATTTAAATTACAAAATTGAATGAAATTATTAATTTAGTTCAAGATCGGGGGAAAACATGTTTTAGGGATTAAATTGAAAAGTGTTGAAATTATAGAAAATTCGATATTTTATAGAATTCATGGACTATTATCAATATATATAAGAATAATAGCTGGAAATAAGGATTAAATTGCAAGAATTTTATTTTTCTGACCCTAAGGATGAAATCGTCATTAATTAAGAGTTCAGGGGGCAAAATGGTAAATTTTGCCTAAAGCATTAATTAAATGCATTAGTATATGAAATGAATGAAAATGATGATCAAATTTATTTATAAAGATCCGAACGACTCAAATATGAGACTCGATCGTGAAAAGAAAAGATATCGGATTAATGAAATTATAAACACGAACAAGCAATGAGGTAAGTTTGTGTAACTTGAATTGTATTTTAAATACTTGAAATATGTGGTTATGTGATGAAAATATGATTTGAATATTCAATTCATGATATTTGATGAAATATTGATAATACTCAAATAAATTGAAAATAAATCTCGGTTGAATGAAAAGGAAAAATTCGATGGATCTCTGAAAAGGAATTGATGGTAAAAAGGATCTAGCCCGGACGGGTGATCCTATCCTGATATAGCCCTCCCGAAGAATATGTGTAAAATGGATTTAGCCCGGACGGGTAATCCGAATCGTGAGTCTGAATTTAGCTGGGTGGTAATTCGGATCCAAGCTCATTAGAGTAATTGTCGTTGCGAGGATTTAGCTTTGGATGGTAATCCCGACAATACTCTATGAGTTTATATTACTGAGATTTAGCCTGGGTGGTAATCCCACTTTGTAAGGATGAGGTTCGCGGGAGTGTGCTCTCTGATATGAAACGTGTAAGACCATGGTTGAAAGATACCATGGCAACCTGATATGAAACGTGAAAGACCATGGTCGAAAGATACCATGGCAACCTGATATGAAATGTGTAAGACCATGGTTGAAAGATACCATGGCAACCTGATATGAAATGTGTAAGACCATGGTTGAAAGATACCATGGCAACCTGATATGAAATGTGTAAGACCATGGTTGAAAGATACCATGGCAACGTGATATGAAATGAACAAGACCATGGTTGAAAGATATCATGGCAACATGACAAAAAATGAGTAAGACCATAGTTGAAAGATACTATGGCATCATGTCAAAGATGAATAAGACCGTGGATGGGAGATGCTATGACATCTGTTGAACAATTGATATCCAGGTAATATGTATCAGATGACGAATGGTTATATGAAATGGTTGTGTGTAATGTTTACAAGAACTGGTCATATGGAAATATATATGTACAAAATAGTTGTATGAAATAATTATGAAGATAGATAAACGAAATAAGTATGAGTACGTGGAATATAAATTATGTTAGGTTTGATATAAGCTATTATCGGAATAAATATACATAAAATATATGGAAATGATGGAGTATGAAATATTAATATAATGAAATGAATCATATATGCTTATGAAGAAACGGTAAGAGCATGATATGTTTCATGACATGTACATATATGATTATCTTTGATATGTTGATACAAGAAAATTATGTAAGTTGAGACTATTATTGAACTCAAGTACGATATGTCGAGAAAATAGTTATATCAATGTTGAATTTATATGAGATATGTGCAAGTACACTAACAATATTATTGTTTGATGCTTATACAAGTACTAATCTGTTGATTGAATGGTAATATATTTATTTACATGATGCATTGAATCGGTAAGCATTTAAATTTTTTTTAAGTAATTTGCAAATGGTAGTAATGCTCCGAAACCCTGTTCTGGCAACGGATACGGGTTAGGGGTGTTACACTTAGTATCGTAAATTTACACTAAAACAGTTTTGGACAGCAGCCATAGTCCGGCTTTGAAAATCCACCAAAATTTATGAAAACTGAGTTAGAGGCTGAATAAAATATGAAATTAAATCTTAATGATTCTAGTTTTATATAGAAGAAACATTGTAAGCAAAGGAGTTTCATATTATGAAATATTTAAATTGTTGTGAGACCGAGTCAAAATGATTTTGAAATCCCTGTCCTGATTTGGGAAAATCATTATAAATTGTAAAAAAAATATTTATGGGGTATAATTTATATTCTTATAATTCTTAATGAGTCTATTTTCAATAGAAATAGATAGAAACATCATCTGAGTGACGTATTATGAGATAATTAATTTTTAGTGAAGAGGGGTCGGAATAGTCAGATAGCAAAAAAAAGGGTAACTTTAAGGAATAAAATCTACTAATTGGCCAAACCAAAAATTCTAAAAATTTTATGGTAAAAAGATAAGTGAGTCTAGTTTTTGGGAAAATTATCGGATCTTAATTTGAAGTTTCGTAACACCAAATATAAATAATTTAGTTACTGTGACTCGAGAAAATAGCTTGTCCTGAACATGGGTAAAAAGGCAATTATGATAGTATTACCTTGAGATCATGTTGTAAGAATTGGTGGAAGCATATTGATAAATTTCTTATTATTTTCATAAGGACTTATAAAGTGTGAAGCTTACTCCCTCTTTTCCATTTCTTTTAGCTTGTCAGGTTAGCTCGGTGTTAGAGATCGTCGGAGACAACATCACACTATCAAGTCACTACCTTTGGAATAATGAAGCATATATTAGAAATATCAAGTGAGTGGCATGTGTAGGAATCTAATTTATGACATGTACTATTATGCTTAGGCCAAATGTATTGGCTTATATTAAGTTATATATATGGCCATGAGATGTGGCTCATATTGATATACGGTTTGTAAATCTAGCTATTCATGTTATGTCTAATGTTTATGATGTGATTATGTTGGTTTTCCATGCATGGTTGGTAATATGACATGTGTGTTGGATGTATGCTCTATGACCATTTGAGGTGACCATAGCTATGTAGTAATTGTATGTTATAAAAACAACATGACGATGGTTGAATATGAGTGCTCGAGGGATAAGTTGGTAACTTAGCATAACGGTAAAAGTGGTCATCAAAATGACGGGTCTTATGAATGTGAATTAAGGAATCTAGGCTTGGTATTTTATGAATAGGTGCATTACATGTAAGAGGACATGTCAATGTTATTAATATGTCTTAATAAAGAGTGTTTAATCACTAAAACGATGCCATAATTTGTGGTTTTAACATGTATAAGTTTGTAAGGGTTTATGGGTAACATGAAGGCTTGGAAAATAGCCTAAGTGTTGACTACACAGGCCGATACACGGTCATGTGTCTCAACCGTGTGAGGGACACGGCCTAGAGATACGGGCATGTGGCCTGGCCGTGTAGTTCGATTTGCATGCTGACGTCGTAAACAGAGAGTTATACGGCCTGACGACACAGGCGTGTCAAAGACACACGGGCATGTCCTTATGTCCACACGAGCATGTGACCTTGTTTCATGGGAAAATTTTCTAAGTTTTCCTAAAACTTCTCAAAGTTCTCGGTTTAGTCCCAAATCAATCCCGATATATGTTTTGGGCTTCGTAGACCCAAATAAGGGATAACATGCATGTGTTTAAAAATTTTTGAATTAAAATAATTTTTATGGCCCGATTTTTGCATGTATGTGTATGTTTAAGTCTGGTAATGCCTCATACCTTGTCCCGACGTCACACACGGGTAAGGGGAGTTACATTTTGTCCACACTAGTAGACATACGGGTATGTGTCTAGGCCGTGTGTGACACACGGTCAGCCCCATGGGCGTGTGATCTGGTCGTGTGTCCCCTACACCTAAATTGTTGCAAAACAGAATGCTCAGTATCGAATACACGGGCATGAGACATGGTCGTGTGTCTTAGCCGTGTGTAGGACATAGCATCAGGACATGGGTGTGTGTCTTGGCCATGTGACTTCAATTTGTTCATGGGTGACAAACAGAGAGTTACGCAGGTTAGGGACACGGGCGTGTGTGACCACACGGCCTGCCCACATAGGAGTGTCCCAAGCCACACGGGCGTGTGACCCCTGTTTTAGGAAAAATTTTCTAAGTGTTGTAAAGTTTTCTAAAGTTCTCGGTTTAGTCCCGAACCACTCCCAATGTATGTTTTGAGCATCATAGGTTTGTTATAGGGACAATATGAATGTGCATGAAAAGCTTTAATTTGGATGGAAATTTAAGGCTCGATTTTGTATATTTGCTTGTGTTTATGTCTGGTAATGCCTCGTACCCTATTCCGGTGATGGATATAGGTAAAAGGTGTTACATGAGTTCTATAAGTTAAAGGTAGTAAATTATTATGAATTTTTAACTAGAGGTCCTTAAATGGCAATTAGACCATTATACTTTAGGGTGGACAAAAATGGGCATGGAGTAAGTGAATTTATAAAGTTTAAGTGAAGGGTAATTTGGTAATTTGGTAAATAAAGACAAATTAACTAAATAAAAGATGTTCATTTTATCAATTTAGTCTCCCTAGCCGAAATTTTGAGGAGAAGACATAGCTAGGGTTTGGCCAACTTTCAAGCTTGATTGTATGTCCGTTCTTGTCCCGTTTTTAATGATTTCTATATTTTTAAGATCGTGGTAACTTGATCTAGCTATTTCAAGGACTAATTTGAAAGAAAGTTAAATTTTAAAATTTTACCCATGTTGGATGTGCTTGTATTTTGATGTTTGATGATAGAAAATGCATGTTTGTTGTTAGATAAACAACATTTGTAAAGTGAATTTCAATAAAAACGTCAAATAGGGACTTATTTATAAAAGGTTATAAAATGTGTGGCAAAGTGTGAATTAATGAAAAATGTGGGTTGTTATGAGTACTAGTAATATTCGACTAGGCTTGGGTTGTGATGAAGTTGAATGAAATTCATTTTACGAGCCTAGGGACTAAATTGTAATATGTTGAAATGTTAGGGGTAAAAATATAATTTTTTCCATAATGTGTTTTTAGGCTACATTGAATAATGTGATGATTAAATAAGTTAAATTTGACATTATAGATCAAGAAAAACGAAGTTTGAATCTAGATTGGGGGAAAAACAAAACAATTGACGAATAGATCCCTTTTGTTGTTTTTGCATTCGACGTAAGTTCGTATGTAAATAAGCTTTATTATAATTGTATTTTAAATGCTTTAATTTTTGCATGAATTGTGTAAACAACTCTATAGGCACATTCAACGACATTTTCGCAAGCGAGAATTCCCAATCGAACCTTAGGAATTGATTAGGATACAAGTGACATGGCACTAGGGTATTATGTTATGTGATCCGGGTGCTGGTCCTGTACGTCCTACCGGTGGCTGATTATACCAGCATATCTTGCGGTTACTTGACAGCTTGTGTGAGCAGCATCGTGTATCTACGTCTTGACTGACGGCTTGTGTGAGTAGGCCCGTTGATGGCTCGAGAGCGAGCATATATGTGTTATGAGATAGAGATAGCAATGGCTACATATATGACACCTTGTGTGCAAGGTTTCTCGAGTATCTGGTATTATTATTCCAAGTGGTTCATTGGGTATGTCAACAATGAGAACAAGTATGAAATTATTACGAGATGGTACAGGTATGTACATAAAGCTTATGATTATTAAATTCGTAAATGATGATTTCAAGGTAAGTTTGTGACGGAATGAGATTATGGTAAATTACTTTATCTTATATTATATTACTTGAATGTTGAATGTATGGTAAGATTTGCTTATTTCTTTCATATGAGCTTACTAAGCTATATAGCTTACTCCATTTTATTTTTCTATGTTTTATAGTGTTACCAAGCTAGCTAAGATTGGAGATCGTCGAAGATCGCATCACACTATCAAACTATTATTTTGGGTATCGATGATCTTAAACATTTTGAGTATATGGCATGTATAGGGACTTGGTCATTTTGGTATATGTGTCATTATGAATTTGGCCAAATGTGTTGACTTATATTTGCTTAAGGTGATTTGGTATTTAGCCATGTAATTGGCTTATTTTGGCTAAAATTATTGTAAGCCTATTTATATAAGTATATGTGCCAATGCCTTTTGTTTATGTGTTTTGTAATGGTTCACTATATGCTTATTTATGGCTATATAGCTTTGTTGTTAAATGATTGAGGTTGGCTCATTATTATGCTAGAAGATCTATACGATACAATAAAAATTAATGGTAGTGATATTGAAGTTTGTAGAATGTGAGTTTGGTATGATTTGGTTTGATAAAATATGATATAAATATGTTAGGTATTGAAATGACAAGTTTTAGCCTTAATTGTGGATGTTTTGGTTATCTAGGTATGCTATGATTTGTGCCATTTGATGTTGTGTATGTGTGTGCAAATGAGGATGGCAAATTGGCTTGGTAGATAACCTTTATTTTTGTCCACACGGGTAGACACACGGGCTTGTGTCTAGGCCGTGTGTGACACACGGCCTACCCCATGGGCATTGTTTCGGTCGTGTGTGTCCTACACCTTAATTTTGAGAAACAGAATACTCAAAATTGAGCACATGGGCGGAGACACGGGCATGTGTCACAACCGTGTGAGGAACACGGCACCGGACGTGAGCGTGTGTCTTGGCCATGTGAAGTCTACACCTATTTTATAAAAATTAATTAATCACATGGCCTAGCACACGGGCATATGGCTTGGCCATGTGACTTCAATTTGTTCATGCCTTGCAAAACAGAGAGTTACATAAGTTAGGGACACGGGCGTGTGTGACCCCACGGCCTGCCCACATGGGCGTGTCCCAAACCACACAGGCTTGTGACCCCTGTACATGGCAAAAATATTCTAAGTTTTGTAAAAATTTCCTAAGTCCTCAGTTTAATCTCAGACCACTTCCAATGCATGTTTTGGGAGTCGTAGGCTCGTATTAAGGACTTCATGACTGAAAGCAAATGGTTTTAATTTGATTGAAATTTATGACTCGAAATTGTATGATTGTTTGTGATGTAAGTCCAATAACACCTCATAACCCTATTCCGATGTCGAATATAGGTGACGAACATTGCCATTGATGAATAAGCATGTATTTTGATGTTTGATGATAGATTATGAATGTTTGTTGTGAATTATACAAGTTTTATAAAGTGATTTTTAGTGAAAATGCAAATTAGGGGCTAAATTGTGAAATAAATGAAAATTTTGAGCTGCTATAAGCATGATAAATATTCGGCTAAGCTTGGGTTGTGAGGAAATTGAATGAATTTTGTTTTACGAGCATAGGGACTAAATTGTAAAATATGTGAAACATTAGGGGCAATTGTGTAAAAATACTTTAAAGTGAATTTTGGACTAAATTGAATAGAGAGATGATTAAATAAGTTAATTTTGATTATATTTAGATCCAGAAAGGTGAAATACGGACTTAGATCAGGGAAAGTACAAGGCTACGAAATAGTTGATTCGTTTCGCTGTTTTAACATCCGAGGTAAGTTCGTATGTGATAAATTTCATTATAAATGTATTCTAAATGATTTGATATTGCATAAACTATGATTATGAGACTATGGATATGTTCGACAATGATTCGACGACAATTCGGCATTGGAAATCTCGGTTGAACCTTAAGAATAGATTTGGAAACTAGTGACATGTCATTAGGGATTATTGTGATTATGTGATCCGGGTGCTGGTCCTGTACATCCTACCGGTGGCTGAGTATACCGGAATGTGTTGCGGTTACTTGACAGCTTGTGTGAGCAGCACCATGTAGCTATGTCTCAACTGACAGCTTGTGTGAACAGGCCCTTTGATAGCTCTAGTGTGAGTAGTATAAGTTATATGAGATTGAGTTAGCTTCAAGCCATGATATTAGCACTTAGTGTGCGAGATTCCCAAGTATCTGATAGTATTTCAAATGGTTCAACGGGTAAACGAAAGATGTGGATATGTATGAGATTGATACAAGATGGTACAGGTATGTACATGAATTATATAAGCTTAAATCAAAGAAGTTATGAAGTTCGTATATAAGACTATGATTGAAAACTTGAAAGGTTTTTTAGTTAGATGACTTACATGTTGATATGTTCAATTTGATGAATTGTATATTTATGTTAAGATTGATTTATTTCATACGATCTTACTAAGCTATAAAGCTTACTTTGCTTATTTTTCCATGTTTTATAAAAATCTTAAAGCTATCTCGGACTCGAGGATCATCGGAGACTACATCACACTATCCAACTATCAATTTCGTACTTTTAAGCTTATGTTTTGGTTATATGGCATGTATAGGATTATGGTCATTTTGGTTTATAAGTTGATGATGAATTTAGCCATTTGAATTGGCTTGTAAATGTATATGTTTTGGTTTGTATATATATAGCCATGAGTGATGGCTCATTTTGGGTTGTTTTGGTATGTTTGAATCATGTATATATGTATGGTTTGGATTGTGAGTTCATGGATAGGTATATGATAGTTGTGTGATGCTTAATGGTAATAGGTATTATGTGTATCAAATGGTTGATTTGTGAATATTGGTTTTCTTGGAAAATTAGGCTAAATGATGCATATTTGGAAGTGTATATTTAATTGAATTGTAAATGTGAATTTGGTATAAATGGTATGACATGTTTTGTGATTAGTGTGTTTAAAGAATGGGAGTATTGAATGTGCATGAAATATGTTTGAATTGGTTAATTTAAAATGCCTATTGATGCTACGTTTTGGTGCCAATTGGGTTGTTGTAGGTGTGCATAAGATAAGGTGGCAAAATGGCTTGGTAAATTGCCTATTTTTGTCCATACAGGCAGAGACACAGGCGTTTGTCTCAGCTGTGTGTGATACATGGTTCTGTACACAGACATGTATCCCCTGGTGTTGAAAGTAAAATCAAGTCAGTATGCTCTACACGGCCTCACACACGAGTGTGTGACTTGGCAGTGTGGTTTGGCACGGCCTAGCACATGGCCTAGCACATGGGCATGTGTGTTGGCCGTGTGACCTAAGTTAGAGAGTTACACAGGGTCAGACACGGGCTGAGAGACGGCCTTGTGCTCCCATTTCGAATGTCTACATGGCCTGTGACACGGACGTGTCTTTGGATGTGTGAGAGACACGGCCAGGCCAGACGGGCGTGTGTCCCCTATTTTTGAGAAAAATTTTCTAAGTGTTCAAAAAGTTTCCAAAGCTATCGGTTTAGTCCCAAACTAGTCCCAATGCATGTGTAGGGCCTCATACGCTCGTATTAGGGACATATATTGATCGAGATTGAATATTAATTGCATGAAATGTGAAAATGTATGCAAAGTGAATGTTTAAATGTGTTATAAATTCGGTAATGCTCCGTAACCCTATTCCAGCATTGAATACGGGTGAGGGGTGTTACAGTATACCTGTTCTATGAAGGTAAAATATTTGTGTAGGAGTAATAGATGCCTGATGTATTTAGTTTGGTATGGTGTGTTCCTGTTAATGATGTAAGAATCATTCTTCATGATTTGGCCACTTCCCTTTTATCTGAAATGAACTATAAGAATCGAAAGGAAAGGAAAGGAAATGAATTCATGGCATTGCCTTCAATTAAATAAGCATTGAACTGACATATCACGATACATGAAAAGGGATCATGTAGCATCTGGTATGGCAAGGGCTGTTGCAAACCAAATTGGCAAATCATGACAAACGGATGAAACAAATGAAAAGAATGCTAAGTCTTGAACATGGAATTGGGTGTGGCTAACACGAGGAAGGTTGTTTGCATGGTTGCATGGGCGTACTTTATGCACTAAAGGAACATTGTCTGTTGTAATGTCTTTTTGAGTTTGGTATTCGCCAAAGGGAAAACTGTATGACCTGCTGAGTTGGAAAGGTTTATTTGTTTTATGTATAACTATTGAAGTGTTTGCTCTGGAACTCACTAAGTTCTTTGAACTTACTTAGTTACATTTCTTTCTCAGGACTACTAAAGAGGTAAAGGACTTTCAAAAAATATGCCAGAGGACGTCTTTTGCCATGAGATTTCTAAGTTTTTTAGACTATGCATAGCATAGAGGTGGTGTAAAGTTGGTTTCATTTTGAATAAAGAACTTTGTATTTTAAAGTTATTCCTTGATATTGCGAATTCAATGAAACTTTAGTAAAGTTATTATGTTTTTACAAAACACTGGAATATATACTTCGAATGATTAATGTTTATCTAATTATATATATGATATTGTGGTTTTCGCCCAACATGGTTTTAAGAATTTCCAGTAAAGTTCTGTGGTTTTGGAAATGTATAACCTTATTTATTCATATTCATTTGATTTTTACCTTTATTTGGTCCACACCTGTACAATTTTAAATGAAAAAAACTTCTAAGGTAGTGATGCGCCATCCTGTGGCCCTCCTTAAGGGTTAAGTTTGGGGTGTTACAGAAACAATAAGGTTTACCCATAAAGGCGCTTTAGTCTAACCGAGGTAGGGAATATTTATCTAATAAGTTCTTAGAGTACCTCATAGAGAATGGGATTCTATCCTAGTTAACCCTGTCGGGCACTTCATAATAGAATGGTGTGGTAGAGAGAAAGAATCTAACGTTGTTAGACATTGTACGTTTGATGTTATGTTATTCAAATATGCTAATCTCTTTCTAGATGTATGTGGTATAAACAGCTTGTTCTATTCTGAATGATATGCCAACTAAGGCAACAACAAAAACTCCATATGAATTATGGCATGGTAGGAAACCAAGTCTAAAATATTTAAGGATTTTGGGGATGCCCGGCCCACGTATTAGATAAAGATGCGAGGAATTTGGACTCACAGATAGAATTGTACATGTTTGTAGGATATCAAAAGGGAACAAAGGGTGGTTTTTTTTATAACACGAAAGAGCAAACTGTTTTAGTGTCAACTCATGCTACTTTCCTTGAAGAAAGTTACATGAATGACTTCAAACCTCAGACTAAAGAGGTACTTGAGGAGCTTTTGAAAAATATACAGAACCCTATGGAAACATTTCCAAAACTAACTTCTAACAGTAGATCTACAAATGATTAGTAGCATACATCATAGTGGGATGGTATCTCGCAGGCCTGAGTTCTTCCAATCTAATGAAAGTGTTTTTAACATTGAGCCTGTCGATCAGGAAGATGATGACCCACTCACATATGATAAAGTGATGCAGAATGTTGATTCTAAGATCTAGGAAATAACTATGAAAGCTGAGATGGACTCTATGTATTCCAACGTAGTGTGGGAACTTGTAAACTTACCAGAAGGGGTAAAACTCATAGGGTGTAAGTGGATCTCCAAGAGAAAAAGAAATGTGGATAGAAAAATGGAAACTTATAAGGTCAAACTTGTAGCAAAGGGTTATACTCAGAAAGAAGGTATCGATTATGAAGAAACCTTCACTCTAATTGTCTTGCTCAAGTTAATCTGCATATTATCCATTACAGATGCTCTCGATTACAAGATCTGGCAAATGTATGTCAAGACAGCAGTTTTGAGCGGCTATCTTGAAGAGAGCATCTACATGATGCAACGCACTGAATATATAGCTAAAGAAAACAAGCATAAAGTTTGCAAACTGCTTAAATCCATATATGGACTTAAGCAAGCATTCTACTTATGGAATCAAAGATTTGATCTAGCAATTAAGACTTTTGGATTTGAGAAAAACTTAAATGAACCTTGTGTTTACAAATGTTTACGGGATGGAAAGGTGGTCTTTCTCGTTCTATATGTCGATGACATTCTACTTATTAGAAATGATGTAGGGACATTGTCATTGGTTAAACTGTGGTTAACCCAACAGTTTAGCATGAAGGACTTGGGAGGAGCCAATTTTGTTCTAGGTATTCGAATCCTAAGGGATCGAAAGAATAGAGTGATAGCACTGTCTTAGGCATCATACATAGACAAAAGATTGGAGTGTTATGTAATGATCAATTTGAATAAGGGAAATCAACCCTCCGTATCGAAATTTCATCTCTCTTTAGACGATTGTCCTAAGACAGTGAAAAAAAAAGAGAACATGAGAAAGGTTCCTTATGCCTCAGTAGTAAGAAGTCTCATGCATGCTATGTTATGCACACGCCTAGATATCTATTTTGCAGTGGGATTGGTAAGTCAATATCAGACGAATCTAAGTCCAAGACACTGGCAAGCAGTTAAGCATATACTCAAATATTTACAGAGAACGAGGGATTATATGCTTGTATATTTCAGAGGAGACCTTACTCCTATCGGATATACTGATTCTGACTGCCAAACATTTTAGGATTCGAGGAAATCGACATTAAGTTGTATTTTATGCTAAACGGTAGGTCCATAGTGTGAATAAGTGGAAAGCAAGGTTGTACTACTAACTTCACTATGGAGGGCCGAATATGAGGTATGGAAAAGCTATGGCACAATAATAAGTGTGGATATAGGAAAACCTAAAAGAAACCACAAAATGACAAAACACATTAAGGGAGATAGTGGTGTTTAACATAATAACGGATGGTGTCAAAGAACTCATCTGAGGGCATACCCTAGGGTTTGTTTTACCAAGACTCTACTAGCTAGAGAGTTCTCTAGGAAACATATGAAAAGGCACAAGAATGCAAAACATTACTCATCTACTTCACTAAGGCAAGTGGGAGACTATTGGATCTGGTACCCTAAGTGTAGCATTTTCGTCAATATACATTTGTATTTTTTTTAATAGGTTAATTCATAAAACAAATTTACTGGTTACATTAATATGCTTTGTATGCTTTTCCTCGCATGCTTTTTGGACGCAAAGCAAAATGGAAGGAAATTTTGCTAATTGGTTGTCTAAATGTTTAACTAATACTAAACGGTATTACGTAGAATAATTGTAGTACGGAAAGACAACTTGTACTAGTAGACAAACCTAAATGTGTCATTAGCGCAAACTGATTGAAAGACTAATATCTCGCCTATCAAGTACAATTGGAGAGATGCCTTGTCTTGGGCATGGGAGCGGATGACTAAATGTTAAAATAATTAAAAAAGTAATAAAATAAAAGGTTAAAAATAAAGGAAACATAATGTTTTCTTCTCCATTTGGTTGTTCATCACCGAATGCTCCATGGAAGCATACTCAAGGTTCGGCCATGGTTAAATCTTTGAATGATAAGCTATTTCTCACCCATTTCTAATAATTTTTTATGTTTTTGATATCGTTGCAACTAGGTTCAGCTAGCTCATACCTTCATTTTTGAAACTGTTAAACATTTTGAATGTTGTCATTGATGAATCTTTGTGATTTTAGATGTTAAACGATAAATTTAAAGTATTAGTTGTTATTTAAAAGTATTTTGTTAAGTGATTTTGATGAATTTACTGATTAGGGACTAAATTATTAAAATAGTAAAAATACAAGGGCTTGATGTGAAATTATTTAAAAAATGGGCTGAATTGGAAGCTATTAATATTCGGCTAGTGTGAATTTTCAATAAAATTGGTTTTTTTGCATGATTAGGACATAGGGACTAAATTGAATAAAATTGAAAAGTTGAGGGTAATCTTGTAAAAATGTCAAAAAAGATTAAATTGCATAAAATGAATTGGTTTTGTTTTCTAAATTAATGAATGGAATGAAATTGTTAATTTAGATCATGAACGAGTGGAAAATCGAGGAGAAGAGAAAATTACCAAATAGCCATTATACTTAGTCATTTTTTGCAAATTAGTCAGGTAAGTTCATAGTGATTTGTTATTTAACGTAATTCACTTGTGATTATTATAGTTGTTCTCTAGTTAGTTGATTTTTATATATATGTGAATTACTTCGGTCATTTATATAACGATAAGTGTTGCAAATACTTATGTATATATGAAATTAAGAAAAGATTATTAGTAATGTTTTTTCTTGGATTTGTATTAAATTTATATGTGAATGAGATGAAACTAAGTATGTATACAGAAATGAATAAGTACCCCTGTTTGCACATCAGAGCCCCCTGTTTGTACTTTGGTACCCCTGTTTGCACATCAGTGCCCTTGTTTGTACTTCGGTACCCTTGAATGCACATTTGTGCCCCTGTTTGCACTTCAGTGCCCTTGATCGTTCATTTGTGCTCCTGATTGCAATTTGGTGCCCCTATTATGCATCTATGATGTCCTTGGTATAGTGTAGTTACTCGAGTATCTGAGTCAAGTTACTAGTTCAACGGGCATGAAAAGAAAAGGAACGGTAAGTATTCAAATGACTTATGTCATGAATCTATGAAAAGGATTGAAAAGGAAATGTTTAGTGAAAGTATACTTATGGTCATGAAATTGATGATTCAAAATGAAGTTGTTCATGTTCAATGACTTACCTTATGATATTTCAAGTGAATTATGTGTATATGCAATAACATGTGTAGTTGATAATGCTTAGACTTGTGCCAAGCTTATGGTTGGATTATATCATGCTTAATGGTAATGTTATACATTGAAATAGTAAGTGTCCAAATGGAAATATTCTTATGTTCATGAAAAGGTGGTATGAATCAAAGGATGTGTTTTTTTAATGAAATGGTTTATCATGTAGTTGATCCCAAAAGAGTTATGTATAAATGCACTAACTTATGTATTGATTATGATATATAGGCTTGTGTCAAGCTTGTGTAATTGGCTAATGTTTATGCTTATGTCTTGTGTTATGCAAATGATACGGGTAAAGGAATGTAATGAAACGATAAGTTCATAATTGAGATGTAATGTGAAAATGTAAATGGATTGATGAGTTAAAGGATTTATTTACATGTGAGAAATTTACTTAAGCTATGGATGAATTTATATAGGTCATGGATAAATACACTAATTTTTGAGTTGATAATACTATTTAAGTTAAAGTAAGTAAAAGGAAGGCTTCAAAGTCTTATGAAAAGGGTTAAAGGCTGTGTAATATGTCTTATGAAATCCTACTATGCTAGGAATGTTAAATATATGTGGTGTTGATGGACATACTCATTTGTGAGTTGATGATTATGGTTTGATAAATCTTGTGGTATTGGTATAGGTTTATATTTACCTTATAAAGTTCATTATTGAAATGGAATGTTATATATAAGGTTTATACGAGCATACTAAGCATTCATTGCTTACGTAGTTGTCTTTCCCTTATTTTACAAATAATCGGAAGCTCGAACGATTTGGAAGCTCGTCGGAGATCTATCACACTATCTAGTAGTTATATCAGTGGTTTTGATGTTTTGGCTAAGGTTATAATGACATGTATAGGTGGACTTGTATTATGAATGTTGGTTGATAGTTTGGCTTGTATATGTTATTATGGTTGATGTATTTATGGTACTTTTGATGTCTTGATGGTTGGTGTCAATATGGCTAAGTTTTGATGTATGATTTAATTGGCCAATTTGGTATGTGTTGGTAAGATTTTTATGTGGGCAAGTTGGATTATGCTTTGAGGTATATTTGAGCTATTTGTAATGGTATAAATGTGGTCAAATATGGTAAGTTTGGTATGGAAATAAGTTAAGTGTGAATGGTTAAATATGCACATGTTTAGATAGGTTTGATGAATTGTGATTGAGATGTCTTTTGGCATATTGGTTGTATGGATATTTAGTACAAATATTTGGTCATTTTATGCATGTTTTGGTATGTTTTAATGCATTGGTGAAGGGTGCAAATGGCTTCTAGGTACATGTTTGAAGTGGGTCAAGAAAATGACTGGATTTTGGCCTATTTCTTGTCCACAGGGCCTAAGACACGGCCGTGTGTCCCCTGTAGGTTTTAAAGGTTGCTTTTCGAAAGTTACACGACTTAGCACACGGGCGTATGGCTTGGCCGTGTGACCCAAGTCAGAGAGTTACACAGGCACGGACACGGGCTGGGACACAGTCGTGTGTCCCTATTTCAATTGTTACATGGCCTGAGACATGGGCGTGTGCCTCAATCGTGTGAGTCACACAGCCTGGCCACACAGCTGTGTGACCCCTACAATGTGAATTTTTCTAACTTTTTCCTTAAGTTTCTATATGTTTCTGATTTAGTCCCAAATCATTTTTAAAGTGTTTTTAAAGCCTCAAGGGCTCAAATAAGGACGATATGCATGTGTTTGAATGGATTATGTTATGATTTATGAAATGTTTCGAAATGAATGATTTAAGCTACGTCTTTACAGTAATGATCCGTAACCCTATTCCGGTGATGGATACAGGTTAGAGGTGTTACAAGTCCATAGTTTTTTTATAGTTTCAGTAGTAAGAGTACTTACCTAGGACCAGCTTCAGAGTCTCAGATTATTGTTTTGAAAAACAAACTTTATAAAATAAAATATTTGATATGGTTCCCAAAATACCCCTTAAAACATGCATGCATATTTTCAATAAAAACCACAATCCGAGTTTTAAACCGAACTCTGAAACCAATAAATGTAACCTCCCAAACCCGACCTAAACATTATGGCCAAATTCTAAAGGCTACATTAACCACAAAAATTGTCTAAATTAAACTTTTGTAATTTTAAATGTATTTTAAAACCTTTGGCTTATCCGTTCAAACCTTAGTGAAATCGAGTGTTCATTTTAATTTCACAAAAACATGATAATTTTAAAAATCATTATATTTAATATTTCATTTGTAAATATTTAATCAATTTTCAAATCAATTTGGATTTTATGAAAAACCTCGTTTTTTAGTGTTGCATCAAAAAATGTATTGTTGATAGATTTTATTTAAAAATCGAGTTTTATGCTTAAACATTTTAAACATCAATTTAAGCAGTTTTAAAACTCTAAAATCATGCAATTAGATAATCCCACAATAAAGTCTCATGCCACAATCCAAATAAAGATTAATACAGTCCCAAAACAAATAATATAAATAAGTTTTAAAGTATTTTAATAACAAAAACATCTGAGTTGCTCCTCTGAAAGTCGTCCAAGACCTAACTTTAGGGGTTATCTATAAAATCAAAAAACTAATGAGTGAGCTAATAAGCTTAGTGTGAGTCTTATCTCCAAAAAAACAATAATAGACAGTAAATAAAGCATTCAAGCCAACGAATATACAGAATATTGCAAACAATACAGAATTCACAATTTATGTCATTCATGAGTATGTCAATGCAATATTTTCAGAAAAGTTCCTACCCAACTTCACTATACACCATAATAAGAGTTCCCCAGAACTTATCCAACCAATAGCATACTAGTTTGTGGACAAGCCACCAGTGTTGTAAATAAACTACCAGAAATGTGGACAAGCCACCAGTATTGCAGATAAACTGTCGGTATTGTGGACAAGCCACCAGTATTGCAGATAAACTACTAGTATTGTGGATAAGCCATCAGTATTGTAGACAAGCTGCCAGTAATGTGAACAGGCCACTGGTGTTGCAGATTAACTGTCAATACTTTCCCCTTACATAATCATCTCAACCCCAATATAGTATGACATGCTTTAACAATAACAGAACCAGTACAGCAAGCATGATCTGAACATGTGATTAATGGAAAAAATAGTAGGTGTGATTTATCATGCGTTTAGTATTTCAATATCAATAAACATGATTTTATCATATAATTGATTTAAACAGAAATAATGGCATGTCTTCAACATGTAGTCAGATTTATCATTCTCAATGGACATGGTTTGTCATGCTATCAATATCAATAATAAAATAGTGGCATGCTTTAATATCACAAAACATGCGAAACATTACCAAGCCATATAATAACATACATATTTGGCAACACGGATTTCTCAAATCAAAGGTACTTTCTTATAATCAATCCTAATATAGGATTGAGCATTCACCAAGAATACTTAATGTATTCGTTTAGTCATAATTTCGGAGTAGATTTAAACGATTATTATTATACAAAAATATATAATGTTTATGGACAAATCATTCATAACTTTACTTGGTTAAAACCAACACCTGGAATAAAGTCTCACGGTACTAGATCTAATCCACCACACTTCAATGCTACGGATCTAATTAAATCTAGCATTGATCTGATCATGGCATAATGGTACCAACACCAAAATACTCATGTTAGTTTCGATTATAGTCCAATATAGTTCTCTTATGAAATTGAGTGAGGAACTTACTCTATTACTTGTTCGAACAGAGATCCAAGTACTTCCTTTTCATTAAGGCAAATCCAAGCGATCCAGATTGGATCCTTCACGAAAACATATTATACATATATTAGACAATAGATTCGGCTCACTTAAAGAAAATAAAGAATTAAGATTAGATGAGCCATTCCTCACTTACACTATATCGAGCTAAATCAGAGATCTTATGATTTCAATGGAAAACTTGAATGGAGGGTGGTATAGATGTTATAAAGATAATTAAAAATAAAGAGTATAAAAGTAAGAATATTATTTAAAAAAATTAAAAAGAATAGAAGGAGTGACAAGGATTTGTTTATGACCAATGAAAAGAGGAGAAGAGAAAAATGGAGAAAAACAGGTGGCGGCGACGACAGCGGCAATGGTGCCGATGGAAGTGGTGTAGTGGCAGCAATGAAATGGGAAGAATAGTGGTGCAACGATGGTTAAAGGTGGTTAAAGTGGTGGCAAAAAAAAATGATGGTGCCACAAGTGGTGGAGAAGTGAAAAAGGGAGAGAAGAGAGGAAAAAATGAAAGAAAAACAAAATAGGTGTTTTCTTTAGCTACTAGGGGCGGCAAGGATAGTTAAAAAGGAAGAAAAATTGGAAAGGAGGAAAACAAGAGGAAGAAAAGAGAGGAAAGAAATAAATGGATTGACAACTCATTTGGGCGGCAAAAGGAGTTGACCAAGGGTGTGCTGAAATTAAAAATAAAATGTAAAAAAAGGGGACTCAAGCTCATGTCTTAAGGATAACTATGCTTGTTCTTAACCACTAGAATAATGCTCAATCTTGTTTAAAAACTAAGGATAACTAAATTTAAATGGGGCGTAACAGGTACCAATACTTAGACCCTAGGCAGAGAACAGGGCCACTACACTATTTTGACCAATTTGAGCCCTTTGAAGCTTGTACATGACCCAAAAAAAAAATGTTTCTAACCAATTTTGAGTTTATTTTAAAGCCTTCAAATATTTTTAAATAATTTTCATGATTTTATTTAAATTGTTTGAGATTTTAATTTACAGTTAAATTGTAATACTCCCTAACCCTAAACCGTCACCAAAAAAAGGTTATGGAGTATTACCGGACTTTTCAAAACAATTATAAACTTTTACAGTTAATTTAAATTCATATCACAATTAAATCATAATGTCCCTTTTATGGTCCCTCGAAGCCCAAATCACGTAAAAGAAGCCAATCGGGATCAATTCCCGTACCCTAGAAAAATTTTTTGTGTGTGAAATTTCAAAATTTTTCCTAAGTCCAAGGCTCACACGCCCGTGTGCCAGCCCGTGTGGACTCAAAATGAGCCTTTTATATCAAGTAACCCAACCCTGCAATTCTTAAACCACAAGTAACTCATAAACAAATCTTTCAACCAATCCAATATAAGTTCAAATACACCTAAATTATGTCAAACACCACAACCTAAGGACCTAATCAATGTTTATTCATAAACATTATCATATGTATTATCCAAATCAATTTAATTTATTTCATTCAATCCAATTCAAATACTATATTAAAATGACCCAAACATGTCATTTCATAATCTTAGTATTTCATTTATATTGTATATAACCTTCCAAAGTCAATTTATAACACCATTTACAATCATATTTCAAAATGACCTATACAATCAACCTAGGTACATACCATTTTACAAAAGAGAATATACATCACCACTTTGTTGAGTTCGGGATTTGTTTGAATGCTAAACTGGAACTTTTGACTTCAACTAACCTGCGCACGGAAACAAACCGTATGCTGAGTATATACATTCAGTGGTATTACTATAATTAAAATTTATAAATAATATAGTAAATTATGCATATTCAATTTACACAATTAATCTTTCAATAACCATTTCATAAGTTGTATTCAATTAAACTCATATACTATTTCATTAATTTCGATTCATTTCATTCTCACTTCTGATTTAGATATCTCAATCTATTTCATATACATAATCATTCAGCTTATCAATTCATTCAATGCCAATTCTAATTTCCAATTCGTTCATTTACCCCTATTAACTTGACTTGGACTTTGACGGATACATGGATCCAACCAAACACACTAGTACGGCACCTTGTGCCTCATCGACCTTGCCAAAGTGAATCGATACCTAGTACCTTATCGGATTTAATCCGAAGCAATAATACGACACATAGTGCCTCATCGAAATTATCCGAAGCAATATTATGACACATATAGTGCCTCATCGACTCGAGGTCGAAGTATCCCTGAACACTTCCAATCCTATGGCATGCCAACTATATCCGACTTAGCTCGACTAGTTAATAAGGTGTCCAATTCACTTTCTCAATTCAAATTCAATCAAATTCATACCAATCTCAAGTTCTCATATTTTCAATTCAATATCACAATAACTTATTTAATTCAATTCAAATCACTTTCAATTTCCAATCAATATACATTCAAATATTCACATAATTCATAATTCAATATCATTTCTTACCTCATTTCCACTTACCACACACATTAATTAAAATTTAAAGATAAATAATAACTAAATTCGAATTATAGTAATACAAACCGTAGTTTTTCTCGATTTACTCCTCATCAATCTTTTCCTTTCCTTTCTTGGTCGATGTCTCCGGCACAATACTAGCTACGAAAATTTAAAATAATTTACAATCATCAATACACTATCAATTCATATCAAATATTTAAACTTTCTATTCAATTTTTACCTTAATTTCAATTTAATCCCTAACTAAAATTATTTTTCATTTCTATCACAATTTATACCTTATTTTCACTTAATTCCTACTTATAGCTTAACTTAATCCTCAAATTTTCATCACAAAACCCTAATTTCAAATTTCTTACAATTTAATCCTTATTACACAAAACTTATAACTTATTCTACAATTTAATCCTTTTCCCAATTCTAATTTGAATTTCTATCAACTCAATCCCTAATTCATCAATTAATTCAACATAAACTATATCCAAAAATCTGCTAACTTTCAAAATTTCAACATATACCTTGTAATATTTTGTTCTAGAATCATAAAAACTTAAAAATTACAGGAAAAGGAATTAAATAGACTTACCAACTTAAAACCCTAATTTTCCATTTCTTTCTTTCCCTTTCTTTCCTTCTTTTCTTCTCTCTTTTCGTTTCAATTTCTAGTTTGTTTCATTTCTTTCATTTATTTATTTTATATAATAATATAATATATAATATAATAATAAAATAATATTAAATATCTTTTACTTAAATAATAAGTATGTATTATATTATATTATCATTAATAAATAATAAAACCATGTGTAATAATATATATACACTTTTATATATTTACTTATTTATTAAGTTAATATAATATAATATATATTTTAATTAAAAATATCTTTGATATTTCACATGTAAACCGCCTCAACTTTAGAAATAGGCATAATTTCTTATTTAGCCCCTTTAGTTTTTCTTTAATTTATAATTAAACTTTCACACTTTATCAATTTAATCTTTATACCTAATTAACCTTAATTTAAACAAATTCTCCTAACTAAAACCTAATTTATCATACAATTAACTTCGTAAATATTTTTAATAAATATTTACGAATCCACTTTGCTAAAACGGAGACCCGATAATACATTTTTCTGATGCCCATAAATTTTTGGGTCGTTACATAAATCTTGCATATCTCCACCTGGAACATCCAAATTTAAGTCGATAAACCCCAAACACTTGGTTTGCAATTTAAATAGGTCTTAACATGTATTCAATAATACATGAACCCAAAATATTTTCAAATTGTATTTTATCCTTTCTCAAATGTTATAAAATATTTTACAAAGATTTTATAAGGCTACTAAATTGAGTTTTATTAAAGGAAAATTTTGATTTAAGCATGAAAGTGCTCCAGTAGCACCTCTTACTCATGCTCTACATTGGGATGGGTAATGGGTAATGGGTAATGGGTGTTATAGTTACCCCTTGTCTTGCAGCACCATGTAGCTAACAATAAGGGGGAGTTTGCATGATCAGGAGATTGGCCAGGTGATAAGACTGTTACAAGTCAATTGTCATCATATAGCATGATGTGTGATTTGCTTTGATATTCTCAACCTAGGGGTTGTACAAAGTTGTTACACCTTGGTGGTCCCTTAATGGTTCCCATGAGAGATGCGTAGTGGGTTGTCCCCAATCTAGTTTATATAGGGTTCAACGGGGGTCATTTGTGGGTCGTCCAAAGCAAGGGGTTGCTACGGGTGATCCCCAACGAAAGGTTGTATGCAAATTGTTCCCCGTGGAAAGTTGGTTGCAAGTTGCCTGATATCTTGCTACATGTAATTTCTTGAAAAGGTATAACATAAAGCATTCAAATTAGTCCTTCACTTATAGAATAGTGATTTTAGTATGGTACATTCTCACTAGTGTAAAGATGCTTCATTGCTAGACAGTTTTTTAAATTAAATTCTTTTGATAAGAGGAAAAACAGAGACTTTTAATAAATAGTTATTAGAGAGAAGTTTGTTGTTGTTTTAATTGAAGAAATGGGAGTACAAAACAACACATTCCCCTCTGATAAAAACTTTGTAGATATATTAAGTAGATTTATGATGTCAAAATTTAGAGATTGAAAATTTGAATTCAACTAAATTAACAAAAATCAATTATTTATTTGGTTCGGCATATACTAAAAAGAATAAGAGATTCAAGGAAGAAGTGGATTCGATGGGATAGTTGATACTAAAGACAATTGTGTTATATACAAAAATGGAAGATAATGAGAACCTTTTTCATCAGAATTAGTGGTAGGTATTGACAATGGAGATGTTGGCACTCAACTTATTTAGTTAATTTTTTTTTTTTTTTAAAAACACATCCATAACCATTTTTGCTGCATAAGTAGTGTGTTGCGTGTTGAATAGTCATGCATTTCCTTCTCACCATGACTAAAACTATCAAAAAAAACAAAACTTATCTAACCGCAATATATATATATATATATATAGCTGCTTGTGTAAACACCATGTCCTATGGAGACTTTAATATATTAGTCCAATCCTGTCCCAAATAAAATCCAAATTTAAAGTCCGACGTAGTCTCCCATTAATTTACTCTTCCTCATATTTAATCAAAATTTGTATTAAAATTTAATTCCGCAATTTATATTTAAAAAAGTTTAAACTTGCACGGTTATCGAAGTCATTGAAAATAAAATCTACTTGAAGAAAAATAATTAGTAGAAGCAACAAGTAAAGTCAAATTCGTAGAGACCAATAGAAATTCAATTAAAACAAATAAAATAAATAAGGGGATTTTGTTTAAAGAAAGACTTAAGATTTGCTTCTACCCAAAGTAAATTCTCCGTTTGATTATTGAAGCAAAAATAAATTGCAATCTTCTTTAATAAATTGATTGTTGTTACCCTAACCACATATTTAACAAATTTGAACAATTGTAATTAAATCAGAAGATATGCAAATACTAAAGAGTAAAGAAAGATTAAAAGCAATTCGATCTCATAAACTTGTAAAATCAAACTTTGAATATTACTTCAACTAGAAAAGAAGGTTTAGAAACCCATAAAATAAAGAAAACAAAATAAAACTAAGTCTAAGTCCCCTAATCTTAATTTAATAATGCCTATTACAAAACAAAAATAATATGATGGAGAAAATACAAAAATACCTTTAATTAAATAAAGTATTAATTTTTTAGGCTTCTTGACAATTTCCGCACCAAACTTTCCAGTCACTTTTTAGTGCCTTCCTAACATTATGGGACTTTATCCATGAAATAATTTTAAATAAAGCTTTCAAAGTATGGGACTAAAATAAAAATCTATAATCCAAGTTATAGCTAAAATACTAAAACTGCATTGTCTTAAAAGTTCGAACCGTAAAAACTTGACAAAATAAATTGTCAAAAATAAACTTTAAACTCATTTTTCTCCAATTATTCCATAAATCAATAATAATTAATATATAAATAATATAATTAAAAACATAAATAACGTAATTCAAAAGAAGAAATATCACAAATAATACAAAAATTACGCACTTATTAAATCTTACTTATCAGATTTAAAATGCAAAACCAATTATTAACAATATTAATTTTTAAAAAAAGTCGAAGTTCATAACATAATTTATCTATTACAAACAAATAATTTTTTTTTTTATTTCAAAATATCATACCCCAAATCTAATCTTAGCATATTGGTCAGGTGCTAATCATACCCTTAAAGGTTGAAATTTAGCGAAGTGGACTTTTCTGAATCTGAAAATCACTAAGATTGACATCTACAAAGCATTTTACAGAAATTGTACAAGAATAAGTGTTACAGTCATCTTCAAACCATTTTCTAATGAACTATGATAAAGAATGCTAAGACAGACTTCAATTGTGTTTTAATATTAGACCTCTGTTTTTCCCCCAACAACATTAACTGCATCATCTATAGCTTGAAAGAATGTTGCAATCTTGTATGTGAAAAATCCCACCAACATTGGAATCAATTCTAACTGCATATATCCATATTCTGGAACAAGGATCCTACACCCATCACAAACACATCCATTGTCAGCATGGTTTAACATGGGATCCCATGCTAGGCAAACCACAGAAACTCGAGAATGCTTAGATAACGTGCTTACCCATTCCAACGATTATAGATCATGACCAATACAACAGGAACTAGTAGCCTTGGCTGTGCGACTGCCCCCCTGCAAGCAAAGCTCAAAATGAACTAAAAGGTGAAATTCAGTCACTTCAGACTAGGAAGATTATATATGGAACAAATGTGGAAAGATATACAAAGCAATTTCTGCTGCTTCCAGGTTAATTCTATTGACACTGCAGATAAAGGCTTGCCCTCGGCACATATGGGACAGCATATTGTGACAATGCCCCAAAAAGCAAGCAGCAACCAACTTCCATTACATCACTTAAGTGAAATCAGTTATTACATGCAAACAGAATAGCTTAAAGCCTAATTATAAGGAAAAGTAAGAAGCCATAACAGAGGAAACATGGATCAAGATGGTACAATTAAGAAGAAAGACACCTCCTCTTGTTCTGTTTTGCTACCACTATTTGTCTCTACTTTAAGAACGAATTTATTTCCAAACTTGGATCAGACATTCTACCTTAGGTATATTAATAATCAAAATACCTCTAATGAGTATCTCTGCAGTCAAAACAAATTCTCTAGTTCTATTTTGCTACCAACATTATGGCTTCTTGGAACATACACTCTAATTGAATACATTAACATGTGCACGCTGCCTACTTGAAATAACACTCAATAATTCAATTTAATAAAATTCTTAAAGTAATTTCTTACATGCAAAGAACCTTTATCTCATCCCCAGCCCCCTCCCCAATCTTCCCAACACTCAAGGAATTTAGCAGATTCAATGTTTTAGCAAGAGAGTATCTTCTTGGAACATGAAAAAGTAATCTGTCATAGGGCTGGCAATGGATATTGTAGATTCAGATATCTACAGGTATCCAATTTGTTTTTTGGCCGATTCAAATAATATTTGGATTTGGACATTATGATTATTATTCAGAGCGAATATGGGTATTAACCATCAAATATCCATCATTCAATCCGCTATACTTATGCATTACTTATGTGGATAATGAATTTGGGTATTCGAATCTTTTATTTAGATGATTTCAATATCTTAATGGAGATATTGATTATACAATTCAACTATTTACATAATCAGATATCCAGCTAATAATGTTATTTAATTCAGATTCAAATTTGAGTAATATCATATTTAATGCAAATAATAAACAGATATGGATTCTAAAAGAGTTGTGCAGACATGATTACAGGATATGATCCTCTAGAGACCCATCAAATATATATAATGACTTAGTTCTCATTTGATAAATTGAAAAATTAAGTGTTGAACTTAAGTTATAAAATCTTGGTATATTACTTAAAATTAAGTATAAAATGTATTAGACTGTTTGATAAATGTAAAAGTTGAATTATAAAAGTACTTATTTTACATTTTTATCCTTATTTTTTAAAACATTTCACATTTTTTTAAACAAAGCTAGATTTTAAACGTAAATCTTTAAAGGATAATATAACGTTAAGAGAAAATAAATACTAAGTAGCTCTCTATCTACTTATCGTTTTCCACACTTTTTTATAGAAAAATTCTGTGAGATGGTTTTTGTTATGGATTATCAATCTTGTTTAAACAACTTAAATCACTGAAAATATTAATTTTCAATTGATTTAATTTTTTTCAGCAAGTTATCGAGCAAGACCTTAGTAAAAACTGAACATACCAGTGTCAAACACACACCTGTATTTGACACTAACACCTGAGATTCGAGTAACATAGTTAACTACCAATGAAATTATGGTTGCTAAGTTAATCAGTTAAGCATGTAGTCATATTGTTCAATGTGGTGTAAAGGATATCAAAACAGTGCAGAAGATTCCACCAGAAAGTTAAGTAAAGATTGTAAGCATCTCAGCGTTAAGGAATAACAAAATACTTACTTCATAACCCCCTTTGCTCCTTCTGCTAGTGAATCCACACTACTTCCCAGCATACGGATATACACCAAAGAACCAAGCAACCCAGCACCAAAGCTGCAGTCAGGAATAATGGAAAGGCTTCAAATATAATGGAGAGAACAATGATCTCTTAATTTTAGAATTTTAACCTCAACAACATAAGCTTGAACTATAAAATTAATATACCTTTTCCACCTATAATCACAACTAAACCAGCTTTATCAGTTCAAAAGGGATTTCCACATAAAGCAAGTTAGTGGTGGCATGATTTCGTTGAAATTAGTATATAAGTGTATGGTGGCATGATTTCGTTGAAATTAGTATATAAGTGTATATTAGGATCCAAAAAGCCACAAAATGCATAAATAACAAACATTATCCTTAAATTTTAAGCTAAGTTCTAATCCAATCATAAGGTTCGAATTTCAACACTTTCAAAAGTGGTTGAAACACTTTTTAACTGGTCCAATTTGATTACCATTAAATAGGGTAACAAAAAGAAAGCCATGCGAGATCCTATGTAGCTCAATATTATTTTCGCCTCTCTTCTCTTCTTTATTGTTTACCCTAACCAATGGAAGGAATATGATGTGGATGCTTTTATTGGAAAACAATATTAAAGAAGGAACAGAAAAGGGAGACTGCAGCAATAAGAGTTTTACTTTTGTTTTACTTATTTTCTCTATTATATTAGGTTTTTATTTCCTTTATAAACTCTAGTCTTGGCAGTCAAAAGTTAGGAATTTCAAGCAATTATTCTATAAAAAAAAACGTTATTTTTGGAAGGAATTTAGTCAAGGACGAATCTGCCCCTTTGAGTAACCATAGATCGAAGTAATAATTCTTCCTCGTCTAGACTTGTGACTAGATCCTACACCAAGGCTCATAACAACTTTGTATCAAAGCCTTCAGTCGTGGGTGACAAAGAGACTTTGGCAGCCAAGTTGAATGCTTTCATGGAACAAATGGCTACAAGGCAACGAGCATTAGATGAACAAATGGCGGTGTTATCTCTTTCAATCCAAAAGATAGAGAAAGGGTATTCAAAGAAAAATAGTGAAGAACAGAGCAACAGCATTCAGACTCGCAACAAGGTGGGTGCATGGTGCCACGATAATCTAAGATGGAATTTCCCACTTATGATAGTGTTGGAGATCCTTTAGGGTGGCTGAAAAGATGCAAGAAATTCTTTGGCAATCAACGGACTAAAGAAGAAGATAAAGTAGGCTTAGCTGCATTCCATCTCTTAGGCGCAACTGTGGTTTGATCAAATGGTAGAAGAGGAGGCAGATCCTATTGAGGACACTTCAAAGAGTATTGTCATGTGAGGTTTGGGCCCCATCTATGAGGAATAACCCCTTGAAGGAACTAGCCAACCTGAGACAAAATGGAACTGTAGAGGAATATCAATGCCAATTTCAATCACTATTGGCCAGGACCGTTGATCTTAAACCTCGACAACAAGTAAACCTTTTTACTGTCAGGTTGGTAGAGGAATTTAGAATTGATATTGAGATGCAACAACCGGAAAACCTTAGAGTTGCAATGAATATGGCTCGAGCATTGGAACGTAAACAAAAGGTCTCTTCCAAACTGTCATCTTGAACCATCCTAAACTAGTCAACTTCCCAAAACACTGGCAGCAATTCAATCATTCCAACAACTAAGAGCATTGAAGGAGAAGAGGACAAACAACAGAACCAACAGGGAACAACGACAAAATAGGTTCTTCCACACCATTTATTAAGAGATTAACATGAGCAGAAATGGCAGAAAGAAAGCTAAGGGATGTGTTATAATTGTGATGAGTCTTGTTCCATGGGACACAAATGTCAAAGGTTATTTTGGATAGAAGTACCAGATGTTGAAGGCAAGCAAGATGACAATGAGGTAGATGATTTTGGACAAAGTTGGAAGCTTATTCTGAATTTGAGCTTGAGGACAAGCTCAACTCCGAGAGGGAGAATACTGATGTGGATGCTTTCATAGGAAAACAATAATAGAGAACAAATAGAAAAAGGAGACGGCAGCAATTAGAGAATGAATCTACCTCTTTTAAGTAACCATAGGTCGAAGCAAGAATTCTTCCTCGTTTAGACCTGTGACTACATCTTACACCAAGGCTCATAACAGAATATGAATAAATGCTAATTTGTTATGTACCCTCACAACTTCACCAGTGCTAGAATTCATAACGAGCAATTCTCCCTTCTCAATCACTATATGCGAAATGATAAATGTTGCTCTGAGGTTCAGGTTCTAAATAATGGTTGCTATGGTAGCCTATAGTTGTTGGTACCTGATATGCTAGACTGTTAAAACATGACCAGGTAACAAAATATTAAAACAAAAAAAGGATAAAAGGAGAGAATAAGATGTAGAGAGATGCTACAGAAAGTCAAATACCAGAAGCAACCACTTATTAGTTAAAATTTCTAATCGCATTAGGAATACCGGAGCGGAGAGGGACAGGTAAGAATGTTCTGAATAATGTATTGAATTACCAAAACAAATACAGAAAGGTACAAACCTAGCAGCAACTTCAGGAGAGTAAGAAACATATGCTGAGACTAAACCAAAACTGCCAATAACCAAGGTGAGAACTTGCATCTTCTTTTTCAACTGCAATAGGAATTCCAAAAGTTATAGAATAGAATTCTTAACAAATCTCTTATCACATATACAAACAGAGAGAAACTGTAACAAATGAGATGAAGAGATCATAAGCTACTAAGCCAACTACCTTATAGTACTGCTCCCTTGATTGAGAAGCCAGTACTTCAGGGTCTCCTTGAGGCTGTCGCAGTTCCCGAAGCATCACATCCTAACAGTAGAACAAAAACAGAATCAGAAGATGCAAAATGGAAGTATCCTTCCATATGGCAATGGCAAGAATCAAATCAACATCTATTTTTGAACGAAAGTCAAATTTGGGCTTCAAAGTCTAAAATATCAAATACTGTGTGTTTTCTTGATCAAAGCTCTACTAATAACCAGCTGGTGGAACATGTAATATAACTTACACTGCCACCTGTTGAAGCCTTTGTTGCTTTATCCCACTTCTCTTGTTCACGCCGTGTTGGTACCAATTTCCATTTGCGCGACATGCTGCCACTGCTCTGCTAGTCATTTTGCTCCAATAAATGAGATTAGAAAAATTACAGTAATTACAAAGAAAATTCAAATGGAGCAACAAGTTGTGATGGGAAATAAAGACCATTGTCTTACTTGAGTTGAAGTTTCAACAGCCTGTTGTAACAAAGACTTTGAAGGTGTTGCAAGTTCCTTGCTCAGATCGACTTCCAGACTATTTATATTCCCATAATTTCAATTACAAACGAATCAATAACACCAGTGACAAAAATGGAAGAAAGAAACATGCAGAGGAAATAAACCGCGTTGCTTAAAGACACAAACCTGTCAAGGCTCATGACTCGATTTAAGCTTAAAAATCCAGAAGGCTCTTCCTGTTTACACCAAGCCATATGAACTGAGTTATATAACATAAAGAATGAGCAAGATAAGATAGTAATGCAACCCAATTACTATAAACTTATCAGATCAGCACAAATATACACAAATGGTATTCCAATTGAGATATCGAATTACAAAAACACAGAAAAAAGCATACATATTGACAAAACAAAAGAACCCCATAGTGAGAAGAAGACAATTAAATGGAAAGAAGAAACAAAATTGGAGCTTAACAGGAGAGGATTGAAGAGAAGAGTCTTCCGAAGCAGGGTCCTGAATTAGCTTCTTCATTCTACCAACGAAGTCTTTGTTCCAAATGAAGTCACCAGAAGTTAAAGGGTCGTCCTCTTCGCCACCCCAGTACTTGCGAAGCTTGGTGGTTGTGGGCGGTCCGCCATAATCCCCTGGAGCCAGACCTGTAGACCATTTAAGCGGCTTCTTCTTGGGCAATATCACTTTGGTCGGCCTGGGGTTGGGTGTTGGCTGTTCTTGAGAGATTGTTGCTGTGGTTGAAGTTAGTCTCAATGATATATGGTTTAGTACAGCCATTCTTAACCAAAGCCAAGAGCTTTCCCACTTCACCTATGAAACTGAAGATTTCACTTGTGAAAAAGGATTGAAGAAACTAAGAACAAAATATCTAGCTTAGCTTTTGTCTAATTGTGTCCACTGATTTTCCACACAATTCTCCCAATTTTATTGTTAAATTATTGTTTTTTAAAAAAAATATAAAAAAATAGATAATTTTAATGTCTATATATAATTTGGTAGATAAATTTTAATTTGATACCATTCTCTCAATTAAATTTTAAATTTAATTCAATTATATATATTTTTAAAAATAAATATATTAATTTGTTTTTATATTGAATAAATATTGTCGAGACTACTTTTTTATTTGAAAAAAATACGTGAGTCGACTTAAAAACAAAAATGGTATGGAGTCGCCACCAGTCTTTTTAAGTGTGATTGAATCACCTAATAAAACATTTTGATTCATTAAAAAACTGATTTTGGCCTAAAAAAATCAAGAAAACAGGTTCGAAAATCGGTTACGTATGAAAAAGAATTAGCATCCTCGCAATGCCTAAAATCGGTACCTAATTTATCAATTTATGTCCTTATGTCGAAAATTTGAAGAGATTTAAAATGCCATCTCTTTTAAAAAATATTTGAATGTACTTGGATTCTCTTACTCCGAAGGAATAAGATATCACATCCAGTACATTAGGACACGACAATTTAAATCCCCGAATCCAAGATCATCTCGAGATTCCCGAAACTCATGCATTGAAAATTTCAAAAGGATGTTCGATTATTTGGCCAAACGAAAAAAAAAAACCAAAACCCAGCACGTTAGGGCGATTTCTTGAATTTCCAAACACAGAAATATTACCTTTTAAAAGCTTTTACTTAGCGATTATAAAATTGACTCAAAATATGTGTATTTGGTTTGTTTTGAGAAGAAACAAAACCATTAATGTTAGCCAAACGTATTGGAGTTTAAATCACGATGTGATAGCAAAAAATAAAGGCATAATCGTGAGCATAACATAATAATACATGGCAAGAGTACTATACAAGGAAATCATAATCATATGAAAATAAAGTATATACAATGTCAACACATCATGCATTATACAAATACTAATATTAACATACAAAAGCCAATGAATTACTAGGCAACCTTAAGAAAAGTACCAAGCAAATCAACACACATGAAATGTAGCAAGTTTTAAAATAAATAAGAATGAATAACGTAAGAAATGGAAACGTGAAACCATCGATATGCAAACAACAAATTTCATGTAAGAATTTTAAAAGCAAGTAGTATATGAGAAAATTTAAAATAGACACAGATAAGGAATATAAATAAAAATAAATAGTTTACCTAGGAGTAATATATGAAGGAATTTTGAAATAAATATTAAGTAAGAAGAAAATCAACACATAATATACAAAATATATATCTATCTAAATAAATAATATACATATAATGAAAAATTTATTATAAATATATGTACAGAAATAATAATATAAAATTTTTTTTGAAATAAATATAAATACATCATAAAATAACTTTAGAAGACATAAATTATATATATATATATAGATTTAAAAGGAAATGAATAATTATAAATAGATTTAAAAGAAAATACATAAAATAATATAAAATCAACAATATATACAAAAACATAATATACAACAATTCAAAACTGACGATATAGGAAACATTTACATATACAAGTGCAAAAAATAATTTTGTAACGAAACAATATAAATGATGTATAAAACAATATATATATATATATATGAATAAATATTATACATAAAATGCAAATAGCTTAATATATACAAAGATAATAATATGATATTTGAAGTAAGGAATGTTCATAAAAGAGAACTTTAAAATAAATAAATTATAAAATAAAACTAAACAAAAATATACAAAAGGAAATGAAATTAAAACAGTGGAATCAATAAAATAATTCAAAATAATATATTAAAATAATAATACGAAAATATAAGCTAAGAAACTTAATTGGAATAAAACAAAATCAGAAGGATAATTTACAAATAAATCAAATTATTAAACAACACCAAGGATCAAAATAAAATACGCGAAAACACATAAGGATTAAAGATGCAAGTACCCCAAATTTCCAAAACACAGTGTTTAAACATGGACTAATTTGAAACAATGCGCGAATTCCAAAGAAAAATTAAAAAATGCAAAAGAAATCAAAACGAGACTCGATTGCATAATAGCGTGAGAGGGAGGGACCAAATGCACAATTCACCCATTCAGGGAAAAAATGTGCGGACCCTCCCTGCGGGTCGAGTCGAGGCGCGGACCTAGCTCCAATTCAAACGGCGCCGTTCCTTTTATTATTTAAGTAAAAAAAAATTTGTTTTAAAACATGTTAACCTTTGTTTTTTAAATAAGCCCTAAAAACTTAAAAATGTTTTCTCATTTCCTCCCCATTCGTAGTGCGCTTAAGTCTTGAGATCCGACACGCCATGGCCACAGCGGTGGTGGCTCGAGCCTCGTAAATGGGGTGTTTAACCCTTCCTTTTGAGAAAGAACCGAAAGCTTAGCCTTCTTGACTCGAAGGAATAAAGGAGGAAAGCCCTCGACCATCCCAAGGTCCGATTGCGACGAACGGACCTTCGACGACATGAGCATGACTCCGGTGAGCCTCTTCCATTCTCTCTTATATTTTAAGATATGTATTGTGGATTCGAATGAAAAAAAAAGAAGAAAAAAAACAGAATAGGAACGGCGATAAATAGACCACCTTTGAAATATATTCTTTTGGTTGCTCTCTATTGATTTTTTGTATAACTGTTGCTTTTAAGCTCTGTATTCTATCTTTTTGGGGAAAAAAAAGCCCCCTTACAATGAAAATTTGAAGGCTTTATAGCCGAATACAAGTTGTTTTTTTGCTATTTCCTTGCTTAAGTCACAGGTTGTAATTTGGTTTGTATTTTGGGCCTAGGGTGTTAATTTATTTGGGTATTGGGTTATAATTTGTATTTGGGCCGAAATTAGGTACTTCGGCCCGGGCTAAAATTGGGTCTTACAGCTGCCCCTCTTTGCCCGTTGTCGTGTAATGGGAACGAAACAAAGACTTTAAAAGGGTCAAATTTTCCCGGTCTTATTGAGTCTTGACTTCTTGATACTTTGTTTCCTCATGTAGCCTCGCTCCTATCCACCGCTAGAACTTCAAGGAGAATGGAATTGGTAATTTCAACCTACTCTACTGCAACTTCAGGGAGATAAAGTTGGCTATGATCTGTTTATTGAGCTTTAATCTGTTCCTCTGCATCTTCAAGGAAACAAGATTCGTTATCTTTAGTCTGCTCCACTGCAACTTCGGGGAGATAAGACTTGTGGCTTAAATCTGCTTTATTGTCGCTACATGGAGATAAGATTCACCGTCTTTAATCTGCTCCACTACTGCTTAGGGAGATAAGATCTGCAATTTTCAGTCTACTTCACTGCAACTTTAGGGAGATAAGACTTGTATCCTGAACTTGCTCCACTGCAACTTCAGAGAGATGAGGCTGGTGGCTTAAATCTGCTCCATTGCCGATACATGGAGATAAGATTTGCTGTCTTCGATCTACTCTACTACTGCCTAGGAAAATAAGATCTGTAATTTTTAGTCAGCTCCACTGCAACTTCAGGGAGATGAGGCTGGTGGCTTAAATCTGTTCTATTGCCTATACATGGAGATAAGATTTACCGTCTTCGATCTGCTCCACTACTGCCTAGGAAAATAAGATCTGCAATTTTCGGTCTGCTCCACTGCAACTTCAGGGAAACAAGGCTGGTGGCTTAAATCTGCTCCATTGCCGATACATGGAGATAAGATTCGTCATCTTCGATTTGCTCCACTACTGCTTAGGGAGATAAGATCTGTAATTTTTTTCAATCCATCCTACTGCAACTAAGGGGTACGGGATATGTAATTTCATGGATCTGCTACACCATCCTTTGAGTAACATGACCTGTAAGATGGGCCTACACTTATGCCGAATGATTAGGATGCTAATTTAGATGCTATGATCGAAATGAATCAAATGCTCCTAACTAGATGTGCTATGAATGACATATGAATGCAAAATGAGAATGATCCCTTTAATATTTAGGTTGCCATTGCTCGACACTCATCAAGGTTCTGTCACTGATCTGTTATCCTGCATTTTCTACTCCGCTAATATCTTTGACAGAAAAGTATCTTCTTCAATCCATCCCACTGCAACTTAGGGGTATAGGATTTGTACCATCTCTTTCAATCAAATGATCTATTACACCCCTTTCTGGGTAACATGACTAGATGCGTATGCAGAATATCAATTTTCTTTTTTCGAGCATGATCCCATACTAATGTTTGGTGAACATTGCTCACTATCCGACGAGGTTGTATCACCGATGCAATATCTTGTATCTGATACCCTTGACAAAACTTTAAGAGGTAGTCTCAACTTAGGCCCTTCCTTCTTAAACATTCCCAACCCTTAGGTTTAGTAAGTTCTAAACAACAATCCTGTTTCAGGTTCTTGTACCATTTAGAAACTTCCAAAGTAATATGCAGAACCTCTTTTTTAAAAGTGTTATTAGTCCATTAATCGTCATTTCAATATAAGCACTTGAAAAATATTATAAAGATAGACAAAACTGAAATTTATTAGGAACAAGATTCAAAAAGAATGGATTAATCAAAGAAAGTAAATATTTTCGGAGTACAAAAATAGGTAACGGGAGACAAAAATGAGTGCCCCAGATATCGCAACCTGAGCTCTTCCCTACGAACTTTACGAAGACCATTTTGAGCTTATCATGTACCTAGGAGATCTAGAGTACTTTGTCGATGCCCCAAGACGTAGTGTACTTCCTCTTCGTTAATTCCAGCATAGCAAGACTACCACATGCCTCATCTTTGGTCGAAATTTGAATTGCCCTTTTTTGGTTTTCAATTCAAAACCCTTTTAGTCTCAAGGCGTCCTTTACGGGTTTTCACCTCAGTCTCTCTCTTTTTTTTAGGTGCCCTTTGCGGGTTTTCACCTTAGCCTCCTTTTAAGCGAAGTACTTCTTGACTGAATCCAAATTTACTAGATTAGGCAGGCTCCTACCATCCATCTCAGTAATGTCAGTGCCCCTCTAGAAAAGCCATTTTTACCATATAAGGTCCATCCCAATTTGGCATCCATTTCCCTCTGAAATCTTTTTACATAGGGAGGATCTTTTTCAATACCAAGTCTCCCTCATGGAATACTCTGGGGCGAACCTTTTTGTTGTAAGCTCGCATCATTCGCTTCTAGTACATTTGACCATGACGGATAGCCTTCAGCCTCTTTTTTTTAATCAAGTTCAACTGATCATACTGGGATTAGATCCATTCTGGTTCGTCTAGCTTCAACTCTGATAAAACCTGGAGAAAAGGACTTTCGACTTCAATGGGCAAAACTGCCTCCATCCCATAAACCAATGAGTAAGGTGTTGCCCCAGTAGAAGTTTTGACAGATGTTCGATAGGTATAGAGGGCAAATAGTAACTTTTCATGCCAATCCTTGTAGGTCTCAGTCATTTTCCCCACAATTTTCTTGACATTTTTATTAGCTGCCTCAACTATACTATTCATTTTCGGGAGATATGGTGACAAATTGTGGTGCTTAATTTTGAACTGTTTGCAAACCTCTACTATCATGTTGTTATTCAAATTTAACGCGTTGTCAGATATGATTCTTTCTGGCATGCCATATCGACATATGATCTCCCTCTTCAAGAACTTGCTGACTACCGATTTTGTGATGTTGGCGTATGAAGCAGCCTCTACCCACTTAATGAAGTAATCAATAACCACAAAGATGAATCGATGTCCTTTAGAAGCCTTTGGCGAAATCGGCCCAATGAAGTCCATGCCCCACATTGAGAAAGGCCACGGAGAAGTCATTACATGAAGAGGTAAATGAGGCACATGGATTTTGTCTCCATAAATTTGGCACTTATGGCATTTCTTGGCATAACTGATGCAATCTCTTTCCATCGTAGACCAGTAATACCTGAACCTCATGATTTGCCTGGCCATTGTGAACCCATTGGCATGCGTCCCGTAGACACCTTCATAGACTTCTTTCAGGATTTTCTTAGCTTCAACAGCGTCAACACATCTTAGTAGTACCTGATCCTTCCTCTTTTTATACAGGGTCTCTCCGTCTAAGACATAGTCGTTGGCCAGCCTCCTCAACGTTCTCTTATCATTTTCAGTTGTCTGATCAGGGTATTCACGATTCTTCACATATCGTAAAATATCATAATACCAAGGATAATCATCTCTCTCCTCTTCTTCGTTGATATTGCAGCAATGAGCTGAAGCCTCACAAATACTCATCTGGATCGGCTTCATATCCTCTTGTTTATTTACTCTGATCATAGAAGCTAATGTAGCCAAGGTATCAGCCATCTGGTTTTCGTCTCGCGGGAGGTAATAGAAAGTGATATCATCAAACACCTTAATTAAATCCTGAACTAGCTCTCGATAGTTAATCAGCTTTAGGTCTCTTGTTTCCCATTCACCTTTGAGCTGATAGATCACCAATGCAAAATCTCCATACACCTCTAATACCTTGATTTTACGCTCTATGGCTGCACGGATTCCCATGATACATGCTTCGTACTCTGGCATATTATTGTGCAATCAAAATCCAATTTGCAAGAGAATGGATAATGACCTCCACTTAGGGATATCAGGACTACCCCAATTCCATTACCAACGGCATTTGATGCTCCGTAAAAATTCAATTTCCAAAGATGATCTTCTGGAGTGTCTTCTTCGGTAGTTACCACATATATTAGATCTTCATTAGGGAAATCAAAGTTCAAAGGCTCATAACCTTATAAAGCTCTACTGGTTAAAAAATCTGCCATTGCACTCCCTTTCACAACCTTCTGGTTTACATAGACAATGTCAAATTCGAAAAGTAAAATTTACTATCGGGTCATTCTTCCACTTAAAGCAGTTGACTCCATCATGTTCTTTAAAGGGTTTAATTTCGATATTAACCAAGTCGTATGATACAACATGTACTGCCTTAATCTCCGAGTGGTCCAAGCCAAGGCGCAACATAATTTCTCAATTGGTGAGTATCTCATTTCACATTCAGTGAATTTTTTACTGAGGTAATATATCGCCCTTTCTTTCTTTTCTGTCTCATCGTGTTGGCCGAGCACACATCCCATTGAATTGTCAAATACTGTCAAATACAGTATCAATGGCTTACCAAGACTAGGTGGCATTAGCACTAGGGGATTGGACAAATATTGTTTAACCTTATCAAAGGTTTTCTGGCACTCATCATCCCACACACTTGGGTTGTGTTTCTTAAGAAGGCAAAATATGAGGTCACATTTCTTAGTTAGTTGTGAAATGAACCGGGCGATGTAATTTAGTCTTTCCATTAAACCTCGAACTTCCTTCTGAGTGCGCAGCGGAGGTAATTTTTGTATAGTCTTAATTTGTCGAGGTCGACCTCAATTCCCTTTTCGCTGACTATGAAACCTAGGAATTTTCCTGACCTAGCTCCGAAATTACATTTTGTTAGATTGAGCTTTAGCTGAAACTTTCTGAGTCTCAAGAACAATTTCTTCAAAACCTGTACATGCTCCTTTTTTGTTCGGGATTTTGCAATCATATCGTCGACGTAAACCTCAATTTTCTTGTACATCATATCGTGAAACAAGGTTACCATGGCTCTTTGATATGTTGCTCCCGCATTCTTCAACCCGAATGGCATCACCTTATAGGAAAAAGTCCCCATAAGGTTACGAATGTGGTCTTTTCAATGTTTTCAGGATGCATCTATATCTGATTGTATATAGAGAAACCATTCATGAAGAAGAATAGTGAGTAACCTGCTGTGTTATCCACCAAAGTGTCGATGTGAGGCAGTGGAAAGTTGTCCGTTGGGCTGACCTTATTTAAGTCTCTGTAATCTACACATATCCGTATTTTTTCCATCTTTCTTTGGGACGGGGACAACGTTGGCTACCCATTCTGAGTAATTAACTACTTGTAAGAACCCAGCATCAAATTGTTTCCTAACCTATTCCCTTATTTTTACTACAATATCCGGTCTCATCTTTTGAAGCTTCTGTTGAACAGGCTTGCACTCTTCTTTTATGGGGACGTAATGCACTGCAATATCAGTGCTTAACCCAGGCATGTCTTGATATGACCATGCAAAGATATCTTTGAACTCTTACAGTAATTCAATAATGTCCCGTCTTGTTTCCTCAGTTATACAAGTTCCAATGTTCACCTCCTTCCCTTCTTCCAAGTTCACATTCTCGATTGTCTCTTTATGGGGTAAAATCTATTTCTCTTTCTATTCTACCATCCTTAACAAATCCAGAGGTAAGTTACAATCTCCATCATCTTCAAACTCCTGAGATCCCTCCAGACACATGTCTCTCTCAAAAGGGAACTCTGGGTCCGTAACAACTTCACTCATGTCATTGATATCTAGATACCTATTGTAGGCACGAAAGGATATCCAAAAAACAAATGAATCTAAGAATAGCTTATTTGTATGGCATGATTATAAATGAAATACAAGAAAAGAATATTTGCTCAAGATAAAAGAATATTTTCTCAGAATAAGACATGAATGTGTATTTATATTGAAATAAAGACATTTTAAACATAAGCCTATTTCACAAAAGATTCTTATTGCTTATAGGCTTTAAAATAACAAGTGTGTTTTGGACATTACTCTGTATTAGCTCTAAAAACTACAAGAATTTCTTCCACAGTCCAGTGTTCAGAACACTTCCAGGCTCATAAGGGCAAATTTTTGCTAAGTCTCCTTCCATCACTCTCTCTTCAAATAATGCGTTGATACTCAAATTTTCCATCATATCCTCAGTCGTTCCCTCTCTTGTCAAATTCGGTTCAGGATAGATAATTCCTCCTGACACGAACATATTGGATATATGGGGAAAAGTTATTGATTCTCACTTGACCTCTGCCCCACTCAATCGTGCTCTTCGTCTCTCTTGCTTCCTTTCCACCTCATTTCTCATTTGCTTTGCATCTGGCCTATATCCTAAGCCAAAGCGATCCTGCTTGTCAGCCAAAATTGGCACTTCAACCCGTCTATGGAGATATATCCCGAGTCCCCTTCTAGGCAATGCCCATTTTCCAACTATTAATTGCAAGCTCATCTTCATAGCCTCGGATATTTTTGGCATTGAAACTCTACCTCATTTGATGATGAAAGTTACATTTACAAATTTCAATGACCGAAAAGAACACTCTATTGCCTCACTATCATTTTCTATATACGGTGCATCACTAGTAACAGATGCGATACTGTCCTCCTTCGCATTTATCGTTATCAGTCGGCCCTCCGTCACCAACTTTAGCTTTTGGTGCAATGATGATGGTACTAACCCCACCGAGTGAATCCAAGACCCCCCCAATAAACAATTATAAGAAGACGTGATATCTATCACTAGGAAGTCTACCTCGTATGTGTTCGGTCCGATCAGAAGAGGTACATCAATCCTTCCCATCACTTTCCTTTCGGTGCCATCAAATGCCCTCAATATGTTCTGGCATGTCTTCATATGAGAGCTGTCTATTGGCACCCTATTCAATATGGACAAGGGTAAGACGTTTAATGTCGATCCATTATCAATTAATACCTCCAGTAATGTATACCCTTTACAGTGAGTGATGATGTGCAAAGCCTTGGTAGATCACATGCCCCCTGGCGGTATTTCATCGTTACTGAAAGAGATGAAATTGTCGGCGCTTATGTTTCTGACAAGACGGTCTAGCTTGTTTACCGAAATGTCATCAGCAACATAGGTTTCGTTCAACACTTTCATCAAAGCGTTACGGTGTACCTCCGAATTTAGGAGCAGAGCTAATACCGATATGCGTGTCGACTGCTTGTGTAATTGTTCCACAACACTATACTCGCTGTGCTTTAGGAACTTCAAGAATTTCTTAGCTTCGTTTTCTGTTACAGGCTCATTAATGGATAATTCTGACTTCTCTTTCCCTTGTTCGACCACCAAATATTTCCCTTTTACAGGCTCGACTTTTGTATTTGGCGTGCTGATCGGACTCCCTTCTCCTGACAATGTCACATTGCAGTTATAATTCCAAGGCATTATTTTGCTATCCTTATAAGGAAAAGTCACGGGTTTCTGAATTACAACTCTTGCTGTAATTTTTACTCTGGCTTTATTGATTCCCGTTCGTGAAATGATCACCACCGGGTGATTGACCTCAGAGACCTTCTCCATCGACCCCTCCTCCGAGGTGCATACATCTTCCTCTTCAGTAAATTCAAAGAACTCCAGCTCTTTGTTGTCCATTAGACCCTGTACCAAGGCTCTAAATTCATTGCATCTCTCAATCTCGTGATCTCTCTCGTTTTGGAACTCATAATAGTTCCTCGCCTCTCGGAATTTGCTCCCCAAATCCTGCGTGATTAACTTTCTTTCCATCATTTTCCTCCAAACCTCTCTCAACGGGGTTCTTACTTCTACAACATTCAACTTAATTATCCTCCCTATATTTTTGACTATTGCGTTTACCTTATTATCAGTATGATTGGGTAATGGGTTTCCTACACTAGGTGCATCATCAAATTTCACAACACCTATTTTGATGAGCCTTTCGACTAACCTTTTGAAAGAGGTGCAGTTCTCTATCGAGTGTCCCGTAATTCCCGCATGATATTCATATTGAGTACTTGCATCGTACCACTTGGGGTATGGGGGTTGCAACGATTTTAAGTAGAAAAGGGATACAACTTGTGCATCAAATAGACTTTTGTAAAGCTCCCGATACGTTATTAGAATGGAAGTAAACTGGAGCTTCTCCGTGTTCTGCTTTGTATTAGGCTCTTGCCTTGGCGAAGCTTGCTGGCTCGTGTCTACCATTTTCGGTTGGTTTACCCTGATTGGTTTTGCATAACCCATGCTCACATTGCTAACCTTATTTTCTCTCTTCTTCGGGGCCGACCTCCTGGTGCCAGCCTCTATCTTTCTGCACCTTATCGCATTCTCTATCATTTCACCAGACATCACTATGTCCTTGAAACTCTTAGTTGCACTTCCCAACATGTGATTAATAAAATGTGACTTCAAGGTATTAATGAAAAGCATAGTGTTTTTTTTTTACAATAGTGGCGGTTGGACTTGTGTAACAACTTCCATCCACCTCTTAGTATATTTCCTGAAACTTTCACTCGACTTTTTCTCTATGTTTTGTAACGTGATCCTATCAGGTGCTATGTCCGTCACATGGGCATATTATTTCATGATGGCCTGTGCTAAATCCTTCCATGATTTAACTTGGGTACGATTCAGCTAATTGTACCATTTGACCGCAGCCCCAGTCAAGCTGTCCTAGAAACAGTGAATCAATAACTGATCATTATTGACATGACCAGTCATCCTCTGACAAAATATCGTGATGTGAGCTTCAGGGCAGCTGGTTCCATTGTACTTTTCAAACTCTGGCATTTTAAACTTTGGAGGGAGTACCAAATATGGGACGAGGCTCAACTCCTTAGCATCCACTCCACAATGATAATCAGTGCTTTCCAACGCCTTGAATTTCTCTTCCAGCCATTTGTATCGATCTTCCAGTTACTTTGGGAGTTTCGCTCCTGCCCTTCCTATTTTCACTACATCATCAAGGTCAGGGACTATAGGATTTGTCTGATTGTCTTCAGGGTTAGAACACGAGCCCGTTGGACAGTTTATCGGTGTCGAAGTACCAGTCTGGCATTGGGGTATAATATTGACAGACACCCTTTGAGGTAGTGCTTGGGTATTCGTTGGGGTAAAACCTGGAGGGTAAGCAAGGTCCTCACTGTCGTCCTCAGTATTGATCATGGGACTCTTTCCTTTTTTCGGCCTTCCAATTAGTAATTGGGTCAATTGGCTCATCATATTCTTTTGAGATTCCAGCATCTGATCCTTCATATCCTGCTGAATTTTGGCCAACTATTCTTGTATCTGTACTTGCAGTTGATCCTGCATCTCCTTTTACATTTGCTCCAATTTTTCCAACCTTTGATCCATAGCTTTGGTTTTTTTTTCGTGTGTAATATTGATGTTCCAGGGTAACTATAATAAAATTTCCAATTAATTAAGGTTCTTTTTGTGAAATTTAATGCACATGATGCGATGAAATGCAAATGCATGAGATGAATGCAAAACTAAAAAGACGTCGATTCTGATCCAATTCCATTTAGAAACTTTATTAGAAAACAAAATCCTTTACATAAAATAGATCATATATACGACCTTGCCCTAATGCTCGAAGTTTTAACTCTCTTAAGAAGGCAAGCTAGCTCATAAAACCCCGATCTGACTCTAACTCATATTTCACACTTAGCATGTCAGCCTGAACTGCTAAAGTCTGTAAATGATCGGCCACCTCTCGTATCTGAGCTACAGCTTTGCCCATGACGTAATCCCTATCCCTGACCTGGTCTTGTGACCAACGAAGCTGTTCCTTCCACTGCTCATTATTCGACTTAAGGAATTCAATTAGAATTTCACAGTTCTGTAGCGCAGTCTCGAGTTCTTCTACCTTTCTTTTCAATTCCTCGATCTTGCTTAGGCTGGCTCTTAATTCAATGTCAGAGTTACGACTACGATACTGGTGCAGTGCCTTTTCTAACTCTGCTACTCGAGCTACTAACATCTCCTTCTCATCTTAGCCCTCAACCAAGCTCTTTTTTAAGGCGTTTTCACGTGCTCGAGCATCATGGAACCTCTTCTCCCACTGATCAGCTCTAGCTTTTTCTTCTTGAATTTCTTGTTGCCACTGCTCTAACGTCTTTCCCAATCCAGCAGTTCTTATCGACATACTCAACTTCTTGTAATCAGTCTTCAAACTTTCCAAGTCCTCTTCAACCTTTCTTTTCCCTTTTCTCAACTTTTTCGCCTCGAGTTTCTGAACATCAGCTTCTAACCTCAAATGCATCTTTTCCTCCTCCAATTGTGCTATCTTTTTTCCTAACTCTGAATTTCTCTCTTCGAAGTCCTGTTTTATGATTTCTAGCTCGAAGGGGATTACTTGCAAGTATTCTTCCATTGATCGAACACCCTCTAAACTTGGCCCAGGAATATTATCATTGATCCTTTTACTCAACCACCCCTTATATTCAGTAGTTGTCATTGAACCTACAGCCAATCTCTTCATTCGACATGTTTACTTCCACGCATCAGAAATCTCTTGAACCTTCTTCTTATAATTGTCCCCTTATATGAGAACTCACACTGGACTAGTCCATGTGTCATCGGTATAAACTGTCTTGATCTGTATTATCTTAAAATGAGTAAAATGGCATATCTAACAGCTCTCTAAATTCCAAGTAGAGGTACCCAATCAAAACTCCCACACGATTAGAGGATCTCGTCAGGAACCAACTAAGGAGCTCTCCACTCAACGTCCTATTCCTGGAGATTTCGAAGGAGCGCGATCCAATTCTCTTCTGATATGTCATCTCTCTTGGGCGTGGCTATTATCTCTTTTAACGGGGAGTAATTCTCGGAGAAATAGCTGTGGAACCAAGTTAATAATATCTGCACGCACCTTATAAATTTACCTTCACCTGCCCTCCGACATGTACTCAAAGATCTGAATGTCTCAGCTAAGATTGCCGGTACCGGTATGACCCATTTGTCAAGTCGATCAAATAAGTCGGCAACTGCTTCATCTATATGCGTTAAAGCTTTGAAGAAAATTACCAAACTATAGATACTCAAGGCGAAGACGTCAACTTTCTTCTTTATATCTAGATGTGCTACGATCAGGTCCCTCTAACTCACCCAAAGAATGCATTTACCATCACCCTTTTGCTGAATTCAAGCTGTAACCTACTGTTCACTCATCCCAGTGATACTCATTAATTTATTTACAAAAGTTGGGCTATTAGTAGCCCTAAAATAAATTTTGTCGACTTGAACCTTTGGACAATGAAGCAAAATTGTATACTCCTCCACAGTAGGTACCAAGTCCACCTTTCTGAAAGTGAAACAGCTATATGCAGGGTTCCAAAACTGAGCTATAGCCCGGAACAAGTACTTGTCCACCTTGATGTCGACCAGGTAGGGTAGGTCGCCATATTTTTGATAGAACAGTTGCTTGGTTTCATCATCCCAACGGGCCCATATATCCCTCAATTCCTGGAACTCATTCCGTGTCACACTGATACGGGTGAAGTCCCACAACTCCGACGTATATCCCTCAGATAGGCTATCCACTTTCTCAAGTTGCATCTTCTCTGACCACATACAGACAGCTGCATTATCCTCCACTTTATCAAGAAATTCGTTCTCCATGACAAGCTTTCTAATTTAGTAACTGAACGGGAATCGACACCTCTTTAATATGAAATGACATGCAATCATAGCCACAACAAAGCACAACAAGTCAGTATCGAATAAAAAAAAAAGCAAATAGAAAATAATCAAACACCTATCTGGGTAACAGCTAGTGTTCAAAATAGTTCTTTCTAGGGTGGGCTTTTAGGGTTCACTATATATGTCTCGGTCCTAAGAAAGGGTACTTGAACCAGTAGATTCCTCAGCCCTCACCCATTATAGGCTCATGTAGATTGAGTTCAGTTCAGGGGAATACATTTCCCTATGGCCATGCGGAGGTGAAAACCTCACAAAGACATAGGTACAGATGTATCCCGGAAGCAGTCCACTAGCCCATGCGTAGGTGAAAACCTCACGAAGGCATAGTTTCCACTCCCACTTAAAAGGTATAACCACAACGGTCATGCAATGCAATGTAAGTGAATTCTAGCAAACATAGGAATCACAAACAAATACAACAAAAGAATCATGATTTTCAAAACAAATTTTCAATTCTCGACAAAAGGACAAAAAATAATCAATTTACGGCTAGAACTCTCTTATTGTCCCCAGTGGAGTTGCCAAGCTGTCGAGACCATTTTTTTATTTGAAAAAAAAATGCGGGAGTCGACTTAAAAACAAAAATGGTATGGAGTCACCACCAATCCTTTTAGGTGTGATTGGATCACCTAATAAAACATTTTGATTCATTAAAAAATTGATTTTGGCCTACGAAAATCAAGAAAACGGGTTCGGGAGTTGGTTACGTATAAGGAAGGATTAGCATTCTCGCAACGCCCAAAATCGGTACCTAATTGATTAATTTATGTCCTCTTGTAGAAAATTTGAAGAGATTTAAAATGCCATCTCCTTTAAAAAATATTTGAATGTACTTGGATTCTCTTGCTCCCAAGGAATAAAATATCACATCCAGCACATTATGACACGACAATTTAAATCCCCGAATCCAAGATCTCGACATTCCCAAAACTCATGCATTGAAAATTTCAAAAGGATGTTCGATTATTTGGCCAAACGAAAAAAAAACCAAAACCCAGCACGTTAGGGCACGATTTCTCAGATTTCCAAACACGGAACATTGCCTTATTTTGAAAGCTTTTACTTAGCGATTATAAAATTGACTCAAAATATGTTTATTTGGTTTGTTTGGGGAAGAAACGAAACCATTAATGTTAGCCAAACATATTGGAGTTTAAATCACGATGTGATAACAGGAAATAAAGGCATAATCGCGAGCATAACAGAATAATACATGGCAAGAGTACTATACAAGTAAATCATATACTACAGAAAAATAGGGCTTTAGCGGCGTTTTAGTGGCGTTTGGACAAAAAATGCCGCAAATATTATACATTAGTAGCGTTTGCAATAAAACGCCGCAAAAAACTGAGCAATAGCGGTGTTTTTGGTCCAAACGCCGCTAAAAACTGAGTAATATCGGCGCTTTTGGAAGAACGCCACTATAGATCGAGGTTTTAGCGGCGCTTTTGGAAAAACGCCGCTATAGATTTAGGTTTTAGCGACGTTTTTGGAAAAACGCCGCTATAGATCAAGGTTTTAGCGGCGTTTTTCTAACGCCACAAAAAAGTAATTTAGTTTATGGGTTATGGTTTAGTGTTTAGGCCCTAGAATTTGGGGTTTGGGGTTTAGAGGTAAATATGGTAAACTACTTAACTTGTGTATCTTAGATTTTTTTGTATAATATAAATCTAAATAAGATAAATATAAATTATTATTTTAAATATATATATATATATATATATATATATATCAAAATGGGTTAAATCCCAAAAGTATACATGAACAATGGTTTAGTGTGCAATGGGTTAAATCCCAAAAGCATAAATTATGAACACAATTATTGATATAACATCATTTTATATTTATATATTTCATACATAAATATTTATATTTATTCAATATAAAAATATATTGATGTATTTATTTTTTTAAATGTGTATGATTAAATCAAAATTAAAGTTTCAATTATACATTTAAACCACAATTAGAATTTCACATCTACAATTACACAGTAAATCGAAATTCATATATAATTCTGAGATGCATCTCTATCAAAATTTAGGTGTGTACATATAATTAAATATCTAATTATGGTTTAAGGTTGGGGTTAAGGGTTTATGGTTTATGTTTTATGGTTTAGAGTTTAAGGGATAGGGGATATGATATAATGTTTATTATTTTGGGGTTTAGGATTTATGATCTAAGATTTAAGGTTTGGTGTTTGGGGATCAGGGTTTAATTTTTAGTGTTTAGGGATAAATATGGGGATCAGGGTGCAATTGTATATATGAACTTTAATTTGATCTAGTTCTTGTAAATTATTAACACAATTATTGATATAACATCATTTTATATTTATTTATTGCATACATAAATATTTATATTTATTCAATATAAAAATATATTGATGTATTTATTTTTTAAAATGTCTATGATTAAATCAAAAATAAAAAACTTAAAAATTTAATACTTAAAATTTTAGTCCATATTTCAGTTAAAAAGATCAATATTCAAAATTTAAAAAAAAATTCCAAAAAATGATAATCTCAACACAAAAATTGTGAAAGGAAAAAATAGAAAAAAAATATGTTAAAAATAAAAAGAAAATTAAAATTGAGCAATAGTGGTGCTTTTGGGTAAAACACCATAAAAAATTGAGTTATAATAGCGTTTTTAGTGAAAACGTCGCAAAAAGGCATTATTTTTTATAAAAAAAAGAGCAAAATCCTGCTCACCCCCAAAAATAAAAATTATTTTTTGGTTCCCCGCTGGTTAACCAAATCCCCCAAATAAAAGTTATGTACTTATTTCTTTTCCCCGTTTACTCTCAAAATTTGCCCCCAAATTCTTTTTCCTTTTCATTTCACTGCACTGAATTCACCACCATAGCTACTCCTTTTCTCTCGATCTGTTAGGGATTTGGAGAAACAAATAGAAGTTGAAGAGAAGGAGAATGAGGAAGAAGAAGAAGAGGACGAGAAGAGGGGGAGGAGGAAGAAGAAGAGAGTGAAGATGAAGGGACTAAAAAGGTCAAAGGTAGTAGTAGAAAGGGGTGTTCTAGGAAATCTGGTTGAGATTCGGCTGAGAAGAAAGAGCCAGTGACGCCTAGTAGTGATAGACCTACAAGGGAAAGGAAAGTCGTAGAAAGGTATTCAGCTCCTTCTGTTGCAAGGTTTTCCTCGTTTAAAACTGTCAATTGAAAATGTATGCTTTCTTTTCTGGGGTTAAGGCATGGGTTCATCGCCTGCACCACTTCCGTCCAAGGATGGTACTGCCATTGATCAAGGAATTGCTTACATTCTCCTTTTACTTGCTCTGGCGATTACCTATCTCATCCATTGATGATCTTTTTTTATATTTTATTTTTATTGGTATATGAGCTATAAATGATTTTTTATGTATTTTCTTCATATATCTAGTGAGAGAAATTGCAGCAATTTTGTATTTTTCTTCTCTCCTATCTCTGTATTGTAAATCTATGCAGAAAATAAATCCAGTTGAGAATTTGAGATCACATAATCATTTTACTATATATATATTTTTTTCTCCTTGTAGAATTTGGAATATATTTAGATTCATATGACTAAATCGATAGATCAAAACGTTTGTATATTAGTAAATGATTCTTGCCTTCTTATCCCTCTTTTTTGTTTTTAAATGAGTAAAGAGTGCATTTTATTTCCCTCTTTATTCTTGCATCTGCCATAAAGAGACCACCTTGTCGAGGAGTTGATTGGCTGTTAATGTATAATTAAATTTATAAGATGTAATATTTAGCCAATTGCTAGTCTTGTAACTTGGGCCATTTTTGACTTCATGTAAATATTTTTGTTAGATTCTTTTTTCCTTACTTTTGTTTTTTATCTTGCAGGTTTTTATTGTGGCTGTGCTTGCCATCTTTCCACTTGTCCCTAAAAGTCTTTCAAATAGGGCTTATCGGCTTTCATTTATGGGCACTGCTTGTTCTTCCGTATACTCTTTGTATGCACTATATGGGGTAAACATATTTCTACTGACTTGTCATACATTTGGTAAATATATGATAGTTTTATGGATAAGGAAAGTGCCTGTTTGGGTGGCTGGGTTACATTGTTTCTTTACCTTTTTTTTTTTGGGGAGGGGTTGTCTGTTTTAGTTTCTTTTGTTTTGAGAGAGTCCAGGCCTTGTTTTAATTTTAATAATAATCCAGCCATTCTTTTTTTCAAATATATATATATATATATATGATAGTTTTTTCTGTTGAACCTATTCTATATGTTATGCAGAGGCCAAGAGCATTTACAAGCTGTTCAAGTGTATTTTCAATCAGTAATTGCAACCAAAGATTTTATCTACTCTATCTACTGCCTTACATTTATCACTTCACATCTTTGCCTTAAATGTAAGCATTCTTCTGCTCATAAACACTTTTTACATTTTTGCTCTTGAATTCTCTTTATTATTATGTAGTATGATGAATTGATATGGACCTTCACTGCAGTTGCTTTGATTCCCATTTTATGCCGATCACTCGAACACATTGCAAAGTTCTTAAGGCATAATTTTAGTCGTTTTATCTTGTACAGGTAGACCTTTATTCAGATAAACTATCTTCTGTATTACAGTGTTCTAATTTAGTTTTTTTTTTAATTAATCTTGTGATCAGACTATTAATGTTCACTACAAGAAATTCAGTTAAATTTGCTGGGTGATATTTCCTTATATGAAATGGCATAAAGTTCAGATGGATGGAAATCGTGTTATTATCTGAAAAGGCATAGTAAGGAGGATTATACACTCAACTTTTGCTGAAAGGGTTGGTGCTAATAAACAAAAAAACGTACTTCGTGAATGTTAATGCTACTTATCCTTTTTTTCACTTTAACCAATTCCTTTGATGTATTCTCTCAAAAAAAAATCCCCAGATGTATATTACTTCAATTTATTTTATGACATTCATTTTGATGTCACCTTAAACCTGGATGAAATGAAATGCTTGCGTCATGCATGTGCATGTGTAACCCCGAGGGTTTATTGAACAGGAAGTATTTGGAAGATCCTTGTGTGGGTAGAATCAAACACCACCACCCTGAGCATTCTATCATCACATGCTGAGATTGGACTTGGCTGGCTTCTACTTGTTTCCTTGTTCTCGTCAGTTGCTGATATCTTTTTTCTCTTTTTGGTTCATAGTTCCCTCTAAGCTTATACATTCCATAACCTTTAGCTTTTCTAATTTGCTGAAATTTTCTATTAAATGTTGTAGGTGGCAACGTAACATTGTACAAACTTTTATGTATTGGCAGGTCTGTAACACTACTTCTTACTTTTCATGTATTTACCTTTTTGTTTATTAGTGATTCTTTGGATGGCAATGGCATGATAGGTGGGTTCAGTACCTAGTTTGGTTATTACCAAAAAAACTAGTATTGGAGCACATGACTTATCAGTTAGATACTTATTGATCCTTTGGTCTTTGTTTATATATTAATGAATGTGTTCTGCTTGTGCTGTATGATTTTTATGCATCTTATTATTCAGGAATTATTTTTTTGACCTGTAAAAAGAAAAAGAGTTGAAATACGAGTTATTAGTTCTCTCTTTTTCCATTTTTAGTTTTAAATGATTTTGAATATAAAGTTTCTTGAACTTGTTTATATTATTTTCTTTGTATATAAAGATTGGTATTTGATGTTTCTTCTTGGATTGATATTCAGATATGTCCTTTCCCTTCCTAGTGCTTTTGTCCCCATTTTCTCTCTTGCATTGTTCGTATCAATGATATGTTCAACTTCATATAGATCATGGAGCTGTTACTTCATTGATGCAAACAATGCTTTTAGTAATTTTATGGGGAAAAATATTAAATACGAAATAGTTTTGTATAGAAAAATCTTTCTCAACATCGAATGCATTTCAAACGGTCTAAACCCTTTGTGCTTTGCTTTTATCCATTTTATTACATGAATTAAAATTCTTAGCTTTTTGTTATGGGTATCTAATAAGCAAAATGATTTACATGCAGATATTTACAGATGCCGGATAGTATGTCATCCGCTTTGGGAAGGCTGATCCTGTCTTAAAGACTGGTCCCGCTAGCATGGTAATTTCTGCATTAGAGATTGGAAGTTTCTAAGTCTTCTTTTGTTCACAAATTTATTGGTTTTGTTGCAGATCCAAGAGTTGGATGTAAGCCGTTCACTAACTCTATCAGAGCGAGCAATTGCTGTTGCTCTTGCTATTTCATTGGATAATGATTACTTCTCTAGGCATGGTGGCTGGTAAGAATCATTGTCCATAAATTGATCTTAGTATAACATTTTTTCCCTATGCCATCACATGATTCGGGCGGTTTTTGCTTCTATCTACTTGTCTTTTTCAAATGAAATCTAAGTTTTACATGATATGTCTAGGCTGACATGTGTTGTGTGAGAGTCGTTCTCTGACATAATTAAACTAAGACCTTTTTTCTTGGGTTCAAGAGAGAGCGTTAAGTTCAAACATAAGATCTCTAACCAAATATCCCACATTAAATATTGGAATTATGCCCCAAGACATTCAGAACTCTAGGCTTGAGATTCAACTACTGCAGTTAACATAGGAATGCAGTCTAAATGCACTACATATTAAGAAATTTATGTTGCATTTCCAATAGCTGACCACATTCAGTGAAACGCTCCACTTGGATTATATTTTAGCTGTGTGGATGAGGATAAAGAAATAGAAAGTTAAAGATTTTGAGTACTAATTATGGCTATATTATGCATCATGTGTACCAGGGGAATCCCTTTTGTTGCAATGGGGGAGCAGATTGATTCCATTGTTTCTCTTTTTTCAAAGAGACCAACAGTTTGGTGTTGCAACGATCAGACGTTTTCTGTTCCATGGAAATAATGTATATATGCTACTGTTTCTACTACCATATACATATCAAAAACTACACCCACTTTTGTAATAGTCTACTTGCATATTTGCATATATTTAATAATAATCTCATGTCAACTAATTATTCTATTTTTTATTTAATTGTTTTGTTTTCAACATTTTATTTTTATTTGAGCTGAAAGAAGAAAAATACGAATTGCACTTTTGACTTAGAAAAGAGAATATTCATTAGCATCTTAATCAATTTAAATAATAAATGTTGATATTTCACATGGGAATGGATATTCAAATCTTCTATTTTACATGGTTATGATTTAAGTCCTTATTTCATTTAAGTAACTTCATTATAATATCTTATTTTATTGATATTTTTATATTTAATCTAATTTTTATTATTTATTTTAGTTTTAATTCTAAATTTTTATTTTTATTTTAATATTTAAGATAACTTGAGTTCTAACTTTTGGATTTTAATTGTGTTATTAATTTATTATTTTAGATTCTAAATTTAAATTCATTAATTTTTATATTTAGTTTTTAAGATAAAATTTTAAAATTTTAACTTAATTAATATTTTTTATCCTTAAAAATATATAGTTTAAAGTTCAAATTTCAAAAATAAAACATAATATAATATTTATCATAGAAATAAATATTATTTAATTAAAAATAATTTTTTAAAGGCTATGATCTTTAGCGGCGTTTGTGGGAAAAGCGCCGCTAAAGTCCATGACCTTTAGCGGCGTTTGTGGTAAAAGCGCCGCTAAAAGCCATGACCTTTAGCGCGTTTGTGGAAAAAGTGCCGCTAAAGGCCATGATCTTTAGCGGGGTTTCTGGAAAAAGCGCCGCTAAAGGCCATGACCTTTAGCGGCGTTTTTTTCATAAACGCCACAAAATGTTAGCGGCGTTTTTTACGGCGCTTGTAAAAGCGCCGCAAATAGTATTAGTGGCGCTTATAAACACCGCTATAGGCACAAAAAACGCCGCTAAAAACCTGTTTTGCTGTAGTGATAATCATATGAAAATAAAGTATATACAATGTCAACACATCATGCATTATACAAATACTAATATTAGCACACAAAAGCCAATGAATTACTAGGCAATCTTAAGAAAAGTACCAAGCAAATCAACACACATGAAATGTAGCAAGTTTTAAAATAAATAAGAATGAATAACGTAAGAAATGGAAACGTGAAACCATCGATATCCAAACAACAAATTTCATGTAAGAATTTTAAAAGCAAGTAGTATATGAGAAAATTTAAAATAGACACAGATAAGGAATATAAATAAAAATAAATAGTTTACCTAGGAGTAATATATGAAGGAATTTTGAAATAAATATTAAGTAAGAAGAAAATCAACACATAATATACAAAATATATATCTATCTAAATAAATAATATACATATAATGAAAAACTTATTATAAATATATGTACAGAAATAATAATATAAAATTTTTTTTGAAATAAATATAAATACATCATAAAATAACTTTAGAAGACATAAATTATATATATATATATAGATTTAAAAGGAAATGAATAATTATAAATAGATTTAAAAGAAAATACATAAAATAATATAAAATCAACAATATATACAAAAACATAATATACAACAATTCAAAATCGATTTATATAGGAAACATTTACATATACAAGTGCAAAAAATAATTTTGTAACGAAACAATATAAATGATGTATAAAACAATATATATATATATATGAATAAATATTATACATAAAATGCAAATAGCTTAATATATACAAAGATAATAATATGATATTTGAAGTAAGGAATGTTCATAAAAGAGAACTTTAAAATAAATAAATTATAAAATAAAACTAAACAAAAATATACAAAAGGAAATGAAATTAAAACAGTGGAATCAATAAAATAATTCAAAATAATATATTAAAATAATAATACGAAAATATAAGCTAAGAAACTTAATTGGAATAAAACAAAATCAGAAGGATAATTTACAAATAAATCAAATTATTAAACAACACCAAGGATCAAAATAAAATACGCGAAAACACACAAGGATTAAAGATGCAAATACCCCAAATTTCCAAAACACAGTGTTTAAACATGGACTAATTTGAAACAATGCGCGAATTCCAAAGAAAAATTAAAAAATGCAAAAGAAATCAAAACGAGACTCGATTGCATAATAGCGTGAGAGGGAGGGACCAAATGCACAATTCACCCATTCAGGGCAAAAATGTGCGGACCCTCCCTGCGGGTCGAGTCGAGGCGCGAACCTAGCTCCAATTCAAACGGCACCGTTCCTTTTATTATTTAAGTAAAAAAAATTTTGTTTTAAAACATGTTAACCTTTGTTTTTTAAAAAAGCCCTAAAAACTTAAAAATATTTTCTCATTTCCTCCCCCATTCGGCCGGCGCCGCTTCCGTCGGAGATCCAACACGCCATGGCCGCAGACGGTGGCTCGAGCCTCATAAATGGGGTGTTTAACCCTTCCTTTTGAGAAAGAACCGAAAGCTTAGCCTTCTTGACTCGAAGGAATAAAGGAGGAAAGCCCTCGACCATCCCAAGGTCCGATTGCGACGAACGGACCTTCGACGACATGAGCATGACTCCGGTGAGCCTCTTCCATTCTCTCTTATATTTTAAGATATGTATTGTGGATTCGAATGAAAAAAAAAAGAAGAAAAAAAACAGAATAGGAACGGCGATAAATAGGCCACCTTTGAAATATATTCTTTTGGTTGCTCTCTATTGATTTTTTGTATAACTGTTGCTTTTAAGCTCTGTATTCTATCTTTCTGGGAAAAAAAGGTCCATTTACAATGAAAATTTGAAGGCTTTATAGCCGAATACAAGTTATTTTTTTTTGCTATTTCCTTGCTCAAGTCGCAGGTCGTGAAGACGTGGAAGAGGAGTGCACGGACGTGGGGTGTGCGACGCTCGAGCTGGGGGTCATGCATGGGGTGTGCCAATGTGGAGCGTACAGAGGCTGGCGCATGCGGTGCGATGGGAAGGAGGGGAACCTAGGGTTTTTGAATTTGGGCCTATTGTTGTTGAGTCATTGTAATTTGGTTTGTATTTTTGGCCTAGAGTGTTAATTTATTTGGGTATTGGGTTATAATTTGTATTTGGGCTGGAATTAAGTACTTGGGCCTGGACTAAAATTGGGTCTTACAAATATAATTATTTGTATATAAAATATATAGAGTAAAATGGCGTGATAAAGATAATGTTGTTGATAATTTAAGAAAATTAAATCATTTCAAAATCTAAAGTAAAAATTTATTAGTATAACATTGCACATTAACATAAAATAATGTATAATTTTAATATTTATTTCTTTAAAAAATATTGTAAATTTTTTATTTAAAAAAAATGATACTCCACGTTAAATAATAACTTTATTGCGTGACACATATAACACTTTATAATATTAAGGGGGAAATAGATATTAACTTTTTTTTTTTTTTTTTGTAAAACTACCATGTCAGGTAACCATTTCACAAAAAATTTACAGTGTGACACAACCATCTAACATTACAAACCACTTTGGGTTAAAAAAATTAAGTCTATATCCATAAACCATATAAAAGGAAGGAATATGTCGCATTATTTTTTTTATATTATAAGAAAATGATGATATTTTAATTTCGATTTTTCTATGAGATTTAATTTTTATATTATAATTTATAATATAATTTAATTTTTAGATTTTTATAACGCTATTTGTTAATTCATCTATCAATAAATTATATATCTATATATAAGGAAATTCGTAAAGGATTGACACGTCAAATTATTTTTTTCAAATTATAAGAAAATAGTAATATTTCAGTTCTTTTTATTATTTTTAAATTTGATATTTAATTTTTATATTTTAATTTTTAATATAATTTATTTTTATATTTGTATAATATTATTAATTAGTCTAAATTATTAATATTGTTAACTATTTAGATTAAAATATAGACCTGAAGTTTTACTCAAAAAAAAATCTATTTTAACAAAAAAGATTTATTTTGACATTATGAGTTGAATAAGTTTTAATTTTTTAATTATTTTCTGACGTGCCAAATAACATATCAGAATAAGATATACGTGGCACACTACACATCATTGTTTAGTTGTTTCATCAGCCTAATCATCACTTAACAATAGAAATGGATAAAAATTTTGAATAAAGAGTGTAAATTGCAATCTATCTTCTAGTATATGAGGACTCCATGATACTTACCTAACCCGATCTATCTTTTAATTCTATGTCACTTACTTTAATTTTTTTTAAATGGCCAAATAATTATTTAACATAATAAATAGATGAAAATTTTAATAAAATGGCCAGTTTGCACTTTTTTTTTGTAACTAACGAAGGTTAATTTGTCTTTCTCATAGTAGAAGAGATAAAATTTAATCCGACTCCTAATACAAGAGTTTCTATATCACTTTTACTTAAATTGGAATGAGTATTTTTAAGAAAATAAATAAATTATACTTTAATATTTTAATCAATAATTAAGATTTCAATTATTTGATTAAATAATGATATGTAAAAGAATCAAATTATTTCAAAATTTCTCAAATTTAAACATAATATAAGGATGATAACCATAATTTAACTTTAAATATATATTCTACAATTATTTGTCATCTAATGTAATAATAATCTAACAAAAAATCAACCCAACTTAATAATATTTTAGGCCACTTCACAGACGAAAAATAAATGATGAGAAGGATAAAAGTAAATATTAATTTTTAAATTTGGTAATTTTTTTAGTTTGATCTTGGATTTTTGTTCATACTAGTTTTAAAATTTGACAATTTTTTTTTTAATATGATTTGAAAATTTAGGTCTCATTAAAGCATTATATAATATTTTGAGATTATGTTACATCATTAATTAAAGTTTTTTATTTTTTTATTTTATATAATTTATTTAAAAATATTATAGACAATAATATAACATAATTTTATAATGTCACTCGATCACAATTTAATAGAATTCAAATTTAAAGGTTAAATTGAAAAAAGTAACAGGTATAAAAGATTTTTTTTTTAAAAATTATATCTATTTTAATATTATTGTTTTATATAATAATAGAAAATTAGGTCATGTTTGGTTGAATGTAATGGCATAGCCATTACAACTCAATTTTGTGAAACCACCCACAAACCAATGTTTGGTTCAATAGAATATCTATTACAACTCTATTTTATTACGGGTTTATGCATGAAATAGGGGGCATTTCTATTCCATTTCATCCCCCACTAAATACCCATTGAATAGCTGACTTGTTTTCATTTTACCCTCCCATTTTCTCAGCTCAGCCACTCTCATTAATCCCGACCTCCTTTGCTCCCTTCGTCTCTAGCCACTAGCGGTCCTCCCTCAAGTAAACATTTATCTCTTTCATTATTATTTTCGATTTCCTCTATGACCACTAGCATGCCTCTTATGGTTTTAGAAAAACCAGATAATATTCAAACCGACTCCTTAGCCATAAACAAAATTGATATCAATTTTTTTTTTTTTGAGAAAAAAGTGTGAAATAATTGAAAATGGATTTAAATTTGTGGAAATCCAACCACACCCTGCATCTTTCGTCTATGGTGCCGACCAAATCAAAGGATCACACTACACAATCCCAAACTCAATTTTGCATCCACAATCATTTTTATTATTTGACACACTGGTTGTGGTCTTTAATTAATATTTTAAAAATAAATATTAAAATAAATAAAACACAGTATAATACTTTTATGATTATTTATATATAAACACATGTGATGCATAACTTATTCATGTATTTTTATAAAATTTGTTGTTATTTAAATAACAATATATTAATTAAAATTATTCATCAAACAATATTTAAAAGATATATACACATTAAAAATATAAGGTTAAATATAAATTTGGTATTTAAATTTGTCCACTTCTTTCAAATTGGTATTTAATGATTTTTTTTTTATCACAGATTGGTACCTGAACTTTTTCTCTGTCAACTAGTTTGGTACTTTTTTTTTAACATCGTTAAGTCCCAGACGAGTAACAGTATCAGACAATGACACATGCCATTAGTGATATCAAAATGATGTCATCATCTAAAAATTAAAATGAAAATTATTAATAAATTTTAAAATATATACAAAAATAATAAAAATGATTTTGCCATGTTTCTTTCCTTTTTCAGATTCTTTTCTTTCCTTCCCCCCATTTCTCCTCATATTCTTCTTTTCTCCTTCTTTCTCTCTCAACCTTAGCCAGCACTTAGCCCATGCCACCATGATTGAGCACTTTTTTTGCCCGAAAGTGGCACCTAATTGTTGCTCTCCATTCCCTCTTTTGAATGCTCCGAATAGATTTCTCGAAAAATTTCTCAAAAGCCATAAAATGCATTCAACTTTTGAACTTCTCTAATGCTGATTTAAAAATCCGACCGTTCTTGTAACTTCGACCATGACTTCTCCTTGGTATGATGAACTTCTTCACTTTTCAACTCTCTCAAATGGGTTTCAAAAAACTGACCTTAAAAATCTAAAGCATTAGGTTTGTTGTGTTTGATGAATTGGTTATTACAGCCATGGTGGTCAGTATTTCGCCCTTTGTCGAATCATTTTCTGCACCCATGGGGTCTGAGGGTCTTAGTATTATGAAGGATTGAAGGATTGGTTGATGGGGGTTAGGAGTTGATGACTCAAGTACCTTAGGTTCTATTGTTGTAGTTTCTTGTAAGCAAACAACATTGTTGTAAATTTGGGGTTTTCTTTTTTCACAATTCCAAATTTGAGTTGTTTTTTTTTTTTTTGTTTCTTGATATTCTAATTGATTTTGGGATTAAATGAGTGATGTTTTCCCTTTTTTTGTTGAATATCGGTCTCAGTGAGTTACATGGCCTAGTGACACGGCAATGTGACTCAACTTCGAATAGGCACACGATCTACGACACGACCGTGTGGCACTATTTCGAATACACACACGGGCGGACACACAAGCTGGGACATGACCATGTGTCCCTACTTCGAATGTTTACATAGTCTTGGCTATGCCACACGGCCGTATGACCCCTGTTTCCCAATTTTTTTATAGTTTTCCAAAATTTTCCATTTTGATTTAAATTGATCCCGGATTGCTTTTAAATTATTTTTAGGGCCCTGAAGGCTCGATTTAAGGCCCAAATGTGTATGTTTGGTATGATTGCAATGAGATATTGGGAATTATGTTTAAGTTGAAATGTTGTTTTGTTTTTAAGTTAGTTGTTTTGATTTGTATGAGAATGCTCCATAACCCTAATTCGGCGACAGAGATGTGTTAGATGTGTTACTCTTTCACTGCTTTGCACTAAAGTGTAACTTTCCATTCATATCCAACATGTTCATATCTTGTCTACCGGGACATTTAGATTTCCTTTTTCATTACTATCGTTTATCAATTAATGACATATAAGATTTTACACTATTTACAATTTAATCCTTATTTTCTTACAAATCAATATTCATTACTTTTACTTTAATATCACTTAAAATTAAATTCAATATCATAAACACTTCACTTATATATATCATTACACTTGAATAGGTTATTTCAAAGTCTTAGTTCACTTATTCACTTTTATATATATAATTTTCAATTTAGTCTTTCTTTTTCAATATGAAATTCAAGAATCACTAGGAATTCACTTAAATATCACTTTAATATGACTTAGAATTAAATTTAAATGTTTCTATTTCACACTTCTAATTTTTACACTCTTTCAATTTAGTCCCCTTACATCAAGTTCACCACTTTTAAATTTACAATCATTCCAATTTAATCCTTGTTAGCATCTAATTCAATAACCCTATAAATCCATTTCAATATCAATTTATATTACTTTGTCACTTATTTGCTCTATCTACTAATCATGATTTAATATCTGTAATACCCCTTAACCCGAATCCGTCGCCAGAACAGAGTTGCGAAGTATTACCGAAGTTTACGGGTTAAGTAATAGACATTTCATAAACGTTTAGTGTTCATATCAGATTTCAATAAAATTTAATCATATAGTCCCTTACATGAGCCCTCGAGGCCCAAATCATGCATTAGAATCATGTCGGGACTAAACTGGGTCTTTAGAAAATTTTTCATAAAATTTCAAAATTCTTTTCTAAATGCAGGGGTCATACGCCCATGTGGTCAGACCGTGTGGTCAGACCGTGTGGTTCACACAGCCAGGGACACGTCCGTGTCTCAGGCCGTGTAACTCTCTGACTTGGGTCACACGGTCAGGTCACACACCCGTGTGCTAGACCGTGTGTAGGTGCAGGGGTCACACATCCATGTGTTAAGTCGTGTGTCACACACAGCTAAGACACACGTTCGTGTCTCTACCCATGTAGACACAAAATAGGCTATTTTCCAAGTCACATTTCTCACCCAATTTGTCTTCCTATTACACCAATACTTTAACATATTTACAAACCATTTTTAAAACAATTAATTCAAGACAAAACCGAATCTCATGCATGACATAACATCACATACAACCAATGTGCTCTTAAACACCTTAAATAACACTTTACCATCATGTAATCAAACATGCAAAACTTAACTTATCAAATTCACCTTTATGCATATTTTACCAAATATGCTAGAATTAATCATCAATATGCCAACATGATTTCTATCATTCAACCATTTAAGTACACACCAAACATGCTATAGCCCCATTAATACACATCAAAACACGTTCATCACAAGCCATTCCAATGGCTATTTTTAAACCAAATATTTACATGCCAATATTGGCTAATTAACCTATACATGCCATTATAACCATAATTAATTTACCATATGTACCAAGATGGGTTGATGGATAGTGTGAGTGATCTCCACCGATGCTTCCAATCCAACGAGCTTCTAAATTAGTATAGAACAAGGGAAAATAAAACAGAGTAAGCATGAAATGCTTAGTAAGTTCGTATAACATGGTAAATAACTTACTATATATTTATGTTCAGAATAAACTTACAAGACACTATCAATCAATTTTATCATAAGCCCTAAACACATATCCTCATCATGTTAGCCAAGTAATCACATATGATTGTCCTTAATCATGGATGAAAATTGTCATCAAGCATGATCCACATTCATGTAATAACCAATTCATGCATCATTATATCAAGTAATGTCATTTCCATGTACTTCATGTACATACAGGTAATAATTCGTTTCTAAGTCATACTATCTTATATAAACATCAAGAAACATGTATGGGCTCAATAATAACCAAATTCCTATATACATATATTTTTCCACATCATGAATTCAAATAACATATACAATTCATATCCCTGTATTTCGAGTACATTTTCATAATATTTCGTCTCAAGTTCAGTTTATTTCATATTGGGAATGTACTCATTAAATTAATTAAAATATCAATAGAAACCCAGAAAAATACACTCGAAGTGTATAAATTTATAAACATAGATGAACATATTCATCAAACAAGTTTCATGTTCATATTTCACCATCTCATACTTCTGTATTATCATGTATCATCATTTTCATTGAATTTCAGGCAGATACATAGGATTTTGCCTGTTGAATTTATTTGAAATATCGATGGATACACATGTAGTACACTTAAAGTGTACGAAACTGTAATCCATCAATTCATATTCGGGGGTACCCATTAGGGTACATAATCAGAGAGCACACTCTCGAGCCACATATCAGGATGCTCAGATGAGCCATGTAACAGGACACTTATCCGGGCTAAACAAGAAACTCATAAGAGTTTTAATCAAGGAGTTCATAGAGCTTAACAGGTAACTCCGAATAGTTAATACCAGGGAGCACCGGATAAGGTAACAGGGAGTTCAAGCGAGCCATATAAGGAAACTCATAAGAGCCTATATCAGGACGTTTACGTAGAGCTATGTTTGTGTCCGCATTATATGATGGATCACAACCGATCGAATCATGTAACAGGACGCTAACAAATAGCTGCGGTAGTGTGCAATACATGCAGAATCACTACCGATCAGGATGCTCGCAGGAACTATATAACAGGATGCTCAAGAAGGCTTTTAACAGGTTGCTCATCCTAGCTATAATGTCAGCAGCATATGCAGGACTATAATCAGTACAGGAAATCTTGTATCCATCGAATTTCATTATTCAAACAGGATTTAACATTTTTCGGCATTATCCGACAGGTAATTAATTTCATGTCAATAACATTTACATAATTCATACATATAATATTCAATTCAATCATTTATCAGGCTTTATTGGATATGTGATAATTTCATATATTTATGACATTATATAATTCAAATAAACATACTCAATTCAAACATATAAATATATACAAGTTTAATTATACAAACTTACTTCGACAATTGTTCGTGTATGTAAAATCTAGTAATCCAATATTTTTCTCTTTTCCTTGTTCTAACTCCGAATTTGGTCTATTCAGATCTATACATCAATTTAATATAATTCATATTTTAGGCAAAATTACCATTTTGCCCCTAAACTTTTAATTAATGACGTTTTCGTCCCTAGGCTCGGAAAATGAAATTCATGCAATTTAATCATTATTCCAAGCCTAGCCAAATTTTACTAGTAACATTTACAACCCATGTATTTCAAAAAATTTAGAATTTTTCCATAAAATTTACAACTTTACAATTTAGTCCCTAATTCACATTTTCATCAAAATTCACTTTACAAAAGTTGTTTATCTATCAACAACCTTTCATTTTCTACCATAAATTTTAAAATTTCAGCATATTCATCCATGGTAAAATTTCTATACTTTGATAACTTTTCAAATTAATCCCCAAAATAGCTAGATTAGGTTATCTCAATCTCAAAAATATAAAAATTAATAAAAACGGGACTTGAATACTTACCTAATTTGGCCAAATAAGTTTTCTCTTTCTTCCATGGATAGGTTTTTCATATTTATTTGGGAAAGATGATGATAAAAATGATGATATTTTCTTTATTTTATTATTTATCATCTTTCCAATTTTGTCTTTTTTTTTTATTTTATTTTGCATGGATGATTCATCATCCTTAACAACTAAGTATTTTTAATGGTCTATTTTCCATTGAAGGATCTCAAATTTTGAATTCCATAGCTGTTTAATCCCTTTAGCTATTAGAACTCAACTTTTGCACTGTGCAATTTGGTCCTTTATCAAATTAAACATGTAATCGGTAAAATTTCTTTACGAAATTTTTATATGACATTATTATCATATTGTAGATCATAAAATAATATTAAAATAAATTTTATTTTCGGAATCGAATTTGTTGTCCTGAAACCACTGTTCCGATTTACCGAAAACGGCTGTTACAATATCACTTACTATACTTATTTTATTAATTTCATTTAATTACTAATTAAATCACTTCTCACCTTGTATTTTCCTAACTTACGAATACTTATTTACTTCTTTCTCTACACTTTTACATATTATTCAATTCAGTTTCATGTCCTACACATTTCATAATGGTTTCCACTTCCACTTATCATATCACATACATGTAAATTTCCTCATTCTAAATCTTATATTATATTTCTTACTATTTAGCCCATTGTAGGCTTAAGGGAACTCATAGGATATTGTAACAACCCGGTACAGTGGTGTCGAAAAGTACTGCTTCGAGTTTTATTTTAATGAATTGAGTCTGTAAATAATTAATAAAAATATTTACGGAGTTATGCTATAAATGAATTGAATCGAGGATAAGTAATTTAGTTTATTTGAGTATTTACTCTAATCCAAGGATTAAATTGTAAATTTTGATCGCTATAAATTTTAATTTGAAAATAGTTAAAGGGATTAAAATTGCTGATAGCCTAAAAATTTTGGATGGCAATAAAAATGCCAAATTTGTGGCTAAAAAATGTAGTTGTTATGTGTTATTATTTATTATAAAAAAATAAAGTTAAAATAGTTTAAGTGGAAGGAGAGAGAAGATGTCTTCTCCATCCTTCCACGCGAGAAAAAAAAAAAAGAGAGAAAACAAATTGAATAGATTTGTTTAGGGTTTTCAAACTTTAACCCAATCCGGTTTCTTCAAAAATAAAGGAAAAAACTAAAGTCATCGAAGAATAGTTCAAAATTCCTTACTAGGTGTATTTTGAGATTTTGTATTCAGAGTCGTCAGCATCCAACTGACAAATCTTAGACTCAACAAAGTTCGTATATTTTATTTTGTTTCAAGTTAGTATGTACTTGGTTTTTAGTAAAGTCATTTCACTATAGATATGTATTTGTAACATAAAAAAAAATTAACTTTTGGTTGTTATAATCATAAAATTATTTGTTAATGAAATGGTTTTAATGTGATATACTTAGTTTGCAGTATATTTCGGAATATCAAAGTGTTGGGAATTGATTTGAGAGATGATTTGAATATGAATATATTGTGAAATCTAAATTTTGCAGGGTTTTACGTAAAATAAGCAGAAATGCTACTGAAATTTTTTAAAAATAAATTTACCACTACACTACCATTTCAATAAAGTGAAATAATAAAATAGGTTGTTTTAGCATTTGAATGTGACATTTTATATTCTGATCATCTCACTGAGTCAGATATAAGGTGTCACAGATATGTGGAACATTAACAATATCGCATCGAAGTGTGCAATTTCAATTTCACATCGAAGTGCTCGTCATATCTCATTAGTTCTCCTTTGTCTACATGGGCTTCGATTACAGTCATTTTACTTCTTTTACTCAAAATAAATGAAACGATTCAAATTTTTGCACTTTTTACAATTAAATCCTTGGCAACAAAAATTTCAATATACTTGCAACTTCACTACAATTCCACTTTTCTTTCATTCTCATAAACATCATTTTTTTCACATTCCACTTCACTACATATATTCTTTCACATATCATCATTGTTTTTAATTTTTTTTTTTGGCATACTTCAGAATTTAGTCCTACCTTTATTGTAGCTATATATATACATGTTATTTTCTTTAATTCACTTTGAACATTTTATATTCCTACATTGCTAGTCTTCTACTCATACTTTCATGTTAACTTATTATAATTTAATTTCACTCTTCTTTTGATTTAGTCCTCTCTTCTCATCATCTCATGCCCTACTTATTTATGAATTTTATTTCTTCATCATCTTCTCAAATTCAAACTCTATTATTTCTTATTTGTTTATATTTCATACCTATTGTCATGAATCATGCTAAGATTATTATCTAGTCAAGAATGATTTAAAACTCTTTTCACTATCTTCTCAAATTTTAGCTATTTTATTATTTTATACTCCATTTTCTAATACATCTTGTTTTTTCTAAAAGCATTCACGGCCCTAGGATTAGTAAACTTGAGCTCTGATACTACAAAATGTAACACTTCCATACCTAATCCGATTGTTGGGTCAAGGTACTGTGATGTCACATTCGTTGCTGAAGCAACTACAGAAGTATCAGATTAATTTATCTTATTATTTGATTATTGAATATCATTTTACTCATTTTAGTAATAATTGAATTTATGACAGAATAATTTATGAGTTAAAGGAGCTCATTAAAACATGATATTCAATCAAAGATAACAAAGTTTATAAAATTAACACAATTATTAAACTTTTACAAATAAGCTCATTGGAAGACTTGCACTTTCTAAAGTAGTTTACCCACTTTATGTATATTTCATATTTATTTCTAAATTGTGCCAATTAATTTAATTCTTCGTAAAATTTTAGTCAAGATTCCAAAATCACATCAATTAAAAATTATTCACTTATTATTTAATCAATTCGTTTCAAACATTCTCACATGTACTAATCATTTCATCACTTATAACAATTTCGTTACATTTCAAATTCATCTACTATTTTTTTCCTCCTTTCCATTCCTCATCCTTTATGTATATATTTAGAATCTTTGGCTTTTAGTATGACATACTTATATGTAAAATTAACTATAATTTCACTATTTACTTATGTGTTCATATAAAAGTTGTCCACTTATGTTATAGTTACTAAATTATTTATATATTGAGCTAAAACATTCGAAATTAAGATTCGTTTGATGTTTTTGAAAGTAGACTCAAATATACTTTTATCATAAAATTTTCAGAATTTCTACTTTAGCCAATCAGTACAGTAAATTCTTCAAAATTTCCCCTATTCTGTTGCTTGACAGTTTCAACATTTCTTGACTAAAAATTACTTATTGGTATGGGGTTTAGGTGATGTTTCCGTTTGATTATATTGGAAATAGACTAGTTACGAATTTAAATATATAAATTTCATCCCCTAATAATTTTTTTACATTTTTTTATGATTTTCCAAAGTTAGAACAAGAGAACCAGAATCCATTCTGACCTTGTCCCACAAAAACTAATATATCTCAAAATATAAAATTTTATTGCTTACACCGTTTCTCCCATACAAAACTAGGCTTGACAAGGTTTAATTTCATATTTTATTCACCCTCTAACTCATTTCCTATTATTTTTGGTGAATTTTCAAAGTAGAGTCACTACAATTGTCCAAAACTATTTTTAGTAAATTTCTCTACTTTTTTTTCCATGGTTCTTTACATTACTTTCATTTAATTATACATAGTCATTATACCTCTGATTTATATTCAATTTAATTACTCACATTTATGGGTGGACAACATACTCATTTCTTAATTTTAATGCTTTTTACAACACACATCATATTATCTCTACTTGGAAGCTAGTATTTTAAGTTTCTACATGTCATGGTTTGTAACACCCATAACCCGTATCCGTTGCCAGAACAGGGTTTCGGAGCATTACTACCATTTGCAGATCACTTAAAAAAAATTTAAATGCTTACCGATTCAATGCATCATATAAATAAATATATTACCATTCAATCAACAGTTTAGTACTTGTATAAGCATCAAACAGTAACATTGTTAGTGTACTTGCACATATCTCATATAAATTCAACATTGATATAACTATTTTCTCGACATATCGTACTTGAGTTCAATAATAGTCTCAACTTACATAATTTTCTTGTATCAACATATCAAAGATAATCATATATGTACATGTCATGAAACATATCATGCTCTTACCATTTCTTCATAAGCATAAATGATTCATTTCATTATATTAATATTTCATGCTCCATCATTTCCATATATTTTATGCATATTTATTCCGATAATAGCATATATCAAACTTAACATAAATTATATTCCATATACTCATACTTATTTCGTTTATCTATCTTCATAATTATTTCATACAACTATTTTGTGCATATATTTCCATATGACCAGTTCTTGTAAACATTACACACAACCATTTCATATAACCATTCGTCATCTGATACATATTACCTGAATATCAATTGTTCAACAGATGTCATAGCATCTCCCATCCACAGTCTTATTTATCTTTGACATGATGCCATAGTATCTTTCAACTATGGTCTTACTCATTTTCTGTCATGTTGCCATGATATTTTTCAACCATGATCTTGTTCATTTCATATCACGTTGCCATGGTATCTTTCAACCATGGTCTTACACATTTCATATCAGGTTGCCATGGTATCTTTCAACCATGGTCTTATACATTTCATATCAGGTTGCCATGGTATCTTTCAACCATGGTCTTATACATTTCATATCAGGTTGCCATGGTATCTTTCAACCATGGTCTTACACGTTTCATATCAGAGAGCACACTCTCGCGAATCTCATCCTTACAGTGGGATTACCACCCAAAGCAAATCCTCAGAATATAAACTCATAGAGTATTGTCGGGATTACCAGTCCAGGCTAAATCCCCTGCAACGACAATTACTCTAATGAGTTTGGATCTGAATTACCAGTCCAGGCTAAATCCAGACCCTGATTCGGATTACCCGTCCGGGCTAAATCCATTTTACACATATTCTTCTGAGGGCTATATCGAGATAGGATCACCCGTCCAAGCTAAATCCATTTTACACATATTCTTCGGGAGGGCTATATCGAATAGGATCACCCGTCCGGCTAGATCCTTTTACCATCAATTCCTTTTGTGAGATCCATCGAATTTTTCCTTTTCATTCAACCGAGATTTATTTTCAATTTATTTGAGTATTATCAATATTTCATCAAATATCATGAATTGAATATTCAAATCATATTTTCATCACATAACCACATATTTCAAGTATTTAAAATACAATTCAAGTTACACAAACTTACCTCATTGCTTGTTCGTGTTTATAATTTCATTAATCCGATATCTTTTCTTTTCACGATCGAGTCTCATATTTGAGTCGTTCGGATCTTTATAAATAAATTTGATCATCATTTTCATTCATTTCATATACTAATGCATTTAATTAATGCTTTAGGCAAAATTTACCATTTTGCCCCCGAACTCTTAATTAATGACGATTTCATCCTTAGGGTCAGGAAAAATAAAATTCTTGCAATTTAATCCTTATTTCCAGCTATTATTCTTATATATATTGATAACAGTCCATGAATTCTATAAAATATCAGAATTTTCTATAATTTCAACACTTTTCAATTTATTCTTTCAACACTTTTCAATTTAATCCCTAAAACATGTTTTCCCCCGATCTTGAACTAAATTAATAATTTCATTCAATTTTGTAATTTAAATAATAAAATAATCCATTTCATGAAATTTGATCATTTTTCTTACATTTTTACAAAATTGCCCATAAAATTTTACTTTTATTCAATTTAGTCCTTGAGCCTAGAATATGCAAATTAGCCATGCTAGATGAATATTCATACATGTTTTTCCTCCTCCTCCTCTCCATTCCACATCCTTAATGTAGATAATACACTTGTAAGTAACATTATCCATAATTTTTATTATTTACTTTTATGAATATTCAAGCTGTCTATCTGCATCATGGTCACTAAATTATTTATATCTGGAGCTATAGAACTCAAAATTAAGATCCGATAATTTTCCCTGAAACTAGACTCATATATCTTCTTACCAGAATTTTTAGTTTATCCAATAAGTACAGTTTATTCTTTAAAATTACCCTGTTCTGCTGTCTAACAGTTCTGACCCTTCTTCACTAAAAATTAATTATCTCCTTGTACAGAATTCAAATGATGTTCCCGTTTGTTTATATTGAAAATAGACTCATTCAGAATTCTAAAAATATAAATTTAAACCCCTAATTATTTTTATCCAAATTTTTATGATTTTACAAAGTCAGAACAGGGAACCCGAAATCATTCTGACCTTGTCTCACAAAATTCATCATATCTCATGATTTACAATTCCATTGCTTACATAATTTCTTCTATAAGAAACTAGACTTAATAAGCTTTAATTTCATATTTTATTCATCCTATAATTAGATTTCTACAATTTTTGATGATTTTTCAAAGTTAGACTACTGCTGCTGTCCAAAACTGTTTTAGTACAAAATATTAATTACCATGTTATAACACCCTTATTTTCTTTTTCTACACCATTTCTCATCACTTTCTCTTATTTTCTCTTCACTAACATATCATGAACATAGGACCTTATGTAAGAAAACTCTACTATAACATTATTTCCATGCTTTGTCAATAATAACAAACTTAAAAACATATTGAAATCTTGATATACTTACCTTGTTCTATTGATACTAATCTTTAACTTGATTTTCTCTCTCCTCCAGCTTCTATTTCTTGAATCCAACTTGATATTCTAACTCCCCATGGTCTCCTTAACATTTTTCTCTCTTGGTAGCTATGGAAATTCATTTGATTTTTGGGTGAAAATGGTGAATTTTTGGTAAAAGGACTAAAATTGTAAAGAAAGCAAAACTTTCTTTCTTCCTCTCTTTCTCTCACGTTAGTGCATGGAAATATGGATGAGAATTTCTCATCTTTCTTTCTTTATATACTAATAAAATAATAATAAAATATCTTATTAAAATATTAATAAAATAATATTTATCTAATTAAATAATTATAAAATATCAAAATATCTCTAGCATCATTATTACTTTCTAGATTTCTCTCTCTTTCAATTGACCATTTTGCCCTTCATTATCTTTTTTAAAATTCCATCCTTAAGTCATCATTTAATTTGGTAAAATTGCAATTTAGTCCCTCATAGTTTCTTCATCTATTCAATTTGGTCCTAATTCATCCATTTTCCTTAGTTTCTAGATTATTCCACTCTTAAAATATTTACACTATTGATCCTTCAAATTTTTCATATTTACACTTTAACCCCTCAAATTTTGAGTATTTACTCTTGTGCAACAAAACTTTTCTCAATTTTATAATTTAGTCCTTTCTTGAATTAATATATATCATAATATACTTCTCAATATTGACATATCTCAAAATTTTCTTCTTTTTTTTTTTTCACTTTATTTCCTTATTTTACTATATTAAGGATAATATCTTACTGTAAATATTTTCAGGGTATTACATGGTTCATTTCATACTTTCTATTTTAAGAATTTATACATTTCATACTTTTTATTCACAACATATTTAATTCAATTTATTGAATACAAGTATGGTTTGTATGAAAACTTACCTCTTTTGACAAGAATGCCTTGTTTTATGCTTTTCTTCCATTTATTTCTCAACTTCATCACTATCCTTCTCTGCTCATATAATTTTCTTCAATTTCATCTACTAATTCCTTGCTTCTCAATTATGAAACATACTCTCTAGGGTCCCTACTTCATCTTTCTTCCTTGTTACCAATGGAAATTTTCAAGAATTTTAGGTGAAATAGTAAGATTTCATGATAAATGACTAAGAAATCAAAAATTTCTATCTTCCTCATTCTTCCTCACATTGGAAAGATGAAGAAAACTCATCTTTCCTCCTTTTTTGTATCAATATTTTTTATAATTAAATTATTAACAAATATCTAATTAAATTATATTAATATAATATATTATTTAAAAAATCATAAAATATCACTAACATAATCATTACATTTTAGAATTATTTCTCTTGCTAATTGACCATTTTACCCTTTATGATCTTTCAAAATTTTATCGTTAAATCATCACTTAATTTGGTAAAATTATGATTTAGTCCCTCATATTTCTTCCACTTATTCAATTTGGTCCTTATTAAATATTAATCCATTTTCCTTATTTTCTAGATCCTTCCACCCTTAATATATTTTCAGTATTGAACCTTCAACTTTTCCATATTTATACTTTAACCCCTCGCATGTTAAATATTTACACAGGCCACATAACTTTTCATATTTTTATGATTTAGTCCCTAGCTCAAATTAATATTTCACAACATAATTCTTATTTCATTTTTCTCTAACATCCCTTATCCTTTACTTTCTTTATATTTAATTTCACTAAAAATATATCTTATACTATTTTCGACTAAAAGGTTTTTGACATGTAATAGCACCATTTTGATCACTGAGTTGTTAATTGTTATTAACAATGTAATCGTAATTTGACATGTAATATCACCATTTCGAATGAAAATTTTAAGTTAAATTGCACAACTAGCCCCTACACTTTTTTTTTTAGTAATTTAATTTTTTCTTTACTTTTACTTTTCCCTTTTAATTCTCCTTCTATTCTTCTTCCATTCTTTTTCTCCCCTCTCCCTTTCATTACAATAAATAGATCATCTAGTTGCTTATAAACTTCAACGGCAACCTTTGGACATGCATGACAAAAAGAGTTGCAGTAATTTGTGCAAAGAAATAGCTTGTATGGCTCTCCTAAAAACCGTTTGCAATTTTGTTGCATCATTTGTATCACTTTCAACTTTGTAATCATAATCCAGTAAGATTTATCTATTGCATGTTCATTTTAGGAGGTTATTAAGAGGATGAACTCCTTTGAAAGAAGTTTTCAAAATGTTGTTCGTCGGTTAACTGATTCAGACTCTCAACAGTAGAAGGCATTTCCTCATGTTGTTTAAACTAGACGACCGGTTAGACCGATTGGACCAAAAACTGACCGGAATATCGATTCGAAGAGTAGCTTTGAATCGATTAAACCGAAAATTGATACAAACCGATTGAACCAACTAAAAAATCAGTTGAATCAACTAAAACCCATTAAGCTGAGTTTTTAAATTTTTAATGATTTTTTAGTTAGTTCAATGGTCTAACTGATCCGACCACCAGTCTAGTTAAACCTTAGTATTATCTCATGTTTAAGTTTTCTCCTTAGCCTCTATAAAGAGTTAAATATGATTTACAAAATGGGACACTTAATTAATAATATATGTAAAACTCGAGAAAAATATCAATACTAAGCTTATAAATAATAATAGAGATACCTAAGCACCTCCCAACTCAAACCAAAAGTTTTATGATACCATTTACATATCCCAACGTCAACTTCTAAAGTCGTAGTTCAAAACGTGGTCACGTTTGAATCACCCAAGACCACTATTAATAGGCAGCCACTCATAGGGGCTACAAAGGTAAGCCCTTATGAAATACCACCTTTAGTTACCTACGTAATTCCCCATCTTTTGTAATGAGTCCTAAAAGCCAACCTTTGATTCCCCAATCCAAGTCAACGATACTCTAAACCACCAAGACATTCATGCATCTAGCTACAAATCTATACATATAAATTTGAGCTTATTGATTATATTTTTAAGTACTAAAATACCGTCGTAATAATGATGTTGAAGAAGGATATTTTGGTTCGAAGATTAAAGATAGTTTTAAGAAAGGAATGTGCTTTAATAATTAGTAAAATACCCGCATACTAAAATACAAGATCAATTTCCTTTTTTCTGTCCAAAAAAACAAAAGATCAATTTCCTTTTGCACAAATAAATAAATAAACAAAATTGTTTAATAGAACCTTTATTTACAATTAAAATAAAATTGTAGGCGCCAAAAATATTCCTATCGACTAACATCTCTATGAATTAAGGGAAAAATTCCCTGCGCACAAATGAAGGCTAATCACCGACTTCAACAAATCACCCCGAACACGGATGAAAATAACGTTGCAATTTACTACTTCCCATTCCAAGTCAAAATGAAAGAAATGAAATACTGAAGAAATATGATAAATATATACACTTCCTCCAGAAAATATAATTGTATATCATTAAGCAAGAATTCTGAAAAAAAAAAAAAAATTGCCTATTTGATGATATCAGTGACGATGGCTATGACTTTCTTGTTTGCTTATCTGTGTAAGTTGTTTTTCTATGGCTGATTTGGTTTTTAATGAAATTCTACATTCTTGTTGGGGGGTGCAGGAAGGGAATAGTAGAGGCACAAACTACAACACTCATTTTCACCTAGTACATACGCTTCATTCATAATTCAACCTATTACATACACTTCATTTAGTTGGGTATCTATCCTACTCATCAAGGCTTTAAGAATTTTGCACCTGAATTTGAAGCCATCCAGGAAATGATCACGTCCACAAGTATGTCTACATCCTTTGAAATTTCTGCACGAACAACTGGCGAGTCTACACCAAATGTATTGCTGACTTCTTTGGCAACAGTCTCCCATGGTGTTCCCACGCTCAGATTTGCCAAAAACTCACTTCCACGATTTACTGCATCTGCCATTGCAGGTGGAAAATCTGGTAGAGCCTGCAACATACATGTATTAGGAAAAACTGTTTGCCATCGCAAAAGAGAAGAAATTACAAGCCAGATTGCTCGCTGGAATCATTCTTAGTTCCCTAAGATGATCAAAAGTACATCATATGTTTGTGCAAAAGATAGCTTCTGAAAGTAATTTGTAAAAATCATACTTGTTGTAAAGGAAGCCCATGATCTCCTGGCAACAATCGAATGGACATGTCTAGCATTGAGCTGATGGCTGACTCTGAACTTAACACCTGAGCCAAGTTTGGAGTTTCATCGATTGTGTCATCCTTGAACTTTATTAGAAGATTTCTTGAAATGCCATAGTAGGACTTTATCTAATAATATGTAAAGAATCCAAAAGCAAAAGTAAGAAAACTAGATTAAGATTGTTAAAGAAAATTAGGACTACCTTAATAAGTATAGTAACTTATCTTAGAAGATGTGATATCTTAGAAGGTTTGATTTTGTAATCTTAAAGGATTGAGTCAATCCTTTAAGAATCTCAATTGTAGATAGGCTAAACCATCGGTGTAACTTAATCTGTATCGTTGATTTTGAGGGAGCTCAATCATAAATAAAAACATTTCCTCTCATTTATAATCACTCAGTTGTAATCCTTCATAATAATTGAATACTATTGAGAGCATTTACTCAAACACTTTGTGTACATTGCTTTCTTGTGGCATTTTTCTGTTCTTTTGTTGCTCTTTTGTTTGGAGTTGCTTCCGCTTTATTTTCGATGCCTTAAGAGAATTTCTATCGAGAATTCTAAATTTTCAAAAGTTAGGCTGAATTAGGCGGATTTTAACTCAAAAATTCGCCTAAAACTGCACAGATTGCAAGACTAAAATTTTAGCCCCGTGACACTAGGGTGTTTTTTATTCCCCCTCCCAGCATGGCATAAATCTCAGATGTTTTCCTTGCATTGTTCTAACAAAGTTTGAACCAGTTTAAATAGTTACTATCATTCTTTATTTTTTGTGCTTATAACATTTACTTAAAAGGAATTGGGTAGACCAATTTCAGAATTGGTCCGCAAATAGAGGCTTTTGACAATTTCCCATTAAGGGGACACATCAATTAGACAAATGCTAAACTGTAATCTATCTAGATATGGATCAAAACTATCTACCATGACATCCAATCACCAGCCAAGTAAGCAAGTATATAATATAGATCTTATAAACAATGAACAAACAAGAATGCCTAATGCAACAACCTAGGAACAATAGAGTAAGAGATTTTACATACAAGTTGTCGAGTTTCTTCTGGTTTTGGAGTAAAATCTTCTCTTCCCTTAACTAAGTCCATGTACAAGGGAGGAAGTTGCTCAACTAATGGAAGAACCTGTTTCATAATGGGAGGACTAAGGCTCTCTAGCTGCTTTAGTGTCATCTCAGCCTGCAAGTAGCTTGTGTAAAAAGGGATAAGCCATTCAATTCAAAACCACATAATGAAAAAACTCATGTTAGAGAAAAAAAATTTTGACGCATTGCCTCTAGATGGAAGATATAATTTAGAAATTAAAAGAAGCATAAGGCACAAATTTCACACAATAATATCATTCCTCTTCGAAAGCAGACATAAGAACAAAAAGAACTTTTGAGATGAACTCCAAGTGTCAAACTATCATCTACGTAAATAATTGTGAACTTCAAAATTACTAAAAGTGAACAATATAAATATTCTTTAATTTTTTAAAACTGACAAAATTATCCTATTTAAATATGTAATTTTACTATTTTATTTAAACTTAAATTAACAAATATTTAAAAATAGAGTGCACATGATATAAATTTATGTTAAAATTAATAAATTTAACTACTGAATCTTTCATAATTTATTTAAATTTATCTAAATAAATAAGTACTTTTATTAATTTATTTAAATTTAGCTGAACTAAGCATAAGTAAAGTTCATTACTTTAAAATATAGTACGTTAAGTTACAATCAAATCATTAAATTCTAAACTTTCAAATTGATTTTTTAATAAAATTTGTTACAAAAGAGTTTCAAATATTTAATAATTTATGGATAAAATTATTGTAAATGAATACATAATAATTATATAACAATTTAAAATTTTAAATAAGCCCTTAATATAAATGATAAGAAAATTTTACAATTTTAAAAACATTCTATTATTAAACATTTATGTTTCAAAATATGATAACTTAGCAGGAAAATTCATAATTAAGTCGACATAGCATGTTTTAAAAATCCTATTAAAATAAAATTATTAATAAATGTTATATAAGATAATATTAAATGATTGAAAACATCAATAAATTTAAATCTTAATTAGAATTGTAAAACATTACACAAGTTATAACAAAATATAAATTGTCTTATTTAGAAATATCCATTTTTTTTCCTAAAATAATATTATACCTATACTTTTTAAGTTTTAAAACTATTTCAACATACATGTTGGTTAATGATTTGAACGTGTTAACTAATTCTAAATTAAAGGTTTTAAATTAATTAAATATTAATAAATAATAAACATATTATAAAATTACATTGTCATATTAGTAATATCGTAATAACAATGGACTACATAATAGTTAGGAATTCAAAACAAAGTAGTAAATTATGGCAGATAAGACTAATTATAAACATCATTATTAAAATGTTAAAATTTGCATAAGCTATTAATAATTTTTTATACATTTATAAATATCATTATACATCAATTTATATCAATAATAGAAGTTAACTCAAAAATATAATATCATTAAATTGAATGTTTCTAAGATTACAAGCCTTTTTAAAGTAAAATTATTGGATCATTTTCTTATAAAATATAGTAGCAAATATTAGTAGTAAACTATTATTAAATTAGTAGCATATGATTGATAACAAGGAAACTAAATTACACGTATAATCACTCAATGCGATTTAATTTCACCATCCAACTATTAAAATAATCAATTTAATCAACAAAATTAGGAAAATTGAAAATTTTAATTGCTCAATCGCTAATCACTAATAATTGGATGAGATGACAATGTAAGAATATTGTTACGATATTTAATAATGCAACATAACATTATGAATTCTTTAGCAATATGGTTTTTGTAAAAAAACACACTTTCAATCATTCAAATTTTTTTAAAAAAAAAATATCTCTTTAGGTCTAAATTTTGAAAAGGTCATAATTTGATAACCAAGATTTGTAAAATAATTAATACTTTGTTTTGACTTATAAAATTTTCATATTTCCATTATAATTTTTGATGTACTCATATGGTTCAAAATAAATACTTAAATTTATTTGATAAAATTGATGTTAAATAATTTAAAAATGAATTTAAATAGTTTCTATAAATGGATTTATTAATTAAAATTTTAAATTTAAAAATATAATTACAATAACTAAAAATTAAAATATAATTTTAATTTCGAAAAATAAAATAGTGAATCTTTATTTTATAATTTTATAAATTTTGAATGTTTAAGTATTATTCCAACATATTTTAGAATAAAAATAATAAAATAACTTATTATAATTGAATATTGAAATGCTGGTAGTTAAACTATTATAAACTTCATGTTGATAATGAATCATTGATAATGAAAATCAAATATTAATAAAATATTTTTATAAACATAAAAATCTGTGACCAAATTATGAAATTTCAAAATTTAGTAACTAAAATAAATATTCTAAAGAGTTAAGCAGTCGAAATTATAATTTATCTTCTTCTAAATTTTAAAAATATTAATAGTGTGGACACTGCTATGCAATATGCAGAAAGATGTGATAATACCATTAATCATCTAAGATGTGTAATGGTACTATCACATTATGAGTCGTTAGTCTCTAACAGCCACATGACCAGAATGTTTATCTTTAATGTTAGTACCCAAATTAATAATTTTAATGGTTGAAAGACCAAGTCCAAACCTCTCAAGTAATTGAATAATTATCTCGTCAATTTACTAATAACATACGGTAAACTTCATAATTAAAAGTAATATAAAATAATAATATATGCTAAATAACTTAATAATTATTTAAAAAAATTATATTTTTGTGTTAATATTATCTAGTTGGCACTAGCGACCACAAATTGCCTTGTATTTTCTATACATCTTAATCACACAACTACATATAAGAAGTCATTTTCTTGATATTTCTCTTGTCATCCAAACAAAGATAATGAATCTCATTTTCTGTCCCTCATTTCTTTCCATTAAATTTTCATTGAGACTTTCCTTCCCTTAAAAATTTTCATGAACCAAACAAAGCCTTAAAATTACAGAGAAACCACCCCCAACGAGGGTATCAATATGATTTCCTAAGTCCACAATTGCTCCTAATCTCATGTGAGACTTAAATACCAAAATTGAAAATCGGTAACTAGGTAAAAACTGCAAGTAGAACCAAACCTGCGTTCTCAAGGTGAAATAAGAAAAACTGAAACCGAAGGCATCATGCTTGACAAGATTGCAAACTACTATAACACCGGCTATACTTCAGAAATAGAGAATTAATGTAAGGTTGAGAATGAGAAGAGTTGAAGACTCTTTTATTGCATCAAAACTCGAAAACGAGTCATGTGAAAGAATAAACTATAACGGTAACAACTAGAGTAATCCAAGGAGGATACGGCAGTCCCAGATTTAAATAAACTATAACGGTAACAACTAGAGTAATCCAAGGAGGATACGGCAGTCCCAGATTTAAATAATATTTTACTCAAAGTCATGTAGAAAACAAATCCATGTGTTTAAAAGGTCCTAATTCTCCCAATCATAATCAGGTCCAAAATGTATGGAAAAATATATTTTCCCCTAATCATATCAAATAATAAAGTTATAATGGTAACAATTAAAGTATTCCAAGGAGGATAGGGCGTTCCAGAATTAAATAATGTTTAGACAAAGTCACATGTAGTAACAAATCCAAGTCTTTAACAGAATCTTAATTCTCCTTATCATAACCAGGGCTAAAATCTAAGGTCAAATATATTTTCTCCTAGTCATAATGAACATTTGATATCGATCATGAAGTTAAAAAGTAGTGATTATGATTAAATAAGCAAGTATAAGCTGTGTGCATTAGAAAACATTATTTGCATCTTTGCATGTAAAGCAGGAAAAAGCTAAGAGTTTTTGTTTTTACCCCCATGCGGATTGTGGGTGTTGATGCAATTTGTGATAGAAAGGGACCAATGCTTTGGGCCATCGGCACAAGAACAGGTGAGAACAATGGGATAGCTACACTTGCTTCCTGTGAGATAATAAAATAATTCTTATTTCATAAAGGGAGTTACATGGCAGCTATAGTAGGACAATGTAGAAGTTGTCAAACGCAGAAAAAAAAGAAAAACCAACATGAGATCTGCTGATCAGTTTCAACCTTAAGGGAAACAAGAAATATGCAAAGTGAAGGTGATCAATCTCACCTATTTGCTTCAGCTGAGATAGTAGAGACAGTAAAGAAAAAGGGGAAAATGAATCTTTTAATCGTATTTTGCTAGGTCGTTTGACTTTTAACTTTTACTCCGAATCAGCTTCATATGCAAGTTGTAAGGAGAAATCTTTTTGATAGACCACTTTGATTTGGGAATATGTTGACACTTCCATAATCACACATATCTAACCTTATCTTTTAGTAGCTTTAGACATGCATAATGAGAAGTTCAAATACCTTGTTGTTGAATGCCATTAATACATTGCCGCTCCTTTGCAAGCCATACCTTGAACCTGTACAATGAATTCATTAATCTAATAACTGCAAACAAAAGCAGGCACATCTTGGGATAAATAGCATTCAAGAAGATAATAGTAATACCAATCAAAAGGTGGATGACAGAACCCAAAGAATGGCCGATACCAAATGTAGGAAGATCATGCACCTGTGTGATGAGCACAAAGTCACATTTTTAATTTCTTTCAAAAATGAACTTGGACAAGGGTGGAGAAGGTATTCCAATTGGAAGAATATTTATTTGGAAGATTATAGTAACAACTTACTGTTTCTTGTAGAAACCGTAAACATCTATCAAATTTGAACTGGACTTCATCAGCAATGAAGAAGTAATCAAACCCGCTAGCATACGGTGTTGCAATCACCAAAACTCCCCTTGATTACAGAAAAGGTTAAATAGTGAATTCCCTTAATTCTCAGTAAGATAACCCAATTAGGCTCCAGCTTCATTAAGATTAAATCGCAGTTTAGGTCAAAAGGCAGAACAAAGATAGCATGAACTATAAATGGGTGCTAAAATGAAGGTGTCAAAAAGATTTCAAAAAAAATTACAAACAGTACAAGACATACATACATCAGCAATGTCAAATATTTAGGGCCAACAACCTCTTGCCCTGGTGGCAAGAGCAACATGTTGCAGGTATGACCCCATTCCCTCCCAGGCACTGTACTAATGATAACACTTACTTTTCAGAAAGGCGCTCCAGAAACAAACGATAGGTAAGCTGAGGAGCGGCTCCAACAAATATACCACCAATAAAATGAACGACTGATTTAGGTTTTGAGCCTTTCGGTTTAAGAATCCATGCCCCCTGGATGCATCAAAAGCAAGCAAAAGGGTGAGATGCTGAACATGAAGAAGTTAAAAAGAAGGCTATTTTCTCAAATGCATAAAAGAATTTGACAGCTTTAAGTGTTTCCTCGGTGTTCTATAATCAAGAAATCCAAATCAAAACTTAGAAAAGTAGAGCATAACAAATCGCGCATGCATAATTCGACAAAGTGCGTTGAAGAAAATGAAAACTAAAATAAAATAAAAACCTCGACTTGGCTCCAATCACTTGAACTACCCCAAGCACCTTGAGATTGCCTTACAGTGTCCGTGAGTAACCTGAAAAATACATCAAGAGAAGGAAAGTTAAGCCTCAAGGAACTGGAAGAACAGAAAAAGACAAAATCATGTTTATACCTCTCAATATCGCGATAGAGCTGAAGAGAAGAGGACTGTGTCTGGCTGTTTCGATTGGAATCATCGTAGTTACAGAAGATTCTAGGAGTAAAACGAGGATGAATAGGAGATGGCAGAGGAGACTTGAGAGCAGATTCAGAGAAGCATCTAAGAAATCCAGTTCTGCGGGAATGAAACTGAAACTGAATTGGGGTTGGAGCCAAAACGCAATGAGCCATATCTTTGAGGATGTGTGTCGTCAGCTTTTCGCTGGAACGAGTGTATCGTTGGTATATTATTCTTTTCTTTTTTCTATTTTTAAATATCATTTTACTTGTGGTTTGTAAACAGAAAAACTAATAAATCCTCAAAAATAAATATTAAAATTATGAAAAAAATTATTTTAAATTTTACACATTTTATCTTATTTGGAACAAAATTAAATTTTAAATTAATTTTTACAAAGTTTTTTAGTAATTCCTTTTAACTCTTGTCTTATGTTTAATCGATTTCAATATGATATTTTTATATGGATTACGATTTCAAGTATTACTAGATTTTTTATGTTAGGATATGAATTAAATAATAAATATTATTAAGTGTTCTATCAAAATCTCTACATATGATTCGTTGAAACCTTTATAAGATAATATAATAATAAAATAAGAAAAGAAAATTGGATTAATTGATAATATTTTTCATTAAGTGATAATAACTTTTATCTATTTATCATTTTCACATTTTTTATAAAAGATTATCAAATATTTTTATTTGAATTATTAAAGTTATGTAAAAAAAATTAATCAATTGAAAATATTAGGGTAACAAAGATTATTTTTGTTTTCAGAGGTTCGGGATTAGAGTAATTACCTCGGGTAGTTATAAACACATCCAATTATCTTATGGATTTCTAAACACTTATACATTAATTGACTTTAAGAAATTATTTTTATACAAATTTAAGTTATAAAAATTATATTATAAGTATGAATGTTTAGGATGGTTATAACAAAAATTTTCTAAATTTGTATTATAAATATTAAAAAATTATATTATAAAAATAATTTATGTTCATTTTATAAAGTAATAACAAAAAAAATTATTTAAATCCTAAATGTAACTCCTCTTACCCGAGTCTAAACCTAAACTTGAGTAACAAATATCACATTTGAGTATTGAATCACTTTCATTCTAGACTCATTTTATAGATTTCATTTCACTTTATAAACTACTTTAATTTCCAATGATTCAATTACATTCCCACTATATTTGACCTTAAGATTTTTACTTATTTATGATTTATGTTAATTTACTATTGTTTTTTCATTATTTTCTTCCTCCTCTCCATTCCACATCCTATATATATATATATATATATAAATAATTGACTTTAAATACATTATACATATGCAAAATTTAGTCAATAATTCAAACATTATATTTTCCTTCACAAATAAAACATGAATATGAAAATATTTCTAAGACTACCTTTCTTCTTAAATTATCATCTCCAAAATCAAACTATTCACACTAATATTTATTTTATGATTTTCATATTTTAACGTAGTTATTTAATCTATAAAACTTAAAACTTAACCACTTAAAATAGTGTAGTCCATTGCGCAACAGTCACATTTTTATTTATATTTTATTTTTCGGAATTGATAATCAAGTTCCACGTTTGAAATTTTCGAAACAAAACATCTCGTCCTTAATATAAAAATTGTGAGAAAAATTTTAAATAAAACCAATTAATACAAATTTTTTTCTTCAAATCTGATGCGATTTCGCTTCAGTGAAGTGATTCAAGTCGCTTAGATGCCCGATCATAAAATGGAGAAGTTTCGTTCAATTCGGGGTTTAGTTGAATTTGGCTAAATGTAGGCTTAAACAAAAGGGGTTTCAAAGAGTGTTAAGATAGAACAAGTCTAGTTTCTTCTAGATAAGAAGCAAAGTAAGTTTTAAGGTGGATAGTTGGATGAAATTGGCTTAAGACCAAGGAAGAACCAATACTATAGGGAGTATTGACCCGAACCTTATAAGGAGCTTAAGATGGATGGAAGATGGAAGATAGAACTTTGACCTACTATCTATTGAGAGATAGAAACCAAAGGTATAACGGGTTGAACGCCACACTCGGGGTTGAGTAATAAGTTCAAAGAAACAAGAAAGACGCCACCAGCAAGCTAGATAAGTCTACTTGAGTCTTAAACGAAATAAGATAGTTGAATAACTCACAAATGTTATAAACATTCATAAAAGTATCAAAAGTCCCTATTACAACTAATGAGCTTTATATTTATAGTTCAATACATAAGCTAGCTGAATGCACACTAAGATAACCGAATGGGCAGCTTTGTATTTAGCTTAATTAAGCTGGAAATTTCCTTGAACCTTCCAAAACATCATTTGATGCTTCCTAGGCCAGCTTGATTAATTGAAGTGAAAGATGAGATGAATGGAGCTAAATATGATCAGCCAAGAGATGTGAACAGCCTTTAAGGGGCTGCCTTGAATAGCTGAATAGTTTTGGACTTTAAATGGCAGCTTGGGCACTCTAATAGCCTCACAAATGATTCAGCCAAATTTTAGATGCTTGGGACATGCATCACCTCTAATTGAAGCTTTAATTGCGTCTAGAATACATAAATAGGCAGTTTGCATTGAACTTATTCATTCCCTAATTTTGTTGCATGTATGTGCTGGGACACTGGCTGAATTAAATTGAGCTACTTGTCCATGAACTTGAGGCATGTGCCTTGTGAATTCAATGTGTGCCATTAAAACTATACAAGCCCCTTTGGAGTGCATGGATGGACAGATTCGTCCCTCTCGATTAATTTCATGCATGAACAGAATGAACAACCACATTCTTCATATTTAAAAAACATACATGACATGAATTTGCACATCCATGTGATCGGTCACAATGCACTTTTATTGAAGCTGATTCTTGAAGGGTTCTAGTAGCTTTTGTGTTCATGCATTCGGTTAATTAAAGGATCACTCTTAGGACACCTATCGGTCACACATGTGAACATGAATGGAGACTTCTATGAAATTCGTATGTGCATGTATCTCCTTAAATTCGATCCATTGTATCTTCAATTTACATGCATATTCAGCCTCTAAGGTGAACAACCTACAAAACAAATTAATACTTGGTTAAATGCAACAATAAGACACAATTTAGACACTATTTAATTTGTCTAAACTTTAGACACAATTAAAATATCTTAATCTAAAACACATTAAAAAGTTGTACATATTATAACATATTAATTAAACTTAAGACACATTAAAATGTTGTACTAATTAACATGCATTAATAGACTTAAGACATATTTAAGACTCAACTATAATTAACTAAAAATAACTAAATCATAATTAATGTTTTATTCCAGCAACTAAAATGCATAAATTAAAATGAGATAGAATCAAACTTAATGAGTTAGAAGCGAGCTAGATAAGCTAGGGAAAACTAAGATTGAGCTCGTTGAGCTAAAATTAAGCTTCATTTTGCACTTGGGCCCCTCGTGTTTAAGCCAATCCCGGTGTTGTCGAGTAGTATCGAAACATGATGCGGCTTGGGCCGTATCAAAATCTTCCATTGTCTTGCTGCTAGGCAGCTTTTCTCCACTAAAAATTATTTATCTTTTAGTACATAATTTATATAATGTTAATGTTTGTTTCAATTGAAATTAGACTCATTAATATTTTAATACATATTAAGTTCATCTTTTAATTACTTTTATCAATTTTTAATGATTTTTCAAAGTCTCAATAGGGAACTCAAAATCAATCTGACGTTGTCTCACTTAAATTTATTTATCTCATAATCTACAATTCTTTCTTCTATATAAAACTAGGCTAATTGAATTCAATTTAATATTTGGTTCAACCTCTAACTAATTTTTTATAATTTTTTTGTGAATTTTCAAAGTTGAGCCACAATTATTTTTTCTTTTTCGAAACAACTTACATATTCTTAAAAGAAATTGCTTTCTCAATTTCTACAACTAAGTATTAATCATTGACACCTTACTCCATGATTTTTATTACATACCAATACACTTAGCTTACCATATAAATTCATTTTAGTCCTTTGAAAAACAACTAGAATTCATTTGAGTACTTATCTCTTTTTAGTTAGAATTTTCACTTCCTTAACTTCACCACTTTCTTTTCTCATCTTTGTCATCTCGTTTCCTTCCTTTACAAAATTCTCCATCGCTTTCTCTTCACTAACATATTAAGAACACAAAATTTTATATAATAAAACTCTAATTTAACATTATTTTCATGCTATTTCAACAATATCAAACTTAAAAACATGACAAAATCAGATGTTTTTACCTTGCCCTATTGATTCAAGCCTTAGTTTTATTTTCTCTCTCCTCCAACTTCAATTATCTTGAATCCAAGATGATATTTATCCCTCTTAGAGGCTATAGAAATTCTTTTAATTTCTAAGTGAAAATGATGAATTTTGATGAAAAGGACCAAATTGAATAAAATTCATAATTTCTTTTTCTCCCATGATGGACAACAACATGGTGAAAAAAAAATATAACTTTTCTTTTTATTTTCCTCATTATACTTAATAATAAAGTACTTAATAAAATATTCTAAAATAAAATAATAATAAAAATTCAACCAATCATTATTCAACACCAAATAACCCTTAATTATTAATATGAAAATATGTGATGTTTGTCTTATTTGAAAAATGATCATTTTGCTCTTGAAACATCTCAATAATCACTTTTAGGTCATTTATCACTTTTGGAAAAATTACAATTTAAGGTCCGTTTGTTTACATGTAAAAGGTTTTACGTAAATGATTTATAGTCAACGTAAAATAAATGACTAAAATATGAAAAAAAGCCTTTTTTTAATTACATAAATAGGCTAAATATTTGAAAATTTACGAGAATAGGCCGATTTCGATAAAACGCTTCCAGTTGGAAACTTTTTCAGGGAAACTCAGAAAAATACTTCCAGTTGGAAGCACTTTCTATGTGTCACCAGTAAAACGCTTCCAGTTGAAAGGGTTTTACTGATTTTCCCTGAAAAACGTTTCCAGCCGGAAGCATTTTTCCCTATGCTTTGTTATTAGGGTTTTTTGGTTGTTTAGGGTTTTTAGGGGTTTTAGGGTTTTAAATTGATAAAAATTTTAACCTAATAATTGTAATAATTGAATTCAATATTTAAAATATTCGTATTTACACAAAATTATATACTATTTTTGATTAAAAATCAAAACTCAGAGTACTGAAAAATATTTTTGACGAGATAGGTTTTGAAAAAATATTTCAGGAATCTTGAGATAATTGAAATGTTTCTGAAAAAATGCTTCAGATAGTAGGGGTTTAAATTTGTAGAGAAAAAAAGCTCCAAGCAGGACGCATTGTCAGCAAAGTACTGAAAACGCTTCTAGTTGGACGCCCTTTCACTATTGCTACTGACAGTGTGTCCTGCTTGGAGCACTTTTTGTCTACAAATTTCAACCCCATCTGGGGCATCTTTTCATAATCAAATTTGAAGAAGTTCAGAAAAATAAAAGTTCGCAGGGAAGGCATAAGTTGGAGGAACGATGCTATTTGTATAAAAATTAAGCATAAGTATTGATTTTTTGTGTTAATATTTATTTGAAGCATTATATTTTTTGCATAATGTTTTTGTTTCAAACTTCTCTTGACAAATAATTTGGTTAAAAATGAGTGAACGGATTAATTCTATTATTTATTACGACGGTGTAGTCTGTGACACCGAGAACAACGTGGTTTTTTTATCGGAGAACATAACACGACTAACTTTTAACCAAAACATAGAGTTTCCAGAACTTCGAAAAAAAATTAGGTGAAAATTCGTCTGATTTAGCCAGATGAGAGTATCGTCTATTAAGTATCGATTTTATACTTTGGTCCATCCCATGAGATATGACGCTTTCGATATCAAAGGTGCTCGGGGCTTGGAGGCGATGTTGCAGACACACATCGACATTGTATCACCATTTCTCGAGTTATGTGTGGAATTTTCAAGTCCATATGAAGGCATTCAATCGTCAACATCTCTTCTTATACGAGAGGCCAGGATGGTTGAAAATGTTGATAGTCTAACCACTTTGTTAGAAAGTTCCCATTATGATATCTCGTAATCATCAATGAAAAGACACTCATCCGTCTCAGCCTTAGATTTAATCGTGGGAGGCAAAACATTGAACAATTGGGTTTTGGTGGTAGAATGGAATACATGACTCTTGCACGATACTTAGTTAGTGGGTGAGACATGAACTTCGGTGGGTCGATGTTTAACATTGGGAATACTTACTAGGGAATGGTAGCAACTTCTAGCGGTTGGCAATCGACATGTGATTTTGGATGTTTTGACACGAACATGAGAAGAGATGATGTACTCCCTACGATGTCTATCGACGAGGGGACATCCAACACGACAGATATTGGTGGGTCCAAGAATGAAGATGACAATGAATCCGATGTGGATCCAGTCTAGGAGCCCAGTGTCGACGGTTCAGAAATTGCATTATTTTCTAAACTAGTGCCTGTTCAAATTGAACTATAAGACGGTGAAGGGGTAAAGATAAAGAAGAAGAAGATCCACGATTCATGGCGTACTCACCTCTAGCCTACATGTATAATGTCGATCTATCGGTAGATGATGAGTTGGAGTTTACAGAACTACCACACAGGAAGCCGAGCCATGCAAGTTCTTCGTTGGATTCGGGTGATTTGGAAGCGAGCAAGGAGTTTTCCACTAAAGATGGTTTTCTCTCTGTAGTGAACCTATACAGCATCAAGATGTTGGGAAATGTTCCCATTTTGTAGTAAACATGTAACTGTTTGCTATTTATTTGAATGATGAATAAATAAATAAAGTTAATTTCACATTTCATTATTATGTCTTTTGTATTTTCTGTCTTTCATATTTTGCATGCATAGCGAAATTGTGACAAGAAAATATTAGCTCATTGATTGTCTAAAGTTCAAACTGAAGATAAGTGGCATTGTAAAGAACATTTACATTGCGAGAAAGACAACTTACTTTAGTAGATAAACTAAATGAGTCTGTGGTACCGTAAAAGAATCAAAGTGAGCATTTAATTCAAATACTGAGAAGGATTATTATGTCGTCTACAATTCCAACTGGGGAGATAGTTAGGCTTGGCTAGTGGAGCAGTTGACTCCACGAGTGGAGACATAGATGTATTCATTGGTAGAATGATACATTGGACTAGACCTAAGATGAATTAATTTTGAATCTGTTTGTAAATTAATTCACTTGTGACGTTCATGGTGTGATTTACCTAAATCCCGAGTTAGCCATTGACCATCGTGTACAACTCATGTGCTTTGATATAAATGGAGGCTTATGCTCTAAGGATGATCGAGCCCATAGCCGGTATATTGGGTACATGACTTGTGTATGGCATGGCTTTATTAGCAATAGTGGAATTCATAGCTTAATTAAAGAGTTAATGATATCCTCTCATTGGCATTGTGTAGATTGATAAATATGAAACGTGGCCACAAGATGCTTGTTCTTGAACGTGCAATTTATCACAATCATTTGTTGACAGTAATCATATTAATCATTAAGAAGACATAACAGTGACAATAAGATAAAATAGGATTGTATTGAATGAACGAATTTAACTCAAAGGAATCAATGATATCATATGAGGGTAACACACACATGATGAGGTTATTGGACAAAGCAGTTGGATGAATTGCTTTCATAAAGAGTATATAATAAGGAGTTTTCAATCAAGGTACTTCTTGTTGACTGACTCCATGATTAAGGAATTGTGAATTATCGGAACGGTGCTTCTAGACTTAATTGCAATCACTAGAGCCTAATTGTATATGTCCGTTTGGTCCCTCCGGTAGCTCAACAAAAGTTCGATCAGAATGTATTTGAATTATAAGAAAATTCTACAACTTTGAGAATAATTTAATTTAGTCAATTTATTTGTTGTGGAATTAAATTAGGTGGTCGTGAAAATTGTTCAGCTAGAGAATTTGATTAAAGAATTTCATTGAAAAATTAATTTGAAAAATCTAAGTGATTTTTGGAAAAATTAATTTTGACCAAGTAAAATTAAATTAATCAAATCAATAAAAATTAATATAATATTTTTGGAAATTAATTTTCAAGTCAGACAATTGGCCCAATGAGTAATTTAACTTGAAAATTAGACCTGAGATCGTAAATTGGGCTGGGAGCCCAAAACCGAGACCAAGACCTAAAAACTAATCGAACCGACAATCCAATTGGTGGCTAGATGACCTTGACGAAACTGGAAGCAGACGAATCGGCTGGGGGTGCCGTAAGGGTGTCGCACCTGCATCGCCGAACACGACGATGCTGGTGGCTGCGACAGCGGCGTCCCAGTGGTTTATGGCAGTTGGTTGTCAGTGGTTGAGTAGTGGAGGAGTTACACTCCGACTAGAACTCTACTAGAGAATTTGATTTCAGATTAACTATTCCAAAAATAATATTATTTTAATAGTTTAATATTAAATTTAATTTAATACTTATCTTAATAGTATTTTTTTAATTTAATATTAAAGTGATTATCTTAATATTAAATTTAATCTAATATTCATCTTGTAGATAAACATTCTCTTATTTTAATAAGATTTAATATTAAATTTAATCTAATATTTATCAAGATAAATATTATATTAATTTAATATTAAAGTGATTAAGTTTAATCATAGTTGAACTGTAATATCTTGTTTTTCAGTGGTGTTGAAAACAGTGATTTTGGGACCACAATTTTGGTATGTGAGGTTGCATTTTACTATAAAATTAATTTTTACAGGGTTGCATTAGAGTTGTATAAAATTTTAGTGAAGAAATTTTATTATGTGGTTGTTTAATTAATTAAAAAGATTAAATTGTAAAAGTTGCAAAAGTTGGTTCCTATTAGTTAAATGGGTTAAATGGCTTTGGAGATGCAAGTTAAAGGACTTAGATGGTAAATATACTATCCATATTGGTAGTGGACTTTTAAGGAATGTTCCTTATTATAATAAGGGCAAATCGATAATTTAAATAAAAGAAATTAAAAATAAAATAATAAAACAAGTAGGATCATAATCTTCCACCATTCTTAGTCGAATTTGAGAAGAGAAGGAAGCCATTTTTTTCAAGCTAGGTTTGGCCATTTCCATTGCTTGTATGTAAGCTCATTTTTAATTCTGTTTCTTGTAATTTTTTATGTTTTTGAAGTTGTTGTAACTAGGTTTAGTTATCACATACCTTCGTTTTCGAAATTGTTAAAGATTTTAGATGTTTCCATTGATGAATACTTGTTATTTTAGATGTTAAATAATGAAATTGAAGTGTTAGTTGTTGATTTTGAGTACATTATTAAGTGGTTTTTGTTAGTTTTTTAGTTAAAATTTAATTTGATAAGATAATAAATTTTACATGGAATTCATGTAAATTTCAAATAAATGTGGCTAGTTATGGAAGGGTAAAAATTCGGCTAACTTGAGTATTTGGCAAAGTTTGCTAATTTTGGAGATTTTAAGTTTAGGGATTAAATTATGAAAAATATAAAAGTTTAGGAAAAATGTGTAAATAATTAAAAGTTAAGGATCATGTTTGTTGAATTGAATGTGAAATTAATAGATTGTATTTTATTATTATTAGATCAAGAACCAAACTAAAAAGACGACAACTGAGGAAAAGGGAAAATTACAGAGTAATCCCTGCTCTGTAATCGGAAGTGATCGTAGGTAAGTTCATAGTGATGTGTCTTATAAGTTTGAATTATTTATTATTATATTATTGTGCTTTTCGTTAAGTATTGGTTATATGTGAAATTTACTTTAATGAATGATATATTATGGATAATTTCAAATAAGTACATGTTTATGAAATACATTGATGTGAGGAAAATGTATTAAAGTAAAGAGTTTATGCATATTGCCTGGCTGAATCTAGTAACCGTGTAGGATATGATTTGCATGCCAATAGGGTTAGTATGCGTACTTGTATGGAATTTGTATTTTGATGCCTCTGTATACACTTTCGGTGTTCCTGTTCGCACTACAGTGCCCCTGTTTGCACATTTGTACCCCTGTTTGCACTTCGGTACCCTATTATGCATCTATGATGTTTCTAGTGTGGTGTAGTTACTCGAGTATCCAAGTCGAGTTAGTTAGTTCATTGGGCTAAGTGTTAATGGATTATACAATTGGTTTATAGATCGAAATGTGATACATATTCAAGATGCGTAAAGATATGAAATGTTAATTGAATTTACCTATTGGCATGATTATATACTAGTACATCTATGTTAATGAAATGATGCTTCTGGAAATGGCAAGTTAGTTGTATTGGGGATTATCATGATGTATTATGTTATGAGATCAAGAGCTAATACAAGCAGTGGATATGTATTGGATTAGCGGGAATTGTATATTATTTCTTTATATTTTGATGTCAAGTAAGGTAAGATTATATTTGATGCTTTTAAGCTATGAACTTACTAAGCTTCTTAAGCTTATTTCATTTATATTCTTTTGTAGTTACTATAATTGCAGACTAACTGGACGAATCAACGAGAAACTCACACTATCCAGCCATTTGGTAGTTTTTGTATTTTGGTCTTGGGGTGTGACTTGTATATATGTTTTTGTTATGAATATGTTAAATTTTAGGTTGATATATTATACCTAAATGAAAATTGGTTTTGGTTGTGTTTAAGTTGGTTTAAAGATTAGATCTTGGTATTAATGCTTATGTATGGCAAGCTATTATGCATGTCTTTATTATAATCCTTGGGGTTGAATTGAATATGTTTGGATAATGTGGTTTATATGATCATTTTGGGATAAGGATTTAGTATGAAATGATGAAGTGAATGAGCTTGATTGTGGTGCCTTTGAATGGTATATTGGATAGTTATTATAGGATAGTTGAATTAACTTGTTTTGTAGTAAAATGAATGTGTTATTTGATGGTATGTGCAATTAGTGTGTATTAAGTTTTGAACTTGTGATTTTTACCATTTAAACTTAGGTACCGATACCTCATCACTTAGTATCGATAATTGGCTTTGGGAAAAACTTTTCAGAGAAACATAATGCTAAAATAGTATCGATTTTTAGTTAAATATTGATACTTGTATATAAAGTATGGATACCATAAATTAATTATCGATACCACTGTTTTTAGTTTGAAAACAATATAACAATCTGGTATTGTTTTTCAATTAGGTATCATTTAGGTATTGATACATCTAAGAATTTTTATTAACTATTTTTCAACTTTAAATTGGGATTTATTAAGTGTTTGAAAGCTACATTTGCATCCTTTAAACTCAAGTTAAGGTATATAAAAGTGTTTGTAGGTCAATCTTGACAAGTGTTACAATTTGAATTGTTTTGGCAAACTTTAAATTTGATTGAAACATGTCATTTTACTAATATCATCGAAGGTAGTAGTCATATAATAGTTAAATACTCAACATTAATAATCAGAATAGTCTTGTTATATATCCAACTTCTAGCTTTCAAGAGGGAATAAATAGTAATAGTTTTTATTATTTGAATGCCAAAGTTCTAAAGTGTTCTGTAATGCCCATAACTCTAATCCAGCGATAGAGACGGGTTTAGGGTGTTACATGAACTCTCTAAACTTTCCCTATATAAATAGAGCCTTGGGTCATTATTTATACACACTTGAATTCAAGAGAAAGTTGCAGAGAGAAAATTCTCTGAAGATATTATTCCATAAAATTTTTAGAGATATTTTTTATTTACAACTTGACCTAAAAGTTTAGAGAAATTGAAAAATTACCTGACTGGTAATTTTTGTGAAAAATTTTCTGATTCGAAGTGAGCCAACACTCGACAGACGTGAGCTTGAAGATAGTGGAGAAGACTACTCGGTCGAAGCGCCCATCCTAGACAAATCAAAAAGGTACAATTTTGATTAAGTGTTTATTACTTTATACATCACAACCAAGATCTTGTTTTGGAAAAATTTTAAAACTCTGGTTTTTCCCTAAATTTATTTTTCGTTGCATTTTCCAAACCCGTTTTCAACACAAGAACGAAGTTAACTTCTACATGGTTAAATCTCAATCTCAGAAGTTCAAGTCAAAGTTTGCAATGTAAGACAATAGATGCGCATGGAAAGTCATGACTTATGTAAAAAAAAAGACGGGGTTATGGACGATAAAGAAGTTTATCGATCCACATACGAGTGTTGCCACTGGTACAGTGTCAATATCGATATGTAATCGAGACATGGCTAAATTACTTAATTTAACATACTCATGGCGTTGTAGGTATTTCATGGGATTATCCGAAGTTGGATTCAGAGATGATCGTGAGTATAATACTACTGATGGTGAAAGTAGATCCAATGATTGTTGTGTCAGTTTTAATTGCAAATATTCGTAGTCAATTCAATTACATGCCTTCATACCGCAAGGCATAGATAGCAAAGTAGAAGGCATTGGAGAAAATGCACAGTGGGTAAGACGCATCATACAACGAGATATGACAGTGGTGTCAGGTGCTTGAGAGGTTTGTCCCAGGTTACGTAACTGATCATGAAACGGGGCCTGCGTACCACAACGATTGCTTGCTCCGTGGATGCCAAGTGTTCTATCGTCTCTTTTTGGACCTTCAATCAATTTTCTCAAGCATTCTATTACTGCAAGCCATTAGTAAAAATAGACTGTACCTTTATGTATGGTAGATATATCCATCGGTTTTTATTGGTTGTTGCACAGGATGGTAATCGAAGAATCCTTCCAATTGAGTTTGCAATAACATCGGGGGAGTCAATAGACGACTGAGATTTCTTTTTGTCTAGGTTGAGAAGGCATGTCTGCACCTAACCTGATATATGCGTCATCTCAGATCGGGGACCTGGAATACTACTCGCAATTGAACGACATGGAAGCCTTTGGGACCGCACACACCATCAGTATTGTCTAAGGCACGTTGCGTCCAACTACTACCAGAAATATCCCTCTATCGTTGAGTGAGCACAAGTGACCAATATGGGTATGTAGTCACCACCAATATTCTTTGGTTTCTAATATTTTTTTTTTTATATTCTTTGGTATGTAATCGTCACTATCCACTTATATTGGTAAGGTATGAGATCGTGAAGGGTCTTTTCCATGAGATGTTGGAAATCTTATAGTCAACTAACGAGGCGAGGACACGGTACCTCTCTAACATACCCTTTGATCAGTTGACACAATCCTATGACTGGGGTTTACGATATGGCCACATGACCTCAAACCTAACGGAATGTGTCAATTCCATTTTAAAGGGAATGCGTCATTTGTCGATAACCTCAGTTGTGAAAGAGACATACTGTAACAACCATTTTTTAGTCAAACTAGAATAGTGGTTTCGTGACTACAAATTCAAATTCAAAATAATTATTTTATTATTCTTTTAATGTCTACAATATGATAATATCATTGTGTGAAATTTTCGTTAAGAAATTTTATTATTTAAGTGTTTAATTTGATAAAAAGGACTAAAACGCGTAAAGTGCAAAAGTGATGTTCTTTTAGCTAAAGGTATTAAATGGCTATGGCATTAAAAGGTTAAGGGATTTATGTTGCAATTAGCCCACTTTTAAATTGGGTGGACAAAGATGGACATTAATATGATGATAATGTTTTGTCATTAAGGTTAAATAGGTATTTTGATAATTAAAGTTAATTAAAATAAAACAAAACAAATTTCTTTCTTCGTTCATCATCTTCAACCGTTTGATAAATGGAAAGAATCCATTTTTTTTTCTTATTCTAGGGTTCGGTCACTTTGAGGCTAAATTGGTAAGTGATTTATGTCCCGTTTTTAATTATTTCTGTATTTTTGAGATCGTTGTAATTAGGTCTAGCTAGCCCAGGGACTACCAGGGACTATTTTGAAAAAATGTTAAAGATTTAGAATTTTTCCATTGATGAATAAGGATGTATTTTGATGATTGATGATAGATTATAAATGATGATGATAGTTATACAGGTTTTGTTAAGTGATTTTTAGTGAAAATGCAAATTAGGGATTAAATTATGAAATGTGGAAACTTTGGGGTTAAAATGTAAAATAAATAGAAAATAAAGGCTGCTAGGGGCCTAATTGTAATTCGGCTAGCATGGGTTTCAGTTGAATTGCATGAATTTGTGTTTTTATGAAATAAGGATTAAATTGTAAAAATTATGAAATATTAGGGGAAAATGTGTAAAAGCACCTTAATGTGAATATTTTACTAAATTGAATAGAGTGCTGATTAAATAAGTTAATTTTGATTATATTTAGATTAAGAAAGGTCAAATACGGACTTAGATCGGGGAAAGAACAATGTTTCGGAATAGTTGACTCGTTTTGTTGTTTTAGCATATGAGGTAAGTTGGTATGTATTAAGGATTGCTATAATTATGTTTTTAATGCTTTGATATTGTATGAATTGTGAATACGACTCTACGGACATGATCAATGACGATTCGGCAAGTGTGGAATCCCAATTGAACCTAAGGAATAGATTAGGATATGAATGACATGTCATTAGGGGTTATTGTGATTATGTGATCCAGGTGCTGGTCCTGTATGTCCTACCGGTGGCTGAGTATACTGGCATGTGTTGCGATTACTTGACAGCTTGTGTGAGCAGGCACGTTGAGAGCTCTAGTGTGAGTAGTTTATGTGATACGAGATTGAGATAGCTTCGGTTATATATGTGGTACTTTGGGTGCAAGTTTCTAGAGTATCCGATAGTATTCCGAATGGTTCAACGGGTAAATGAAAGACGTGGTCGAGTATGAGATTGATACGACATGGTATAGGTATGTACATGAACCGTATAAGCTTTAAATTGAAGTGATTTGTGAAGATCACATATAATCTTATGATTGAATAAGTGAAAGGTTTGATAGTTAATATGAGTTACATGATGATATATATTCAATTTGTTGAATTGTGTATTTATGATTATATTGAGTTTATTGCATACAAGCTTACTAAGCTATAAAGCTTACTTTGTTTATTTTTCCATGTTTTATAGTGACTTTAAAGCTAGCTCAGATTCAGGGATCGTCGGAGACTACGTCACACTATCCTACTATCACTTTGGTATTATTGAGCTTATGTTTTGAGTATATGGCATGTATAGGGACTTTGGTCATTTTGGTTATGAGTTGATAATGATTTTGTCCATTTGAATTGGCTTGTAAATGTTTAAAGTTTGGTTTGTATATAGCCATGGAAGTTGATTTATTTTGGTATGTTTGAATCATGTATATATATGTGTTTCTGTCTTGTGTAATTTGTTGGATGATGGTTGTGTGATACTTGATGGTAATAGGTATTATGAGTATCAAATGGTTGAGGTGTGGATATTGGTATACTTGTGAGGTTATGCTAAATAATTCATATTTGAGTTGGGTCATTTTATTTTGTGTTTGAGTAAGTGAAATTTGGTATAAATTGGGTGGCATTGTAACACTTCTTATCCATATTCAACGCCATTACAAGATACGAGGCATTACCGGACTCACATTGCAAGCAAACATACAATTTCGAGTCATAAATTTGTATCCAAATTAAAACCATTTACATTCAATGATAAAGCCCTAATACAAGCCTATAAGGCCCAAAACATGTTTTGGAAGTGGCTCGGGACTAAACCGATAACTTAGGAAATTTTTACGAAACTTAGAAAATTTTTTCTATAAACAAGGGTCACACGCCCGTGTGGTTTGGGACACGCCCGTGTGGGCAGGCCGTGTGGTAACACACACTCGTGTCCCTAACCCGTGTAAATCTCTATTTTGCAAAGCATGAATAAATTGAGGTTACACGGCCGAGTCACACGCCCGTGTGCTAGACCGTGTGGTTAATTAAATTTTCATAAAATAGGTGCAGGCTTCACACGGTCAGGACACATACCCGTGCCTGAGGCCGTGTCCCTCACACGGCTGAGACACACCTTCATGTCTCTGCCTGTGTGCTTAATTCTGAGTATTCTATTTCTCAAAATTAAGGTGCAGGAGACACACGGCCAAAGCACATGCCCATGGGGCAGATCGTGTGTCACACACGATCTAGACACAAGCTCGTGTGTCTACCTGTATGGACAAAATAAGAGCTATTTACCAAGCCATTTGTCACCCTCATTTGCACCTACACATACAAAAGTTCAGTGGCATAAATCATGGCATATTTAGGCAACCAAAACATTCACAAACAAGGTCAAATCATGTCATTTCATTGTTCATGCTCAACATTTTTACAACATCATATTTTGCCAAACCTAATTCTACCAAACATCACATTCCACAAGTTCTAATATGGCTACAATAACATGCATAATTTTACTTAGTTTTCCTCTCATACTAATGAGACAATCTGAACCATTCAACAACAAAACCATTAAGCCACATTCAACCATTTACCAAGCATTTATAAACCTCATCACAGAAGAGGTAATTGCACATGCATGCATAAATGAATATATATCTTACAACCAATTCAACCAAAATGAGCCAAGTTACATAGCCAAACACCACATCAAGCCTTTGACAATTCCAAGCTAATACATTTGGCCAAATTCATAATGGCACATATAACAAAATGACCAAGTCCCTATACATGCCATATTTTCAAAATGTTTAAATTCATCGGTACCTCAAAATAACAATTTGATAGTGTGATGCGAACTCCGACGATCTCTAATCTGAGCTAACTTGGTGACACTATAAAACATGGAAAATAAAACAGAGTAAGCTATGTAGCTTAGTAAGCTCGTATGAAAGAAATAGGCTAACCTTACCATACATTAACATGCAAGTAATTTAACATAAGGTAATGTAATTTACCAAAATCTCATGACCATAATTCATTCCATCACAACTTACCTTGAAATCATCATTCCACAAATTTTCTAAACATAAGCTTTGCATACATACCTGTACAATCTCGTAATAGCTTCATATTTATTCTCATCATTGACATACCCAATAAACCATTCGGAATAATAAATTCAGATACTCGAGAAACCTTGCACACAAGGTGCCATATATGTAGCCATTGCTACCTCTATCTCATATAATATATATGCTCGCTCTCGAGCCAACAACGGGCCTCCTCACACAAGCTGTTAGTTAAGACGTAGCTACTCGGTGCTATTCATACAAGCTGTCAAGTAACCGCAACATATGCCAGTATACTCAGCCACCGGTAGGATGTACAGGACCAGCACCCGGATCACATAACATAAAACCCTAGTGACATGTCACTTGTATGCTAATCTATTCCTAAGGTTCGATTGGGATATCTCACTTGCCAAAACGTCATCGAATGTGTACGTAAAGTCATTTACACAATTCATGAAGTATTAAAGCAATTAAAATACAATTATAATAAAGCTTATTTAACATACGAACTTACCTCGGTTACAAAAACGGCCAAAAGGATCTATTTGTCACTTACTTTGTTCCCCCCCGATCTAGACTCGAACTTAGTTTTTCTTGATCTATAATACCATATTTAACTTATTTAATCATAACATTGTTCAATCCAGCCCAAAAACACATTATGAAAAAATTTACATTTTTACCCCTAACTTTTCAACATTTTACAATTTAGTCTCTAGGCTCGTAAAAATGAATTTCTTTCGATTTCTTCACAACCCAAGCCTAACCGATTGTTTTTTGTACTCATAACAGCTGAAATTTTTCATTTATTCACACTTTTCTACACATTTTATAGACTTTTACAAATAAGTCCCTATTTAATGTTTTTATCGAAAATCACTTTGGAAACGTTGTTTAACTAACAACGAACATGCATTTTCTACCATAAAACATCAAAATACATACACATCCAACATGGGTAAAATTTTAGAATTTAATTTTCTTTCAAATTAGTCCTTAAAATAGCTAAATCAAGTTACAACGATCTCAAAAATGTAAAAATTATTAAAAACAGGACAAGAACAGACTTAAAATCGAGCTTGGAAGCTTGGCCAAAAACCATAGCTATGGCTTCTCCTAAATTTCAACTATGAAGGAAGAATATGGACAAAATTTTTCCTTTCTTTACTTATTAGTCCATTTAATTACCAATTTACTAAAATACCCATAATGCATAACTTAAAAATTTTACCTACCCATGTGCATTTTTGTCCATCTTAAGGTATAATGGTCTAATTACCATTTAAGGACCTCTAATTTAAAATTTCATAGCAATTAGACACCTTTAACTTATAGAATTTAAGTTTTGCACCTATTGCAATTTAGTCCTTCTAGTCAAATTGAGCATTCAATCGATAAAATTTCTTAACGAAATTTTCACACAATTATTCTATCATGCTGTAGACCTTAAAGAAATAATAAAATAAATATTTCTACTTTAGATTTTTGGTTTCAAAACCACTATTCTGATTTGACCCAAAAACGGGCTGTTACATGCATATTGGAATATTGCGTGTCTTGTATATTGTAAATATTGATATGGTATAAATGATGCTTGGTTGAGGTTGATTTAATGCTTATTTATGCCTTGTTTTAGGGCCATTTGGTTTGGTGTAGGTGTGCACAAGTTTGGGTGGTAAAATGGCTTGGTAAATAATCTATTTTTGTCCACACAGGCGTGTGTCTCAACCGTGTGTGATACACGGTCATGTACATGGCCATGTGACCCCTGGTGTTAAAATAGAAACCAAGTCGGTATGCTCCACACGGTCTCACACATGGGTGTGTGACTTGGTTGTGTGGCATAAGTCAGTATACCCTACAGGTTTGGCATGACCTAGTACACGGCCTGACACACGGGCATGTATGGCCAGTTTTAGGGCACACGAGCTAGCTACACAGGCATGTGTGTCGGCCTTTTGACCCAATTCAGAGAGTTACATGGGGTCAGACACGGGCTGGGACACGGTCATATGCTTCCATCTCGAATGTCCACACGGTCTGTGACACAGACGTGTCTTTGGCCATGTGCGGGCTGTGTCCCCTGTTTTTGAGAAAAATTTTCTAAGTGCTCTAAGAGTTTCCAAAGTTATCGGTTTAGTCCTAAACCACTCCCAGTGCATGTTTAGGACCTCGTAGGCTCGTATTAGGGAGAATATGATTGGTTGTGATTGAATTGTATTTGAATTGATTAAATTATATGTGAAATGTATGTTTAAATGTGTGATAAGTTCGGTAATACTCTGTAACCCTATTCTAGCATTAAATGCAAGTGAAGGGTGTTACACATACTTCCATTTGGCGAAACTATTCCCAAAGTGAACGACGAGTTATGTTAGGCAATTGTAGGGAGGCCAAGTATGGTGCCCGAATGTGGTGAAACAAATTAAAAAGGCTAAGACATGAGCGAAATACATGCACTCAGTGTGTCACTTGCGTGAAGACCTATGGTTTCAGGTAACGAAATTCAAGAGATTGGACTAAGGTATTGCCGGAGGAGTGTACCGTATACACATGAGAAATAGGACTTGCAACTGTGGGAGATTTGACACACTTTGTTTTCCATGCACTTATGTGATTGCAACTTGTAGAAATGTACACTTGGATCCCTTGAGCTTTGTGGGCAAAGTGTACAAATTAGAAAACTTGTACAACATGTAGAGACACATATTCCTACCAATCTCAGATGAAAATATGTGGTTGCCTGTATCGAGTGCTTCATTTAAATTGTTACATGATAAAAGATTACGTCGTAAACCGAAAGGTCGACCGACGTCGACTCGAATACGCAACAACATAGGTATTCAAGATAGGTCAAACCAACCGAGTTATATGGGTGGTGTAAAAACCTGGGCCATACAATGCTATCATGTCCACATCGTGAGGACGATGCAAACTAGAAAACAAATATCAATTCCATTATAATATGTAAACACGCGGTTCTGTGAAATGATAAAAAATATCAACTTTTCATTTTGTGAAATTGTAACAAAGTACAACTTTAATTTTGTAAAATGATAACAAATATCGACTAGCATCTTGTTAAATGATAACAATATTCCTTTTAGAACTTAATAGTAAAAATCATCGATACAATATAAATGTTCATTACAAGGATAAAATTAATTAGTGCATATGCTGGTCAGAATCTGTGCCACATTGGGGTGGTCGACGGTTACGCGCTAGATTCCTTCTTACTTCAACCTCTGTGTGGGTTTGTGGTTTTGGTAGCTCCTTTTCTTTGCCTTTGGTCAATTGTGTCCTTGCATTCTTAGTTGTTATCATGCATCCTCCAGTTTAGGAATAGGTGATTGGAAAGATGACCCAGCTTGGTAGAACAAAGATCCCAGAGGTGTTTGCGTCACAATCGAAAAATGAGCATAACTATGTTGTGTCACATACACCAATGGGATAACGAGTGGACTCTCTGTCGATGCCTAGAACATAGAAGACCTATACATCATCGTCAACATCATTGGAAAAGTAGAGGGCATGGGTGTGTAATACATCGGGGATGGATGTCCAAGATTCCAACCTAACATAGGGCTAGAAGCAGAAAAATGTGGTGCAACATATGGTGCTTGTGTGAAGATAGGGTTAGAATACGCACTAGAATAAGACGATATATACTGAACAGGGGGTGGTGTGGCCATTGGTACTGAGGCCGTTGGTGATGGTTCTTATGTGGGCGCCGATGATGGACTCACCTCATCAACCCTTGGATTTAAAGGGGGCCGTCGTGGTCTACTCGTATGAGTATACCAACGCCTCGCCTCTTCCCCGTACAAATATGACTTTCCATGAATCCTAAACCATAGCCTGTACTCCAGGTCACATGCTAACTTTGAAATGATAATAGGTTTGTGAGTAAGTAAAAATCATACTGATTATTCCACATGTTGATATGTTGGGAGGGAAATACCAACCAATTCTCATCTAGTCGCCGCAAGTCGGTAGGATGTAGATCATCAAGGTCTTGAGGTGCCACGAGAATTTATTGTCAGAATCCGAACTACTGTAACACTCTATTGATCTCGTACATCTCGATGGTAGCGTATATTACCAATAGGACCTTTACGTGCCAAGCATTGGGATTTCACAAAGAATTTTTTGAGGATAACTTCTCGAATTATCGGATCCTCGTATGGTGTCCATTTAAGCTATATTAACATGATAAAAACATTAGTTATATATATACTACTAAATACGAAATCGACTACGTTATTTGTATATAGTTTAAATTTAAATAAACACATATTTTCGCTTTCGATCATTGGTCTAATAGAAGTCGTACATCTTGAAGCTCAATAGGTAATCCCTCATGACTCAGCGCATGGTTTCACCTATTTAAATAACTTTTTAGCATAATAATTTTAATTTAAATAAATTTTATCATGGTAATATCCACTGAATTTTATCTTGTTACGAGTGGGAATGTAACATCGCAAATTAGGGCCTAATCAGAATAGTGATTCTGAGACCACAAATCTGAGATAGAAATAATTGTTTTATTATTTTTATAAGGTCCATGATAGGTATGTATGCTTGTGTGAAAATTTTATGGAGAAATTCTATGCATGAAATGTCCAATCGAACCTTAAGGACCAAATTGAATAAGATGCAAAACTTGTGTTCTAGAAGATTCAAGCATGAAATTGTTTTAGATTATAAATTAGAAGGTCCTAATTAGCAATTTGAGCAATTTTAAAATTTTGGATAAAAATGGACATGAATAAGAAAAATTTGAAGGAAAGGCCTTAAGGGCATTTTGGTTAATTAGTAATAAAAAGAATAAAAAGGGGAAATTAAAGCAAAAATTGACTCATCTTCTTCATGTAGCTGCCAAAATTTCTAAGCTCTCCATAGCTAGGGTTTTTGACATTTTCAAGCTCAATATTAAGTGTTTCCTAGCCCATTTTTAATGTTCTTTACATTTTTAAAGATCTCGTAGCTTGATTTACCTATTTCCACCCTTATTTTGAAGTAGGGTTTATGTTTAAAAATTTACCCATGTGTGACATGCATGTCCTTTGATGTTTAATGAAGGAATATGTGAGCTTGTTGTGGGTTTAACATTTTTACTAAGTGATTTTGCATGAAAACACCTAAAAAGGGCTAAATTGAAAAAGGTGGGAAATTGAGTGATAAAAATATGTTTTTGATGAGTAATATGGGCTACTATGAGTACAAGAAATATTTGGCTAGGCTTGGTGGTAAAAGAAATGAGTATATTTCATTATATGAGCTTGGGAACTAATTTGTAATTTTGTAAAATTTTGGGGCAAAATTGTAATTTTGTAATATTGTGATTTATGGACTGATTTGGGAAATATGATAACTAAAAAAGTGGAATTTTCTATAGATCAAGAAAATTGGAGTCCGGACCTAAATCGAGGGAAAAGCAAGGTTTTGAACTAAAACATAAAGTTAGTAATATTTGGGATCGAGGTAAGTTGTGTAAGTAATTCAACAATTTCATTATCGTGTATTTAATGCTTGATGTTATATGAAATATGAGTATATGCCCTTATGGAATTTAACTTGAAATGATTTGATAACAATTTGATAATAGTTTTGTATCTCGGAAATCCCGGGTGACCTTTAGGAATACTTAGGATTTGGATGTCATGACACCATGATTAACGAGATCTCGTGTAAGACCATATCAGGGATATGGCTTCGGCATCGATAAGTGATTTTGTATAAGACCATGTCTAGGACATGGCATTGATATGAGGTCCCGTATAAGACCATGTCTGGGGCATGGCGTCGGCACTGATTTGAGACTTCGTATAAGAAAGAGTAAGATAAGTTGTGAAGTTCAATGACATTTATTGTCAATTCTTATTATGTCCATTGTGTGTAATTTGATAATGTGGTGGTAATTAGTAACATGTTTAACTCATGAAATTGTATGATCTATATTGTTTATTAGTTACATATAACTTACTAAGTTTTATGCTTACCCCTTCTCTCTTTTCCCTTTTTCTTAGCATCGCCAAGCTAACTCGAGGATCGTGGACATAGAAGCTTTAGTCACACTATCAACTAATCTTTTGGGGTATATTTGGTTTAATGCATTTAAGTATGGTATGTATAGGGGACTTATTATTTTGTTATATGTGTCATATTGGTTGGCAAAAGTGATGACCAATATTGGTATACTAATTCATTTTGTATATGGCCATGAAGTATGGCTCATATTGATTATTGGGTTGTAATCCTAGATATTGATGCACGCATGAGATGTGTTGATACCTTTGAGGTGTGTGATGAGTTGGTTGTTAACAATGAATGATAGAATACGAAATCTATGCTTGATGGATGATTGATGTCACTTGGTTAGATTATAGCATGGTTTAAAATAAGGAAATGATTTGAATGATCCTAGTAAGTTATGGAGTCCCAAATATGTATACTTTGACATGTAATTGTCACTCATGAGTTAAACTATGGATGTTTAAATAACCCATTTATGCCATGATATTCACCATTGGCATATGAGAGTGTGCATATGTTAGTGAGGGTGACAAATGGGCTTGGAAAATAACCTTAAAGTTGTCCACATGGGTAGACACACGAGCATGTGTCTAGGCCGTGTGTAACACACGATCAGCCCCATGGGCATGTTGTCTGGCCGTGTGTCCCTTGCACCCTAATTTTGTAAGTCAATATGCATGGTAGTAAACACACGGGCAGAGACACGGCCGTATGTCTCAACCGTTTGGAAGACACGGCCTCAGGACATGGGCTTGTGCCCAGACCATGTAAAGTCTGCACCTTAAATGTGAAAATTAAATTTGCCACATGGCCTAGCACACGCGCGTATAACTTGGCCGTGTGACCTTTAATTTAAGCTAATGTTATAAACAGAGAGCTACACAGGTTGAGGACACGGGTGTGTCCTAGCCACACAGGCGTGTGAAATCCTCACGGCCTACCCACACGGGCGTGTGACTCTCCCAACTTGGAAAATTTTTCCTAAGTGTTGTAAAATTTTTAGAAGCACTCAGTTTAGTTCTGAACTACCCTTGAAGCATGTTAAAGGCCATGTGGGCAGTAGAAGGGACATTGTGTTTATGTTTGAATGTTTTTAGGATTGGATGAAATTTGTATGGCTTGATTTGTGTTAAAGTGTATGTCAAAGATCGGTAATGCCTCGTACCTTGTCTCGGCATAGGATGTGGGTAAGGGGTGTTACATTTATTGGTATTAGAGCTATAGTTTAGTCGATTCTAGGACTACGTAGCGAGTATAAGAGTCTAGATATACATGCCATACGTATATTATGATAGTGTGACAACTCTTGACAATTTAAATTGTGTTTTATATATAGAAAATAGATCCCGAAGAAGCAGTTGCTGACGATGTAGAGAGTAATGCGCCGGCTCTCGTTCAAGGAGCAATGCCTCCCGATAGTAGACCCAAGACCGTTAGTCTGGAAGGAGAGGCTAGAGAAGCCTTCCTAAAGATGATGAATGATTGGTACACCAAGTTTGTTCGGACAAACCCGGGTGTTCAACCTCCCCCACCCCCGCCTATTCCTTAGGTTACCCCTGTAGCTCCCCAAGTTGTTGTGATGGTGAGTAGGGAAAGGCCTCTGGTTGAATGAATTAGAAAGTAAGGAGCTGAAGAGTTCCGAGCTAATATAGATAATGATCTGAAAAGAGCGGAATTTTGGCTTGAAAATACAATTCGTGTCTTTGATGAGCTGTCATGCACCCCAAAAGAGTGTATGAAGTGCATTGTATCACTTTTAATAGACTCAGCCTATCAGTGGTGGAACACCCTCGTGTCGGTTGTACCAAGGGAGAAAGTGACTTGGGAGTTTTTCCAAGAAAATTTCGCAAGAAGTACATCAGTTAAAGGTTTATGGACCAAAAGTGAAAGGAGTTCCTCAAGTTGAAGTAGGGTAAGATAACAGTTTCTGAATATGAGCGTAAGTTTGTGAGGCTTAGCAAATACACTCGGGAATGTGTATCTATTGAGGCCATCATGTGTAAAAGATTTGAAGATGGGTTAAACGAAGATATCCGATTGTTTGTTGGTATCCTTGAGCTAAAGGAGTTTGTGGTACTGATTGAGAGAGCATGCAAGGCCAAATAATTGGCTAAAGAAAAGCGTAAAGCCGATTTGGAGTCTCAAGACTCATAAAAGAGGAAACTGGGTAAATCTTTTCAATCTTAATCCAAAACGTCGAGAGAGTTCATTACTCGATCTAATGCTTCTGTTTGGTATTCGAGCAAGAATCGGGGTAAACAGTACACGATTTCTAAAGCTCAGACCACTTCAATAGCAAGTGTTGGGAATGCCCGACCCAATAGACCAGAATGTCCCTAGTGTGGGAGACGTCACCCTGACAAGTACCGAGAGGGTGATAGGACTTGTTTTAAGAGCGGTTCCCTTGACCACTTTATTAAGGATTGTTCCGAGAGGACAGAAAGAGGAAATTTTCAAGGAACAAGATCAGATAGAACTGCTAATAAGGGGAGACCTTAGAAGAATCCGGGTAGCAGAACAAGCAGTAAGGGTGCACCTAGGGAGTCTACTGTGAGACCTGAGGGCAGGGCACCTGCAAAGACCTACGCCATTCACGCTCGCGAAGAGGCCTCGTCTCCTGATGTGATCACGAGTACATTTTCTATCTATGATACTACTGTTGTTACTTTGATTGACTCGGGGTTTACCTATTCGTATGTTTGCATGAAATTGGTGTCTGATATGAACTTACTTGTTGAATCTATTGAATTCGTGATAAGTTAGGCAAGTAAGTGTTAGTTGATAAAGTGTGTAAAAATTGCTCTTTGATGATTAGGGGTCATTATTTTCTAGCTAATCTTATGCTATTACCGTTTGATGAATTTGATGTAATTCTTGGTATGGATTGGTTGACCGCTCATGATGTGGTAGTGAATTGTGGAAGGAAATTTATTGAACTGAAATGTGAGAATGGTAATGTTCTTTGGGTTGAACCAGGTGAATTAAATAGCATGCCTATAGTGATTTCTTTCATTTCTGCTCGGAGATGCATAAGGAAGGTTTATGAAGCTTACCTTGCTTTTGTATTGAACACAAAAGAGTCTGAATCAAAGATTGAGTCAGTACCGATAGTATGTGAGTATTCGGATGTGTTTCCGAAAGAATTGCCTAGGTTACCTCCTATTAAGGAAGTAGAGTTTGGCATTAATTTGCTTCCCGGCACTGTACCTATTTCAATGCCCTGTATAGGATGGCCCCGACGGAGTTAAAAGAGTTGAAAGTTCAGTTACAGGAGTTGACTGACAATGGTTTTACGAGACTGAGCTTTTCACCTTAGGGTGCTCTCGTGTTATTTGTAAAGAAGAAAGATGGTTCGATGAAGCTATGTATAGATTATCGGCAGCTCAACAAGGTGACGGTAAAGAACAAGTATCCTTTACCAAGGATTGATGATCTATTTGATCAGTTGAAGGGAGCCACGGTATTTTCAATGATAGACCTGAGGTCCGGTTACTATCAGTTGCGGGTCAAGGAGTCAGATGTACCGAAAACTACATTTTGGACGAGGTATGGTCACTATGAGTTCCTTGTCATGCCATTTGGTTAACCAATGCTCCCTCTGTATTTATGGATTTAATGGACAGAATATTTCGACCTTATCTGGATAAATTTGTTGTGGTGTTTATTGATGACATATTGATTTATTCTCTTAATGAGACCAAACATGCTAAGCATTTAAGGACGGTTTTGCAAACTTTGTGAGATAAATAGTTATATGCTAAGTTTAGTAAAAGTGAATTTTGGCTTCGCAAAGTCGGGTTTTTAGAACATATTATTTCGGGAGACGGTATTAGAGTTAACCCGAGTAAGGTTTCAGCCATTGTTGATTGGAAACCACCGAGGAATGTGACAGAGGTCAGAAGCTTTTTAGGCTTGGCCGGTTATTACAGACGGTTTGCCAAATGGTTTTTAAATGATTGCTACTCTAATGACGAGGCTATTACAAAAGGATGTTAAGTTTGAGTGGACAGAAAAGTGCCAAAAGAGTTTCGAGAAACTGAAAGCGTTGTTAACCAAGGCTCCAGTGCTAGTTCAACCTGAGCCGGGAAAGGAGTTTGTGATTTTTAGTCATGCATCCTTGAATAGATTAGGGTGTGTACTTATGCAAGAAGACAAAGTGATAGCCTATGCATCTAGAAAACTGAAACCGCATGAGAAAAAAATTACCCAAGTCATGACTTGAAACTAGCCATTGTGTTTGCACTGAAGATTTGGAGACATCATTTGTATGGTGAGACAAGCCGAGTATTCACCGATCACAAGAGTTTGAAATACTTGATAACTCAAAGGGACTTAAATCTAAGGCAACAAAGATGGTTATAGTTGATAAAAGATTATGAGTTAGTAATCGACTATCATCCAGGATAGGTGAATGTGCTTGTCGATACCCTAAGTAGAAAATCCTTATTTGCTTTGAGAGCCATGCGTATGCAGTTAGCTTTATCAGATGATGGTGCGGTTGTAGCAGAGTTGAGAGCTAGGCCGATGTTTCTCCAAGAGATTCGTGAAGCTCAGAATAGTGATGAGGATTTACAAGCTAAGAGAGCCCAGTGCGAGTCAAGCACTGGATCTGATTTTTGAATTGGTTTCGATGGTTACTTGATGTTCCGAGATAGGATTTATGTTCCTAATAATGCTGAGTTAATTCATAAGATTTTGCATGAGGTGCACAATGGTCGTCTATCAGCACACCTCGGTAGCACTAAAATGGATAATGACTTGAAGAAAATATATTGGTGGAATGGTATGAAAAGGGATATTTCCGAGTTTGTTGCAAGATGCCTAATTTGTCAGCAAGTGAAAGCTGAGCACCAAGTACCTTTAGGATTGCTACAGCCTATCATGGTTCTCGAGTGGAAATGGGACGGAATTACCATGGATTTTGTAACGGGTTTACCCTTGACGTCGAGTAAAAAAGATGCGGTGTGGGTCGTTGGTGATTGATTGACGAAGTCTGCTCATTTTATCTCAGTACGTACCGGCTACTCGCTAGATAGATTGACTGAGTTGTATATTTCTGAAATTGTAAGACTTCATGGAGTACCCTTATCGATTATATCAGATAGAGATCCAAGGTTTATCTCACTATTTTGGAGAAAATTGCAATAAGCTTTGGGCACAAGACTGAATTTTAGTACCGCCTTTCACCCATAGACCGACGACCAATCCAAGAGAGTGATTCAAACCTTGGAAGACATGTTGAGATGTTGTATTTTAGAATTCCAGGGTAGTTGGGAAAAGTACTTACCTTTGGTTGAGTTTGCCTATAATAATAGTTTCCAGACGAGTTTAAAAATGGCACCTTATGAGGCATTGTATGACCGGAAGTGTTGAACTCCCTTGTATTGGGTAGAACTCAAGGAAAATCAGATTCACGGGGTTGACTTGGTCAAAGAAACCGAAGACAAGGTAAAAGTGATCCGAGATTGTTTGAGGGCGACATTAGATAGGCAAAGGTCTTACGCAAATTTAAAAAGAAAAAAATTGAGTATGAAGTAGGTAATAAGGTATTTTTGAAAGTATCTCCATGGAAAAAGGTTCTGAGATTCGCCAGGAAAGGCAAGTTGAGTCCTCGTTTCATAGGACCTCATGAAATCACCGAAAGGAGAGGACCGGTAGCTTATCGATTGGCTTTGTCGTCTGAGTTGGAGAAGATCCATGATGTATTCCATGTGCCTATGTTGCACCATTATAGATCAGACCCCTCACATGTGATCTCACCGACAGAGGTTGAGATCCAACTGGATATGACTTATGGTGAAGAGCCGATCATGATTTTGGCTCGGGAAGTCAAACAGTTGAGAAAGAAGAACATTGCCTTAGTGAAAGTGTTATGGCATAGACATGGGTTAGAAGAGGCTACAGGAGAGCCCGAGGAGGCCATGAGAAACCAATACCCACACTTGTTTATCGGTAAGATTTTTGAGGACGAAAATCCCTAAGGAGGAGAATTGTAACATCCCAAATTAGGGCCTAGTCGGAACAGTGGTTTTGAAACCACAAATGTAAGATAGAAATAATTGTTTTATGATTTTTATGAGGTCTATGATAGGCATGCATGCTTGTGTGAAAATTTCATGGAGAAATTCTATGCATAAAATGTCCAATTGAACTTTAAGGACCAAATTGAATAAGATGCAAAACTTGTGTTCTAGAAGCTTCAAGCATGAAATTGCTTTAGATTATAAATTAGAAGGTCCTAATTAGAATTTGACCAATTTCTAGAATTTTGGACAAAAATGGACTTGCATAAGAAAATTTTGAAGGAAAGGCCTTATGGGCATTTTGGTCAATTAGTAATTAAAAGAATAAAAAGGGAAAATTAAAGAAAAAATTGACTTATCTTCTTCATGTGACTGCCGAAATTTCTAAGCTCTCCATAGCTAGGGTTTTTGACATTTTCAAGCTCAATAGTAAGTGTTCCCTAGCCCGTTTTTAATGTTCTTTACATTTTTAAAGATCTCGTAGCTTGATTTACCTATTTCCACCCTTATTTTAATGTAGGGTTTATGTTTAATAATTTACCCATGTGTGACATGGATGTTCTTTGATGTTTAATGAAGGAATATGTGAGCTTGATGTGGGTTTAACATCTTTTACTAAGTGGTTTTGCATGAAAACACCTAAAAAGAACTAAATTGAAATAGGTGGGAAATTGAGTGATAAAAATCTATTTTTGATGAGTAACGTGGGCTACTATGAGTACAAGAAATATTCGGCTAGGCTTGGGTGGTAAAGGAAATAAGTATATTTCATTATACGAGTTTAGGGACTAATTTGCAATTTTGTAAAAGTTTCGGGGAAAAATTATAATTTTGTCAAATTGCGATTTATGGACTGATTTGGGCAATGTGGTAATTAAACAAGTGGAATTTGCTATTATAGATCAAGAAAAATGGAGTCTGGACCTAAACCGAAGGAAAAGCAAGGTTTTGGACAAAAACGTAAAGTTAGAAATATTTTGGGACCGAGGTAAGTTGTGTGTAAGTAATTCGACAATTTCATTATCGTGTATTTAATGCTTGATGTTATATGAAATATGTGTATATGCCCTTATGGAATTTGACTTGAAATGATTTGATAACAATTTGATGATAGTTTTGTATCTCGAAAATCCTGGGTGACCCTAAGGAATACTTAGGATTTGGATGTCATGACACCATGATTAACGAGATCTCGTGTATGACCATGTCTGGGACATGGCATCAGCATCGATACGCGATCCCGTGTAAGACCATATTAGGGATATAGCTTCAGCATCGATAAGTGATTCCGTACAAGACCATGTTTGGGACATGGCATCGATATGAGGTCCTGTATAAGACCATGTCTGAGGCATGGCGTCGACATTGATTCGAGACTTCGTATAAGACCATATTTGAGATGTGGCATCGATGTGTGGTTCCACGTAAGACCATGTCTGGGACATGGCTTGCACCCTATTTGGTGTATGATAATCTCGAACGTCCTTCCGTATTTCAAGTGGTTCAACGAGCCATTCAAGATCAAGGTTAAGAGATAGAGAAATATGAATAAGCTATGAGTAGTACAGGTATGTACGTAAACCTCATGAGTATGGAATTTGATTCTTGATGAAAAAATTAGTACGATTAAGAAAGAGTAAGATAAGTTGTGAAGTTCAATGACATTTATTGTTAATTCTTATTATGTCCATTGTGTGTAAATTGATAATGTGGTGGTAATTAGTAGCATGTTTAACTCATGAAATTGTATGATCTATTTTGTTTATTAGTTACATACAACTTACTAAGCTTTATGCTTACCCCATCTCTCTTTTCCCTTTTTCTTAGCATCGCCAAGCTAGCTCGAGGATCGTGGACATCGGAGCTCTAGTCACACTATCAATAAATCTTTTGGGGTATATTTGGTTTAATACATTTAAGTATGACATGTATAGGGGACTTATTATTTTGTTATACGTGTCATATTGGTTGGCCAAAGTGATGGCCCATATTGGTATACTAATTCATTTTGTATATGGCCATGAAGTATGGCTCATATTGATTATTGGGTTGTAATCCTAGATATTGATGCATGCATGAGATGTGTTGATACCTTTGAGGTGTGTGATGAGTTGGTTGTTGACAATGAATGATAGAATACGGAATCTATGCTTGATGGACAATTGATGTCACTTGGTTAGATTATAGCATGGTTTAAAATAAGGAATTGTTTTGAATGATCCTAGTAAGTTATGGAGTCCCAAATATGTATACTTTGACATGTAATTGTCACTCATGAGTTAAACTATGGATGTTTAAGTAACCCATTTATGCCATGATATTCACCATTGGCATATGAGAGTGTGCATGTGTAAGTGAGGGTGACAAATGGGCTTGAAAAATAGCCTCAAAGTTGCCCACATGGGTAGACACACGGGCATGTGTCTAGGACGTGTGTGACACACGGTCAGCCCCATGGGCATGTTGTCTGGCCGTGTGTCCCTTGCACCTTAGTTTTATAAGTCAATAGGCATGGTAGTAAACACATGGGCAGAGACACGGCCGTGTGCCTCAACTGTGTGGAAGACACGGCCTCGGGACATAGGTGTTTGCCTAGACCGTTTGAAGTCTGCACCTTAAATGATAAAATTAAATTCGCCACGTGGCCCAGCACTGTAACACCCCTTACTCGTGTCCGACGCCGAGACATGATACGAGGCATTATCGAACTTAAACGCAATAAATCATGCAAACCGGGCCATAAAATTTCATTCATATTTTGAAACATTCAATCACATACACATAGTCCCTTATTTGGGTCTATGAAGCCCAAAACAAACTTCAGGGGTGGTTTGGGACTAAACTATAAAATTCCGAAGGTTTCACATTACTTAGGAAATTTTTTTCATATTTTTGAGAGTCACACGTCCATGTGGCTCTAGACACGCCTGCATCCTCAGCCTGTGTAACTCTTTATTTATGACGTCAACAACCATTTAAGGGCACACGGTCAAGGCACACACCCATGGCCAGGGGCCGCGTCCTCCACACGGCTGGGACACACGGTCGTGTCTCTGCCCCTGTGGCCAAAACTTAAGCTATTTTCCACACCTTTTTGTCATCCTACATGCACACACACATACATGATACCAATGGCATTCAACACCCTCAATTATGAAACAAACATAACATTTACAAATCATCATACATATATTACCCCTTTCTCACATTAAACCAAGTCTAGACATACTATACCTTATTCATTTGCTTTTGCCAAATACCTTACCACTTATACTTTTATACCATAGTTATCATCATGCTAATTAATTCTAACTTATCATTAAGCATACATATTCTAGCCAAGTTATGTCTTTATAGAGTACCGACATTTCACATACATAGAACAATATGCTTGACTAAGACATTCCACACCAATTTCATATTCAATTAACATTATTATTTATTCTCACTTTATACCATTATACCATGGTTACCAACTTATCCATCTAACATCCATGTTCAAGGCATTATCATCTTATTACCATATTACACATTTAATTCATGATCATGACCACCTCGACTGGTCACAAAGCATACATTCAACACACGTAACATTTTACCAACCATGAATGGCAAACAAACATATTCACATCATAATTATTAAACATAACATGAATAGCTAGATTTACTAGTCATAATCAATATAAGCCACATCTCATGGCCATATACAATAGCTCAATATAGGCCAATACATTTGGCCAAATTATGATAACACATGTTATAAAACTAGGTTCCTATACATGCCACTCACTTGATATTTCTAACATATGTATCAATATTCCAAGGGTATTGGCTTGATAGTGTGAGACTGCCTCCGACGATCTCCAACCCCTAGCTAACCTGACAATAATAAAGGAAATGGAAAGGAGGGAGTAAGCTTAAAGTTTAGTAAGCTCGCATGAAAAATAATAAGCAATGTATTAATATGCTATTTTCAAATTCTCTCTATATATTCAAAGTCTAGTCAAGCTATTTTCTCAAGTCATACTCACTAAATTATTTATATCTGGAGCTATAAAACTCCAAATTAAGATCCGCTAATTTTCCCAGAAACTAGACTCACATATATTTTTATCATAAAATTTTAGAATTTTTGGTTTCGCCAATAAGAACAGTTTATTCTTTAAATTCATACTTATTTTGATGTCTAACAATTCCGACCTCTCTTCAATAAGAATTAATTATCTCATGGTACGAAACTCAGATAATGTTCCTGTCTATTTCTATTGAAAATAGACTCATTAAGGATTTTAAGCATATAAATTATAACCCATAATTATATTTTTACAATTTTTAATGATTTTTCCAATTCAGAACAGGGGATTCCAAAATCATTCTAACCATTTCTCAATAAAATTCAAATATCACAGAATATGAAATTCTTTTGCTTCTACCATTTCTTTTATGTGAAAATAGACTCATTCGTATTTAATTTCATATCTTTTTCAACCTCTAATTCAATTTCCACCATTTTTGGTGATTTTTCAAAGTCACATAACTGCCGCTGTCCAAAATTGTTTTATTACAAATTTCACTCTTACATAATCTCATTTACTCCATTTCATCTTATCGAAAATTCGATCAACTATCGAGCACATTGCTCATAAATTTTCACACACATATACCTGCACTTATTCATCACATAGTCATATTCATTTACACTTAATCATTACATGATCACATGTATTTTCACTTAGTCAATTTCCCGTTGAACTCATCGGAATAATAATGAGATATCACGATGCTTGGCTGCACATATTACCACCCTTGTAACTGAAGCTATCTGGTGCACATAGTAGCTTGCACTTAGTACTACATCTGTGACTAAAACCGTCTCTTACACATAGTGACCTGCACTTAGTACCACATATGTGATCGAAGCTATTGGGTACGCATAGTAGCCTGCACTTAGTACTACACATGCGACCTAACCATCTGGTACACGTAGTAGCCTACACTTAGTACTACACACGTGACCTAAAACTAGCCTGCACATAGTACTACACATGTGTTCTCACAACGGATCATTCGTATCTTTTCTATTCCGAAGGTCCAATCGGGAAATTCCTCACTTTTCAACATTTTACCAAATCATGCTTAATCAATTTAAATTCATAATTTACATTAAGTGATCATTCAATAAACAACCACATCTCATATAATAACAAAATATTATATCATAAGTAAAAACGATATATTATTTACATACAAACTTACTCATTTCATTTAAATGTCATTTTCCATTAAATTTCCATTAACATCAAATCAATACAATCATAGTAAGATATATTTCATGTATAATAATAATAACATGAATAACATGCTTATTAAATCACACGAACTTACCTCGACACTAAAATAGCAAAAAGGGATCTAACCACTGGTTTCCCAATTTTCATCCATTCTAGGACCAATCCTCATTTTTCTTGATGTATAATATCACATTTAGTCTAATTATTAGTCACATTATTTAATGTGATCCAAAAATCATATTTTGGAAAAATTACATTTCTGCCCCTAAATTTTGTCAAAATTACACTTTTTCCCCTAGGCTCGTAAAATAATTTTTATTCAATTTCCTCACTCTTTAAGCCTAGCCAAACCATTTTAATAACTATAGAAAACTACAATTCTCATAAAAACACACTTTTATGACAATTTTTATAACTTTTACAATTTAGTCATTTTTAGCATTTTCACCGAAAATTACTTAGTAAAAGTCATTTCTCCAACCATAAACATGCATAATCTACCATTTAACATCAAAATGAACAAATTTATAACATGTTTCAAACCCTATACCTTCATCATAACTCAAATAAATGGTAGAAATAGGTAAATCTTGTTACGAGGATTTCAAAAACGTAAAAATCATTAAAAACGGGGCTAGAACGGACTTACAATCGAGCTTGGAAGCTTGAAAAACCCTACCTATGTCTTCTCCATGCAAGTTTAGGTCATGGGGTTGAAGATGGACAAAAATTGGCTTTTAATTTTGTTTTTAATTCATTTTAATTACTAAATGACCAAAATGCCCCTAACTTAAAAATATTCTATTTCACCCATTTCATGTCCATTTTTGTCCAAAAATTAACCAATAGTATAATTATCATTTAAGGACCTCCAAATTAAAATTTCATAACAATTGGACACCTCTAGCATGTAGAACTCAACTTTTACACTTTCTTACGATTTAGTCCTTTTAACTAAATTGAGTGCCCAAACGTCAAAATTTCTGGACGAAATTTTCACAAAAAAATTCCATAGAATTGTAAACCATAAAAAATATGATAAAAATGAATTTTATTTCGTCGGATTTGTGGTCTTGAAACCACTATTTTGACTACGCCCTAATTCGGGATGTTACAAGCACAGCTGGCGTCATAAATAGAGAGCTACACGGGTTGAGGACACGGGCGTGTGAAATCCACATGGCCTATCCACACGAGCGTGTGACTCTTCCAACTTGGAAAATTTTTCCTAAGTGTTGTAAAATTTTTAGAAGCACTCAATTTAGTCCTAAACCGCCCTTAAAGCATGTTAAAGGCCATGTGGACCGTAAAAGGGACATTGTGTTTATGTTTGAATGTTTTTAGGATTGGATGAAATTTGTATGGCTCGATTTGTGTTAAAGTATATGTCAAATACCGGTAATACCTCGTACGTTATCTCGACGTAGGATACAGGTAAAGGGTGTTACAGGGAATGTATACAGGTAGTTCGCTTGAGGACGTAAAAATGGAAACTAGTATCGGGCCCATGATTGCAGTAGTAAAAGACAACTACCAATTTTGATTTTTCCTAGTTCCGTCGCTCGACACATCTCCCGGTATACAAGTAGTTCGCTTGAGGACGTAAAAATAGAAACCAGTACCGGGCCCATGATTGCAGTAGTAAAAGACAACCACCAATTTTGATTTTTCCTAGTTCCGTCGCTCGACACATCTCCCGGTACAATGTCACCGACATAACAGACCCCCAACTGAGTTTGTCCGCTCTTCTAAAATAAACGAGTTTTAGCAACCACCTTAGATGGACGAGATTTCATGACTTATTCGGCATCAGGATAACCCTAATGATCTACAGGATGTACGCTCGAGCGTGTCGTTCTCTTTCGACTTTAGTCGAATCCTTATCTAGCCCTACGAAAGTTCTTTGTATCCAAGTAATTTTGATTTGACCTCCGTAAATCGTCTCTAGAACTGAACCCAAAAGTCCATCACATGCAACTCCCCAATCAATAGACTAAATAGACCCGGTGACTATCGACCCATCCACCGGTAACCCCAACTATAAATGCACGTCCTCTAAAGTGATAGTACACTTGCTGTATGGAAGATGGAATATGTGCGTCTCGGGTCTCCACCTCTCTTCCAACATGCTTACGAGTTTTAGGTCCAACTTACACCCCTAGCCGACAAGGGCCACGTGCCAAAAACTGGCTTCTTTCAAGTATGGTTCGATCAATAGTGATGGAGGACCAGGTAGATTACGAATATGACATTGTAAAATTCGATCTTTTATCTATTTACATAAAAAATATAAAAAAATAATTTAAAATATAACAAAAAATTAAATAAGACTGAAATTTATTAAAATTTATTCTTACCATTTGCAATTGATTGACGGAGATGTGCTTGTCATCAAAATGGATTAGAGATCCGACCGTTGCTAATTATATAGAACACAAATTAATTTTTAATAAAAAATATTTCTTGAAAATATTAATAAAAAATCAAATAAAAAATAGAATTTAGATAGAAATAGAATTTTAGTAAAAAAATTTAAGAGAGATTTTTTAGAGTGGTTTGAGAAATTTGATAGATTTTTTAGAGAATTTTGTGAGAAATTAGTAGGTGGGGGGTTTATAGTTTTTTTTTTACTGTTTGGGGGGGGGGGGTAAATGACTATTTAAAATAACCATTGGAAATTTATCCGTTTGGGGGGGGGGGGGGGACACACTATGTTGGACGAGTTTTTCGTTAATGCTTCCGGATGGAAGAGTTTTACTGGTCACCCGCAAAAAGCACTTCCAGTTGAAAGCGTTTTTCTGAGTTTTCCATGAAAACGTTTCCAGTTAGAAGTATTTTACCAAAATCCATTCTCGTAAATTTTCAAAAATTTAGCCTATTTTCGTAATTTTTTAAAAAATGGCTTTTTTGGTAATTTAGTCAAAATAAAGCCTTTTTTCTGTAATATGATATGACTTACTCTTTTAAAAATGTAAGTCATTTTTCGAAAAAAAATTCGAAAAAGAGCTCCTCTATAGGTAATTTTATTTTTTATATAAAAAGTAATTTAAATCAAGTTTAATATTATATTGATAATAAATTTTATTTTTAAAAATATTTAAAATATTAATATAAAATATTATATTTTTCAATATTATTAAACATACATATTTAATTATTTATATTTAGTCATATAATAAATTATTAATATAATTTATTATTTTAATAAATTATTGAATATTTCAATTTTATTTTAATAATAAATTTGAAAAATAATAAATTTAAATATATTTTAATAATAAATATTTATTACAACTATAAATATAATAAGAATAATTTTTGTAGTATAAATGTTAAAATATGTCATAAGTCTACGTACTCTTCACAAATTTGTAATTTAGTCTTCGTAATTTTATTTTCAAGAATTTAGTTCTTCTACTTTTCAGATTTGAAAATCAAGTACAATTGCTGACATTGTTATTTTTTTTATCAATTTTGTTGATGTCACATTTTTAAATAAAAAAAATACTTACTTGCAAAAACAATGTAAAATATAAATGATGTTGCAATGAACCTAAATTTAACAAAATATTTTTAATATATGCAAAAACAATGTAAAATATAAATTTATAGATATAAAATAAAATCAATTAAACAATGAAAAGATAAGAAAATCTCAAATGTATGTTTATTTTATTGAAAATAACTTTTATGAAATATTTTTAAAAAATCTATCAAACAAGAGAAAATATTTTATACAGATTCATCTAAACATCAGAATATAGTAACTTTTCTAGGAAAGTAAGTCATTTTCAAGAAAGCATATTCCGAAAGCCATTTTCAGTAAAACAAGCAGACCCTTAGTCCTTTGATTTTTCCTCTTATTCATTTTGGTCCTCAATCACCAATTTATTTTACTATTTAATCCTTTCCTCCTTTTGGGTATTTTCACTTTTGACCATTCAATTTTTTCATATTTTGAGCCTATGAATTTTGAATGTTTACACTAAGGCCACAACACTTTTTCACATTTTTATGATTTAGTCCCTAAAATTAATACGTCATGTCATACTTCTTGATTCAACTTTCTTTTTCATTCATCAACTTTCTCTTTCATTAATTTTAACATTATTCACTAAGAATCTATCACATATGCTTTTTGAATTTACATTGTTTTACGACTGAGGGGTTTTTAGGATGTTGCATTAAAAAAATTCTAATGTTACGGCTAAAAAGTATGTTGTAAAATTTACATATTATAAAAAGTGTTACAATATAATTAATTATAAAAATTTATAGCGAAAAAGCATGGATAAAAGTTATTTGCATGTCAATGCTATATATATTATAAAAAATATACTTATTGATAAAAAAATATAATTTTTTGTCATAACTTTTTTTATAAAAAATACAATTCTAAAATTATGGTAAAAATATATTTTTTATAAGAAGTGTTATGAAAGCAATTAACCACTTTATAAAATATTTTCTTAAAAAAGTTATAGATTTTATACAAAATGGTTATAAACTAATATAAGTCTTCCTCCAAATTAGTTGTATATAAGTTTTTATAATTAAAACTATAAACTAGATTGTTTGCATCGTAAATCCAAATATTATGTGGTAGATGCTAGTTATGCAAATACAAAAGGTTTTCTTGCACCATATCTTTGGGTTATGATACTATTTGAGAGAATGGAGCCAAACACAAGTACTAGAGACAACTCACGAACTCTTTAATTTGAGACATTTCTAACTTTAAAATGTGGCTGAGAGGATTTTTTTTGTTCTAAAAAAATTCTCATATTAACAATATCACCTCGGTATAACATAAAAAATAAAGTTAAATTGTACTAGCATATTACATACTTCATAACTTCATTCTTAGGTGGAATTGGAATGATTCATACTTTACATGGAAAAATGACATCTTGATAATCTTTATGGTACATATTCAAATGATGAAGAAGTTGGTTAAAGATTAACATATGATGATAATGAACATATGTTAAATGTTAAAAAGGTAATAACCTAAAAAATATGAAATACTAGAGCGGTTAGATAAACTGAACAAACTTTGTTTGTGTTTAGTACGTTTAATAAAGGAGTCTCAAAATCTTATTCATGTTCATTTATTCAATTTAATAAATAAACAAAAAAAAGAATTATCCATGAAACTCTCTATTCATTTATAGCCTTAGCCATAATGTTTGGGACTTAAATGTGTGTTCCCCAATGATGGGGAAGCTATGTATTTATAGCATGGTGGTCGAGTTTGTTTCAGTACCGATTGATACACTTTGTTTCAAACATAAATCGGAGCAATACAATATAGGTTTCATTTCGACTCAAGTTTTGACCTATCTCGCTTGTACTGACATATTTCGGCCTGTTTTATCTATTTCGATAAAAAATGATGTACCAATGAAACTTGAATTGAAACTTGAAAGATAAAAGAATGAGTAAAAGAACCACTAAAGAAGAAGCTACAAGAAGAGAAGAGAAAGAAGAGAAGAAGAAAGAAAGAAAATTAAAATCTCAAAAATCGAGGTTATGAAAAAAACCTCACATTCAAAAAGTTGAAAAAATGAGTAAAAGTATAATGTTAAAAAATTAACCTGAAACATTAGGTCAATTACTAGTTATGGGTTTTCACTAGGCTAAAAAATAATATTAATTTAATCTATAATTTTAATTTAAATAAGAATTATGTTATATTTTTCAAAAATATCTATATTGATAATAGTTAAAAATGTTAATAAATAAAAAAATAATTTTTAAATAAAATTTTTATTAATAATTTTTTATGTAAAATATTTTTGTATTCATTATTAATAAAAATAGTAGTATGATATATTGACCTTTACATGTTGGTGCACAAGTCAACCGAACACCAACTTAGCTAGAGAAATCATGAAAATGTTCTTTCATAACTAAAACAAGTTATATTATTTGATGGTACTTTTGTCTTTTCATTTTAACATAAAATAATAAAATAAAAACATGCATATGATGGAATTTGAGTACATGCCAATTAGATTGATAAAACTTTAAACTTAGCACCGAACCAAATCTTCATTTTAATATGTTTATATACATTTTTATTTTAATATGCATAGTTTATTATCTCCATTAGTTGTATTTATTAATAATGCAGTTAATTGAGTTGGTGTCATAAGTCAACTCAACACTATGATAAGGATGCGTGCGGAACAAGATCTTAAGTTTGTCCAAGTCGTGGATTTAGCCTAGGGCTCTAGACGAACGAGGAAATCCGGGTTTCAAATCAACCTGAAATGCAACAATCCAAGTTAGATATAATTGAATAAAAGGGAAACAAGTAAACAAATTGAATATTCGCACTCCAAGTGTGGCGGATCTGAGCTTAAGGCGTGTAGTAGTGAATTATCTGTTTGGCGAAGTGTAATCCACCCAATTTCTTCTTTAGGAAAATATGTATGGGCGTATAGTAACTACCGTATAAGTAAGAGAAGATTCTACTTCAGGTTATTTAAAGAAAAGGATTGTGCTAAACGAAAAGGTAATTAGCATGAGTTGTCACCAAATGTATACTACGCCTTGTTTGTCTGGGTACAGTGCTAGTTAGATTGTAAAGTAACCTAGTTAAGAACCAACTGGTTTGACTGATCTAATATATACACTATGCAAGATTCTCATTTATATTTTTTTCGAAAATCTGTAGGCCATTAAGAAGGACAAACTTTGAATTGAGTGACACTTGTTAGGTTCTACTAAGTAGAATTGAGTTGTATATATATGTGTGCAAGAAAGGCTCTGAAAGGGGGTTCTTACTTCTTCAAAATACTATTCTCTGATTCATTTTCCTCAAATCCACTTTCATCTCTTCTACATTCTACACTGGAAGCAAAGGTTCTTGATTTAATTAATGGATATTCCAATTTCGAGTAAGTATTATAGCTTTGCATGTTAAGCTGTAAAAGAGTATGTCTGTATGAGGTATATGAACATAAGTTGTAAGTACAAGACTTTGCATGAAGGTTGTCATTGATTGATATGATAATAATTAGTATGTAAAGAAGTTTTAATGGTGACCCTATGTTCTTTAAGCAGTTATTACTGTTGGTTTGAGAAGGATGACTGAGCTTGGAGCTTCGAACTACAGTAGGTGAGTATTAGGTAAGTCTCTGTCCTAACTCTTATAGTATATCTAAATAATAATGATATTTCTAATAAGTGGTAAGTGTAAGAAGCATAATAAAATAATATATGTGTTATGATGATATGTATGAAGAAGTTTTGTCAAAATAGAATGTTGAAGGATAAGTATGCAGGTATAGTTTGATTTAGAAAAGATACGAATCAGTCAGAGATGTGAATAAATCCGAGCAAGTGAATGTTGTGTAAATGTCCCTCTGTTATGCCTCTGGTAGGGCAGTTATTGTAAACCAGATTGGCAAATCACGATAAGAAAACAAGTGTAAGATTATGAGGTTGAAACCTATGACATTGTATGAGATGAAAATACTCATGGTGTAGCCTTCAATAAAAATGAAAACTGGAATGACAGATCACGATACATGAAAATGTGTAAGTTTATATGTGATGCCTACTCGTATTCATGAATTCGATTACAAGACGCTGAATTTCCTGATCGTCTAACTTTCATATTGTCTCGATTTGGAATTCAAAGTGGAATTGTGAATAATAGAAACTAGGCTAATTAAAATAACAAAAAGGGTTTTGATTGATTGACTTGCACGAATCTAACACTTAGAAAAGAACCAACGATATAAATGATCGTGACCCGATTTCTATATAGTGAAATAACAAACAAGCCCTTGGAGAAGTAAACTGTGACATGCTATTTAGCAAAATAGGAACCATCAGTATGTTAGAACGCCACACTTCAGGACAAAAAAAAGAAAAGAAGTGATAAGTTTAAATGAAATAGGTTTGATGCCACAAGAAGTACCTTGATAAGTCCAAGTAAGTTTGATCAAGAACAATGAGATAGAATTCTTGCATAAATTCAAAATTATTTATTAGATTACAAAGGGTTTTTTCATAAATTATTTATAGGCAGTATTGTGACTATTCAAATGCCTATGTGAAACCTTTCATCTTTAGAATTAACTAAGGTTATTGCAAGCTTTAATTTCATTTTGAACTCATGTAGGAAATCCAATGGTCATGTCTCTTCACTTGATTCTGGTGTAGATGAAAATGCATGGTTCTATTCCTTAACGAAGACTAAATGTGTTCTTAATTTACTTAATTGATATCCCTTCATCTTCCTTGAAACTGAATCATAAAGCTTGTGTAACATCCTCTTAAGATGGCGTCATAATGAAGGTTAAAGACTCCAAAACTGATCAGACTTGAAGAGTCTCTTTTTGATCCATGAACAACCTCCTTAATGTTCTTTTTAAAAGCTTTGAAACTGTCCAATTTGAAAAGTCTTTAGTCATTTGAAAAGTTACCTACAAAATAGATAATTAAGCATTAAACAATAACTAAAACACTCATAAAAACAACATATTTAATAACACTCATGCACTTAATTGAACATGCAACTTAAACCATACCTAAACTTTATTAACAAAGTGAGATGTTTTAATGCATGACTTATTTAATATGAAGAACATATAACACAAGTATTAAAGGATGCTAGTGTATTAATGCAAAACATTAAACAAAGATGCATTTAATAAATAAGACATTTAATGCAAGTTTCTAAAGATGCCACTGTATTAATGCAAGACATTAATCAAAGATGCATTTATCCAACAAAACACTTAATAATGCAAAACATTAAATAAAGATATATTTAACAAATACAAACATAATTAAAACTGAAACATTAGTTCAAATTAAACAAATTACCGCATACAAAACGTTGCATTGACTTGGAACGTTATCTTGAGTCCAATAGGAATTGGACTTCTCATGTTCGGCTCAAATTTGCTGAATTAGGCCCATCGTCGCCTCTTTAAGCTTCTCAGATATAGCACACGTTATAGGCTTGATGGAAAATTCAATTGGATCATCTTTTGAAGCAGACAGCTTGGAGCTTGGTCCACTTGATGAGCTCGAGTGCACTTCAATCGTTCCGGTGCATGTATTAATGCGGTTGAGACCCATGGCAAGATATCATTGTAACAACAATTTTCAGTGAAACCAAAACAGTGGTTTCAGGACCACAAATCCGAGTCAGAAAGAAAATTTATTTTAATATTATTGCATGAATTGCATTATGATAGAAATGATGTATAAAAATTCATTAAGAAAATTTTACCTATTTCATGTTTAATTCTGGAAAGGACCAAATTGCATAAAATGCAAAAGCTAAGTTCTAGTAGCTATAAGTATCAAATAGCTATGGAATTCAAAACTTGAGGTCCTTATATAGTAATTAGACCATTAAGAAAAGTTACTAGATATTTTTGGTGAATCATCCATGGAAAATTAAAAAAAAAAAGAAAAAGGACTAAATTGGAAAGTGGAAAAATTAAAAGATGATAATAAAATTAAATAGAAAATATCATCTTATTTTCATTATCTTTCCCAAATTAAAACATAGAAACCCTAAGAAAGAGAAAAATGTTCAAACAAACTTTCTTGGCTTGATTAGGTAAGTTTTCTTGTCTCGTTTTTAGTAATTTTTATATTTTTGAGTTCGGAATAGCTTAATCTATCTATTTTGGCGATTAATTTGTAAAGATATCAAAGTATAAATTTTTTTCCATGGATGTAAATGCTAAAATTTTGAAATTTATGGTAGAAAATGAAAGGTTGTTAATAGATAAACAACTTTTACAAAGAGAATTTTCATGAAATTGTGATTTAGGGACTAAACTGAAAAATTGTAAAACCCATGGAAAAATTTTGATTTTTGTGAAATTCATGGGCTGTTATTAAGACATGTAAAAATCAGGTAGGCTTGGAATAAGGATTAAATTGCATGAATTTTATTTTCCGAGCCTAGGGATAAAATTGTCATTTATAAAAAGTATAAAGGCAAAATAGTAATTTTGCCTAAGTGAATTGAGTTCAATTGAGTATGAAATAAATTAAATTGATGTTAAACTCATTTATATAGATTCAGAAAACTCAAAAACGAAGTTAGATCGATGAAAAGAAAAAGTGCTGGATTAGTAGATTTCTGTATACAAACAAGTAACGAGGTAAGTTCGTGTAACTTAATCGTATGTATTAATATGTTTGAATTGAACATTGTATTTATGTGAATTTCATAAATGTTTAATGTATGAAATTAATCACATACCTGATATTGCTCGATAAATGATAAATTTCGTTTGAATAATGAAATGTGATGGATACAATATTTTTCTGTATTGATTATAGTCCTGCATATGTTGCGGACATTATAGCTCGGACGAGCATCCTGTTAAAAGCCTTCTCGAGCATTCCTGTTACATGGTTCTTGCGAGCATCCTGATCAGTAATGATCCTACATGTGTTACGCACTACCGCAGCTCTTTGTGAGCATCCTGTTAAATGATTCGATTAGTTGTGATCCAGCATTTATTGCGGAGACAAACACAACTCTTCATGAGCGTCCTGATATAAGCTCTTATGAGCTTCCTGATATGGCTCGTTTGAAACTTCCTATTATACTATCCGGAGCTCCCTGTTAATAACTCTTCGGAGTTACTTGTTAAGCTCAATGAGCTTCCTGATCTAAACTTTTATGAGTTTCCTAATTTAGCCCGATTAAGCTTCCTGTTACATGGCTCACATGAGCATCCTGATATATGGCTCGAGAGTGTGTTTCCTGATTATGTGCCCTTATGGGTACCCCTGAACATGAGTTGACAGATCATTTATTTGTATACCTCAAGTATACTACCTGAGTATCCATCGACATTTCAATAATTCAACAGACAAAATTTATAATGTTAGAAAAATATAAGAACTAAATGGATTATATCTCTAAAATTTCTAGAATACTTGTAAATCTATGTTTGATGAGCTCATCTCTGTTTTCCTGAAATTCATGTGAATTACATGACTAACTGTTTTGATGAGTATATATGATTAGACAATTGGGAAAAACGATTGGATACATGTTTTATATGATAATCTTAAATGTAAATACATGGTAAGTTAAATTCCTGTTATACGAGCTTACTAAGCAATAAATGCTTACTCTATTTTATTTTCCTCTGTTTTATAGTACTCAGAAGCTCGTAAAGGTTGGAGATTGGTCGGAGCATCATCACACTATCCTCTAGCTCGTTTTGGTATAAATAGAAATCTCACCTTGGTGTAATGACATGTATAGGCTAATGATAATAAATGAGGGTATGTAAATGTTTTGGTTGTATTTAGCCATTGGAATGGCTAGTGATAGTAAATTTGATGCATACTTATGCATGAGATTTATTTTAATTAGTATATGAATGTGTTTGGTTTAATATATTAGATGCAATTAAGTTTGGGTAAGTATATAATTTTAATGTAAAGATGATACTTGAAAGCACGAGTAAACGTGTCATGCATAAAACTTGATCATTATATTGATTTATATGCCTTGAATTGGTTGGTGAATATATTGAAGTGTTGTTGTAGGTACAAGGTAAAAAGGATGAGAAATAAGGCTTGGAAAATGACCTTATTCTGTCCACACGGGTAGACACATAGGCATGTGTCTCAACGGTGTGTGACATACGGCCATGCGCACGGGCGTGTGGTTTGGCTGTGTGTCCCCTACATCTTAAAAATTGAGAAATAGAATGCTCAGGATTGGTCACACCTGTGTCTCAGCCGTGTGAACTATACGGCCTAACACACGGGCATGTGCCTTAGCTGTGTGAATCCTGCACCTAATTTTTGAAAATTAAATTATCCACATAGCCTAGCACATGGACGTGTGGCTGACCGTATGACCCAAGTCAGTAGCTATCCTAATTTGAGCACGAGCTGGACACCGTCGTGTGCCTCACATGTAATGCCCATACGGTCTAAGACACGGGTGTGTCACATGGCCGTGTGGGCATTACAGCCTGACCACACGGGCGCGTGTTCCCTACACCTAAGCTAAATTTTGAAATTTTGCGAAAATTTCTCTGAGTTCCCGATTTAGTCCTGACTTGTTTCTAATGTATAAATAGGACTTCGAGAGTCTATTTAAGGGACAACATGATTGAATTATGAATTGTTTCAAATATCAATAGTAAATACATGAATTAATTGTATTTGTTCTGTAAACTCTGGTAATGCTCTGTAACCTTATTTTGACAACGAATATGGGTTAGGGGGTGTTACAATCACTGTATAAATGTTCATGGTGTAGCTTCCAGTAAGATGCAGACTGGACTGGTAGATCACAGTACATGAAATTTATGTATCCATGAAGGAGAAACCATGACACCTTCTGTGAAAGTCTAATAAGCACGTGATTATGTATGTCGCCTTTGTGGCATATTCTGTATGTTGCCTTTATGTCGTACTCTATATGTTCCCTTTATGGCGTATTCTGTTTGGCTCTTGTGGCGTACTCTGTTAAGTTTGTATGGTAGAATGTGATTATCTACTATGGTAATTTGTACTTTTGAATATGGGCGCATTCGTAGCTATGAGAGATACAAGAATTTTGTCAATTTGAGTTCGTTTGTGTTATGTAGTGCTGAAATCTGAGCATTTGATATCCGTCATATTTGAATAGAATTATGTCTTACTCTGCAATCTTATTGAATTTGAGCTATTTGTTATTTTGGATAGATGTGGGTAATTATTCTAAATAATCTAGATAATCCCTTATCAAGACAAACATGTATTGAGTTTGAACTAGAAAATGATTTGATTTAGTAAACTGATAGTATGTAATTCATTATGGGAATCCGCCAAATGTGTAGGTTTGTATGAAGTGGACTCTGAAGATATATTCTTTTGCAGAGTACTTTTGTGGTTTTAAGAGAAATAAGGGATAAATATAATTTCTGGAAGGATCGTAAGTTAGTTTGGTAGTTAAGAGCTAAGACTAGGATAATTGGTGTGTAAGAGTAAGCTTGAAATTATGAAAGTATTCGCTGAAAGCAGAAGTATGATGTTAAGTGTAAGCCTGGAGGGAATAAGTCAAGAGTGCACCAAGGTTGCATATTGTAGATGAAACATATTGTAGAATTACGCCTAAGATTTTTTTTAACTTCTGTGATGTTAGTGTGGTGAAATATAATTGATGTAATAATTTTATATTTAAATACTTTTTTTCGTTTCTTTGATATTATGTCCTTAAATAAAATGATAAGAAATATGTTTTAACTAAACTGTTTTGAAATTTTAGCTAAGAGTTTTGTGGAGTAACACCCAAGATTCGAGCTTGGTAAATCGGGTCGGGTTGAGGGCGCTACAAAACAAGTAAACTGAATTGAAAAATTAGGGTTCTTAAGATTTCAAGTCGGTTTGATAGAGAAGGCCTGTTCTTGATGAATTTGGAACAATTCCAGGTTGCCAATTAAGAGGGAAAACAATCAATTAGAACATATTTGAAAGAATAATGATTAAAATCGAATGAAATTAAAAAAAAAAGATTAAAAAAAGATTTGGTCAACCAAGAACAATGAAAAAGGTGTTTAGAGTGAGTTGAGTCATTCTTGTTGAAGTAGAAAACTACCGAATGGATATCTAAACAAAAGAAAGAAAGAAAGAAATAGTAGTTGAACAAAATTGAATGAATAAGAAACCTAAATTGAAAAAAAGGGAAGAGCGACAGGAAAAGAGTTAAAGAACGATCAAATTAGAGTTTCTTAAGTGAGAAGAAATTATTCTTAAACTTCAAAGAGACCCCTAGTCAGATCTAAAAACAAGAAAATAAAATAATTTATTAGAACGAAGAATTAAGTGAAATAATAACTGTTTTATAACAAAAACATTCAAAATAGCAAGAAAAAAAAAGAAAAACTCTTATTTTTAAATGATTATTGACTTAAATAAATTTTTTTAAATAATTTATTAATATTTGTAACTTTTTAAATTTTAATAATTAAAATATGAATTTACTAACAATTTAGTAATGTTGAATATTTACCTTAAATTTATAAAACTATATTAAAAAAAATAAAACATTTCAAATGGTAGTCATCCATCATCGCCTGGGATGTCTATACTTATCATAATTAGTCTCCATGTGATGGGATGTCAGTACTTATCATAATTACTTTCCATAACTTCAAATAATAATATAAGAATATGATATGATTGATTATTATATAATAAATACAATTTTTGTTTAATAAAATGCAAAAAGTGTTGGTCATTTTCTTGATGGTTTAATCCTAATCGTGGGTATTGATTGAAGAATAAAACCAATAATTATATCAGATCTATGAACAACCTTTTAATTGTGGCTGTGGTTTCTTCTTCCTTGTGTGAGCTCATTTCTGCAACATAGGACTGCTACAATGCATATAGGGGTGTTCAAATTTTGAATAAAATTAATTTAATCAATCAAACTGAATTAATTTGATTAATCGATTAGTTAACCGATCTAATTAAATCAAAGGTCAAATAATAATTTTTTGAAAATTTGATTTACGGTTAATTCAATTCGAAATCGATTAATTAACTAAATTAATCAAACTTAATAATTAATATTATATAGTAACCCATCAGGCCACTACCCACCTAGACCCAAGGTCCAAACACTAACCCACTCCTAAATAAACTCAATACACTAAAAGTAAACCCAAACACTAACTTAGGCCCTAAACATAAAATTTTAATTCCTCATAAACCTAAAGACATTGCACATGGTAATACACCAGCCACCAGGTCTCAAAATCTCACAAACTCAAAAATCCTTAATATAAAATCTCCTAAGTCCCAAAATCCCTAGTGCTAGTCACCACCATCCGGCGTCCACTAGTCACACCGTCCGTCGTACACTAGGTCATTGACGTTCATTTGCCACCGATTTCGACTTCACCCAAAATCCCTAACCCAACGCAGTGACCGGTGGCGCATCTCCAATTTCGACTTCACTCACCATCATCCAACACTCACCTCCGATTTTTCAAGTGTTTTTTGTCAAAGGTTTTTTTACTAAAATGGATTTTTGTGCTACTTTTTTATTTAAAAAAATCATTCTTGGATATTTCTGCAATTTTGCTGCCGCTTCTTTATTCTCAACGTGTGTTTGTGAATGTAATTTAGTAGAAAGGTTACTGATTATATCTGCTTCTTCTTTGTTCTGCAATTCCTGGACTTTTCATATCTGCAGGTTACTAACCATGCACCTCAAATACAAATCGAAACTTTACATTCATCTTTGGATGTTCCTAATTTTAATGATAATAGCAATCCAATGTTGATTTCATACTATATATGTGTTTATAAAAAGTAAACGTCGACAATGGCAATATAGAACGATCACAAAGTAAAAAGAAAGAAAAATAAGAACACACAGGCTTTACATGATAACCCTTTCGGGAAAAATCACGGGTAAAGGAGAAGAAAATTTACTAATGTTGAAATTCGAATGATTCAAGAGAAGTTTCGACTTATAAGTTGAAAAATCTTATTCTAATCAATGTCAAATAGAAGTAGTGTAGTAAGGTTGAAATACCTTATTCTAATCAATATCAAATAAAAGAAATATACTTCTATACGGAGGAATCCACTCGTGCTTAATAAGGATCTGTCGCACCCTCGGTTGCAGCCCCAACCCAATTTTATGCTTGATAAGGATCTGTGGCAGCTACAACCTTCGGGCTTCCTATTTTGCCAATGTATTTTATTTATTTAACAGGAATTTGGGTCACATAACTCTAATAATATTAAAATAAATACATAATATTATCCAAAATACACTCAAAACATTGAAAAAAATGATAAACATTGAATAAGATGTTGTGGAAAAATTTCTGAATTAATCAAAATATTTCGTTTCGGTTAACGGTTAACAGATTAAAAAGTTCAATTAATTTGATTTATAGTAGTTTGATTCGGTTAACTATTTGAACATCCCTACTTACGAATTCTTAAACATCCAGATGAACTCTTTTGAATACGGAAAGGTTGGCAAGTGGAGGCTTGTTTTAAACCTGCATTTCTTGAATCCCGAGCAAAAGAGGCAATGGTAACGAAGGACAAAATTGACAAGGAAGAAGAAAGTAGTTGTCGCCTATAAAACGAATCAAACCGACAAACCATGTGTTTAGGGAACTCCGTCATGAGGTCAGGCCGATAGAAATGTGGTTGCCCAACAACTGAAAACACCATGAATTCAAAAGCTAAAATACCCATTCCATAAAACCTTTTCCATATTCACGTACAATAAAAACACACCCCCAAACACCAAATGGGTTATTTGCAAATTGTAAAGAGTCACATGGCTGAATTGAAAGGCAAATAACACCAAGATAGAGACTGAGAGAAGCGTGGGTAAACCTTTTCTTTGTGGGGGTGTAGGACATACTATACTTTTGCATTTACTTTTTAAATTATTATTTTTTTGTGTAAAAATATATGTTCAAAAAATAAGTTTGGATAATAAAATAATGTCTATTTTTTAAATGAATTAGGTCTTAAGGTCCAGCTTGAATTTGCAAAAAAAAAATATATATATATATTATTTTGCCATTAATTTTTTATTATTTTTGTTATCATTTCACTATTATATTCTATTATTTTATTGTTTTTTTATATTATATAACTTTTGTTTTATTATTAATTATTTTAGAAGTATTTGCTTGTTAAATTGCATTTAGTTTAGAGTTATTTAAGTACATATTTTTTTTAATTTTTTCCTATTTATTGGAGAAATATAAAAAAATTAATAAAATCGAGCCAGACTGAATTCAAATTTTAACATTTTTATCTAGATTGAACTAGATAAAATTTTAACATTTATATTCATCACTATAGTAACTAATTCTTTCACTATGATGCTTTTCAACAAAGTAAATAGTTGAAAAATATGCTTTACTTCCTGTAAAGGATGGGATTGGTTTTGGTTTTCATTTGCAAGAAACAACACAATAGTTTGGGCCAGCTTTTTGCAGAATTCGATTTAATTCATTTCAGATGTCGACTGCAGACTCCATGGATGGGAAGAGCCAGCAAGCAAGGTTGCCCGCCTTCATTTTTCTTTTCCCTTGTTTTCTTTCTTTCTTTTTTTTTTTTTTGTTGTCATAATAGTTAGATTATGTTACTTATTTCTCACATCCAATGAACAATCAGATCTTTCGACCCAATGGATGGCGATAGCACAATGCAGCAAAAATGAATGCAGGTGGCTCTCTTATGCAAGGCTTTTAATCCACAAATTTAGTTGCTCATTAGAAAGAGAAACTTCACTTCCACCAAACAAAATGATTACTGCAACTAATTTGGTTTCTTATGTACACAATCTTCAGAGGGAGGAGAAGGATTGACATAATTTTGTAAATGAAATAACAAATGAAAGAATCACTTTTTTTTTTTAAAAAAAAGGAAAAAAAACCCCTATATTTCCCTTGCTTCATTCCCTTGGAAAGTGTATGAGCTCATGTCATTCCATGACACGAAGCATTTTATCTTCTTATGCTGTGGAATGTGGAACTTTGGCTCCCTCGGTATAGTTGGATTCTTTGATGACCTTAAACAACAAAAAATGAGTATGGGGATGAGGTTTGATCGTCAAAATATATGGAAAAAAATAATCCAGAATAGCGGTGTATGGGAGATGAGGTTTGATCCTCAATATATATGGAAAAAAGAATACCGTATAGTGTCAAACCCACATTTAACTTTCATCCTTGAGTCTAGCCCCTAAGTACTATTCTTCGCCCTACTTGAGTCGGAGTATAGCTGGTAGTTTAACAATGTTTTTTAAAAGTGTTTTTGGGAGAAAAAAAAACACTTTTGATAAAAAGTTAAAATTTTATTTTTAGAAAAAAAATATTTTTAAGTCTTTTTTTTTTTTTAAATACTTTTTAAAAACTCAATTTGAGTAATATTTTTATCTAAAAAAGTATTTTTTTGGAGCAATGTTAAACTCGGGCAAGGTATGTTTTTACCTTCTAGGAATAAAAGGCCTATCAAAGTAAGGCATAGGTTGTGCTTTTGGAATGAGCTCCTTCCTAAGCATCTTTATTTCTTCTTCTTCTGCCATCTGCAACCAAAAAAAAAAAAAAAACCCTCAATTTATAAGTATTTATTGTCTTTCCCTTTAAACAAACACCTAAATCATGCATAGTTTTGTTAAAGATCAATTACCTTTTGCTGTCTCTCCCTTTCCATTTTATATTGCTCTACTAGACTCATCTTCTCAGCTACCTTCAAACAAAAGCAATACATAATTTTAGTGCCTCAAACACATTATATAACACTTCAAAACATCAATGACAAGCAAAATATATACTACCAGTCTGACAGTAGTAATTAAAAAGAACCTGATGATCAAACTCCGCGCGTTCCTCCGCTCGTACATCACTATGCAATCTTAAATCTACTGGTCTTGTGTTCACTTTAACAGGAGGTTTGATCAAGATCTGCATTAAACACAGTTACATTGATGAGAAAGACGCACTAATTTGTTATTAATTTGAAGTGTATAGAAGTCGTTCAGACCTCCGGTTCATCGGTTGTCCATGGGAGGCCTTGAGCAATCGGAATCCGCTGCTTCTCTTGTTCTACCCTAATTTCTTGAACCTTCTGCATGAACTCTTGTTTCTTGGCTTTCCCCCTTTGCTGTAAATGTAGATATAAGAATCACTTCAATAGACTGTTTAATAGAAACTCAAGTCCAAAAGATGTAATTGTACCTCAGTTCTTAGCTTGAATGGTTTTAAGGAAGTTGGTTTAAGCTGCTTTTGCCATCTCCTCCCACCAATTGTCCCAACAGACTCAGAGCTCTAAAATGCAATACAAAATTCATAAGCCAAAATGCAGAAAATAAACATTTATATTTGCATAGTTTTATAATCTGTGGTATGTGACATGTCCCAAGTATAGACAATTATATCTATATTTATGAACAATTATAACTATATAAGAGAGGACTAAAGACTAAGTTCTATGTTTTGCACTTTGATACATCAGCATTAACCTTGATTTAGATCAATGTCTGCTGATATTTACTATAATTAACTGCTATAACATTACCTAGTCCAAAAAATGCTTTTTTACCCTGAATGGCTGAATCCTACTTTTAAAGTTCAGTGTGACAAAAAGGGTGAAAATATATTAGCATTTAAGTGAACGGTTACTTACATTTCTTCGGCTTCTTCGACCTCCATTAGAGGTCCTACTTGAAATACTGCAAAATTAAGGAAAACCAGGAATCAGAGAAGAAACAAATGTTTGCAGGTGGTAAACTAATCAATTATCATTCAGTTGCTTCACTGACCTTCCTTGGCTGCTATCCCATGAAGAAGAAACTGAGAAACATGGATCCAAACCAAGATTCTCGGCAGTCAAAACAAAATCTGATGGACAAAATGAAGGAGAAGAAGTATATGATGATGATGAAGAATCCTTGGTCTCATCTTCATTCTCAGCGTCAACCTCAGTCAAGTTTATTGTTTGCAATCCAGGTAACGCCCATTTCAGTGGTTTCTTCCTGTTGTTATCATCATCATTCTTGTCTTCTTTTGGTTCCTTTTCATCATCTTCCTTCTTATCTGATTCCTTTGAATCCGGTATCGAAAGAAGCCTCTCAAAAGCCTTAACCAAATGCAAAACCTTTCCACATTCAGGAACACTATTCCTTGCTTCTTCCATCAACTTATCTCTCCTTCTCTTAATAGTAGAACTACCTGGTTGACTCAAGTTTTCAATCTCTTGGTTATCTGATCCATACCCTTCTCTAAGATTCTCAATCAAATCTCTCGTCTCTTTACCCTCTTCTTCTGCTTCAGGTTCAACTTTGTTCCTGAAAAACTCTTCTTGAGATGCTCTCAGATTCTCATAAGCAACACATAAACACTTCTTCGAGTTCCCACCAAGGTTCTCTTTACATTTGCAATTAATCCCAACCGTCGTTGGATTCGAATTAGACCTTACTTTCTTGGAGTTCTTCTTAGCCACTACAAACTTTCTTTCCCTAAGCTTGTTACTTGGTGAATAGATAACTGGATTCTTGGAAGAATATTTCTGGGATTTTGAAGATTTTGTTATTGGAGAAGTTGAACCAGAAATATTTGGATTTGAATTCTCAGAAAATTTTGAACCCTTTGGGGTTTTTGATCGAGAATTCCTTTCTGTGTCTTTCATAGGAGTTCCCAGTTTGGAATTCTTTGCAACCTCCATTGAGCAAAAAAACTGAAGAAATCTTTCAAGGAATAGACTAAAACTGGAAAATAAAAACTGGGTATTGGTTTATAGTTGATGGAAAAATGGAGCTTCGATTTTGGTGAAAGAGAGGAAAATAAAAATCAATAAAAAGAAGAAGAAGAAAAATGAACGTTAGAAGCCCTGTGACGCTCTACGTAACGGCTAGTTTTGGGGGTTGAATGGAGGCCGCCGGATTAACTGTTTGAAAATCAGGAATTTATTTATAAACCGTTTGATTATGATATTTTTAGAGAAATAATTGGGATTTGCTTTGATTAATAACCGTTATGAATGGAGAAGACAGATCATGGAGTTCTTTTGGGTTTAGATTTGGGGGTTGAACGTTAGACCCTTGATCGTTTGGGAAAATTACAATGGAGTTCTTTTGGGTTGTTTTTTTGGAACATTCCATGAATTCGTTTCACTGCTGTTTATATAAAAATATTTTTACAGTTCTATATTTTTAATAAAATTAGTAAAAAATTTGTAAGTAGTGTTTGAATCCATACAACTAGCATCTATAATTTTTTTTTTTTTTACCACTTCAATCAAAGCTTAATTTTAATATTTTTATACATTTCAATATTTTTATCCAAAAATTTTCACCCACATTATTTATATATCTATACTAATATTCAAATCTTAATTGAATTGGTATCATGAGTTAAACGGTCACTAACTCAATTACAAAAATTATTAAAATATCTATTTATGCATAAATAAATTATATTATATGAAGGAACTTTTGTCTATTTCTATTTTTAATAAAATCAATAAAATATTTGCATATGATGATATTTGAGCTCATATTACTAGTATCTATAAAAAAAATTTTCTTTACCGCTTCGATTAAAGTTTAATTTCAATATTATTACTCAAAAGTTTTAACTCAAGTTGTTTGTATATACCTATACTACTAGTTTTAAACCTTAATTTAGTAGGTGTCAGGGGTCACCAATCACCAACTTGATTAAGAAAATTATAAAAATACTCTCATATGTACAAATATATTATATTATTATGAGAGTACGTTCTTATTTTTATATTTTCAATAAAATCAGTAAAAAATTGCATGTGGTCAGAGGCGAAGCCAGAACAAATTTTTAGGGGGCCGAATGAAATTTTAATTTTTTATAGTCTATATCTTTATAATTTTTAAAGGATTAAATCAAATTTTTATAATTGTAAGGGGCCAAAATACAAGTTTACCTTTGCTAATTTAAAATTTTAAAAAATTTTCAATGGCCTAAATAGAAAATTTTCTTTTTAAAGGGGCCAAGACCCCTACCAGCTCCCCCAGTATCCACCTCTGCATGTGGTGAAATTTAAACACATGCTACTAACATATATAAAATCTTTTCTTTACCACTTCAATGCTATTTCTGGTTGCAGTTTTATTTTTTTCCACATGTTTTAGTAATTGGTTAGCTATAAACTAATTACAATTGGTAACTTTTAGCCACTTACATAACTTTGTGGCAAAAGGATTGAAAACTTTTCACTTATTTTGAAGAGGTCCTATTTTTTTACAAGAGTTTTTACTCATATTTTTACTCATATGTTTAAATTTATACTAATTATTTTTTATGTTATGTTTAACTATTGTAGAACATATGTGTTAAATAAATTTTTTACTCATATTATTAAAATAGTAATCAAATGTAATATTAAAACTTCATTTTAATATTTTTATACAAATTTTTTCATTCATATTATTTGTATATATTAATAAGTCATTAATTAAGTTGTTGTCACAATTCAACTCTTGATATTATACCAACTTAAAAAAATAAAAAATACAATAATAAACAATTAAAATACATTTAATATTTTTAATTTGTTGTATTTATATATTTAAGTTTGTTAATCTTTTGCATCTTATATCAAACATTATTATTAGCATTGATGTCGTTTGTTATATAAGTGATAATTTGTAGTAAAATTTGATACATAATTAAATTTGAATAAATGTGAAATTAATTAATATATTTAAACTCAAATGTTAATTTGATATGGGTGTTGAGTTATCTTGAAAATTATTAAATTCAATTTTCTTAAATAATTTTATTATAGGTTCAGATTATATTTGTACATTTTGACACAATGTCTAAAACTACATATAGCTCTTTCCAAACAAGATAATGTGTTTTAGGGCACTCGAACTCACGTCTTCCTACATTAGCAACAATCCCATGTCACATCCAAAAAATAAGGCTAGAAGAAATAAGGATAAAATTTATATATTTTTTTAAAGTATAGGGTAAGAGAATCAGAATGCTTTAAAAATTATTTGTTAAGGAAGTAACAAGAATGAGCTTGTTGGTTCAATGGTAAGTCCTTAGTTTTCCCTTAGATCCTAAGTTTAAAATCCCTTGTGCAGTTTTTAGTCAAAATATTTTATTTTCTTATTTTTACCCCATAAAGTGCCAAAATTTCAAACTAGCCCAGTCCAAAACTGTTTTTTTTTTTTAAAATTTAATTCTTAATTTAAAATAGTCCTAATTCTACATGAATTCTTAAAACCTATTTCAATTAGGGAAAAAGAGTTTTATAAATAGATAATCTTTTCAAACCCTAGAATTTATATCTAGTGCTTTTTTTTAATAAAACTCCCAAAATCTTTTTCTCCTTCATCGCCAAAATCAATTTACAACCAAAGATTTCCAGATTTTCAATCACATCCCTCTCCTCCCGTCGATTGTCAATCTCCTCATCCAAATTAAGGCTTTTTGTGTCTTCGAATCAGGTGTAGGATCTAAACTTAAATCATTGTGTATAATTGATTAAAGGGTTAGGAAGTAGTAGTCTGTAGGCAAACCCCTTTGCATGTGCGAACCCCTTTACATGCGAACCCACTATAGGCAAGCCCTTTATGCGAACCCCCTTTAAGTGCGAACCCTTGCTTGCAAACCCCCAAGTATGCCAACTTGTAGGCGAACCCATATGCAATCCCTAATAAGATTAAGTATGTGATCCCTTAGTACATATATATATATCCTGCAAACAATAAGTATTATGTGAGCCATATATATCATGCGAACCCGAGGTACTATGCGAGCTATAGATATGTTATGCGAATTTGAGCCCTATATACATATTGCGAACCTTATTTGAATTAATTGTGCGAACCTATGAGAATTACTATGTGAACCTTACCTTGTGTGTGAAACACCTTGTGTGAACTTGAATGAACGAACCCTATATATGTTATCATGCGAACCTTTAAGTGATTATGTGCAAACCCTTCATGCAGCGCTATGCGAACCCTTCATGTAGTATTATGTGAACCCTTAGTGTATATATGTGAACCCTTTTGTGCGAACCTATGTGTGCGAACCCTCTGTGCGAACTATAACATCCCACTCGACGAAGTCTTAGTGCTCGGGAGTTGTTTTAGAAGTAAGAATTCCGGAATAAGTTCTGGATAAGTGAGGTGTTGGATTTATTTAAGAATTTAAAGTCTATGGGTACGCCCCTGGGTGAAGCTCTAAAAGTTTAAAAATATTTTCTATAAGAATAAGACTTAAGGAATAAGTTTTAAGTGTCTAATGTTAGGATTTGATTAAGTGTCAGAACTTTTCAAGTACACCTATGTTGCCCTAATCTGGCAAATTTTGGAAAAATGAAGCTTATGACTAACTTTGATGAAAAGTAAGTATGACAAATTAAGGAATAGTGGTAAGGATATATGTATACGAATATGGCACATAGTCATGAAGAAGTATGATTGGCGAAGTAGTGTTCGCACACAATGCCATTATGGCGTATAGAGTGGGTAGAATTTGAAAGGAAAATAAGTAAACAAGGATTCCCCGTCAGATTATGATAATATGTGAAATTAAAGTGGTGGTTATGAAAGAATGGTTATGAGGTAGCAGTCTATAATAGTGATATAGTACACCCTGTGACCAATATGGTCCCATGCTAGCTAGTGTGTGAGGTGAGCTGGTTAGGAGCTAACCTAACGAGAAATAGAAGAATTAAAGGCTAAAAAAATAGTCAAGTATGTTTCTAGAAAAGTGGCAGATTGTTGATAAGACAACTTAGTATTGATGTGACGTTTACCAAGTTCCCATAAAGACTTGGGTTAAGTTAAAAAGACACTCAAGTTTACTTAAGGGAGAGTTATCTTCTTTCTTAAGGACTGGGGGCTAAAGGAATATAGAGATGCCTCCCTAAAATAAGTCCGAAATCCCAGTTTTTGCTAGTGATTCCCTCTCATCAAGGTACAGTCTATGGTTTTGCTTGTTAAAGGAGTACAGATCTATTATTATGCTTAGAGAAATAAGGCATAGTGATACGTTTGGGTTTAAAGTGATGATAAAGGTTACCTGAATGGGTTCTAACAAAGTGTTTTTGTTTAAAAAGGAAGAGGAGGCTGTAACATCTTGTTGAACGATGGATCTAGAGTCCAAGATGTTGGCTTCACAAGGAAATACTAGGTCTGAAGTTTATATTGCCTTTGAGGCTATCAAGTGAGTCCTTAGAAACTTTGGTAAATCCGTAATGAAACTATGAAACTGCGTCTAAAGAAGTAAAGTATGACAACTCTGCTATGAAATGTATGGTTGATATATTACATGATAAAATGTCAATAATTGCATGAAGTCCTAATGGTCTAAGTCCAAGGCACATATACTCATCTATGAGTGATTACAATATGTGTATGTGTCTGGTTGTATGAAAATATTTGTCATGAGTGAGTCCATGTATGGTGTGTCTATGTCTGTGTCTGTTTCTGAAGTCATCTAAAGGGGTCCGTCGGGACTAAAAACATGAATCTCTAAAAGGAAAACTCCATGGCCATGACATCTCTGTGAAAGGACCATATCATGTAAGACCATAGCTAGTGGGTTATGACATCATATGGAAAGAAGACCATATCATGTAAGACTATAACTGGTAAGTTATGGCATCATATAGAGAATTTAAGGAAGGTTATTACCAAGTGTGGTTCTCTGTGTGTCCTAGAACGGTGAGGGGAAAACCTCACTAAGTGTGAGTTTAGGAAAATCCCTATTGTTTAAAACACCAGAAAAAGGACATGCCTTTGTGGCAAATCTCTGTTAAATGTAAGCCTTTATGGCGAACCTCTTAAAGGATTGCCTTTGTGGAAAAACTCTTAAAAGGTAAAATTTTGTGGCGAACCTCTTAAAGGATGCCTTTGTGGCAAATCTCTAAAATGAAAACCTATGTGGCAAGTACTGATGAGAAAAAATGCCTTCGTGGCAAAACTTTGAAAAGAAATCCTCTATGGCAAACTCTAGACAAGAAAATCTTTGTGACTAACTCTGTACAGGAACACTTTCATTGTGCAATTTATGAACAGGATGCCTTGGTGACAACTCTATAAAAGAAGACCCTCGTGGAGAACCTTTGAGAAGGATGCCCCTGTGACAAACATGAAGAAAACCTTTGTGGCTATTTAAGTAGAGGAATGATTTCACGAAAAATTTTGAATGATTGGTGCGTAATGAACTAGAAAAAAAATGACATTAATAGTTCTTTAAAGGTAAAGTAAAGATAAGACTTTGAAGATATGGTAAGTGTAAGAAATAATGTATGAGATAAGTAGAAGGAACTCAAGTATCCAATGAACTCTGAAAGAAAGGCTCCATATGTAAATGAAATGGTGAACCTGTGTAGAAATAAGAGATGAACAATGAAGTTAGAGAGTGCCAAAATACATGGCAAATCTGGGATATGAGCTAAAGGTAAGTATAGATAGTACTCTGAAGCAAGAAAGATCTTGGTGAACTCTGTGTTAAGTAATGGGCGTAGTCTACCTCACCCTAAAGGAAATGGTAAAGTCAGTAAGTTTGAAATAAGATTGTAAGTCTATTAATAAGGCAAACGAAGTGACTAAGGTATACATAAAGATGATATTTAAGGGGGACATAGAAAGTGATAAGATTGTAAGTGTAGTATGCTCAAAGGAAAAATACGGTTACCTGAGTTTAGACCTAAACCTGGACCCTAGTAGAGCGAGGGCTTAATGAATTTGAAAAGAAGATAAGTCCTTAAAGACACTAAGAGAAAGGCAAAGGTCTAGAATAGAAAAGATTAATTACAGCCTGTTAAAGGAAATTTTTAGTGAAGTACCCATCAGAAGGAATAAGGAAGAGTCAAAAGACACATGAAGGACATGCGAAGTGTCTATTATGCTTAGATGTAATGAATCAGGTACTTAAGGTTTAACTCACTAAGTTATTATGAACTTATGAAGGTTATTTCATGTTTCAAGTTGCAAAGAAGTTTGCACTTAGGGACAACCTCAGAGCTGTGCTAAAGGATCGACAAGATGAAGGACATTACCTGAAAGTGCTTGAGGGCGGTTAAGATGGATGGGTGGGAACTTAAAAGTATAATTGCATTGCATCATGAATATAAACTGTTTATGCATTGATTTACTATATAGTCCTTATTTTATGCTTAATTTTTTATTATGCTATAAATAAAATGCTTTACTATTTGAATGATTTTATATAATGGTTTAAAATTAGACTCATATTGAGCCATCATAAGCTCATTCCCCTTTTTCTTTACCTTTCAGGTAATGTAGTGAACTAGGATTCGTCATGGCATCAGAGGAACCTCCGATTAGCAGTTTAATTTGCTTTTATTTAAAAGTTTCATTAAAGTTTTCTTTAATTGTTTATTTTTGGGTTTGTAATTATTAAGTATTTTCTCCTTTTTACATCTTAGTTTTGGGATTTGTCTCGCTTATTTATTTTAAGCATGACATTTAATTATTACTCTAATATTTGCATGCTATTTGGTTTAGAAAACTATTATTTTTAATAAATGTTTTTCACTACTTTATAAAATATTCAAAGTTTTGAAAAAAAATATTTTCTTAAAATCTTGAAAATTGATTCTTCATACAAATAAACGCAAGCAAAAAGAATGTTTTTACAGGATCACTTTGGTGATCAAATGTAATGCTTTTGACTTAGCTGAAACTCCTAGGCTAGATCGGGGGTGTTGTAGCCCATGCCAATCAAGCTAAGACTGAACTGGCATCAAACTCAAAATTTAAGAGACTTAACATATTTTAAAATCTCAAATTGACTTAATTTAGTAAAAAATCTTTGAAAATATTGTTCTTTTTAAAAAAAAATGTTTTAAGAATGAATCTATTTTAATCTTTTATTTATCTAGAATTAATATCTTGTCTCAAGCAATTTTAATGTGATGTGTTTTAGATTCCTTTGTATGTAGGGTAGTTTTTGAAACTATCAGGCTTGAAATTTAAATTCTTAAAATCAAAAGAAAGTTTTAAATTAAATGATTTTTAAAAATTAACTTTTTACTTAAGAATAAAATTACATGGATTAATTGTCCAAGTTTAAGATTCTACACTTTATGTTTCAGATCCTCAAAATGCCGAGTAGTCTTGAAAACCATCAAACCTGATAAGTGCCAAAAGTAACATATTTTAACATTGTTCTTAGTGCGTTTTTGTGTGATTATTCAATGTTAATGGTGAATTTAATGCTCCTAATACTTTAAATTCATGTTTTGATGCTTAAGAGAGTATTTGGGAGCAAAATGAGCAAAGAACGAGCAAAAGCCGAAAAAGCGGAGCAAGCTACAGGATGTGCTAGGTCGTGTTGATTTCATGGATTTGCACTCTGAACTATAGAAAATTATGATTTTTAGGTTTTTCGGGCATTCTAAGACGTATATATGAAAAAAATAAGAAGATAGGAGGGAACTATCATAGAATACTCAAGAAAACAACTCAAAAAACACCATTGAAGCAGACTCTGAAGTAGATTTCCGTCAAGATTGAAGATTCCCAGTTGATTTCTTAGGAGATTATCATGGGTTCCTTTATTTCTTTTGGTTATACTATATCTTGGATGTTTTTATTTTCAAGTATGAACTAATTTTGTAAATACCTAGGAAGATGAACCCTATGATGGATTCTGTCGTTTGATTTTCATTTTACTCAATAAATACTTAGTTTCTTGTTCTCAATTTTGTATGCTTAATTCTTGGTTTGATATTTCTAGATTATTAATCCATGTTTGATATGTTTAAATCAGAGGTTGAATAGACCCTGTTTAAGAGTATATCTTACATAATTGAGTGAAGTTGTATGTAATCTTAGAAATAGGATGACATAAATCTATCGAAATAGAGTCAAATCTAATAAGGTAATCCATAGCACGAGTTAATGCGATAATATGAGTTCTAATTAGAAAGAAATTTCAATTAATCAAGCTAAAATCAGTTACTCTTATTCTCGAAAGAGATATTAGCATAATTCAAGGATTTCTATGGATCAGTTGACTAAGTAAAGAAATTGTGTAATTTAGATTGATAGTAATAGATGAACTCTAGGTGAATGCTTTTCTGGTTATTGTAACAGCCCATTTTTAGTCAAATCAGAACAGTAGTTTTGGGACCACAAATCTGAGGTTAAAATAATTATTTTATTATTATTTTAATATTTACAGCATGATAGTATGATTGTGTGAAATTTTTGTTAAGAAATTTTATTGTTTGAGTGTTTAATTTGATAAAAAGGACTAAATCGCGTAAAGTGCAAAACTTGAGTTCTAAAAGTTAAAGGTGTCTAATAGCTATGGAATATCAAAGTAAAGGTCCTTAAGTGGTAATTAGCCCATAATAGGGTTAGTGGAAGTTGTTGGCTTGGTATAAGTGAAAGTTTTGATATTTTTAAAGGTTATAAAAGTAATTGAGTAAATTATGTTAACATAAATAAAACAAAAACCAAAATTTTGGTGCTTTCATCTTCCTTAGCCAAAAATTGAAGAGAATAAAATCTATATTTTAGGGTTTCATTCGGTCAAGACATTGATGCTCATTTAGGTATGATTTTTGTCCCGTTTTTAATTATTTCTATGTTTTTGAGATCGTTGCAGCTTAGTCTAGTTAGCCCAGAGACTATTTTGCAAAATTGTTAAAGTTTTAGGGCTTTCTATTGATAAATGTTGGTGTATTTTGAGGTTTAATGATAGAAAATGCATGCTTGTTATTAGATAAACAACATTTGTAAAGTGATTTTTGACAAAATTGTCATTTAGGGATTTAATTGAGAAATGTTGAAATTTTGTGGTTAAATTGTAAAATAAATAAAAAATATGGACTGCTAGGGGCCTAATTGAAATTTTTCTAGCATGGGTTTTGGTTGAATTGCATGTATTTGTGATTTTATGAAATAAGGACTAAATTGTAAAAATGTTTAAATGTTAAGGGGAAAAGTGTAAATTTGCCTTAATGTGTATTTTGGACTAAATTGAATAGAGAGATAATTAAATAATCTAAATTTGATATTATTTAGATTAAGAAAGTCGAAATACGGATTTTGATCGGGGAAAGAAAAAGGTTTTGGATTAATCAACTTATTATGCCATTTTTGCATTCGAGGTAAGTTCGTATGTAATAAGCTTTATTATAATTATATTTTAAATGCTTTGATATTGCATAAATTGTAAGTACGACTCTAACAATGATTCGGCAAGTGAGAAATCCCGGTTGAACCTTAGGAATAGATTAGGATACGAATGACATGTCATTAGGGTTTATGTGATTTAGGTGCTGGTCCGTACGTCCTACCGGTGGCTGAGTTATCTGGCATGCGTTGCGGATACTTATCTGCTTGTGTGAGCAGCACCGTGTAGTTTTGTCATGACCGTCAGCTTGTGTGAGCAGACCCGTTGATAACTCGAGAGTGAGCATTATATGTGATATGAGATTGAGATAGCTTCGACTATATATGTGGTGCTTAGGGTGCGAGTTTCCTGAGTATCCGATAGTATTTCAAATGGTTCAACAGGGATATCGAAGACATTGATGATTATGAGACTAATAAGAGATGATACAGGTATGTACATGAACCGTATAAGCTTTGAATCGAAGAAACTTGTGAATTTCATATCTAATCTTATGATTGAATATGTGAAAGGCTTGTGAACTAATATAAGTTATATGTTGATATATTCAATTGTTTGAATTGTGTATTTATGGTTAATTGAGTTTATTGTTATTCGAACTTACTAAACTTTATAGCTTACTCTGTGTATTTTCCCGTGTTTTATAGTGATATCAAAGCTAGCTCGGATTTGAGAATCGTCGAAAACTTCATCACACTATCCAACTCTCACTTCGTACTTTTGAACTTAAATATTTTGGGTATATGGCATGTATGGGATTATGGTCATTTTGATATATACTTTGGTAATGAATTTAGCCATTTGAAATGGCTTGTAAATGTTAATGTTTTGGTTTTGTATATAGCCATGAGAGTTGTCTTAAGTTGGTTGATTTGGTTGTGTATTCATATATGCAGATGGCTTTGGTTATGTGTTTACTGATGGATATGTGATGCTTGATGATAATTGGTAATTAGGGATACTAAATGGTTGAGATATAAGATTTGGTATGTTTGAATTATAGGTAAAATAATGCATGTTTGAAATGTAACCATATTAATGATTTAAGAATGTGATAATTTGGTATAAATTGAAAGGCATATTGTGATATTGTGTGTCTTGTAGTTTTTGGTATTGAAATGGTATAAATGATGCTTGGTTGAGGTTCATTGAATTCCTATTTATGTCTTGTTTTGGTGTCATTTGGTTTGGTGTAAGTGTGTACAAAATTTGGATGGCAAAATAGCTTGGTAAATAGCCTATTTTTGTCCACACAGGTAGAGACACGGGCGTGTGTCTCAGCCATGTGTGACACACGATCAGGTTGCACGGCCGTGTCCCCTTGATGTTGAATTAAAAATCAAGTCAGTATGCTCCACAAGGCCTAGCACACGGGTGTGTGACTTGGTGGAAACACAAAAATTGACACACTATTTCATACCCTTTTAAACTTAAATTCATGCGAATTCGGTTAAATTCTTGTCGAAAAATAATTAATTTTTATAAAATAATTAAAGTACACTTAAAATATGAACATATTTAATTTTAGTTAATTTCATAATTATTTTTTATGAATTTTGGTTATTTTCGACAGATTTGCGCAAAGGGCGAAAAATGGCTCGGCAGACACTGCTAGAATCACAAAACCGAGAACCAATTTGAAGTATCGAGGTGAACTAAATTTCAGCCTAAGACGGTCCAAAATTATATGTATTTATTCATAATATAATTAATTTTAATTTATATCTAATTTAATTTGGGTTAGTAAATTATGATTAATTAATTATGAAAAAGTAGTCCGGTTGAACCGAATCGAGTAAACCGAACTGGCCAAGAAAAGAACAGCCCAAAACCGTCCAAGTGCTGACCCAATTCAGCTCATTAACTGATTATTTAAGCTACAAAGAGGCCCTTGAAGACTTGTTCAAATTTCAATTCAACCCCTCCACAATTGGTGGCTTTGTAGATTTTCCTCAAGCCATATTTAGCAAAGTTGAAGCCATCAACTTTGCCACATAGGTGGCGACCAAGGGGTGGCTCTTTGGCTGCTATTTTTAGCAAATTTTAGCTGCCACATTCAGCTATAAAAACCCCCCTTGGCTGATTATGCAAAGCATCCCTCATTCACTCACATCTCTCTTCTCTCTTCTCTCATTTTCTCTTCTCATTTTCCCATTCAAAGTCTATTGCTCTCTTACCGATTTCTCCTTTTGAAAAAAGGGCATTCTTCAGGCATTTTGGAGCAGCAATTGAGTGTTCATAGTAGCCTTGATCAGCGGGAGAACAAAGAAGAAAGAACGGAGCAACATAGTCAAGCCACGGAAAAACACCGGATTTGATTCTTGTTCCCCATCTCTTTAAATTTTGTTGATTTTGTGATGAACATATCTATGAATATTTATGTTGTTGGAATGGTTAATTTTGTAACACCCCTAGCCGTATCCATCGTCGGATTAGGCTACGAGACATTACTGATCATATCTCAGTTCATACTAATAATATGTTTAAATCATAATTCGACATATATTAAAACAAATTATAAATTATATATTTAAACATAGAACATAATAAAATTTAACATAATAGTTAATGAAGTAATAATCTAAAACACCCATTCGAATATATTCATGTATAAGTAAGTGTAATTAAGCATAATCAGGTAAGCTTTACAACAAATCATACTTTCGGTTTAGTAAACAACTAACATACTAAAAATTTCAACATGTTACACCGATCTTAAGTTCATTACATTATTATATCATAAACATTTTCAGATACAATTAATAACTTTAATACATGCATATGATAAAATCGATTAAATCTTATTACCTAACTTATCTAACAATCGCATATGCAACTTAACATGACCGAACATGCTATTAAGGTATATATATGAATATACATAGCATGCACTTACTCTAAATTCAAGGCCACGTTTAACATTGGAATTCATACCAAAATAATTGACTAAAATCATCATGAAACATTTTATTTTCTTAATACTTTGCATGGCCAAATCTTATTACTTAAAGTCGCATTCACATCCAAAATTTTCACCACTAAATTGCCAAGACTAAACTTATTAATCATTATATCTAAGAAAATATCAAACCAAGTCTAAGCAGAATAAGCAAATTTTGCATACACCTTGTCTTAATATAAAACACATCCCAAACCAACCATTTTACTTATGATCGGTTCTTTCATACAAGTTTTAGTTATTAATCAACTTCAAGTATATATCATCTACCATTTCTAAGTCATAATTCACCTATCACAAATATCATTTAATCATAGCACTTAACACGATAACCAAAATTGAATTCAAACACAATCAAGCATAAACAAATTTATCATAGGAATAAGCCATATTCGCATGGCTTTTATACAAAAACCAAAGTTTGTTGTTTCTAAACACATTCCAGCTTATACATGCCATAATTCGAGTTTGATTATTTAAATACCGAAGCTATAGATAGTGTGATAAACTTTGCTGACGATCCCCGAGCTCGTAACTTGCTTCAAAAATCTATAAACAGAGTATACAAATACAGACAGAGTAAGCTAACTTAGCTTAGTAAGTCATAAGCAAATATAACTTCAAAAAATATAGTCAACTTCTTAAAATTTAAACTGAACCAATTTACTATATCAATGTCATATTTAATCTCAACTTATACATTCCATAACCATACATGTTTAACATAACAATCACTTTGGACGAATACTTATAAGGTTAAAATTTTACAAATTTTCATTCAACTTTCAAAGTCAAATACCATTACACATTCAAGTATACTTCCATTCATTTACACAAACTCACAAAAACTAGAATTAACTTCATATACAAACATCACTTATTTGGTTGAATACACAAGATTTTATATAACATCACATATGTACATTACGTATATGGTCGAATATACATGGTCACACTTATACACCTAGTGAATAATCATTTCATTGATATACAATTTATTTAGTCACAAGGCCGAATGCACATACTAAACTTACATATATTTTGCATTACTATTATACATGATTTAACACAAATATTCTAAGTACTTACTTACCTTATCTCACATAGGTAACAGGTTAATTCATACCTGGCCATTTAGCTCAATTCACTTATTTAAATACCACACCAGCATGAAGTCTTTTAGGCATAAACTTATGATAAATCATCGGCATAAAGCCTGCTAGGCATAAGCCTGTATTACACACTGGCACAAGGCCTGCTAGACTCAAAGTCTAATTTTTATACACCGGCATTAAGCCTACTAGGCATAAAGCCCGATTAAATTCACCAGCACAAGGCTTGCTAGGCTCAAAGCCCGAATATCATTATTATAAAGCTATCTCATAAACAATTCATATATCAAACATTTCAGATATTCCACATAATTCATATTGTTTTCCAAATGTTATAATTCAATCGAGTTAAACTCAAATACATTATCCGTATGCTTTATCACATTCGATCAACTATACCATAATTCCATGAATTCCAAATCAGCATATTAAACTATATTACATTCAAAATTAACGATGTTTAATTACTAAAAGACTTACCTCGGATATCGACGAACGATGTAAATGGCTATTCGACTATTTTTGTTTTCCCCGATCCAAGTCCGATTTCTTTTGTTCTTGATCTATACAATTTCAAATTATTCTCATTCAAACACAATTTCATTCAGCTTGCTCCAACAACACATAAATGAGAAAATTACCATTTTACCCCTAATATTTCATACTTTTATAAATTAGTCCCAATTGCATAAAACACAAAATACACAAAATCTCACAACTAAATAGTTGGGCCGAATCTTCCTTATACACATACTAGTCCATATATTTTATCTATTTCACATTTTAGTCCCTCAATTTATTATTTTTTTAATTTAGTCCTAATTACTCAATATCATCAAAAACTCCAATACAAAACATATTAATCCAAAACATATCTTTCATAATTTATCATCAAACATCACAAAACACAAATATTCATCAATGGCATAACTCAAAACATTCATCAAAATCAGAAATTCTAGCATGGGTCGGATAGTATTTGAAGCAACGATCTCAAAAACATAAAAATTATCAAAAACCGAACAAAATCCATACCTTAATTAGATATACAAAGTGCCGAACCCTTAAACAAAGAAAATGCATTTTTTTCTCACTTACATTCGGCAATATGGATGAACAATCCACTAACTTTATGATTTGTTTTATTTATTTACAAATTAATATACCATTTACAAAATTATCCTTTATAATTAAATTAAGAAACCATATAATGCTTGTCCTCAACCGTCCATGCTATAATTAAATGGAAAAATTGCAACATAAATACTCCATATTAAAAAGCCACTAACACTTCAGCCCTTATGCTTTGAACTATCAAGTTTTCAATTTACGCGATTAAGTCCTTTTATTAAATTAAGCACACAAACAATCAAATTTTCATACGAAACTTTCACACATGCAAATTCACGTATAATAAACACGAAAAATAATATTTAAATATTTTTATGACTCGGATTCGTGGTCCCAAAACCATCATTTCGATTAGGGTCTAAATCGGGTTGTTACAAATTTAATCAGCTTAGCTTGAATTTAATTCGTGTTGGGTTGATTGCATTTCGTCCTCTTAAATTATTAAAATTGTGTTTATGCTGTTATAGGCCTTGGTAAAATGCTTGATTAAGTAAAATCATGCCTAAGTTATTCTTATGCTTGATTAAGTAAAATCATGGCTAAGTTATTCTTACATTATAATTGTAATGAATTGACACAATACTTAATCAGTGCATGTTTATTCTTCTAAGGTAGCTGAAGGTTAAATTAGCAATGTATATGGCGATACACTTGCCTTGCATAACTTGCAAGAATATTGTGATTAAACTGTTTCAAGATAAGGATACCTTGTCACCTCACATAGTCTTTTATGTGCTTATTAGATTTAATTAATCGTTTGAATTGACATAGGAATATGCAAGAGATTAGTTCAATTTAATGAGTATGTATGTGCAATAACATGTTTGCTTATTAAAATCTGTTTAATCGGTTGAATTAACATAATGATATGTTAAGAGATGAATGGATTTGTATAGGTGAGTATGTTCATAAGTTAGCAAATTACCGAGTTGCCGTGAATTTATTCGTAACAACATAAACATGAGTTTAATAATTCTAAGTTAAAGAAATGTAATTAATCCAACACAATTATGTCATCTTGATTAAATTATATTTTGAATCGTGCATTAGAACTTTTATTATTATTTAGTTTAAAATCTTTTTTTTATCACCCTTTTTAAAACAAAATATTTTTTTCACCAAAGTGTTTTAAATTGTATTCATAAATAATTCTTTTCACAGTCCCTATGGGTACGATAACTCAACATTTACTTCTCACTTTATTACTTGTTGCGATTGTGTACACTTGCACATTTCCGTCGTTCCAGGTTTTTGGCACCGTTGTTGGGGACTGTTTTAAAAAGTTATTATTTATGAATTCGTTAGTTTTGCATTTTGGTTTAATTTCCTATTTAATTTTTAACTTAGTTAACTTTTCTGTGATTATTTCAGGTGTTTATGAGTATTGACCGAATTATTGACCTACTCCCTATAGACCTTAAGATTGAACAAACTTTTTGACAGTGAAGAAGACAAGCAAGTCAGAGAAAGACCGAAGAGATGAACTTTGAAAATCCAAATCAAGGAAACGGTGCAAACCCTGCTCAGAATCCTATCCTTATTGCTGATGATAGGGATAGAGCTTTAAGACAGTATGCCATGCCAGTGTTTCATGATCTTAATCTCGGTATTAGGAGACCTAAAATTGTGGCACAACAGTTTGAGCTGAAGCCAGTCATGTTCCATATGCTTCAGACATTGGGCCAATTCAGTGGAATGCCTACCGAAGATCCTCAACTACACTTAAGACTGTTTATGGATGTGAGTGATTCTTTCAAGTTAGCAAGAGTACCCGAAGACGCATTATGATTGAAGCTGTTCCTATATTCACTAAGGGACAGACCTCGAGCCTGGTTGAACTCATTGTCACCAAACTCAATTTCCACATGGGAAGAGCTAGCAGAAAGATTCTTTTTGAAGTATTTCTCGCCTAGAAAGAATGCTAAGTTGAGGAACGAGATCACTGCCTTTCAACAAATGGATGACGTGTCCTTGTGTTAGGCATGGGAAATGTACAAAGAATTATTACGGAAGTGCCCTCATTACGGAATCCCACATTGCATCCAACTTGAGACATTTTATAATGGTCTAAATGCTCACACGAGGATGGTAATGGACGCTTCTGCTAATAGTGCTCTTATTTCTAAGTCTTATAACGAGGCTTATGAAATTATTGAGAGGATTGCCAGCAACAACTATCAACGGCCAACCAATCGAGCAGCTTCAGGAAGACGAGTTGCTGGAATACATGAAGTAGATGCTCTTACTTCACTTGCATCTTAGGTATCATCAAGATCCTCAATGTTAAAAAATCTTACTACTAATGGGTCTAATAGTCTTGCAGTACAACCACCAAATCAATTTGAAAGTATAGCCTGTGTTTATTATGGGGAAGGACATTTATTTGAAGAATGTCTATTGAACTTAGAATCAGTGTATTACATGGGTAACCAGAACCAAAATCGAGGAAGGTAAGTACTGCAATCCAATTTCTATAACCCATCATGGTGAAATCACCCCAATTTTTCCTAGAGTAACCAAGGGGCAGGAACCAGTAACACTTAAGCCCAACCTAGACCAACCCAGCCGCCTAGTTTCCCCCAACAAGTTCAAAAACCAACTCAGGCTGAATCATCCAATAACTTAGAGAATTTATTGATGGCATACATGGTGAAAAATGACGCTACTTTAAGGAATTTGGAGAATCAAGTGGGCCAACTTGCTACTAAACTTAGGAACCTACCACAAGGTGCTTTAATTAGTGATACGGAGAATCTGAAGAATCTGGGGAAGGAGCATTGCAAAGCGTTGACATTGAGGAGTGGAAAGATAGTAGAGCCCAACATCATCGAAGCTGAAAAGGAGCAAGCTGACGCTCAAGATTCAGAGAAAGTTCAACCGAGTGTTGACATTCTAGTTTCACAAGAACCAGAATCTACCAAACCCGACAAGGTAATTTCAGAACCAGCTAATTCTGATACACTAACAAATCTGTTAGATGCAGAATTGCCACAGAAGACAAATCAACCAGTTCCAGTAAAGAAACCACCACCACCCTACCCTCAAAGACTTCAAAAGTAGAAGTAGGAGATTCAATTTAAGAAGTTCTTAGATGAACTTAAGCAACTTCATATCAACATCCCGTTTGTTGAGGCACTTGAGAAATTGCCAAACTATGTCAAATTCATGAAGGATATCCTGTCCCAAAAATGAAGACTTGGAGAATTTGAGACGGTAGATCTGACAAAGGAATACAGTGCATATCTTCAAGACAAGTTACCCCCAAAGTTGAAGGATCCTGGATATTTTACCATCCCTTGCAACATTGGAGCAACATATTGTGGAAAGGCATTATGTGACTTAGGTGCGAGTATTAACTTGATGCCTATGTCAATATTTAGGAAGTTGGGGATAGGTGAAGTTAGACCAACTATGGTTACACTTCAATTAGCGGATCGATCCTTAGCACATCCATAAGGAAAAATTAAGGATGTATTGGTACATGTAGATAAATTTATCTTCCCTGTTGATTTTGTTATTCTAGAGTTTGAATCAGACAAAAAAGTGCCAATTATCTTAGGATGACTGCTCTTAGCAACCGGAAGGACCCTTATTGATGTGTAGAAGACGAGCTTACTATGCGTGTTTAGGATGATCAGGTAACATTTAACGTTTTTAAGTCTATGTGATTTCCTCACACAATTTATGATTGTTCTGCAGTATCTGATTTAAAGGATTTAATAGTGGAGAAGGAGCTCAACTATGTTGAGGATCCGTTGGGACAAATTTTGACATCAGATCCTCTGAATGATGAAGAGGAGGATGAATACTTAGCGTAGTTAGAAGCTAATTAAAAGGGATTTAATCCGCAATCCCATTTTGAATCTTTGGAATTAGAGAAAAGGGATTATGCCCAACCAAAAGCGTCAATCGAGGAGCCATCTAAATTAGAACTCAAGGTACTACCTTCACATTTAAAATATGGTTATTTAGGTAACGCTTCTACCTTACTTGTGATTGTTTCAGTACAATTAACTAGTGATCAAGAAGAGAAACTCATCATTGTATTAAAATAATTCAAGAAGGCTATCAGATGGACCATAGCCGATATTCGCGGAATTAGTCCATCTATATGCATGCACAAGATTATCCTAGAAGATGGTGAAAAAGGGACGATTGATGGACAGTGAAGACTGAACCCCATCATGAAGGATATAGTTAAGAAAGAAATCATCAAGTGGTTAGATGCAGGTATAATCTACCCCATCTCAGATAGTTTATGGGTGAGTCCGGTCCAGTGCGTGCCAAAGAAAGTAGGTATCACGATCATTGAAAATGAGAATAACGAGTTGATACCGACTAGAACAGGTACGGGATGGAGAATTTGCATCGATTACCGGAAGCTGAACTAGGTGACTAGGAAATATCACTTTCCTTTGCCGTTTTTGGACCAGATGCTGGACAGACTTGTGGGGTGAGACTATTACTGTTTTCTTGATAGATACTCGGAGTATAATCAGATTATAGTAGCACTGGAAGATCAGCACAAGATAACATTCACCTGCCCGTATGATACATTTGCATTTAGAAGCATGCCATTTGGTTTATGTAATGCACCTATTACATTTCAAAGATGTATGATGTCTATTTTTACTGACATGGTTGAGAAGTATTTGGAAGTTTTTATGGATGATTTTTCAGTATTCGGAGATAAATATGATGATTGCCTAGCCAATCTAGCCAAGGTACTAAGGCGATATGAAGAAACAAACCTCGTACTCAACTGGAAAAGTGTCATTTCATGGTACGAGAAGGGATTGTTCTAGGGCTTCGGATAATAAGACATGGAATAAAAGTAGACAGAGCAAAGGTAGATGTTATAGAGAAACTCCCACCTCCAACATCTGTAAAGGGTGTTAGGAGCTTTTTGGGCCATACTGGTTTCTATCGAAGATTCATCAAGGACTTCTCTAAAATTGTTAAACCTTTATACAAATTATTGGAGAAGGACACGACGTTCAAATTTGATGAAGAGTGCTTAAGTGCTTTCAACGATTTAAAGAGTCGATTAGTTTCGACACCCATAATCGTCACATAAGACTGGGATTTTTCATTTGAATTGATGTGTGATGCAAGCGACTTCGTGATAGGAGCTGTCATGGGTCAACGAAGGAACAAAGTTTTTCATCCCATCTACTATGCAAGTCGAACTCTGACAGGAGCTCAATTGAATTATACGGTAATAGAAAAAGAGTTACTTGCTATTGTGTTTGCTTTTGACAAGTTTCGATCTTATCTTATAGGTACCAAAGTGACTGTCTATACGGACCACTCGACAATTAAGTACTTACTCTCCAAGAAAGATGCTAAGCTGAGGTTGATCCAATGGGTACTTTTACTTCAAGAGTTTGATCTAGAAATTCAAGTTCGAAAAGGAGTAGAAAATCAAGTAGTAGACCACTTGTCTAGATTGGAGCTTCAAGAACAGAACTCTCTTCTTATACCAATTTGAGAGACGTTTCCAGATGAACACATACTGAAGGTAAATCATGTCCATAACACCTATTGGTTTGCTGATATTGCTAACTTTTTAGCTTGTGGTTTGATGCCGATTGATAAGACATATCATTAAAAGAAAAAGTTTCTTCACGATTTGAAGTACTATTTCTGGGAAGAGCCGTACTTGTTGAAGAAGTGTGTAGATCAAATGATCAGGAGATGCATGGCAGAAGATGAAGTACATAAGATTCTATATCATTATCACTCAGATCCGAGTGGGGGACACTTTGGAGGTACACGTACTGCAGCCAAGGTATTACAAGCCAGATTCTTTTGGCCAACACTATTCGAAGACGCATATGCCTACATAAAGAGTTGTGATAGATGTCAAAGGGTCGAAAATGTCACCAGCAGAAATGAGATGCCTCGAACGAACATCATTGAGGTAGAATTATTCGATGTTTGGGGCATTGATTTTCTCGGTCCTTTCCCTTTGTCTTTTAGTCACAAGTACATCTTGGCAGCTGTAGACTACGTGTCTAAGTGGATTGAGGCTGAAGCCTATCCAAAAACGATGCTAAGGTTGTGATGAAGTTTTTGCAGAAACATGTGTTCACAAGGTTTGGAACCCCAAGATCCATCATCAGTGATGAAGGGTCCCATTTTGTGAACAAGTGGTTGAAATGGTTATTAGATAAACATAGAGTGGAAGATAAGGTCGCTATAGCTTACCATCAGTAGAAGAATGGGCAAGCTGAACTGGTAGATAAGGAGATCAAAGGCATACTTGAGAAGGTAGTTTTCCCGAACTGACGAGATTGATCCAAAAGACTGAATGATGCTTTATGGGCTTAAAGGATAGCATACAAGAAACCTTTAACGATGTCACCCTACAGGTTGGTCTTTGGGAAAGCCTATCATCTACTCTTGGAGTTAGAGCACAAAGCTTACTAGGCCCTTTGACAACTTAACTTGGATCTTAAGCTTGCTAGAGAGAAACAGATGCTCCAACTCAATGAACTATAGGAATTCCGAATGTTCTCGTACGAAAATGCCAAATTACTCAAGGAGAGACTTAAGAAATGGCATGACAAGCACATTCAAGTTCGGGAATTTGAAGTAGGTCAGCAAGTTTTGTTATTTAATTCCAGATTAAGGCTATTTCCAAGTAAACTAAAATCACGTTAGTTCGGTCCATTTACGATTCATCGCGTCTATCCATACGGAGTTGTTGAACTCCAAGGTAAGGGAGGTAAATTTCAAGTTAATGCTCAGCGTCTGAAACATTACTAGGGAGATAAGATTGAACGGAATCAAAATTCGTTCATTTTATCAGATGTTTAAATTTTCTTATTATCCTTTGTAATAAATGATTTAGGGTATATTTTCGGGATTAGTATGTTTAAATAAATTCTGTCTAGGAGATTGGAACTTAAGCGGGACCACTTGTGACCTCTCCAATCTTTCCTGGGAATTGAATTTAACATAATTTTATGAGAAATTATTCCCTAAATAGAAAATTAAATTTTTCGTTTTTCATATAAAAGGGTCAATTTTGATCCAACTTTTAAATTGCATCTCAATTTCAAATTTTCATTAAGTCTAGGGACTTAATTGAATTATTTTTAAAATTTGGTTGCTGTTTTCATTAGATGCCTCTTTTTGTAAGTATCTTCAAAAGGCTTCTAGAATAAATGTTTTTAATTTAATAAAAAAGATGATAATTATTAATATATAATTATATCCATTATAATATATATTAATTATTATCAACTTTATATAGAGTTAGGATTAGTTTTAATTTTAATCATATTTTATTTTTGTTTTAATAAATTAATAGCAATGATAACTTAATATGCATATATTTGTTGTTAACTTTGAGTAGAATTGGAATTAGAATATTTTAATTATTAAATTACTCTAAGAATTCTATTCTACTTCCTACTCTTTTCATTATAAATTCCACCTATCTAGTCTTATTTTCATTCACCATTCACTCCAAAAACACCCAAACCCTTAAGTGTCGAAACCTCTTAGCTGAACACCTAGCAGCAGCATTGCCCAACTAATCGGCCAGCACATGCCCAGCAACTCCAGCTCCATTGCAAGCCGCACGCCCAAGCGCCCAACAGCCCTCACACACAGGCGTGCCAGTGGCTTCACCGTGCCGCTACACTTGCTGCTCTAGCCCAGCTGCCCAGGCCATGTCTCGCACCAGCACCTAGTGCCAACGGCTCACACCAGGCCTACTCGACAAGGCTCCGCACGTTGCTGCTTGCTCCTAGCCCAGCTCGCGCGCTGCTCCCACACGCCCTAGCTACCTTGCACATCCGAACGGCACACACCTTCACCCATACTTAGCCAAAAATCGATCTCTTTTGCTTTCTAATTATTTTTAAGAGTTCTTAAAAAAAAAGGTGGTAAGACCGAATTTTCTCTTAAATTTTAGTTTTATTCAAATATTTAATTTTTTAATTTATTGAATCATTAATAATTTTTATTAATTAAGTTTTTGAGAAAATAATTTTTCCTATCTTTTGATCAGGTTAATCATGCCTCGCGAGAGAACTCGTGCCTGTGCCCAAATTGATGAAACACAAAACAAGTTCCATTGTGAAGAAGCCAAAGTAAGATATGAGAGTATCTTCAAAAATCAACAGATGCATCCTGAGAAAGACTTCACTTTGAAAGAAAGCAACTATATTGATTTTATGGCACGTATTCGTCAAGTTGCTGAAGCCCTCAATTGGGAATTGTTTTGTGAGAAGAGACCTAGTGTGGATGAGGAACTAGTTCGCGAGTTTTAGGCAAATTTAACCTCAAGTGAGTTGACAGAAGTTCCAGTTCGTGGAATCAAGGTACCAATAACTTCAAATGCTATTAATGAGTTCTTTGAATTGCCTGATTTCGAAAACGACGATTATTCTTCCTTGATGAGCAATATAGAGCCTGAAAATTTGGAAGAAATTCTCGAGGAACTTACAGTTCCAGGTTCTAAGTGGACTGTGTCAAAGCAAGGAATCCACACTTGCCGAAGGGAATATTTGACACCACTTGCAAATATATGGTTCTATTTCATCCGTTTCAACCTTATGCCTAGTTCGTATGGGACTACAATTTCATTAGAGAGAATGGTCTTATTATACTCGATTTTAACTGGAAAGACCATTGATATGGGAAAAATCATCCTGAGAGAAATGCAGAATTGTACTATTAGACGCTTTGGCCCAGCTTACTTCCCCTTTACGATAACAATTCTGTGCTTAAAAGCTAAAATTCTTGCAAATGTAAAGAAGACAGGGTATAGCCAGGGCACAATCACAGATTGGGACCTCTACCGAATCACTGGAGATTCTGTTCTACAGCAGCGAATTGAAGAAATGAAGATCACAAAGAAGAGGGAGAAGATCCCACAGAGATCGAGCCAGTACAATCGGATGAAGTCCCTGGTAAGGTGGAACCAATGGAACCAGAAGCTGAACCTGATGACGAAACTTCAATGTTTAGAACTCAATCACCTCGCCCAAATCTTCGAGATGAGCTGTCAAAATTGATGGACATAATGCAACATATGCAATGGTAGCAACAAGCTTACTAGAGATACTAAAAAATAAGGGATGACTCGATGAGAAGTGCTCTTAAGAAAATTTACAATGACCCATTTATTTTTGTGCCTGAATTTCCAGGTTTTATATTTGAACCATGGAGTCCATTATCGAAGAAGGAGCGGAGTGATTCATCCAAAGGCAATAATGATGAAGCAAAAGATGAGTCGAATTCGGAAGGATCTGCAAATAAATAAAAGGAAGGATCTTAACTTTATTTTATTTCTGTTCTTAGGTCATTTTAGGATTAAGTTTAAGTTGGAAATTTTATTTCCGCATAATAAAGCAAGAGATGGAGATCATGAATAATGAACAAGTCACAAAGTATAAAGTGTGGCAATAGGTATATACATGTCTAGGATTGGATCTAGAGAGAGCTTGGTACTTAAGTAGTCAATTGGACTCACCTCCTCTTTTCTAGAATCCTACCTGGTGTATAGTATCTATTCACTTTTAACAATGAGGACATTGTTCATCTTAAGTAGGGGGACTAAAAAATTGAAATTATTTCCACTCAGAATAAAATTTTCTTTTAATTATGATTAGGATATATTTTGTTCAATAATTGGAAATTTTGTTAAGTATGCTAAACTTCAGTATAAATAAAGTTCTATTATTTCAATAAATTATTATGTTAGCTTAATAATGATATGAATGTATTTTTAATAAAACATGCAAATCGTAACATAAATTTTTAGTTCCTTACGAAAGTTAGGCATGTATGAAAGTTTAAGTCTTTAGAATTGACTTAGTAGTTTCTTGAGGCGAAATCCTAGGAAGCATAGAACATTGAAAATGATTTAGGCAACTTTTGTTTGGACTGTTTGAGCCTTTCAAGGCAACCATGATGAAATTTTTATCCTTTGAAACCCAACTTTAAGACTATATGGCCTAATTCTATTTGAACCCTTTTAAATTTAGCCATGACTTCTCTCTTAACTATCTTAAAATTGTCCCAAACACTAGACTCAATACTATTCAAAGTATTCTTTAAAAAATAAGTTTGGGGGAGTTGAAAAGAAATATCGAATGCTATAAAATTGTAGTACATTCAGTAAAATGCTCGAATTTTAAAAAAAAGAAAAGAAAAGAAAAGAAAAAAGAGCATGAGTTCTTAAAATAAGATGTACAAAAGAGCATGTGAAAGCAAAGAAAGTTGATGTATTGAAGATAATCATTTCGAAGGTCCGATGTAAACTGAGTCTAGGGTTGTTATCCTAAAAATTATCTATCTTCTACCTACCCCTAAGCCCAACCACGTTACAACCTTGTTAAAAACCTATTGATTCAAAGTTCCAATGCTACCTACATTAGTGGAGATAAATTGCTACGTACAACATATGAAGACATAAGTTAAACTTAATGATTGCAGCTTAATCTTGAATAAGGGAATAAAATTACATTGGTAAGGTTTAACATGATTTTATTAGGAAGCATTTAGTCTAATTTTTGCTATCATAATAGTTGTTGAGATTAATCCGAACGATATGTATACTAAAGTAGCATAGCTATCAAATTTCATGTCTTTGAGCATAAGTATATTAAATTCATAATTTTGAGAAAAATGTTGTTCTGAAGGAATTTTTCAAAGGTGCTTCTGAGAAATTCTTTTCAAAATTTCTGCATTACTTGGGACGAGCAATTGATTAAGTTTGGGGGGTCTGGAAACACAAAAATTTACACATTTTTTCATACCCTTTTTAACTTAAATTCATGCGAATTCGGTTAAATTCTTGTCGAAAAATAATTAATTTTTATAAAATAATTAAAGTGCACTTAAAATATGAACATATTGAATTTTAGTTAATTTCATAATTATTTTTGATGAATTTTGGTTATTTTTGACAGATTTGCACAAAGGGCGAAAATGGCTCGGCAGACACTACTAGAAGCACAAAACCGAGAACCAATTTAAAGTATCGAGGTGAACTAAATTTCAGCCTAAGATGGTCTAAAATTATATATATTTATTCATAATATAATTAGTTTTAATTTATATCCAATTTAATTTGGGTTAGTAAATTATGATTAATTAATTATGAAAAAGTGGTCCGATTGAATTGAACCGAGTAAACTGAACCGGCCAAGAAAAGAACAGCCCAAAACCGTCCAAGTGCTGACCCAATTCAGCTCATTAGTTGATTATTTAAGCTGCAAAGAGGCCCTTTAAGACTTTTTCAAATTGCAATTCAACCCCTCCACAATTGGTGGCTTTGTAGATTTGCTCCAAGCCATATTTAGCAAAGTTGAAGCCATCAACTTTGCCACATAGGTGGCTCTTTGGCTGATATTTTTAGCAAATTTTAGCTGTGACAGTCAGCTATAAAAAACCCCCTTGGCTGATCATTCAAAGCATCCCTTATTCATTCACATCTCTCTTCTCTCTTCTCTCATTTTCTCCCCTCATTTTCCCATTCAAAGTCCATTGCTCTCTTGCTGATTTCTCCTCTTGGAAAAGGGGAATTCTTCAGCCATTTTGGAGCAGCAATTGAGTATTCATAGCAGCCTTGATCAGCGAGGACAACAAAGAAGGAAGAACGGAGCAACCTAGTCAAGCCACGGAAAAACACCGGATTTGATTCTTGTTCCCTATCTCTTTAAATTTTGTTATTTTTGTGATGAACATATCTATGAATATTTATGTTGTTGGAATGGTTAATTTAATCAGCTTAGCTTGAATTTAATTCGTGTTGGGTTGATTGCATTTCGTCCTCTTAAATTATTAAAATTGTGTTTATGCTGTTATAGGCCTTGGTAAAATGCTTGATTAAGTAAAATCATGCCTAAGTTATTCTTATGCTTGATTAAGTAAAATCATGGCTAAGTTATTCTTACATTATAATTGTAATGAATTGACACAATACTTAATCAGTGCATGTTTATTCTTCTAAGGTAGCTAAATGTTAAATTAGCAATGTATCTACTGATACACTTGCCTTGCATAACTTGCAAGATTATTGTGATTAAACTATTTCAAGGTAAGGATACCTTGTTACCTCACATAGTCTTTTATGTTCTTATTAAATTTAATTAATCATTTGAATTGACATAGGAATATGCAAGAGATTAGTTCAATTTAATAAATATGTATGTGCAATAACATGTTTGCTTATTAAAATCTGTTTAATCGGTTGGATTAACATAGGGATATGTTAAGAGATGAATCGATTTGTGTAGGTGAGTATGTTCATAAGTTAGCAAATTACCGAGTTGCCGTGAATTTATTCGTAACAACATAAACATGAGTTTAATAATTCTAAGTTAAAGAAATGTAATTAATCCAACACATTTATGTCATCTTGATTAAATCATATTTTAAAATCGTGCATTAGAACTTTTATTTTTATTTAGTTTAAAATCTTTTTTTTATCACCCTTTTTAAAACAAAATATTTTTTTCACCAAAATGTTTTAAATTGCATTCATAAATAATTCTTTTCACAGTCCCTGTGGGTATGATAACTCGACGTTTACTTGTCACTTTATTACTTGTTGCGATTGTGTACACTTGCACATTTCCGTTGTTCCACTTGGTCATATGGCATAAGTCAGTATAGCCTACAGGTTTGGCATGGCCTGGCACACAGGCGTGTGTGGCCATATCTTAGGGCACACGGGCTAGCCACATGGGCGTGTGTGTTGGCCGTGTGACCTAAGTCAGAGAGTTACACGGGGCAGGACACGGGCTGGGACACGGCCATGTGATTCCAATTCGAATGTCCACACGGCCTATGACATCGGCGTGTCTTTGGCCATGTGAGACACACTGCTGGGCCATACAGGCGTGTGTCCTTTGTAGTTTGAAAAATTTTCTAAGTTTTGTAAAAATTTCTTGTGTTATTGGTTTAGTCTCGAACCACCCCGAATGCATGTTTTGGGCCTTGTAGGCTCGTATTAGGGATGCTGTGAATGATGTTGAATGATGATTATATGAAAATTGAAAATGTATGTAAAATGTGTGTTTAATTGTATAGTAAGTCCAGTAATGCTTTGTAACCTTATTCAGGCGTTGAATACAGGTGAGGGGTGTCACATTTATTAGTTCTCTTCTTGGTTTTTACTCGATTATTTTCCTGATTTGTTCTTTTCTGTGTTCATTAGTGAATTAATTTAGTTAATTTAGTTTTTAACCAATCACTCCAATTATTTGGTTAAATAATAGAAAGACAATAATTACTAGTACTTTTAGTCTTTGTGGGAAGATATCTTTGCTCACCGTAGCTATACTATTAATTGATAGGTGCACTTGCCTTCGTTGAAATTTTAGTTAGTTTTGTGGACATTAAAACCCTAAATTTAAAATACTAAATTAACGGATTAAAAAAGATTCTTAGTAATATGTTTCAAAGGTTAGTACATTCGTCCTAATATCGTTAGTTTGTGTTGATATTATATTAATAGCTAATTTTGTGGTGCCACGTATTAGCCTCTCAATATACTATGTGATAGACATATATAAAAACTTTAAGATTTATTTAAAATATATAAATTAATCACAAAATATAATTTTTTTCGCATCAAGAATGAACCTGAACAAATGTTTGTCTAGACTCATCTAAATTTGAACACTTTTTTGTCCATATTCTTCTTAAATGTGCTTTTAGCAAGTTTATATATTTTAATTTTTTATAAAATATCAAGTTATTTATATTACTTTAAATTAAAAATATATAAAATATAATTTTTCTATATATAAATTAATAAAAAAGTATAAATTTTTTTACATAAAAAATAACCTAAACAGAAGGTTGTCTAGATTCAAATGCATTTGGAGAACCATTTGTCTAGATTTATTCTAGACGTGCTTTATAGTTCTTTTATATGTTTATAAATTTTTAGTTGTTTTACATATTTATATATTTATCATAAATTTATAATATTTTATATATTTTTCAAAATTTTATACACTTTTTAAATATTTTATTATATTTTTTAAATTTATATTTTATATATGTTTGAAAATAATAATATAAAATTCATATTTTATAAAAAAATTAATATATATAAAATTGCTAAAATATATTTATTTTAAAATTTTAGTACAATGACATTTTTTAAGGTGGCCAATCACACCTAAATAAAAAAGATGGTGACTCAATTTTTTCTAGATTCATCTAGTTGTCCATAAAACTATTAATACAATATCACCTTATAATTAAAAGTGCTCATGGGCCAGGCCTATACAAGGTATTTAGACCACTTTTCTAAGCCCAAACCCGGCTTGGAAAATGGGCTTACTTTTTGCCCATGCCAGACCCGATTTAAGAAAAGCAAACACGGGCACAATGCATCCTAGAAGTAACAAAATGTATCATGACTTCCACAAACTCTATTGGTGGCTTAGTTTGAAGCAAGCTATTACACAATTTGTGGTGAAGTGCCTAGTTTGTCAAAAGGTCAAAGCTGAGCATCAATTAATTTCAGGATTGTTACAACCACTCAAGATTGGAAAATGAAAGTGGGAAAGGATCACCATGGATTTTGTGACTAGTTTGCTGGCGACTACAACCAAGAAGGATGCAATTTGGGTGATTCTAGATCGCCTAGCGAAGTGTTTGAACTTTTTAGCTATTCACATGAGCTATTCATAGCAAAGGCTCATCGAGATTTATGTTTTCGAGATAGATTGATTGCAAGGCGTGTAGATTTGCATAACTTCTGACCGAGATCCATGATTTACATCAAGATTTTATAAGAGTTTGCAAAAAGCTTTGAGTTCAAAGTTTCAATTCAATACTGCTTATCATCCTCAAATAGATGGCCAATCTGAGAGAGTGGTTCAAGTATTGTAAGACATGCTGCGAAGCTATGTTTAGGAGTTCGCAGGACGCTAGGAATGTTATTTACCCTTAGCAGAGTTCACCTACAATAAGAATTACCAAGCAAGCATTAAATGACACCCTTTGAAGCACTCTATGGAAATAGGTGTCGAAAACCTTTATGTTGGGCTGAGTTGGATGAGAAGCGAATCATTGGACTTGAGTTGGTTCGCAAGAAAAAAGACAAATTCAAGATTATTTGTAAAAGACTTAAGGCCTCTTCAGACAGGCAGAAGTCATATGTTGATTTGAAACGGCGAGACGTTGAGTAGCAAGTGGGCGAGTATGTGTTTCTTAAGGTATCGCCATGGAAGAAAGTCTAAGGTTTGTTAGTCTCTATGAAGTGGTAGAAATAGTTGGTTTTGTAGCATATCAACTCAAGTTGCCTCGTGAACTTGATAAGATCCATAATGTGTTCCATGTGTCTATGCTAATGAGGTATCGCACAAACCCATCTCATTTAGTAGCATCATATGATATTGAAGTATGACCTGATTTGACTTACGAGGAAGAACTAGTGAAAATTGTCGCTTGTGAGGCAAAAATTTTCCTTTAGTTAAAGTGTTGTGGCAAAACCACAATACCAATGAAGCTACTTAGGAGACAGGAGAATCAATGAAGAAACAATATTCTCAATTGTTTGAAGGTGAACATTTCGAGAACGAAATGTCTTAAGTGGGGAGAGTTATAACACCCCGAGATAGGGCTTGAAAGTTTTGACCTCGCAAGTGAGGGTTCCCAAAGATTTAGGTGAACTGGAGGTTCACCAAAAGAATATCAGTAAGGAGTTCGTTAGTAGCAATGCACGCCAAATGATTTGGTAAGATGGTTTGCCAGATTCATTACAAGTGGGTTCACCAGTGTGTTTGGCAAACTAGTGTTCACTAGTTGAGTTGCGAATTAGGGGTTCGCCAATTTAGTTGCAAATTGAGGGTTCATCACTTAAGCTGCAAAATGAGGTTCGCTAGTCATAGATTGATTCAGACTCAAATTATGAAATAAAGATATAGTGAATCTAGGAATACTTTACATGCAAGTAATGTCTTTCTTAAGTCAAGTAGGATATCCTTAGATTCCTAGGACTCGTAGGTCTATAAATACGACCCTTATTTCATGAGAATTCTCTCATCAAATATTTTTCCATCAAGTCTCTGTTCTGAGTCAAGTTCGTAGCACCAATGGTAAGCCTTTATCTTGTTAGGTTTGATTGTCCATAAAGCTAGGTTCGCTTGCATGTGTGAATTCTAGAAGTTTTGTCTGTTTAAGTAATTTGTGTGTTTATGTATGTGCGAACCAGTCGGACCATCTACCAACAAGGATAAAGGCAAAGCCAAGCTTGTTTAAATCCCAGTTTTAAGTGATTGATCTGGGATTCATCATAAGTATGTTCGCTATTATGTTTTTCAGTATAAATGTTTAAGGTTCGTATCTTGTGTGTGAACTGTGATGGTTTTCAAGAACTTTGTTTTTAAACTAAGTTCTAAAAGTAAGTTTTCTACAAAACCCTGGTTTTAACTCTGATACTTTTTTTCAAGGTTATGTTTTTAAAGATAAGTTTTAAAGAATGTTTTATGCGAGCTCCTAAGTGAGTTGATGTTTTTAAGTATGTTTTTAAGTATAGTTTTATAAATTGTGCTTTTATGAGCTTTTGTGGGAGCTCTATACAATTGTTTTCAAGCAAGCTCCATATACGAGCTCTCTATGATAAGTCTTTGTGCATGCTCCTTTGTTAGCCATGTTGGATATATTGGTATACCAAAGGATTGTGAGTACTCACCTCTCTTTTTCTGTGATTTTGGGCGTTGAGGCCCTGGGACATGTGGAGAGATAAGGGAATGTCGAGCTATGCTCCATTCATTAGGACATGTTGGTGAACAGAGGAGTGTATTGCCTCGCACTACACTTATAGGACATGTTATAAGGACTTATTGAGTAATTCAGTGGCATTATAAAAAGATTCACATATCCAACAAGAAAAGATTTTTATTAGTGTGTTAAGTGCAAGAGCATATTTATTATGTTTCTCAGCCATTCTGATAAGATAAGCATGTGAGCATGTTATCATGCCGTATAAGTTCTAGTTTCAAGAAAGAACAAATTAAGTTTTTAAGTATAATTTATAGTAACACATGCAAAACTGTTTTTCAAAACTTATATTTTCTAACAGGATCTGCGAACTAGGTCTCGCAACCTCACCCGCAAACTTAGCACGCGAAACGATTTTAGAACTAAGTCTTCTTTCTATTTTAAGCTTTGTTTTAAAGCATACCTTGTTGATTCTTGATTATTCACTGAGTTCACAATAAACTCACTCACTCCACTCTTACTTCACAGGTAAGTAGTGTAACACCCCTAACTCGTATCCGTCTCCGGAATAGGGTTACGAAGCATTATCGGAGTTTACAGTTCAATTACAGCTAATTTATGTCATTTACTATTCATTTTTGAAAATCAATCACAATCAATCACAATATCCCTTATATGGGTCCTCGAGGTCGAAAATACATATTAGAATCGAGTTGGGACTAAATTGGGATCACATAGAATTTTTTGCGAAATCTCAAAATTCTTTTCTTAGGTGTAGGGGACACACGCCCATGTGGGCAGGCCGTGTGGATCACACGGCTAATGACACGCCCGTGTGGGCATTTGATGTGAGGCAGACAGACATGTCCCAGCCCAAGTCCTTACCCGTGTAACTCTCTGACTTGGGTCACACGGCCAACCACACACTCGTGTGCTAGGTCATGTAGACAATTTAATTTTCAAAAATTAGGTGCAGGGGTTACACGGCCAGGACACTCTCTCATGTGCTGGGTCGTGTGTCTCACACGGATGAGACACACTCTCGTGTCTCTACCCGTGTGCCCAATTCTGAGCATTCTGTTTCTCTAATTTAAAGATATAGGGGACACACAGCCAAACCACACGCCCGTGCGCATGGCCGTGTGTCACACACGATTGAGACACATGCCCATATGTCTGCCCGTGTAGACAGAATAAGGCTATTTTTCCAAGCCTTATTTCTCACCTTTATTACCTTGCTCCTACATCAACATTGCAACATATTTTCAAACCAATTTGGTACATATAAACCAAGCCAAAAACAAGTATTATTTATGTTCTATTAACACATATGATATAATGTTTAAATTTCCCCAATTACAATTTATGTTTACTTGCAAGTTATTCAATTATACTAACTCAAATCCATTCATCATTTGCTTTATATATATCTTTTACCATTTAGCCATTCTAACACTTATCAAACATAATATGGCCTTATATAATTACATCAAAATTTACTTTCCACTAGCCATTCTAGTGGCTAGTTACAACCAAACATTTCATCATTTTACCTAACTTAGCTTATACATGTCATTATACTAAAATAAGTTTGCTATTTGTACCAAAAATAAGTTGGAGGATAGTGTGATGATACTCTGACCGATCTCCAACTTTTACGAGCTTTCGAGTACTATAAAACAGAGTAAGCATTTAATGCTTAGTAAGTTTGTATAACAGGAATTTAACTTACCGTGTATTTACATTTAAGACTATCATACAAAACATGCATCCAATCATTTTGGCCATTTGCCTAATCACATAGACTCATCAAAACAGTTAGTCATGTAATTCACATGAATTTAAAGAAAACAGAGATGAGCTCATCAAACATAGATTTACAAGTATTTCAAGAATTTTCGAGATATAATCCGTTTAATTCTTATATTTTTCTCACATAAGAAATTTTGTCCGTTGAATTATTGAAATGTCGATGGATACCCAAATAGTATACTCGAGGTATACAAATCACTTATCTGTCAACTCATGTTTAGGGGTATCCATGAGGGCACATAATCAGGAAGCACACTCTTGAGCCATATATCTGGATGCTCATGTGAGCCATGTACCGGAAGCTTATCTAGGCTAAATAGAAAACTCATAAGAGTTTTAATCAGGAAGCTCATTAAGCTTAACAGGTAACTCCGAATAGTTATTAACAAGAAGCTCCGGATAGCATAACCGGGAGTTCAAGCGAGCAATGTTAGGAAGCTTATAAGAGCCTATATTAGGACGCTCACGAAGATTTGTGTTTGTGTCTGCAATAAATGATGGATCACAACTGATTGAATCATGTGACAGGACGCTCACAAACAGCTGCGATAATGCGCAACACATGCAGGATCACTACCGATTAAGATGCTCGCAGGAACAATATAATAGGACGCTCGGGAGGCTCATAACAGGATTGCTTGTCTGAGCTATATTTTGTCCGTAACATATGCAGGACCACATTCAATATGGGAAATCATGTATCCATCGAATTTCATTATTCAAATGGAACTTATCTTTTTCTGAATATTAACAGGCATGTGATTGTTTCATACATTTATAACATTTATATAATTCATGCAAACACATACCACATTCAATTCAAGTATAAAAATAAACACAAATTAGTTACACGAACTTACCTCGACACTTGTCCGTGTAAGTAAATCTATTAATCCGACACCTTTTCTTTTTCTCAATCTAACTCTTTATTGAGTCTTTCCGGATCTATGTAAATGAATTTAACATCAATTTAATTCACTTTATACTCAATTGAATTCAATTCACATCTTAGGCAAAATTTCCATTTTGCCTCTATTCTTTTCATAAATGACAATTTCATCCTTAAGCTCGGAAAATGAAATTCATGCAATTTAATCCTTATTTTAAGCCTAACTGAATTTTACATGTTACAATAATAGCCCATGAATTTCACAAAAATTAGAATTTTTCAATTTAATCATTAAATCATAATTTCATTTGTTACAATAACAACTTTTCTTTTTCTACAATAAATTTCAAAATTTCAACATTTACATCCATGGAAAAATTTCTATACTTTGATATCTTTACAAATTAATCCCCAAAATAGATAGATTAAGCTATTTCGAACTCGAAAATATAAAAATTACTAAAAACGGGACAAGAATGCTTACTCAATTAAGCCAAGAAAGCTTGCTTGAATGTTTTTCTCTTTCTTAGGGTTTCCATGTATTTTGGGGAAGAAGATGATAATAATGTGTTATTTCTATTTAATTTAATTATCATCCATTAATTTTTTAACATTCCAATTTAGTCCTTTTTCCTTTTTCTAGGTTTCCATGGATGATTCACCAAAAATATCTACTAACTTTTCTTAATGGTCTAATTACCATATAAGGACCTCAAGTTTTGAATCCCATAGCTATTTGATACTTGTAGCTACTAGAACTCAACTTTTGCATTTTATGCCATTTGGTCCTTTCCACAATGAATCATGAAATCGATAAAATTTTCTTAATGAAATTTTCAGACATTATTTCTATCATAATGCGATTCGTGCAATAATATTAAAATAAATTTTCTTTCTAACTCAGATTTGTAGTCTCGAAACCACTGTTCCGATTTCACTGAAAATGGGCTATTACAAGTAGGTTGCGGATAGTAATGGTGAGGTAGATGACTTGGCAAGGCTCACTTATGATATTTTGATTTTGTTATTCAAATAGTTCTTTTAAAGTTTTAGTTTTATTTTTTTTGCTAACCATGACTTAGAATATTTGATTATCTTTTATTATGAATAAATTTGATGTTTTTTCATGCATGAGTGTTACATTGCTTTACTTTAAATTTTATGAAAATATGTGAGTCAGATTTGTTGCTAAAGTATCGATTTTCTACGACCTCTATATATTTGCGTCTCTAAAAATTAGATGTGTACCCTTGTAAGCGATAGTTTTATTACTTAGCTAACCTAGGTAAGTTTCGCAAAACCATATATGCATGCGAACCCTTGTATGCATGTGATCCCTACTAGTGTATGAAACCATTGCATGTATAATTCCCTAGTTTGCGAAGTTTGTTTGTATGCATGAAAACACGAAAATATACACACTTTTTCATGTCTTTTTTTTTAACTCAAATTCATGTAGTTTTGATAAAATTCTTGTAAAAAAATATATAATAATTATAAAATTTGTACTTAAATTATTAAAATCTTGAATTTTATTTAATTTTATAATAAATTTTGATTAATTTAGATCATTTTTGACAGATTTGCATAAAGGGCAAAAATTGGCTCGGTAGACACTACTGGAAGCACAAAACCGAGAAGCAATTTTTGAAGCATCGAGGTGAATTAAATTTTCAGCCGAAGATGGTCCAAATTATGAATATTAATTGATAATATAATTAATTTTAATTTTAATCCAAATTATTTTGGGTTAAATAATTATTATTAAATAATTATGAAAAGAGACCCAGTTGTGTTGAACTAAGAAAACTAATCCGACTGAGCACTGGGCAGCCCAAAACTGTCCCACATGCTACCCAATCAGCTTGTTTGGCTGATTATTTGGCTTACAAAATAGCCCTTGAAGACTCCTTGAATTTGCATTCAAACCTCTCCACTATTCATGCCTTTCTAGATTTGCCCCAACCTTAAAATAACAAGTTTGAAACCTTCAAACTTGCCACATGTGTGGCCAGCAATGGGGTGACTCTATGGCTGCTGATTTTTGCTATTTTTATCAGCCTAATCAACCTGTAAAAACCTCCCTTGGCTGCTCATTTGAAACACATCTCAAACCTTCTCATCTCTTCACTTCTCTCACTTTCTCTCTTCAAACCCATTTTATTGTTCTTCATTTGTTTCCCCATTCCTTTGCCAATTTCACCTCTTGGAAAAGAGTCCTTCAACCACCATTTGGAGCAGCATTCAAGTGTTCGTGGAAGCCTTGATTCAACAAGAATAAGCGGAGAAGGAGGAGCGGAGCAAACTAGTTAAGCCTCAGAGAAACACCAGATTTGATTCTTGTTCCTTATCCTTTTAATTTTATTGTTGTTGTTATGAACATGTCTATGAATATTTGTGATGTTGATATGTTTAATTTAATTAATATGGCTTAAATTTAATTCATGTTAGGTTGATTGCATTTTGTCCACTTAATTTATTAAAATTGTGTTTGTGTTGTTATAGGCCTTAGTAAGATGTTTGATTAAGTAAAACCTTGACTAAGTTATTCTTGCATTACAATTGAAAGGTAACTAATGAATTAATTATTTAAATGGATTGAAATTGTAATTAATTGACGTGATACTTAATCAGTGCATGTTTAATCATCTAAGGTAGCTGAAGGTTAAATTAGCAACGGTATCTAACGATACATTAGCCTTGCATAACTTGCAAGATTATTGTGATTAAACTGTTTCAAGGTAGGAATATATTGTTACCTCACGTATCTTTTATGTGCTTATGAGATTGAATTAATTGTTTGAATTGGCATAGAGATATCTACAAGAGATTATTTTAATTTCATAAGTATGTAAGTGCATTAACGCATTTGCTTATTAAAATTTGTTTAATTGGTTGAATTGACATAGAGATATAGTTAAGAGATAAATGAATTTTGGTAGGTGAGTATGTTCATAAGTTACCAAATTACCGAGTTGTCGTGAATTTATTCGTAACAACATGAACATGAGTTTAATAATTCTAAGTTAAGAAATGTAATTAATCTAACACAATTATGTCATCATGATTAAAATAATCACCTCCTCAAATCAAAATATTTTTCTTCACCAAAGTGTTTTTAATTGCATTCATAAATAATTCTTTTCACAGTCCTTATGGGTACAATAACTCAACATTTACTTGTCACTTTATTACTTGTTGTGATTGTGTACACTTGCACATTTTTGTCGTTCCGATGCAAACCTTTAATGTATGCTCAGGTGCAAACTTAGTAAAGTATGCGAACTTTTGTAATGTGAATTTAAAGTTTTATGTGAATGAATGATTTAACCTGTATCGTGAGCTTGTTTGAGCGAACATAGTGTAAGTTGTTATGTGCGAACCTATATTGAATTGTGAACCTGTAATTTTTTGCAAACACATACTATATGTGTTGAAATATGTGAAAACTATATATCTTGGGGATATATTTTAAATTTATTTAGGTAGATAAATCTTATTTAGGTAGATAAATTTTAGAATAAATCATTTGAGGTATTCTAGGAATATTTATTTTATCTTTTAGTATTTTATTAGAACAAAGGAATTACTTTCCCTTATCTTTTAGTAGTTTATTATAATAAGGGAATTATTTTCTCAATTAGGTTATGACTTTTCTCTATTTAAGTTCAGTTCTTTCGTTAATAAAATACAGAACAGTTTTATTAAATGATCTCTTGAAAACTTTCATGGCATTTGAGCTAGGTTAAATTTCTAGTAATATCATGGTTAAAACAGCCTTCACTGGAGATAAGAGATCCGACAATCAAACGAGGAAGAAAGTTTTTGTAACACCTCTAACTCATATCCGTCGCCGGACTAGGGTTATGAGGCATTACCGATTAAAAGCACAAATCCAACATTAATAAAGTTTCACCCAAGTCAAACTCATTTATAAATAAAATGTAGGTAACTTACATTTCAGAACATATACTGTTTTGCACATTGTAAACATAGGTCATATCAAATTTCAACTTAATACTTATTGCGTATAATGCAAATATATATATAGCATTAATCATTAACAGCATGATTAAATATATTATTAGGTCACTTATGAAATTATGCATAAATCACCAAATATCACATGCATATTCTTATAGTTTAATAAGCCATAATACATGTTAAGTATGACTCCTATTTCAGTCAAATTTGAGAAATAATCTTCTAGTTAAACTATGTTTATTTGTTTCAATTAAATACTGATTAGGTTAGATTATTTTATTATTATTTGACCTATGAATTAACCTATAAATAGGCTCTTTTACAACTTTAGAAAATCACACCTATTAGAGATTAGAACTCATAACACATTTAGAGAATTTTATGTTTACGTTTTGTGGGTTCTTTGTTTTCGGGTTTTCGGGGTTTAGTTTTTATCTCCATCTTTTATACTCTTCGTTTTTTTTCCATTATAGTAAAATGATTCATCTAGTAAGGTAATTGGTATTGGTACTGTTAAATTTAAGATACATGATAGGACGATTAGGACACTCTCAGATGTCAGGTATGTACCTGATTTACGAAAAAATCTCATTTCATTGAGTATTTTAGACTTGAAAGGATGCAAAATCAACATTGAGTCGAGTGACATTAAAGTATCTCATGGAACTCTCATTTTGTTAAAAGGTAAAAGAACTGGCAGTCTTTATATTCTGGAAGGTTCTACAGTGACCGGTAAAATCGGACGTCCCTCATCCGTTACAGATTCAAAGTCAACTCGTTTGGAGCGAAGGCAACTTGGTCATAGGAAGGAACAAGGTATGACCGTTTCGTTGAAGAGAGGTTCTCTTTTGGATGCAGGTTTTGAAAAGTTAGGACACTGTGCTCATGAAAATCAAACCTGGGTTAGTTTTTGATTTGGTAGTGTACAAGTCGAAGGCTAGAAGTCTTCCAGTTTCTAAGCACAGATTTGACTCAATTAATTCTCTACATAGTTCAAGATAGGCTCATGGCGGGCTTTGGCAAAGATGACATTGGGGAAATATGAGTCAATGTGGAGATTTGTTAAGTATGACTCCCATTTCAGTCAAATTTGAGAAATAATCTTATAGTTAAACTATGTTTATTTGTTTCAATCAAATACTGATTAGTTTAGATTATTTTATTATTATTTGACCTATAAATTTAACCTATAAATAAACTCTTTTACAACCTTAGAAAATCACGCCCATTAGAGATTAGAACTCATAACATATTTAGAGAATTTTGTGTTTACATTTTGTGAGTTCTTTGTTTTAGGGTTTTCGGGGTTTAGTTTTTATCCCTATCTTTTGTACTATTCGTTCTTTTGCCATTATAGTAAAATTATCTTTACCCGTGGTTTTTTATCCTCTTTGGAAGGGTTTTTCCAAGTTAAATTTGTGTGTTCAATTTCTCAATTTATTATGCTATTTTTTGTTACTTGTTGCTTAATCAGGTCGATCCTAACAATACACATAAATAAAAATTTGATTGCATATGCAACTAGGGTCAAGGTAAATTTTGAATTTGCATGCTTTGCATTTAAATATAAATTTTAAACATCCATACGACACTAACCATATATTACCATATATTTCTTTTAAAAATAATAATCATAAAAGACTATACATATTTATTATAGGTCATTAAATCATGCACATTTGACCTTAGTAAATTTAATCATTTTATGAACACACACACCACTTAAAAGTACACTAATTACCTATGCGAATCAATATGTCTAAGATTACATACTCAATAACCAATTGACTGTTAACATTCGGTCAACTTAAGCTTTGGTTTAATATTTGACATTTAAAACTCAACTTTAATAGCATATCCATGACAACCAAGTTTAAGCATGCAACCATGATTTAATAAGTTTGACCGAAAATACTTATCTACTAAAGGGGATTGTTTCTATCATTGCAAAACGCAACCCCTACATAATCATACTCAAAACTTAAATCTTACATATCATGTAGAAAACAAATTAAGTCACATTATCATATGCATAAATATTTATAATGCATTATCATAAAATTTCCAAACCAACTCATATTACAATTTATACTTCTCAAGAATAAGGAATTAACTACAAATAGACATATAATCAAAACGAATCTTAACTGTCATGTAATAATCATAATAAAACAATTTAAGTTATGTTAGGTCTTAGCCAAGTCTATGATGCCGAATCACATATATTACATTGACCAAATACACCTACCATAATCACATATATTTTACTCTATGTATACCTTTGCCGAATCAACCATATATTCAACCAAAATCATTAATCATTACTAAAACATAAAACACCTATCATGAACATCATTCATTCATAGCACTTAACAATTTTACTAAAACGAATTCAAGCCTCAACCAAGCATAAAGGAATTTAAACATGGGAATTAAGCCATTTTCGCAAGGCCTTTATACATGCACTTTCCAAAATAACTAACTCCAAAGATAGCCTATACATGCCATAATTCGAGTTTAGCTTATAAGGTACCAAAATAGTAGATAGTGTGATGATCTTGCTGATGATCCCCGAGTGTAACTTGATCCAAAATCTAAAAAACAAAAACAAACATAAACATAGAGTAAGCTTTTTATAGCTTAGTAAGTCATAAGCAAATGTACAACCCAATGATTTTTATAGCTTAGTAAGTCATAAGCAAATGTACAACCCAATGATAATATCAACGTAACTAAACCAAGCCAAAATTATATTTTCATAACACATTTAGATCCAAACATATAAAGTTCATATTATATATATTCATTCATAAATGCCAGCTTGGTCGAATGCTATTATAATCCAAATAATTAATTATCATTCAACCTTCAAGCCAAAATGTCAACACATATATACCGAATATACATACACTTATTTACTTGAGCTCAAAATCATAATATAACATCATGTATATATACATCTCTATATGGCCGAATATACATGGTCTTGTATACGCCTATTCAAAAACCAATTCCATAATATTCATGTTATTCATTCATAAGACCAAACACATATATCATGATCACATAAATCCTTTATTAGCATCACAAATGATTTACAACAAATAACCAAATTACTTACTTACCTTATTTTAGTTAGGTAGCCAACTATTCCATACCTGGTCGTTTCCATCATTTTACACTTTCGATCACAACTTATCGATGCCCGATGAACCATTCGGAATTGGATAGGACACCCGGATAATCACACATATCGTACAATGCCAACGTCCTAGACGTGGTCTTACATGTAATCACATATCGATGCCACTGTCCCAAACAGGGTCTTACTCACACACATATACCAGAATCACATGTTGATGCCATGGTCTTACTCGTACACATATATCGGAATCCTATGTCATGATATACATATCCTAACTACTCCTGAGGTTCATACGGGGCTTTCGGACGTCATAACTCGGTCAAAACGAATTTGGAAACATAATAATCAAGCTTATTCACATTTGGCTATAGCATATATAAAATCATATATTTCATTTCAGCATATATACTTTACATTTAATTAAAATTAAGTATGTCTATTTGTTTATAAACTTACCTCGGACTATGCAAAACGGAAAGGGAGAACTAGTCGACAACTTTCGTTTTCCCCCGATCCAAATCTGATTTCTTTGGTTCTTGATCTAAACATATTCAAATTAAACTTATTAAAACATATTTTCATTCAATTTAGTCCAAAAACACATAAATAGGCAAATTACCATTTTACCCCTGATATTTACACTTTTTACAATTTAGTCCCTATTGCATAAAACACAAAATATGCAAAATTTCCCTATACCCATGTTTGGCCGAATATTCCTAGTATTCATACGAGTCTATATACTTTATTTATTTCACATTTTAGTCTCTCAAATTATTATTTTTGCAATTTAGTCCTAATTACTCAAAATCATAAAAAATTCCAATACAAAACATGTTAACCCAAAACATATCTTTCATATTTATCATCAAACAAAAAAAATCACAAGCTCTCATCAATGGCATAACTCAAAATATTCATCAAAATAAAAAATTCAAGCATGGGTCTTGTAGATTACTTAGCAACGATCTCAAAAACGTAAAAATTATCAAAAACCGAGCTAAACACATACCTTGATTGAGCTTGAAAGTAACCGAACCCTAGTTTCTTTTTTTTTAGTTGGTTTCGGCAAGAACACAAATATAAACACTTATATTAGCTTTATTTTATGTTTTATGATATATATTACAACTTATTTTAACTTAAAGTTTAATTTACATATATAACCTTAATGAAATAATAGAAAAACTATATAATATATGCCTAATACCGTCCAACCAATATGTCAATGGGCTATTTACAACTTAAAGGCTTCCATTAATAAATCCAATAGCAATTCAGCCCCTTATACATTAAACTACCAAATTTTTAATTTAAGCGATTAAGTCTTTTTATTTAATCAGGCACCTAAACTACAAAATTAAATCACGAAAATTTCACAGATATAAATTCACACAAAATAAACACAAAAAATAATTTTTAAATATTTTTCTAATTCAGATTCGTGGTTCCAAAACCACCGTTCTGATTAGGGTCTAAATCAGACTTTTCCTATTTTACTGTTGAAATAACTATCGAGAGTAATATGACTAAAGGGACAGAGGCATCTCACATTTCTTTTCGGCTAACATCTCACAAGCTGAATGGCAAGAATTATCTGGAATGGTCGTAGTCCGTAAAGTTAGCAATTGATGGGCGCGGCAGGCTAGGTCATTTAACTGGAGAAGTCAAGCAACCTCCAAAAATGAGCAAGTGGAGGTTAGAAAATTCTATGATAATTGCGTGGCTTATTAATTCCATGGAAGCATCCATAGGTAAACCTTTTCTTTTTCTCCTGACTATTAAAGATGTTTGGGACACTGTGAAAGACACCTATTCATATTTAGAAAATGCTTCACAGATTTTTAAGTTAAAAATAAAACTCTGGAAAGCTAGACAAAGGGAAAAGGAAGTTACTTTTTATTATAACGAGATGATGTCTCTTTGGAAAGAACTGGATCAGTGTTATAATGACGAATGTGAATGTCCCAGAGATGGTGTAAAAGCTATGAAAAAAGAAGAGAATGACCGAGCTTATTTGTTTCTAGTTGGTTTAAATAAAGAATTTGATGAAGTGAGATATCGGATCTAAGGAAAAAAACCGCTTCCTAAACTCCATGAGATTTTTTCTGAGGTTAGAAGAGAGAAGACAAGGAGAAATGTAATGTTAAGGCCAGGGTTTGAAGCTAATGATGATAATTCTGCTCTTGTAACTATTAAAAATAATGATGATAGTGAAAAAAGAAAAGAACCTTGGTGCGATCACTGCAAAAAATATTGGCACACTCGAGAAACGTGTTGGAAGTTCTATGGAAAATTGATGAATGGAAAAAAAGAGTAGCAATGGCCGTGGTTCACAATCAGGGGATAGAAGAGCTTTCCAAACAACTACTGAAAATTATGAGGGCCAAAGTTCTTTGGATTGGTCTCCATTTACTAAGGAACAATTAGAACATCTACATATGCTTTTTCAATCACCATAGTTTCGCATGAATTCTTCTATTCCTAACTCATCCAATATTCCTTCTTCCTACTTTGCGTAATCAGGTACTGATTTTTCTATTTTTTTCAGTGTCAAGCCTTGTAAAACAAACATGTAGATCGTTTATTCTAGAGCTAGTGATCACATGACTAGTAGCCATTTTATTTTTTCAACTTACACACCTTGTGCAGGAAACAAAAAGATTAAAGTAGCAGATTAGTCGTTCTCGGCAATAGCCTGGAAAAGAACTGTTAAGATTTCTCTTTTCTTAGTTTTACATGATGTTTTACATGTGCCAAATCTAGCTTGTAATCTCATACCGGTCAGTAAATTATCCCAGTCCTAAAATTCTCATGTTATATTTGACTCCTCTATGTGTAAATTTCAGGACATGGTCTTGAGGAGGATGATTGACAATGCTAAAGAATCTGGTGGAATTTACTTTCTTGACGATGACCATCTAAGTTAACCAACAACTACTTTATGTTTAAATTCTGTTTCTGGTTTTGATAAGGTTATGATTTGGCATTATAGGCTTGGACATTTTAATTTTTACTATTTAAGATATTTGTTACCTAATCTATTTAAAAATAAAAGTCCTACTTCATCTCAATTGAATTTTGTGAATTGGCTAAACACCATTGGTCATTCTTTCCAACTCAAAAATATAAAGCTTCCAAACCTTTTTTGTTAATTCATAGTGATGTTTAGGGACTTTCAAGAGTCTCAACTTTTTTAGGAAAATGTTGGTTTGTCACATTTATTGATGATCATACTCGAATTTGTTGGGTGTTTTTATTAAAAGATAAGTCTAGAGTTAAAAATATGTTTCAGTCTTTTTATGCTATAGTGAAAACATAATTTGGAGTGAAAATATAAGTATTTCGGATGGGCAATGGTGGGGAATTTTTTAATGACCTATTAGGTTTTTTCTTAACCAAACATAGAATAGTCCACCAAAGCTCTTGTACCAATACACCACAACAAAATGGGATTGCATATAACACCCCTAACCCATATCCGTCGTCGGATCAGAGTTTCAAAACATTACCAAAACTTTCAGAAACATTTACAGATAAATCATGCAAGTTACTATTCAAATTTTAAAATCATTCATAACATCCCTTAAATAGACCCTCGAGGTCCAATACGAGCATTAGAATTGAGTCGGGACTTAACTGAAACCTATAAGAATTTTTCGCGACATTTTAAAATTTTTTTCAAGGTGCAGGGCTCACACGCCTGTGTGGCCCAAGGGACACGCCTGTGTGACCTTAGGACACACCCGTGCTGGAGGCCGTATTCGACCCCGTGTAACTCTCTTACTTGTGCACATGGCTGTGCCACACGCCCGTGTGCTAGGCCGTGTGGTCAATTAATTCAATTCGAAATTAGGTGTAGGTTTCACACGGCCAAGACACACGCCCGTGTTCTAGGCCGTGTGGTACACACGGCTAAGACACACGTCCGTGTCTCTGCTCGTGTGCTCAATTTTGAGCATTCTGTTTCTCAAAATTAAGGTACAAGGGACACACGGCCTAACCACATGCCCATGTTACTAGGCCGTGTGTCACACATGGTCTAGACACATGCCCATGTGTCTGCCCGTGTAGACAAATTAAAGCCATTTCTAGCTTCATTTCTCACCCAAATTCACACTAATGAATTGCACTTCAACTCACATACATAAAACCAACCAATTCAAGCATTCAAATTTAGCAAATTCCATTATACGTCACGGAATAACATTTCATGCATACATGTCTACAATCAACCTTAGTTAAATCCACGTATTAAACATGATTTGATCAACTACTTAACATATATGTAGCTGCCATAGTTTGGCATTACAAGTATATTTAAACAAACCATTACTAGCCATTCCAATGGCTAGATTACAAGCATCATTTACATTTACATGCCAATTTGGCACTATATCCTATACATGCCATTACGACCATAATTGATTTACCATATTGTACCGACACGGCCCGATAGTGTGAGTGATCTCTGCCAAGCTTCCAATCCAACGAGCTTTCGATTTACTCTAAAATAAGAAAATAAAACTAAGTAAGCATAAAATGCTTAGTAGTTCATATTACGTGGTACTTAACTTATCATTCATTCTATTTTAAAGTGACTATGTAAGGCGTATTCAATCAATTTGACCTCAAACCTTACCCACATCCTCATTGCCTTTGTTAGTCATATATTTCATAATAACATCAAAACATATATGGCTCAACAAAAATCAAGTTTCCATGCACATTTGCTTTCCACATCATGTACTCATTTAACATGTATAAATCATATGTTTATGTTACAAGTATAATTTCATAATAATTCATCTCGAGTTTAGATTATTTCAAATAAAACTTTACCCATATTACTCGAAATATCAATGTCATGGTTAGTACACTTAAGGTGTACAAGTCTATAATCAAGGGTGTACATATTCATTAAATAAATTCCATGTACAATATCATCATTTCATATTTCCATACATCAATCATCGCATATTATCATTTTCATGTGTTCCAGGTCGATATGTGTAATAACTCATTTCTTATTCGTATCTCCACATGTCAAGAACTTTTACCCGTTGAATTTATTTGAAATATCGATAGATACACAGGTAGTACACTTGAGGTGTACGAACCAAAATCCGTCAATTCGTGTCCAATGGTACCCATAAGGTACTATTTCATTGAGTACACTCTCGAGCCACATACATAAAAACAACAGGATTACCAATCCAGGCTAAATCCTTTTTATGACATATGCTTTAAAAAGCTTGATCTGGATTACTCGTTTTAGGCTAAATCCAATCCATAACATATGCTCGAGAGGACTTATATCAGGATTACCCATCCGGGCTAAATCCTTTCTGTAATGAGGTCAATAGGATTACTCGTTCAAGCTAAATCCCGTCAGCAACAAATGCAGGACCTCATTCATTTCGGGAAATCACATATCCATCGCTTTTCCATTTATTCAACTGGGATTTAAACATTTTTCAAGCATTATTGGGCATGTGATTATTTGATACATCCATAACATTCACATAATTCAAGTAAACACATTCAACATTCATTTCAAGCATATAAGTAACATTTTTATCATTTACCATTTATCAAGCATTATTATTGATTGGGAATTTTCATTTATTTGGGTATAACCACATATTTATGGCATTTATACAATTCACAAACACAACATTAAATTCAACATAAAAGCATATACAATTTAGTTACACGAACTTACCTCGATAGTGTTCATGTACGTAAAATCTACTAATCTGACATTTTCCTCTTTCATCGTTCTAGCTCCGAATTTGGTCTATCCGGATCTATACAAGTAAATTTAACATCAATTTACCATATTTCACATTCAAGTGGACTTGATTTTCATCCTAGGCAAAATTAGCATTTTGCCTCTAACTTTTCCAAAAGTTTCCATTTTGTCCCTAGGCTCGGAAAATAAAATTTGTGCAATTTGCTCCCTATTCCAAGCCTAACAAAAATCCCATTACAAAATTTACATCACATGTATTCCTAAAAATTCAACATTTTTCATCAAATTTCACAACTTTACATTTTAGTCCCTAAATCATGTTTTCATCAAAAATCACTTTGTAAAAGTTGTTTATCTATCAACAACCTTTCATTTTCTACCATAAATTTCTAATTTTTAGCATATTCATCCATGACCCATTTTTCATACTTTGATAACTTCTCAAATTGATTCCCCAAATAGATAGATTAAGCTATCCCCGTTTTAAGAATATCAAAATTACTAAAAACAGGGCTTGATTACTTACCCAAATAAGCTTGATAAGTCCTCTTCCTCTCTCCTAGGGTTTCTATAGAAATACGTGGGGAAGATGATATGAAATTGTTTTCTTTTTCATTTAATTAATTTTTCATTTAATAACTTTTCATCTTTCTAATTTAATCCTTAGACTTTTTTTATTTTTATATGGATGAGTCATACCAAAATATCTACATACTTTCTTTAATGGTCTAATTACCATAAAAGGACCTTAAGTTTCAAATTCCATAGCTATTTAATTCTTATAGCTACTAGAATTCAACTTTCGCATTTTATACAATTTAGTCCTTCTCGTAATTAAGCACATAATCAATAAAATTTTCTTATCAAAATTTTCACATGAAATTTCTATCACATTACGAACCATACAATAAAATAAAAATAAATTTTATTTTTGGCTCAGATTTGTGGTCCCGAAACCACTGTTCTGATTTAAGCGAAATTCGGCTGTTACAACTCTCCCCCTTAAGGAATTTTTGTCCTCGAAAATTTTACCAGTAAAGAGATTCAGACATTACTTTTTCATAGTTTTCTCCAGTTCCTAGGTAGCTCCCTCTATATCATGTCATTATCAAAAAACTTTTACTAAAACTACCTTTTTATTTCTCAGTTTTTCTCTTCGAGTGCCAGAATTTCAATCAATCTCTCACTGTAAGTCATGTCAGGTTGAATTTGACATTTATCAAAGTAAGAATGTAAAAGCCCGATTTTAGATAAATAGGAATAGTAGTTTCGGGACCATAAATCCGAGGTCGTAAAATTATTTTAATATTATTTTTGGTGCTTACAACATGTGAATTTATATGTGTGAAAATTTTGTGAGCTAATTTTTTCGTTTAATAGCTTAATTTAAGAAAAAAGACTTAATCGCGTAAAATGCAGAAGTTGCATTCTATATGATAAAAGTGTCTATTTGCTATGGCTTATTAAGTGTGAAGTTCTTATGTTGTAAATAGACCATTGATAGTGGGAATGGACATAAATGGTCTTATATTTAATGTTTTAAAATGGTTTTAATTAAGGTTAAATTGGTAATTTTGTTATTAATGTTATTATTAATAAAAGAAAACCAAAATTTGGCTTCATTATCATCATATTCCACCGAAAATCAAAAGAAAATAAAATATTGAAGCTTATTTAGGGTTCAGCACTTGTGTGGCATAATTGAGGTATGTTTTTAGCTCGGTTTTTGATGATTTCTATATTTTTGTGATCATTGCTTCGTGTTTTAGCTAGCCCATGCCCTAATTTTTGAATCAGTTGATGATTTTGGAAGTTTCCATTGATGAATTCATGTGTTTTATGATGTTTGATGATGAATTATGAAAGCTTGGTGCTTGATATACATGTTTTGTAAAGTGATTTTGAGTAAAAATGCATATTAGGGATTAAATTTAGAAAAGTGCAAATTGAAGGGTTAAATTGTGAAATAAATGAAAGTTTTGGGCTGCTAGGGGTCCCTAGGAAATTTTGCTAGCATGTAATTGAATTTAATTGTAACATCCCTAACCTGAAACTGTCACCAGAATAGGTTAAGAGGCATTACCGGACTCACGACTCAAATCAGAACTACCACACATCAAAAATTATCTCATTACTAAAAGAAGTCATTCATTCACATTCAATATTCACATACAACTGAGTATACAATGCTTAAACATGCAATCAAGATCAAATTGATAACATACAAAAGTTTCAGAACATAGAAAAAATTTTCAATTCTGTTGAGGTCACACGCCCGTGTGACCAAGTCGTGTGCCTCACATGGGCACCAGACACGCCCATGTGATCCAACCGTGCCAAAACAGAGTATATACACTGACTTTCACCCACGGCCAACAGACACGCCCATGTGCCATGGCCGTGTGATACATAGCTAGCTACTAACTTCAGGACACGGCCATATGACACGCCCATGTGTATTAACCGTGTGATCTTAAGAGGTTGCTACTTTTCATACACGGCCACAAAGCATGCCCGTGGTCCCTGACCGTGTGGCACAATGTAGGCTTGGTTTAAGCCAACTTGCCACCCCTTTTAAGGGTCATTCCTACAAGCAATATTAAACAACATTTATACCAAAATTTTCGGCCAATTCTATGCTCAAAACATGCTTCATTATAACTAAATCATCATCATTCAATAACCTATTCAAATCCATACCAACACACATTAATAATCTTATTTCAACAACATGCCAAAATGCCCATTTCATAGTTTACTTATGGCACCTTCTAACTCATGCTTAAACTTACCATTTCCTCAACTTGGCATATTTCAAAATGATCACCACACACAAGGCAATATAACCATTACAAATATACACAATTTGGCATCATAAACCATTTACCAAAACTAGGTACAAATATACCATATGCTAGCCAACTCACATGGCATAACATATATATATAACAAAGCTTAAATACATATACATTCTAGCCTATACATGCCATACTGGAAATATTTATGCTTTCAAAAGTACCAAATTAAGGTTCGATAGTGTGGTGACGATCCTTGACGGTCCTCGAGCTTGCAGTAGTTTCGATATCTAAAGAACAATGTAAACACACACAAAGTAAGCTTTCCAAAAGCTTAGTAAGCTCGTACTAAAATCATCAACAATATATAAAACATAGCACACCAACACATAAATATTTACATATTTTCAATCCTTATCACTATATAAATTCCATGAACTTAACACACGTAATATCATCTACCACTTAAATATCGTGCAAACTTGAAGCTTTTCGTACTTATTCACTTACATACTCACCTTCCATTGAATATTAGAAGTCTTTCAATCAATCATTTGTACCTTAAACATCAGCACACTTAGTGCCATAAAGGTTAGTCGAAACTAAAATGATTCCGCACATTTAGTGCCATTATAATTAACCGAAGCTAAGTCGATAACGCACACTTAGTGCCTTATATAGCCGAAGTTATTCCAACTCGCACACTCAGTGCCATTTGTAGCCGAAGCTATATTAAACCGCACACTTAGTGCCAAACATAGTCGAATGTCATCATACTCAAACTATAATCAAATATCTATACCATTTATACATTACCATCTCATTAAAACATAACTTTAACATTATTTATCATGTACGAACTTACCTCGTACTCAGAATTGTCGATTTGAATGGTTTACTCGATAACCTTCGACTTCCCTCGATCTAAATTAGAATTCCACCTTTCTTGATCTTAATTAAGCCTTGTGTATGCTGAAACTTAAAGCTCTCCAAACCTAGGTTTTCTTTTCTATTTTCGGTGGATGGACATACATAATGACCTTATTTTTCATTTTTTTATAATAATATTACTTTAATATGCATTTTACCAAATTACCCTTGCATTAAAACATTAATCTGCCATCAACTAATGTCCACTAATGTCATTTACTCATAAATTTGGTCAAATAAAAATATAAGGATGTCACAATTATAAAGCCAAGTCAAATAGACACTTTTAACATCTAGCACACAGCTTTTACATTTTATGCGTTTAGGTCCTTTTTGCAAATTAAGCACACAAACAATTAAATTTTCACATGAGACTTTCACACATGCTAATTCACACATCATAAGCACGAAAAATAATATTTAAATATTTTTCTAACTCGAATATGTGGTGTCGAAACCACTATTCTGACTAGGGTCAAAATCGGACTGTTACAATTCTCCCCCCTTAGGGATTTTTATCCCCGAAAATCTTACCGTTAAACAGATTTGGATATTGCTGTCTCATTGAATCTTCAGGCTCCCACATGGCCTCTTCAATACCATGTTGATGCCACATCACTTTAACTAATGGAATTTTCTTATTTCGCAATTCTTTAACCTCATTAGCTAAGATACGGATCAGCTAAGTCATATCAGACTGGATTTCAATCTCAGATGGAGTAATCACTTGCAAAGGATCAGATTTGTACTGTCGAAGCATCAGTACATGAAACACATTATGAATCTTTTCTAACTTTGGTGGCAACAACAATCTATATGCTACCGGTCCAATACGTTCAATAATCTCATACGACCCAATGAACCTCGAACTCAATTTTCCTTTTCTACCAAATCGAAGCACTTTCTTCCACGGAGATACTTTCAAAAATACTTTGTCGCCTATCTCAAATTCAATATCTTTTCTTTTCAAATCCGCATATGATTTCTGACGATCAGAAGCTACTTTCAAACTATCTTGGATTACTTTTACTTTCTATTCGGTTTCTTTTATCAAATCAACCCCGTGAATCTTGTTTTCCCTGAGCTCGGTCCAATACAAAGGTGTACGACATTTGCAACCATATAAAGCTTCGTATGGTGCCATTTTAATACTTGACTGGAAACTGTTATTATACGCGAATTCAATCAAAGGTAGATATTGTTCCCACGTACCTTCAAACTCATGAATGCAACATCTCAACATATCCTCGAGTATCTGAATAATCCGCTTAGATCGGCCATCCGTTTGTTGATGAAAATCAGTACTAAAGTGCAATTTAGTACCCAAAGCATCTTGCAACTTCTTCCAAAATTGTGATGTAAATCTCGAGTCTCTATTTGAAACTATCGACAATGGCACACCATGCAATCTCACGATATCAGAAATATATACCTCAACTAATTTATCAAGTGAGTAATCAGATCGAATCTATATAAAATGAGCTGATTTCATCAATCGATCAACTACAACCCAAATTGTATATTTTTTTCTCAAAGATAGGGGCAAACCCGAAACAAAGTCCATAGTCACTCGGTCCCATTTCCACTCTGGAACCATAATCGGTTATAGCAAGCCAGATGGCACCTGATGTTCAGCTTTACCTTGCTGACATAACAAACATTTAAAAACAAAATCAGAGATATCTCTTTTCATTCCAGACCACCAATAATACTGTTTCAAATCATTATACATTTTCGTACTACCCGGATGCACGGATAAACGACTACCCTGAGCTTCATTCAGAATCATTTGAATTAACTCTAGATTTCTCGGAATACAAATTCGATCTCAAAATCTCAAGCAATCATCTTTATCAACTTTGAATTTTGAATCAGACTCTACATCACACTGAGCTCGTTTAGCTAAAATCTCATTATCAATCTTCTGAGCTTCAATAATCTGCTGTAAAAATAAAGGTCTCGTTTTTAATTCAACTAAATATGAACCATCATCAGATAGAACAAAATGAGCAATAATCTACTGTAAAAACAAATGTCTTGCTTTTAATTCAGCTAAACCTGAACCATCATCAGATAGAACAAAATGAGCATTCATTGCACGCAAAGCAAACAACGATTTTCGACTCAAAGCATTAGCAACTACATTTACTTTTCTCGAATGATAATCAATCACAAGTTTGTAATCTTTTAGTAATTCAAGCCATCTTCTTTGCCGCATATTCAAATCTTTTTGAGTCATCAAATACTTCAAACTCTTATGATCAGAGTATACATGACACTTTTCACTAAACAAGTAATGACGCCAAATCTTTAGAGCAAACACAATCGCAACTAATTTAAGACCATGCGTTGAATAGTTCTTTTCGTACGGCTTCAACTGCCTCGAAGCATAGGTAATGAACTTTCCTTCTTGCATTAGAACACATCCCAAACCAACTAATGAAGCATCACTGTAAATTACAAATTCTTTACCCGATTTAGGTTGTACTAATACCGGAGCTTCAGTCAACAAAGCTTTCAACTGATCAAACTTGTTCTGATACTTTTCAGACCAATCAAACTTCATATCTTTCTAAAGTAGTTTTGTTAATGGAGTTGCAATCATCGAAAAACCTTTCACGAACCTTCTATAATAACCCGCAAGTCCTAGAAAACTATGGACTTCAGATACATTCCTCAGAGGTTTCCAATCTAGAAGAGCAGAAATTTTGTTCGAATCAACTCAAATACCCGATGCTGACACAATGTGGCCCAGAAAACCAACTTCTCGCAACCAGAACTCACATTTATTTAATTTTGAATACAACTGTTTATCTCGCAGAGTCTGAAGCACTATTCTCAAATACTCGGCATGTTTAGATTCATCACGTGAATAAATTAATATGTCATCAATGAATACTACAACAAATTGATCTAAATAAGGTCTGAAAATTCTATTCATCAAATCCATGAAAATAGTAAGCGCGTTAGTCAATCCAAAAGGCATAACTAAGAATTCATAGTGACCTACCTTGTTCTGAAAGCAGTTTTCAGAATATCCAAGTCTTTCACTCGCAACTGATAATAGCCTGATCTTAAATCTATTTTCGAAAACACAACAGCTCCTTTCAACTGATCAAACAAATCATCAATTCGGGGCAGGGAATATTTATTTTTGATAGTCACTTTATTCAACTAACGATAGTCAATACACATTCTCATTGTACCATCTTTCTTTTTCACAAATAGAACTGGAGCACCCCAAGGTGAGAAACTCGGTCTAGCAAATCCTCGATCGGTCAACTCTTGCAACTGAGACTTTAATTCTTTCAGTTCAATCGGGTCATTCTATATGGAGCTATTGAAATCGGAGTAGTACCAGGTACTAATTCAATGCCAAACTCTACCTCTCTAACCGGAGGCAATCCCGAAAGTTCTTTAGGAAACACATCAGGGAACTCACCAACAACAGGCACAGATTCAACCTTCTTTTCTAATACTCTCAAATCAATCACATATGCAAAATAAGCTTTACAACCATTTCTCACAATACTTAAAGCTTTCATCGAAGATATCACAGCAGATAATCCATTCAAATCACTAGATTCAATTCTAACTATTTCATCATTCATGCATCTCAAATCAATAGTTTTTCGTTTGCAATTCACTATAACATCATGCAAAGTTAACCAATCCATGCCTAGAATTATATCAAACTCATCAAAAGGTAATAACATCAGATCAGTCGAAAAACAATTGTCTAGAAACATTAACGAACAATTCTTGCAGACTTTATCAACCAGAACACATCTGCTTAAAGGGTTCGAAACTCTAATTACAAATTCAATAGACTCTACAGGAAAAGTTTTACTGTTCACTAAGTTCATGCCATATATGAATGTGTCAATCTAGGATCTATCAAAGCAATCACAGAAGTATCATAGAGTGTAAATGTACCCGTAATCACATCTGGCGATGAAGCTTCCTCGCAAGCTCTGACAGCATAAGCTCTAGCAAGTGCACGAGCCTCAGATCTCACAGCTGTGTCTTTCGTTCCTCTCTGACTACTGCTCACATTTCCCAAATTTATGGGAGGTCTACCTCGAGAAACATTACCACTCTGCCTTGTATTCTGAACATTATCTTTTTCAGCTAAATCTAGGCAATCTTTTATAAAATGATTTCTTGAACCACAACTATAACAAGCTCGGTTAACACTTTTTCCCCAACATTCACCGAAATGTCGTCTTCCACACTGATCACACTCAGGCTTTTCATTCTTTACACTATCAACACTGGCAACAGATGTAGTTGAAGATTTGAAATTCGATTGCGATCTAGCACGATCTCTGGTCGAAGGTCCCATACTAGTCTTTAAACGACTGTTATCATCTCTAAAATTCTTGGATCCAGATTGAAACGATTTTCCCAAAGATCTCTTTCGTATCTCTCTAGCTTCAAAATCAACCTTTCTTTTCTCTTTCCCAGGATCTTCAGCTTTACATGCTCGTTCAACAAGCACTATGAATTCTTTGATTTCCAGGATCCCAACTAACAAACGAATATCTTCATTCAAGCCGTCTTAAAATCTCTTACACATTATTGCTTCCATAGATATGCATTCACGAGCATATTGACTCAACCTTACAAATTCCTACTCATATGCTGTGACTGACATTCGACTTTGTTTAAGCTCCAAAAACTCTTTGCGTTTCTAATCAATGAATCTTTGACTGATATATTTCTTCTGAAATTTAGCTTGGAAGAAATCCCAGGTAACTCATTCACTCAGAACCACGGATGTTAAAGTCTTCCACCAATGGTATGTTGTATCTCTCAAAAGAGAAACAACACATTTTATGCATTCCTCGAGACTCAAAGACAACTCATCAAACACTCTTATTGTGTTCTCTAACCAAAACTCGACTTTTTTAGCATCATCCTTTGTTGTAGCTCAGAACTCTTTAGCCCCGTGTTTTCTAATCTTATCAACTGGTGGTCAATTCAACTGTATTGGATTTACTGGTGGCATAACAGGAGCTTGAGGAGGATTAATTGGGGGTGGAGGTTGTTGTACAGCCGAATTGGTTCTAATGTATTGAGTGAACCAATCATTCAACATCTGATAGAAGGCTTGTTTAGCCTCACCCTCACGGCTACTCGTAGCTGGTCGAGAATCAACTTGCACCATCCCTTGTGCGGGAGCAGGCACATTGCTTTCAACATCGTCTGTTACAGCTCTATCAGGATCCATTGCTATATAAAAGCACATTTCAATATCAAGATTCATCACACTATTGCAGTTCATATTTATGACATGTATAGCTAGATTCACATATGTTATAGTAGTCCTAGAATTGACTAAACCATAGCTCTGATACCAATAAAATGTAACACCCCTAACCCAAAACCGTCACTAGAATAGGTAAGAGGCATTATCGAACTCACGACTCAAATCAGAACTACCACACATAAAAAATTATCTCATTACTAAAAGAAGTCATTCATTCACATTCAATATCCACATATAACTGAGTATACAATGCTTAAACATGCAATCAAGATCAAATTGATAACATACAAAAGCTTCTAAACTTAGAAAAAAATTTCAATTCTGTTGAGGTCACACGGCCGTGTGACCAGGCCGTATGCCTCACATGGGCACCAGACACGCCCATGTGATCCAACCGTGCCAAAACAGAGTATATACACTGACTTTCACCCACGGCCAACAGATACGCCTGTGTGCCATGGCCGTGTATACATAGTTGGCTACTGACTTAAGGACACAACCATATGACACGCTCATGTGTCTTAACCGTGTGATCTTAAGAGGTCACTACTTTTCATACACAGCCATAAAGCATGCCCGTGGTCCCTGACTGTGTGGCATAATACAGGCTTGGTTTAAGCCAACTTGCCACCTTTTTTAAGGGTCATTCCTACAAGCAATATTAAACAATATTTATACCAAAATTTTTGGCCAATTTCATGCTTAAAACATGCTTCATTATAACTAAATCATCATCATTCAATAACCTATTCAAATCCATACCAACACATATTAAAAATCTTTTTACAACAACATGCTAAAATGCCCATTTCATAGTTTACTTATGGAACCTTCTAACTCATGCTTAAACTTACCATTTCCTCAACTTGGCATATTTCAAAATGATCACCACACATAAGGCAATATAACCATTACAAATATACATAATTTGGCATCATAAACCATTTACCAAAACTAGGTACAAATATACCATACCCTAGCCAACTCACATGGCATAACATATATATATATATAACAAAGCTTAAATACATATACATTCTAGCCTATACATGCCATATTGGAAATATTTATACTTTCAAAAGTACCAAATTAAGGTTCGACAGTATGGTGACAATCCTTGAAGGTCCTTGAGCTTGCAGTAGCTTTGATATCTAAAGAATAATGTAAACACACACAAAGTAAGCTTTCCAAAAGCTTAGTAAGCTCGTACTAAAATCATCAACAATGTATAAAACATAGCACAACAACACATAAATTTTTACATATTTTCAATCCATATCACCATATAAATTCCATGAACTTAACACACATAATATCATCTATCACTTAAATATCGTACATACCTGAAGCTTTTCGTACTTATTCACTTACATACTCACCTTCCATTGAATATTAGAAGTCTTTCAATCAATCATTCGTACCTTAAACATCCGCACACTTAGTGCCGTAAAGGTTAGCTGAAACTAAAATGATTCCACACACTTAGTGCCATTATAATTAACTGAAGCTAAGTCGGTAACGCACACTTAGTGCCTTATATAGCCGAAGTTATTCCAACTCGCTCACTTAGTGCCATTTGTAGCCGAAGTTATATTAAACTGCACACTTAGTGCCAAACATAGTCGAATATCATCATACTCAAACTGTAATCAAATATCTATACCATTTATACATTACCATCACATTAAAACATAACTTTAACATTATTTATCATGTAAGAACTTACCTCGTACTCAGAATTATCGATTTGAATGGTTTACTCGATAGTATTCGACTTCCTTCGATCTAAATCTGAATTCCTCATTTCTTGATCTTAATAAAGCCTTGTGTGTGCCGAAACTTAAAGCTCTCCAAACCTAGGTTTTCTTTTCTATTTTCGGTGGATGAACATATATAATGACCTTATTTTTCATTTTTTTTATAATAATATTACTTTAATATGCATTTTACCAAATTACCCTTGCATTAAAACATTAATATGCCATCAACTAAGGTCCACTAATGTCATTTAATCATAACTTTGGTCAAATAACCACATAAGGACGTAACAATTATAAAGCCAAGTCAAATAGACACTTTTAACATCTAGCACACAGCTTTTACATTTTACGCGTTTAGGTCCTTTTTACAATTTAAGCACACAAACAATTAAATTTTAACACGAGACTTTCACACATGCTAATTTACGCATCATAAGCATGAAAAATAATATTTAAATATTTTTATAACTCGGATATGTGATTTTGAAACCACTGTTCCGACTAAGGTCAAAACCAGACTGTTACTTTAATTGTGTGAATTTTGTGTATTTTTGAAATCGAGACTAAATTGTAAGAAATGTGAAAGCTTAGGGCCAAAGTGTAAAAATTCTCAAATATGTGTTTGTGGATGAAATTGAATGAATATGTGATTGAATAAGTTAATATTGAATACATATAGATCAAGAAAGGAGGAATTCGGATCTAGATCGGGGGAAAACTTAAGTTATGAACTAAACAATTCAATTTGTTGTTTTAGTATCTGAGGTAAGTTCGTACATGATAAACATTGTTACAATTATGTTTCGAATGATTTAATATCGTATAAATTGTATATATGAGACTACGTTTGAGAATGATGACAAATTGATTACATTTTGCACTTAGTGTGCGTTTTGAGATAGCTTCGGCTATATATAGCACTTAGTGTGTGAATTGGTATAGCTTTGGTATATGTGGAACTAAGTGTGCGATACCGAGATAACTTCGGTTTAATATGATGGCACTATGTGTGCGATATCATTATAGCTTCGGCTAATCATTTATGCATTAAGTGTGCGAGTTCTTAGAGCTTTGAATGATTTCCGAACGATTTAACGTATTGAAAAAAGAGGTGTGAATGAAATAAATAAATACAGGAAAGTACAGGTACGTATGATACATATGTGGTAGTTGATACTATGTGTATGAATCTTGATGGATTTGTATATATATGATAAATAGTTATGGATTAGAATCAAATGATGATATGAGACTTACTACGTATTTAGTAATTGATGATCTGTATATTATGAACTGTTGAATAAATATTTAATACGAACTTACTAAGCTATGAAGCTTACTGTGTGTTAATTGTTTGTGTTTTATAGATTATCAAAACTAACTCGAACTCGGGGATCGTCAGGAAATGTCACCACACTATCGATCAACTCGTTGGTACTTTTGAAGCTTTGTATATATGGTATATGGCATGTAGGCTAATGTGATCTTGGTATATTTTGAGTTATGGTATTAGCCATGAGATTTGGCTTGTAAATGTTGGTGTGGATTTGGCTATTTAAGTTGGCTTAAGTTATGTGTTTGATAAGTTATTTATGTGATGTATATAATGCCTTATATGTTGGCTTGTTTGGTATGGTTATATGGTTGTTATGTTTTTTTTTAATTGTAAGTGGGAGTCTTAAGGTTGGATTAATGGTATGTTGTGACTTGATTATGGAATATTGAAATGGTAAGTCTTGTGGCATGAAATAGGTGATAAGATGATGATGATGAAATGCATTTAGAAGTTATGCAAGTTTGATGGCTAGGTGTGCATGAGAAAAGGGTGGCAAATTGGCTTTGCAAATGGCCTATTTTTGTCCACACTGTAATGCCCCAAATCCCAAAAACCTTGTTTAAAATTTTGTTTTCTTGTATTATGCAGTGGTGACGTGAATGTACATCTGACTTAGTGATTTAATGCTCTGGGAGTGTCTGGGAAGTCATAGGTTCAAGCTTGGGCTTGATCAAAATTTTAGTTTCTAAGTGAATAAAACTATGTTGCCAGCTAGTCGACTTTTATTTTAAAGTGAGGGTTGCATGACAGAAAAAGTTTACTGGTCAAGTGGATGGTGGCATGTTATTTGTTGCCAGGAGACTGGGGTTCGAGTACTTGAACAAGCAAGGGAATTTATTTTTATTACTTATGCAACGTGGGTGTTGGTGTTTGAATGAAACACTGAGCGGTTAAGAAGTGTAGGGAGTGTGGCCGAATATTTTGGAGGCTTTGGGGGGATTTTTGGTTGTGTGGGGATGTGGATAGGTGGGTTATCAATTGAGGATTTTGTGGAGAAAAAGAAGGAACTTGAGTGTAGTGAGATTGTGAGCCGAATTTTGTTGGGAGCATAGAGTTTTCGGCAGAGTTGCTATTCTCTAGCTTTTCGGCATTGTTTTTTCTTTTGGCTTCCTCCCTCTCTATCTTTCTTTCGGGTTTTCGCAAGTTGGGGTTCTTTTCTTTTGGTAACTAAAGACGAGTGGTGTTATCTTGGGTATCTATCGGTTCTTTTTCTTTTACTTGGGATTATATCTCTTTTTCCAACCCATTTTGTCCACAGATTCTTTTCTTCTCATCATTTTTCCCCAAACGGTGTACCCCCTTCTTGGCCGAATACCATTGTGATCTCTCAAGCTCTTTTGGTTTAGCCTAGTGTGACCGATTCTATTCTCCTTTCTTCTTCTCAATATCTCTTTTCTTTTTACCCTGCTCTTGGCCGAATATCTCATCCTTTCCCTTCATCTCTCTCTTTTGTTTTGGCTTTGGGGCAAATGCTCTCGACTTCTCTTTTGCTCTTATTTCTTTTCTTTTGGTTTTCCCTTTTTGCACTTTATGGGGTTAGCCGAACCTTCAATGGTGGGTGTTAGTTCAGTTGCTTGTTTCCCTTGTTTCCAGTTAATGTTTTTTCTCTCTAATATTCCCTATTCCTTCCCTTATTACATCTGTATCTTGGCCGAATGCTATCCTAATTCTTTATGTTGTTTTCTTTGATAAGAGTAGTGATCAGTGGAGTGAGGCGTGCGGTTTTCTTCTCTCACTCTTGTGTCTTGTGTTGACCGAATATTGAAGGCAAGCCTCAATATCACTGTTTCCCTTTTGGCTTTCAGTTTGTTTTGCCTTGTTGAACCAACTGCTAACTCTTCCATTCTTGCAGACTACCATCTTCTATCTACCCTTTTAGATCAATCCTTTCATTTCAGTGGACGTCACTTCATTAACCTCCACTTGCTCAGTTTTTGGTAAGTGAGGTACGGTTGGGATGATACTATAATTTGAATGCAAATCTGATATAGAATGGTGGCATTTTGTGTAGGTGGTGATCGAAGGTGATTGACCATTTCTTGTGAATCAAGGGTGCGGTTATTGTGGTTCTTGGGTAAGGAGTCTATGGTTGTTTCGAAATTTTTCTGGTTTCCAATCGAAACATAAGTTAAGTAACTAATTAGTTATCATATTATTTGTTCTTCAACCATAGGAGTGTTCGGAGCAGGGATTAATACCAATCGTACTAGGTCTGTAATCACACTGTTTCAATCGATAAACGGCAAAAGCTGGAAAGTTGTTACCACCGATGCCACGCGGGTGCACATTTGCCCGTGTGGTCATCTAAGCACATAAGTGCGAGCATGTAACAGTAGGGACCACCACGAGCAATATCGTGGCCTTAGGTCGTGTTAGGCCACTATGGGCCGAAATGGGCCGTGTGGGCCCTATAGGCTTGTGGGCCCCGCACGGGGAAACTACACGAATGTGTGGAGATTGTTGTGCCTACTGTGTAGTTGCACGGCCAAGGCCATTATTTGGGTTTATTGGGCCACACGAGCTTGTGAGCCCACATGGAACGTATTATGGGCTTGGGCCCATTTTTACTGTTTAACTGTTAAGGTTGCACGAGTTGCGTGAGACGACTGTGGACCTACTGTTTGGTCGGTAAGTACACCTAGACCCTAAATTATGTTATGACTGTTATACTTTATAAGGTAAAAGATGAATATACCCTTGTATGTTGTATGACTGTTGAGCATGCCATCTTTATTGTATAAACATTTATATTATGTTGCATTGCATGGGGTGGGTTATATGATATTGGAGGAAGTGTACTGAAAGGCTATAAGCCTATACTGGCAGCTCTACTGCAAATACTGTTAGTGCCAGGATCGGTACCATATTTTGGAGTGTAGGAATGAATGGGTCGATTTCATCCTCACATGGATTGTAGGGTTGGACGGAGTGGAGTGTAGAGGATGGATGGGTAGGATATTTATATGCATTTACATCAGATCTTGAATTGGGTGAAGACCCATCACTTTATTCTTCGCTACTATTATGAGATAAGGTCCACACTAATATTGCGACTGATATAGGCTTGGGTCCAGACTGTTCAACACTACATGTTTGACTGTTTGATAATATGGATTACACACTAAGTTTTCATAAACTCACCTTTTCTGCTTAATTGTGCAGGTAATCCTTAGGCGGGTCGATGCTGCGAGGGACTCGGAGACGGCCACACCACTGTTTATAACTTCGTTTTGATTTTAGTAAGAGTAGTTAAATTTGGGATTTTTTTGTAATAAGGCCGTTTTAAGTTTTTATTATTATTTGGGTTTTTTATTAAACGGACTTATATATGTTAGCCGTAGGATTCGAGTTTCAAAAGGTAAATGATTTTTAACTATCATACTACGTAATTTGATTTAAAAGCTTCCACAACGATGAATGTTTTAAAGCGTAATAATAACCTAGTATAAGACTTGTTTTGTTAAATGAACCTGAAATTTGGAAAATAAATTAAACAAAGCACATTTTCAAAGGATCCCAAATAAGGTTTTAAACAAATGAGTTTTTCTATTAAATTTGTGACTTTCAAAACCCACTCCAATGTGACATCACAGATTCAGCCATAACGTCTAGGTCGGGTTTGGGGTGTTACACACACGGGCAGAGACACGGGCATGTGTCTTAGCCATGTGCGACACACGGCTATGTTACATGGTCGTGTGTCCCTTGGGGTACCCTTTCGAATTAAGGCAGTATACCCTACAGTTTTGACACGGCCTAGATACACGGGTGTGTCTATTGTCTCTTTAAAGATAACTTTCCTAAATTTAAATTAATCACAAATTTATCCCTCTGAGTTTTTGGGTGTAGTGTTTTTGTTCATCTTCACAACCAAGGTAAACTAGATCCTAGAGCAAAAAAAAAAGTGTCTTTGTTGGTTATACTTCTAATAAAACGGGTTACAAATGTTATGATCTAATTGATAGGAAGATTATTGTTACCATGGATGTCACATTTTTTGAAACGTAATATTATTTTGATTCTAATCTTCAAGGAGGGAATTATAGCAAGGAAGATTCTATAATTGATAAAGAAAAGATTAGGAATATACAACATAGGGATTCTAGTAATGGGGAAGGTGAATTTATGATTAACACAAAAATTAATGATGTTAAGGAGTATGAAGGTGTAGAGTCTTATCATGAGAATAAAGAACAAATAAAGGAGTTAATTGTTTACTTAAGAAGAAACTGAAATCAAGAAAGTGGAATCCACCATATTCATCACCAAGAATCTGATCTGCAAGATCTTATCAAAAGTCTAAGTAAAGCTCATAATCCACCAAATGAATTTTCTAATTTAGATATTCCAAATGCCAAAAGAAAAGGTGTTAGAAATGTTGTCAAATATCCCATGTCTAACTTTGTATCCTATAAAGCCTTGTCTTTGATATTCTTAACCTTTATTTTGTGTCTCGCTACTAAAAAAAAAATAAAAAATGTGAAAGATGCTTTACAGGTTCCTGAGTGTAAGGAGGCTATTTTAGAGGTGATGCACACTCTTGAAAAAATAGGCACATGGGATACAATGGAATTACTTGTATGTATCGACAAATTCTTCAGATTCAACCTTCTCACCAATGATCACTCCATCCATATCTTGAGGTGTTATAGTACAGTCGATAAATGGTTTGCTAGTTTGTTTAGCATTCCTAAGAGTGATAGCCTTACAATGTTCTTTCCCCCTCGGACTAGGATTTTCCGTGTCACAAGGTAATGAACCTAGTGGTCGAGTATTTAGATTTGAAGCAAGTTGTCCTAATTGCACTTCCAATGCTCGAATGGAAGATGAATTCCATTATATGATAGCTTCCATACGAGTACTATGGTCTTGCATTAATGCCTCAAGAGTTGCTAACGGGTTAGAAGTAGAAGCTTGAGTGTACAATTGCTGTCGATGTCCTAGAACATGTTGATTTGGTAGTGAAGAGTGTGTTTTCTGCATAAGATTTTGGTGTGGCTGTGTCTAGCATTGTTATGGATGCATCTGAGTGTGCTGATTGTAGTTCTGCTATTGTTGATTGTAGTTCCCTTGCCTAGGATTATAATTTCCTTAAGTAGATATATTTCCATAGCTGAATATCACAAAATTTTGTCCAGCATTCTGAGTTCCCCAAAACTATTGGTTGTATGCAAAGTTGTTGTAAGAATTTCCATAAGAATTGTTGCAGATGTTACTAATATAATAGGCATTCTCTGCATGTTGCGGACAATCTTCATAACTATGGTTGTCACTACAAATCTCACAACAAAAGGTAGGAACATCAACTTGCTGAGCGACTTGTATAGGTGCAACACCACTAGTCACTTGCATATTTTTAATCATGCTTGTGAGAGAAGAAACTTGAACACTTAGTGCGGTTATTGCATCCAATTCAATAACTCTTGGAGTAGTTTTTGTTTATGCAGCTCTAGAGATAGGGTATTGATAATCATTCTGAGCAATTCTCTCAAGAATTCTCACAGTATTATTATAATTACAATCCAGCAAAGGTCGATTGGCTAATGCATCGATAAGATTCCTTGTATGTGAATTCAGCTCATTATAAAAAAATCTTAATTTGCGTTTCTAGTTGAGTGTCGTGCATGGGACAACATCGAAGTAACGATTTAAAATGTTACCATGTGGTGTGAAGATTTTCATCATCCAACTAATGATAAGCAATAATATCATTTTAAAGATGAGCATTCATTATCGGCGGGTTGAATTGCTAAACAAACTATGTTGCTAATACATCCCAAGATGTAATTGATCCAGTAGGTAGTCCAAAAAACCAAGTACGGGATCTTCTCTGTAAGGAATAAGGAAATAATTGCATCTTCAAGGCATCATCCGGAATGCCTTGTTGAAAAAGAGAAGCACAGATCAATAAAAAACATTTAAGATGTTCTCTCGCATCTTTCTGTGGTAGCCCAGCATATTGTTCATTAGAATTCAACATTTGAAGCATTACTGGCTTGAGTTTAAACTTCCCAGCTTGGATTACTGGCCTAACAACTCCTAGTTGTAAATCGTCCAAAATAGGTACTACAAAATCTCGTATAGTCTTATTTTGTATGCGAGCATCTTTCGGCAACAATGGGTTATAAACATTTTGCTATTGCATCGGGGTATGGCTGCATTGTTCCCTAGTACAGCCATATTTCTTTGTTCTCGTAGTCTACTCCAAATAGTCCTCATTTCTCGATCAAAATCGACTAGAAAATCCAAATTTCTTCAGGTCATAAAACACCTAAATTAAAGTTAAAGAAATAACAATAAAGAAAAACTAGTTAGTGAAAACTAAATATTATATAAGGAAAAAAAGTGCAAAAACACACAAAAACAAAAACAAACATCAAACAAACGTCATCCCGGTAACGATGCCAAAAACTTGATCGGCTATTTAACATCACATCAATAATGTGCAAGTGTACACTCCCAATGCAAGTATAGTAGACAAATGTGAGTCTGTCAGATATCAATCCCATGGGGATGGTAGTCTTTTGTCTATTAATGTCGGTGCAATAACTAGATATAAATAAGATAAATTGTGAGGATAGTTGTCGATGCAATAACTTGAAAATAATAAAATAAAATATGATAGTGATAAACTAGGATCCTGTAACATCCCGAATTTTGGTCTAGTCAGAATAGTGGTTTCGGGACCACAAATCTAAAGTAGAAATAATTATTTTATGATTATTATGTAACACCCCTTATCGTATCCGAAGCTGGGACAGGGTTCGAGGTATCACCGAACTTAAACATTCAGAAACATGCAAAATCGAGCCATAAAGTTTCATCCAAATTAAAACTTTTCAAACACATGTGAATCGTCCCTTGTACAGGTCTTCGAGGCCTAAAACATACATCGGGGTGGTTCGGGACTAAACCGATGACTTTAGAAAGCTCTTGGAAAACTTAGAGAAATTTTCATGAAACAGGGTCACACGCCCGTGTGGACATAGGGACATGCTCAAGTGTCTTCAACAGGCCCGTGTCCTCAGGCCGTGTAACTCTCTGTTTATGACATCAGCAAAACAAATTGATCCACATGGCTAAGCCACACGCTCGTGTGCTAAGCCATGTCCTCCACACGGCTGAGACACATGGCCGTTTCTCTGCCCGTGTAGCCAACACTTAGGCTATTTTCCAAGCCTTATGTTGTCCTTAATTCTCTCCCATACTTATACACATTATAGACAAACATTATAACAACAATTTAATGGTTAATCATCCTTTACTAAAATTTCGTTAAAGCGTTTACATGTTATCATACATGTGTTTATTACCTATACTCATGTTACACCAAGTTAGACATTCCAATTCACATTCTACAATTGTCCATATTCAATCATTATCAACTTACTACCATTCCACACATTCATTCTATGGCCACAACCACCTCGAATGGTCTTAGAGCATTCATCATGTACATGTGTTATACTAATCATTCATAACAACCAATTATAAACACATCACAAACATTAGCACATAGCAAGAATAATTAGGCTTACAAGCCATAACCAATTAAGCCACATCTCATGGCCATATACAATAAATCAATATAAGCCGATACATTTGGCTAATCATAACAACATCTAACATAAAAGCTAGTCCTTATACATGCCACTAACTTGAAAGTATTTAATACACATATGACAATACTCTGGAGTTGTTGGCTTGATAGTGTGATGCTGCCTCTGACGGTTTCCAACCCCGAGCTGACTTGAGAACACTAAGGAAATGGAGAGGAGGGAGTAAGCTTAAAGCTTAGTAAGTCCATATGAAATTAATAAGTAAATTATCAACATGATTCCATGAAAATGTAATCATAATTACACTTTTGCTGATTTTCTGGTCATGTTGTTTTCTCGAGTCATAGTTACTAATTTTTTTATATCTGGAGCTATAAAATTCTAAATTAAGATCTATTAATTTTTTCTGAAACTAGACTCATATATATTCTTACCATAAAATTTTTATAATTTTTGGTCTAGCCAATAAGTATAGTTTATTTATTAAAGATACCCATGTTTCACTGTCTGACAGTTCCAACCTCTCTTCACTAAAAATTATTTATCTCATGGTATGAGACTCCAAATTGAGAAATGCTAATTTTACCAGAAGCTAGACTCACATATATTCTTACCATAAAATTTTCAGAATTTTTGGTTTAGCCAATTAGTACAGTTTATTCATTAAATATACCACTATTTCACTTCCATAGTTCTGACCTCTCTTCACTAAAAAATATTTATCTCATGGTACAACACTTGGATGTTGTCCCCATCAATTATTGTTGAAAATAGACTCATTAAGGATTTTAAGCATGCAAATTATGACCCATAATTATTTTTTTACAATTTTTAATGATTTTCTCAAATCAGAATAGAGGATTTCAAAATCATTCTGACCCTATCTCACAAAAATCCAATTATCACAGAATAGGAAATGTTTTTGCCTTCACTGCTTCTTTTATGAGAAAATAGGCTCATTAATATTTAATTTTATATATTATTCAACCTCTAATTCAATTTATACTATTTTTGGTGATTTTTCAAAGTCACACAACTGCTGCTGTCCAAAATTGTTTTATTACAAAATTTTACTTTTACATAATTTCACTTACACCATTCTATCTTACCAAAAGATTAGCTCAACTATCGAGCACATTGATCAAAACTTTTCACATAGATATACTTGCACTTATTCATCACATAGTCATGTACATATGTATTTTCACTTAGTAAATTTCTCGTTGAACTCATCGGAATAATAATAGATACTCGGTTGCCTGTGCATATACCACCCTTGTAACCGAAGCTCTCTAGTACGCATAGTAGCCTACACTTAGTACTACACATGTGACCTATCAATCTAGTACACGTAGCAGCCTGCACTTAGTAGTACACACGTCACTTAACCATATGATACACGTAGTAGCCTGCACTTAGTATTACACACGTGATTGAAGTTAACGGGTACGCATAGTAACCTACACTTAGTACTACACATGTGACCTATCAATCTGGTACACGTAGTAGCCTACACTTAGTACTACACACGTGACTTAACCATCTGATACACATAGTAGCCTACACTTAGTACTCCACACGTGATCAAAGTTAACAGGTAAGCATAGTAGCGTGCACTTAGTACTACACATGCGACCTATCAATTTGGTACACGTAGTAGCCTGCAATTAGTACTACACATGTGACTCACAACGGATCATTTGTATCTCTTCTATTTCGAAGGTTTAATCGAGAAATTCTTCACTTTTTAACATTTTACTGACTCATTCTTAGTCAATTCCGATTCATAGTTTACATCAATTGATCACTCTATAGGCAGCCACATCTCATATAATAACAAAAGATAATAACATAAAAAGAATTGAAATATTATTTACATACAAACTTACTCATTTCAAAGAAACATTATATTCCATCAAACTTCCAAACCTTTACCGAACGTACTCGAATTGTGGCTTTATTCACATAGCAATATCTCATAATCACATGGCATTGCAACATTTTGATCATAATAGCAAAACATCAAGAACATGTTATATCATCAAAAGAATCACATAATATCAAATTATTCACATATATATACTTATAACTCGTGTAATATCGAATCATTAGCATTCAAATACAATATTGCATTATTAAAATCACATGAACTTACCTCGGGTTCGAGTACGACTATATATTCTGATTTAGTCCATAATCTCATTCATTTCCAATCTATGCCTGAATCTCATTTTCCTTGATCTATAATACCACATTTAGCTTACTAATTAGTCACATTATTCATATGGGTCCAAAAATCATACTTTTACAAATTTGCATTTTGACCCCTAAACTTTCACATATTTGCACTTTGGCCCCTAGGCTCGTAAAATGATTTTTTATTCAATTTGTTGCATTTTAGGCCTATCTGAATCATTTTATTAACTGTATCAGCCCCTAATTTCCACTAGATCACACTTTTATTACAAATTTTGTAACTTTTACAAAACGGTCCTTTTTGACAATTTTACCGAAAATCACTTAGTAAAAGTCGTTTATTACAGATCGAGCATTCATATTCTACCATTAGACATCAAAACACATGCATGTTATCCATGGGTAATTTTTTTAAACACAAACCGTAGCTCAAAATATGGGTAGAAATGAGTAGATCTTGTTACGAGGATTTTAAAAACGTAAAAATCATTAAAAACGGGGCTACAACAGACTTACAATCGAGCTTGGAAGCTTGAAAAACCCTAGCTATGTCTTCTCCACGCAAGTTTCGGCCATGGGGTAGAAGATGGGCAAAAATTGGCTTTTAATTCATTTTAATTTCTAGATTACCAAAATGCCCCTAACTTAAAAATATTCTATTTCACCCATTTCATGTCCATTTTTGTCCAAAAAATTATCCAATGGTATAATTACCATTTAAGGGCTTCTAATTTAAAATTTCATAACAATTAGACACCTCTAACATGTAGAACTCAACTTTTGCACTTTTTACAATTTAGTCCTTTTGACCAAATTGAGTGCCCAAATGTCAAAATTTTCGAACAAAATTTTCAAACAATCATCCCTTGAAATTGTAGACCATAAAAATATAATAAAAACAAATTTTATTGTGTCAAATTTGTGGTCTCAAAACCACTGTATCCACCAGCCCTAATTCGGGATGTTACATATTATGGGGTCTATGATATGATTGCATGCTTGTGTGAAAATTTCATGAAGAAATTTTATTGATAAAGTGTCCAATTTGACATCTAGGACTAAATTGCATAGGTTGCAAAATGTGAGTTCTAGAAGCTTTAAGCATGAAATTGCCATGGATTATTAATTAGAGGTCCTTAAATAGCAATTTGCCCAATTTCTATTTTTATGGACAAAAATGGGTATGAATAGGAAAAATTTGAAAGAAAGGCCTTAAGGGCATTTGTGTCATTTGGTTAATAAAAGAATAAAAAGGGAAAAATAAAGCAAAAATATTGTCCATTTTCTCCTACCTTAGCCGAATTCTCAAGGAGCCATAGCTATGGTTTTGTTCAACTTCCAAGCTTGATAGTAAGTGCATACAAGCCCCGTTTTTAATGTTCATTGCATTTTTGAAGTTATTATCAACCGATCTAGCTATATCTACCATTATTTTGAGCTAGGGTTCATGTTCAAAAAATTTCCCATATGTGACATACATGTATTTTGATATTTAATGGAGGAATATGAACGTTTGATGTATGATAAACATCTTTTACTAAGTGGTTTTTCATGAAAACATCTAAAAAGGACCTTTTTGTAAAAGTTGTAAAATAGGTGGTAAAAATCTGATTTGAAAGAAAATGTGGACTGTTATAAGTAAGACATAAGTTTGGCTAGGCTTGGGTAACAAAGAAAATGAACACATTTCATTTTACCAGCCTAGAGAATAATTTGTAATTATGTGAAAGTTTAAGGGCAAAACTATAATTTTGCCAAAGTATGATTTATGGTTTGTTTTGAACAATGTGATAATTAAATAAGTGAAATTTACTATTATAGATCAAGAAAACTAGAGTCCGGACTTGAACTGAGGAAAAAAAAGGTTGTGGACTAAATCGAATAATTAGCCATATTTTTGTACCGAAGTAAGTTCATGTGTAAATAATGCAATGTTGTATCATGTTTTAATGTTTTATTAATGTATGAGTCTCTATGTTTAATTGTTATGACAAGTGTATGAACGACGTTATAGTCTATGAGAATGACATTGTGAACGAGTTCGATGAATATGTGACATTGAGAAAATCTCGTTTGAACATTAGGAATAGATTAGGATACGAGTGACATGTCACTAGGGACTATGTGATTATGAGCTCATGGGATTATGTGTATATGTGACTATGTGAATCCGGGTGCTTGTCATGTATGTCCTACCGGTGGCTGGGTAGCCTGTTATGTGTTGTGGGTACCTATCAGCTTGTGTGAGCAGCCGTGTAGTTACGTCCTGGCTGTCAGCTTGTGTGAGCAGGCCTGTGATTAGCTCGAGAGCGAGCAATGTGTGATATGTGATATGAGGTAGAATATGGGCACTATGTGCAAGCTTTCCGTGTATCCAATAGTACTCCAAGTGTTCAACCTGTAAATCAGTGAGTTATTCGACAAGTAAGTCAATGATGAGGAAATATGAGAATGTGTTACGAGATGGTACAGGTATGTACAAAAAACTCATATGAATGAGCTCGGTATGTGATGAACTTTTGGTAAGATTGAAAATGAGTAAGTTATGCCTATGAAACTATGATGGCATATATATAAATTATGTTACATTAATTGTATAGTATTCATGATTATGTTGCTATTTATTTGCATGTGAACTTACTAAGCTTTATGCTTACTCCCATCTCTTTTCCATTTTCTTATAGTATCGTTAAGCTAGCTTGGGGATCGATGGACGTCAAAGGCTCAATCACACTATCAATTGGACATTTGGGTATAGTTAGTTCCAACATTTTGAGTATGGCATGTATAGGGACTTAGTCTTTTTGTTATATGTCATATTAATTTGGCCAACTATGTTGGCTTATAATGATTTGATGATTCATTTTGTATATGGCCATGAGATATGGTTCATATTGATTATTGGGTTGTAAACTTAATTATTTATGCATGCATGTGTCAAAGTCTTGATGATGATGGATGGTGTTATATGGTATACAAGTATGATGAATGAATGATGACAAATTGGTATGGCTATGGTCATGGTTTAAATGTGTGAATTGAGAGTAGATTAATAATGTTGTTTGGATATGAAATTGGTGTGGAATGCCTTAAGTAAGCTTGTTAATTTGAGTATGTAAAATGGTGACATTACATGGGCTTTAATTGGTCTTGATTTGGAATGATTGATTGTCAAAATGTGACATGTTCGGTGCCATGAAATATGTCTAAGTATGTGAGTGTCTAAGGGTGGCAAAAGGCTTGGAAAATAGCATTGTAGTTGTCCACACGGGTAGACACACGGGCATGTGTCTAGGTCGTCTGTGACATACGGTCTGCCCCATGGGCGTGTTATCCGCCCGTGTGTCCCTTACACCCTAATTAGATAAAATAGAATGCCCAGTAGTAAACACACGGGCAGAGACACAGCCATGTGTCTCAGCCGTGTGAAGGACACGGCCTCAGGACATGGGTGTGTGCCCTGGCTATGTGAAGTCTGTACTTGATTTTTGGAATTTAATTCGCCGCATGGCCTAAGCACACGGGTAAGTGACTTGGCCTTGCGACCCTTTTTAGTTGATGACGTCATAAACAAAGAGTTACATGGGCTGAGGACACGGCGTGTCCAAAGCCACACGGGTCTGTGTGACCACACGGCCTACCCACACGAGCGTGTAACCCTCCAAAATAAGAAAATTTTTTAAGTATTGTATAAGTTCTGTAAGTTCTCGGTTTAATCCCGAACCACCCCATGTAAGTTTTTGGGCCTCGTGGGCCCATATAAAAGACGATATGTATGTTAATGAATGGTTTTAATTTGGGCAAAATTTTATTCCCGATTTTGTATGTTACTTTATGTTTGAGTCTGGTAACGCCTCAGACCCTGTCTCGGAGTAGGATATGGGTAAGGGGTGTTACAGATCCCCAACATGAATCATTAGCAGAATACTAAATGCTCCCAAGGTATAATAATGTAAGTGATTGTCGAGGCAATAAAATTCAATGTAAATCTTACCCCGCGTTACTCTATTTAATCTGAGACTTAAACATGCATATTAACCTCACCTTACGATGACGACAATATGAAACTATTAAGAACAGGTGGACTAAATTCCTCTAATCCTCACTCAACTTCCGTTGAAATGCTTGTTGGCTCAAACTGTCACTGCACTTTCTATTGTCAGTGACTACAATAACACTTCCATGTTAAAAAAACTTTCAAACCCCAAGATTAAACAATAAAAGTAAGATGAAATAGGATAACATTTCACCAAGAATTCATCAATACTTCCATACAATCAGAAATCAGAGGGTTTAGGGTTTAGGGTTTAGGGTTTAGGGTTTAGGGTTGCTCAAGGAATATTTGTCGGCCACCCACCTTCCAAGCTTGATCCAATCCATTACAAAACTCAATATTTCTTGCAAAATCCCATTCAAGTCCCTAATGACACCAGCTGAAGTAGTTGTCGCAATTCCAACTTTAGGGGCACCATCAACAGTAATTTACATGAGGGGTGGTTTAGGACTAAACCGAGAACTTTCAAAATTTTTACAACACTTAGATAATTTACATGCTTTGGAGGGTCACACGCTCGTGTGGGTAGGCCTTGTAGTCACACATGCCCATTTGGTTTGAGACACGCCCGTGTCCTCATCCCGTGTAACTCTCTATTTATGACGTCATCAATAAAGTAGAGTCACAAGGCCAAATCACACGCCCGTGTGCTAAGCCATGTGGCAAAATTAATTTTCGCAATTAAGGTGCAGACTTCACACGGCCTAGGCTCATGCCCATATCCTATGGCCGTGTCTTCTGTCCGTGTGTTTGCTACTGGGCATTCTGTCTCTCCAAAACTAAGGTGCAGGGGACACACTGCCAGATCACATGCCCATGGGGCAGACCATGACACACGGCCTAAACACATGCCCGTGTGTCTACCCGTGTGGACAATTTTGAGGTTATTTTCCAAGCCATTTGCCACCCTTATATACTCTAACACGTACATAAATTTAAAGGCACTTAGCATGGCATAATTGAGTACTTAGACACAATCAAACAAGTCATGATCATGACACTATCATATGAACTAGTACATACACAAAACACTACACTTTTTCAAGCCCAAGCCTATAAATTCTCATACATTAAGAATTATAAATTTACTTCTGTTTTTCACATTGGAACCTTAGTTTTCATCGTACCAACTCATCTCAATTAAATCAACAAGCATTCATAACCAATAACATAACCCATCATATACACAATCACAAACCACATCTCAAAGGCATAGACATATACATACATGTATAAATAGGCTTACAACCCAAAAATCAATATAAGCCATATCTCATGGACATATACAAAATGAATCATCAAATCATTATAAGCCAACACACTTGGCCAAATTAATATGACACGTAAACAAAAAGACCAAGTCCCCTATCATGTCATACTCAAAATGTGAAATCATGAATACCCAAAGGATTAATTTGATAGTGTAAATCGAGCTCCGACGTCCTTCAGTTCCTGAGCTAGCTTGGCGATACTATAAGAAAATGGAAAGGAAGGAGGAGTAAGCATAAAGCTTAGTAAGCTCACATGCAATAATAAACAATATTAAGAAACATTAGCATGAATATTATACAATTTAACTTAACATAAATCACATATTTATCATTACAGTTTCATAAGCATAACTTTATCATTCTTAATCTTACCAAAAGCTTATCACTTAACAAGATCATTCTTATGAGTTTTTCGTACATACCTGTACCAACACGTGACTTGACATACTCTTTCTCTTTTTTTGACATACCTGTTGAACACTTGGAATACTAAACAGATACATGGAAGGTCCTTGCACACAAGTGTCACATATGTAGCCAAAGCTACCTCATATTTTGTATCACATAAAGGCTCGCTCTCAAGCTAATCACGGGTCTGCTCACACAAGCTGACGGTCAAGACGTAGCTACACGGGCTACTCACACAAGCTGTCAGGTATCCGCAACACATGCTGGACTACCTAGCCACCGGTAGGACGTACATGACCAGCACTCGGATCACATAATCATATATATTAGATGGGGTCCTAGTGACATGTCACTCGTATCCTATTTCATTCCTAAGGTTCAAACGAGATTTTCTCTTTCTTGTCGAAACTTGTCGAATGTGTTCAAGAATACCAACCAATAATCGGATATCTTCATTCAATCCGTCTTCAAATCTCTTACACATAATGGCCTCAATCGATACACATTCCCGAGCGTACTTGCTAAGTCTTACAAACTCACGCTCATATTCTGTTACTATCATTTGGCCCTGTTTTAACTCAAGAAATTCCTTTCTTTTCTGATTGATAAACCTCTGGCTAATGTACTTCTTACGAAATTCTTCTTGGAAGAATTCCCAATTAACTCTCTCCCTTGGTACAACCGACACAAGGGTGTTCCACCACTGATAAGCTGAATCTCTCAGGAGTGACACAACACATTTCATACATTCCTCAGATGTGCAAGACAACTCATCAAATACCCTGATGGTGTTCTCGAGCTAGAACTCTACCCTTTCAGGATCATCATCTATATTAGCTCAAAGTTCTTCGGCTCCTTGTTTACGAATTCTGTCAATCGAAAACTTGTTCATTCTTACGATTTCCACAACTTAGGGGGCTACAGGGATAGGTTGAGGATTTGGTGGGGGTGGAGGGGATTGAGCGTTTAGGTTCGTTCGAACGAATGCTGTATACCATGCATTCATCATATGGAGAAAGGCTTCCCTATCCCCTTCTCCTCCTCTCTGACTCACAATTAGGGGTCTACTTTCAACTGGAGCTGCCACTTGAGTAGGAACCAGTGCATTACTTTCTACCTCATATGCCATGGCTCGATCGGGATCCATTTACTATATGAAAACACAATTTTAAATTTGTTAGGAGTTGTCACACTATCATAATATATATATGACATGTATAGCTAGACTCGTACACATGCTATGTTAGTCCGAGAATTGACTAAATCGTAGCTCTGATACCACTAAATGTAACACCACTTACCCGTATCCGACGTCGGGACTGGGTACGAGGTATTATCGGACTTGTACACAAGCAATCATGTAAAACTAAGACATAAATCTCCATCCAAACTAAAATTTTTCATATACATTCATATCGTCCCTATTATGAGCCTACGAGGCCCAAAACATACATTGGGAGTGGTTCGGGACTAAACCGAGAACTTTTAAAATTTTTACAACACTTAAATAATTTACATGCTTTGGAAGGTCACATGCCCATGTGGGTAGGCCGTGTAGTCACACATGCCCATGTGGCTAGAGATACGCCTATTTCATCAGTCCGTTTAACTCCCTATTTATGATGCCATCAACAAAATAGGATCACACGGCCAAGTCACACGTCCGTGTGCTAGGCTATGTAGCGAAATTAATTTTCCCAATTAAGGTACAGACTTCGCACGGCCTGGGTTTATGCTCGTGTCCTATGGCCGTGTCTCTCACACAGGCGAGACACACGGCTGTGTCTCGTACCCGTGTGTTTACTACCAGGCATTCTGTTTCTCCAAAATAAGGTGTAGGGGACACGCGACCGGATCACATGCCCATAGGGCAGACCGTGTGTCAAACACGACCTAGACAGATGGCTGTGTGTCTACCGGTATGGACAAGTTTGAGGCTATTTTCCAAGCCATTTGCCACCCTTATATACTCTAGCACATACATAACTTTAAAGGAACTTAGCATGGCATATTTGAGTACTTAGACACAATCAAAAAAGTCATGATCATGACACTATCATATGAACTAGTACAAATACAAAACATTACACTTTGTCAAGTCCAAGCCTACAAATTCTCATACATTAATAACTATAAGTTTACTTCTAGTTTTCACATTAGGACCTTAGTTATCATCATACCAACACATCTCAATTAAATCAACAAGCATTCATAACCAATAACATAACCTATCATATACACAATCACAAATCACATCTCAAAGGCATAGGCATATGCATACATGTATAAATAGGCTTACAACCCAATAATTAATATAAGTCATATCTCATGGCCATATACAAAATCAATCATCAAATAATTATAAGCCAGCACACTTGGCCAAATTAATATGACATGTAAAGAAAAAGACCAAGTCCCCTATACATGCTATACTTAAAATGTGAAATCATGAATACCCAAAGGATTAATTTGATAGTGTGAATCGAGCTTTGACGTCCTTCGGTTCTTGAGCTAGCTTGACGATACTATAAGAAAATGGAAAGGAAGGAGGAGTAAGCATAAATCTTAGTAAGCTAACATGTAATAAGAAACAATATTAAGCAACATTAGGATGTATATTATACAATTTAACTTAACATAAATCACACATTTATCATCATAGTTTCATAAGCATAACTTTATCATTCTTAATATTACCAAAAGCTCATCACTTAACAAGCTCATTCTTATGAGTTTTTCGTACATACTTGTACCAACTCATGACTTAACATACTCTTTCTCGTTTTTTTGACATACCCGTTGAACACTTGGAATACTAAATGGATATACGGAGGGTCCTTGCACACAAGTGCCACATATGTAGCCAAAGCTACCTCATATTTCGTATTACATAATGGCTCACTCTCGAGCCAATCACAGGTCTGCTCACACAAGCTGACGGTCAAGACATAGCTACACGGGCTACTCACACAAGCTGTCAGGTATCCACAATACATGCCGGACTACCTAGCCATCGGTAGGACATACATGACTAGCACCTGGATCACATAATCATATATATTACATGGGGTCCTAATGATATGTCACTTATATCCTATTCTATTCCTAAGGTTCAAACGAGATTTTCTCTCTCTTGTCAGAACGTGTTGAATGTGTTCACCGAATCAATTATAAAATTCATGCAATATTCATGCATTAAGAATATGATAATAATATTGCATTATTTACATATGAACTTACCTCAGTACAAAATATGGCTAACTAATTCGATTTAGTCCACAACCTTATTCTTTCCTTAGTCTAGGTCTGGACTCTGTTTTTCTTGATCTATAATAGAAAATTTAGCTCATTTAATTACCACATTGTTCAAATCAGTCCAAAAACCATACTTTGGCAAAATTATAGTTTTTCCGCTAGACTTTTACATATTTACAAATTAGTCCTTAAGTTCGCAAAATGAAATGTACTTATTTTCTTTGTTACCCAAGCCTAGCCAAACCTATATCTTGCTTATACCAGCCCATTTTTTTCATCAAATCACATTTCTACCACCCATTTTTACAACTTTTACAAACAAGTCCTTTTTAGGTGTTTTCATTGAAACCCACTTAGTAAAAGATGTTCATCACACATCAAACTTTCATAATCTACCGTGAAACATCAAAATACATGCATGTCACATATGATTCAAATCCTTTAGCTCAAATAAATGGTAGAAATGGCTAGACCGGTTGATAACAACTTCAAAAATGTAAAGAACATTAAAAACGAGGCTAGAATGCACTTATAATCAAGCTTGAAAGTTGAAGAAACCCTAGCTATGGTTACCTAGGGAATTTCGACTATGGCATGGAGAAGATGAGCAAATTTTGACTTAATTTTCCCTTTTTATTCTTTTATTAACCAAATAACCAAAATGCCCTTTTTACTAAACTTTCAAATTTTACTTATTCATGTCCATTTTTTTCCATAAAAATAGAAATTGGTCAAATTTCTATTTAAGAACCTCTAATTAACAATCCATAGCTATGTCATGCTTAAAGCTTCTAGAATCACATGTTTTGCAACTTTTTCAATTTAGTCCTAAAAATCAAATTGGACACTCTATCAACAAAATTTCTTAACAAAACCTTTATATAATCATGCAAACATATCATAGACCTAAATACATTCATAAAATAATTATTTCTACTTTGAATTTGTGGTCTCGAAACCACTATTCCGACAAGGCACAAAATCAGGATGTTACATGTCAAGTGCGACAACAATTTTGGACGCAATCTGGGATTAACTCATGTAGTGACATTAATGCAATAAGATAGCAAAATTAAGGATAAAATAGGCTAGGGTTAACTGAGTTATAAAATGCAATTTACTAAACTTAAAATGCTAAAATGTATGCTAAGGATAACTAAATGGGAACAATTTAACCAATAAGTAAGGGGGAAACCGATGTTGTTTCTAGTGCTATCAGTCGCTCTGACTGAAGGATGCACAATGATGTTGATAAATAAATTACCTTCGAAGTTGAAGGACCCAAGGAGTTTCACTATCCCATGTTCAATTGGAAATTATTATGTTGGTAAGATATTATGTGATCTAGGAGCAAGTATAAATCTAATGCCTATGTCTATTTTCAGGAAGCTAGGAACTGGAAAAACAAGACCTACTATGGTTACGGTGCAACTGGCTGACCGATCCTACGTGCATCCAGAATGTAAAATTGAAGATATGCTGGTAAGAGTAGATAAATTTATCTTTCTTGCATATATTTTTATTTTAGAATGTGAAGCTGACCAAGATGTGCTAATTATTCTTGGAAGACCTTCAATGTATTTAATGTTTTGAAATGTGTTGATGTTAAAAATGAATGCCACGCCATTGAGTTATAGAAACAGTAGTGGAGGAGTTCATCGGATGTTGCCACAACAATTTTGACAATGACGAAGACTCACTTGAGCAAAGTGATACAGTAAGTTTTGAGGAATTCAGTGAATTTATGGAAGCCAAGCAGATAGTAGATAAATTAGAGAAGAAGTTACCTTTGGATTTATCAAATCAACCTTTCAATTCTCCAAAACCTTCTATAGTGCAACCTCTTACACTTGATTTAAAATCGTTGTCGCAGCATTTGAAGTATGTATATTTGGACAATAATAGTACTTTGCCAGTAGGAATTTCAACGGAGCTACTTGACCGTGTGTCGCACACGGCTGAGACACACGCCCGTGTCCCTACTCGTGTAGAAAAAAATAGGCTATTTACCAAGCCATTTTGCCACCCCATTTGGTACACACCTTCACATACACATATGGCACAAAAGCAAGGCAAAATAGGCAATCCAAAACAACCAAATCAAACCTAAATTTTACCATTTCAATACTAACCAAATCAAACATAATTCATACCATTTCATCTAAGAATTTCTTAACCTAAACCACAATCTTAAACATCCTCAATTCGTCAACCATTTCCAAGCAAACATTAAACACATCACAAAATGACATTAGCATACCTATAAACATAAATCACCGACCAAACCAAATAAGTCAATTTACAAATGGCCAAATTCACTATCAAGCTATAACCAAAATGACCAAAGTCCCTATACATGCCATGTAACACCCCATACCCGTATCCTACGCCGGGGCGGATACGAGGTGTTACCTAACTTGAACTCATACTTACAACCAAATCCGAGTCTTCATGACTTGGACAAGTTAAAACTTTCTTAAACTTATCAACATATTCATAATATAGGCACATGAGGCCGAAACCCACATCGAAAATCATTTGGGACCAATCCGGGTCCTTTTTCCAGCTAGAGAAAAATGTCACTTGACACAGGGGCACACGCCCGTGTGGGAGGGACAACACTCTCGTGTCCTCACCTCGTGTGGAATTAATTCTAAATGCACACCTACAGGGGTTTTCACACATCCTGGTACACACCCGTGTCCTTGGCTCGTGTCTTTCACACGGCCATGACACGCCAGTGTCCCAGCCCGTGTGCAAAAACATGGACATTCTGTTTCTGACGTCAGCAATTCTAGAATGTCACATGGCCAAGGCACATGCCCGTGTGCTAGGCTGTGTCCCTCACACAACTAAGACACATGGCCGTGTCTCTGCCTGTGTATTTACTATCATGCATACTGACTTGAAAAGTTTACGTGCAAGGGACACACGGCTGGACCACACACCCATGGGGCTGGCCGTGTGTCACACACGACCTAGATACACGCCCGTGTGCCTACCCGTGTGGACAATATGGCTATTTACCAAACCCCATTTCCACCCTTACATATGTAGTTCTATACAAATACCAACCAATGTCAAAACAAGCATAATTTCCATAATCAAATCAGCCACAATAGACATTCATTCAACCATGATAATGCATCTTTTATAAATTCAAAATGAATGTTAGCCATCATTCAAGGCTTAATACAAACTGAAGGGTTTCCAGCCCAAGCCAATACATATGGCCAATCCTCAATGACACAAAATAATAAAGTCTAAGTCTTATACATTCCATACTCAAAAATATAAATCCAACTATACCGAATGCTTCGATTGATAGTGTGATCGATAACTCTGACTTCTGTGATCCTTGAGCTAGATAGGCGACACTGTAAGGAATTGAAAAGGAAAGGGAGTAAGCATAAAAGCTTAGTAAGTTGCATGTAAGTAAGTATACAACAACAATTTATCAATAATCAACAGGCTCATAACACCAAGGTAGGCATAAGCATAACTTACTCATTACCATCTATACAAGTAACATATTATATATTGAGTTCATATCTCATACATACCAATTAGTTACCTGTACCACTCACAACACGGTTATACTTTCCTCATTAGCTTAAGAACATAACTTTCACCGTTGAACCTTTCGGAAAGCTATCAGATATTCACTAAGCCTCAAACATAGGGTATAGTGCCAATGCCATGTCCTAAACATGGTGTTACACTGATACATCTCTCAAGTCAATGCCATGTCCCAGACATGGTCTTACACTGACTATCATCGCGTAGCCAATGCATGTCCCAGACATGTCTTACGTTGGCTTACGTCTCGAGGCCTATGCATCTCCCAGACATGTCTTACACTAGCACTCGTCTCAATGCGATGCTATGTTCCAAACATGGTCTTACACTAGTTCTCATAATGTGGCTGATGCATGTCCCAGACATGTCTTACACTAGCTTACACACAAATGACCCAAATGTCATGGCATGAATATGCGATCTACATCCTAAGGTTCCAATGGGAATTTTACTATCTCAATTATCATTAAACATTCTCAATTTCACAATCAAGCAATTCATGCTGTAATAATTCAAGCACATATAATAACAATGTAGTTGTATTATTTACATACAACTTACCTCGGATTACAAAATGTGGCAACTAGTCGATTTAGTCGATTTGCTTGGTTTTCCCAAGTCTAGATTTGGATTTGGAAATTCTTGATCTATAATAAAAAAATGCACTTATTTAGTCACTGTATCAACCTAGGCAATCAAAAATTCACATTTTTGGTAAAATGACCATTTTTCCCCTAGACTTTGAAAAAATGACCATTTTACCCCTAGGCCCAAAAATCGATTTTTATCAAATTTCTTCACATCTTAAGCCTAGATAAACTCTTTTTACTCTTTTAGAAACTCCAAATTCTCTCTATTTTACACATTCATCATCTATTTTACAACTTAAGCACATTAGTCCTATTAGATGTTTTCATGCTAACACCTTTCACAAAAGTTGTTTATAAGACACCCAAGACTCATTTTCTTCCATAAAATTTTAGAAAACACCCTAAATACTCTTATGGAAAAACCCTAAACTCTTAATCATTTTGCAACATAGACCCCTTATTTGAAAGCTCATGCTTCAAGGGTTTCAAAAATGCAAAAATCTTCAACAAAGGGTATGGAAATCACTTAATTGTGAGTGCTTCAAGTTGCTGAAAATTTTAAGCTTTCAAACCCCCTTCAATGGCTAATTTTTGGTAGAGATAAAAGATGAAAAAGAGATGATATCATCCTTCCTTGATATATTTCTATTTTAGTAAAAAATAAGCCACCTATTAAGATTTTTGTCCCCTCTTTGACTCTATGACTGGCTATACCCTTTAAAAGGGTCTAATTTCCCTTTAAAATCCCCCAAGGTATGATACATGACAATTTGGCACCCTTAGCTATCAATTTAAGACTTTTGCACTTTATGCGATTTAGTCATTTCTTGCAACTAGGCTCACAAACGTTAAAATTAGCTCACCAAATTTTTCATGCACCATTATAAACATGCTATGACTCTATTTTAATAATAAAATATTTTTTTGACTTTGGATTTGTGGTCCCGAGACCACTATTCTGACTAGCCCCAAAATTGGGATGTTACATTTCTCTCACCTTAGGGATTTTCGTCCTCGAAAACCTTACCGGTGAATAAGTTCGGGTACTGATCTCTCATAGTCTACTCGGGTTCCCATGTGGCTTCCTCGACTCCATGTCTATTCCATAAAACTTTCACAAGTGCTATACTCTTATTTCTCAACTGTTTGATTTCCCTAGTTAAAATCTTGACCAGCTCTTCACCATAAGTCATGTCCAGATGAATCTCAACCTCTGTCAGCGTAATCACATGCGAAGGGTATGATCTATATCAGCGTAGCATGGACACATGAAACACATCGCGAATCTTTTCCAACTCTGGTGGTAAAGCCAATCGATGGGCAACCAGTCCTACTCTCTCAATAACCTCATAAGGCGCCCTATGAAACGAGGACTCAACTTACCTCTTCTACCAAATCTGAGAACTTTCCTCCACGTGGACACTTTCAAAAATACCTTATCACTGAATTGAAATTCAATTTCCTTTCATCTCAAATCCGCATAGAATTTCTGTCTATTCGAGGCGGCCTTCAAGCAGTCACGAATTGTAACAGCCCGATTTTAGGCCTAGTCGGAACAGTGGTTTCGAAACCACTATTTCAAGGCCAGAGTAATTTTTTTAATATTATTTTATGTGTTATAGCATGATTATATGAGTGCATGAAAATTTTGGTGAATTAATTTTAGCGTTTGTGAGCTTAATTTCGAAAAAGGACTAAATCGCATAAAGGGCAAAAGTTGTGATTTGCTAGCTAAATATGTTAAATTTCTAGAGAACCATAATTGGGGGTGTTTAAAGTGAAAATAGACCCCTTTCACAAGCTTGGCCGGCCATAGAGACAAATAGGAGTTGAAAAGTCAAAGTTAGGTGACTTCTTTTGGTAATAAATAAAACAAAAAGAAAAAGTTGTCATCCTTTCATCTTTTTTTTCTTCTTCCATCGAAAATGGCATCAGCCACTTATATTCTTTGCAAGTAAGTGATTTAGATGCCTATTTTTGATAATTTTTGTACTTTTGGAACCCTTGTAGCATGAACCAGCTAATGGGGGGACTATTTTGTGAAATGGTTGATAGTCTAGGGATTTTACATGAAAGGATTTATGTTGTTTGCTAAATTTTTATGGAAGAAAATGAGTCTTGGGTGTCTTATAAACAACTTTTGTGAAAGGTGTTAGCATGAAAACACCTAAAAAGACTATATTGCATAAGTTGTAAAATAGATGTTAAGCCAAAATTCACTCTTACTGGACTTGGCGTACAATTTCTTGTCTCTTAAGGTCTGTAACACAGTTCTCAATTGCTCCGCATGCTCACCCTCATCACACGAGTAAATCAATATGTCATCGGTAAAGACCATTATGAACTTATCTAAATACGGCTAAAAAATGTAGTTCATCAAATATATAAACACTGCGGGAGCATTTGTTAAACCGAAGGGCATAACAAGAAATGCATAGTGCCCATACCTCGTCCTAAACACAGTTTTTGGTACATCTAGCTCCTTAACCCTTAACTAATAGTAGCCCAACCTTAAGTCGATCTTGGAAAACACGGTGGCTCCATTCAACTGATCGAACAAATCGTCGATCCTTGGCAAAGGATATTTGTTCATCACTGTTACCTTATTGAGCTATCTATAGTCTATACATAACCTCATCGACCTGTCTTTCTTTTTCACAAACAACACTGGTGCGCCCCACGGTGAATAACTAGGTCTCGTGAAACCTTTATCTATTAACTCTTGTAACTGTACTTTCAACTCTTTCAACACTGTTGGGGCCATTCTATACGGAGCAATAGAAATGGGTGTCGTGCCCGGTACCAACTCGATTCCAAACTCACTTTCCCACTCTAGAGGTAATTCGAGTAGTTCTTCCAAAAACACATCTATAAACTCACAAACCACTGGTTCTGATTCTATATTCAACTCAGACACTTGAGTATTCATCACAAAAGCAAGATATGCCTCATATCCTTTCCTTAAATATTTCTCAACCAACATAGACGATGTCATCACAGACGATTTATTCGGTTTATTTGGTCCAACCCTAAGGACATTCCCGTCTTCACATTTCAACTCAATAACTTTTCTCCCACAGTTCACTACAACACTATGAGCACTCAACCAGTCTATCCCAAGGGTTACATCAAATTCATTAAACGACAATAACATCAAGTTAATCGGAAAACAATAACCTCTAATTGTCAAAGGGTAATTTCTACGTACTTGGTCCACTAGCACATGTGTGCCTAAAGGATTGGACATTTTTATTACAAACTCAATGGACTGTACTAGCATACTCATACAAGGTATCAATTCCATACAAATATAAGAGTGAGTAGATCCCGGGTCAATTAAAGCAATAACAGATGTATCATAAATAGAAAAGGTACCCGTGATCACATCGGGAGACTCTACCTCTTCCCGGGCTCATATAGCATAAGCCGTTGCAGGCACTCTGCCCTCTTGCCTTACCGCAGCATCTCTTGGCGTGCCTCTACATCTAGCCCCACATCTGGGGTTCTTTTGTGGCCTACCCTTCAAAGAAGCACTACTTGCTTTCACGTCTTATTTTCTCTCTCTCTCATCCAATTCGGGACAATCACGGATGAAGTGGTCCAGTGACCCACATTTAAAACACCTTCTTTCTTTACCTCGACACTCGTTGAAATGGTGTCTACCACATTGCGAACACTCTGGCCTATTTGGCCGAGCACTACCGACACTCGCGACAGAAGCGGTCTGAGCTCTAGAAGTTGCATTCTGCCGGTTCTTATTTCTATTCGAAAACCCCACTGAAACATTCGATTAGGTAGCAAACTCTCTTGATCTTTTAGACGAGGACTGCTATGATTTCCCCATCAGTCTCTTCCTTGAATCTCGTGACTCAATAGCTGCTTTCCTCCTCTCTTTTACCAGCTGCTCTGCCTTGCATGCTCTCTCAACGAGCATTACAAATTATCTCAGCTCTCGGATGCCAACAAATACTCGGATATCTTTATTAAGACCATATTTGAACCTCTTACACATAGCAGCTTCTGTAGACACGCACTCCCATGCATATTTACTAAGCCTTACAAATTCATACTCATATTTCGTCACCGACATTCGGCCTTGCTTTAGCTCTAGGAATTCTTTCTTCTTTTGATCGATGAATCTTTGGCTAATATACTTTTTCCGAAATTCCTCCTGGAAGAATTCCCATGTGATCCTCTGTCTCGGTACAACAGACACGAGAGTGTTTCACCACTGATAAGCCAAGTCCCGTAGGAGTGACACTGCACACTTCACGCACTCTTCAGGTGTGCACGATAGTTCATCGAATACCCTAATGGTATTCTCCAACCAAAACTCCACTTTTCTGGGTCATCATCTATACTAGCACGAAATTTCTCAGCCCCTTGTTTCCAAATCTTATCCACTGGAGGTTTCTCCCTCCTATACATGTCTGCACCTTGCGGAGCTACCGGGGCATACTAAGGGATCGAAGGAGGTGGGGGAGGTGGAGTGTTCGGATTTGCATGAACAAACATAATTTACTATATAAAAACATAATTTATAATTGTCAGAAATCGTCACACTATCAATATACAGTTATGGAATGTATAGCTGGACTCGTACTCTCGTTTGGTAACCATAACTCTGATACCACTAAATGTCAAACCCCATACCTGTATCCTACGCCAGGACGGAATATGAGGCGTTACCTAACTTGAACTCATATTTACAACCAAATCTGAGTCTTCATGACTTGGACAATTTAAAACTTTCTTAAACTTATCAACATATTCGTAATATAGGCACACAAGGCTTAAAACACACATCAGAAATCATTCGAGACCAATACGGGTCCTTTTTCCAACTATAGAAAAATGTCACTTGACATAGGGGCACACGCCCGTGTGGGAGGGGCAACACGCCCGTGTCCTCCCCTCGTGTGGAATTAATTCTAAATACACACCTACAGGGGTTTTCACACGACTAGGTACACGCTCGTGTCCCTGGCCCGAGTACTTCACACGGCCATGACATGCCCGTCTCCCAGCCCGTGTATAAAAACATGGATATTCTGTTTCTGACGATAGAAACTCTAGAATATCACACGGCCAAGGCCCATGCCCGTGTCCTAGGTCGTGTCCCTCACACGACTGAGACACATGACCGTGTCTCTGCCCGTGTGTTTACTATCATGCATACTGACTTGAAAATTTTACGTGTAGGGGACACACGGCTGGCCACACGCCCGTGTAGATAATATAAGGCTATTTACCAAACCCTATTGCCACCCTTACATATGTAGTTCTATACAAATACTCCACCAATACCAAAACAAGCATAATTTCCATAAACAAATCAGCCACAATAGACATTCATTCAACCATGATAATGCATCTTTTATAAATTCAAAATGAATGTTAGCCATCATTCAAGGCTTAATACAAATTGAAGGGTTTCCAACCCAAGCCAATACATATGGCCAATCCTCAATGACACAAAATAATAAAGTCTAAGTCTTATACATGCCATACTCAAAAATATAAATCCAACTATACCGAATGCTTCGATTGATAGTGTGATCGATATCTCTGACTTCCGGTGATCCTTGAGCTAGATAGGCGGCATTGTAAGGAATTGAAAAGAAAAGGGAGTAAGCATAAAAGCTTAGTAAGTTGCATGTAAGTAAGTATACAACAACAATTTATCAATAATCAACAGGCTCATAACACCAAGGTAGGCATAAGCATAACTTACTCATTACCATCCATACAAGTCACATATTATATATTGAGCTCATATCTCATACGTACCAATTAGGTACCTGTACCACTCACAACACAGTTATACTTTCCTCATTAGCTTAAGAACATAACTTTCACCGTTGAACCTTTCGGAAAGCTATTAAATATTCACTAAGCCTCAAACATAGGGTATAGTGCCAATGCCATGTCCCAAACATGGTCTTCCACTGATACATCTCTCAAGTCAATGCCATGTTCCAGACATGGTCTTACACTGACTATCATCTTGTAGCCAATGCATGTCCCAGACATGTGTTACACTGGCTTACGTCTCGAGGCCAATGCATGTCCCAGACATGTCTTACACTAGCACTCATCTCAATGCCGATGCCATGTTCCAAACATGGTCTTACACTGGTTATCATAATGTGGCTGATGCATGTCCCAGAGATATCTTACACTGGCTTACACACAAATGACCCAAATGTCATGAATATGCGATCTACGTCCTAAGGTTCCAACGGGAATTCTACTATCTCAATTATCATTAAACATTCTCAATTTCACAATCAAGCAATTCATGCTATAATAATTCAAGCACATATAATAACAATGTAGTTGTATTATTTACATACAACTTACCTCGGATTACAAAATGTGGCAACTAGTCAATTTAGTCGATTTGCTTGGTTTTCCCCCGGTCTAGATTCAAATTTGGAAATTCTTGATCTATAATAACAAAATGCACTTATTTAGTCACTTTATCAATCTAGGCAATCGGAAATTCACATTTTTGGTAAAATGACCATTTTGCCCCTAGACTTTGACAAAATGACCATTTTACCCCTAGGCCCGAAAATTGATTTTTATTGAATTTATTTGCATCTTAAGCCTAGCTGAACTCTTTTTAATCTTATAGCAACTCCAAATTCTATCTATTTCACACATTCATCATCTATTTTACAACTTAAGCACATTAGTCCTATTACGTGTTTTCATGCTAACACCTTTCACAAAGTTGTTTATAAGACACCCAAGACTCATTTTCTTCCATAAAATTTCAGAAAACACCCTAAATACTCACATGGAAAAACCCTAAACTCTTAATCATTTTGCAACACAGACCCCTTATTTGAAAGCTCATGCTTCAAGGGTCTCAAAAATGCAAAAATCTTCAACAAAGGGTATGGAAATCACTTACTTGTGAGTGCTTCAAGTTGCTGAAAATTTTAAGCTTTCAAACCCCCTTAAATGGCTGATTTTTGGTAGAGAATGAAGATGAAAAAGGGATGATATCATCCTTTCTTGATTTATTTCTATTTTAGTCAAAAATAAGCCACCTATTAAGATTTTTGTCCCCTCTTTGACTCTATGGTTGGCTATACCCTTTAAAAGGGTCTAATTGCCCTTTAAAATCCCCCAATGTATGATACATGGAAATTTGAAACCCTTAGCTATCAATTTGAGACTTTTGCACTTTATGCGATTTAGTCATTTCTTGCAACTAGGCTGACAAACGTTAAAATTAGCTCACCAAATTTTTCATGCACCATTATAAACATGCTATGACTCTATTTTAATAATAAAATATTTTCTCTGACTTTGGATTTGTGGTCTTAAGACCACTATTTCAGCTAGCCTTAAAATCAGGCTGCTACATGCCATACGACCCAAAACATAGTTTCAAAGGTACCGAAGTGTCAAAGGATAGTGTGATGAAGTCTCCGATGATCCTCGAGTCCAAGCTAGCTTTGAAATCACTATAAAATATGGAAAAACAACATAGTAAGCAATATAGTTTAGTAAGCTCGTATGTTAACAATAAGCAACTATCATCATTTATTAATCATTCAAATAGTAGAAAACAATATACAACAATTCTATTGAATCTCAAAGCTATTAAATGACCATTCACATAACTTACCAAAGAACTTATCAATTCCATAGTTTCAATACTCAATTCATTATTCTACGTACCTTTACCCTCTCATACTAATCTCATAGTCAACCACATCTTTCATTTACCTGTTGAACCATTCAGAATAGAAGTCGGATACTTAAGGTCTCATCTGATGAGTACCTATACCATGGCCCGAAGCCAAATCAAGGTAACTTATCTAAAATTTTGATATCATGGCCTAAAGCCAAATCAGCCGATATGCACGGCCTGAAGCCAAATTGGTATATCTCGCACCCGAAGTGCTAATAACATGGCCCAAAGCCAACTGAAAGTATACCTAATGACATGTTACTAGCATCCTAAACTATTCCTAAGGTTCAACCGGGACTCCAATTGTCGAATCATCGTCGAATCATTTCCAAACTCTTTTGTAACCACATAATCACAATTCATGCTATATCAAAGCATACAAAATATATTTAAAACAAAATTATAACATAAAAACTTACCTCGGATGTTAAAAAGGTGATTCGAGTCGATTAGTAAATAACTTTATCTTTTCCCTAATCTAAATTCGAATTCCACTTTTCTTGATTTAAATATTTTTAAAATTAACTTATTTAATCAACCATTCATTCAATTTAGTCCAAAACACACTTTAAAACATATTAGCACTTTTGCCCCACAAATTTTACATTTTTTACAATTTAGTCCTTATTTCATAAAATCACAAATTAATGAAATTCCAAATATACCCATGCTATTTGAATTACCATAATGCCCCTAGCAGCCTATATTTTTCATTTATTTCATAATTTAACCTCTAACTTTACACATTTCTCAATTTAATCCCTATTTTGCATTTTCACTAAAAATCACTTAACTAAACTTGCTTAATTATCAACAACTATTAAAAATCTATCATCAAACATCAAAAACCATACATATTCATCAATGACATCATTCAAAATCTTTAACAGTTTTGCAAAATAGTCCCTGGGCTAGCTAGTACTAGATACAACTATCACAAAAACATAGTAATCATTAAAAACGGGACAAAACACATACCTAATTGCTTGAATTTAACTTAGCCGAATGAAAAACCCTAGTTTCTTCTTGTTTTTCTTTAATTTTTGATTAAAAGATGAGAATGAAAGCCTTTAATTTGGTTTTATTTTATCTATTATAAGTTATTTACCAATTTACACATATACCCTTAATGATAAACCATTTAAAACATCCATTTAATGTCCAATATTGTCCACTTACACTAAGGATGGTCTAATTACAACATAAGGACCTTAATATTAAGGTTCCATAACTATTTGACACCTTTAGCTATTAGAATCCAAGTTTTGCAATTTACGCGATTAACTTTTTTTTTCTCAAATTGACCATTTAAACAATAAAATTACTTCACGAAATTTTCACACATGCATGCTATCATTTTGTAAACATCAAAGTAATAATAAAATAAATATTTTGACTTCGGATTTGTGGTCCCAAAACCACTGTTTCGATTTGACTAAAAACGGGCTATTACAGGTATATTAATATGTAATTGTTTCAGGACCTTTAGAAATTTATTGAATTGAATATCTTACTTAGATTTTTGGAACCGCTAAGGAAAATGTGGAGGTGGCATTCCTTCCATTTGTCTAAATTATTTTGTTGTGGCTGTTGCATCTATTTCAGCATTTTTCTAGTTGCTCTTTTCCTTTGTAGCTTCTCATGTACTGATTCGAAATTCTTTTCATTTGCAAAAGTTGAAATTCCTTCTTCAATAATGGTGTCATTCACAACTCCTAGTAGCTAAGTACCACTTCAAAGTGTAATAGCTTTGCACTGTCCTCCCTTTGAGATCAAGAACTCTCAGTGTCACTCGGTAATGCTCCTTGATGTCTAGAATTTAATGCAGTAGCAATTTGCCCTACTTGATTTTCCAAAGCTCTTAAATATGTAGCTTGGCTCTGAATGATAGCATTATTCTTGGCCATATACTCTTTCAATAAAGCTTCCATAGATGAAGAACTTGAAGCTAAATTTTTCTAGTCATTTTTTCGTGGCAGAGATTGATTGTACCCAGGTAGTACACTCGCAGCATTCTTTCGAATGGCATTACTGGCATTTCCCACCCCTTGATTACTCTAACTAAAATTAGGGTGTTGTTTCCACCCCAGATTATATATGCTGGAGTATGGGTTGTTGTTGTTGCGATCAAAATTTCCCATGTAATAAACTGAGACTGGGTTCGATAGGCAGTCATCAAAAACATGATCTTCTCCACAGTAAACACATGATAACTATGTTGCTTTCATTTCCTACACTGCAGATGGCCTTTTCAGTGTTTTAATCATATTTGTTAAAGATGATACCTGAGCTATCAGAGATGTAATTACATCAAGCTCCATTACTCCTACAACTCTTCTGCCAGTCCCGGTATTGATAATTGTTATTTGCTATCCTTTCTAAAATTTCATAAGCCTCGTTGTATGATTTATCAAGTAAAGTCCCATTGGCAGATGCGTTGACAACCATTCTTGTATGAGCATTCAATCCATTATAAAACATTTCCCTTTTCGTCCAATGTTGCACACCATGCATTGGACATTTTCTCAGTAGCTCCTTGAATCACTCTCATGCTTCATATAATGTTTCATCATCTGATTGTCTGAAGGATGTAATATCATTCCTCAACTTGGCATTCATGTTAAGAGGATTATATCTAGTAGATACCTCTTACACAGTTCATTCTATGATGCCACCGTACTTGATGGCAATGCATTTAACCATGCTCTAGCATGATCTCATAATGAGTAAAGGAATAACTTCAGTCCTAGGGCATCTTTAGGAACACCTTACTGCATGAATGAATCACAAACTTCTAGAAAAAGTCGTAAGTGGAGTCGTGGATCTTCCGTAGGCAATCCAATGAACTGCCCTACAGTTTGCAGTATTTGGAACATCATTGGCTTTATTTCATATTACTAAGCTTGAATATGTGGCCTAACCATTCCTGGATTTAGATAATCTAAAATTCGCATTGCATGCTCTCTGATGGGTCTATCTCTACTATCTACAATTCGAGGAATATCAGCATCTCTTCTTTCTTGATGTAATGGCTCTTCTCTACCTGGATCATTTTTAATTCTTTCCATTTCTCACAACTTTTTTCTCCTTTGCTTGAAGGTTCTCTCAATCTCTGGATCAAAATAGTACTCTGTATTCTCCAGAATATTTCTATCCATGCACTAGCATAGACCTGAAAAAAAAACTAATTAAACTAAACTAACAGAAATTAAACAAATAATAACAAACCAATTTTCACCAATGTTGTCAATCCTTGGTAACAGAGCTAAAAACTTGTTACGTATAAATGTGTAATGCAAATATGCAAGTGTACACTTCGATTCAAATAATATAATGATTAGTGAGTATCACCCCCATAGGGATCAGAAATTGATTGCAATTGGTAAAGTATTTCTGTAGATTTAACTAATTAAACGCTGCAAAAGAAACAGAGTATAAATTGATGAAGGGAATTAATGAATGAACTAATAATATCAATTGTAATTGAAAAAATAACAAATCAATCTAAATGTCATGGCAATTCACAAAGAATAAGAAGAGAGTATTTCTGCTGTTGAATGATAAAAGCTGGAATTACTCAGGGAATATTTTCATAACATAATAATGTCGTGGCAAACTTTTGACTAACTACTGCCTAGAGAATTACTACTGCAGTCTACTTCTTTTGAAAGTCAGACTTTAGTTATTATCCTGAGTCTGTGTATGTCTACAAGACTCACGAATGATAACCACACTAACGTTCTTCACCTGTACAGATTGCAACTTCTATGTCTAGAGAGTTGCAATTATTCTTTTGAATACTCTTTTGTATTAATTGATTAATAATCTGATGTATTTAATCCTTTCAGATTCAAATCTATCTAAGAACATAGCATACTGTTAACTATGTCTAGAGCTTGCATGCATGCATTTAAAATAAGCATAAATCGAATAAAATAATAATTTTAATCAAAATCATATCCTGGGCATTACAGATAATTCAATATTCACCCAAACAATTCCCAGCCAAAGATAACTAGCTCATGAGTTAGGCAATGAAATAAAAAATTAAATCATTCATCAACATTCTTCAAGTTTTACGAATAACAAAAATTAAAACAAAGAAAAACAGAACAAAGGTAGAAGTACATGAAGGTCTCGCTACTCTCCAGCTTCTTCTCAAGATTTTACATAAAACCGAGGGCAAATTTCTCTCCCTCTTATTCACGTCTATGATATCCTCTTTTTAGATGCTACCCTCTTCTTCTTTTCTAAATTTTCCACACAATTTCTATAAAATATTATATTGTAGAGGGAGAAACCACTCTCTTTCTGTTCTTTTCTCCTCACAATCTGTGTGTCTTTTTCTCTTCTCTCTCCTTCTTTTATAGGGTAGATATGTCCCTCTCAGTACACATATTTTGCTCCTCTTTTTCAGGGTGATTTATCTGGTACACGTATAGCTGGTTGAGAGTGACGCTGATTGAGTTTTGTGTCATCTTCTTAGAATTTCCATGACATTTCTGTTGGCAATCTATCCCATGATTTGCCATGGCAATGTTTCACCTCCTTCGTTCTCTTTTCCTCTTCCTCTTTTCCTTCTTCTTGCCTCTTTCATCGTACCTACACCTACTCCTAAAGACTACCAAACCTATTTCCTGCAATTAAAAGTAAAATAAATTTACAGTTAAAACACAAACCAAGCTTTAGTATGTAATGCTCTAGTAATAAGTCTAAAATGCAAACATATTTTCTTAATTGCAAGCAAATACTTCATTTTGAGGCCTGAAATATAACTCTTTTCAAGAGTGATCAGTAACCTAAACTCTTCCTACTCGCCAATGTACTATTCTAGTGATGACTTGATAAAATTTCTTAAACTTTTACTCTGAAATACCTCATATATGTTATTATGGATAACTTTATGTCCAATGTATATTCTCATTTACATTTAGGAATAAACTACGAAGATCATTATTTATATCTTTGCCTTGATTATTTACATATATTCAAAGTATTACTTAATGCCTTATGCACAGGCTTCAACTTCAACTTCAACTTCACCATATGGGCTTTTGTGTGAACTTAAAAATTATCATTGATTTAATAATTTTCATATATCTTTCTCTTTTAGCCTTCCTCTTTTGCTCTCTCTGTATACACAACAGCTTAGTCCACTATTCCATTGGCATAGCCTTAGCATCGTCTCTCAGCACACTCCTCTAGTTAATCCTAAAATCAGAAACATCCATAATAAGTTCATAGGAACTTAGTGAGATAACTTCAAATACCTTTTTTTTGCTTCACATTGAGTTTAGTGTGTTGCACTTCCCTATTATTTCTTAGGCAAATACTTGCTAAGACCATTACCACTCATTTTGAGGTTGCACTTACCATGTTTCCCCATCATGTTCTGTAAGCGATCTTACCTTAGTCAAAATTATTTAACTTACCTGTGGGCTGGTACTTTTGGCATACTTTCAAACCCTTCTTCTCATTCTTGAGGACGAAGTAGACTGCATCTGCATCTCAGCATGAAACATCCATCACCAACCTTTCACTACTTTAAGCTTGTTGGTTGCACTTGTAGATTTCATTCAGAGTCTCCCCAAATCAGTGTTGTCTTCAAATCATTACCACAAAGGCCATTCTACAAACTGCGCCATAAAGGCGTACTTACTTTCGAATGTGGCCACAGAAAGCTTTCCTTTGACATAGATAGCCATAGAGGTGTCTTTGAACAATAGATAGCCATGAAGGCGTCCATAAGCAAAGATAGCCACAAAGGCATCCATGAGCAAAGATAGCTACAAAGGTGTCCATTATAGATTTGCCACAAAGGCACTTCTTAACATTCGCCATAAGGGTGTCTTTAACAAAAACAACCACAAAGGTTCTCTTATAACAGAATCAACCACAAAGGCTCTCATATAACAGAATCAGCCTCAAAAGCTCTCATATAACTGATTCAGCCACAAAGGCTCTCATATAATAGAATCAGCCATGTAACACCCCCTTACCCGAGACCTTCACTGGAGTTAAGCACGAGGCCTTAACAGACTTAAATTATCACTTAAAAATTTTTAAACAATTTATTTCACCTTTCGTAATAAACTGCCAATCTGCATCACAGTTTCTAAAAATTTCATATCTTGAGTTACGAAACTTGAAATTCAAATCTATAAATTTTCCCTGAAACTAGACTCATATATCTATTCACCAATATTTTTATAGAATTTTTTGTCGGGCCAATTAGTACAATTTATTAGTTAAAGCTTCCCTTGTTTCAGTGTTCGACTACTCTGACCTCTGTTCACTGCGAATCACTTTTAACTCTATAAAGAATTCAGATGATGCCACTTGTTTATTTTAAAAGTAGACTCCATAAGGAATCTGTACATATAAAGTATTACTCCTAATTATTTTTGTACAATTTTTAGTGAATTTCTAAAGTTAGAACAGGGGATTCAGAAATCACTCTGACCCTATTCCACAAAAACCCAAATATCTTATGAAATACAACTCATTTAGTTGTTTTGCTTCTTCCATATGAAAATAGACTTAATAAGCTTCAACTTCATATTTTACTCACCATCTAATTCTATCTCTAATACTTTTAGTGATTTTTCAAACTCACATCATTGCTGCTGTATGATACTATTTTATAGCAAATTTCACCTTTTTATGAAATTCCATGGATTAGATAACATATTATGCATACATAACACCAAATATGATCTTTGATTAGCCATTCCAATGGCTAATCATTACCAAACATTTCCTTACCACTCAATATCCATATCATAAGATTATATACACAAAATGATTATAATGCTATACATGCCATACTCAAAATATACAAGCCACTATACCAAAATGGTCCACGAATAGTGTGAACGAGCCTCCGACCGTTCCTAATTTCTGAGCTGGCTTGTCAAAACTACAAAGAATGGAAAGAAGGGAGTAAGCATAAATTCTTAGTAAGTTCACATGTAAATAGCAAGTAACATAATCATGCAATCCAACATAAAACATCATTTGCATAAATATCACCAAGACATTCATGTTACATTTGCATTTACTATCTTACCACGATTTCATCATATCAAGTTCTCAACCCGAGGGTTTAAGCACATACCTATCACATTTTCTCATTCACTACACTTACCAACATGTCACCTTCGTTTTAAGTATTCTCCTTATTCACTTAAGATTTACCTGTTGAACACATCGGAATATAATTTGAATACACAGATTGCATGCACATAAGTGCCATACCCGCAGCAAGACAAACTCAATAGCCTGCAGAAATTATGTAGCCAAGCTACCATGTAACCCGCCCATAAGCAAATTCGGACTCAAATCAACGAGCTCGGGCGTTCGCATCCATAAGTGAACTCGGACTCAACTTAACGAGTTCGGAACTCAAATATCCTAGTGACATGTCACTTGTATTCTAATCTATTCCCAAGGTTTAAATGGGATTTTCCTCGATCACACATCTTTGCCCTCTTCCACGGAATGTCGAAACCGATACTTGGTAGCATTTCATATTTATCAAGTAGCTCACATAATTTGCATATTACTCAATAATAATCGCAAAGCATAATATTTAATGATAATAATCATCATACCATATAAATATCATTAAATTACTTAAAATGAAAATTATGTTACCACATTTACAAATGAACTTACCTCGGTACAAAATGCTAGAAATCGAGCCTATTCCTTGCAAACTTTATTTTTCCCTCGATCACGACTCGAATTTCATTTCTCTTGATAATCAAGGCTTAAAAATGTTGGAAACCCTAGCTATGGTGACAAGCAAAATTCGACAGCCCTTATGGAGAAGATGAGTCCATTTTTGTGTTATTTTTACCTTTTGTAATGACTATATTTACCAAATGACAAAAATGCCCTTAATGCCTTTCTTTGTAATTTTTCATGTACAAGCCCATTTTTGTCCAAAATTTTAGAAATTGGTTAATTTCTATTTAAGACCTCCTAATTAATATTCCAAAGAAATTTCATACTAAAAGCTTCTAGAATGACAGGTTTGCAACTTATTCAATTTAGTCCCTAATTTCAAATTAAGCACTTTATGCATAGAATTTCTTCACGAAATTTTCACACAATTATGCAATCATATCATAGATCTAAAAATAATTATAAAATAATTATTTCTATCTTGGATTTGTGGTCCCGAAACCACTATTTTGATTAGGCCCTAATTCGGGATATCACAAGCCACAAGGCTATCATATAACAGAATCAGCCACAAAGGCTATCATATAACAGAATCAGCCATAAAAGCTCCTTTTCGACAAATGGTGTTCTTGATGATAGGGATTTGCCTAAACTCACCATCATGAGGTTTGCCCCTCATCGCTTGGTGCTCACCCAACCGTCCTTTACATATTCTTCCACATGATGCCATAGTCACCATGACTAGGTCTTACACTATGTGGTTTTAACTTCCCCATATGATGCCATAGCCATCTGGACTAGGTCTTACACTATATGGTCTTCAACTACCAGGGTCATGGACTTTCCGTATCAAAGATTCATGTTTATTGTCCCGAAAGACCCTTTAGGTAGATACAGACTCATCATGAAGACTCATGGTTGACAGACCTACTCTTTCAAATTTCACCATACCAGATCATTTACATTTCCAAACATGCAACACACTTTTCTTTACCATCGCACGTAGACTCTTTTCATGCAGAGACTTACACATGGCAGACTCAACATACTTTCACACACATTCATCAAACTCATGCTTTCTTCACACATTCATCAAACATATACTTCTTTTCATAAATGAGGCATATCATCAAGCAACACTCGCAAGTTCATCGCATACAGAACCAGCATATTACTTACTTTCTCATTTCATAGATCAGATATTTAGTACAGAAGAGTTTAATATACAAGCATACATATAAGAGTCAATTTAGAAATTCATAATACTCTCATGAGTTTCTCACAATATACTCACAAGAAGTTCACAAGGTGCTCAAAAATTACTCACTTTAGCAGCTCCAAATGCCGTATCTGGGCTTCCATCAGTATATCAACAACCCTAAACGATAAATCACATAAACTCATCAAGATCTATCCATTTAACTCACCGCTCTCCAGAATCACATTACAAAACTTTAACATACTTGCTTCATCAAGTTGAATAGATCTGTTCTTGAGCAACATAGTATGCAAGATCATGAGGCTTACCTCAATAAAGGGCATCTCCAAGCTTAGATCCATTTTGCCAACTTCTGCTTAAAGGATAAGAGAATTTTCTCCTCTTATTTCATCCTTATATAACCAGAGACTACTTTTTGAGAAAGTAAAGGAATAGTTCCCTTTTTTTACCTGGGTTACATAAATATTTTTCCTTGCTCCTTTAGATGGTTGACATGCTTCTCAATTCTTGTGATTCACTAGATAGATGCATGACAGTTGTAAAAAGGTGTGTACTAAAATACATACATACACATAATATACCCTTGGGTCTTAACCCATCATTCCTTAGGTCGTAGTTGATAGTTCAACTAGTCGCACTTGGTGCATCATGTCTTCTTGGTGGCAATCCTATTATCTAAGTCTCCTCATTACCTTGCCAGGCTTCTTTTTTTTCCTTCATTCCCATCTAAGGGAATTTTGTATCATATTTCAATATTATTTATGTGCCCATATACACACCAAGAGTACTAGTGGGGCGAATAACATTTAATTTATAAATTTTAAAGCTCGCCCATATACTGGGTGTTAACCTACCTTGACCTCATCTAATCATTAGGCCTCGAATGTAAATCAAAATGCCCTAAATTCCTTTTAACCTCTTTCTCTGAAGAAGAAGAAGAGATAAAAACGATATTTTCCTTTTAACCTATTTTAAACTCTTAACTTAACCTAAGTTCTTATTGGAACTTGACAAACATCACATCAGTTATTTGGTGGTCTTATCCAAATCTTACAAATTCCAAGGAAACTAATCAAGTGTTTTCAATTGGTTCTTAACTATTTTGGTTCACATTTAGTTAATCCCTAACTATCATTTCCTTATAACTTAATTGGCTCAATGCAAACATAACAAGGTGTTCTATACTGCTGACGTAAACTTACATCACGGGGTTCATTTTCCTAATAATTATAATGAAATTTTCCCACCCTAAGTACGCTAACAAAGGCTTCTTAGGGCGACCCTCCCTTATCGAGCTTACTTCTTTCTCACTATATGCTAACCCAATGTTCGCCAACACAGGCGCATTCAGATAGTTATTATCTTTTAGACTAGCTTTAACGCTATTTACTTCTTTACTCATTATATCCTTCTTATTCTCTCAAATAGTACTCAAATACTAAGACATCGTCAGGCAGGATGTTACAAATTCGATTATGAACCAAGTGGCAATTTGTTTAATCTACAAATATGTTCTACACTCATAATAAGTTGCAATAACTGCAAATATGTGGTTCGATCATGAACCAAGTGACAGCTTGTTTAATCTACAAATATGTTTTGCACTCACAACAAGTGGCAGTAACAGTAAAATAGTAGTGGTTTATCCACAACTTGGATTTATAAAGTTAGATGAGTTCTGAGGAACTCATAATGTGGTGTGTAGTGGAGGGGTAGGATCTTTTCTGATAAACTAAAATTGTATGGCATTTATAAAGCATGTGCATACAAACTGGATTTTCTGTAAAGACATATTTATACTTGTGTGTAAATTGTTGAGTAAACTAAAATACCGATATTCTGAAATTTCCATTATGAATTTTAAGATACAATTAATGGTTAATCTGGAAAATCGACACTCTAATTTGTTAGTTACTCACAATTATTCTATGTGTTATCATTTAGTATGACTTATCGACTAATTGCACTAATTTTGCTTGTGATGAAACTCATACTAAGCTTTATTACTCACTCTCTTTTTTATTTTCCATCTTTTCAGATAACCCACCAAGTTAGAACGCAGACATGACATTCAGAGGGCTCGGCCCAGATCTATTTTTCTATATAAATATTTTAGATTTATTGTTTGATGATTTATTATTTAGAGATTTTATGGATTTATTTTTGAACTGTGTGGCATGGATAAATCTAATATTGAGGAAGTGAATCGGTTTCATGAGTTAACTATTACAAACTCAGTTATAAAAAGTGTAACACCCTGACATTTAAGAGGTTAGAATAATTAGATGTTATTGTATTAATCTAAAATGAAAATTGATTAGGAGGTCTAATTTGAAAATAGTGTGTTTTAATTAAGTTAAGACCTAACTTAAAAAATGGTAAAAGTGAACTAAAATATTAATAATGATTATTGACTATGAGTATTAATTATTGTATATAAACTAAAATAGGAGAGTATTAAAAATTACAAGTTAAATAAGTTAATGAAAATTTAGGTAAATATGTAAGGTAATAAAAAAAAATGTAAGTTAAAGCATAAATGAGTATATATAATTATGTTACTAAAATAAACAAGAAATGAACCTTAGGCTTGATGGTTAAGTAGCTTGTACATTCCTTAAAAATTTTAGTTTCAAATCCCACCTTTTTCACTTCTCACTTTTATTTTTCTGCACTTAAGGAACCAATGTGAAAGTAGCTTATGTATTAATTATGGTCGAATATGATTATAAAATAGGCATTAGCCTAATGGTCAATCATTACCAATTCTACCCTCCTTGCCTAAGATTGATCTATGCCTCTTCCCTTTCCTTTCCATTTAAATTCGGGCAAAGTGCGAAAATTACAGGTGGTACCCTAACTTTGGTAAAATTGCATTAATGCCCTCAGCTTTGGAAAATTACAATGATGCCCCAAATATTTGAAAAGCTTAGAAATTTACCCCAATCCAATCCCAACAAGAATTTATCTCTTATGCTTCTTTAAAATAGAATTCCATATCTTTTAATCTTCTTATCCTAATTTGAAATCATATATTATCCTTCTTTAAAAATTCATATAGAAATAGAATTCAAATTACTCCATTTCAAATCCTAATAGATTTATTTTCCTTATTTCTATTTATTCCCCTTTTCTTCTTCATCTTTTCCTTTGAAAATATTTTCTCTCAATTGTTAATAATTATTTTTATTCCCGAATCAAAATCTATTATCGATTTCAAATTGTTTTTCTATCGGTTGATTTTTCGCCAATTATATCTTATATTTTCATCAAAATTTTGGTAAGAATTCTCGTTTCAATTTATTAGAACTCGTCAAGTTTGGAATTTCATTATTTTCATTAAATCTTTCAATCTGCTATCAAGCTTTAACATTTTTGTCAAAAACCCCCCACAAATCTTGTAAATCTATCATTGATTCTTGCATTTTATCGATTGAAATACCCCTGTAGGAGATTGGATCAAGCTTGAATGAAGGGTAATCGCTCAAGACCCTGGATGTAACAGCCCAATTTTGGGCTTAGTCAGAACAGTGGTTTCGAGACCACCAATCTGAAGTCTGAGAAAGTATTTTATTATTATTTTATAGTTATAGCATGTTTATGTCAGTGCATGAAAAAATTTGGTGAAGTTATTTTAGCGTTTGTGAGCTTAATCGCGAGAAATGACTAAATCGCATAAAGTTCAAAAGTCTTGAATTAATAACTAAGGATGTTAAATTTCCACGAAACCTAAATTAGGGGTCTTTAAAAGGCAAATAGACCCTTCTATAGGTGATGGCCGATCATAGGAGACAAAATATGGAGAAAGTCAAAATTAGGTAGAAATTTGGTAGCTTATTTGACCAAAATGAAATAAAATAAAGAAAAAAGGGTGTCATCTTTTTCTCACCTTCTTCACCATCGAATTTTACCAGCAAAAATAGGGTTTAAAATCTTTAAAAATTTCAGCCACTCTTTACCTTCACAAGTAAGTGATTTTGATAGTTTTTCTTGATGATTTTTGTATTTTTGGACCCCTTGTAGCATGAGCTTTCAAAAGAGGGGACTATTTTGCAAAATGGTTGAAAGTTAGGATCTTCCCATGATAGTAAACATGCTATTTTCTGAAATTTTATGGAGGAATATGAGTTATTGTTGTGTAATAAACAAGTTTTGTAAAGTAGTTTTCATGAAACCCTAACTAGGGACCATTTTGCATAAGTTGAAAATTAGATGATAAATGTGAGAAATAATGGAAATTTTGGGTTGCTATAAGAGTAAAAAGGGTTTATATAGGCTTAAGATATGAATAAATTTTATAAAAATCAATTTTCGAACTTAGGGGTAAAATGATCATTTTGCAAAAGTCTAGGGGCAAAAAGTTCATTTTGCAAAAGTCTAGGGGCAAAATGGTCATTTTTCCCAATTTTATATTGTTGAGTATATAGGCTAATAAAATGATTAAATTCGTGAATTTTTATCATTTTAGATCAAGATTTACAAAATCTGAGCCTAGACTGGGGAAAAACAAAGCAAGTGGACTAAGCCGAGCCAATCGACTACATTTTGTAATCCGAGGTAAGTTGTATGTAAATAATACAACTATGTTGTTATTATATGTAATTGATTTGATATAGCATAAATTGCTTGCTTGTGGGAATAATTATGCATGATAAATACTGAGATAGTAGACTCCCGTTCAAACCTTAAGAAATAAATTGGATGTTCATGCCATGACATTTAGGTGATATGTGTGCTAGCGTAAGACATGTCTGGGACATGCATCGGCCACATTATGAGAGCCAGTGTAAGACCATGTCTGGGACATGGCATCGGCATTGAGACGAGAGCTAGCGTAAGACATGTATGAGACATGTATTGGTCTCGAGATGTAAGCTAGTGTAAGACATGTCTGGGACATGTATCTGCTACATGATGTGTCAGTGTAAGACCATTTTTGGGACATGGCATCGGCACGGATACGTGAGATTTAGTGTAAGACCATTTCTGGGACATGGCATCGACTTAACGTAAGAGCTAGTGTAAGACAAAGTCTGGGACATGGCATCGGCATTATACCCTATGTCTGAGGTTTAGTGACTATCTGATATTATTTCAAATGGTTCAACAGTAAGGGTTATAGTTTAATTTAAATGACAAAAGTATAACCATGTTGTGAGTGATAAAGGTACCTAAATGATATGCTTAAGATGTAAGCTTAGTATATGCTATGTGAATTGTGTTGGATAGTGACGAGTAAGTTGTGCTTATGCCAATTTTAGTGTTATGAGCATAATGATAAATGGTAAAGTGTCGTTATACTTATTTTCATATGACTTACTAAGCTTTATGCTTCCCCAATTCCTTTCCATTTTCTTATAGTGTTGCCAAAGTATCTAAGGGATCATCGCCTACGTCGGAGAAGCCAGTCACACTATCATCCGAAGCACTCGGTATAGTTAGATCATTTATTTTGATTATGGCATGTATAGGAACCTATCTTTTGAATTTTGTGTTATTGTTAATTAGCCAAATGTGTTGACTTACTTTTGCATTTGATTTATTTTGTGTAAGGCCATAGAAATGGCTAAAGTTTAAAGTTGTTATATGAATACAAGAAGTTATTTCATGAATGGGTAATTTTTTAGTTGTTTTTGTAAATATGAAACGTGTAAAGGACTTAGATGTGGTTGTTAGATTGAGGAATCATATTATGATGATCTTCAGCATGCTGGATGTTGTTATTTTGTGTTTCAAGGTGGCAAAGGGCCTGGTAAATAACTCTATGTTGTCCACATGGATAGACACATGGGTGTGTGTCTAGGCCGTGTGTGATACACGGTCAACCCTATAGGCGTGTTGTCTGGCTGTGTGTCCCCTGCACGTAAAAACTTCAAGTTAGTATGCATGGTAGTAAACACATGGGCAGAGACACGGCCATGTGTCTCATCCGTGTGAACGACACTACCTAGCACACGGGTGTGTGCCTTGGCCATGTGGCCCTTAAGAATTGCTGACGTCAGAAACAAAATGTCCAGATTTTTGCATACGGGCTAGGACACGGGTGTGTCATGGCCGTGTGAGGGACACGGGCGTGTGTCAAGCCGTGTGAAAGCCCCTATAGGTTTGAAGTAGAAATTAATTCCACACGGGTAAAGGACTCGGGCATGTCCCTAAATGCTTAGGCCGTGTGAACTACACGAGCCATCAGCACGACCACATTGTTATGGTCCCACGGACGTGTGCCTCTGTGTCACGTATTATTTTTCAGAGTCCTTTAAACGACCCGAATAGGTCCCGAATGGTTTCAAATGAATGTTTTAGGCCTCGTACTCCCATATTGAGTTTTTGGTAAAGTTTGGAAAAGTTTTAAATTTGACCAATTCTTGGTGACTCAGAAACGTCTGAATGTATGTGTTCTAGTTAAGTAATGCCTCGTATTCCGTCCCGACGTAGGGTACGGGTGTAGGGTATTACATTTAGTGGTATCAGAGCTATAGTTTAGTCGATTCTAAGACTAACCTAGCATGAGTACGAGTCTAGCTATAATGCCATAGTTGTACATTTATAGTGTGACGACTCCTGACGTTTATAAATGGTGTTTTATATAGTAAATGGATCCTAACATAGCTGTGGTGGATGACGTGGAAAGTAATGCGCTAGCTCCCATTGAAGGGACCGCGCTAGTAGATAGTGGGCCCATGACAATGAGTCAAGGCGGAGGGGCTAGAGAAGCTTACCTTCATATGATGGACGCATGGTACTCGAAGTTTATTCAAGCGAACCCAAATACTCCACCTCCCCCACCTTCCCCAATTCCTCAATCCGTTCATATATCTCCTCAAGGAGCAGAGATGGCTAGGAGAGAGAAACCTCCAGTGGATAGAATCCGTAAACATGGGGCCGATTAATTTTAGGAAAATATTGATGATGACCCAGAAAGGGCCAAGTTTTGGTTGAAGAATACCATCAGGGTATTCGACGAATTATCGTGCACGCCGGAAGAATGTATGAAGTGCGTAGTGTCAGTCCTACGAGAGTCAGTGTATCAATGGTGGAACACTCTCGTGTCCATCGTACCGAGAGAGCGAGTATCTTAGAGATTCTTTCAGGAAGAATTCTGAAAGAAGTACATTAGTCAAAGATTTATAGATCAGAAGAGGAAAGAATTTCTAGAATTGAAGTAAGGCTGAAGAACAGTAACAGAGTATGAGCATGAATTTGTGAGGCCCAGCAAGTACGCTAGGGAGTGTGTATCTACTGAAGCCATCATGTGCAAAAGATTTGAGGACAGATTAAATGAAGACATCCGATTATAGGTTGGCATCTTGGAACTGAGAGATTTTGTGGTGCTCGTGGAGAGAGCATGTAAGGCCGAGGAATTGGCCAAAGAGAAGAGAAGAGAAGAGCTGATATTGAGTCTGAGACTCAAGGAAAAGACAGATGGTGAAATCACATCAAACCCTCATCTAAGAGATCGAGAGAGTTCACTACTCGATCAAATGCTTCGGTGGGGTTCTCAAATAAGAGCAAGAACCAGTGGAACACGGCTTCTAAAGCCCATACCACTTCTATCGCAAGTGTTAGTAGTGCTCGGCCAAATAGGCCAGAGTGTTTGCAGTATGGTAGACGTCATTTCGGCAAGTGCCGAGGGAATGAAAGAGGTTGCTTCAAATGTGGATCTTTAGACCACTTTATCCGAGACTGCCCTGAATTAGACGAGAATGAGAAAAAGCAAGATGTGAGGGCTAGTAGTACTCCGGCGAGGGGTAAACCATAGAAGAACCCAGGCAGTAGGACTAACAGTAAAGGTGCACCAAGAGATACTACAATGAGGTCAGAGGGCAGAGCGCCTGCAAGGAATTATGCTATACGTGCTTGTGAAGAGGTAGAGTCTCCTGATGTGATTACGGGTACCTTTTCTATCCATGATATATCTGTCCTTGCTTTAATTGACTCGGGGTCTACCCATTCTTATATTTGTATGGAATTGATATCCCGTATGAACATGCTAGTAGAGTCCACTGAATTTGTGGTAAATGTGTCCAACCCTTTAGGCAGACATGTGCTAGTTGACCAAGTATGTAGAAATTGTCCTTTGACAATTAAAGGTCATTATTTTCTAGCTAACTTGATGTTATTGCCGTTTAATGAATTTGATGTAATCCTGGGGATGGATTGGTTAACTTCTCATAGTGTTGTAGTGGACTGTGGGAGAAAAGTTATTGAGTTGAAATGTGAAGATGAGAATGTTCTTCGGATTGGACCAAATGAATCAGATAACTTGTCTGTAATAATATCGTCTTTAACTGCTGAGAAGTATTTGAGGAAGGGATATGAGGCTTATCTCACTTTTGTGTTCAATACTCAAGTGTCTGAGTCGAAGATTGAATTAGTACTGGTGGTTTGCGAGTTTATAGATATGTTTCCGGAAGAATTGCTTGGATTACCTCCAACCAGAGAAATCGAGTTTGGCATCGAGTTGGTCCCTGGTATGACACCTATCTCGATTGCTCCTTATAGAATGGCTCCAACGGAGTTAAAGGAGTTGAAGGCTCAGTTACAAGAGTTAATGGATAAAGGTTTTGCAAGACCGAGTTATTCACCGTGGGGTGCTCCGGTACTTTTTGTGAAGAAGAAAGATGGGTCGATGAGATTGTGTATAGACTACCGACAGCTCAAAAAGGTAACTGTGAAAAATAAGTACCCGTTGCCAAGGATTGATGATTTGCTCGATTAGTTAAAGGGAGCCACCGTGTTTTCTAAGATCGACTTAAGGTCGAGCTACTATTAGTTAAGGGTTAAGGAGTAAGATGTACCAAAAACCGCGTTTAGGATGAGGATGGGCACTATGAGTTTCTTGTTATGCCCTTCGGCTTAAAAAATGCTCCTGTGGTGTTTATGGATTTGATGAACCGCATTTTTTGACTGTATTTGGATAAGTTTTTAGTGGTTTTTATCGACGACATACTGATTTACTCGCGTGATGAGAATGAACACGCAGAGCATTTGAGGACGGTTTTACTACAAAATTTGAGAGATAAATAGTTATACGCCAAGTTCAATAAGAGTAAATTTTGGCTTGAAGAGGTCAGATTCCTAGGACACATTGTGTCGGGTGATGGGATTAGAGTTGACCCAAGCAAGAACTCGACTATCGTTGAGTGGAAATCGCTGAAAAATGTAATCGAGGTTCGAAGCTTTCTGGGTTTGGCTGGATACTATAGAAGGTTTGTGAGTGGATTCTCTATGATAGCCACTTCGATGACAAGGTTGTTACAAAAGAATGTCAAGTTCGAATGGACAGAGAAGTGCCAACAGAGTTTTGAGAAATTAAAGGCCTTTTTGACCGAAGCTCCAGTTTTAATGCAACTGGAACCGAGAAAGGAGTTTGTAGTGTATAGTGATGCATCCTTGAATGGGTTAGGGTGTGTGCTCAAGAAGGCAAGGTTATAGCCTATGCTTCGAGACTGCTAAAGCCACACGAGTACCTGACCCACGATTTAGAGCTAGCAGCTATAGTGTTCGCATTAAAGATTTGGAGATACCACTTGTATAGAGAGAGATGTCAGATATTCACTGACCATAAAAGTCTAAAGTATTTGATGACTCAAAAGAAGTTGAACTTACGGCAACGGCGATGGTTAGAATTGATAAAAGACTATGTATTGGTGATTGGCTACCACCCTGGAAAGGCTAATGTAGTAGTCGACGCATTGAGTAGGAAATCATTGTTCACCTTGAGAGCTATGAATGCTCAGTTGTTAGTGACTGATGATGGTTCAATTCTGACAGAGTTGAGAGCTAGACTGATGTTCCTGTAAGAGATTGGCGGAGCTCAGAATAATGACAGGGTATTGCAAGCCAAGAGAACTCAGTGTGAGTCGGGTGACAAATCAGAGTTTAGTATTGGTACTAACGGTTGTATGATGTACCAAGGCAGAATTTGTGTACTCAAGGATAACGAGCTTATTCAAAAGGTTTTACAAGAGGCACATAGTGGTTGTTTGTCTATTCATCCGGGTAGTGTGAAAATGTACAATGACTTCAAGAAAGTGTACTGGTGGTCGGGAATGAAAAGAGACATTTTTGAGTTTGTTTCTAAATGTCTAGTTTGTCAGAAAGTAAAGGCTGAACATCAAGTACCCTTGGGTTTACTTCAGCTGTGATGGTTCCCGAATGGAAGTGGGATCGAGTAACCATGGATTTTGTGTCAGGGTTGCCTTTGACACCAAGGAAAAAGGATTCATTTTGGGTCGTTATTGATAGACTTACTAAGTTGGCACATTTTATACCGGTGCGTACCGACTATCCCCTTGAGAAATTGGCCGATCTTTATGTTTTTGAGATCGTGAGACTTCATAGAGTGCCCTTGTCAATTATTTCAGATAGAGATTCGAGGTTTACCTCGCAATTTTGGGAGAAACTACAGGAGGCTTTGGGAACAAAGCTAAATTTTAGCACGGCATTTCATCCGCAAACTGACGGCCAGTTGGAAAGAGTAATTCAGATATTGGAATGTGTTCTTGAGTTTCAGGGGAGTTGGGAAAGGTATTTACCGTTGGTCGAATTCACCTCTAATAATAGTTATTAATCAAGTCTAAAAATGGTGCCTTATGAGGCTTTGTATAGGAGTAAGTGCCGAACGCCTTTATATTGGACCGAGCTGAGAGAGTGTAACACCCCTTACCCGAGACCGTCGTCAAAGCTGAGCACGAGGCATTACCTGACTTAACTTACTAATTTGGGGCATAAAATTTGCTTTTAAAATTAATCTATTCACATTCATTCAATATGTCCCTAAAAAGGGCCCTCGAGACCCTAAAACGTGCAATTGAAACGGTTCAGGACTAAACTGGGAACATTAAAAATTTTCCGAATATTTAGACAAATCAAAACAATTTATTTCATCTTTCATAAATAAGTTATTCATCTGCGTTATAGTCACTAAATAAATCATAACTAGAGTTACAAAACTCGAAATCCAAATCCATAAATTTTATCTGAAACTAGACTCATATATCTTCTTACTAATTTTTTTCAGAATTTTTGGTCTAGCCAATTAGTACAGTTTATTAGTTAAAGTTTCCCTTGATTCAGTGTTTTGCTGCTCTGACCTCTGTTCACTACGAATTAATTTTCTCCCTGTACAGAATTCAAATAACCATGTCGTTTATTTCCTTTAAAAGTAGACTCAATAAGGAATCTATAAATATAAAGTATAACTCCTAATTATTTTTTACAATTTTAAGTGAATTTCTAAATTCAGAATAGGGGATTTAGAAATCACTCTGACCCTGTCTCACAAAAATTTAAATATCTCTTAATATACACTTCTTTTGCTTACTCTGTTTCTTTCATATAAAAATAGACTCAATAAGATTTAATTCTATATCTCATTAATCATATAATTCCATTTCTACTATTCTTGGTGATTTTTCAAGATCACGTATGCTAATTTCACTTTTTCATGATTTCTTTGTATTAACTACCATTTAGGCATACATAACACCGAAACATGTTATTCATTAGCCATTTCAATAGCTAATCATTATCAAATATTTACATACCATTCTTTAGTCATATCATAAGGACATACACACAAAATGGCTAAGTCTCTATACATGCCATAAAATAGAATGTTTGTAAACAAAGATACCCATTTGGTAACTTTATAGTCGATAGTGTGAAGTGATCTCCTACGACCTCCAACACGAGCTTGCTTTTAAGTACTCTGAAACATGGGAAAGTGAAAGAAGTAAGCTTATAAAGCTTAGTAAGTTCACATGCAAAATAATAAGCATTAGCAATCAATTTAGCTTACTACTATGCTGTCATAATTTGCTTAAATAATGTTTAGTTCTTACTTTCCCATCTTACTCATCGGTAACCTTACCAAAGGCTCAGAATACAAAAGGCACCTTACTTAATAGCTTGCTTACATACCTACAACATCTCACTTAGCACATGAGTACTCTTTCATAATATAAGCATATTGCCAATCATGTTATAAAGTGTCACAAGCATAACTGAAAACTCATCACTTACTTAATACTTGATAATCTCAATTATATACAATCTCAATATTAAATAAGCCTTAAATGCATACCCGTACTCTTTCTTCATGTTCTCACCTTGTCCTTTCTTTGACTTACTCTTTGGATTACTCGGGAACCTTTTCCTTTTTGAACTTACCATTGCCATGTCTTGACATGGTCTTACGTGGTATCCTTGCCTTATGAACTCACCAATGCCATGCCTTGGCATGGTCTTACATGGGACCTTTGCCTTATAGTAACTCATTAATGCCATGTCTTGACATGGTCTTACATGATTTCCTTGCCTTATAGAACTTATCAATGCCATGCCTTGGCATGGTCTTACATGATATCCTTATCTTACCAAATGCCATGTTCCAAACATGGTCTTACATGGTATCCTTGTCTTACCAAATGCCATGTTCCAAACATGGTCTTACATGGAGTCCTTAATCAATGCTGATGTCATGTCTTGACATGGTCTTACACGGGATCCTTGCCTTACCAATGCCATGTCTTGACATGGTCTTACATGGTATCCTTAACCGTCAATTTCTCCTTAAATGCCTTATTATGAACATGGAATTTTCCGTAAATTCTTCCTTAATTGCCATGGTACGACCATGGACTTTGAGATATCAATGCCTTGTCAAGTCATAGCTGAAACATACTTGCTCAAATTCTCAAGGTTAGCCGCATAACTCAATAATATCAATACTAATAACAATAATTGCATAATAATAAAATGTTACTCAACTTACATACTTACATTCTCAATCTCATCATATCATCAACTTAACTTATTCTCATCAAATTATGCTAGTCAATACTTTCTTGTTATCATACAAAGCCATAATACAAAATATGGTCTTACATATAAATTACAAGTTCTCTTTCCAATATCAAATTATTATCGAACATTAATCATTATATTTGAAACTCAATACTAAATTATTTATGGCTAAAATATCAATTTATCATTCAAATATGCATAATTAAATGCTTATGAAACATATGAACTTACCTCGATACCAAAACGACCATTTTACCAACTTTCTCGATTTTCAGTTTTTCTCCCGTTCTAGGTCCAAATCTCACTTTCCAGGATCTAAAACACCATATTTCACTTATTTAATTAATGTACTATTCAAAAAATTCCCTAACTCAAACTTTGGAAAAATTACAATTTTGCCCTTAAACCTTTGCAGAATTACGATTTTGCCCCTAGGCTCGAAAATTAAAATTTATCCATTTTCTAATGTTTTATAACATGCTGATAATTTTTCCCTTCTATGGCAACATCAAATTCTCACTCTAACTTGTACTTATGAACATTAGGTATTTTTACCGATTTTGTCATTTTACTCGTTTTCACGTAAAATCGCTTAGCAAAAGTTGTTTAACACAATTTAAAGCTTCATATTCTACCATAAAACATCAAAATAAACACATTTCACCTATGGGTATTTTTCCAAACATGAACCCTAGCATGAATTATTGCTAGAATAAGCTTAATCAAGTTACCTGGACTCCAAAAACGTAAAGAACAATAAAAACGGGGATTGGAATCACTTACTATGGAGCTTGGAAAGCTTGGAAACCCTAACCATGGCTTCCCCCATGCTATATTAGGCCTCCATGAAGAAGATGGACCAATTTTGGCTTTATTTTCCCTTTTTAATTCTTTTAATTACTAAATGACCAAAATGCCCTTAAAGGCTTTTCTTTCAAATTTGTCCTATTCTTGTCCATTTTTGTCCGAACTTAAATATAATGGTCTAATTACTAAATAAGTACCTCCAATTTAGAAACCATTTCAATTAAATCCCCTTTACTATCTAGAACACACATTTTGCTAATTTTACAATTTAGTCCTAATTATCAAATTAGGCACTTATATATAAAATTTCTTCATGAATTTTTCACACAATCATTCAATCAATGAATAAAACTTAAAACTTAATTAGAATTTTATTTTTTTATTTTTTTATTTTTTTGACCTCGGATTCGTGGTTTCGCAACCACTATTCCGTTTAAGCCCTATTTCGGGCTTATGTTATATTTCTGCTGCTATTCCTAATAAGTTAAACTAGAATTTAAAAATCACCTGTATAACCTTGAGTTTTAAAAGGAAAATTGAATTTGATAAGGACTAAACCACTTCGATGGTTAATGTAATATCTCGAATTTGGGTCTACTGTCTAGGTCAGATTAGAGAGGTTACAAAAAGCTTAAAAACTATATATATTTTTAAATATTACTATAAAGAATTTTTGTTTCTTTTTCACATTTGCATATAAAGTTTATAAAAAAAATTTAAATCAAGAATATATCTAGAAAGAAATTTATATGTAATGGAATTTGAACCTTTGCCGTTTTAATCAAAATTTCATCAATGTTTTATGTATATATTTTTTTGTAAATATATTTTTACAGAATTTTTTCACTTACATCAAAAGTATCACTACAGCAAAACTGACTTTTAGCAGCGTTTTTTTAGGCTTTTAGCGGCGCTTTTAAGTGCCGCAAAAACTACAAGCGCAGCAAAAAATGCCGCTATTGCTAACGCCACTAAAGTTTGCGGCGTTTATTTGAAAAAACGACGCTAAAGGTCATGACTTTTAGCAGCGCTTTTCCCACAAATGCCGCTAAATGTCATAAATTCAAAAAAAAAAATTATAAAATATTATAAAGGTCATGAAAAATATAAAAATAATATCCATGATATAAATATAAAAATTTTCTATTAAAATTCATTATCAAATTAAATTTTCTATTAAAATTTTAACTTTAAAACTAAATACAAAAATTAATGAATTTAAATTTAGAATTTAAAATAATAAATTAATAACACAATTAAAATCCAAAAGTTAGAACTCAAATTATCTTAAATATTAAAATAAAAATAAAAATTTAGAATCAAAACTAAAATAAATAATAAAAACTAGATTAAATATAAAAATATCAATAAAATAAGATATTATAATGAAGTTACTTAAATGAAATAAGGACTTAAATCATAACCATGTAAAATATAAGATTTGAATATCCATTCCCATGTGAAATATCAACATTGATTATTTAAGCTGGTAATGAATATTCTCTTTTCTAAGTCAAAATTACAATTCATGGTTTTCTTCTTTCAACTCAAATAAAAAAAAATGTTGAAAACAAAACAATTAAATAAAAAAATAGAATAATTAGATATCTTACAATCTGCTGCTCATAATAGTTAGCATTAGAATAAAGGAAGCAGCAATCATAACCAAATGAAAATCATTATACAATTAAAATTCAGTGTCATGATTACCAAATTCTTCTTTGATTCAGCAGATGTGGTGGGTGATCTCAACCTAGCAAACAATTCTTGAATAAAGGTGCTGTCGTCCTTCAATAAAGAAATAACCTAGAAGACAACACTGCAGTTAAGTGGAAAAGAAACAAAAAACCTAGGCCGCACATATTAACAAGAAGCACTAAAAATCTTACTATAGCATTGTTAGAATGAATCATAGAATTGAGACTGGCAACTGTTGCCTCATCCAATACCCTTGCCAAAACAACATCCTGACAGAAGCAATCAGAAGCAAGAATTACAAAACCAAAGACATGAAGAGTCATAAGCCTTAACATTTAAGATCCTTACCTTCAAATAACCAACACGGTATGCCTGGTGTATTTTTGAGATGACCATCGGATTTTTAATTGGAACGGCATGTAAAAGAATAAGAATGAACCTTTTTTTACAGAACTCCTGATTTTCTTTCACCTGATCTAAACTCCCTCTATAAAACTCCACTATAAGCAGCAAGACCCATGTAAAAATAAATTACCTCCTTAAAAACAACATGTTCTTTCAGAAAATTCTGATAGTGTTGCACCTGAGGAACATCAGGATCATCTGCAAACCAGAGAAGAAGAAACTGCCTTACCAAAACAAGCTAAACTATTAAGCAATAGACAAATTTTGGGAAATAAACATAAAACATAGGAACATTCAAAAAGGCAAAATATATTAAAAGGTTATTATCATAAAAAATAATTGTACAAAATCTTATAACTACAAGCCCGCATCCAAACAATCAAATGAAGTTGCAAATTGAACATTCAATTCAATCCACCAATAGTCCCTGATAATATATCTATAAACAAATAGTGATATACTTACATTTAAGAGAACCAATAATATCCATGATCAATTCGTCTCCAAATATTTTCTCAAAAATTTGAGCACTATTGAGCAAAACTGTAAGATAACCAATAACATAAATCATGGATCCATGAATCAGTCATAAATACAAGCATGTTTTAATAAAGAAAAAGAGCATTTAAGCGAAAAAGTGTACTAACTTATCCCCTTGACTATTTTAAATATCATGTGAAGACCATCCATATTTTCCAAGTCTTCACAAATTCTGAATAGCTCCATCAGCTTCTGGAAGAAATCTTGTTGCATTGAGATCAAACTCAATTTAGCACGTCTGAACATTTAGAATTAACACAATAGAAAGTCAAGACAGATACTAAACCATAAGTTTGAAATAGAAACAAAGAAAACCAGGAAACCAAATAATAGAAAGCATAGGGAAAAAATTAAAAATAACCAAGAAATAAAGCTCATAGTTACATGTAGAAGAAATATGCAACATGTTTGATATTTCTTCCATATGACATGGATGATCACTGAGAACACAAAAGCTCAGAGAGTTGAGAAGCCAGAGGAAACCAAATTATTACCTTGATAGCACAGCCACAACTGATAACTTAATGTGGCTGAATACCAACATTATCAATGGTTAAGTGATTGGCAGTTAACCACCGAATACTAAACTGCACAAGATCTACATACAGAAGATATTAACACGCATAAGCAAGGTTTTCAAAGAAGCATACATCATTCAATATTAGTTCTGTCAGCCGCATCTAATCAGCAATGCCACTCTCAGTCACAGTCTGCAGGGAAAATTGATGAACAAAATGAAAAAAATATTTAGACAGGTATACCTGAGCAGATTAATTTGAAGAAGCTTTCCAAAAAATATAAGCAGATCATACAGAAAATATAGAAACTACTAAAAGAAAACAAAAATAGACAACCTACTCTAGATTACAAGTAATTATAACATAAGCTGAAATAATTATAATCAAGACTAGCATAAAATAAATAACAACTTCAAATAATAAATAAGGAAGAAAATCATTGAGTGAAAACTTCCAATATGTTTGAAAAGGAAAGAACTCCAGGAATCACACCAAGCAACAAAAATAAACTTAAACAGAATGTAATCCAGAAAATGACTTGTTCATTAGAACCTTGAGGATTATTGTGAGAGTAGAAAGCTCCACAGCTAGCAACTCCCTCAACTCACTATTCATTGAGTGAAATGTTTCACCTGCGGTAATAATATATGAGACAATTGTTATTCATCAGGGTATTTCAAAATTGCTCAATGACAAGTTTGATACTGTGCCTAATATAAATACATTTCATACTCTAAGAAAACAATCATTCTGTGCATCATGGCTGAAGATATGGCCACTAAACAAAAGAAGCCCATTTAATAAAGGTCTGCCTACATCTAAGGCAGAAGACAAATACATTATTTGATTAACAAAACTAATTCTCTTTACAAATTTTCCAGTTTCTAGAACTTAAGTCTTTGTTTGGACAAGATTGACTAAGGGAGTTAACCATTTACACAGATCTAATGTTTAATCAACTTCAGTGGAGAGTTACCTTCAAGGGTTTCCAAAAAAACAAACTTACTGTTGAGAGAACTGAAATGTATATTTCGTTGCACATTACAGATGTGGTCCCTGTGATAGAGAAAAAGGATTAGTAGAGGGGTGATGAAAGGGAAATAAAGGTTGATGTCATAAATTTCCAGCATAGTGAACTGTAAGAAAAATGATATAAAATTTGAGATTAAAAGCATTCAATGCGGATGAAACAACTTATAAACATTACTTACAATATGTAAAAGCATCTTGTGTTCTCTTAAAAACTAAGGGCTAATTCTGTAGAATACTCGGAGTCTCTCCATGATATGATTGTATCTAATGATAAACACACATATCATGAAATCAAACTGATATTTTAACAAACAACAAAAGTTGCTATTAATGAAAGCAAAAGAATACCTTCTTGTTTTCTGTAAATGTCATCAGGGCAGATACGGTGCACAAGCAATGTCTCGTTGTCCTCTTGATCAAAAACATACAAAGCTAGCTCTTCTGATCTCTGAAAAATAATATAGGCATTCATTTAAGAAGAGAAGGCATTTTCATCTAAATAATTTATTTTCGAAACCAAATCCAACATATCCAGATTCAAAACAGAAAAATCTAAACCAGATAAGAGAATTGAATAGACCTCCAAATAATCAACAGAGACATGCCCAGTTCCTTAATCATCCCATTTACCATCCTCATTCAAACGATAATTCAATCATCTAGGAGTATGAACTATGGCACTAAAAATAACAGAATACTAAAATCTCATGTTGGTGGCGATGGCAATTAGCCCCTTGTTTGAAAGGTGAGGACACTGACAAAGATCAAGCTTCTCCAACAAATGGCATTCTTTAGCTATCTCGCACAGACCTTCATCTCCAACACGCGTAACATTCTACAAAGAAAGTACCTTTAGAGAAGGACAACCACGTGCTACGGCAGACAGCTCGAAATTAGTTACTCCATTGAAGAGCTGCTTCCCCTAATAGAAAGCTTTCCTAAACCACCATGACCACTTGTTCCAACCGCCACAGTAGCAAGCCTCATGTCAGTTGCTTTCTTTCCTTCTAAGCACCTTATAAGATACCCATCATCTTTCTCGGATAAGATCATCTCAACATCACCCGAATTCGAACCAATGTTCTCTTTGACCACCTTTGATGACTCATATTCACCCTTGCGAATGCTGGTCAGAAGCATAAGCCAGTGCTTAGAGACACAAGCACAGGAGCTCCTTTCTTTACCCCCAAAAATGCGTTTAAAGATCTCAACAAGGCATTCATCAGGGAGGACATCGATCGATGGTTGCTTATTCTGCTCAACCTCAGCTTCTCCGAAGTGAAATGGGGCACTAATACATGTTCTTTTACGAGGAGGGCAGTACACATCAACTTGGGAACTGATTGAACACAATCTACCCAAGTCTGTAGAATTTATATAAAAGGCCCCTCCATTATAGAAATCATCATCACCTGAAAATTCCAATAAGCATATCATCACCACCTACTCAAAGAATATTTCCAAAAAAAAAAAGGAAAGCTAAGTGAAAATCATGCATATTCCTCCAATATCCTTTTTTCCCCCTTTCCAAGATCAATCAAACAAAAGACAACCAAGGAAGAACCTTAAAACTATGCAAAGCTTTCAACTTTTAATGCAAATCTTCAAGGTTCCAAGCCCACAACACATATTCATATAACTAACCGTTCCTAAATCCTTTCACTTTCTTTTTCTAGCTAAAAACCAACATAGCCATGCTTTAAAACCAATTCCAGACTTGTAAAGTAAATCAAGCATAAAAACACCCACAAGGATATCTATATCAACATATAATGCTTAAAATTCTATCGTCAATCTAAGAATTATGAACATATCTATAAGCTCAAGCCAATCTTTACCCACAAAAAAGAAGAAAAGAAAAAAGCTTACCACTATAATTAACAAGAGCAGGCATGGTTGAACTTGAAAGAAAAAAGGTTTCTCAAAAGCCTTTAACCCCAAAACGCAAAACCCAACAATAGAAAACGCTAGAAAAACGCAGACCAAGTATAATCCTTGAAAGCTTGAATGCGTCAGAACTTGTTGAGAAGAAAGAATACTGAAACCCCACAAAGTAGGGCAAAAAAAAAAACTCTGGATGAAAGAAGAAAGGAAAAAAAGCAAAGCTTGTTGTGTTTTAACTGAAACAGAACACGAGTTGTATTTATTTGGTTGTGGAATCGTCAAGATTGAAAATTCGAAGTTAAAATTGAGAGATTAGAGGGACGACCTCGAATTAGGGCTTTTGGGAAACTGAGAAGAGAGAGAAAAGAGCGGGCACTTGAAATAATAGGCGGGAGAGAATAAGAATTCCTTTTGGGAAGGGGATCAATAGAAAACCCTAACCGCCACTAACGTAAGCTGAAGAAACCTTAATTTTTCCTCTCTTTACTCTCTTTTTCTCTCTTTTTCTCTCTTTCCTTTCCTTCTTTCTATTTTTTGCGCTAAGAGCTTGTCGTTCCCCGGCCTTCGATGAATGAAAGGGAAAAGAAAAGGAAAAAGAAAATAATAAATAATTAACAATTGAAAATTGAAAATTTGTTGTTTTTAAACATATAAACAATTGAAAATAATTGGGCTTATTTTTGCGTTTAATTACGTATTTGCTTTCTGGTAATTTAAAATTATTTTCTCTTACCTATATTTTTTAACCCGGCAAGTCCAATGTTTCAAATATTACTCACAAAAAGCCAGTTACGAATTTAACGGTTGTCATTTGTGTCAAAATTAAAATTTCAAAATTCGAAAAGTATAGGGACCAAGAATGATCTAATTGGATAACATGAACTCAACCTACAACTTTACGCACAATACCAAGACTAATAGTAGAATTTAACCTAACATATATAATTGCTATCATTTGAGTGATCATGACTAAAATTTTAAATTTTGAAAAGTACAAAAGATAAAATTGATCGATTTGAAAAATACAGGGACTAAAACTAATCAAATTAAAATATAAGGACTAAATTTTAAGTTTAAATTTCACTTAAATAAATTAAGTGTAGAGGAATTAATTTGAATTGAATTATTTTTAATATATCAAAATATTTTTAGATTAAATCTTAAACCATTTAATATATATATAAAGTTTATCTATTATCTCTTAAATAATTTAAACTATAATCATAAGTTTAATATATTCAAATTAATATTATCTCTTTTACAATTATATAAGAAATAGTTTAATATATAAATTAAAAAATACTAATTAATTTAAACCCTAAACCTCTTAACCCCTATCCCGTAAACACTAAACCCTAAACCTTTAACCCTTAACCCCAAACCCTTACACCTTAAACTCCAACCCTAACCCTTAAACCCTAAATCAGAACCCCTAAACCCATAACTCATCATAAACCTTCAAATACTAGTTAACTCCTAAACCTTAAACCCTAAACCATATATCTTAAACAATAGTTAACTCATAAACCGTAAACCCTATACCATATATCTTAAACTATAAACCTTAAACTATAATGATAATTAATTCAATATTTTAAATTCAATACTATCTCTTTTACGATTATATAAGAAAATATTTAATATATTGTATAACCATAAATTTTAATAATTATTGTTTTAAGGGTTATAGATTAGTGTTTATGATTTTTTTGGGGTTTAGGGGTTATATGACTTTTAGCGGCGTTTTACCAAAAGTGCCGCTAATGCTCTTGTTTTTAGCGGCGTTTTGCCAAAAGCGCCGCTAATGCTCTGGTTTTTAGCGGCGTTTTACCAAAAGCGCCGCTAATGCTCTGTTTTTAGCGGCGTTTTAGTAGAAAACGCCGCCGCTATTGCTCTGTTTTTAGTGGCGTTTTAGTAGAAAACGCCGTCGCTATTGCTCTGTTTTTAGCGGCGTTTTTGGTAAAACGCCGCTATTGCTCTGTGTTTTACAATTTTTGTGGCGTTTTTTGATAAAACGCCGCTAAAGCCCTATTTTCCTGTAGTGTATGCTTTATCTAGTACAATCTTAACTTGATTTTCTTTTTATTTTTCTAATTGAATTAACCTACAAAACCAACTCAATTAAAAGTTTAATATTAATATAGATTTATTAAAAATGTCAAAAAATTATAATTTTTTTTATTTTATTAATAATTATTATATCTAAAAAAATAGCAATTAGGTTGAAGATTGACCTAAACCTATTTCTCATATAATCATTACGAACTAAATTTTTCAACTTTCAAAAATAATATATATATATATATAAAATTTTGTTTTTCATCTCTTTATTCTTTTCATATTTAGAATGAAATAGGTAATTTTAAGAAAATTCATATAAATTGAAAAACTACTTAGTAATTGGATTTGAGTTTAATTGTTTATACTTACAAAAGGATGATATGTTTGGATAATCAGTATAATTAGCTAGCCCTAGTAACTTGGGTGTAACTGGAGCAATCTAATTACATTATCCAATTCTTAAGGGGAGTGAGAATTGAAGTAATTACGCAAATTATTACACCTAAATTGAATTTTTTTAAAAATTATTTTTCATACAAGTATAAATTTTTATATTATAGGTATGAATATGTTTGAGTGTTTGAGATAGTTATGACCAAAGATTTATTATATTATAAATCCTAAAAAGTTATATTATAAAAAAATTTATGTGTAGTTTATAAAGTTATAACAAAAATTGTATTATTTCAATTCTAATTTTTTTAAAGTTATGACAAAACAATAATATAATAAAAAAGTTACTTGTTATAAAAGTGTTATAATATATTTATTTATAAAAAGTTATAGTCAAGAAGTATAGACATAACTTATTTATGTGTCCATACTATATATTATAAAAATAATATTTTTATTCATAAAAAAGTGTAATAGTTTTTTTTTATCATAACATATTTGTAAAATAAATAACTTTCTGAAATTATGACAAAAGATTATATTATTTATAAAAAATGTTATGAAAGTTATAGAACATTTTATAAGAAGTTTTTTTTTATACATGTTATATATTATAAGTTTTATATTATTTTTACTTAATTTACATATTATAAAAAGAGTTATAGCCTAGTATAATTCTTTTTTCAAATTAAATTTATATAAATTTTTATGATTAAAGTTACAGGTTATTTGCATCGTGAACCCAAATATGTATTGTAAATGTTAATTATACAAATACAAAAGATTTTATTACATTGTATCATAGGGTATGATATAATGGAGCTAGACACAAGCAACTTGAAAACTATTTAATTTAAGATATTCGAGGCTTCGAAAATTTAGTTGAGAGGTAATTTATTGTTTTAAAAAATTATTTCTCGTATTAACATCACTACATTACTATAGCATAAAAAAAACAAGGTTGGGTCATACTAGCATGCTGCATACTTCATAGGTTCATTCATAGGTGGATTTGAAATGACTCATATGTAACACCTCTAACACGTATCCATCGTCGGACTAGGGTCACAAGGCATTATTGAACATAAGCATTGTTCCGAACATTCTCACATTATCATAAGTCATATTCTTATATACATATAGAGCATATATCTAATTAAATATAACCATATTACATATACAAATCACAGGTTAATCACTTTAATGATAAGCGAATACTAAAATAAAAATTAAAGATTTTATTTCTTAATTCTATACTTCCGCAGGTTTAACCAATTAAGTCATATTATAAGGCATTAGGTCTCTTAGCATATATGGCATTATCAATTTCACAAATAATAATAATATTTCATTAAAAATTCAAGTAATATCAATTCCACCATTCAATTTAAGTTAGAAGTTTACCAAATGCACATCCGTATACAAATATATATAAATGTTACTTATTAATTAACCATTTTACTATCAATACATGCCTAACACCTACTCATTATTTATCTTCATCAATTGTACCTATTTTACAAATCATATAAGCATGATATATGCATATGCATTTCCAAAACAAACCGAAACATAAAGACAAGCATTATTCGATTTTACACATATATCAACCATAGTATAAGTGCATTCATACCTATACATATATAAGTTTAACTAACAAAGCATATCTGATTAAATTAGCACATATCTTTTACCATAATAAACAAATCATGAATTATACATATCATTATTCCGAACCATAAGGGAACACCGAATATACCCTATGCATGTATCTTAATTGTCACCTAACTAGTAAGTGATATACTTAACTCATTTAACAACCATTATATATAATGTAGCCGAAACACATAAACAACTTCATAAACATCATGTACCTTGGATATGCTCTCCACATAAGTTTAATCCAAGACCAAATATTAACATAACCTTTATCGTTATAAACTACTGCAATTCATATAAAAATATATATATGTGCCGAACTAATTTTCAATTATATTCAATATCTCTTATTATCATTTAACCGGATATACTTGTCAACCAAATGAGGTTATTACTATCATTACAGGTCATAACTGAAGCATTTCAACCAAAAGTACATAACAAATATATTTCATACCTAGCAGTATATCATGGTCGAATCATTCAAACCACATCCAGCTCATCAATCAACTTCAATGTACAAAACGCATATCACAAATATCATTCAACCATAGCGCCTAATATTATAACTAAAATGAACACAATCCATAATTAAACATAACCGATTTCAAGCAAGGTAGTTAAGCCATTTTTCGCATGGCTTTAATACATACTCATTCAAAATAATTAATTTTAAGACTAGCCTATACATGCCATGTAACACCCCTCACCCGTATCCAAATCCAGGACAGGGTTCAAGGCATTACTGGACTTAAACATTCACAAACATACAAAACTAGGTCACCAAATTTTGCCTAAAATTAAAACTTTTCAAACACATGCATATTGTCCCTTATACAGGCCTTCGAAGCCTACAACATACATCAGGGTGGTTTGGGACTAAACCGAGAACTTTGAAAATCTTTGGGCAACTTAACCAATTTTCATGCTTTGGAGAGTCACACGCTTGTGTGGGTTGGGCCTTGTGGTCGTACACGCCTGTGTGGCTTGGGACACGCCCGTGTCTTTATCCCGTGTAACTCTCTATTTATGATGTCCGCAACCATTTAAGGACACACGGCCTCCTTCACACGGCCGTGTCTCTACCCGTGTGGTCAAGACTTAGGCTAATTTCCAAGCCTTTTTGTCATCTTTACATACATACACATACACGATTTCAATGGCATTCATCATTAGCTCATTACTATGCATTAGTTCCACCTACTCATGATGAACTAGTCTAGCTACATCGCAAGACATTAACACATATCATGAATAAATAGGCTTACAAGCCAAAATCATTATAAGCTACATCTCATGGCTATAATCAACAATTAATATAAGCCAATACCTTTGGCTAATCACAACAATAGTCATCATAGAAAAACTAAGTCCCTATACATGCCACTCGCATGAAAACATTTCATGTACACATGCCAATACTCCAAGGATAATGGCTCAATAGTGCGATGCTACCTCCGACGATCTCCAACCCCGAGCATAAATGACAAAACTAAAAGAAATAGAAAGGAGGGAGTAAGCTTTTCGCTTAGTAAGCTCGCATGAAAATAATAAGCAATGCGATAACATGCTATTTTCATATTCTTTCTATTTTTTCAAATTCCAGCTAAGTTATTTTCCCGAGTCACAGTCATTAAATTATTTATATTCGGAGCTACGAAACTCCAAATTAAGATCCGTTAATTTTCCCAGAAACTAGACTCATATCTTTTCTTATCATAAAATTTTCAGAATTTTTGGTCTAGCCAATAAGTACAGTTTATTATTAAAAGTTTCCCCTGTTCTACTGTTTGACAGCTTCGACCTTTCTTCACTAAAATTTATTTATCTCCTAGTACGAGACTCGGATAATGTTCTCGTCTCTTTCTCCTGAAAATAAACTCATTAAGGATTTCATTCATATGAATTTTACTCATAATTATTTTTTTACAATTTCTAGTGATTTTCCAAAGCTGAGACAGGGGAGTCTGGAATCACTCCGACTCTGTCTAACAAGAATTCAAATATCTAATGGAACAGAATTCTTTTGCTTTCACCGTTTCCTTTATGTGAAACTATACTCATTATTCAGCCTCTAACTCAATTTCCACTATTTTTAGTGGATTTTCAAATTCGGATCAATGCTGCTGACCGAATCTGTTTTGGTACAATATAATGATCACTATCATAGGATCATTTCCAACTATCATGAACTTACCATTACATGGATCCCTTACTCATTTTTCACAATAGAGTACAATATAAAAGTCACTATTTCTCATGGGCACACTTAGTCATACATTCCAAGTATAGGATAATTCCCTATCTCATGCACTCAATCATAAAATTAGTCTCATGAAAATGCACCATGTAAATTTGTCTTAAAAGAGCTCATCATTCAATATTTCCTTTTGTACATATATCTCATATTAATCCCGTTGAGTTTCTAGGAAATCCTGGTGGATTATCCATTAACTGTCAATTCATAAGAATGATCATTTCAGGTATGCACTCCCGCAAACCTCACATTTTACAGCGGGATTACCAGTCCAGGCTAAATCCTCCATAATATAAACTCATAAGGTGATGTTGAGATTACCAGTCCAGGCTAAATCCCTTATACCGACAAGCACCCTCAGTGAGCTCGAATTTGAATTGCCAGTCCAAGCTAAATTCAAACCCTAATCGGATTACTCATCCGGGCTAAATCCTTAATGCACATATATTCTTCGGGAGGCTCGATCATTCAAGGAACACCCGTCCGAGTTAGATCCTTTCTATATTTGAGATCAACGGATTACCCATCCGGGCTAAATCCTTTCTACAACACATGCAGGATCTCAATATCACATACAACATGGTTCATCCATTGAACTTCCTTTCCAACCTCAACCGGGGCATTTTTCAACATGTCATTGTTAAGAATGCATTTCATGTGTTTTCATGCCATTAACAAATGCAATTATCATACATTATTAAATCGTGCAACTAGGCATATTATGAGTTTACTTTAAGTTATCCGAAATTACTTGTCGAAATATCGTCAAGTACAACCATGTAGCAATTCATACAGCCCATGTAATAGTAATTTAACATTCAATTCATGTAACAATAGTTTGCCATTCAATTTCACATGACACAACAAGCATTACATTTGTCCATATCATACACACCATCTATTAACTTCTCTTAAACTTATTAAATCATACAATTTATGTCATACCAATAGAGAATTACAATTCATGCATGGTATTGCATTATTATTAACACACGAACTTACCTCGGATCCAGAAACGACAATTTACCATTTTAGTCCATAACCTTGTATTTTCACGATTTAAGCCCGAATCTCAATTTCCTTGATCTATAATATCACATTTAGCCTAATAATTATTCACACTATTCATATGGGTCTAAAAATCATATTTTTACAAATTTGCATTTTAACCCCTAAACTTTTGCATATTTGCACTTTTTCCCTGAGGCTCGAAAATTAAAATTCATCCTATTTGCTTATGTTTTATGACATGCTGATCATTTTTTCCTTCTATGGAAACATCAAATTCTCATTCTAACATGTACTTATGAGCATTAGGTATTTTTATCGATTATGACGTTTTACTCGTCTTCACGTAAAATCGCTTAGCAAAAGTTGTTTATCTAACACCCAACACTCATTTTCTACCTTTAGACATCAAAATGCATGCATATTACTCATGGGTAAATTTTTAAACATAAATCATACCTCAAAATAATTGTAGAAATGAGTAGATCATGTTACCGGGACTTCAAAAATGTAAAGAACATTAAAAACAGGGTTCAGGATCACTTACAAATGAGCTTGGAAAGCTTGAAAACCCTAGCCATGGTTTTTTTTCATGAGACATTCGGCCATGAGGAATAAGATGAGCAAATTTGTCTTATTTTTGGCTTTTTAATTCATTTAATTACTAATTTACTAAAATGCCCTTAATGAAAAACTTTTAAAAACCTATCATACCATGTCCATTTTTGTCCACAAACTTCAAAATGGTCTAATTACAATTTAAGGACCTTTAATTTAAAAAATCATATCAATTAGACACTTCTAACATGTAGAACTCAACTTTTGGACTTTTTACAATTTAGTCCTTTTGACCAAATTGAGTGCCCAAACGTCGAAATTTTTGAACGAAATTTTCGCGAAATCATTTCGTGAAGTCGCATACCATAAAAATATAATAAAAATGAAATTTTCCTCATCAGATTTGTGGTCCCGAAACCACTATTCTGACTAGGCCCAAAATTAGGATGTTACATGCCACATAACTGAGTCTCAAAATATTATTTACTGAAATGATAACCGGATAGTGTGATGTCGTCTCCACCGACTTCCAACCCGAGCAGATCTCTGAAAATCTATAAACATAGGAAAAAAATAAATAGAATAAGCTTTGAGAGCTTAGTAAGCTATAAGCAAATAAATAACTCAATGTCAATATCGATCTAATTATCAAACCAATTTATACTATCATAATCACATTTAACTTCAAACTTATAATTTCATATAATACATATACTTTCACTTTTGCCTAATATCCATACAACTAATATTAATATATCATTCAAATTTCAAAGCCACAATTTCAATAATTAACCGACTATACATAAACTCATATACATATATTCATGAATTACTTTATAATTATTCTTTCTTTATATCATTTAGGCCATACATAATCATATATATAAGTTTGCACGTAAGCCACAATATGATATCACTATACATAACCTTTGAACAAATGTACCATATCTATTACCAAGGTAACATTCAATTTCAAAACCATAGTACCATTATATAATCGAATATATATATACACATTCATAAACATATGTTCTTAAATCAAACTTTACTATTTCATTCTTATACTTATCATGCAGCCGAATATACATATGTCTATACCAAAGTATCATACACTATTTAAAATCATATTATCAATGCATAAAGCCAAATCTTTAATCACTTGTTTACATATACTCATGTATCAAACCTTAATACTACATAGTCACACTTAACTTATGGCCGAATATACTTCACAATTACTCACAAATTCAAACTAACATCATACATATGTTTGTACCACATATCAAATAATCAACTTACCTTATTTTCAAATAGGTAAACAACTATCATATCACGTACCTGGTCACTTAGCCCATTTTATACATTCGTACACAACTTATCTTTGCCCATTGAACCATTCGAAATTGGGTAGGATACTCGGATTATGACACATATAGTACAATGCCAACGTCCCAAACGTGGTCTTACATGTAATCACATATTGATGCCATTGTCTCAGACAGGGTCTTACTCACACAAATTTATCAAAATCACATATCGATGCCAACATAGTAAACGTGGTCTTACTCGCACACATATATCAATGCCATGGTCTTACTCGCACATCACATATTGGGATCCTATATCATGACATATGTATCCCAGCTATTCCTAAGGCTCATACAGGGCTTTCGGACGTCGTAACTTGGTTGAATCGAACTTGTAAACTTAATTTCCAAGCATATACACATTCGGTCATTAGGTAAATAAAATCATAAAATTCGGTTCAGCATATAAAACTTATATATATACAAAATTAACAGCATTTATTTACTTATAAACTTACCTCGGACAACTGTAATCGGAACAGAACAACTAGTCGACAACTTAAGTTTTTCCCCGGTCTAAATCTGATTTCTACATTTCTTGATCTAATTCAATACAAATTGAACACATTCAAACATATTTTCATTCAATTTAGTCCAAAAACACATAAATGGGTAAATTACCATTTTACCCCTAGCATTTACACTTTTTACAATTTAGTCTCTATTACACAAAACACAAAATATGCAAAATCTTAAGATACCCATGTTTGGCCGAATGTTCCTAGTGTTCATACAAGTCCATATATTTAATTTATTTCACATTTTAGTCCCTCAAATTATTATTTTTGCAATTTAGTCCTAATTACTCAAAATCACCAAAAACTCCAATACAAAACATGTTAATCTAAAACATATCTTTCATATTTCATCATCAAACAACAAAAATCATAAGCTCTCATCAATGGCATAACTCAAAATATTCATCAAAATAAAAAATTAAAGCATGAGTCTTGAAGATTACTAAGCAACGATCTCAAAAACATAAAAATGATCAAAAACCGAGTTAAACTCATACCTTAATTGAGCTTGAAAGCATCCGAACCCTTGTTTCTTTTTTCTTTTATTTGGTTTCGGCAAGAACACTGATATAACACTTATTTTAACTTTATTTTCTGTTTTATGAAATATATATTATAACATATTATAAATTAAAGTTTAATTACATATATAACCTTAATGAATTATTATAAAAATTTTATAATATAAGCCTTATACCGTCCAACTATATTAATAATGGCATAATTACAATTTTAAGGCTTCAATTTAGAAAGCCACTAACAATTTAACCCCTTTTAAAAATAACCACTAAATTTTCATTTTACGCGATTAAGTCCTTTTATTTAATCGAATACGTAAACGACAAAATTAAATCACGAAAATTTTACAGATATAAATTCACAGAAAATAAACACAGAAAATAATTTACATATTATAAAAAGAGTTATAGCCTAGTATAATTCTTTTTTCAAATTAAATTTATATAAATTTTTATGATTAAAGTTACAGGCTATTTGCATCGCGAACCCAAATATTATATGGTAGATATTAATTATACAAATACAAAAGATTTTATTACATCGTATTATGGGGTATGATACCATTTTATAGAATGGAGCTAGACACAAGCAACTTGCAAACTATTTAATTTAAGATATTCGAGGCTTCGAAAATGTAGTTGAGAGGTAATTTGTTGTTTTAAAAAATTATTTCTCGTATTAACATCACTACATTCTATAGCATAAAAAAACGAGGTTGGATCATACTAGCATGTTGCATATTTCATAGGTTCATTCATAGGTGGATTTGGAATGACTCATATGTCAAAGAGTACATTGAAGAAAGTGATTTTGATAATCTTAATGATATAGATTCGGATCATGATGATGATGAACTCAGTCAGAGACCAACATTTGATGAAAATGAGCATATGTTAAATATTAGAGAATGAATAACCTAACAAATATGAAACACTAGAACAATTAGATAAAATTGTATATGATGTTTATTTTTCTTATTTTTTAATAGTAGTCGTATTTTAACTACTTTTTTGAACTGACATAATATATATGATGATTTAATTTTGATTTTAATTTTAATTTTTGTTACTTGTTTAGAAATTTTTTATCGTGCTAGTTATATTTTTAAAGAATATAAAGTATATAACTGTGTAATTATAATTTGTACTACTAAATATGATATAGGGAATTATAATGTAATTACACTTTGCCTGCCAAACACGTCTAAGAAACTACAATTCTTTATGATTATTACTCTAATAATTACACTTTCATCTAATTATTCTATATTGTTCAAACTAACAGAATTATAAAAATATTTATTAAAAGATGAAATTAAAAAATAAATTAATTTTTTATCAAATAAAAATATAAACACTAGACACCCAGAAGTTGGTCCAAGCTGGTCATCACCTTAATTACGAGCTATGAATTCAACCTTTTTTTTTTTTTTTTTGGTTTGATTTAAAAGAAAAAAGAATCAAAGTTAACACAATTGTTTCTTGAACTTATGCTGCCATTCACTTTTGTTGTATTAAAAATAATATTCCTTTCAACGTCATCGAAATGGATCATAGTCAGATGTATTCATTAATTCTCGAAAAATATCGAAAATTGAGCATTTAAATACATTTTTAGAAAAGAAAATGTAGAAACAGATCAGATGGTTAAAATAACTTTTAATAGGGAGAAGAATTGTGTTTATTTACATATAACCCTTTTATGTAATTTTTTTTTATTTTATTTTTTTAAAATAGCATTTCTTTACTAATTTTAATTTAATATCTTTATTACTTCTTTTATTTAGGTCTCGAAAATTATTATTTTAGAAAAAATTTAACTTTCTTTATATATTCTTTAGATCTTTTAAAAAAATTATATTTAAAAATATAGAAAATTTGGAATTTTTATAAATATTTTGAATTTCTTTTGCAATTTTTATTGAGAGAGAGATCAATTTACTCGTTTTTAAAATTGACAGGGACCAATGTGGTATTTACATCAATATGTTATTTGAATTATTTGAATTATTCAAATTGTAAAATTTAACTCAACTCAAACTTAAAATTTAATTTATTTATTTAAGTTGACAAAAAATTAAATAACTCAAAATTTAATTTTTTTTAATTGAATCGAATTTTGCTCGCAATAAAATATATTTAAAGATGAATTCCAATGATTTCATGGTTGTTAATATACAATTAGGACCGGTAAGCGGTACTTATCTTAGATAATGTTCTTTTAAAAAATATTCAATGTTTTAGGTTGATTTTAATTTGAATATTAATTAAATTTGTTTAATTTACCGCAATTTTGGATAACAAGTTACAATTTTTGAAATTTCTTAATGTTGCAGTTGCAATTGTAGGTTGTTTAAATTTACGAAATTTTTTAGACATATTTTTTATTTAAAAATCTTGTTAGTCTCTTCAAAAATTTTATTGGGATAAACTTGATTAAGTAACGAATAAGTAAACTAACAAAGAATTGAAAAGATTGAACACTACAAATATTTTATATGGAAAAAAACCCTATAAAGAGGATAAAAAATCACGGGTAAAAATAATTTCGCTAAATTGAAAAAAAAAAGAGCACAAAGATGAAGATAAAAAACTAAAACCACAAAACCTGAAAACAAAACCCTCGAAACTTAAACACAAATTCCTTAAAAGCTTGTAAAACCTAATATCTAAATGTGTTATGGGTTACTCTTTCTAGGGTTGTAAAAGACCTATTTATAGGTTAAATTCATAGGTCAAATAATATTTAAATAATCTACACAGATCAGAGTTTAAGTGGAAAACTAAAACACTGTTTAACTGAAAGAAGTATAGCCAAGAAAACTAAGGAACACGTCGCCACGTCGCGACGTGGCATATCGGCTTGTCCCAACGTCGTCTTTGCTTCAGTGTTGTTGCGTCGTTAAGAGGAGCCATTTCTTCTCGTTGCGACATCGAGCCTCGTCCAGACGAAAAGCTCCTTTTCGTTGCGACGTTACACGCTTTTTATGCTGAAATGCGAGGCATACTCTACAAATCTCCACCTTGACTCGTATTTCCACAATGCCTTCTTTACCAAAGCCCGCTACGAGCCTATCTCAAACTTTTTAGGATATTAAATGAGTCCAAGTTGTGCCTGAACTTTGAAATTCTACACTGCCAAATCAAACTCGGCTCGAGTATGCTTTCCATGAACACATTGCTCTATTTTTCCAAATCTTGTACCCAAAAGAGAATTTCTCTTATTCAAAATGGTCATACATTTTTCCCTCTATGACCAAGTTGCCTCTACTTCAAACGAGTCAACTCCAACTTCTTAACAGACAAGGGGCATGTTGTTTGACCGGTTACCATTGATCCTTGTAGAACATAAAGACTGTCAATCTTTCTACCTTTCATCAAAACGATAGCCCCACGAGATACCTTAATGTCGTTTGACTCAATGTTAATTTTACAACCCTTCGAGTCCAAAACTCCTAAGGATATGAGATTTCTCTTTAAATTAGGCACGTGCTTGACATTTGATAGTATCCTGATTGTCCTGTCGTGCATCCTAATCTAAATAGTACCAGCACTGATTACCTTAGTGGGTGAGTCATTCCACATGCGCACAACTCCACCTTCAACTGAAGCGTATGTAGAGAACTAATCCTTGTTGGGACACATGTAGAAAGAACACACCGAATCTAGGATCCACTCGGATGTAAATTTAGAGCTTTTGCTCATTGACACTGATAAGAAATCATCACTCTTGTCATCGGCCAAATTAGCATCAACTAATTCTTTTTCATTACTTTCAACAACCCTCTTATTTCATAGTTTGTAACAATTTGCCTTAACTTGACCAAACTTTTTACAATAGCGACATCTCTTATCTTGATTCCTTGATGCTACCAAAACCAAGGCTTACCTATCTAACTTGCTACTTGAGCCAAACTCGTTATCGAGTTGTCTTTGCTCAAAAAGTAAACCTTCATATCCTCAAATAAGAGTTTATCTCTGCCATAAATTAGGATCTCTTTAAAAGATTTGTATGAAAGGGATAAAGAGCACAATAATAGCATAGCTTGATCTTCGTCATTAACCTGAACCTCAACATTCTTTAAATAATTCAAACGAGTAATAAATTGACTAATATGACCTTTAAGGTGCTCACATTTGTCCGTGTGGAATGTATATAACCGTTGTTTTAACAGAAATCATTTAGCCAGAAACTTTTTTTGGTAAAGCATTTCTATCTTTTTCCTCAAGGCGTATGACATTTTCTCCATCAACACCTCTTGCAAGACACTATTCGAGAGGCACAACTAAATTGCAACTAGGCCTTCTCATCAAGATCTTCTCATTCTGACTATTCCGTATCTACGGGCTTTTTCGATATAACGATCTTTTTCAAACCATTCTAGATCAGTATTGTCGTCATTTGAACTTTCCACAAATTAAAAGTTGTAATACCATCGAACTTCTTAATGTTGAGCCTTGCTGCAGCCATCTTTAAATGGGTTGAATCCAAAAATCAAACTAGCTCTGATACCAGTTTGCTGGGGATAAACTCGATTAAATATTGAACAAGTAAACTAATGAAGAAATTGAAAAGATCAAACACAAATATTTTATGTGGAAAAACCCCTCCAAAAAGAAAAAAAACCATGAACAAAGATAATTTCACTAAATCGGCAAAAATGAAGAGCACAAAGATGGAGATAAAAACTAAAACCCCAAAACCTAAAAATAAAACCTTAAAAACTTAAACACAAAATTCCTTGAAAGCTTGTAAAAACTAATACATAAATGTGTTATAGGTTATTCTTACTAAGGTTGTAGAGGACTTATTCATAAGCTAAATTCGTATGTCAAATAATACTAAAATAATCTAACTAATCAGAGTTTAAGTGGAAAACTAAAATAGTGTTTAACTGAAAGAATAAAGTCGAGAAGACTAAGGAACAGGTAGTTAAGTCGTGACGTGGCATATCGACTCGTCGCAATGTCGTCTTTGCTTCATCATTTCAATGTTGTCGCGTTGTCTAGACAAGTCATTTTTTCTCATCAAAACGTCGAGCCTTGTCGAAAATAAGAGCTCCTTTCCATTACGAAGTCACACTAACTGCCTCCCTTCCAATCGATAAGAGAGAGATAAAAAATTGACACTCAGAAATTAAAATAAGATATAAAAATTATGGCTTACTACAAATGTGACAGGTCAGTTGTAATATTTGTAGTGTTACAATGGATCATTAGAGTATTTCAAGGATCAAACTCAAAGGAGTCAGCGATTTAATGTTTTCTACTAAAAAAATCCAAGCAAGAAAAGAGTCTAACTAGCTGCTTACTAATTGTTATAGTACGACAAACCATTAATCTGAGAGGAATTAAACTAATTAATAACCTAAAACAAAAAAGGACTAAATTATAAATAATAAAAAATATAAAACTACCAAATTCAATAATAGACAATGGTTGGTTGATTTTCATGTTGTTAATTAACGTTCAAATTAGGGATCTAAACCATTAACACTCCTAAATTAGCTCTAATTTACCTCTTAGTCTCAACTTTACCAAATTAGACAAATTAATCTCTCAATCTCACCAGTAACCCAGGACTAAAAATTTGGTACCTAATAAGATCTCCTCTCGGTCTCGCCTATCTTGATTTTTCCTTAAGGTCATTAATCCCAAGTTTCAATGTTTATTCAACTTAGTCTAGTTTTTGCGATTCAGTCCCTACACCAAAAACTAACTAGGCAACACTTCTTATAACACCCCTAACCTGTATTCGTCACTGGAATAGAGTTACAGAGCATTACTGTAAAAAAAATGTAACTCAATTAATTCATTTCCAACACTTCATAATTATTGCAAAATCCAATCAAACACATGCATAACGTCCTAATTGGAGCTCTCGAGGCCTTAGAAACATTTTAGAAACGATTTGGGACTAAAACAAAAAACATTTAAAACTTCATGGAAAAAGATAGACAAATTTACCCTACAAGGGTCACACAGCTGTGTGGCCAGGCCGTGTGGGCATTCGAAGTAGGGACAAACGACCGTGTCCCAGCCCGTGGCTGTACCTGTGTAACTCTCTAACTTGGGTCACATGACCAAGCCACACGCCCGTGTGCCAGGCTGTGTAACTTTCAAAATGCAACCATTAAAACCTATAAGAGACACACGACCATGTTGCATACCGTGTGTCACACACAGCTAAGACACACGCCCGTGTCTTAAGCCGTGTGGACAAGAAATAGACCATTTTCAAATTATTTCTCTCACCCAAAACATGTTCATACATACAAGTCATTTGCACCTATTTCAAACATTCAAAAATGTACCTAAAACATGCATAACAAAGCTAGATCAATATGGTATTTATCCATACAACCAATATGCCCAAAAGATATCTCAAAAGCAAGCACTCAACTTATAATGACCCAAAATGCACAGGCATCGAAAAAGCACATTATCGGGCCCCTGTCTCAGTAAACCGAACCTGTAAATAATTATTAGAAATACCTATATTAGAAATACCTATGAGTCTATTAGTGTGTCTAATTAGGTTTTAATTGAGTAAATTTAGCGTAATTGAGAGAAATTAGGAAAAAAAAAGACTAAAGTGAATAAAGGGTAAAAGTTGAATTGTAGATTAAAAAGAAAATAAAAGGGCCAAAATGGCAAATAGGCCATTTAGCATAGTTGAGGCGGCAAAACAATGAAAAATCTAAAGATTTTTCTAGATTATTATTGTATATATATATTAATTAATATTAAGATATAAATTATAAATTATTATTTAATTAGTATTATATTATTAAATTAATGAATAGTTTAATGAATTGACACATGTAGGGTGATTAAATGATACATATGTAATAATAATATTTATACAATTGTAATATTTCTATTTAATTACTTATTATTTAAGCAAATAGATTTTTATATTGAATTACATAAAATAAATAAAATCATGACAAATGAAAGGTGATAATTTAATACAAGTGTATTAATAAAAATACATACATTTGTAATATTTATATTTAATTGGTAAGTAGATATTTATTATTTATTATTATTAAGTTAAAAGATATTTATTAATTAAATTATTATATTAAAATAATTTTATATGATAAATAAATTATGATTTTGACAAATGTATGGCATAGATGATGTACAAATGTAATAAATTGTGTGTGTACAAATGTGTATATATGATTAATTATACAATAGATATTTATTATTATTTAATAAAAGATGTTTACTAGATAATTAATTAAATTATAAGATTTTTATGAGGTAAACAAATTAAATGGAGACAAGTGTAAAACATGTAATTGACCAATTGTAATATAAGCATTTGTTATTAAACAGATTTTCATAATAATTATTATTATAAACTAATATATATATAAGTCATAAAGAAACAAAAGAAAAAGAGAAATAGTTACAGAGAACCATACATAAATAAGAAGAAAGAAAGAAGAAAGAAAAGAAAAAGGAGAAACTAAGGATTAAAAGCTTGGAATTTAATTGGTAAGTCAATTAAGTCTTTTTTATTTAATTTTGATGTTTTAGAAGCTTTAGAATAAGGTTTTGATGAAACTAAGTTGATATATTGAAAGTTCATAAGTTTTTGAGTATAGTTCATGTTAAACAAATTGTGAAATTATGGATTTAATTAAATGAATTTCAAGTTAGAATTGATGGAGGGACTAAATTGTAAAAGAAGCTATAAGTTTTGTGTTATAGGGATTAAATTGTAAGAAGTTTTAAATTAGGGTTTTATTATGAATATTGAATAGTTGAGTTTAATATGGCAAGAAATTAAGTAGAAAAGAAGTATGAATTAAGATAGAAAAGTAAGAAAACTTAGTTAGGATTAAATTGAGAATAAGTAGGAATTGAATAAAATTTAATTATTTATTATAATTTAATGTTGTAATTAATAGTAAAAATTATTATTATTTTTGTAGCTAGCAAAGAACTCGAGGCATCGATACCGAAAGGAAATGAAAAAGTCGTCGAGGAGTAATCAAACAAATCCAGGTTTGTATTAGTATAATTCAAATTATTTATTACTAAATGTTAATTTTAATTTATAAGTTGGTAAGTAAATTATGAGGTAAGTGTTGTTATGGAATTGAATGATAATTGAAATGGTTGTTGAATAAATTTTAGTGTTGGATTATGATTGAATTGTTGAATTGAGAAAGAATTTGGGATTTAAAGTGAAGTTGAATTGAATGAGAAATATGTGTTAGTATTGAATTGTATTTTGATTGATGAATGGAAAGTGGATTTGATTTTGAAAGTGGATTTTTGAAATGAAAGTGAAATTGGATTGTGGAATTGAAGTGCATATTGATTTGTAAGTGACAAGGGTATTTGAATTGGTAAATATATGAGAAATTGTGATTTAAGTGGAATTGATGTGAATATTGATTGAAATAGAGAAAGTGAATTAAATACCCTATTAACAAGTCGGGCTGAGTTAGATATAGTTGGCACGCCATAGGATTGAAAGTGTTCAGGGATATTTCGACCTTGAGTCGATGAGTCACAGGGTGTCACTATTTTACTTCGGATAGATTCGATAAGGTACTGGGTACCACTTTACTTCGGCTAGGCCGATGAGACACTGGGTGTCAACTTTGCTTCGAACTATCCGATGAGGCACTGGGTGTCATTCTGGTGTGTTCGGTTGGATCTGTATATCCGCCAAAGTCCGAGTTTGTTAATAGGGTGAAAACTTGAAATGAGAAATTTAAATAAATTAGATTGAACGTACTATTGAAAATAATGAAAGAAATGAGAAAGTTAAATTGTGGATTGAAATTGTGATTGGAAATGGAAGGCATGAACTAAATGTTGATGTAGTGAAGAAAATTGAAGTCTATGATATTTGATTGAAACTAATAAATAGTTGAAATTGTGTTACTATTATTAACGAATGAAGTTTAAGAATGAGTTAATATTTGAGAAAATTCAATTGTTACATGTTTAATATTTATATTCCATTATTGTTATTATAGTTTGAATTATAGTAATACCACTGAGTATGTCTATACTCAGCGTGCGTTATTATTTTCGGTCATGCAGTCAATAGGAGTTAAAATCTGGTCCAGCATCCGAACCAATCCCGATCTCAGCAACCTTGGTGATGTATATTTTATTTTGGTATATGTGGCATGTACCTAGGTTGTATTTTGAGTTAATGTGGTTTTGGATTGTAAGGATAATATGTGATGATTTAAATTGGTAAATGAAAGATTAAATATTTGAAATGGTATATATAACATTATGTTTGAATTGATAATTGAATAGAACTTTTAATTTAATTTGAATAATGGTATGAATGATCATATAGTAAATTCTAGTATTAATCTTGATATGTTTTAGATGTTTTTATGTATGAATTGAATTGGTTATATCATTGGTATTGGATTGGTTTCTGTTTGAAATTGCAAGGAAGGTTAGATGTACATAAATGAGGTTATATTGAGTTAAAAAAATTAAAATTTACGAAAATTCTCTTAGCACCTGGATAAGTCCCGATCCACTTCTAATACGTGTTTTGAGCCTCGATGGTCCATTATAGGGACTTAAGGATTAAATTTATACTTTGTATGTTAATTATTTGTGAGTTATTCGTAATTTGTTTGATATGTCTGGTAATGCTCTGTAACCCTGTTCCAGTGACAGTATAGGGTTAGGGGGTGTTACATTTTGTTGGTATCAGAGCTATCAGGTTTAGCAAATTCTCGGGCTAAATCGGGCTTGAAATTGAGTCTAGAAGTACATGCCACTATTGAGTCGAAACTGAGTCAGGATTTGGATGCTGATCTAATTGTTTGTTTCTGTTTTATAGATTAAAGATGTTAGATAAACAAATAAATGATACTGATCAAGAAATGTACATTGGAAACGAAGAATTGTTTGGATTAGATGAGACTAAATCAGTAACCTCTAGTAATAACCCAATAAGAAACCAACCTCTTAGAGTAGATAGGGAGAATGATAGAGATAATTCTCATTTATTATGAGTTATTGCCGATGCCTTACAAAGAGTAGTGGGAACTGCTCCTGCTACGACTTCAGCACCTACTTAGAGACGGGCCCCGATAAAAGAATTAAGAAAATATGGTGCCACTGAATTCTTGTGTCTGAAAGGAGTTGATCCATCTATGGCAGAAAATTGGATGGAATCAACTAAAAATTTTTTTTGTTACAACTGGAATGTACCCCTGAAAATGTTTGATTTGTGTTGTTTCTCTGTTGTAAGGTGAAGCTTATCTATAGTGGGAATCTGTAATACAACATCTGTTTATAGAACAGTTAATATGAGAATTATTTCAGAAAGTTTCAGAAGAAATATGTCAGGGAGTTGTATATTGAAGATAAAAAGCAAGAGTTTCTGATGTTAAAATAAGGTGATCTGTCAGTTATGGATTATGAACGAGAATTTTCAAGACCCAGCCGATATGCTTCTGAATTTATATTGATAGAGGCGGATAGTTGCAAGAGGTTCTTACGGGGATTAAGAGATGAAATCAGAGTACAATTAGTGTCACATCAAATTATAGAATTTGTAGACTAGGTGAAAATAGAGTAAATATGGTAGAGCAGATTTTGGGTTTGGATATAAAGCCCAAAATAGTTAGATTTACCAGGAAACGAGCTGGCACTACTAGTTTAAATTCTTTACTAAAATGATTACGAGAATCTAGAGGTGGTTGGAGGCCAAGTTTTAGATCTGACCAAAGTGAAAGAAGTCGAGGAAAACAAATGACAATATCTGTCGATAGTGTAAAAGGTCTATCCTGGGATGTGAAAATTCCAGAATGTGAACATTGTGGGAAAAATCATCTAGGTGAATGTTGGAAAGTGACTGGAGGTTGTTTCCACTGTAAGTCGACAAAGCATTTTGTTAAAGACTATCCGAAAAATAAAAATGTTACTCCTGTCACATCACAGAAAATAGTGTCTACTGCTCAAGGCAGAGGTTCGCGCAGAGGTGGTTCGGTATCTAGAGGTGGAGGTATTCGAAGGAACAATGATATAGTTACCCAACAGCTGGAGGCTAGAGCACCAGCCAGGGCCTATGTAGTTCGAACTCGAGAGGAAGGCGATGCCCACAATGTCGTGACAGGTATATTTTTACTGTATTTTGAGCCTGTTTATGCATAAATTGATATGAGTTCATCATATTCATATATTAATACAAAACTAGTCGAGTCGGAGAAATTAAAATATGAGATGTCTAGAGTTTTAATAGAGGTGTCTAGTTCTTTGGAACAAACTGTGTATGTGGGCTGAGTGTACTTAAAATATCCGCTGATAATTCAGGATAAAATGTTTTTCGGGTATGGATAGGTTGTATGAACATGGAGTGGTATTGGATTGTTATAAAAAGAGGTTCAGTTATTAGATAGAAGATGGAGACAGAATTGAAGTAAATGGTATTAGTACTAATGGCTTAACACATATCATTTCGGTAATAAAAGCCAATAAATTGCTTCAGCAAGGTTATACGGTATATTTAGCTTATGTTATTAATTCTGATCCAGATGGGAGTCTGTTGGCAGAGTTAAGAGTTAAACCAGTGATATATGATTAGATCAGGATAGCCCAATTAGAAGATGACAAGTTGATAAGGAAAAAGAGAAATGGTACAGAATGGTATGATAAAAAAATTTCAACATTTATAAACATGATTGTTTGAGGTTTCATAATCGAATTTGTATTTCAGCTGCTTCTGAGTGTAAAGAGTTGATTCACCGAGAGGTACATAATAGTGCTTCTGCTTTACACCTTGGTGAAATAAAAATGTATTGTAACCTGCGAGAATTGTATTAGTGGCCAGGGATGAAGAAAGATATAGTTGAATTTGTTAGTAAATGCCTGACTTGTCAGTGGGTAAAAGTAAAACATCAGGTACCGACAGGTCTACTTCAGTCTATTAGTATTCCTAAGTGTAAATAGGATTGCATTACTATGGATTTTGTTACGGGATTACCATTATCAACGGGTAAAAAGAATGCTATATGGATAATTGTTGATCAACTTATGAAGTCAGCTCATTGTATAACAGTTAGAACCAATTGGTCGTTACGGAAGATTGCTAAGGTTTATATTCAAAAAATTTGTAAGATTACATAGTATTCTTGTGTCTATAATTTATGAGCTGGATCCACGGTGTATCACGAGATTTTGGAGGCAGTCACATGATTTTCTGAGTACTAGACTTAATTTCAGCACAACTTTCTATCCGCAAACTGACGGGAGTTTGAACAGGTAATTTAGATATTAAAAGATATGTTTCAAGCTTACATTATTGATTTTAAGTCAGGTTAGGAACGTTATCTACCATTAGTTGAATTTGTTTATAATAATAGTTTCCAATCTAACATTCAAATGGCTCTGTATGAAGTTTTATATGGTAGAAGTGTAGATCACCTATGTGTTGGACAGAATTGAATGAAAAAAAAGTGATTGGACCAGAAATAATTCAAGAAACAAAGAAAGCAATTAAGAAAATTAAAGACAGATTGAAGGCAGTTTTTGATTCGATTAGATTTATCTTATGAAGAAGAGCTGATTCAGATATTGGCTTGAGAAGTAAAAGAGTTGAGAAACAAATGGGTTCGTCTAGTAAAGTATTGTGGAGAAATCATAATGTGGAAGAAGCAACTTGGGACTTGGAAAAGACGATGAGATCACAATCCACATCTCTTCACAGGTAAATTTCAAGGACGAAATATATTAAGGGGGGAGAAATGTAATGACCCAAAATGCACGGGCATCGAAAAAGTACATTATCGAGCCTCCGTCTCAGTAAACCGAACCTATAAATAATTATTAGAAATACCTATGAGTCTAGTAGTGTGTCTAATTAAGTTTTAATTGAGTAAATTTAGCTTAATTGAGAGAAATTAGGGAAAAAAAAGACTAAAGTGAATAAAGGGTAAAAGTTGAATTATAGATTAAAAAGAAAATAAAAGGGCCAAAATGGCAAATAGGCCATTTAGCATAGTTGAGGCTGCAAAACAATGAAAAATCTAAAGATTTTTCTAGATTATTATTGTATATATATATTAATTAATATTAAGATATAAATTATAAATTATTATTTAATTAGTATTATATTATTAAATTAATGAATAGTTTAATGAATTGACAAATGTAGGGTGATTAAATGATACATATGTAATAATATTTATACAATTGTAATATTTCTATTTAATTACTTATTATTTAAGCAAATAGATTTTTATATTAAATTACATAAAATAAATAAAATCATGACAAATGAAAAGTGATGATTTCATACAAGTGTATTAATAAAAATACATACATTTGTAATATTTATATTTAATTGGTAAGTAGATATTTATTGTTTATTATTATTAAGTTAAAAGATATTTATTAATTAAATTATTATATTATAAGATTTTTGTATGATAAATAAATTATGATTTTGACAAATGTATGACATAGATGATGTACAAATGTAATAAATTGTGTGTGTACAAATGTGTATATATGATTAATTATACAATAGATATTTATTATTATTTAATAAAAGATGTTTACTAGATAATTAATTAAATTATAAAATTTTTATGAGGTAAACAAATTAAATGGAGACAAGTGTAAAACATATAATTGACCAATTGTAATATAAGCATTTGTTATTAAATAAATTTTTATAATAATTATTATTATAAACTAATATATATAAGTAATAGAGAAACAAAAGAAAAAGAGAAATAGTTACAGAGAACCATATAGAAATAAGAAGAAAGAAAGAAGAAAGAAAAGAAAAAGGAGAAACTAAGGATTAAAAGCTTGGAGTTTAATTGGTAAGTCAATTAAGTCCTTTTTATTTAGTTTTGATGTTTTAGAAGCTTTAGAATAAGGTTTTGATGAAACTAAGTTGATATATTGAAAGTTCATAAGTTTTTGAGTATAGTTCATGTTAAACAAATTGTGAAATTATGGATTTAATTAAATGAATTTCAAGTTAGAATTGATGGAGGGACTAAATTGTAAAAGAAGCTATAAGTTTTGTGTTATAGAGATTAAATTGTAAGAAGTTTTAAATTAGGGTTTTATTATGAATATTGAATAGTTGAGTTTAATATAGCAAGAAATTATGTAGAAAAGAAGTATGAATTAAGTTAGAAAAGTAAGTAAACTTAGTTAGGATTAAATTGAGAATAAGTAGGAATTGAATAAAATTCAATTATTTATTATAATTTAATGCTGTAATTAATAGTGAAAATTATTATTATTTTCGTAGCTAGCAAAGAACCTGAGGCATCGGTACCAAAAGGAAATGAAAAAGTCGTCGAGGAGTAATCAAACAAATCCGGGTTTGTATTACTATAATTCAAATTATTTATTACTAAATGTTAATTTTAATTTATAAGGAGGTTATATTGAGTTAAAAAGAATTTAAAATTTACGAAAATTCTCTGAGCACCTGGATAAGTCCCGATCGACTTCTAATACGTGTTTTGGGCCTCGAGGGTCCATTATAGGGACTTAAGGATTAAATTTATACTTTGTAAGTTAATTATTTGTGAGTTATTCGTAATTTGTTCGATATGTCCGGTAATGCTCTGTAATCCTGTTCCAGTGACGGTATTGGGTTAGGGGGTGTTACACAACTTAACAACACATATGTATAATTGATCATCTTGATACCATTTTTAAACATATCATACTTAACTTATACCATGTTATTAGAACTTATCATTTGAACCATTGTTTTCATGCATCCCAAGTACACATATATCTAACTTATATATGTTTGACCATATTTCATCCATATATATCTAGCTTTATTCCATACCATGTTATACCATAATTGACCACAAACCAAATTCACATTCAAATATACCAAATGAGTCATAATTCAACCAATTATACTTGACTAAATTTCATATCAAATCATGCCATAAATGGTCATTTTACAACATGCCAACACTTAGCACTTTGGCTATAAAAACCATGTATCAATTTTATCATATAAACATCAACCATTAAACATCAAAGTGCCAAAAGCACACCAACCATCAAGGCATCAAAATAACATAAGTTTCACAAATTCAAAGCAATATTGCATGCCAATATCATCAACTAAACATTAGACATATTCCACCTATACATGCCATTACAACCACGACCAAAGCATTAAGATCTGTAACACCCCTTACTCGTATCCAACGTCGGAACAGGGTACGAGGCATTACCGGACTTAATTACAAGCAAACACACATTTTCGAGCCACAAATTTTCGTTCAAATTAAAACTTTTCACATACATTCATATTATCCCTAAAACAAGCCTACAAGAACCAAAACATGCTTTGGAAGCGGTTCGGGACTAAACCGAGAACCTTAGAAAATTTTACGAAACTTAGAGAATTTTTGCTAAAATAGGGGTCATACGCACGTGTGAGCAAGCCATGTGGTCACACACGCCCGTGTCCCTAACCCATGTAACTCTCTGTTTGTCACCCAAGAACAAATTGAAGTCACACGTCTAAGACACACACCCGTGTCCTGAGGCCATGTCCTTCACACGGCCGAGACACACGCTTGTGTCTCTGCCCGTGTGCTCGATACTGAGTATTCTGTTTGCAACAATTTAGGTGCAGGGGACACACGACCGGATCACATGCCCATGGGGCAGATCGTGTGTCACACACGGCTTAGACACATGCTCGTGTGTCTACCCGTGTGGACAAAAACAAGGCTATTTACCAAGCCATTTTGCCACCCTCACTTGCACATATCTACACAACAACACATGGCACAATTTCAAGCATGTAAGAGCTACCAAACCATTCACAATTATGACCATCACATACCAATATCATATTAACATCTATCATACACACAACATTTATCATGCCATAAATCATTCATGTCAATTTCACCTTCATTAGGCTTCATTTAACTACTCTCTAGTTACCTTATTGTACACACAAATTTATCATCTCATCAATAGACCACATTACCAAACATTGCACATTCATGCCACAAATCACATTTCCAAACATTTCACATTCACCAAGCATACCATGATCATATCACTAAAGACATTGATATATATATATATATATGAATATACTTAGGCTTACTACCATGTTAGCCAAATAAGCCAACTTACATGGCCAAATAGCAAAACAAGCCTTTGACCCTTACAAGCCAATACATTGGCTAAAGTCATAATGACACGAATGACCAAAAGACCAAGTCCCTATACATGACATAAACTCAAAATACTTGAATTCATCAATACCCAAAATGATAGCTTGATAGTGTGTTAGGATCCCCGGGGATCTCCAACTCAAGCTAGCTTGACGGCACTATAAAACATGGTAAATGAGGGGGTAACCTATATATCTTAGTAAGTCCATACAAAAATAATAAGCAACTCTTATTAATCTTTTATTAAGACCAAAAATTTAAACACAAGATAGTACAAATTACTATGAATTTCACAGTTATAACTTATTCAGTCATATTATTTGCTCTATAAATTCACATAATTTAACATGTCTTGACATTAGCCTAACAACCATAATCTCTCAATTACAACAGATTGCCACAATCAACCAATCATTTCAAACCTCATAATAAACATACACATTAATTACGAGTATTCACATTTCAAACATATATTTTAACATCTTTCAATTGTTTAAAGCTCATATCTTCCCATAATCATTTTAATAGGCAATTATGCCAATCTTTCCTTTTTCTCATATCCAATAGATCACAATTTGTGTGAATCAAACATGCTAGATCATAACTCAATTTGGCTTAAAAGCCAATTACACCATCGCCAATCGAATTTACCATGTATTTCATACATCACAAATATAGACCAATAATCACAAGGCTTTCATAAAAACATTCAAATGGAAACCATGAATTCATAATATCATGAAGTCAATACATATAGAATTTACGTACATAACTGTACTAATTCGTAATACTTACATACTTTTTCTCTTCTTTGACATACCCATTAAATTACCCGTTGAACCACTTAGAATACTAAAGGATACTTGGGAATCTCGTACTCATAGTACCGTACCAATGTCATATCCCAGATATGGTTTTACATATAATCTTGTATCGACGCCAATAGCCTAGCATGGTCTTACACGAAGTCTCATATCGATGCCATATCTGAGATATGGTCTTACACGAAATCTCATATTGATGCCATATCCCAGATATGGTCTTACACATAATCTCAGTAACCCTAATGTCATGACATTTGTATCCTATGTCATGACATTTGTATCCTATCTATTCCTAAGGTTCAACTGAGATTTCACGCTTAAACATCAAAATACACAAATATCCATCATGGGTAAAATTTTAGACTTTGATTATGTCTTAAATTAGTGGTAGAAATAGATAGATATTGTTATAAGGATTTCAAAAACAAAAAAAAAAATCATTAAAAACGGGGTTAGAACAGACTTACAATCAAGTTTGGAAGCTTGAAAAACCCTAGCCATGGTTTCTCCTTGTAAAATTCGGCCATGGGAGGAAGATGGACAAAAATTGGCTTTTAATTTGGCTTTTTAATTCATTTGATTACCAAATTACTAAAATGCCCTTAATGAAAAACTTTAGAAACATACCTAACCATGTCCATTTTTGTCCAACAACTTAACCAGTAGTCTAATTACCATTTAAGGACCTCCAATTTAAAATTTCATAGCAATTAGACACCTCTAGCTTATAGAACTTAAGTTTTACACTTTTTACAATTTAGTCCTTTTGCCTAAATTGAGTGCCCAAATGTCAAAATTTTTGAACGAATTTTTCACGAAATCATTCCATAAAACTGTAGGCCATAAAAATATAATAAAAATAAATTTTTCTACGTCAGATTTGTGATCCCAAAACTATTGTTCCAGATAGACCCAAAATCAGGCTATTACAAGATCTACCGATAAAATTGATGAATAGTGTGATGGATCTCCGACTAGCTTCCAACTCGATTGAGATTTTGATAATTTGTAAAGTAAAGGAAAAATAACTACATAAGCAATCAATGCTTGTAAGTTCGTATAAACTTTAAACATAGCATTCCATTTTAAAATAAACTTTATAGAACAAACATAAACATATGCCAATGTCATAAGATTCATAAATCTATATGATCATCAACTCACAAATGAGTAAGTTCATTAATGTCACTTATATTTATCATTCATCACATGATAGGATTTTATGGAACTTAATAGATAATCATCAACCTTTCTATAAGATTGTCACTTTTCAATTTACTTTATTTCCATTTTGTTCCCAATGCTTATCCTAAGCCTAAACAACATTATCAATTCCCGACTTAGTTTATTTATCCATAATATAGGTATATTCATCCATAGTATACGTATATTTCTCACATATATTACATCATTCAAACTCATCATTCCTTTTTCATCAAATTTCATTTCAACTATAAGTTTATCGTTTCATTACCTTTCCTCGCCCGTTTTATATGCATAACACACAAGTTATAAGCATAACATCAACCATGACTACAAGCTAGTGCATTTATACATAGCTTTTTTGGAATCAACTACATAGTCAACCATTGCATAAGAAATTACATACTTTGATTTATTCCACTTTTTTATGGACATAAGCACGTTACCAATTGACCACTTACCATTTCAATGTATTTCATTAAGATTAAACATGATATAATTTAATCATAAACTTGGCACTAGTCTAAGCACCAACAACAACACATGTTAGCATAATTGAATATAATTCATGTGAACTTAACATAGATAACCATTATACTTGACAATGATCCAATTGGATTTATCATCCTTCATAACATAGAATGTTTTCCATGTACCACCATTTTAATAAGTTTCATACACACATGTCTTGGTTCATATTGAACACTTACCATTTCATTTGCATAACACAAAATACATAAACATAACATTTACCATAGTCACAAGCTAGTGATTAAACACATAACTTAGCAATATCATCACATGGTAAGATATGGTACATAAACATAGCATCATTTAAATCATACCTTTCATAATCATGAATTTTCATACTTTGATCATTGGTACATCATACCTTTCCATATTTGTCATAGTGAAATCAACTGGAACCTTTATCGAAGCTCTCACAAGTGTGCTAAATGATGTTCGTAAATTTTCATTTTCGATGGTCATCATTATCCCTTTTCATATTCAATGGTCGTCAACATCCCTTTTCATATTCGATGGTCGTCACCATCCCTTTTCATCAATCGATGGTCGTCACCATCCCTTTTTATAGTTTATGGTCGTCACTATCCCTTTTTATAGTCGATAGTTGAAACTATCCCTTTTCATATTCGATGGTCATCACCATCCCTTTCCATAGTTGATTGTAGTCACCATCCCATTTCATAGTTGATAGTCAAAACTATCCATTTTCTTCAATCGATGCTAGCCGATACTTCGTTGGATTTTTCTATTGAGGCATGATACGATAACATAACATGATAGCATTTAAAACAACTATTTAAAACACTATTTAAACATACAAAACTTACCTGGCTAAATTGCAGAAATGACAAAATACATGGGCATTTTGGTAATTTTCTATTATCCTCGATTTTCCACTCGATCTTGATTTAAATTAATAATTTTATTCAATCTATTAATTTAGATAGTAAAACAATGTATTTTCTGCAATTTAGTCACTTTTGGCATTTTTACAAAATTGCCACTAAAATTTTACTTTTATTCAATTTAGTCCCTAAGCCTAAAACATGCAAATTAACCTTTTTATTGAAATTTCAAAATAGATAAATATTTTTAGCTTCCAATACAGCCTATATTTGCAACAATTTCACATAAAATCCTTGTACTTTTACTATTTCAACAATTTAGTCCCTAATCGGAAAATTCATCAAAATTACTTAACAAAATACTTTTAAATCTCAACCAAAATTTTGTATTCATCCTTTAATAACTAAAGTTACATAGATTCATCAATGGAAACATTTAATATCTTTAATAGCTTCAAAATCAAAGGTATGGGCTAGCTGGACCTAGTTACAACGATTTCAAAAATATCAAAATTATTAAAAAGGACCAAAATCACATAACATGCAAGAATTTCACCATGGCCGAAAGCTTCATCTCAAATTTGGCTTCTTCATCCATTAAAATTCAGTGAAGAAAGGTTCTAAAAGATGATAATGGATTTTGATTTTATTTTATTATCAAATTACCATTTTAACCTTGGTTAATAATTAAATAAAACACCAAACCCATGTCCATAATTGTCCACTAAATTCTTAAATGGTTTAATTACCATTTAAGTCCCTTTTTTCCTTTATTTAATAAACCATTTAATCACTTAAATCAAATAGTGATCAAATTTTATATCTTTTACAATTTAGTCATTGTAACGCCCCAAATTTGGGCCTAGAAGAAATGGGCTTCGCGTAACGGAGGAATTGGAATTTAGCAAGTGAATGACACAATGAAATGTCTGCTTTGGTGGTTAATGGCCCTGAGAAGTGTTGGAGAAATCTTGGGTTCAAACCTGGGCTTTAGCAAAAATTTTGGTTTTAAGTGAATAAAACCCTGGATGCTTGGATGAAGGCCTTTTAAATTATTATGGTAAATAAATGACACAAGGAAGCATGTGGTCTAGTGGTTGCGGCGTCATTAAGGTTGCAAGGGAGCTTGGGTTCAAGTCTTGGCTCTTACAATTTATTTTGGTTTCTCTCTTAAGTGAATCTAGACACTAGCACATATGTCTTATAGTTAATTATGGACTTTTTTATCATAAAAGGAGCTTGTGGTGTGGTGGTAAGATAGCGTGTAAGGGAACCTTAAGGTTTGAGCGTGGTAAAGCACAAATGAGGTATTTATTTTGTCTTTGGGTTCGGCCAGTGGTTGAGTTGTAGTGGAATTTTGATGGAGGAGGTTGTTAAGGAGAAAATTGAGGAGTGATCTTGGGAGTGGATCATGGAGAGATAAGGGGAGGATTATGTGGAGAAAATCATTGGGTTTGATGGGAGGAGGAGTTGGCCGAATTTGGGAGTCTATGGGTACCTATTCGGTCATTGACTTAGTGTCGAATTGGTCAGGGGCTTTGGGGGTTTCGATAGTTGTTTCTTTTGCTTTCGTTTTGCTTTTGTTGACTTGGCCGAATATTGCATTTTAGGGATGATTCTCTATTACGTTTTGGTGTTAGCCGAATGTGTCTTTACCATTTGGGTCCTTTTTGCATTACTATTTTCTTTTGCCGAAAGTGTTATGTGCCAAGCCTCTTCTTGACTCTTCTTATCTTTCATATTCCCCTCTCTGCCGAAATTGTTGTGTCTTTTATATAACCTCTCTCACCTTTCCTCAGAAATGGCCGAATAGTCTCTCTTGGATCATCTTTGTTTCCGATTCTCTTCCTTTTTTTTCTTAAGAAAATAACCGAATATAGTTTCCCTTTCTCCCTAACATTTCATTCTCTCTTTTGACCTTTTCTAAGCCGACCATCCCTTCTTCCCCTCTTACTTGTTTTCAGTTTCTTGTCCTCTATTCAGTGTTTGGTTGATCATTGGTGCACTGTGGTGTGATGGTTTGGTTTTGCTGAAGATTTAACAATCGGTATATGGTTGCAAAGTTTCTTCTTTGTTTCTCTGTCAATTCTATATGCACTCTATTTGTCTTCTTCTATCTTTTTCGAAAGCCGAATGCTTCTTAATATTATTGACCGTGATTTTTGTTCCCTCCCTGCAAGGTGGGGTGCGTTGGGGTAAGAAGTCCTGAGGAGTGGAAAAGGGCAAAGATTATTCAAGTTATCAAACTCTGCCTCTCATTAATCATATAAGGTAAGATCGCTGTATGGGTTAATAGGATCTGTTTTAATACAGATGTTCGATATTCACGTCTGGTCGATCCCGATCAGGGGTCTTAAGAGATTAAAGTCATTCGCCAATCAAGGTTGGGTCTTGGAGATTTTTGTCGCATTATTCTGCAAACAGGTGTGTAACTGTACACCAAAACCTATCTCTGTAAACTGAGCTCACGGAACGTGGGCGTATGACGAGGAAGGCCACCATGAGCTAATTCGTGGGCTTAGGCCATAGTGGGCCACGAAATGGGCCCAATAGGCCTAATGGTCCTGTAGGCCCGCTTGTGTCAAATCAGTTACTAGGTGGAATATAGTTGGGCTTGTCATGTCGCGTACATGGCATAGACCGTTCTGGGACACGTTAGGCTGGACTGGGCCATGTGGGCCCAATGGGCTTGTTGCCCAATGAGCCCGTGGGCTCGCGTGGGTAAATTTCGCTGTTAAGCGAGAAGTAGATAAACTTATCATGTCGCGCACATGACTTAGGTTATTTTGGGCCTCGATGGGCCGTGTGGGCCCATACGAATAAAATCTGCGATAAGTGACTATTAATGAACTGAGCTAGGGTGTACACATAGTCATATCTAAATTTGGGCTAAATGGGCCACACAAGAGTGTGGGCGCACTTTGGACGAGTTAGGGGCCTTAGGCCCATTTGCACTGTTATGTCTGTTTAGGTTACTTAAGTCGCTTGAGGCGACAAGGGACCTTCGGATGGGTTGTTAAGACCCCAGATTGTAAAATTACCAAAATAGCCCCGATTTGTAAAATGACTGTAATACCCCTGTAGGGTAAAATGACCGTAATACCCCTGTAGGGTAAAATGTCTGTCATGCTCTTATATTATGTAAGACTGGTTTGCTATATGATTTATATATGACTATGATTGAGCATGACATTCTGCATTCACATATGATGTTATGACTTCATATTCTGCATGGGGATGGGGGATTAATGATGAAGGAAGTGTATGGCTTGTAGCCGTTCTGTTCAAGGCTTACTGCCTTTCTGCTTTTGGCTTTTAGCCGTTCTATTAACTGGCAGCGTTGCTGCGATATTTACGGCCTTTAGCCGTTCTGTCTACGGCATTGAGCCGTTCTATTATCTTAGTGTCGCAACCGGTGCTAAGCTTGGTGTGTTGGCTGGGTGGGTTGATTTTATCCCCACATGGTGTGTTGGTTGGTATAGGTGGTGTGTTGGTTGGACTAGGCTAGGTATCTGTCTGCATATCTGCATCCGATACTGATTCTATATTGGGCTTGGGCCCACCTAATTCTGTTAATGGGCTAGGCCCAACTGTCACTGATTTTGAGAATGGGCTAGGCCCAATTGATTCTGATGAGGGCTGAGACCCAAGTGGAATTGTATTGGGCTTAGGCCCACACTCACACATTATTCTATTACTGTAATGGGCTCTGGCCCATACTGATTCTGAATTCTGCCTGTTTACTAACTGTTTTAATTTAGGAGGGGATTACACAATGAGTTTTCATAAACTCACCCCATTTATTAACTATGCAGGTAATCCCCAGCCTTAGACGATTTGGAACCGCGAGGGACTCGGAGGTGGCCACACGATTGCAGTTGATCTGCAACTTGACTTTATTTATTTTAAATTTCATATTGGGTTTTTGATTATGTAATAAGGTCATTTGTGGGTTTAAGTTTTAATTGGGCTTTTGATTTCTTATATTTAATTGCTAGTATTAAACTGCTAGTCTAGGAAAACACGAGTTTTCAAAATATTCACTATTTTTTTTAAAGAACACGAGCTTTAAACAACAAAGTTTTCAAAATGCTTCCGCGGTTTAACTTGAATTAATATACCAAAGGCAAATCATTTGGCAAATGTTTGTGATGAGATAATTTGATAATATGAATGAAAGGGTCTTTAACTTAAAATTGGATTTTTAAACGATAAGTCCTGTTTTTCGAAAAGCACTTCGATGTGACACGCCAGATTCGGTCGTAATATCTAGGCCGGGTTTGGGGTGTTACAGTCATTTTCAAAATAACTATCGAAAAGTTAAAAATTTTCAACGAAACTTTAGTATCACCTTAATGACACTCTGTAAATATTTATAAAAATATTTATGGCTTGGTTTATAGAAACGAGGTCCCGATACCTCATTTTCTAAAACCACTTGACCTTAGGGTCTTACCACTTAAACTTAATAAATCACTTAAATAACATAAATTATCAAATCAAATACCTTTTAAAACCACTTTTGCCTCGTAAATATTAAATAATAATATTTTCAAACTTACTTGTCAGATTTGGTAGCCCCGAAACCACTATTTCCAACACCACTAAGAAACGAGCTATTACACCTCCATCAACCAACCACCTTAGATCTAGTTACCATACTGCTATTTAAGTAAACAAGAACATAAAAAGAACATAAGATGTTCAAATATGGTAAATGCAAGAAAAACAAGAAAAGCTAGGGTTTTCATTGAAAAGCTTGAAAGTAAATAAGATGGCAACAATGTGTAAACTAACACTAAAGAACAATTTGTTACTAACGGAAAGTGAAATAAAGATGTTTTATATTAAAACTAACTAATATCCTAACTCTAAAGCTAAAAATACTAAGAAAAATAAAGAAAACAACTAAAACTACCATAATCCTAACCAAAATATTAAAGAAACCCTAACTAAATCCTCTCCTTTTTTCCTCAACCAAGAATGACTTTTAATAGCTGATTTTTGACAAAAAAATGTTGCCTAAAGTGCCATTGAATGTCGGCTTCTGATTGGTGCTTTGTGTGGAAAAACTCTACCCCTAATGTCATTTTTTGTCCCCATACGACAGGGGTATTGTAACACCTCTAACCCGTATCCGTCGTCGTAGTAGGGTTACGACATATTACTAAACAATACACATCATTTAACATACATAACTCATACATTTATGCATTCATAGACAAATACCATTCAATACAATCATATTGTCCCTTATAAGGGTCATACGAGGCCTTAAACATGCTTTAGAAGTGGTTTGGGACTAAACCGGTAACATATGAATTTTTTTTTGAAAACTTAGAAAAATTTCAACATTTCAAGGGTCACACGCCCATGTGAACAGGCCGTGTGCCTTACACAGCTAGTAGACACGCCCGTGTCTTAGGCCGTGTGGAAATAGGGCATACATACTACTTGCATCACACAGCTGAGGACACACCCGTGTGCTAGGTCGTGTGAAAACTGGAGAGCATACTGACTTTTGCAACACGGCCAAGTCACATGCCCATGTTCTAGGCCGTGTGCCATTTAAGGGGTATACTGACTTGTATCACACGGTCGATCACACACCTGTGTGTGAGGCCATGTAGAGCATACTAACTTAAATTTAAATTCAACACCAGGGGACACACGGCCGTGTACTTAACCGTGTGTCACACACAGCTGAGACACACGCTCGTGTCCCTACCCGTGTGGACAAAAATAGGCTATTTGCAAAGCCATTTTGCCACCCTATTTTCACAAGCATACACAAGTATGAATAGTAGCATTTTTACAACCCAATTGGCAACCATTCTATAACAATTCATACACAAATGATACCATTTCTTTCTACCAGTCAAATACTTAGATAATACCATAAATTTTCCATTCATAAATCTACCATATATCAAAACACATTTGCATATATCCATTCCAACAACTATTTGCCAAAACATATCAAAAGTACCAATCGGCAATTGGATAGTGTGATGTGTAACTCTGACTTGTCTAAAACAAGCGAGCTATCGAACCTCTATAAAACATGGAAAAAGAAACAAAGTAAGCTTTATAGCTTAGTAAGCCCGTATAATTCAGAATTAAACTTACCATTTATACATAAACAATGCAATTAATCAAGGTGTAACCAATTCAATTACCAATTGCCTAAACATAAGCATTCATCACATGTTAGTCATTTAAATACATGATATCATCCATTATCTCAATGTAAGTATTAAATACATTGTATCATAACAAATTCACATACATGATGTACATCATTTGTAACATTTTACTTTCGATCATATAAACAGTAATTCATTCGTATAAACAGTACTTTATCATATCACAGAATTTATGCCCGTTGAACCTATTAGAATCTCAAGGGATATTTGGGTGATATTTAGTACATATAAATTAGTAATCCGTCAATTCCTTATCATTTTCCACTCTTTCAAGCTATGAACAATAAGCTCCTCCTGAGCTGATGGACAGTAAGCTCTATTGAGCTGAAACGGTAAGCTCTAACGAGCTGAACAGTAAGCTCATATGAGCTGAGAACAGTAAGCTTTTAGGAGCTAATATATCGGTAAGCTCATACGATTTGCGGTGAGTCTACAACACATGCAGGATCTCAACCAAAATGGTAACCTTAGTGACATGTCACTCGTATCCTACGAATTCATAGGTTTCAAACGGGGCTCGATAACCATCAGTCTATATCAATAAGACATTCACATTCCAAATATAACAACTACTCAATTATACACATTCATTACGAATAAATTCAAGTATTTAATAGTTTGATTCTAATTATACGAACTTACCTCGTATCGCTCGGATAACAACTATCGACTAATCGCCAACTTTTCCTTTTCCCCGATCTAAACTCGATCTCGGCTTATCTTGATCTATATATTACTGAATTCAGTACATTCAGTATTCAATCTATTCAATTTAGCCTATAATTCATATTTTGGCAAATTTACACATTTGCCCCTAAACTTTTACATTATTTACAATTTAGTCATTTTCACATAAAATTGCAAATTCATGCAATTTAGTACAATTAAATGGAAGCCGAATTTGATAAGGACTTCTAGCAGCCCAAATCTTTCATTATTTCACACTTTTAACCACCACATTTTACATTTTTACAAATTAATTGCTTTTTGACATTTTTGTCAAAAATTACTTAACAAAACATGTAAAACTATCATCAAATTACTCAAGCATTCAACAATGGCAATATCTTAAATCTTCAAAACTTTCAAAATCTAGGGTACGGGCTAGCTAGAATACAAAGCAATGATCTCAAAAACGTAAAAATCATTAAAAATCTAATCAAAATCACTGTTATTGAATTAAATTTCACATTTTTTACTATTTATATTATTGAATTGTTTAATCATGTTGAATTTTTATCAATTTTTGTTAAAACTGAATTATTGATGATGTTATAAAATATTCATGTTAAAATTTTCTATTAGTATAAAATTCACATTTTATCTTTAAAATAACTTTTATTAAAAAAGTTCACTTATTACATTTAATATATATTTTTTAATTTCAAAATACATGGTAACAAGAATCAGAAGATAATTGAAGCAACTAAGCAAGCAAAGAAGCTAACCTGTATATAAAAGATTAATAAATAAATTATGAAGGGATGAAAGTTAACAACAAATTTGATTACAGCGAACAAATTTGATTACAGTGCATGGCAGTGACTACAAGGATCCAAAGTCATTTTTTTAATTTAACTCGAACAAATATATTCGATTTGAATTCCATTTCACTCGGCTCAATTCAAGAAAATTTCAAATTTAGTTAGGATGATAAAATAGGATTCATCAACTCGATTAACTTAAAAAATTTTCATTCGATTCAATTCAATCGAATGAATAACCTTACTTTTGAAAGAAAAAAATATTTATTAATACATGCATTATATATTACAAGGTCTCAACCTCCCAACTTAAATCTCTAAAAACTCTATATTTTTTTCATTTTTTGATTTTTTATTACTTTTCATTTGATTGATATTATTATGTGAATAATATATATTAATTGGTTATTTTTTAAAATTAATATTTCGTACGTTTTTCTTTTAAATTTATTTGTTTTTGTAACTGTTGAAATTTATTTTTTCTTCATTGCAGTGGGTTAATTATATATTAACCTTGTGGTGTTATGCCTCACATTTTCGTGTTGACATCGCAACGAGCAAACACATCTCATCTTGACGACGCGACAACCATCATCCCGATGACGCGAAGGCAATGTCCCAACGTGGCGATGTGATCCACAAGTTTTTCAATTTTCTTTTCTCAATTAAACTTTGTTTTAGTTTCCCACTTACACTCTAATTGATCTAGGGATATTCTAGCATGTCAACAATTTTGATCTAGAGTGATCTTGAGAGGAACCTTACAGAAAGGAAATTAGACGACATAGAACAATCAAAATGTGATAGGTTAGATAAGAAAGCTCTATCCTAAATTCAATTATGCCTACAAATAATGTGTTACATGAGGTTTTCAAGGAGAAAACAACATATACATTATGGAAGAAACTGGAAGCCTTGTACATGATGAAATCATTGGCCAACATGTTAGTATTAAAGCAACGTCTCTACACGTTCAAAATGGCCGAAGGTGAGTTTATTAACTCATATTAGTGAGTTTGTTACCCTTCTTAATGATTTAAAGAATCTCGAAGTAGAGATTGATGATAAGGATCAAGCTATGTTGTTTTTATGCTTTTTGCCCTCTTATAAAACTTTCAGAGAAACTCTGATTAATGGGAGACATCATCTATTGTTTGAGGACGTGAAGGCAAATTTGCTGAGAAAGGATAAACTCAACAATGAGTTCGGCCTAAATAAAAAGCCAGACGGGAAAGCCTCAATTCTAGTTGCAAGAGGTAGATAACAATCTAAAAGGACAGATCGTAATAGGTCTAAAGAAAGATCCAAATCCAGAAACCATAACAAATATTGTGGTTATTACAACAAGGTGGGCCACATCAAGGCAAAATGTTGGAAACTCTTAAAAAAATTAAGAGGGATGCCAAAAATAACGAGAAAGATAAGCAAGAAGCCAAAGTTAAATGCAAGAGTAATATGATTATATGAATAAAATGGCTTAAAAATTCAGAGCTATGTCAATGCAAGAGTAAAAATGCAATGGCAATTACAAAAATGACTATATGAATAATATGTAACTAAACAAGTAAACAACTAAGGATGCGATGTCAAAGATACTACGGCAAGGAATAAGGGATATACGATGTTGATATAGAAGGTTGGAATTACTAAGAATCTACCCTTACTGTCAGAAATGCCTTGGCAAAATCGTAATCAATCTACTACTCAGAAGAGTTCTAAAGTTGTTTGTTTCTTTCGAGAGCAAAAACCTCAAGTTACCTTGCTCATTTCTATAGGCCTTTAATACAATACCATGAATTGTTTCCTACTGTATGAACACTTCTCAATGTCTAGAATCTACTAAAAGTATTTGTCAAGTACTTGTTCATATCATTCAATTTCGATCCAACTAACCTTTTCAGAATTAAACTAGTTTATGGGCATGCTTCATAGTTGTCTATGTCTAGGGATTGCACGCATACAATTTAGAGATAAAAACAATTGAATGAAATAGTAAATTAATTCATATCTATGCTTCAACAGTTAAAGAAAATAAAGGTTTCATCATGTAATCCCAACCCTATGAGATTTAGCTCATGGGTTGACAAATAAAATTAAAAACCAAAATATCATTCAACATCATTTTCATCAAATCAATTCACGGAGAAATAGTTAAGAAATAACAGAATAACATCGAGAAGACAACTTTCGCGTGTCCAATTCACACTCCAACGGCACAGTGTCCTGTGGTGGCTGAGAGGGACTGTCTTCTGATAACTCTTGGAAAGAGTTATGTTTTTAATCTCTAAGCTTGATTAAATGCCTGTACTTAAGTAGATATATTTCAATTTTTAGGTTATTTTTAGAACATTGTGTAATAGCAATTGGATTGTGCTTAAATGTTATTTCATGATACTTTTACTATAGGGAAGAAAAGAATTGGTTGTTTTATGCAGCTGGAACGACGAAAATGTGCAAGTGTACACAATCGCAAAAAGTAATAAAGTGACAAGTAAACGTCGAGTTATCGTACCCACAGGGACTATGAAAAGAACTATTTATGAATGTTTTTTAAGACACTTTGTGAAGAAAAATATTTTGTTTTGAAAAGGGTGATTAAAAAAATAAGATTTTAAACTAAAAAAAATAAAAGTTCTAATGCACAAATTCAAAATAAGACTTAATCAAGATGACATAATTGTGTTAGATTAATTACATTTCTTATCTTAGAATTATTAAACTCATATTTATATTGTTACGAATATATTCACGGCAACTCGGTAATTTTCTAACTTATGAACATACTCACCTACACAAATCCATTCATCTCTTAACGTATCCCTATGTCAATTCAATTGATAAATAGATTCTAATAAGCAAGCATGCTATTGCACATACATACTTATTAAATTGAACTAATCTCTTGCATATTCCTATGTCAATTCAAATGATTAATTAAATCTAATGAGAACATAAAAGACTATGTGAGGTAACAAGGTATTCTTACCTTGAAACAGTTTAATCACAATAATCTTGCAAGTTATGCAAGGTAAGTGTATCGCCAAATACAATGCTAATTTAACCTTCAACTACCTTAGAAGAATAAACATGCACTGATTAAGTACTGTGTCCATTAATTACAATTTCAATCCGTTTAAATAATTAATTCATTAGTTCCCTCACAATTATAATGCAAGAATAACTTATGCATGATTTTACTTAATCAAGCATTTTACCGAGGCCTATAACAGCATATGCACAACTTTAATAATTTAAGAGGACGAAATGCAATCAACCCAACACGAATTAAATTCAAGCAAAGCTGATTAAATTAACCATTCCAACAACATAAATATTCATAGATATGTTCATCACAAAAACAACAAAAATTAAAGAGATGGGGAATAAGAATCAAATCTAGTGTTTTCCCATGGCTAGACTAGGTTGCTCCGTTCTTCCTTCTTTGTTGTCCTCACTGATCAAGGCTGCTATGAACACTCAATTTCTGCTCCAAAATGGCTGAAGAAGAACCCTTTCTCAAGGGGAGAAATTGGCAAAAGAGCAAGGAACTTTGAATGGGAAAAATGAGAGAAAAAGTGAAAGAGGAGAGAAGAATTGTGAGAGAAGAGATGTGAATGAGGGATGTGTTGAATGATCAGCCAAGGGGGATTTTTATAGCTGAATGTGGCAGCTGAAATTTGCTAAAAATATCTGCCAAAGATCCACCCCTTGGCCGGCCTCCTATGTGGCAAAGTTGATGGCTTCAACTTTGCTAAAAATGGCTTGGGGCAAATCTACAAAGCCACCAATTGTGGAGGGGTTTAATTGCAATTTGAATAAGTCTTCAAGGGCTTCTTTGAAGCTTAAATAATCAGCTAATGAGCTGAATTGGGTTAGCACTTGGACGGTTTTGGGCTGCCCTTTTCTTGGCCGGTTCAGTTCAATCGGACCACTTTTTCATAATTAATTAATCATAATTTATTAACCCAAATTAAATTGGATATAAATTAAAATTAATTATATTATGAATAAATACATATAATTTTGGACCGTCTTAGTCTGAAATTTAGTTCGCCTCGATACTTCAAATTGCTTCTCGGTTTTGTGCTTCTAGTAGTGCCTGTCGAGCCATTTTTTGCCCTTTGTGCAAATCTATCGAAAATAACCAAAATTCATCAAAAATAATTATGAAACTAACTAAAATTTAACATGTTCATATTTTAAGTGCACTTTAATTATTTTATAAAAATAATTATTTTTCGACAAGAATTTAACCGAATTTGCATGAATTTAAGTTAAAAAGGGTATTAAAAAGTATAAATTTTTGTGTTTCCAGCGGTAGGTAAAAGAAGGATGAAAAAAGAGTAAGAGAATGAAGGAAGTGAAATATTTCCATGGCGAAAGGGTTGGATGGATTGCCAACACAAATGCCATGGCAATTCTAGGAAAATGCTAACGCAACACTCAGTCCTCATCATTCTCAACCAGCTGGACATGTACTAGATAAATCCACCTTAAAAAGAGGGAGAAAAGTGTGTGCTTAGAGAGGGGACCTACCCTATAAAAGAAGAAAGAGAAAATAATCTAGGAGGAGGATTTCTACACAAGGATTTTGGAAGGGGATTTGGGGAGAGCAGTTTTCTCTATGAAGAAACTCGTGTGAAAAATTATAGAGAAAAGGGGAGAGGGTAGTAGCTTAAAAGGAGAGCAGAAACATAAGGAAAGGGATGAGCAATCAGCCTTGGGTTCTGCACAATTCAGTAGTTTCGAAGTGAAAGCTGGAGTGGCGAAAGATTCTTGCAGTTCTATCTTCATTCTGTTAATTAATTTCTGTGATTTTTAAACTATTAATGATGATGTTCAAATGTTATTCTGATTTTGGATTTTATATCCCAACCCATGAGCTAATTTCATTTGGGTTTGAATTACTGGATTTATCTTGATATTTTTAATGGTTATGGTGATATTTTGAGTAGATCTACTATTTTTTTTAGTTTGGATTATTTTAAATATATGCATGCAAGCTCTAGACATAGATGAATGCATGGTATATCCTTAGACTTGATTTAATTTTGAAAAGCTTAAATAAGTTGGATCATAATCAAATGATACGAGCAAGTATTCAAGTGAATACTCGTAGCACTCTAGACATAGAGTTGTGATCTGTACAGAATAATGAAGAACATTGTTAGGTATTGTTCTTAAGACTTGTAGACATACAAAGACTTAGAATGATAGCTTAAATTCTAGCTCTCGAAAGAAGCAGAATGCACTAGTTATACTCTGAGCAGTAATTTGATCAAGATTTTGCCATGACATTATTATGTTATTAAGATATAATCCAAGTAATTCCAACCTTCTCATTCAATAGCATCAAGCCTCTCAACTTTGTCTTGAAGAATTGCCACAACATTTTATTCATTATTTGATTTTTTGAATTTCATACATTAATACTTCCCTTCAAATCATCATTTTGTTTAACTTGCCATAAGTTTAAATAGTATAATTTATAGTTATAACTCTACCATATTTTTACCTATTTCGATCCCTATGGAGACGATCTCACTTATCACTTTATTACTTGATTCGACGTGCATACTTGCACATTCGCATTACACATTCACACGAGATAAGTTTTTGGCATCGTACTGGAGATCGGCAAATTGGTGAATTTTGGTTTGTTATTATCGATTTAACTTTGTTAGTTCTAGCTTACTTATTTTTTTATTCTTTTTTAGGTCTATTGCTAGTTTATAAGTAGAGGTATTCCTAAAAATGAAGAGTATTATTTTGATCCTGAAATTGATAGAACCTTGAGGAGAAGGAGAAAGGAATTGCGAGAGATGGCGAGGATTGGAAATGATACCAACAAAGAAGATGCATTACATCTGAATGGCAGTGACGCTAATATTCCTCGTATGATAGATGATAAAGACAGACCCATTAGAGAACATGTAGTACCTATCTTGGATAATTTGAATCCAAAGATTATTAGGCCACGGATTCAGGCTCTGCATTTCGAGTTGAAACCCATGATGTTTCAAATGCTACAAATAGTAGGATAGTTCAGTGGATTACCTACTGAAGATTCAAGGCTTCTTTTAAGACTTTTTTTGGAAGTCTATGATTCATTTAAGCAACAGGGTGTTCTTGAAGATGCCCTGAGACTGAAGTTATTTCCTTATTCGTTGCGAGATCGTGCCAGAGCATGGTTAAATGCTCTACCATTAGGAATTATGGCATCTTGGAATGAACTTTTTCAAAGTTTTTTTTTTTGTGATACAACCCTCCAAACATGAATGCCAAATTAAGGAACGATATTACATCTTTTTGGTAATCTAAAGATGAGACATCGAATGAAGCTTGGGAGCAATTCAAGGAATTGATTAGAAAATGCCCGATGCATGGTTTCCAACATTGGATGCAAATGGAAATGTTTTACAATGGGCTAAATGCACATATACGAATGGTAGTTGATGCATCTGCCAATGGGATATTGCTAGATAAATCATACAATGAGGCATATGAAATTCTTGAAAGGATAGCCAAAAATTATTATCAATATTTGACTACAAGAGTGGGTACTAGTAGAAGAGTTGATGAAGTTATGGAGCTTGATGCAATCACTTCATTAATTGTTCAGGTCTCATCCCTAAATAATATGATTAAAACATTGAAGAGACCAGTTGTAGTGCAGAAAGCAATAAAATTAACATGTGTTTATTGTGGGGAAGATCATGTTTTTATGAATGCCCAGTGAACCTAGCTTTAGTATGTTACATGAGAAATTTCAATCGAAACAATAACCCATATTCCAAAACATACAATCTAGGATGGAAACAACATCCTAATTTCAATTGGAGTAATTAAGGATTGGGTAATTCCAATAATGTTGTTCGACAAAATGTCACAAGTACACCACCTGGATACAATCAACCTATACCACAACAAAATGTTCAATTAAGTTCAACATCATCTTCATCTATGGAAGCTCTATTGAAGGAATACATGGACAAGAACAATGCTATAATATAGAGTTGAGCTGTATCTTTAAGGGCTTTAGAAAATCAAGTGGGGCAATTTGCCAGTGTATTAAGTTCAAGACCGTAAGGAGCATTGCCGAGTGATACTGAAAATTCAAGATCTCAAGGGAAAGAGCATTGCAAAGCCATTACACTCAAAAGTAGTACTTAGCTACCTGAAGTTTTAATGATTCCTCTGTTGAAGAAGATAGATCGATTTCACACATAAGGCGAATTCAGAACCAGTAGTGGAGCAATCTACAATTGAGAAGAGAAAAAAGAACATGTTGAAGTAGATTCAACTCGTGTTTCCAATAAGAATGCCACGGAAAAACAACCTCAACAAGTTGAAGGAAGGCCACCACCACCTTTTCCTCAATGATTTCAGAAGTCAAAGTAAGATTTTCAATTCAAAAAATTCTTGGATGTCCTGAAGTAACTTCATATCAACATACCAGTAGTGGAAGCATTGGAGCAACGGGAATTAGTCCGGCCATCTACGTGCAAAAGATTTTACTGGAGGATTTCCATGACAATTCTATTGAGCAATAGAGAAGACTTAACCCCATTATGAAGGAAGCCATTAAAAATGAGATTATCCAATGGCTTGATGCTGGAATAATATAGCTTATTTCTGACAATTTGTGGGTGAGCCCTGTTCAATGTGTACATAAGAAATAGGGAGTTACTATGGTTGGAAATGATAACAATGAGTTCATTCCAACTCGTTCTATCATGGGATGGAGAGTTTGCATGGACTATCGAAAGTTCAACAAAGCAACCAGGAATGACCATTTTCCTTTGTCATTCATTGATCAAATGTTAGATAGATTAGCGGGGTCATCTTCTTGCATTTTTTGTGTGCTTGCTTGAGGACAAGCAAAAACTTGAGTGTGGGGGAGTTGATTTACCACAAATCGATGTGGCAAATTAGGCTTTCTCGACACACTTAAGAAGCTTTTTCTTGAGCCAAATAAAGGATTTAACATAGTTTTTGTTAGTTTCATATTTTCTGGTAATAAGTGAAAATGTCTCATTTTTCTCATTTTTTTACCCAATTTGGTTGATAGTGCCATTTGGAGGCCTAATATGTGTTTGAGTGTTGTAAGGACGTGTCAGAGGGCGAAAACAACATCTAAGGCAAGGGTATCATGATATCCAACCCCTTGAATCGTGATACCTCTGATAGTGTAGAAGACCAAGGAGTCCCTTCAGTGGTATTGTAACCTCCTAAACTTGGCATAGACATTAGGGCTAGATTGAGAAGGCTACATCTAAATGTAACCTCCCAAACCCAGCCTAGACATTAGGGCTAGATTGAGAAGATTACATTAGCCACCGAAATGGTTAAGCTAACTTGCGTTAACTTTGAAGACTTTAAATAAACTCATTTTAGATGAAAATCGTAGTTGTACTTTTATGTTAGTTTAAAACATTCATTTATTAGGTCAATTGTACTTAAGAGTCATTTTATTATTGATAGTGTTGTTTTAGAAAAACTATTTGCTTGTCGTTCCTCTTTGTTAAAACTCAGTGTTAAACTAATGCAGCGAAAAGACTATTTTTCAAATCATTTTGGAAACCTAGTTGTCTTATCTATTTGTTTTTTGAAAAATGATTAATTTGCAATGCAGCAAAAATTAAGGAACAATGCCAAATTTTACTTAAGCTCGATATCATGCATTTTCTGCTTATTATGCTTGAGTAATCCATGCATGCAAAAATCCCCAAAAGAAAAGTTAGCAAGCCACAAACCCAAGACATTAAAAATTAAAATCTATAAACCAATAATTAACTTATTGAAAATACTTGTTTCAAAACAGTCTGATGTTTGAGGTGATTCTCTAAATGTCAAGTCTAGTCTTAATTTCGAGATTTATCTAAAAAGTTCAACACTAAGGGGGTGAGCTTATGAAAGATCAGTGTGAGTTGAACAATTATTTAAATAGACATAATATCAAATACAGTTAAAAATGTTAGTATTAACAGAAGAACACAAAACCATCATTAGAATTTCATATCATTACATACCCATTGATAAATTGATGTCAAACAGTTTATGAGCATGGGTCATCATTCATTCGAGTAAAAATCATTAATTTCGGTACCATCAATACAACACATTACAATAAAAATCATAAATCAATAACATTTGAATATGTCATGAGCATGATGCAATGCAAAAAAGGTTCCTACCCATACTATCCTCTACACACCATGAGTTCCCTAGAACTAGTCATTCGAACTCCAAAAACATTATGGGCTTAAGCCCGTTGTGGTTAAAACCACCAATAACAATATGCAAAAAATTCTGCCAGTAATAATGTAAACGAGCTACTAGTAAAAATGTGATAAATCACCGTTCCCCTTGGTACTCCAACTGTAGTGCACTAACTAGGTATAAATATGAACTTAATATGCCACTGGTTCTCCACGAAACTCCTCCGTCAACCACAATATATCCCATCCCAAGGCATATACAATATGTCATGCAAACTTATATATAACCATAATTCAATACTTTTCACATTTAATTGACATGTTTAACACGTCCTCAATAATCAAATACTTTCAATAAATGGAAACAATGTTCCAGCTTTCAAACTACCATTATGATGGTGTTATCAATATCATTCAATTTCACATATTTTACAAATTTCATTGTTCATGTATAGCAACCTTTTCAATATACATCATAGCAAATATCTCATACAATTATATCATGCATAAACACAATATTTCAGCAAATCATGCTATTCAAACAAGCAATCTCATACCATATAACACAATCATGCATCCCAATTCCAATCACATAGTCACACTATCAAACTAGAAACTTTGCTAACACATCAATCTTTTAGGGCTCGGAACGTACCTGGTTCTACCACTTACAAAACTAATTATTTGGCTATTAAGCCAATCTAACTAGCAAGCTAATTCATCAAATATACATAAGAGTTTAGGACCTAGACCTTATTTTATGCTTTTTTGCAGCAGACTATCGAATCTTTCGATTTCCTTAATAAACCTTAAAACGAATCTAAATTAAAAATCAGTATAAATTCAATTAATTACACCTATTATATGACCCCTAAACTATAACACCCCAAACCCAGCCTAGACGTTATGGCCAAATTTGGAGATGTCACAAAGAATGGGTTTTGAAAACGGTTACGTTAAAACATTTCAATTCAAACAACTCACATTTGTTTATACCCATTGTTGAAAACGTTAATTAATTGTTTTATTTGCCAAAACCAAATTTTGCAGCAGATGTTATAGTAAATGTTATTTTCTTAAAATCCCATTCGTAAGTTTAGAAAACCTTTGTTTTAGTAAAAACTGTGTTTTTAGCTAGTAGTCCCAATAAATTATTAAACGAAAAATCCAAATCCCAAAATTTAAGTCAATAGTCCGGAGAGTCCAATTAATACAGAACTCTCAAAAATAACCCTTAAATGATAAAACCTTTAATTAAAATCAGTTCGTAGACTAGTGGTCACTGCAAGACTTTGCTGCACCGATCCACCTAAGTCTGTGGATTACCTGTACAGAACAAACAAACATAAGTGAGTTTACGAAAACTTAGTAACCCAGTAGAAATAGACATGCAAAACTTATAGTAAACTTATATATAATCAGATGCAGATTCAGACTTATGTCCATTTCAGATATAGATACTAGAAACAGATATACAAATATACAAAATAGATACAATGAGCCCTACCCCCATCCTCTACACACCATCTCCGTCCATCCCATCACACCATGTGGGGTTAAAACACCCACCCATCCCTACACACCATATAGTGTCGATGCGACACATATCATATAATGTGCAGCCAAGCTGCTAGATGATAAGCGATGATCACCATACAGAACACTTCCTCCTCATTTGCAAATCCCACCCCAAAACAGATATAGAAATAATAGATTTGACATGCTCAACATGCTTATATACAAATAACAGGCATACAAATAGTGTCCTGCTCAAATCGATATATCAAAATATCATAACATATGAAATAGGGTTTGTTTAGCCCTTACCGGCCCTACGGCAGGTCCATAGTCGATTGAAACGACCTGTGCGACCCTTGAGAAAATTTTAAAATTTTGGGCCCACATGCCTAAGTGGGCCCACACGCCCATATTGGCCTTGCCTGTGTGGCCCACACGCCAACTTTGCCTAGCCCTTGTGGCCCACATAGCCACACCCACATCACCACACAGTCGTGTCTTGCGCATAGCCATGCCTTCGCTGATCACATGATCGTGTCTCGTACACGACCAACCACACGGGCGACCACACGTCGGTGTGGCGTTGACAACACAGTTTTTCAGCTTTTGCTGAAGTTTGATTTTCTGTGTTTTGGGTACACACCTGGTACCGTTTCGATGCAAAAACACTCCCGTGACCACCAGCACTTAAATTGACTAATTAAACCCCAAATTAATCACTTATATCGATAATAACCTGCACTTTCTCGAAATAGAAAAATGTAAAATTTGAGTATTCAATGCTTACCCAATTCCCCGAACGACTCCAACTATGGTTCCACGAGAGGAAAGTCCCATTCTTCACGATTCGCTGCTATCAAAACACAAATTTAATTCCAACGAAGATTCGAGAGTACATTAAATGGATTTAAAGAAGACTCATTACTAAAGCATAACATAATAACCCTTACTTACCAACGTACGAACACTTTGAATCAAAACGCCGAAATTAGGAAACAATTTTTCCCAAAACAAAGAAAAAGCAACAAGAGAAGGAAAAGAGAAAAAAAAACGCAGAGAAAGGGAGAGAGATGTCAGATTACAAAGGGAGAGATTTTTGGGAAACAGATGAATTTTATCCAAATCCCACTACATCCACAATCATAACCACCTACTACTCAGAATCCCACTACCACTGAACTTCTAACCACTACCGAAGCAAAAATATAACATCCACGCTCGTGCTGGGATTCGAACACAAGACCTTTAATACACCAATTCCCTTACCACTTAAACTAGCAAGTTGATTCTAATATGAATTAACAGACAATTTTATAAAAGCCTACTCAACAAGGGTAAGGCTTGGATAAAAAGAAATGACAAAATTAACAAATCTAAGACTTGAACCCAAGACCTCTCAGACACATCTAGAACACTTTACCACTAAAGTAGATACACTGTTGTGTCAGATATTTACAGAAATAGAAATAAATTATTCAGGGTGTTACATAAACACCCACTTATGGGTTCAATCCAATAGCCACAATTACCATTATTTTTTGAATCCAAACTAGTTAGATTTCTTACATTGTTTTGATGTGAATCATATACGCAAACGTCTTTTAGCTTTACTCTTGATTTGAGGTGTTCGGGACAAAACCTAACATAATTACATACAAGAAAATAAGTAGTTAATATTTATTAAAATCTATCATTTAATTAAATCATAACCTTTACCCAACAACTATGTTGAAACAACAAACTAGTTTACATTTAATCGCACTTACGCTTCTCGATTTGTGAGATCCGAATAACCAATTGACCAAGAACGTTTTTCCATAATTTATATGTGATTAAAGGATGATTAGGAGGGTTCAATAACTCAAATTAATGCTGAAAAATATGGTCAAGAATTTGGAAACAAAACAACCTCTTTTCTTGCACATAGGCTCACGCACCACCACCCGCGGTGGCCAAAATTGGGGCTGATTTAAAATCAATTTTGAGATCCATTAAAAATCTGGAAAATTACATTTAAAATATTTAAAATTCCTCCAAATTAAATATCTAGAAATTTAAGTTTTTAATCGACAATATTAATCAAGAAATTAAAGAAAGGAGAGATCTTACACAAGCTAGTTGAAAAAAACGACAATGGTACTTTCTTGGCAAGATTCGGGATCAATCTTGGAGTTCAAGATTTTATATTTGGTGCTGATTTTAATGAGGAAAAATTACAGCAATATGATGGAAAATATTTTAACAAATCTTGAGGCAAAAAGGAAAAGAAAGAGATGGTAAAACTAGGTGTTATGGGCGACGACAACTATGAAGATAGAAAGAAATTTGAAGAGAAAAGAGGAAAGGAGAGGGGAAGAATGGCTAGGGTGAGTAAAAATAGAATAAATGTTTATTATTTTGTGCAAAATTAACATTTATACCTAGGGTTACAAGGGTATGTATGGCACACACATTAAAAATAAGGGATTTTGTAAAAATTAATTATTTTGCATGGGAAATGATTCAAACATAGATCTCAATTAATTTTCATTCTTTTGCATTTATCAATTAACCACTAGGCTATATTCTTATTTTTGAAATAATTTTGCAATATTTATTTTAAAAAAAGGCGTGTCATATGCTAGGGTTTGAGGCAAAATTAACAAAATAATAAAAATGGTGAGAGAGAAGGGATTTGAACTTGGGTTTCAAGGAACATTTCACTAACACTTATCCAATAAACCAATACCTCATTTATTCCTAAAACGCATAGATAATCTCAAAAATTAGGGCATGAACACTTTCTTTCGATTCCAAAACTTGATTCTACTACCTCTCGATTTTTGGAATGTTACAAGTATCATGATATCCCCATTGGGTATCGCAATATCCATCTCCCAAGGAAGACCCCACTTGGCCAACCAATCACACAAAGCCCATGTAGGTGTATTTTTGGCATCGAAGAGTCATCAGAATACACTTCAAAATAGCCAAAAATTGTTGAGGAGCAAAGAGACACACATTAGCTTAGTTTTAGATTTAGTTTTCTCTAGGTTTTCTTTAGCTTTTCTCAACATTTTCTAGGGTTTTTATTTTTCTCTTCTTCTACATTAGATTAGAGTTTATTTCTCTGTATTTACTTCTTGTTATTGTTGTTCTTAGTGTTAGTTAAGTTAGATAACACTGTAGCTAAGGTTTATTTACATTTTCAGCCCATGTACTTTTCTTTCAAGACTCTTTAAGCTTTAATAATGTATTTTAATTATTTTACTTTAAATCTGTTAAAGTTTGTTCCTTTTATGTTTCCTATTTTAGATTTTCTTGTTAAATGTTTTTGGTTTCATGCTATTTAAATTTTCTTGTATAAAAATCTCAACTTTTATATTTTTCTTAAAGTTTACTTTCATGGTTACCTTCTTCTCTATTATTATGTTTATTTTCTTCACTTTTAGCATATGTAGTTAAACCTTTAAGGAGGTTGGTTGATGGAGATGTGGGTAAACTAAAATCTTCGGAAAAAGGACTAAATTGTAACAAATTGGACTAATTTTAATGGAACTTAGAACTTAGGTAGTGATGCTCCTAAGGGAATATCAAGATAAAGTGAGCCAAAAGGTGATCTTGTCACACACCTATTTGTTAGTCCCGGATCAACCGACGAGATTGGAAGATAAACCGAAATTAATTCGTATAAGTCGGTAAAATTGAGATCAGAAGATAAATTTAAGTAATTTATGTCCCTAGATCGAGATTTGGTGAACCACATCGAATTCAACTAACCCCCATTAGTTATTTACTGGATAGTCCCTCTTGTTTTACATTTCTTGCAATTTAGTCCTTAGAGTAGAATAATTAATCTTCTTTCAAACTCATCTTTTTATAAATTGATGTACTATAATATTGTATTAGTAGCTACTTAGACCCTATTATGTATGCTAAGTATTGCTCAATCGGCTTTTCCTTTGGGTTCAACCCCTTGGAATACTTCGTGTTATCGGAATTATAAATATTACAACTGACACTGTACTCTTACAGTAAAATCGGGCTTTAAAAATTGTTATATAAATTTGTTGTTTTAAAGCATACACATGCAGTCAGTAAAATACACGGGATAACCTTCCTCACACGAGCCGTAAATTGGGACATTAACCATTATTCGATACGGCTCACAATAGCTGTGGAGAATCTACAACAAATGTTAAATCTCAGCCATCAATATGGTATCCACCACTAGTACAAAGTACATGATAAATATAAACTCTGGCACATAGTGTCTGATATAATATGAACACCGGTACAAAATACCTAATAATATAGTCACTAGTACATAGTACCTGATACATATAATCATCGACACATAGTGCCTGATAAACCTTAATGACATGTCATTTGCATCCTAACTATTCACTATGTTCACTCTGGCCCTAATTCAATTCCCATACTCTCTCCATCATTATAACATAGTCTCATATACAATATGGCCAATTAACATTCCGTATCATCTCTCAATTCATTCCAAACACATACGATTACTATACTTTACAATTCAGACCTTTAATCTCAATTTCAATATTTATTCAAACCAATCATTCCAACACACATATATACATAATATAAAAATAATTAAGTATTAATCAAAATGAACCTAATACAAATTTATCTAAACAAAATAGCAACGAGCACAAAATCGAGGACTATTAAATAATTTTTCCTTTTCCGCGTTTATCGACCGGTTGATCCATTTCTTGATCTATATAATAATTTAACTCAATTAACAATTCCAAATACCTTATATTTTCTAAAAATATGTATATGACCATTTATTAACATTTTACAATATTTCCCTAAACTTTTACCTTTTATTCAATTTAGTCCCCAATACTAAAACTTATATATTTTTCACAATTAAGCCAAAGACCTTATATTCGAATTCAATATCATCCTTTAACAGCTCCCAAACAACTAAATTTATAGGAAATTCATGCCAATTTCATGATACTAACATTTTAGTCCTTATATTTAAAACTAACAAAAAACTCTTTACAAAATAGTTCTATTTAATAACCAAACTTATAAATCTATCATTTAACTTCAATAACATCTCAAAATCATTAATTAAAAGTTTCAAAACCTTTAACATTTTTACAAAATAGTCCCTATGTTAGCTAAACTAAGTTACAACGATATCAAAAATATAAAATTTACAAGAAACAATCTTAGAATAAACTCACATACAATGGTCGAATGTAAAAGGATGCTTCAAGCTTTTCTTTTCTTCTATAATGGTAGTTTTTTCGGTGGAAACAAAAGAATGAAGATGATGATGATAATATTTTATTTCTTTATGTTTTAATATTATTAACACTTCTAACATTATTTTAATAATCATTTTAATTATAAAAATCAATTACTAAGCAGGAATCGACCACTAGCTTTAAAAATGGCATAATTTTCATTTAAAACCCTCCAATCATGATTTATATTCAATTAAAACATATAACTTAATAGCGATTAACTTTTGTAGCTTTTACAATTTAGTCATTTTTCCTTAATTAATTATTCAAACTTCAAAATTATTGGACCAAAATTTAATACGACACTCTAATAACCTCATAAATCTTAAATAAATAATATTTTTGGACTCACACGTCGGAATTATGGTCTCAAAACTACTATTTCTAACACAACTAAAAATGGGTTGCTACATTCAAAATTCAAAATTCAAAAAATATTAAAATTCACAAAATTAAAGTATAAGGACTACATACACAACTTACACATAGTATAAGGGCTAACAAAAAAATTTCTTCATTTAATTAACAATGGTCAGTGAGGTCATTTTCCATAATTGCTTTATTTTATTTTAAGGGGAAAAAAAGAATTTGTAGAAAAGATTCTTTTTCCCCTATTGAAGAATGATTAATATCTCTTTCTTTTCTTTCATTATTTTTTGTGATCAATATACACAATTTTTTTTAAAAAAAAAGGCTTTAGTTCTTGAATAATTGTCATTAAACAATATGCTTCATTTACACCAAAGCAATGACCTGGTGTACCAAATTTTCTCCCATACCAAACAACACAAAATCCCACAAGATCCTATCATTGATCACGCTGTAGTGTTGGAAACCAAACCTCTAATATCAAACCCCACGGTGAAAAATCATCGCGGGAAAATCTATCATATGGAAGGTGACACTAATAGTAATCGATTTAATAAAATAAAGCTACATAGTGAGATTGAACAACAAAGGAGACACTGTATGGCTTCCTTTTATGCTTCACTTCGATCAGTTCTCCCTGACAAATACATCAAGGTAAACAAAAAAAAACCTTTCACGTAACTATGTTAAATTTCCTGGGGTTTTGCCATTTTTGTGTTTTTTAGGGAAAGTGGCCAATGTTGGATTATATGAACAAAGCAGTGAATTATATAAAACATTTGGAGAAGAAAGTCAAGGACCTTGATGAAAACTAACAAGATAAATTGGCATGATCATCCAAGTTCAAGAGTTGGAAACTTTGCAAAAATTTACGAGCAAGATAAATTACAATTGAAAACTAAACTTCTTTAATGAAAATTATAAATTAAAAACTAAAAAAGCTCATACTCGTAAATGATAATAGAAGCATTAAGCACAATACGAAGTCCAAGTTCCATATACCTTTCCAATTTTAGCAACTTCCAATAAAGCCTTCTTAAGAACTTGTAGGAATCACAATTGCTCCTAATGATAAAAAAGAATTTTGTTATTCATTTTATCACTGGGGAAATTATGGTTCCCATAAGTTCCTCTATTCCAACTTCACTTCATTCCTCTTCTTCTTTAACTTTAACTTCTTCTGTTGGCTTTTCAATGGTAGCTAGCTTTGTCGGTTCTTTCTCTTCTTCTTCTACTTGTTTTTCATGTTCTTGTTATTCTTTATCATACTTCTCGCCTCTATTCTTTAAAGCATGTACTTATTTATAGGCCAATCCCTCTCCATCTAATGGTTACAAACAATACAAATGTAGGATCAAATTTATGACACTTAAATAAGCTACGCAAGAGAATTCTAGAGTTTCTAAAACATTTTGCTAGAGTCTACAAGCTTTCAAACCTTTCTATAGGGCTTATGGGCTCTTCAACATGTTTTTACAAAGACTTTTAGTGGCCTCTGTCTACACCAGGAGTAGAGCTGATCATGGGTTGGGCTGGGTTCGAGCCAGGCCTCAATAGATTTTAGGCCTGAATGTTTTATTAGGATGGTTTAAGAACTTATTTTTAAATAAAATTTTAAAGTTTTTTTAAATATATGCTATTTAAATTTGATAATAAATTTATTTTAAAAATTAAATATTTCTAATTAAATCATATATATTCTTATTATTCTCAACTTCTCATCACTCACTTTCCCGCTACACTCTTTGATAAAATAAAAACTTAGCTCTTGAGAACTCTACTACTTATCCTTCTATTCTTATATTTATCTATTAATCTATTCAATTTCCCCCTTTTTTAAATTATTGCATTTCATTGATTATTTCAAATATTTTTTAAGAAAGTTAAAACTTGTTTAGAGGAGACTAAGAATATTTCTTTTTTAAAAAAAAAAAGAAAACCTTTTTTTATGTTACATTGGATTTAATATCAAAGCTCAAGTTTTGGGAATTTTTTTAGAAAAAAAAAAGGGATATTTGGCTCTACCTTACTGGTTAAGGCTTCGTTTAGGGTTTTAAAAAAAGGTTATTTTTTTTGGTACTAGAGTATTTTAAAGCATGGAACAAGTTGATACTGACAATAATACCACAACCATTGATGCAGTTCAAAAGATAGTATCTGTTCAAGGGTATTTTAATTTTCTCTTATTTTAACTCTTTCTTATATCAATTATGAATATGAATGTGTACATATTTCATCATTTTTTTTCTAATTAGACTTATTTTGTTCTTTTAAGAGGGCTTCAGGTCCTACTAGAAGATTAGTTATGGGAGGTTGGATGGAGGAGGTTAGTATCATTAGTATTTAAATAATGATATACGCAAATACAATGAATGTGATTAGATGCTATTTATGTAAGAACTCATTTTCAGTGGTGTCAGAAATAGTGGTTTTGGGACCACAATTCCACCGTGAGCCCATAAATATTATTTATTTAATATTTTTGAAGTATTTAGAGTGTCGTATTAAAGATTGGTCTATTAATTTTAATGTTTTGATAGTCAATTGAGGTATAATGACTAAATTATAAAATCATAAAACTTAATTGAATTTGGTTTTTATTTGATAAAAAGCTTAATTAATCATGGTTTAAGGTTCTTTAAGGCAATTAAGCCATTTTTAAAGCTAGTGGATGGTTATGTATTTAGTTATTTGAGTTTTATAATTAAAATGTTTATTAAAATAATGTTAAAAGTATTAATAATATTAAAACATAAAGAAACATAGGTAACCTTCTTCATTTCTTGTTCATTCTACCCGAAAACACCATTTTTTAACCTAGGAGCATTCAACCAAGCATATGTTCTTACATGTAAGTGATTTCTAAGCTTGTTTTTCATAAATTTTATGTTGTTGAGATTGATGTAGCTTAATCTAGCTAGCCCAGGGTTTATTAAGTAATACTTCAAAGTTTTAAAAAGTTATTATTGTTGTTTTTAAAGCTTTTTGAATATTAATGGTTAAGTTTGAAGCTTTATCATGAAATAGGACTATTTTGTAAAGTGAACTTGGATAGTTTTGAATTTAGGGACTAAAATGATAATATGTTGAATTTGACATGAAACTCTTGTAAATTTTGTTACTTGTGAACTATAAAGGGATGGAAATGAATTTGGCTTTAAGGTTTTAGGCTTAACTGTGAAAAATAAGCTTGTTATGGTTTTAGGGACTAAATTGCATAAAATACAAAACTTTAAGATATTGTGAAAAATGATAATAGGAGGTCATATGCATTAAATTAAATGTTATAAGGTATTTAGACCTGATAAATTCAAAGAATTACTATATAGAATAAGAAAAGGATCAACCAACAGATAACTAAGGAAAAGGAAAAATAGCATATTAGTCCTTGACATTTCTCCCTAGTAAGTTCATATGGTGTAGTTCCTTAAATTTTTGTAATAGTTATGTTTGAATTGTATATTTGGAATGTTCGGATTTAAACGTAAATGTTGGAATTGATACAAAGGTGAGAAAAATGATTTGATTGAAAAATGATATATTGTTACATGTTTCGAGTCGAGATGAACATGAGATAGAATATGATTGGCATGCCAGTAGGGTTATATCACGCACTGTACAGGTTTGACATGAGATGAAATAATTATATATTATTAAACACTGAATATACCAAAATCTAGCATTTGTTGCAGATTATCGAGTTATATTTATAGTGATTCAGACGTGTTTCTAGGGAGGATGTAAAGCCTACGGGCTTGGCACTTAGTGCCCAGGTGTGTTTCTAGAGGGATGTTAGCCTTCGGTGTGGCGCCTCAAACTTGGCCAGGATTGTAACATCTCGAAATAGGGCCTAGTCAGAATAATGGTTTCAAGACCTCAAAGCTGACATTAAAATATTTGTCTTATGATTATTATGAGGTCTAAAATATAAAAATATGCATTTGCTAAAGTTTCATGAAGAAATTCTAACTATAAGGTGTCCAATTGGAATTTAGGGACCAAATTAAATAAATTGCAAACCTTGGGTTCTAGAAGCAATTTGTATGAAATTTCTTTGGATTATTTATTAGAGGTCCTTAAAGAGCAATTTGCCAAATTTCTAAGTTTTTGGACAAAAATGGGCATGTATGGAAAATTTAGAAAGGTTAACAAGGAAGGGCATTTTGGTCATTTGGTAATAAATGAAATAAAAAGGAAAAATCAAGCAAAAATTCACTCATTTTCTTCTCTATACTACCGAAAATCTAAGGGTCTCCATAGCTAGGGTTTTTCAACATTTCCAAGCTCAAGAGTAAGTGCTCCTTAGCCCGTTTTTAATGTTCTTCGTATTTTTGAGATCCTCGTAACATGCTCTTTCTATTTCTACCCATATCTCAAGCTAGGGTTCATGTTTATAAAATTACCCATGCATGAAATGCTTGAGTTTTGATGATTTATGGAGGAATATGAAAGTCTAAAGGATGGTAAATAATTTTTACTAAGTAGTTTTTCATGGAAATGGCTTAAAGGACCATTTTGTAAAAGTTATAAAAATGGGTAGGAAAATGTGAAATGAAAGAAAATTTTGGGCAACTATAAGTATAAAAAGTATTCAGCTAGGCTTGGGTAACCTAGATATTTCATGCATGTCATTATACGAGCCTTAGGACTAAATTGTAAAAGTTGTGGAAAGTTAGGGGCAAATTGGTCATTTTGCCCTAGGATGGGTGTTAGGACGGAAATGAATTATCTAAGATGTTAATAATTTATTTTTACTGATATAGACCTCGAGGAACCAATTCCGGAGGTCGACCGTGGAAAACGAAAGGTTTCGAAATAACCAAAATACGAATCCGAAACGACTACTAGGTAAGTTCGTGTAACTCGAAGGTAGACTATTAAAATACACTAAAAATGTACATTCTTGTATGATTTAAAATGGTGAATTACAATGTATGATAATTCATGAAAATTGATGACATGGAAAAATGTCTCGGTTGAATAGAAAGGACATCTGATGGATACGCTAATCTTACATGTTACGAGATCCTGCATGTGTTGCAGAAAAGGATTTAGCCCAGACAGGTAATCCGTTGATCTCGGTATAGAAAGGATCTAGCTCAGACGAGTGTTCCTAAAGTGATCTAGCATCCCGAAGAATATGTGTGCATTACGGATTTAGCCTAGATGGGTAATCCGATTAGGGTCTAAATTTAGCCTAGACTAGTAAATCAGATCCGAGCTCATTAAGAGTGTTTGTTGTTACAAGGGATTTAGCTTGGACTGGTAATCCCGACATCACTCTATGAGTCTATACTACAGGGGATTTAACCTGGACTGGTAATCCCGCCGTAAAATGTAAGGTTCGTGGGACTGCAAGCTTGAAAATGATCACTTGTATGATTTGACGGAAAATGGGCTATCCATCGAGATTCCAAAGAAATTCAACAGGATTAAAATGAGAAATGAGAATAGAAATTCTTGAACTAATGAGCTCATCTAAGACTAATGTTTTAAATGTATTGACATGAGACTAACTTGATGATTGAGTGTATGTAATAGGGAATTTATACTATACTTGTTGGAATGAATGTTAATATAGTTGTATGTTAAACAACGGGTAAGTTTACTTTCCTGTTATCCGAGCTTACTAAGCATGTAAATGCTTACCCCCTCTCTTTTCCCTGTCTTATAGAGCTCATGGACTCGTAAAGATTGGAAGACGGTTGGAGAAATCAACACACTATCGACTTGTCCTGCTTTGGTATATAGAAATTTTTATTTTGTTTAATGGCATGTATAGGGCTCTTGTATATTTTGTTATGTGTGTCATTTGACTAGCCAATGTAATGGCTTGTAATGATATGCCTATTCTTTTGTATATGGCCATGAGATATGGATCATATTTATGTGGGTTGTAACCCTATCTATTTTGCATGTTTGTGCTTACTTGCTTCATGTGGTGTGTTGATGTGGTTTGCATAGATGGATGTGTATAATGAGGCCTACTCAGTTGAAGATGGTTTATGGTATAAATAACATGAGTTATAAAATGGGCTAAGCATAGAATGTGATTTTGAAATTGTAACCCTAACATAAAGAGGATAGTATTAACATAGGTCAAAAAGGAATATGAAGTAACATGCATGGCCTTGGCCAAGAAGGTTTGGGTGTACCTTCATAAAATGATAGATGTTCAAGAAGTTATATTAGAGTGTTTAAATGTTGATGGTGACCAAAGGCTTTGAAATTAGCCTCCAAAAAGGTCCACACGGGTAGACACACGGGCGTGTGTCTGGGCCATGTGTGACACACGGTCAGCCTCATGGGCGTGTGGTATAGCCGTGTGTCCCCTACACCAAAATTTTTCCAAGTTAGTATGCATGGTAGTATACACATGGGTAGAGACACGGCCACGTGACTCGACCATGTGGAGGACACGGCTTAGTACACAGGCGTGTGCCTTGGCCGTGTGCCTCTAAAAGAATGATGACATCATAAACATAAGGTCCAGGTTTTTGGACACGGGTGTGTTGAGGCCGTGTGAGGGACACGGGCTAGGAACGCGGGCGTGTGCTCGACCATGTGAAAACCCCTATAGGTTTAATATGAAAAATACATTTCCAATAATTCTGCACGGATAGGGGACATGGGTGTGTCCCAAGCACACGGGCGTGTGAATTGCCTCCACACGGGCGTGAGAGGCTTAAACATGAAAATTTTTCTAAAGTCTTCTTGAGTTCTCGATTTAGTCCTGGACCACTTTTAATGTATGCATTGGACCTCGTAGGTTCATATTAGGGATAATATGATTAAGTTTTTGATTGGTTTTAAATTAGAACAAAATTTTATATCCCGTTTTTCGAAATGTCCTTGTTTGTGTCCGATAACACCTCGTACCTTGTCCCAGTCTCGAGTACAAGTAAGGGGTGTTATAGGGATGGTCCAACCAAAATTTCGAATGTCACATTAGCCACCAGAGTGATTCTCTATTAAAACCACCATAAAGCACACCAACCACCAAACATACCTTACACAATTATTCATGGTATATTTAATAACCTTAAGTCATACTTCTATTGCGCTACTCTGATCATCAAATCAAAAATAAAACTAAATTTATAATTTTATATTTAATTGGAAATTACTTCGAAAACTTCAATTAAATATACATGCACGCAAAAATATATTTTTGAAAGGCTATATTTGTAGGGACTTAGAAATCCGTTTTGTTTAAAAACATACACTTAAATTTAAAATGTAGTATAGTAAAATGTTAGAAAAACACCATATCTCAAGGTTTTTAAATAGTATTGTAGATTTATACATATCAGTCTTGTTTGTAAAATCTATTTAAACATCACACACACTTCATCAAGTTATCATTTAATTAGTTCGAAGGCAATTAACAATTTACATAACTAGTCCAATTTTGCATTTCATGCATATTCAACTCATTATTACATTCCAAATCACACATAAAACATCTAAGACTTACCTCGATGACCAACGGCTCTTCAACCTGCACTTATGAGTTAGTCAAGTAATTAATCATACTTCTCATCAAGCATTCACAATCCACCTTTTAATCATCTATAAAAAACGATAATCAAAGTTTCAAACCAAACCATTTAAAGAGTCCATAATGTCCAATTACAACCCAACAATTATAACTAAATCTAAATCAAAATCTCATAATTTGATCCCACATTGCCTTCCTTATTGGGTTTGGGAACACAACAACATACCCAGGTATAGCCTCGTTTTGGATCACTTGGATGGCTCACTTCCACACCTCAGCACAAGCTAAGTCACTGCAATGTCATAAAAGAGTGGGTGAGCTTATTGAAGCTCAGTGAGTGCTCAAGCATATTACAAGTAAACACATCAATTAGGTTAAAGAATGCATACAATAATGGTTCACATATTATTATAGCTTGCACCAAATAGTAACTCACATGACATAACAGATCTCATAAAATAAACATTTTACAAAAAATAGGCAAATTAAATAAAATATCAATTTGCATCAAATTACAGTCCATGCAATATAACAGATCATATCTTATCATGACTCATATATTTCAATCTTTCATCTCAAATTTCTCAGCAAAGATGACCTACCACCCCGAATTGTCCGACAATGATGGTTTATTAAATCAAATGACATGTCGGGTTTCCTGGAAACAATTACCTACCACCCCAGATAGCCCAACAACGATGGTTTATCGGATCAATTCTGTCATCCCGGGTTGTTTAGCAATAATTACCTACCACCCTAAGTTGTTCGGCAATGATTACCTACCACCTTGAATTACTTGGAAACAATGGTTCGCAAAAAATATGGCTTATATGCAGCATATATTACACATATAATCACAAATTGTATATCAAAATAGTATAGGCTTACATATCATTTTAACATAGGTTTCCAATACATAAAACTGGTTCGCATATCACACATAATAACACAATATAAGTTTGCACATCACATACAATCACATAGCATATCACCTATAGGCTCGCATGTTCGAATGTCTTTAAAAATAGACTCACATATTATGTATCTAAGGTTTGCATATCATTCTTAGTAGGGTTCACAAATCATACCAAGAAGGATTCGTATTTCATACTTAGGGGTTCGCTTAATAACAAAGGATTCACACTTGAGTAGGGTTCATACATGAGGTTTAGATTCACACCTGGTAAGGGTTCACACTTAGGTATAGGTTCACATAATGGAATGGTTTTGCATACACTATGATTCGCATAAGGAACGACTGGCACATATTGTTTGGGGTTCGCCCATGCACGTAGATTCACATCTTATACGATTCCTACAATACACTATAGGCTTGCACCCTTAGGTAGCTCGCACAAGGGTAGCTCACACAAGAGTAGCTCGCATAAAGGTAGCTCACATAAGGATAGGGGTTCACACAATAAATAGCTCATCTATGGGTAGGGGTTTGCTTGATGGAAGGGGTTCGCATACTAACAAGGCATATGTTCACATAACACCTGGCCTAAGTTCGCATGGAAGTATAGGAGGGTTCGCATATAACTGGTGTTAAGGCTTGTGTAGTATAAAACATGGTTCATCTATTACGAAGTAGAGTTTGCCTGTTGTGTAGTAGGGTTCACAGATTACATATGGGGGCTCACGTCACACATACAAGCATACACAATTTAGAAGCAGGGTTCACAGGTTAATAAAACAAGGTTTACACACTAACACACAACAGGTTCACACATCAAATAAATAGTGGTTTGCATTTGTTACCTTAGCCTACGTACATGAGTTTAAATACGGTATATCAAAACACTCACCTTAGTTTTTGCTTCAACTACTATGCCCGATTTAGACCCTAGTCAAAACGGTAGTTTCGGGACCATGAATTAGAGTCAAAAAAATATTTAAAAATTATTTTCTGTGTTTATTTGTGTGAATTTATATCTGTGAAATTTTCGTGATTTAATTTTATCGTTTGAGTATCCGATTAAATAAAAGGACTTAATTGTGTAAAAGGAAAAGTTGGTGGTTAAATGTGAAGGTCCTTAATTGTTGTAGTCTTTATAAGTGGAGGCATTTATAATGCAATTAGACCAAAATTATGAGTGGTGGACGGTAATGACCTTATGTTATAATGATTTTATATTTAAATTAAAAGGTTAAAAATGTAAATGGAATAATACGTTATAATGTATCATATTATAAAATAATTAAAAATCATTCTTCATTATATTTTCTTTTGGCCGAAACTTAAACAAGAAAGAAAAAGAAGCTAGGTTCGACTTCATTCAAGCTTGATTAAGGTATGAGTTTAGCTCGATTTTTGATAATTTTTACGTTTTTGAAATCGTTGCTAAGTAATCTACAAGACTCATGCTTGAACTTTTGATTTTGATGAATATTTGAGTTATGTCATTGACGAGAGCTTGTGATTTTTGTTGTTTGATGATGAAATATAAAATATATGTTTTAGATTGACATGTTTTGTATTGGTGTTTTTTATGATTTTGAGTAATTAGGACTAAATTACAAAAATAATTTAAGGGACTAAAATGTGAAATAAATGAAATATATGGACTTGTATGGATATGGGTAAGATTAGGCCTACCATGGGTATATTGAAATTTTGTATTTTTTGTGTTTTGTGAAATAGGGACTAAATTGTAAAAAGTGTAAATGTTAGGGGTAAAATGGTAATTTGCCCATTTATGTGTTTTTGGACTAAATTGAATGAAAATATGTTCGAATATGTTTAGATCAAGAACCAAAGAAATCAAATTTGGATCGGGGGAAAATGAAAGTTGTCGACTAGCTGCCCCGTTCCGTTTTATATCGTCCGAGGTAAGTTTATAAGCAAATAGATGTACTTAATTTTAATTAAATGTTAAATATATATATATGCTGAAATAAAATATATGCATTTATATATGCCATGGCTGAATATGAATAAGCTTGGCTACTATATTCCCGAATTCGTTTTGACTGAGTTACGACGTCCGAAAGTCCCATATGAACCTTAGGAATAGCTAGGATACATATGTCATGACATAGGATTCCAATATGTGATGTGCAAGTAAGACCATGGCATCGATATGTGATTCCGGTATATGTGTACGAGTAAGACCCTGTTTGGGACAGTGGCATCGATATGTGATTACATGTAAGACCACGTCTGGGACGTTGGCATTGTACGATATGTGTGATTATCCGAGTGTCCTATCCAATTTCGAATGGTTCATCGGGCAAAGATAAGTTGTGTTTGAGGGTGTAAAACGAGCTAAATGGCCAGGTATGAATTAGCTTGTTGTTTACTTAAAATAAGGTAAGTGAGTAACTTAATACTTATCACAAGTCATGTGTAATGCAATAATGATTATATGTGAACTAGGTAAGTGTATTCGGCCTTGTGAATATTATTGAATGAGTCCTAATTATATGCATGTGTGATTATGTGTATTCGGCCACATAACTAATATATGTATATGAAATTATATTGTGACACATGAGCTTATGTATTTATGTGTATGTGAACTAGGTTTATAATGACTATTTGCCTTTGGAAGTTAAATGATAATATGTTAATTTGGCTATATGAGCATTCGATCAAGGTGACATTTATGAATGAGTTTATATATATAATATGAACTTTATGTGTTTGGATCTAAATGTGTTTTAATAATATAATTTGGTTTAGTTTAATTAAGTTGATAATATCATTGGGTTGTTCATTTGCTTATGACTTACTAAGCTATGATAGCTTACTCTGTGTGTTCATGTTTACTTTGTTTTATAGATTTTTGGATCAAGTTACGAGCTTGGAGATCGTCAGCAAAGTTCATCACACTATCTACAGCTTTGGTATTTAAATAGTTGAACTCGAATTATGGCATGTATAGGCTGGAAAGTGTTTTGAAATATTGAATTTTGGTTATGTATAACTGAATCATTGCGAAAATGCCTTTACCTCTAAGTTTGGTTTTGATTATGTTTGGTTATGGTTTTAACTATTTTGGTAATGATGTCATGTGTTGTGAATGAATGACATGAATGACATGAATGATAGATGATATATGTTTTGAAAATGGTTGGGTAGTGACATGAGTTTGGGCATTAAAGTTGGTTAATGACTTTGGAAGTGGCATGAATGAATTGGCTATAAACATGTTTTTTTGGTTTGGATGTGTTTTATACTAAGATATGGTATATATGTGAACTTGTTTATTTTGCTCAGTTTTGATTTAATATGTTCTTAGACGGTTCGTGAAAGGGTTCTCTATGATTGTAGCCCTGATGACGAAGCTATTGCAGAAAGATGTTAAATTTGAATGATCAGAAAAGTGCCAGAAAAGTTTTGATCAGTTGAAAGCCCTTTTGACCGAAGCTCCAGTATTAGTTCAGCCAGAATCAAGTAAAGCATTTGATATTTATAGTGGTGCATCTTTAAATGGTTTGGGCTATGTTTTAATACAGGAAGGTAAAGTTATAGCTTATGCCTCGAGACAGTTAAAGCCACATAAAAAGAACTATCTGACACACGACCTAGAATTGGCAACTATTGTGTTTGCGTTGAAAATTTGGCGTCACTATCTGTTTGGTGAGAAATGTCATGTTTATTCTGATTACAAAAGTCTGAAATACTTGATGACTCAGAAAGATCTGAACTTGAGACAATGCCAGTGGTTAGAATTGCTAAAACTCTACGAGCTTGTGATTGACTATCACCCAAGAAAGGCTAATGTTGTTGCTGATGCTTTAAGCCGAAAATCACTGTTTGCTTTGCATGCAATGAATGCGCATATGGCTATGTCTGATGATGGTTTGATAATAGCTAAATTGAAAGCAAGACCGTTATTTGTTTAGCAGATTTATGATGCCCAGAAGGTTGATAATGATTTGTTAGCAAAACGAGCTCAATGTGATTCAAATACAGATTCAGAGTTTCGAGTTGATACTGATGGTTGTTTGAGATTCAAAAACTGAATATGTGTATCGAAAAATTCAAATTTGATTCAGATGATTTTGAATGAAGCTCACAGTAGTCGGTTATTTGTTCACCCATGTAGTACAAATATGTATAATGATCTGAAACAGTTTTATTGGTGGCATGGTATGAAACGAGACATTTCTGACTTTGTTTTGAAATGCTTAGTCTATCAGCAAGTAAAAGCCGAGCATCTAGTACCTTCTGGATTACTGGAACGACAAAAATGTGCAAGTGTACACAATCGCAACAAGTAATAAATTGACAAGTAAATGTCGAGTTATCGTACCCACAGGGACTGTAAAAAGAATTATTTATAAAATTAATTGTAAAACACTTTGGTGAGGTAAAAATAATTTGGTTTTAAAAGATGGTTAAAAACTATTTAAAAAACTAAGTAAATAATTAAAATAAACGAGTTCTAATGCACGATTTCAAATAAGATTTAATCAAGATAACATACTTGTGTTGGATTAATTACAATTCTTCAACTTAGAATTATTAAACTGATGTTTATATTGCTACGAATAAATTCACGGTAACTTGATAATTTGCTAACTACTGCTCACACATACTTATTAAATTAATCAATCTTGAACATTTTTCAATGTCAATCCAAGCAATTAATCAATCTTCACAAGCATATAAAAGATTAAGTGAGGTAACAGGGTATTTCTACCTTGAAACAGTTTAATCACAAAAATCTTGCAAGTTATGCAAGGCATATGTATAGCCGAATACAATGCTAATTTAATGTAACACCCTGAATTTTGGGCCTAGAAGTAATGGGCCTTGAGTTTGGGATCAGTTAGAAGGCGGCTTAAAAAAAACTTAAATGTGTTTAAATATTTTATAATTGCATGTTTAGTTTAATTGTTAAGTGATTTAGGAAGGGTTGGTAGTGTGGAAAAAGTCTTGGGTTCGATCCAGGGCTTTAGCAAAATTTTGCATTTTTTTAAAGACCCTGAGCATTAGGTAGAAGGCTTATTAATAAGGCCTGGTAAAATCTGACACAAGGAAACACGTGGCCTAGTAGCAAAAGGCGTTGGTTGCAAGCAGGAAGTCCAGGGTTCAAGTCCGAGCCTTGGCGAAAATTTTTATTGCGCATATGATTAGTAGGGAAGCTAGTGGTTAGGCCTTATAAATATGTTTGGTGGAAATATGGCACAAGAACGCCTGGGGGGCAGTGGCGAGAAGCATGCTATGGATCTGAGAGGTTGCAGGTTCGAATCTCAGGCCTAGAAAAGTTTTAAATTTTTATTCTTTAAGGAAACTGAGACTTAGGCATATAAACCTTATATTTAATTGTGATCGAATGGTAGCACAAGATAGGTGGCGGTGCAGTGGCCAATAGCGTGTTGGGAAGTTGGAGGGCTGGAGTTCGAGTGGTTTCATGCGCAAAAGGTAATTTAATTTTTTTTTTGTGCAATGCAAGGAAGGATTGCCATTCGGTGGAAGCAATTTGATTGCAATTGTTGGCTAAAATCAAGGTTATGGTGGAGATAAGGATACGAATTAAGTGTGGATATGATGGTGATAAAATTGGAGAAATTGAAGGGAATTTAACTTGACGAGTTTAAGTCGATTGGGGAGTGTAGGTTTGTATTTTTTTAGTATATATATGTGTGTCGTATGGCAAGTAAGGCCATTTTTTTGTTTTGTGTGCTTCAGTCGCATATTCTTGGGGGAAATTTCTTCCAACCTCTTGACTCTTTTGTTTTTTTTTTTTTTGCAAATACCTGAGTAATCTCAAACCCTTCATCTCCTCTTTTCCTTAAGTCAAACTCCTGATATTTTCTTCCCTATTTTAATCAAATCAACCTCTTTCCTCTTTAACTTATCCGGTCATTTCTTTTTCATTTAAGAGCTGATTCATACACTTTGGGGGTTGATTTCTTATTGGCAAGCGATCTCGCGATCGGTAAGTGAATTAGATCTTCTTCGACTTTTGTTAGATATTTCTAAGTTCTTTCATTTCTACACTCTTAAAAGCTGATTTTTCTTTATCTTTTCCAATACAATTACTTTCGTTATCCTATGGTTTCTCCATTTATTTCTCTTTCTCCCTCTCATTCAAGAGTGTGATCGCTGGCTAAGTATTAGTTGATGGAAAAAGAGGGTTCCAGCAGAGAGGTTGGGATAGAGGCTCCCAAGTTTAAGCGACGTAAGGTGTCAGCCATTAGGGACTTTCCGCCAGGATGCGAAATGGGGACTACGTCAGATTTTGAGTTACGTAGGCAGATCGCAACTGATCAATCTAGTCAAGGCAAGTATAGGTTATTCTTCATAAGTAGTGGATTTATCTTTGAATTAATGGGTTGTGACTAATGGAGTATAATGTTGAATATAGGTTCGGGCGATTATGAATACTTAGTACTCCAGGTGATAAGGTGTGTACTTCTACCCTATGATAGCTTGATATAAAGCCGAAGGTGTGTAATACACTACACACACGTTAGATCGGCAAACCCTGAAATGCCGAAAAGTCGAAAGTTTGGCTACGATAGTCTTGCGAGTGCGCGAACACTCGTAAGGGGGAAATCGATACATGATAGAGGCCCCATAAGCGATCTCATGGATATGGGCCGTACTTAGGCCATCTGGGCTGGAATGGGCTAAATGGGTCCGACGGGCCGTGGGCACAAAATAAGCAAATTTGTTGATTTGATAATAAGTGATGAACTAGTCATGTTGGTTACATGGCTTGGAATTGATTCGGGCCAGATGGGCCATATGAAGGTGATTTGGGCCATATGAATGAGATTTGGCCTAGTGGGCCATATGCAGGTATGTAGACTTGTTTGGGCTTTGTAAGGGGTTTTGGGCCTAGTATTTGATAACTGCTTAAATAGACATAAAACTTAAATAATTAATTAATCGTGACTGTGGACAAGTCATAGGGTTAAAGTGTGGCAATGGGTATATGCATGTCTAGGATTGGATTTAGGAAGAGCTTGGTATTTAAGCGGTCTTAATGACTCACCTCCTCTTCGCTGGAATCCTACCTGGCACATAGTATTTGTTCACTTTAGCCAACGGGGACTTGTTAACGGGCTGAGATAAGTAATAAACCCATAATAAAGAGAAATCACCGTAATGCCCCTAAGGGTAAAAAATGACTAAAATACCCTTATGTGTTGAATATAAGATTTATGGATGTTATATGTATACCTGCTGCATTCATACGATATTCTGTTTAGGTTGCATATAGGTTGGGAATTATGGAACGGAGGAAGTATAGGAGGATCGCATGGTTGCTTAACGACTGTGGATCCACTGATGGCTATAAAGCCCAATATTTGAGTAGCAGCTTGCTGCAATGAAGGTAGTACCGCAACCGAGCTACCATTGATGTGTATCGGATGGGTGGGTCGATATTTATATCCCCACATGATATGTACAGAGGGACGGAGTTGGTGTGTAGCGGTTGGATTATTCGGCCCAACTGAGGCTAATATGGGCTAAGGCCCAAAGGCCACCATTATTAAATTAGGCTCAGGCCCAAAATAACTGATGATTGCTTTATACTCATTGAGGGTTGTACACACTAAATTTTCGAAACTCACCCCCCTCCTTTTAAATTTTTCAAGTGATCCTCAGTAGGCGGTTCGACGGATGGAAGGACTCAGACGTGGCCAACTAGCAAAAAGTTTAGTCTTAGTCTTTTATGTAATTTTTAATATTTTGATTTTAAATTATTTTTTTTATTTCGGGTGTAATAAAGCCTTTCCTCTGGTTATTATTTCAAATTAGGATTATTACTATTTTTGTGTTTTATATTTGTTAGAAGTAGAACATGGTTTTTCCTAAACCATAATTTTTTTTAAAATACTATGTTTCTACAACTTAATTTTTAAATGACAAGTTTTCATAGATCATCTATTTTAAATAAAGCTTCCGCAACTGAAAATAGATTTTACAAAGTAATTATTATCATACAAGAAGGAATAGTTTTTTTAAATACACCTCGCTTTGAAAGCAACAAATACAAGCTGGGTTTCAATGAAGTGTTTCAATGAAAACAAGGTTTTCGATAAAGCACTTCAATATGACACGCTGGATCCAGCCATAACGTCCGAGCCGGGTTTGGGGTGTACCTTAGAAGAATAAACATGCACTGATTAAGCATTGTGTCTATTAATTATAATTTCAATAATATTTAATAATTAATTCATTAGTTATTTAACAATTATATTGCAAAAATAACCTAGGCATTATTTTACTTAACCAAGCAATTTACTGAGGCCTATAACAGCATAAACATCATTTTAACAATTCAAGCAGGCATAATATAATCAACCCAACGCAAACTTAATTTAAGCTAAATTGATTAAAATAACCATTTCAATAGCATAAATATTCATAAACATGTTCGTCAAAACAAGAACAAAAATTAAAGAGATAGGGAACAAGAAGCAAATTCGGTGTTTCTCCGTGCTTAACTAGTTGCTCCGTTCTTCGTTCTCCGTTGCCCTCGGCTATCAAGGTGGCTTATGAACACCTAATTGCTACTCCAAAATGGCTTATGAGAGCCTTTTTCCCAAGAGAAGAAATCGGCACTTGAACAAAAAGGGAAATGTGATGGAAAAAAATGGAGAGAAAAGTGAGAAAGGAGAAGGGAGAATGAGAGAATGTTGTGGAATTGAGGGATGGTTTGAATGATCAGCAATGGATTGATTTTATAGCTGATTGTAACACCCCAGACCCGGCCCAGACGTTATGGCCAGATCTGACGTGTCACATGGACTTACGACTTAGTATGCATTCGTTGGTTTAAGTGATTAGGGTGGTCTTTGTAAAAACAACAATTGAATAAAAAGCCAGTTTATCAATCTTTAGGCTATCCATTTGTCGTGCTTGTTGAGTCTTGAAAACGTTTATTAATTTTAAAAACCCGCGCAGCCTAACACTAGCAGTTTCGACATAGTATAAATATAATTAGAAAATAAAAACCATAGCGGAAAGAGAAATTTATATAGCGGCCTTATTACAACTTAAAACCCAAAATTAAATTAGAATATAAAAATAATAAAAAATAAACTAACTTAGAAAAACCAACTTTGCAGATGATGTGGCCACTCCGAATCCCTCACAGCTCCAAGCCCACTATGGTTGTGGATTTCCTGCAGAGATGAAAATAAAGGGTGAGTTTGGTAAACTCAGTGTGTAACATAACCCAACCATAGCCCAAAACAGATCAAACCTCAGAGTCAAACTTATTTGGGCCTTGGCCCAGTACAGAAATCAGAATGAAACTCATAGGCCCATAGCAGATACAGAACAAATATATCATGAATGTAGAAATCCCAACCCAGAGCCATCCATAACACCCCCGTACCAGCCTTACACCATGTGGGGAGACTACTCGACCCACCCAACCGCTACACACCACAGAAATTGCAGCGAGGTCGCGGATATTGTGCCAAGTCACCGAGCAGGATATATATATGTGGTGAGGCCACGGATTGTAGCGAGGCCGCGTAACGCTTCCTCCATCAATATAAATCCATGTCCCATGCAACAGAATAATATGTCATGGCATAGAAACAGAACATCATGCTTTTCAGATAAAATAAAATATCCCTAGGTGTAAAATCGTAATTTTTCATGTATAAGGGTATTTCAGTAATTATTACCTATTGCTAGGGTTTCATGCTCATTCTAATGTTTACCAAGTAATCAGAAGTACTTACCTCGTCTTTTTTACCAAAATGGGCTGTTGGCCCGATGGCTGCTTTTTACCATTAAGCCCAAATATACTGTTGTGCACAAAAATGCACACTCTGCACTCTAATCATCCAAATGCACCATATTCATTAACAACTGTCTCACGAGCGCTTGCACGCTCGCGAGTTCACAAAATACCAACGTTTCTGTATTTCGGCTTTTACCGATTCAGTCTAAGGGAGGGTGTCGTTTACACACCTGGTTGATGACGATTGATGACGATATCTCCCACGCGATAATCCTACAATCGATCACTAACACATTAGACTTACGAATTAATGATAACTACCATAAATCCACGTAAACTAACCCAATCATCGCACAAGTTAGTCATTTACGCACGAAGGGCAAAATAGTCATTTTACCCTCCAGGGGTAAATCGGTAGTCCTACCCTACAGGGATATTTTAGTAATTCTACAACTTATCCACTTGGGCCTATGGATCCATTGGGACTACATGGCCCATTTTAGCCCATCGCGGCCCGAAATAGTTGTCCTACTGCTAGAGTAATGAGAAATACACACCTGTTAGGAGACTGCAGTTAATCCGCGCCCCCACACTCTTAGCTGACGCCCAACCCAAACGAGCACGCCACCAAGCGAAAGGGATCAGCCCAGAAGGGTATGCCAACTCTCTTCATGGTTACTCTATTTAAAGTTAGCTCTCCATCTACTCTTATGTTAGCTTCCCGATGTTGGATCCCTCCATCATCAGAGTTTAAAACCAACACCAACTCTTGTCGTCCCAACATACAAAATAATCAACCTTTGCGTGCCAAGGGATTCGAACTAAAGTCCTCTCACATGCCAAATCACGCCACCACCACTAGGCCATCAACTCATTTGTGTCATAAGTCCAATACATTAAACTTTAAAGCGCACCTACTTGCTTCCAGATTTATTGAAAAGAAAAACCAAAATAAATTGCAAGAGCCAAGACTTGAACCTTGGACCCCTTGCTTCCTCTATGGCATCACTTCCTTGTCCCCTAAGTGGCGCTACCTTGCCACTACACCACACTCCTTTTTGTGACATCTTTTACCTCTTTACTCTTAAAAGCCCAAACGCCAATTGCATCACTTGTTCTTAAAATCAAAATTCCGAAGACTACCACGGATTTAACTTAAGTTTGGGCCTTCCAAAGGCCCACTAACCTACTAAAATATATATTTTAACCAACCAGAACACACCCAAAATTTAAAAAAAAATACAGAAACACAGAAAACCCGAAAATTCGGCGTTACACTGATTGTGGATTCTAAAAATAGAAAATTCCAGCATCCAAAGAGCCCCCTTATGGCCGGCCATTTACTTGGCAAAAGTTGAGATTTTCAACTTTGCTAAAATAGCCTCGGGCAAATCTACAAAGCCACAATTAAAGGTGGGGTTTGAATGCAATTTGGAAATCCTTCAAGGGCCTTTTTGTAAGCATATTTAATCAGCTAAAATGCTTATTTAGGTCAGCATATGGACGGTTCTGGGCAGCCCAATTAGTGGCTAGTTCTGTTCACTCAATTTGGTTTGACCAGTGCGGTTCAACTGGACCCTTTCTCCATAATTAATTAAAAATAATTTATTTAACCCAAATTAAATGGGGAATAAATTAAAATTAATTAAATTATGAATTAATACACATTTTTGGACCGTCTTAGGCTGAAAACTAATGTGCCTCGATACTTCAAATTGCTTCTCGATTTTGTGCTTTCAGTAGTGTCAGCTGAGACAATTTTTGGCCTTTGCGCGTATCTGTCGAAAATAGTCAAAATTAATCAAAATTAAGTATAAAATTAAATAAAATTCACCATGTTCATATTTTTAACACAATTTAATTATTTTATAATATTTAATTATTTTTCGACAAGAATTTAACTGGATTTGCACGAATTTAAGTAAAAATGGGTATGAAAAAGTATATAATTTTTTGTGTTTCCACACCCCCAACTTAATTCATTGCTCGTCCCGATTAATGCACAAATTTTGAAAAGAATTTATCGGAAACACTTTTGAAAAACTCCTTCAGAACAACATTCTCCCTAAAATTATGAATTTGATATACTCATGCTCAAAAACAAGAAATATGATAGTTATGCTACTTAAGTATAACGTTCAAATTAGATTTAACAACTTATTATAATAGCAACTTGTAACAAAGACATGTTAACCCTTACCAATTTGATTTTTATTCCTTTATTCAAGACTAAGCTGCAATCATTAAGCTTAACTTATGTCTTCATATGTTGATTGTAGTAATTTCTCTCCACTAATGTAGGTAGCATTAGGATTTTGAATCAATAAGTCTTTATCAAGGTTGTAACATGGCTAGGCTAAGGGTAGGTGAAAGATGGATAAATTTTGGCTTAAAACCCTAGACTCAACGTCAATCAAATCTTCAGAATTTTTACCTTTGATACACCAACTTGACTTTCATATGCTCTTTTGTACATCTCTTTCAAATACATGTGCTTTTTTAAGCTAACACAAGCACTTACTTTGTGCACTGCAATTCTCAAGCAATTGATACTTCTTTTCAACTCCCCCAAACTTATTTTTGAAGAACATTTTGAATAGTAATGAGTCTAGTGTTTGGGACAATTTTAAGATCATTAAGCGAAAAGTAATGGCTAAATATTGTAAGGGTCGAAATAAAATTAGGCCCTATAGTCTAAAAGTTGGGTTTCAAAGGATAAAATTTACCATGGTGGGCTTGAAAGGCTCAAAAGGTCCAAACAATAGTTGCCTAAATCATTTTCAATGTTCCATGCTCCCTAGGATTTCGCCTCAAGAAACTACTAAGTCAATTCTGAAGACTTAAACTTTCATGCATACCTAACTTTCCTAAAAAACTAAAAATTTTATGGTACGAATTTGCATGCTTTATTAAAAATACATTCATGTCATTATTAAGCTAACATAATAATTTATTGAAATAATAGAACTTTATTCATACTCAAGTTTAGCATAGTTAACAAAATTCAAATTTTTGAACAAAATATATCCTAATCATAATTAAAAGAAAATTGTTATTTTGAATGGAAATTTCGGTCCCCGTCCTCATTGTTTAAAGTGAATAAATACTATACACCAGGTAGGATTCCAGAAAAGAGGAGGTGAATCAATTTGACTGCTTAAGTACCAAGCTCTCTCTGAATCTAATCCTAGACATGTATATATCTATTGCCACACTTTATATTTTGTGACTTGTTCATATTTACTCATAATTTTCATCTCTTGTTTTATTATGCAAAAATAAAAATTCCTAATTAAACTTAATCCTAAAATTAATCTAAGAACAAAAATAAAGTAAAGTCAAGATCCCTCCCTTTTATTTATTTGCAGATCCTTCCGAATTGGACTCATCTTTTGCTCCATCATTATTGCCTTTGCATGAATCGCTTTGCTCCTTCTTTGACAATGGACTCCATGGTTTAAATATGAAATCTGGGAACTCAGGCACAAAAATAAACGGGTCATTGTATATTTTCTTAAAAGCACTTCTCATCAAGGCATCCCTTATTTTTTAGTATCTCCAGTAGGCTTGTTGCTGCCATTGCATATGTTGCATTAAGTCTATCAATTTTGATAGCTCATCTCGAAGGTCTGGGCTAGGCGGTTGAGCTCTAAACATTGAAGTTTCAAAGATCGAGTTCAACTTCCGCTCCACTGATTCTACCTTATCAGGGACTTCAAATGATTGCATTGTGGGATCTTCTTCTTCATCAGGGTCCTCAGGTTCTTCACTTCCTTCAACTCGTTACTGTAGAACTGAGTCTCCAGCTACTTGGTAAAGGTCCCAATCTGTGATTGTGCCTTGGCTATACCCTGTCTTACTTACATTTGCAAGAATTTCAGCTTTCAAGCATAGAATTGTTATTGTAAAGGGAAAGTGAGCAGGGCCAGAGCGTTTAACGGCACAATACCGTATTTCCCTCAAGATGATCCTTCCCACATCAATGGTCTTACCAGTTAAGATCGAGGACAATAAGACCATTCACTCTAACGAGATTATAGTCCCATGTGAGCTAGTCATAAGGCTGAATCGGATGAAGTAAAACCATACCTTCGCGAGTGGCGTCAAATATTCTCTTCGATAAGTGTGGATTCCTTGTTTTGACACAGTCCACGTAGAACCTGGAACTGTAAGTTCCTCAAGAATTTCTTGCAAATATTTGCAAAAAGAGGCATCTAATTTTTATTATTTACGAAAAGAGCAACAAAATTTTAAAATACTTTAATTAAGTCCCTAGACTTAATGAAAATTTGAAATTGAGTTGCAATTTAAAACTTGGGTCAAATTGACCTTTTTATTTGAAAAACTAAAAATTTATTTTTTTCATTTAGGGAATAATTTCTTAGGAAATTATGTCAAAATAAATTCCCAGGAAAGATTGGAGGGGTCACTAGCGGTCCCGCTTAAGTTCCAATCTCTTAGACAGATTTATTTAAACATACTAAACCCGAAAATATAACCTAAATCATTTATTCAAAAATAAAAACGAGAAATTAAGTATCCGATAAAATGAACGAGATTTTCTCCCGTTCAATTTTATCTCCCCAATAATGTTTCAGGCACTGAGCATTAACTCGGAAACTACCTCTCTTACCTTGGAGTTCAACAACTCTATATGGATAGACTTGATGAATCGTAAATGGACCAGACCAATGTTATTTTAACTTACCTGGAAAGAACCTTAATCTAGAATTGAACAACAAGACTTGTTGACATGCTTCAAATTCTCTTACTCGAATGTGCTGGTCATGCCATTTCTTAAGTCTTTCCTTTAGTAGTTTGGCATTTTCATACGAGAAGAATCGGAATTCCTCTAGCTTATTGAGTTGGAGCATCCGTTTCTCTTTAGCAAGCTTAAGATCTAAATTGAGTTGTCGAAGGGCCCAGTAAGCTTTGTGCTCTAACTCCAAAGGCAGATTGCAAGCTTTCCCAAAGACCAACCTGTAGGGTGACATCCCTAAAGGTGTCTTGTATGTTGTCCTGTAAGCGCACAAAGCATCATCCAGCCTTTTAGACCAATCTTGTCGGTTCGGGTAAACTACCTTCTCAAGTATGCCTTTGATCTTCTTATTTGCCAGTTCAGCTTGCCCATTCGTCTGCGGATGGTAAGTTGTTGCAACCTTGAGTTTCACTCCATGCTTGTCTAATAACCATTTTAACCACTTGTTCACAAAGTGGGACCTTTCATCACTAATGATAGCTCTTGGGGTTCCAAACCCTGTGAACAAGTTTTTCTGCAAGAACTTCATTACAACCTTCGCATTGTTTGTCGGATAAGCTTCAGCCTCGACCCACTTGGACACATAGTCTATTGCTACCAATATATACTTGTGACCAAAAGACGGAGGGAAAGGACCAAGAAATTCAATACCCCATACATCGAATAGTTCTACCTCAATGATGTTTGTTCGAGGTATCTCATTTCTGTTGGTAACATTTCTGACCCTTTGACATCAGTCATAGCTCTTTACGTACGAATATGCATCCTTGAATAGTGTTGGCCAGAAGAATTTGACTTGCAATACTTTGGCTATCGTACGAGTACCTCCGAAGTGTCCCCCACTCGGAGCTGAGTGACAATGGTATAAAATCTTTTGTACTTCATCTTTGCCACGCATCTCCTAATCATCTGATCTGCACACTTTTTAAACAAATATGGCTCTTCCCAGAAATAGTACTTTACATCGTGAAGAAACTTTCTCCTTTGTTGATACGTCTTATCAATTGGCATCAAACCACAAGCTAAATAGTTAGCAATATCAGCAAACCAAGGGGTATTATGGACATGACTTACCTTTAGTATGTGTTCATCTGGAAATGTTTCCTAAATTGGTATAATAGGAGAATTCCCTTCTTGCGGCTCCAATCTGGACAAGTGATCTGCTACTTGGTTTTCCACTCCCTTTCGATCTTGAATTTCTAGATCGAACTCTTGAAGTAGAAGTACCTATCGGATCAACCTCGTCTTAACATCTTTCTTAGAAAGTAAATACTTAATTACTTAGTGGTCCGTATAGACAGTCACTTTGGTACCTACAATGTAACACCCCTAACCCGTATCCATCGCCGAATTAGGGTTACGAGGTATTACCAGTCAAGAACACAAGTTAAAACGATCACATACACGTACTTGAAATTCAATAGTCAATTAATTCTCTACTACCACATAGCTAAATATACTTTTAATTTAAACTCATAATACATACAGATAAACAGACTTTATTACACTTTAGTCGCATACTATAATCAAACACAAATGGATTACACGAAATGTATTACTTATAATCATTTGATAAAGATCATATCATATTCGGAATTTATTTAATATTAAGTTAACATTTATACATCACATAAAACCTATATAATTTTCATAATAGTAATTGACAAATGTTACTATTCATTTAGTAAATTTTCATCTCATTAACCGGATATGCACATACTTATCATCATTTTTCATTCCAACTTTATTCCATCACAAACAAATATAAAACCGCTCATGGAAACATGTATAAACATTTTATAATTTGCATTTTCTAAACACATCATTCATATATATATATATATAAGAAATAGCTGAATCATTGAACAACCATATTCTTTAACTCATTCTACCGTATAACTAAAAATATTTATCAATTAAATAAAATTATATCTATCATTACAAGACGTTAATCACTTATAGACATATTTAAAACATAAATATTAAATACTATGTATCAAACAAATGAAGTCAAATTATCATATGCATGGGAATTTATAAAAGCAATATCAAACTAAGATTTAAACCTAACCATCTTATTCAATTCTATTTTATGTCCGAATGTACCAATACATTATTGAAATAAAATTCATATCAATTCATATATGTTTACCTAAGTTAAAACATTAGCCAAAACAATTAATTATGCTATGAAATTGTATACATACAATGATCATTACATCAACCATTTCCAAATTTACCAACATCATCAAGCTATTTTCCAACATATAACATTTATCACATAGACTATTCATGTATAATATATAACATCATAACCAAAAGTGAACTCAAAATATAACCAAAATATGACCAAAATTATCATGGAGATTAAGCAATTTTCGCATGGCTCAAGTTATACATATTCAAGGTCGAACAAAATACATATTAGCCTATACATGCCATAAGCTCGAAAATAGACTTTTAAAAGTACCGAAGGTTGACGATAGTGTGGATAACTTCACTGACGGTCCCTGAGCTTGTAGCAAACTTCCAAAAATCTATAAGAACAAAGAATAAATACACTCACAGTAAGCTATTGTAGCTTAATAAGTTATAAGCAATTTAAGCAAATTAACAACCTCTATATATATATAAAATAACCCGAATCAAACATATATATATACATCAATATACCATGGCCGAATATACCATATATATAAATTATCAATATATTCTCCAATTTCAAAGTCATAATATCATAGATAATCAATTATATATACGTATTCATATATATATATACAATCATGTGAATCAAACTTTTAAAACACATACTTATACTTATCATAAAATTAAATACCTTATTCATAATTTCATACATTTTCAATATCATCGCAAAACATTTCTATCACATATCTTTCAATCAATTAAATTTCATTTCGAATAGAATAACCATATTCACTTACCTGAAGCTTTAGCTCACTTAACACATTTGATTGCTTTTACCGTTGCTCACATAAAATTCACTAAGCATAAAGCCTTGTATAAAACACCGGCACATAGCCTGCTAGGTAATAAACCTGATTCAATACACCGGTATAAAGCCTGCTAGGCAATAAGCCTGATATCATACACCGGCATCAAAGCCTGCTAGGCAATAAGCCTGATATCACTGTTACAAAGTTATTCTTATTCATAATTCATATCTCAATTGAACCAAATATATTCCCCAATTTCATAAACATTCATGCATTTGGCTCCAACCATAGAAATTCATACAATTAAATTAAACATATAAAAATCATACACATTCAAATTCAACAACGTTTATTGCTTAAAACTTACCTCGGATATCGACGAACAATGTAAATCGACTATTTGACTATTTTTGCTTTTCCCCGATCCAAGTACGATTTCTTTTATTCTTGATCTATATAATTTCAATTTAACCTCATTTAAACACAATTTCATTCAATTTAATCCAACAACACATAAATGGGCAAATTACCATTTTACCCTTGATATTTAATACTTTTACAAATTAGTCCTAATTACACAAAACACAAAATACACAAAATCTCACCACATCATAGTTAAGCCAAATCTTCCTTACGCTCATACTAATCCATATATTTCATTTATTTTTCATTTTAGTCCTTCAATTTATTATTTTTACAATTTAGTCCTAATAACTGGCGTTGTCCCATGCGTTGAAGTAGGCGCTACGCTCTCGGCATCATCAGCTACAGCTCTATCGGGATCCATTTACTATGTGAAAGCACATTTTCAAATGTCAGAAGTCATCACACTATCGCAGTATAAATTATGGCATGTATAGCTAAACTCACACACGCTACGTTAGTCCTATAACCGACTAAACCGTAGCTCTGATACCAATAAAATGTAACACCCCTATCCCGTATATGTCGCCGAATTAGTGTTATGAGGTATTAACAGTCAAGAACACAAGTTAAAACTATCACATACATGTACTTGAATTTCAATAGTCAATTAATTCTCTACTACCACATAGCTGAATATACTTTTAATTTAAACTCATAATACATGCAAATAAACAGACTTTATTACACTTTAGTCGCATACTATAATCAAACACAAATGGATTACACAAAATGCATTACTTATACTCATTTGATAAAGATCATATCATATTCGGAATTTATTTAATATTAAGTTAAACATTTATACATCACGTAAAACCTATATAATTTTCATAATAGTAATTGACAAAAGTTACTATTTATTTAGTAAATTTTCATCTCATTAATCAGATATGCACATACTTATCATCATTTTTCATTCCAACTTTGTTCCATCACAAACAAATATACAGCCGCTCATGGAAACATGTATAAACATTTTATAATTTGTATTTTCTAAACACATCATTCATATATATATATAAGAAATAGTTGAATCATTGAACAACCATATTCTTTAACTCATTCTACCATATAACTAAAAATATTTGTCAATTAAATAAAATTATATCTATCATTACAAGATGTTAATCACTTATAGACGTATTTAAAACATAAATATTAAATACTATGTATCAAACAAATCAAGTCAAATTATCATATGCATGGGAATTTATATAAGCAATATCAAACCAAGATTTAAACCTAACCATCTTATTCAATTCCATTCTATGTCTGAATGTACCAATAAATTATTGAAATAAAATTTATATCAATTCATATATGTTTACCTAAGTTAAAACCTTAGCCGAAACAATTAATTATGCTATGAAATTGTATATATACAATGATCATTACATCAACCATTTCCACATTTACCAACATCATCAAGATATTTTCAAACATATAACATTTATCACATAGACCATTCATGTATAATATATAACATCATAACAAAAAGTGAGCTCAAACTATAACCAAAATATGACCGAAATTATCATGGAGATTAAGCCAATTTCGCATGGCTCAAGTTATACATATTCAAGGTCGAACAAAATACATATTAGCCTATACATGCCATAAGTTCGAAAATAGACTTTTAAAAGTACCGAAGGTTGACAATAGTGTGGATAACTTCACTGACGATCCCTGAGCTTGTAGCAAACTTCCAAAAATCTATAAGAACAAAGAATAAATACACTCACAGTAAGCTATCATAGCTTAGTAAGTTATAAGCAATTTAAGAAAATTAACAACCTCTCTCTATATATAAAATAACTCGTATCAAACATATATTTATACATCAATATACCATGGCCGAACATACCATATATATAAATTATCAATATATTCTCCAATTTCAAAGTCATAATATCATAGATAATCGATTATATATACGTATTCATATATATACAATCACGTGAATCAATCTTTTAAAACACATACTTATACTTATCATAAAACTGAATACCTTACTCATAATTTCATACATTTTCAATATCATCACAAAACATTTCCATCACATATCTTTCAATCAATTAACTTTCATTTTGAATAGAATAACCATATTCACATACCTGAATGCTTTAGCTCACTTAACACATTTTATTGCTTTTACCGTTGCTCACATAAAATTCATTAAGCATAAAGCCTTGTATAAAACACCAGCACAGAGCCTACTAGGTAATAAACCTGATTCAATACACCGGCATAAAGCCTGCTAGGCAATAAGCCTGATATCATACACCGGCATCAAAGCCTGCTAGGCAATAAGCCTAATATCATACACCAGCATCAAAGCCTGCTAGGCAATAAGCCTGATATATCACTGTTACAAAGTTATTCTTATTCATAATTCATATCTCAATTGAACCGAATATATTCCCCAATTTCATAAACATTCATGCATTTGGCTCCAACCATAGAAATTCATACAATTAAATTAAACATATAAAAATCATACACATTCAAATTCAACAACGATTATTGCTTATAAACTTACCTCGGATATCGACGAACAATGTAAATCGGCTATTCGACTATTTTTGCTTTTCCTCGATCCAAGTTTGATTTCTTTTGTTCTTGATCTATATAATTTCAAATTAACCTCATTTAAACTCAATTTCATTCAATTTAATCCAACAACACATAAATGGGCAAATTATCATTTTACCCTTGATATTTAATACTTTTACAAATTAGTCCTAATTACACAAAACATAAAATACACAAAATCTCACCACATCATATCCTTAGGCTCATACTAATTCATATATTTCATTTATTTTGCATTTTATTCCTTCAATTTATTAGTTTTTCAATTTAGTCCTAATAACTCAAAATCATCAAAAACTCCAATACAAAACATATTAATCCAAAACATATCTTTCATAATTTATCATCAAACATCACAAAACACAAATATTCATCAATGGCATAACTCAAAATATTCACCAAAATAAAAAATTCAAGCATGGGTCGGGTAGTACTCGAAGCAACGATCTCAAAAACATAAAAATTATCAAAAATCGAGCTAAAACTTACCTTTAATCAAGTTCCAAAAATGGCCGAACCTAAGGAACTCTTTTTTTTTCTTTTCTTTATATTCGGTCATGCAAAATAAGGAACCATGGCTTTTAATTATTTTATGTTTTATGTTATATAACATTATTAACCAAATTACATATATAACCTTTATAAAATAATAACAAAATCATATAATGGTTGTCTTTCACCGTCCATTACAATATATCATGGGTAATTTGCAACTTAAAGCCTCTAAATTAAAAGAACAACCACTATTCGGCCCTTTCACAAATAACCACTAAATTTTTATTTTACGCAATTAAGTCCTATTATTAAATTAAGCATACAAGCAATCAAATTTTCATACGAAACTTTCACACATGCAAATTCACAGATAATAAACACGAAAAATAATATTTAAATATTTTTCTGACTCAGATTTGTGGTCCCAAAACCACCGTTTTGATTAGGGTCTAAATTAGACTGTTACATACAACATAAGATCGAAACTTGTCAAAAGCAAATACAATAGCAAGTAACTCTTTTTCTGTTACCATATAGTTTAGTTCAGCTCCTGTAAGAGTCCGACTTGCATAGTAGATGGGATGAAAAACTTTGTTCCTTTGCTGGCCCATGACAGCTCCTATCGCGAAGTCGCTTACGTCACACATCAATTCAAATGGCAAATCCAAGTTTGGTGTGACGATTATGGGTGCCGTAACTAATCGACTCTTCAAAAACTTGAAAGCTCTTAAGTATTCATCATCGAACTTGAACATCGTATCCTTCTCTAATAATTTGTATAAGGGTTTAGCAATTTTGGAAAAGTTTTTGATAAATCTTCGATAGAAATCGGGATGGCCCAAAAAGCTCCTAACACCCTTTACAGATGTTGAAGGTAGGAGCTTCTCTATAACATCTACCTTTGCTTTATCAACCTCAATCCCATGTCTCTTTATCTGATGCACTAGAACAATACCTTCTCGTACCATGAAATGGCACTTTTCCCAATTGAGTACTAGGTTTGTTTCTTCGCATCGCCTTAGTACCTTAGCTAGATTGGTAAGCAATCATCGTAAGCATCTCTGAATACTAAAAAGTCATCCATAAAAACTTCCAAGTACTTCTCAACCATATCAGTAAAAATAAACATCATACATCTTTGAAATGTAGCAGGTGCATTACATAAACTAAATGGCATGCGTCTAAATGCAAATGTACCGTACGGGCAGGTGAACGTTGTCTTATGTTAATATTTTGGTGCTACTGTAATCTGATTATACCCCGAGTATCCATCGAGAAAATAGTAATAGTCTCGCCCCGTGAGTCTATCCAGTATTTGGTCCAAGGGCGATAAAGGAAAGTGATCTTTCCTAGTCGCCTTGTTCAGCTTCTGGTAATCGATGCAAATCCTTCATCCTGTAACTGTTCTAGTTGGTATCAACTCGTTATTCTTGTTTTCTACGACTGTGATACCTCCCTTCTTTGGCACGCACTGGACTGAACTTACCCATGAACTGTCTGAGATGGGATAAATGATACCCGCATCTAACCACTTGATAATCTCCTTTTTCACCACGTCTTTCATGATGGGGTTTAGTCTTCGTTGTCCATCAATCGTCCCTTTTTCGCCATCTTTCAGGATAATCTTGTGCAAGCATGCAGGTGGACTAATACCGCGAATATCGACTATGGTCCATCCGGTAGCCTTCTTAAATTGTTTCAAGACTAAGATAAGTTTCTCTTCTTGCTCAATAGTCACTGAAACAATCATATACAGAGTAGAAGTGTTACCTAAATAAACGTATTTTAAATGTGAAGGTAATACCTTGAGTTCTAATTTAGGTGGTTCCTTGATTGATGCTTTTGGTTGGGCATACTCCCTCTTCTCTAACTCCAAATATTCAAAGCGAGATTGCAGATTAAATTCCCTTTGATTAGCCTCTAGCAAAGCTAAGTACTCATCCTCCTCTTCATCATTTGGAGGGTCCGATGTCAAAATTCTTTCCCGTGGATCCTCAGCAGAGTTGGGTTCCTTTTCCACTATTAAATCCTCTATGTCGGTTACTACAGAACAATCATCAATCACGTTAGGGAATCGCATAGACTTAAAAACATTAAATGTTACCTGATCATTCTGAACACGTATCATAAGCTCGCCCTTCTGCACATCAGTAAGGGTCCTTTCGATTGCTAAGAATAGTCTTCCTAGGATAATTGGTACTTCTTTGTCTGCTTCAAAATCTAGAACCACAAAGTCAGCAGGAAAGATAAATTTATCTACACGTACCAATACATCCTCAATTTTTCCTTCTGGATGTACTAAGGATCGATCTGCTAGTTAAAGTGTAACCATAGTAGGTCTAACTTCACATATCCCCAACTTTCTAAATATTGACATAGGCAGTAAGTTTATACTTGCACCCAAGTCACATAGTGTCTTACCACAATATGTTGCTCCAATGTTGAAAGGTATGGTAAAACATCCAGGATCCTTCAGCTTTGGGGGTAGTTTATCTTGAAGATATGCACTGCATTCTTTCGTCAGAGCTACCGTCTCAAATTTTCCAAGTCTTCGCTTCTTGGACAGGATACCTTTCATAAACTTGACGTAGTTCGGTATTTGCTCAAGTGCTTCTACCAATGGGATGTTGATATGAAGTTGCTTGATTATATCAAGGAACTTCTTGAGTTGAATTCCTATTTCTACTTCTAAAGTCTTTGACGATAGGGTGGTGAAGGTTTCATTACAGGAATTGGTACTGGTTGATTTGTCTTTGGTGGCAATTATGCATCTAACGCAGTTGTTAGTTGATCAAAATTAATTGGTACTGAGGTTACCTTATCAGATTTTGCAGGTTCTAGTTCTGGTGAAATTGGAATTTCAACACTCGGTTAAACTTCTTTCGAATCTTGAGTCTCAGTTGGCTCCTTTTCAACTTTGATAGTGTTGGGCTCTACTATCTTTCCACTCCTCAATGTCAGTGCTTTGCAATGTTCCTTCCCCGGATTCCTCAAGTTCTCTGTATCACTAGGTAAATTACCTTGTGGTCGGTTTCTGAGTTCAATTGCAAGCTGGCCCATCTGGTTCTCCAAGTTCTTCAATGTAGCTGCTTGGCTTTGAATTAAGGCATCATTCTTCACCATGTAAGCCTTTAGTAGATTCTCTAAGCTATTGGATGATTCAGCTTGAACTGGTTTCTAAACTTGTTGGGAAAAAAATAGGCGGCTGGGTCGGTCTAGGTTGGGCATAGTTGTTACTGGTTTCAGCCTCTTGGTTACTCTAGGAAAAATTCTGGTGGTTTCGCCACGATGGGTTATAGAAGTTGGATTGCAGTCCTTGCCTTCCTCGATTTTGGTTCTGGTTACCCATGTAATATACGAATTCGGGGTTCGATGGACATTCTTTGAACAATAGTCCTTCTCCATAATAGACACAGGCTTTATTCTCAAATTGATTCAGTGGCTGAACTGCAAAACTATTAGACTCATTAGTGGTAAGGTTTTTAAGCAGTGAGGATATTGAAGATACCTGAGATGCGAGTGAAGTGAGAGTGTCCACTTCATGTATTCCAGCGACTCGTCTTTCTGACACGGCTCGATTGGTTGGCCATTGATAATTGTTACTGGCGATTCTCTCGATGATTTAATAAGCCTCATTGTAATACTTAGAAAGAAGAGCACCATTAGCGTAGGCATCCACTACCATCCTTGTGTAAGCGTTGAGACCATTATAAAATGTCTCAAGTTGGATGCAATGTGGGATTCTGTGATGAGGGCATTTCCGTAATAATTCTTTGTATCATTCCCATGCCTCATACAAGGACTCATCATCCATTTGTTGGAAGGCAGTGATCTCGTTCCTCAACTTTACATTCTTGCTTGGTGGGAAATACTTCATGAGGAATCTTTCGGCTAACTCTTGCCATGTGAAAATTAAGTTTGGTGGCAATGAGTTCAACCAGGCTTGAGCTCTATCCCTTAGTGAGTACGGAAATAGCTTCAATTGTAATGCATCTTTGGGTATTCTGGCAAATTTGAAAGAGTCACTCACCTCCATAAACAGTCTTAAATGAAGATGAGGATCTTCGGTAAGCATTCCACTAAATTGGCCCACTGTCTAAAGCATCTAGAACATGATTGGCTTCAGCTTCAATTGTTGTACCTCAATTTCGGGTCTCATAATACCCGAATTAAGATCATTAAACACTGGCACAGCATATTGTCTTAAGGCTCTATCCCTATCATCAGCAATAAGGATAGGATTTTGAGCAAGGTTTGCTCCATTTCCTTGATTCATATTCTCAAAATTCATTCCTTCATTCCTTCTCTGGTTCGCTTGTCTTCTTTGCTGTCGAAAGGTTCGCTTTATTTCAAGGTCTACAGGGAATAAGTCAATAATCTGATCAATACTCATAAACACTTGTAATAATCACAGAAAAATTAAGTAAAAATTTAAACAGGAAAATAAACCAAAATGTAAAACTAACAAATTCACAAATAATGGCTTTTTTTAAAACAGTCCTCGGCAACAGCGCCAAAAATTTGGAACGACGAAAATGTGCAAGTGTACACAATCACAACAAGTAATAAAGTGACAAGTAAATGTCGAGTTATCGTACCCACAGGGACTGTAAAAAGAATTATTTATGAAATTAATTGTAAAACACTTTGGTGAGGTAAAAATAATTTGGTTTTAAAATATGGTCAAAAACTATTTAAAAAACTAAGTAAATAATTAAAATAAAGGAGTTCTAATGCACGATTTCAAATAAGATTTAATCAAGATAACGTACTTGTGTTGGACTAATTACAATTCTTTAACTTAAAATTATTAAATTGATGTTTATATTGCTACGAATAAATTCACGGCAACTCGGTAATTTGCTAACTACTGCTCATACATACTTATTAAATAAATCAATCTCTTGAACATTTTTCAATGTCAATCCAAGCGATTAATCAATCTTCACAAATGTATAAAAGATTAAGTGAGGTAACAGGGTATTTCTACCTTGAAACAGTTTAATCACAAAAATCTTGCAAGTTATGCAAGGCATATGTATCGCCGAATACAATGCTAATTTAAACTTCAGCTACCTTAGAAGAATAAACATGCACTGATTAAGCATTGTGTCTATTAATTATATTTTCAATATGATTTAATAATTAATTCATTAGTTATTTAACAATTATATTGCAAAAATAACCTAGGAATGATTTAACTTAACCAAGCAATTTACTAAGGCCTATAACAGTATAAACATCATTTTAACAATTCAGGTAGGCAGAATATAATCAACCCAACACAAACTTAATTTAAGATAAATTGATTAAAATAACCATTTCAATAGCATAAATATTCATAAAAATGTTCGTCAAAACAATAACAAAAATTAAAGAGATAGGGAACAAGAAGCAAATCTGGTGTTTCTCCATGGCTTGACTAATTGCTCCGTTTTTTGTTCTTCATTGCCTTCGGCTATCAAGGTGGCTTATGAACACCTAATTTCTGCTCCAAAATGGCTGATGAGAGCCTCTTTCCCAAGAAAATAAATCGGAACTTGAACAAAAAGGGAAATATGATGGAAAAAAATGGAGAGAAAAGTGAGAGAGGAGAAGGGAGAATGAGGGAATGTTGTGGGATTGAGGGATGATTTGAATGATCAGCAAGGGGTGGCTTTTATAGATGATTGTGGCTGCTAAAAATATAAAATTCCAGCAGCCAAAGAGTCCCCTTATGGCCGGTCATCTACTTGGCAAAAGTTGAGACTTTCAACTTCACTAAAAATAGCCTCGGGCAAATCTACAAAGCCACAATTAAAGGTGGGGCTTGAATGCAATTTTGAAGTCTTTCAAGGGACCTTTGAAAGCATATATAATCAGCTAAATTTTTTATTTGGGTCAGCACATGGACGGTTCTGGGCTGCCCAATTAGTGGCTGGTTCGGTTCACTCAATTTGGTTCGACCAGTGCGGTTCAACTAGACCCTTTCTCCATAATTATTTAAAAATAATTTATTTAACCCAAATTAAATGGGGAATAAATTAAAATTAATTAAATTATGAATTAATACACATTTCTGGACCGTCTTAGGCTGGAAATTAATGTTCCTCGATACTTCAAATTGCTTCTCAGTTTTGTGCTTTCAGTAGTGTCAGTCAAGCCAATTTTCGCCATTTGCGCGAATTTGTCAAAAATAGTCAAAATTAATCAAAATTAAGTATAAAATTAACTAAATTTCACCATGTTCATATTTTTAACACAATTTAATTATTTTATAATATTTAATTATTTTTCGATAAGAATTTAGCTAGATTTGCACGAATTTTTGTGTTTCGAATTACTTCAACTGATTATGATACCTAAGTGGAAATGGGACAGAGTTACGATGGATTTTGTATCTAGTTTACCATTGACACCGAGCAAGAAAGATGCAATCTGGGTTATTGTGGATAGATTGACTAAGTCGACTCATTTTATCCCGATTTGTACAGATTACTCACTTGATAAGCTAGATGAATTGTATGTTTCTCAGATTGTGAGATTACATGGTGTGGCTATTTCCATTATTTTGGGTAGAGATCCAAGGTTTACATCGCGGTTTTGAAAGAAACTACAAGATGCACTAGGTACGAAATTACATTTCAGCACTGCTTTCCATCTATAAACAGATGGTCAGTCTGAACGAATCATTCAAATACTTGAGGAAATGTTGAGATGTTGCATTCTCGAGTTTGAAGGTATGTGGGAAAGATACCTACCTCTGATTGAATTTGCGTATAATAGTAGCTTTCAGTCGAGTATCAAAATGACACCTTATGAGGCTTTGTATGGTCGTAAATATCGTACACCATTATATTGGACTAAGCTCAGTGAAAATAAGATACGGAGTCGATTTGATCAGAGAGACTGAACAGAAAGTGAAAGTGATCTAAGAAAGTCTGAAAGTAGCATCAGATCATCAGAAATCGTATGTGGACTTAAAACGAAAAGATATAGAGTTTCAGATCGGGGATAAAGTATTTCTGAAAGTCTCACCGTGGAAGAAAATACTCAGACTCAGACGTAAAGGCAAATTAAGCCCGAGATTTATTGGGCCGTATGAAATTATCGAGCGTATTGAGCCAGTTACTTACAGACTGTTGCTGCCACTTGAGCTAGAAAAGATCCATAATGTATTCCATGTTTCAATGCTTCGAAGATATTGATCAGATCCCTCACATGTAATTAGTCCGTCTAAGATTGAAATTAAGTCCGATATGACATATAAGGAAGAACCGATTCGCATTCTGGCTCGTGAGATTAAAAAGTTGCGAAATAAGAAAATTTTGTTGGTTAAAGTACTGTGGCATAAACACGAAGTTGAGGAAGCAACATGGGAGTCAGAAGATACAATGAAAGACTGTTATCCGAGCCTATTCACTGGTAAGATTTTCAGGGACGAAAATCCCTAAGGGGGGAGAGTTCTAACTGCCCGATTTAGACCCTAGTCAAAACGATGGTTTCGAGACCTAGAATTCGAGTCAAAAAATATTTAAAAATTATTTTCTGGGTTTATTTTGTGTGAATTTATATCTATGAAACTTTTGTGATTTAATTTTACCGTTTGAGTGTCGGATTAAATAAAAGGACTTAATTGCATAAAAGGAAAAGTTGGTGGTTATATGTGAAGGTGTTTAGTTGTTGTTGTCTTTATAAGTGGAGGCATTTATAATGCAATTAGACCAAAATTATGAGTGGTGGACGGTAATGACCTTACGTTATAATGATTTTATATTTAAATTAAAAGGTTAAAAATGTAAATGGAATAATATGTTATAATATATCATATTATAACATAATTAAAAATCATCATTCATTATATTTTCTTTTGGCCGAAACTTAAACAAGAAAGAAAAAGAAAAAGAAGCTAGGGTTCGGCTCCATTCAAGCTTGATTAAGGTATGAGTTTAGCTCAGTTTTTGATCATTTTTACATTTTTGAAACTGTTGCTAAGTAATCTACAAGACCCATGTTCGAACTTTTGATTTTGATAAATATTTTGAGTCATGTCATTGATGAGAGCTTGTGATTTTTGTTGTTTGATGATGAAATATGAAAGATATGTTTTAGATTAACATGTTTTATATTGGAGTTTTTGATAATTTTGAGTAATTAGGACTAAATTGCAAAAATAATAATTTGAGGGACTAAAATGTGAAATAAATGAAATATATGGACTTGTATGGATATGGGTAAGATTCGGCCTAACATGGGTATATTGAAATTTTGCATATTTTTTGTTTTGTGCAATAGGGACTAAATTGTAAAAAATGTAAATGTTAGGGGTAAAATGGTAATTTTCCCTTTTATGTGTTTTTGGGCTAAATTGAATGAAAATATATTTGAATGAGCTTAATTTGAATATGTTTAGATCAAGAACCAAGGAAATCAGATTTGGATCGGGGGAAAACGAAAGTTGTCGACTAGTTGTCCTTTAACGCCTCAGATTTCTGTAGTTTCGGCTTTTGTAAGTGTTGGACTTGGAAGTGTCTAAATCCATGGTTTGAGTTATTTTTGGTTTAAATATATGTGGATTAAGTGATAATGTGCTCTGGGGTATGTTTGGGAGGCCCCAAGTTCAAGCTTTAACTTGGGCTAAATTTTTGTTTTTATTGAATAAAGCCTAACTTGAGGACGATGGGCTTATAATGAATTATGGGTAAAACCTTAGCAAAATGGGCTTACTGGTCTAGTGGTTAAGTGGCAAGGGAATACGCTTAGGGTCAGGGGTTCAATTCCCTACAGTGGCGATGGGATTATTTTTGCTGCAAGTTGCAATTAAGAGTTGGGCTTATCAGAAATCTGAGTTGGGGTTTTAAGGGAAATTAGGGTTTATTCCCTTCTTTTTGGAATAAAAGGCATTCTTTTTGTTTTCTGCCGTCTTTTCTTTTGTTCCCCAAACACCTTGCTGCCAAAAATCATCTTTCTCCTTCCCCTCTCCTTTGTTTTTCTTCTTTTTCGATAAGCTTAGACGTATCGCTAGCAGGTTCTATCGATTCGATAAGTAACACTTTAATTGAGTTACGTGTTTTCCTTTGGAGTTTGTTTAAAGAAGGATTTTGGTTGTTGTTTTGGTAATATTATAGGATCTGTGGAGCACTAACCGAGTTTCTAACAGCGAGGAATCACCGTTCTTCATCGATGGTAAATAGGTCTTATTTTTAGTTTTGTTAATTCTAAAGAAAGTCAATTTAAGTGATTGATTTTGGGCTCGATATTATTGATCTTAGGCTTTAGGGTGCTCGTGGTTGGATTAGCAGTGAAAACGAACCAGGTGTGTACTCTGATTACATAGAAAACGAGATTCAACGAAAGTCAAAAAAATGGTCTGTTGCCACCACATAGGCGTGTGGTCTACCCGTGTGGTAGCCTGCATTGTGAGACACGGGCGTGTCGCTGATGGGCCAGGCTGTGCGCGTACCACACGGGCACGACGGACACGAGCGTGTGAGGTTAACGAGGCCGTGTGCAAGGCACGAGATCAGGCGAGTGGGCCGTGTCACACGGGCGTGTGGGAATCTGGGCCAGGTCGTGTGATCCACACAAGCAAGGCCAATTTGGGTTGTGTGACCCATACGGGCAGGGCACACAGGCGTTTGAGCCCAACTAAGGTAAAATGTTCTGTAAGGTTGCACGGGTCGCCTAAGTCGATTGTGACCTAATTGTAGGGGCGATAAGCGTTACTCCGACCCCTTACTCTAATTGATTACTGAGTTGTTTGCAAAAGTATGTGTAATTGTCTGATTCTATAGGTCTGTTCTGCCAGGATATTAATATGATCTGATATCTGCATATAAGCATGCCATGAGATGTATGTTGCATTAGGTTGGGTTGGGATTGCTGTGAAGAGAAGGAAGTCTGAGAGGCAATTAGCCTGATATCAGGCAGCTACGCTGTCCTTATCCATTGAGTACTATTCTACAGTACCATTTCTGGTGTGTAGGGCTGGATGAGTTGACTTTATTCCCATACTTGGTGTGTAAGGTTGGGTGGGTCGATTTATCCTTACATAGTGTGTTGGGTTGGTCGGAGATGGTGTGCAAGGTTGGTGGCATGTTTCTGATATCTAATCTGTTATGCATGTGATTTCCGTATGGCTAAGGCTGAATAATCGTATTCTGTTATTTGTTTATATGCATGTTGTTTGTGGGGATGTACACACTAAGTTTGCGAAAACATTTTGTTTTTCAGGTAATCCTCAGCAATAGATGGATCAGTGCGACGGAGGGCTCGATGATGACCATTGGTAGACACTCGTTGGTTTCATAAGTAACAATTAATTCATCTGTTTTACTTTAATATTTGTTTTTTGGATTACTCATGTATTCAGACTCAAACTATTTTGGGTTTATTTGAGATTTTAAAATTTTAAGTTTATGGATTTATAACTGAATGATATTTTAACTTTTGTATTAAAGAAATGTTTTCACATAGTAATTGGAATAAATATTTCACGACTTAAGTAAAGATTATAATCTGTACGATTTCCACTAGACAAGGTTTTAAAAGAATGGTTTTCTAAAAGCACTCCAATGTGACGTCGCCAGATTCGGCCATAACGTCCAGGTCAGGTTTGGGGTGTTACATTTAGTGGTATCAGAGCCAGGTTACAAAATTCAGCTGTGGATTTGAGTTTCAAAATTAGGGTTTTTGTAAAATAAATTAGAAAGTGATTTGAAATAATTTCGATAACGAGTATGTGGTACATCGAGCCTCCAGCACTGATTTTGTAAGTTCTCTTAAACTTTGATATGTATTGTTTGAAAGCATGCTTAATATGGAAAACTGTCTGTAAATGTCTGAAATATTATGTATGTATTGTGAGACTACTATAGGTAGTACTTTACTGAAACACTTAGATATAGTAAACTGAAACTGTAGTGAGCTTATTACTCGCGATAACTGACTCTAAAACTCTATTACTATATGCATAAAATATCTATTAATAATTACCGAAACTGTAAACTAATGTGCATAAAACTTCTAAATACAAATTAATTCAAAATTACGATGAACACACGTGGTACTCGTAGATAGGGTACTAGAGGCCGAGGTAGAGGCTGTAGAGGGATTCGAGCTGAGTCCTTCGTATCTGATACGATCCCTAATCTGGACACTAGCGAGACGATGGTGTCGCCCGCTACTGAGACTTGTGCTGAGTCTTATGACCGTGCAGCTGGGGACGACGCATTGTCTTAGGCCATGCTGTGAATCCTAGAGAGAGTTGCTGGGGCTAATGCTGGATCTGGAGGCCGTGGGTAGGTTACGGAACATCTTCGGTCCAATGGGGCTGAGGTATTCAGGGGCATTGCTGGAGTTGCTCCTAATGTGGCTGAGTACTGGATGGAGGCCACGGAGCATATTATGGATGATCTAGATTTTTCTGCTGAGCAGACGCTCAAGGGGGTTGTTTCATTACTTCGCGATTAAGCATATCAGTGGTGGCTGACGGTTAGGGATGGCACTCAGCCTGACAGTCAGACGTGGGATTTGTTTAAGACGACTTTCCAGAGCAAGTATGTAGGGGCCAGTTATATCGACACTAGGAGGCGTGAGTTCCTGAATCTTACTCAGGGAGACCGTTCGGTGGCCGAGTATAAGGCCGACTTTCTGAGGCTGAGCCGTTATGCGCGAGGCATGGTGGCGACTGAGCATGAGCGCTGTGTTCGTTTTGGAGATGGTCTTAGGGATAACTTGAGGGTCCTGATAGCTCCGCAGAAGGAGCGTGAGTTTGTCGTGTTGGTTGAGAAGGCCAAGATTGCGGAGGAGGTTAAGTGCCCTGAGCGCCAGAACCGTGACAGAGGGAAGGCTAAGAGGGATGTAGAGTCTTCGAATGCTAGGGTAAAGCCTATGAAAAAGGCCAGATCTGAGGGGCCCGCAAGAGCTGGGCCTACTATTGCACCTGTTGGGGTGGCAATTTACCATCTTTGTAATAGACGCCATCCTGGCGACTGTTGGAGAGCTTCTAGGGCTTTCTTGAGGTGTGGGTCGATTGAGCATCGAGTTAAGGATTGTCCACTGAGGGGTAATCAAATGCAAGCACCGGCTACTGAGACTGCACAGTCGTCGAGGGTAGTTCAGCAGCCACCTAGGGGCCGAAGATAGAGAGCACCAAGCCGAGGTGCTGGGCCGACTAAGGCGAGGTAGCCTGCGCTTATGTATGCTACAGGTCATTGTGAGGATAGAGATGCTCCGGATGTCATCACGGGTACGTTCCTAATCATTAATGTACCTTATGTTGCACTAATAGACATAGGCTCTACACATTCCTACGTTGCATGTTCTGTGTCTGAGACTTTGGGAATACCGTATGAGAGCACTCTTAGTGAGATTTTAGTGGTGAGCCCATTGGGGCAGTCTATTAGGGTTAGTAAACTGTTCAGAGACATTCCATTGGAAGCCCAAGGGATGATATTTTTCGCTGATCTGGTGGAACTTTCGTTTGGGGAGTTTGACTTAATTCTAGGTATGGATTGGTTGGTGAAGCATCGTGTAAGTCTAGATTGTACTAAAAAGAGAGTTGTTCTGAGGATCAAAGAGGATATTGAGATAGTCGTGATTGGTGAATGACGAAATTATCTGAGAATGTAGTATCTGCATTGGCAGAAGAGAAGCTGGTGAGAAAAGGTTGTGAGGCATTTTTGGCCTACATCAGTGCTTCTGATTCTATGGACTTATCTATTAAGGATATTCGTGCGATGAAGGACTTTCTAGATGTTTTTCCAGAGGAACGATCAGTTCAGAGGGGCTTCAATGTTCTCTAAGATCGATCTGCGATCAGGATATCATCAGTTAAGGGTCAAGGAGGCTGATGTGCATAAGACGGCATTTAGGACTTGTTATGGGCATTACGAGTTCTTAGTTATGCCCTTTGGGTTGACTAATGCACCAGCAGCATTTATCGACTTGATGAACCATGTGTTCCAAGCCTATTTAGATTAGTTTTTGATGGTGTTCATTGACGACATTTTGGTGTATTCTGATTCTGAGGACGAGCACGATGAGCATTTAAGAGTGGTTCTACAGATCTTTTGTGAAAAACAGTTGTATGCAAAGTTCACGAAGTGTGAGTTCTAGCTTCGGGAAGTGACATTTCTGGGTCATGTAGTTTCTGCTAAGGGGATTTGAGTGGATCCTCGTAAGATTAAGGTTGTGTTGGATTGGAAGCAGTCGAAGAGTGTGTTAGAAATCTGCAGTTTTCTGGGACTAGGAAGGTATTACAGTGTTTTGTAGAGGGATTCTCGTTGATCGCAGTGCCACTAACTAAGTTGTTGCGTAAAGGAGTTCCTTTTGTTTAGACTGATGCACAGCAGGAGAGCTTCAAGAAGCTCAAGACAGTGTTGACTCAGGCTCTAGTTCTGATACAGCCTGAGTCTGGTAGGGACTTCGTGGTTTACAGTGATGCATCGCATGTGAGTTTGGGTTGCATCTTGATGCAAGAAGGTAAGGTAGTGGCCTATGCGTCTCGACAGCTTAAGACTCACGAGGCTAATTATCCGACACATGACTTGGAGTTGGCTGCAGTGGTTTTTGCATTGAAGATTTTGAGGCATTATCTGTATGGAAAGAAGTGTACCATCTACACTGACCACAAGAGCCTCAAGTACCTCCTCACTCAGGAGTTAAATCTTAGGCAGCATCGTTGGGTAAAGCTGCTTAAGGATTATGACTGCAGTATAAAGTATCACCCTGGGAAGGCCAATGTGGTGGCTGATGCATTGAGCCATAGGGCTGTGGCTTATTTAAGAGCATTGTTCGCTCGATTGAATCTTTATGATAATGGGAGTCTTCTGGTAGAGCTACAAGTGAGGCCGATATGGATTAAGCAGATTAGAGCTAAGCAGTTAGAGGATAAGACCCTCGAGCTGCGATTTCATCAGGTTGAGACTAGGACTACTACTGACTTTGGGATTAATAGTGATGGGGTACTATGCTTTTCAGGTAGGATTTATGTACCTGATGACGAGGATTTGAGATCGTCGGTTCTGAAAGAGGCACATAGCAGTCCTTACGCTATGTATCCTGGTAGAAACAAGATGTATAAGGATCTCCGAGAGTGGTACTGGTGGCCAGGATTGAAATGTGAGGTTACCGACTTTGTTGCTCGCTGTTTGACTTGTCAGCAGGTTAAGGCTAAGCATCAGTTACCTTCGGGTTTGCTGCAGCCGATTAAGATACTGATATGGAAATGGGAGAGAGTAACGATGGACTTCGTTAGTGGGTTACCTCTAACACCCACTAAGAAGGATTCAGTTTGGGTCATCGTGAACCGATTGACTAAGACCGCGTATTTCATTCCTGTTAGGATAGACTTTTCTCTACAGAAGTTGGCCAAGCTTTACATTTTTGAGATAGTGAGGCTGCATGGGGTACCTGTCTCGATCATTTCTAACAGGGATCCTCATTTTATGTCTCGATTTTGGCAAAAACTTCATGAGGCTTTGGGTTCCCGTCTTGACTTCAGTACTGCTTTTCATCCCCAGACAGATGGTCAATTAGAGAGGGTGATTCAGATACTGGAGGATATGTTAAGGGGTTGTGTTATGGATTTCTGTGGTAGTTGGTAGGAGTACTTGCCGTTGGCAGAGTTCGCTTACAACAACAATCATCAGTCTAGTATTCAGATGGCGCCATATGAGGCACTTTATGGCTGTAATTGTAGCACTCCTTTGTGATGGACTGAGTTGGGTGAACGGCGTGTTCTGGGTCCGGAGTTGGTTTCAGAGACGGATGAAAAGGTTCGCTTGATTCGAGATCGACTGAAAGTGGCTTCTGATAGATAGAAGTCCTATGCAGATTTGAGAAGGAAAGACATTGAGTATTCTATGGGAGACATGGTTTTTCTTAAGGTCTCGCCATGGAAGAAGGTTCTGAGGTTCGGTCGTAAGGGCAAGCTGAGTCCTCAATTTATTGGGCCGTACCAGATTCTGAAGTGAGTGGGGCCAGTCGCATATCAGTTGGAGCTACCTCTAGAGTTGGATCGTATACATGATGTGTTCCACGTCTTGATGTTAAGGCGCTACCACTCTGATCCTATGCACATTGTGCCCGTGGAGGAGATTGAGGTTAGACCAGATCTGACCTTCGAGGAGGAGCCTGTTTAGATTCTAGAGTACAACGTTAAGGTCTTACGTAGAAAGTCTATTCCCTTAGTGAAGGTGCTGTGGCGGAAACATTGCACTGAGGAGGCTACTTAGGAGCCAGAGGATTTGATGCGACAGCAGTATCTTCACCTTTTCTGGTCAGGTAAAATTCGAGAATGAATTTTCTTTAAGGGGGTAGAGTTGTAACGCCCCAAATTTCTATAGTTTCGGCTTTTGTAAGTGTTGGGCTTGGAAGTGTCTGAATCTGTGTTTCGAGTTATTTTTGGTTTAAATATATGTAGGTTAAGTGATAATATGCTCTGGGGTGTGTTTGGGAGGTCCCAAGTTCAAGCTTTAACTTGGGCTAAATTTTGGCTTTTATTGAATAAATCCTGACTTGAAAACGGTGGGCTTATTATAAATTATGGGTAAAAACTTAGTAGAATGGGCCTGCTGGTCTAATGGTTAAGTGGCAAGGGAATATGCTTAGGGTCAGGGGTTCGATTCCCTACAGTGGCGATGGGATTATTTTTGCTGCAAGAGTTGGGCTTATCAGAAATCTGAGTTGGGGTTTTAAGGGAAATTAGGGTTTATTCCTTTCTTGTTGGAATAAAAGGCATTCTTTTTGTTTTCTACCGTATTTTCTTTTGTTCCCCAAAAACCTTGCTGCCAAAAATCATCTTTCTCCTTCCCTTCTCCTTTGTTTTTCTTCTTTTTTGATAAGCTTAGACGTATCACTACCAGGTTTTGTCGATTCGGTAAGTAACACTTTAATTCAGTTACCTGTTTTCCTTTAGAGTTTGCTTAAAGAAGGATTTTGGTTGTTGTTTAGGGAATATTCAAGGATCTGTGGAGCACTAATTGAGTTTTTAACAGTGAGGAATCACCGTTCTTCGTCGAGGGTAAATAGGTCTCGTTTTGGGTTTTGTCAATTCTAAATAAATTCAATTTAAGTGACTAATTTTAGGCTCGATATTATCGATCTTAGGCTTTGGGGTGCTCATGGTTGGATTAGCAGCAACAACGAACCAAGTGTGTACTCCAATTATGCAGAAAATGAGATTCGACGAAAGCCAAAAAGTGGTCTGTCGATGCCACACTAGCGTGTGGTCTGCCAGTGTGGTAGCCTGCGTCGCGAGACACGGGCGTGTCGCTGACGGGCCAGGCCGTGTGTGTGCCACACGAGCTCGACGGACACGGACGTGTGAGGCTGATGAGGCTGTGTGCGAGGCACGAGCTCAGGCGAGTGGGCTGTGTGTGCCACATGGGCGTGTGAGCCCACACGAGCGTGTGGGAGTCTGGGCCAGGCCGTATGATCTACACGGGTAAGGCCAATTTGGGCCGTGTGACCCACACAGGCGTGTGGGCACACAGGCGTGTGAGCCCAACTAAGGTAAAATGTTCTGTAAGGTTGCACGAGTCGCCTAAGTTGACTGTGACCTGATTGTAGGGGTGGTAAGTATTACTCCGACCTCTTATCCTGATTGATTACTGATTTGTATGCAAAAGCATGTGTAATTGTCTGATTCTGTAGGTCTGTTCTGCCATGATATTGATATGATCTGGTATCTGCATATAAGCATGCCATGATATGTATATTGCATTGCATTAGGTTGGGATTGTTGTGAAGAGAAGGAAGTCTGAGAGGCGATTAGCCTGATATCGGGCAGCTACGCTGTCCTTATCCGTTGAGTACCGTTCTACGGTACCCTTTCTAGTGTGTATGTAACGCCCCCACGCCCAAGACCGTCACCGGAGTCGAGTATGAGGTGTTACTAAACTTAATTTAACATTTTAAGAACTTTAGATTATTTGTTTCTACATTAACAGCTTTTTAGCTACTTGCGTTACAGTCACAAGAAAAATCATATCTCGAGTTACGAAACTTGAAATCAAGATCCGTAAATTTTCCCTGAATCTAGACTCATATGCCTATCTACTAATTTTTTTCTAGAATTTTTGGTTGGGCCAATTAGTACAGTTTATTAGTTAAAGTTACCCCTGTTTCAGGGCTTGACTGGTCTGACCTCTGTTTACTACGAACCACTTTTCTCTCTGTATAAAATTCATATGAATATGCTTTTAGCTACTTGCGTTACAGTCACAAGAAAAATCATATCTCAAGTTACGAAACTCTAAATCAAGATCCGTAAATTTTCCCTGAATCTAGACTCATATGCCTATCTACTAATTTTTTTCTAGAATTTTTGGTTGGGCCAATTAGTACAGTTTATTAGTTAAAGTTACCCCTGTTTCAGGGCTTGACTGGTCTGACCTCTGTTTACTACGAACCACTTTTCTCTCTGTATAAAATTCATATGAATATGAGGTTTATTTCTCCTGAAACTAGACTCAATAAGGATTCTGATGATATAAAATAAGCCACCTAATTATATCTGTAAAATTTATGGTGAATGTATAAAGTTGGAACAGGGGATTCAGAAACTGCTCTGACCCTGTTTCACTAAAATTCAAATATCTTCTAACATATAATTCTTTTACCAGTTTAGTTTGTTTCATGTGAAACTATACATAATAAGCTTCAATTTTATATTTAATCCATCACCAAATTCAATTTCTATGATTTTTAGTAAATTTTCAAACTCACGTCAGTGTTGCTGTAATATTCTGTTTATGGCAAATTTCATCCTTTTTATGAATTTTCATGAACTAGGTAACTTATTAACTTTCCATAACATCAAACATATTCTAAACTAACCATTTCCATAATTTATCATTATCAAGCACTTCCTCAACCATTTCATCACCATACCATAAGATCATTTACACAAAATAAGTATTTTGCTATACATGCCATACTTAAATTTACAAGCCATTTTACCGAAAAGTTCTTCCGGATAGTGTGATCGATCCTCCAGACCAATCCCGACTCTTGAGTGGGCTTGTCCAAAACTACAATGAGTAAGAAAGAGGGAGTAAGCATAAATGCTTAGTAAGTTCATACGCAAATAATAAGTAACATAACAAAGCAATCATACCAAACAACATTAGCATGGTATCACCAAAACATAAATCTCATTTCTAATCATCTTTCATCATTTTACTACCTTATCGTTATTGTATCAATACTCAACCCGAGGGTTAAGTACATACCGTCCAAGTATCCATTTCACATCACTTACCAATACGTCTCTTTTCATCTCAAGTATTCCTTCATTTGAGTAGAACTTTACCCGTTGAACTCATCGGAATATAATTCGGATACGTAGGAAATTTGCACATAAGTGCCACATATGTAGCCAAGCTACCATGTAACCCGCCCATAAGCGAACTCGGACTCAACTCAACGAGCTCGGGCGTTCGATCCATAATGAACTCGGACTCAACTCAACGAGCTCGGATGCTCAACCATCCTAGTGACATGTCACTTGTATCCTAATCTATTCCTAAGGTTCAAACGGGATTTTCCTCGAACACATATCCTTGCCGTCTTTCGTAGAATGCCTAACCAATACTCATTAACAATTATGTTTAACAAGTAATTCACATAATTTGCATTTTATTCAAATTAACCACAAAGCATATATTTCATGATAAAAATCAGCATATCACATAATTGACATCAATGACTTAAAAATAACAATTATGCTACATTATTTACACATGAACTTACCTTGGTACCAAAATACAAAGGTTTTGCAATTTAATCCACAATCTTTTCTTTTCCTCGATTGGGGTCGTTTCCACGTCTTTCTTGATCTAAAATAACACATTTAGCTTATTTAATACTCACATTATCAAATTAATCCTCAATTCAAATTTTGGCAAAATTACAATTTTACCCCTAAACTTTTGCATATTTACATTTTTGCCCCTAGGCTCGGGATTAAACTTTATTCCTTATTCTTATGTTTTACAACATGCTGATCACTTTTCCCTTCTATGGCAACATCAAATTCTCACTCTAACATGTACTTGTGACTATTAGGTATTTTTACCGATTAAGCCCTTTTACTCGTTTTTGCTTAAAATCGAGTAGTACAAGTTGTCTAACATAATTTAAAACATCATATTCTATCATAAAACATCAAAATACACAAATTTCACCTATGGGTATTTTTCCAAATATAAACCCTAGGTTAAATTATTGCTAACATAAGCTTTATCGAGTTATCGGGATCTCAAAAACATAAAAATCATTAAAAACGGGACTTGGAATCACTTACTATGAAGCTTGAAAGTTGAAGAAACCCTAGCTATGGAGACATGGAGCATTCGGCAGCAACTAATGGGGAAGATGACTATTTTGTGTCATTTTTCCCATTTTATTTCATTAATTATCCAAATGACCAAAATGCCCTTAATGCCTTTCTTTGAAAATTTTGATGTACAAGCCCATTTTTGTCCAAAATTTTAGAAATTGGTCAAATTGCTATTTAAGACCTCCTAATTAATATTTCAAAGAAATTCCATACTAAAAACTTCTAGAATGCAAGTTTTGCAACTTATTCGATTTAGCCCCTAACTTCAAATTAAGCATTTTATGCATGGAATTTCTTCACAAAATTTTCACACAATCATGCAATCATATCATAAACCTCAAAATAATTATAAAATAATCATTTCTATCTCGGATTTGTGGTCACGAAACCACTATTCCGATTAGGCCCTAATTCGGGATATTACAACTCTCCCCCCCTTTAAGGATTTTCGTCCTCGAAAATCTTACCAGTAAATAAATGTGGGTATTGATTTCTCATAGTTTCTTCGGATTCCCATGTAGCTTCTTCTACTCCATGCTTTTGCCACAACACCTTCACAAGTGCAATATTTTTATTCCTTAGTTGTTTGACCTCTCGAGCTAAAATCTTAATCGGTTCTTCTTCATAGGTCATATCTGGTTGTAGTTCAATTTCTGTCGGTGAAATCACATGTGAAGGATCCGAACGATACCGACGTAACATAGATACGTGGAACACATCATGAATCTTCTCTAATTCAGGTGGTAAAGCTAGCCGATATGCTACCGGTCCAACTTTTTCAATTACCTCATACGCCCAATAAAACGTGGACTTAATTTGCCCTTCCGTCCAAATCGAGAACCTTTTTCCACGGAGACACCTTTAAAAATACTTTATCACCAACTTGAAATTCAATGTCCTTTCGTTTAAATCGCATAAGATTTACGTCTATCCGGCGACTTTCAAACAATTTCGAATTACCTTTACTTTTTCTTCGGTTTCTTTTATTAGATCAACTCCATAAATCTTATTTTCCTTGAGTTCACCCAATACAGAGGCGTTAGACACTTACGACCATACAATGCTTCATAAGGTGCCATTTTCAAGCTCGTCGATAACTATTATTGTAAGCAAATTCTACCAACGGTAAGTATTTTTCCCAACTTCCTTGAAATTCCAATACACAACATCCGAGCATATCTTCAAGAATCTGAATTACTCTCTCGATTGTCCATCATGCATGGATGAAAAGCGATCTTGAAAATTTAACTTTGTACCTAACGCGTCTTGCAATTTTTGCCAAAACCGCGAGGTAAACCTTGAATCTCTATCTGAAATGATCGACAATGGTATTCCATGTAGTCTAACAATCTCTCTAACATACAATTCAGCCAACTTGTTAAGAGAATAATCCGTGCGTCGCATCGGATAAAATGAGCCGACTTAGTTAGTCTGTCAACTATTACCCAGATAGCATCTTTCTTTCCTGGAGTTAATGGCAATCCTGAAACAAAATCCACAGTAATCCGATCCCATTTCCATTCAGGAACCATAATAGGCTGAAGTAATCCGAAGGCACTTGGTGTTCACTTTCACCGTTGACAAATCAAGCATTTGGACACAAACTCGATATATCCTTTTTCATTCCATTCCACCAATACATTTTCTTCAAGTCATTATACATTTTCGTACTACCCGGATGAATCGAGAAACAACCACTATGTGCTTCCTGTAGGATCTTTTGAATCAATTCCTCATTCTTTGGTACACAAATCCGATCTTTAAACATTAAGCACCCATCAAAACCGATTCTGAAATCTGACTCTGTATCAACTTCACACTGCTTTCTTTTGGCTTGCAAATCTTGATTATCTTTCTGAGCTTCAGAGATCTCTTGTAAAAACATCGGTTTTGCTCTTAACTCTGCTAGAATCGAACCATCATCTGACATTTTCAACTGAGTGTTCATAACTCTCAATGCAAACAACAATTTTCTGCTCAAAGCATCAGCTACTACATTCGCTTTTCCCGGATGATAATCAATAACAAGCTCGTAATCTTTTAGTAACTCCAACCATCTTCGCTGTCTTAAATTCAAGTCTTTTTGTGACATCAAATACTTAAGACTTTTATGGTCGATATATACCCGGCACTTTTCACCATACAAATAATGTCGCCAAATTTTCAAAGCAAACACCACATGACCAATTCTAAATCGTGAGTAGGATAATTCTTCTCATGAGGTTTTAATCGCCTCAAGCATAAGCCACCACTTTTCCTTCTTGCATAAGCACACACCCCAAATCATTTAGAGAAGCATCACTATACACCACAAATTCTTTACCCGATTCGGTTGTACTAACACCGTGCCTCTGTTAATAACTTTTTAATTCTTCAAAACTCTGTGACATTCTTCCGTCCATTCAAATTTAACATCCTTTCTGAGTAGTCTAGTTATAGGAGCAGCAATTATAGAAAATCCATTTACAAACCGTCGATAATACCCGGCTAGCCCCAAGAAACTTCTAACTTCGCCACATTTTTCGGTGGTTTCCAATCAACAATGGCTGAAATTTTACTAGGATCAACCCGTATACCATCACCAAAACAATATGACCCAAAAATCCAACTTCCCGGAGCCAAAATTCACTTTTACTAAACTTAGCATACACATTTGTTTATCTCTCAAAGTTTGCAAAACTATCCTCAAATGCTCAAAGATGCTCTGTCTCATCTTTTGAATAAATTAAAATATCATCTATAAACACCACAACAAATTTGTCCAAGTATGGTCTGAATATGCGATTCATTAAATCCATAAACACGCGAGAGCATTTGTCAACCCAAATGGCATAACTAAAAATTCATAATGACCGTACCTTGTTCTAAAAGCAGTTTTAGGCACATCCGACTCTTTTACCCGCAATTGATAATATCCAGATCTCAAATCAATCTTTGAAAACCATGTCGCTCCTTTTAGCTGATCAAACAAATCATCAATTCTTGGCAATGGATACTTGTTTTTGATTTTCACCTTGTTTAACTACCGATAATCAACACACAATCTCATAGAACCATCCTTCTTTTTCACAAATAACACGGGAGCACCCCAAGGTGAAAAACTCGGTCTCACAAAGCCTTTATCACCAACTCTTGCAATCTGCGACTTTAATTCCTTCAACTCTCTTGGTGCCATTCTCAGTATGGAGCAATCGAAATCGGAGTTGTTCCCGGTATCAAATCAATACCAAATTCTACTTCCCTAACTGAGGCAAACCCGGCAATTCTTCCGAAATACGTGCGCAAATTCACACACAACCTAAGACTCGATTCAACTTTCTTTTCAACTTCTTTTGTATTAATTACATACGCCAAATAAGCTTCATAACCCTTTCTTAAATATCTTTGAGCCGACATTGAAGAAATCACACTAGGCAATGCCTCTGATTTATCTGATTCAACCCGCAGTGTTTCACCATTTTCACACTTTAATTCTATAACTTTTTCTTTGCAATTTATTTTAGCATCATGCAGTGTCAACCAATCCATGCCCAAAATAACATCAAACTCATCAAACGGCAACAACATCAAGTCGGCCGGAAAGTAATGATCCCGAATCATTAAAGGACATTTCTTACATACTTTATCAACAATCACACATTTGCCTAACGGATTCGACACTCTAATCATAAATTATGTGTTCTCAACAGGTATATTCATACTAGACACCAATTTCATGCACACATATGAATGAGTAGAACCGGGATCAATCAAAGCAATAACATTAACATTATAGAGAGAAAATGTACCGGTAATCACATCAAGAGAGGAAGCATCTTCGCGTGATTTAATAGCATAAGTTCTAGCCGGAGCCCTTCCTTCAGGTCTAACTGGTGCATCTCTGGCTACATTCTTACTGCTTGCTTCGCTCCCAGCTTTTCTTAGATATCTTCCTCTCGAATCCGCCCCACTTGTTTTTGTATTCTGAAATTTTTCTTTTCAACTCTCTCTGGCGCTCTCTAATAAAATGATCCGGAGAACCACATCGAAAATATTCATTTGCTCTGCACGGACCAAAATGATTTCTACCACACCGCACTCGGTTTAACAAATCTCGGATTCCCTACACTGTCGTCAAAGTAGTCCGGTACTTAGCACCCACATTTTGCTTCTTATAGTTTCCATATGATTGCCCAGTGAAGTTTGAGAACAAGGATTCATATTTCTTGACTTTCCAGTTCTTTGTGAGAATGAACGCTCATCGGTCTTTTCTTCCAGCTTTCTAGTCTCGATCTACGCCTTTTTCTTCTCTTTAAGTAATTCTTCACCTTACAAGCTCGATCAACCAATACTACCATTTCTTTTAATTCAAGAATTCTAACAAATACTTTGATGTCTTCATTGAGCCCGTCTTCAAATCGTCGGCACATCTTGGCCTCTGTAGGAACATACTCTCCATATATTTACTTAATCGAACAAACTCTCTTTCATATTCTCAGAATCAGTCATATTACCTTGCTTCATTCAAGAAATTCTTTACGCTTCGATCCATAAATCTTTCACTAATATATTTCTTCCAAACTCTTCTTGAAAGAATTCCCATGTTACTCTCTCTTTCGGTACCACCAGAAATCAAAGTCTTCCACCAATTGTAAGCTGAATCCTCAACAAAGATATAGCGCATTTCAAACATTCTTCAGTGTACAAGATAATTCATCAAATACCGAATAGAATTTTCAAGCCAAAACTCGCTTTCTCGGCATCATCATCAATATTTGCTTTAAATTCTTGGCCCCTTGCTTGCGGATTCTCATCAACTGGATTTCTATGAAATTTCATCGATCCATACCTTGAGGCATCCGGGGTACAGGTTGAGGAATTGGGGAGGTGGGGGGAGGTTGTACATTTGGATTCGCATTTAACGAACTCGGTGTACCATGCACTCATCATTTGGAGAAAGGCTTCCCGACCCCTTTCTCCTCCTCCCTGACCAACAGTAGGAGGTGGATTTTCAATCGGCGCTGCTCCTTCAGCCGGAGCTGGCACATTACTCTCTACTTTATCTGCCACAGCTGGATCGGGATCCATTTACTATAAAAAAAATCATTTAAAAAGGTCAGAAGTCGTCACACTATCACAATTTATACATATGGCATGTATAGCAAAATCCGTACATACAACACGTAGTCCGAGAACCGACTAAACCTGCTCTGATACCACTAAATGTAACGCCCCCACGCCCGAGACCGTCACCAGAGTCGAGTATGAGGTGTTACTAAACTTAATTTAACATTTTAAGAACTTTAGATTATTTGTTTCTACATTCACAGCTTTTTAGCTACTTGCGTTACAGTCACAAGAAAAATCATATCTCGAGTTACGAAACTCGAAATCAAGATCCGTAAATTTTCCCTGAATCAAGACTCATATGGCTATCTACTAATTTTTTTCTAGAATTTTTGGTTGGGCCAATTAGTACAGTTTATTAGTTAAAGTTACCCCTGTTTCAGGGCTTGACTGATCTGACCTCTGTTTACTACGAACCACTTTTCTCCCTGTATAAAATTCATATGAATATGAGGTTTATTTCTCCTGAAACTAGACTCAATAAGGATTCTGAGGATATAAAATAAGCCACCTAATTATATCTGTACAATTTATGGTGAATGTATAAAGTTGGAACAGGGGATTCAGAAACTGCTCTGACCCTGTTTCACTAAAATTCAAATATCTTCTAACATATAATTCTTTTACCAGTTTAGTTTGTTTCATGTGAAACTAGACATAATAAGCTTCAATTTTATATTTAATCCATCACCAAATTCAATTTCTATGATTTTTAGTAAATTTTCAAACTCACGTCAGTGTTGCTGTAATATTCTGTTTATGGCAAATTTCATCCTTTTTATGAATTTTCATGAACTAGGTAACTTATTAACTTTCCATAACATCAAACATATTCTAAACTAACCATTTCCATAATTTATCATTATCAAGCACTTCCTCAACCATTTCATCACCATACCATAAGATCATTTACACAAAATAAGTATTTTGCTATACATGCCATACTTAAATTTACAAGCCATTTTACCAAAAGTTCTTCCGATAGTGTGATCGATCCTCCGACCAATCCCGACTCTCGAGTGGCTTGTCCAAAACTACAATGAGTAAGAAAGAGGAGTAAGCATAAATGCTTAGTAAGTTCATATGCAAATAATAAGTAACATAACAAAGCAATCATACCAAACAACATTAGCATGGTATCACCAAAACATAAATCTCATTTCTAATCATCTTTCATCATTTTACTACCTTATCGTTATTGTATCAATACTCAACCCGAGGGTTAAGTACATACCTGTCCGAAGTATCCATTTCACATCACTTACCAATACGTCTCTTTTCATCTCAAGTATTCCTTCATTTGAGTAGAACTTTACCCGTTGAACTCATCGGAATATAATTCGGATACGTAGGAAATTTGCACATAAGTGCCACATATGTAGCCAAGCTACCATGTAACCCGCCCATAAGCGAACTCGGACTCAACTCAACGAGCTCGGGCGTTCGCATCCATAATGAACTCGGACTCAACTCAACGAGCTCGGATGCTCAACCATCCTAGTGACATGTCACTTGTATCCTAATCTATTCCTAAGGTTCAAACGGGATTTTCCTCGAACACATATCCTTGCCGTCTTCCGTAGAATGCTAGACCAATACTCATTAACAATTATGTTTAACAAGTAATTCACATAATTTGCATTTTATTCGAAATTAACCACAAAGCATATATTTCATGATAAAAATCAGCATATCACATAATTGACATCAATGACTTAAAAATAACAATTATGCTACATTATTTACACATGAACTTACCTTGGTACCAAAATACAAAGGTTTTGCAATTTAATCCACAATCTTTTCTTTTCCTCGATTGGGGTCGTTTCCACGTCTTTCTTGATCTAAAATAACACATTTAGCTTATTTAATACTCACATTATCAAATTAATCCTCAATTCAAATTTTGGCAAAATTACAATTTTACCCCTAAACTTTTGCATATTTACATTTTTGCCCCTAGGCTCGGGATTAAACTTTATTCCCTATTCTTATGTTTTACAACATGCTGATCACTTTTCCCTTCTATGGCAACATCAAATTCTCACTCTAACATGTACTTGTGACTATTAGGTATTTTTACCGATTAAGCCCTTTTACTCGTTTTTGCTTAAAATCGAGTAGTACAAGTTGTCTAACATAATTTAAAACATCATATTCTATCATAAAACATCAAAATACACAAATTTCACCTATGGGTATTTTTCCAAATATAAACCCTAGGTTAAATTATTGCTAACATAAGCTTTATCGAGTTATCGGGATCTCAAAAACATAAAAATCATTAAAAACGGGACTTGGAATCACTTACTATGAAGCATGAAAGTTGAAGAAACCCAAGCTATGGAGACATGGAGCATTCGGCAGCAACTAATGGGGAAGATGACTATTTTGTGTCATTTTTCCCATTTTATTTCATTAATTATCCAAATGACCAAAATGCCCTTAATGCCTTTCTTTGAAAATTTTGATGTACAAGCCCATTTTTGTCCAAAATTTTAGAAATTGGTCAAATTGCTATTTAAGACCTCCTAATTAATATTTCAAAGCAATTTCATACTAAAAACTTCTAGAATGCAAGTTTTGCAACTTATTCGATTTAGCCCCTAACTTCAAATTAAGCATTTTATGCATGGAATTTCTTCACAAAATTTTCACACAATCATGCAATCATATCATAAACCTCAAAATAATTATAAAATAATCATTTCTATCCCGGATTTGTGGTCACGAAACCACTATTCCGATTAGGCCCTAATTCGGAATATTACAGTGTAGGGCCGGATAAGTTGACTATATCTCTATACTTGGTGTGTAGGGTTGGGTGGGTCAATTTATCCCTACATGGTGTGTTGGGTTGGTCGGAGATGGTGTGCAGGGTTGGTGGACATGTTTCTGATATCTGATCTGTTATGCATATGATTTCCGTATGGCTAAGGCTGAATAACCGTATTCTGTTATCTATTTGTATGCATGTTGTTTGTGGGGATGTACACACTGAGTTTGCGAAAACTCACCCCTTTATTTATTTTGTTTGTCAGGTAATCCTCAGCAGTAGATGGATCGGTACGACGAAGGGCTCGATGGTGACCACTAGTAGACACTCGTTGGTTTCATGAGTAACAATTATTTCATATGTTTTACTTTAATTTTTTTTTGGGGATTACTCATGTATTCGGACTCAAACTGTTTTGGGTTTATTTGGGATTTTAAACTTTTAAGTTTATGGATTTATAACTGAATGATATTTTAGCTTCCTCGTTAAAGAAATGTTTTCACATAGTAATTGGAATAAAGATTTCACGACTTAAGTAAAGATAATAATCTGTACGATTTCCACTGGACAAGATTTTGAAAATAGGGTTTTCTAAAAGCACTCTCATGTGACGTCGCTAGATTCGGCCATAACGTCCAGGCCAGGTTTGGGGTGTTACATGTCCCGTTCCGTTTTATATCATCCGAGGTAAGTTTATAAGCAAATAGACGTACTTAATTTTAATTAAATGTTAAATATATATGCTGAAATGAAATATATGCATTTATATATGCCATGGCTGAATATGAATAAGCTTGGCTACTAAATTCCTAAATTCGTTTCAACTGAGTTACGACGTCCGAAAGTCCCGTATGAACCATAGGAATAGCTAGGATACATATGTCATGACATAGGATTCCGATATGTGATGTGCGAGTAAGACCATGGCATCGATATGTGATTCTAGTATATGTGTACGAGTAAGACCCTGTCTGGGACAGTGGCATCGATATGTGATTACATGTAAGACCACGTCTGGGAAGTTGGCATTGTATGATATGTGTGATTATCTGAGTGTCCTATTCGATTTCAAATGGTTCATCGGGCGAAGATAAGTTGTGTTTGAGTGTGTAAAAAGAGCTAAATGGCCATGTATGAATTAGCTTGTTGTTTACTTAAAATAAGGTAAGTGAGTAAGTTGATACTTATCACAAGTAATGTGTAATGCAAATAAGGATTATATGTGAACTAGGTAAGTGTATTCGGCTTTGTGACTATTATTGAATGAGTCTTAATTATATGCATGTGTGATTATGTGAATTCGGCCACATAACTAATATATGTATATGAAATTATATTGTGACACATGAGCTTATGTATTTGTGCGTATGTGAACTAGGTTTATAATGACTATTTGGCTTTGAAAGTTAAATGATAATATGTTAATTTGGCTATATGAGCATTCGGTCAAGGTGACATTTATGAATGAGTATATATATAATATGAACTTTATGTGTTTGGATCTAAATGTGTTTTAATAATATAATTTGGTTTAGTTTAATTAAGTTGATAATATCATTGGGTTGTTCATTTGCTTATGACTTACTAAGCTATGATAGCTTACTCTATGTGTTCATGTTTACTTTGTTTTATAAATTTTTGGATCAAGTTACGAGTTCGGGGATCGTCAACAAAGTTCATCACACTATCTATAGCTTCGGTATTTAAATAGTTGAACTCAAATTATGGCATGTATAGGCTGGAAAGTGTTTTGAAATATTGAATTTTGGTTATGTACAACTGAAGCCATGCGAAAATGGCTTTACCTCTAAGTTTGGTTTTGATTATGTTTGGTTATGGTTTTAATTGTTTTGGTGATGATGCTATGTGTTGTGAATGAATGGCATGAGTGATAGATGATATATGTTTTGAAAATGGTTGGGTAGTGACATGAGTTTGGGCATTAAAGTTGGTTAATGACTTTGGAAGTGGCATGAATGGATCAACTATAAACATGTTTGTTTGGTTTGGATGTGTTTTATACTAAGATATGGTATATATGTGAACTTGTTTATTTTGCTCAGTTTTGATTTAATATGTTCTTAGTATTAATGTTTAATGAGTTTAGTTTTGATAATTCGGTGATGGGAATTTTGGTTGTGTATGTGGTTTAAAGTAATATGTTGCAGCTAAGCAAGATAATAAGTAATGAAAAATGTTCCATGTTTGTTTTGGTCAATCGTTTTAGAATGTATTCAAATGTTAAGTGTGGCCTTGGTTTTAGGGTAAATGCGCACCATGCATACATGCATTAATAACATGATCGGCCATATTAAATTGTACTAAAGCTGCATATGTGTTTGCTATTGAAAATGGTAATATGTGTTTAAGCTTGGTGGAACCTGATGCATCTTATATACGTTAGTTGTTTTATTCAAACCATAAATATGATTTACTATTAAGCTTAATTCAAATATATATAATTAGATGCCTTTATTTATTTATTCATTTATTTATATATATACATGTATTTGAATGGATGTATTAAATTTATATTTAATTTATGAGATATAACATTTACATGGATTAACATAGTAATGTTGCAAAATCGAATTGACAAGTTGGTATTGAATTTATTCCATTTGTAGTACAACATGTATGTGAGCAAGGCTTTTACAAAATTAGGTTGATATTCCATTTATGAAATTATTGATGTGTTATATGTTCTGTATATGTATAAATTGTTTTAATATATTTTGGATTATGTTTAATTTATATCATGCTGCGAATGATATATTTTCTTAAGTTTCGATAATCGATTTAATTATAATCATGGACGGGATTAAAGTTTTAAACTGTAATATATGATGCATATTTGTATGAATTGTATTATGTTGGTAATGCCTCATAACCCTAATCCGGTGACGGATACGGGCTAAAGGTGTTACAAATTGTGGTTGTTAAAAGATTTAATGACTAGAATGACTTAAAAGTGTGTTTGTGCTTATTAATATGATGGCTTGACTTGGTATTGAATCAACTTGTATAGTTGGAAGGTTATATAACTTGTATGCAATGAACTTACCTATTGATATGATTGTGGTTACAGGGTTAAATTTTAGTTAATTATTTTGTTAATTAAAACTTGATATTAAGGTATGTTATATCGCTTCCAATCTATGAACTTACTAAGTTCAATTGAAGCTTACTCTACTCCATTTTCCTTTTTCCTGTAGTTATCATTTTACGAAACTTGACAATCGGATCAACTTAGAGATCACACTATCCAACCACCTTTTGGTAGAATTTTTCTTGAGCGTTTATTCCGGTTATGTGGCATGTAATAGGAGTGATTTGTATATAAATGTTTTGTAAAATTAAGTGTGTTTTGTGATTTCACAAAGAATATGTGCTTGTTGGCTAATTGATGTGTTGATCATGAGTTGAAATGACCTTGAATGTGGTATTTGAGTTTGATATGTGATGGAATGAAATAGTATTTGGTAAGTTAGATTATGATATGGAATATTTGGATAGGTGAGATTTTGGTTGGAACCTTTGGAATAATGGTTTGATGTTGATTTTGAAACTATAAAGATGTTATATGTATTGTTTGTTTTGGTGTCACATTTATAGATAACCATATTGGTACATGGTATATGAGGTTCAAATTGGTATGATTGTGTTAGTGAATATAACACCCACACTCGGCCTAGACGTTATGGCTGAATTTTGAATAATTACATTGACTTGTTTTAAACCCAGAAGTTGAATTTGAGATCGTGTGTTTTGATAACATTAATTTTTGGCAAATCGTCTTGCAATTTTTAGGAAGATACTTGTTAAGACTATTTATTTAATTTCAGAAAAACACTTAAGTGATTACTTTATTTTGCAGCAGCACTTTCTAAATTATTGAGTTTGAAAACCATGTTTTAGATTAAGCAACTAGTTTACCCTCTTGTATCAATGCACAACCCAAACCAGTATGAGATGCATCACTATACCCAACAAACTCTTTTCTAGATTCAAGCTGAATCAGAATAGGTACTTAAGTCAAAACAGATTTGAGCTTCTCAAAGCTTGATTACTGCTCATTGGTCCATACAAAAGGCGCATTCTTATGGAACAATTTATTCAAAGTAGCTACGATAAGCAAGAACCCCTCTACGAATCTCTAATAGTATCCCGCCAAAATGAGAAAACTCTAGATCTCAGACACATTCTTAGGTTGTTTTCACTTAAGTATAGCCTCAATATTTTTTAGATCCACACTAATACCCTCGGCAGAAACCACATGTCCCGAAAAAGTAACTTCCCTCAACCAAAATTCATACTTACTCAACTTGGCAAAGAGTTTCTTCTTACAAAGAATTTGCAGAACCACTCTAAAATGTTCATCATGACCAACCTCAATCTTAGAGTACACCAAAATTTCATCGATGGAAACCACAACAAACTGATCCAAATATGGCTGAAAGCCCCAATTCATGAGATCCATGAACGCATCCGAAGCATTAATCAAATTGAATGGCATGACAAGGAACTCGTAATGACTATAACAAGTCCTAAAGGAAGTCGTATGCACATTGGCTTCTTTTACCTTTAACTGATGGTACCAAGAATGGAGATCAATCTTTGAGAACACAAATGCCTCACAGAACTGATCAAACAAATCATCAGTCCTCGGGAGTGGGTACTTATTCTTTACCATCAACTTATTCAACTGTCAGTATCCATACACATTCTCATTGTACCATCCTAAATCAGCACTCCCCGAAAAGACACACTAGGTCTAATTGTAACCTCTCAAACCCAGCCTAGACATTATGACTAGATTAAGAAGGCTACATTAGCCATCGAAATGTCTAAGCTAACTTACATTACTTTTGAAGACCTTAAATAAACTCATTTTAGAGAAAAATCATAAATGTACTTTTGTGTTAGTTAAAACATTCATTTATTAGGTTTTTGTACTTAATATTTATTTTATTGTTGATAATGTTGTTTTAGAAAAATTATTTGCTTGTCGCTCTTTTTTGTAAAAACTCGATGTTAAACTAATGCAGCAGAAATGTATCACCCCTAACCCATATCCGTAGCCAGAACAAGGTTACGGAGCATTATGGGAATATATAGATCAAATACAGACAATTCATATTACTTAACACTCATATCAGAAATTATTCATAAAGTCTCTTATATAAACCCTCAAGGTCCAAAATACACATTAGAAACAAGTCGAGACTAAACCGGGTACTCAGAAATTTTTTCCAAAATTTCAAAATTTTTTCAAGGTGTAGGGCAGGCCGTATGGCTCACACAGCCAAGAGACACGCCCATGTCTCGAGACGTGTTGGCATTCACAATAGGGCACACAGCCATGTTCCAGCTTGTGTTATTACCGGTGTAACTCTCTGACTTGGGTCACATGGCCAAGTCACATGTCCGTGTGCTAGGCTATGTATAGGTGCAGGGGTCACACGGCCAAATCGCGCGCCTGTGTGCCAAGTCGTATGATCAATTCTTAGCATTCTATTATGAAATTTAAAGAATGCAGGGGACACATGGCCAAAACATACACCTATGTGCTAGGCCGTGTGTCACATACAGTTGAGACACACACCTGTGTCTATACCCGTGTAGACAAAATAAGGCCAGTTCCAAGCCTTATTTCTCACCCAATTTGTATTTCTCCTTCATCAATGCTTTAACATATTCTCAAGCCAAAACAAAGTCTTATACATGGCATATCAACTCATATGTTCAATTATCCAAACTTACCAAAACAACCATACTTACATATAGGCATATTTTACCAAATTTATACTATCTCAAACCAAACCTCAACATACCTATATGATTTCTATCATTTATCATTTCAAACACACATCAACATATTAAGGTTACTTTTTTACATATCTAAACATACAATTACTAGCCATACCAATGGCTAAATTTCAACCAAACACATACATGCCATTCTTAACCACTTTTAGCCTATACATGCCATTATAACCTAAAATTTAATTTATTTTTTATACCTAAATGAGCTGATGGATAGTGTGACATATCTCTACAAAGCTTCCAACCCAACGAGCTTCTGAAGTACTATAAAATAGAGTAAGCATTTAATGCTTAGTAAGTTCATATAACAGGAAATTAACTTACCATTTAACTCACATTTAAGGTAAGAAAATAAACATACTCAAGCCAATTTGGTCATTTCCTAAACACATATCCTCATCAAGCATGCTAGTGATGTAATTCACATAAATACCAAGAAACATGAATGAACTCATCAATATCCAATTTCTACATACACGTATTTATCACTTCAAGTGTCCATGAACATGTACATATCATATCTTTGTATTTCAAGTATTTCTCATAGTAATTTATCTTGAATTCATATCATCTCATATTAAACCTTTACCCGTTGAATCATTTAAAATATCGATGGGTACAAGGGTAGTACACATGAAGTGTACAAAACTGTAAACCGTCAATTCATATTTGGGAATGCTCATACGAGGACATAAACGGGAAGCTCATAAGAGCCATAATTAAGAAGCTCATGCGAGCCAAAAACAAGTAGCTCCGAAGAGCCATTAATCAGGAAGCTCTAGATAGCCATATATCGGGAAGTTCAAGCGAGCCAATATCGAGAAGCTTCGAAGAGCCATTAATCAGGAAGCTCACAAAGAGCCTTTGATCATGAAGCTCACAAAGAGCCATATATCAGGATGCTCATAAGAGCTGCGATGTGTCCACAACACATGTAGGATCAAAACCGATCGGGGTGCTCCAAAGAGCTATTAGTGGGAAGCTTGCAAGAACCATATAACGGGAAGCTCAAGAAGGCCAGTAACAGGATGCTCTTTCGAGTTGTGGTGTGTCCGCAACATATGCAGGACCACAACCAATACGGAAACTCAGTATCCATCGAATTTCATTTATTTAATAAAGACTTAATATTTATCGAGCAATACCAGATATGTGACCAATTTTCATACATGTCAATTATACAATACACACACACAACATTCAATTTAAAATATATAAATATACAATTTAATTACACGAACTTACCTCGACAATTGTTCGTGTACAAAAAATCTACTAATTCGACACTTCTTCTTTTTCACGATCTAACTCCGTATTTGGTCTATCCAGATCTATACGAGTAAATTTAGTTTAATTTAATACAATTCATATTCAATTCAAACCAATTCACATCTTAGGCAAAATTACCATTTTGCCTCTATACTTTTATTTAATTACAATTTCATCCCTAGGCTCGGAAAATGAATTTCATGCAATTTAATCATTATTCCAAGCCTAGCTGATTTTTACATACCACAATAGCAGCCCATTTATTTCACAAAATTCAGAATTTTTTCATAAATTTTACAACTTTTCAATTTAGTCCCTAAATCATAATTTCATCAAAATTCCATTTACAAAAGTTGTTTATCTATCAACAACCTTTCAATTTCTACCATAAAACTTCATAATTCAATTATATTCATCCATGGTAAAATCTTAACACTTTGATAACTTTACAAATTAATCCTTGAGATAGCTAGATTAAGCTATTACGATCTCGGAAATATTAAAATTACTAAAAACGAGACCAAAATACTTAACTAATTAGGCCAATTAAGCTTGCTTAAAAACTCAACACCATAGCTAGGGTTTCCATCTTTTTTAATTGGGAAAGATGATGATAAATGATGATATTAGATATTTATTTATTTATCATCTTTTTTTATTCACTTTCTAATTTCATCCTTTTCTTTATTTAAATTTCCATTGATGACTAATCATACTTATCTACTAACTCCACTAATTAGTTTATTTTCCATATAAGGACCTCAAATTTTGAATTCCATAGCTATTTCATCCCTTTAGCTACTAGAATTCAACTTTTGCATGTTATGCAATTTGGTCCTTTCCATCTAATTAGACATGAAATCGGTAAAATTTTCTTAACGAAATTTTCATACGATATCTTTATCAATGCAGATCATAAAATAATATTAAAATAATTTTTCTTCCAGACTCAGATTTGTGGTCCCAAAACCACTATTTTGATTTCACTGAAAACATGTTATTACAAGAAAAACCATTATTTAGGTCATTTTGGAAATCTAGTCACCTTATCAATTTATTTTTTTTCCAAAAATGGTTTCTTTGCAATGCAGCAGAAATTAGGGAATAATGTCAAATTTTACTTAAGTCCAATATCATGCATTTTTCGGTTATTATGCTTGAGTAATTCATGCATGCATAAATCCCCAAATGGAAAGTTATCAAGTCATAGACCAGAAATAATTAAAATTTTAAACCAAACCAATAGATAATTATTAATACTCATTAAAAATAGTTCGGGGTCCAAAGTGTTTCTCCATATGCCGGATCTGGTCCTAGTTTCAAGGTTTACCTGAAAAGTTAAACACAGTGGGGGTGAGCTTATGAAAGCTCAATGTGAGTCGAATAGTTATTTAAATGGACATAAATACCAAATACAATGAAACATGTTAGCCTTAACAAAAGAACACAGAACCATCATTGAAATTTCATATCATTATATAGCCATTATCAAATCGATGTCAAATGATGTATGAGCATCGGCTATCATTCATTCGAGTAACAATCATTAATTTAGATACCATTTAATACAACACAATATAATACTTATCATAAATCAATAACATTAGAATATGTCGTGAGCATGATGTCGTGAGCATGATGCAATGCAAAAAGGTTCCTACCCAAACCATCCGCTACACACCATGAGTTCCCCAGAACCCGCCTGCCAAACTCCAACGTATGCGAGCAAAGCTCGATGTGGTAGAAACCACCATATAACTTAAAATGCATAAAATCTGTCGTATAACATATAATGTGATCAAATCGTCAATCCCTTTAGTACTCCAGGTGCAGTGCACTGACTACGTATAAATGTGAACTTAATATATCACCGGAACTCCATGGAAATCCTCCGTCATCCACATAATCCCACCTTATGCACATGCAATATATCATACTACCTCATACATAGCCACAAATCAATACATTTACATTTAATTGGAATTTTCAACATATGCCCTCAATTATCAAATACTTTCAGTGAATGGAAATAATATTCCAAATTCTAATTTACCAATAAAATGGTATCATTCAACAAATCACAATTTCATGTTCATTTACAACTTTTCTTTGTGTACATGTATAGTAGTCTTTCGAACATATCATAACAAATCACTTGTATCAATATATCATGCATAAGCCTTATTTTCATTCATAAACATACTAGACATAGAACCAATCATACATCAAATTAACCGAACATTTGTGACAATGTCAATCATTCAGTCAAACTAGCAACATTGCTACCATGCCAAACAGTAAGGGCTCGAAACGTACCTGATTCGGCCACTCACAAATTTAATTACTTAGCTAATTAAGCCAAGCTCAATCAGTAAGCTAAATCACCAATTAAATCATAATAATTATCACTACCAATCAAGCTTTTGAGTTGAGGACCCACATCTTATTTTACGCTCTTTTGCAGCACACTAGATTAAAAATATAACTAAAAAACAATTAAATTTTTAGTAATTAACCTGAATTCAACAAAACAATTTTAACAGTGTTAAAGATTGAATTTGAATTTTGAAATCTAAAAAGTAAAAAAGATTAATTTTTTAAAAAATAAGAATACAGAGGCTAAATTTCAAGTTTACTAGAGAGATTTATGTAATATGTTAACCAAATATATAAATCCTCGAAGGTTTACTTTGTTGAGAAAGGAGAATTTCTTTTTTTCCTTTTTTTAAAACCTGTTGGTATAATGCCAATTATTCCAACCGTTGTCCACTGCAATTGATGTGAAATTTGTTCACAATGCCACAACATTCTACATCATTATTTGAACCATGATCATCATATCCTCTTAAATACTTTTTGTTTAATATAGAAATTTTGTATATTGCATACAACTCAAATTGTTTGAGCATCAATGGTGGTCCCTTGTCTGATCATTAGAGCTCCGATCGAGTAGCGTTGGTGAATATGAAAAATGTGCAATGCTTTTGCATTCAAGAGAAAAGAGAGAGACCCATCGTGACTTTGTTCAGGGTTGCTCCTTTTATTGGAAATGATAAAGCCGCTAGACTTATAGTACTAATGCCCACGGAGTTGGCATTAGTGGCTGAGGTTGAGACTTTGAGATTTAGTGTCAATTTTATTTGTTAAGGGTTGGCATCAAGTTATGGTGGAAAGCAACAACATCGATCTTGTCAAAACTACCCAGAGAATGATTAACTGCCCATGGGAGATCTGAGAGTATTGTTGCTGATATTACGTTTGTTCAAGACTTATCAAATTTATCTCGGGTAAAATTAGAGGGTGAAATAAGTCATTATGCTATTATATATATAAGTAAAAGTAAAAGTTAAATTGCTTTATTATGGAGACTAGATCAAATTATCCATTTTACTATTAAATAGATAGATTTAATCTTTTAATTAATTTAATAATAATAAAAAAACTATTTTAATCCTCTTCCTATAATAAAAGTAGTTATCAAATATATTCACCCATATATATAAAGAGAAAGAGTGAGTGAAAGTTTTATATTAGAAAGAAAAAGACAAAGAAGATCTAGAGTTTACATTAATGAAGTTTGATACTGATATATAGGACTTGGTCCTCAAATAAAATGTTGCCACAAATTCGGAAATAAATTTAACTAAATTAACAAAGTTGAAGCAATAAAAAGACATATGTGAAAATCGTAATTTTTTAAAATACAAAAAAATACAATCGAAAACATAATTTTTTAAAAATATATAAAACAAAAAATTAAAGAAATTTTAATGTTTTAAAATAATATTATCCATCCAACTAGCAGACATTATTGGGATGATTTAACAACTTATTTTTATATAAAATTTTAAAATTTTTTTTAAATTTATGCTGCTCAAATTTGTTAATGAATTTATTTTAAAATTAAATCTTTATAATTAAATCATATATATTTCAACTTCCCATCTAAACTTTCTGATAGAATAAAAAGATAGCTATTCAGAACTCTGCTACTTATCCTTCTTTTCTTGTATTTATCTATTAATCTGTTCAATTACTCTTTTTTTAATTATTTTATTTCAAATATATTTTTTAAGAAAATTATAAAAAAATTTAGAGGAGGTTAAGAAAATTTCTTTTTCGGAAAAAAAGAAAACCCTTTTTTATGTTTCATTCTACTTAAAATTAAAGGTCTAGTTTTGAGGTTTTTTTAGGGAAAAAAAAAAAGAATTTGTGACACTGCTTTTAGGGTATAAAAAAAAAAAGTAAAAAATTTTTATACAATTGTTGTAGCTTTTTTAGTGTTAGAAGTGCCTTTTTATTATGATTTAATTGAATCCCTTTGGTTTGTCTTTTTTAACAGGACAACATCTTGACCATTGCTCTCCATACTAATACGTACCCGTAATCCCGTCTTGGTCTATTGCCATTTCTATCAAATAACATCTTTTTCTCTTGAAAATATTTTTCTAGCTGCTTACTTCATTATATTACCTAAACAAGAGAACTGCATATTCCCTAAAAAAAAAGCCGCATAAAATAAATGTACCACACTATAAATTGAAGTAATTCATCACTAATAATCTATCCCAAAATTGAAGCCATTGAAACAAAGAGCGACATATATAATAAAGGTGTTACAATTTGCTCCACTTATCTGCCAAAGCTTCAGTAATCCTTGCAATGCACATTGCAGCACTTAGTGGATAACCGGATACTGCAATAAGATAAAAATAAAAAAATAAAATAAAATAAAAACCCATATAAGACCGTGATTGTAGGCCTTGTCCCCTTAAGCATGATAAAAAACAATTTTCATGCTTGTAAAATGTAAGTCTTAGATAGCGTAATAAAGCTCGGATTTGGATAATCGTCAACTATGAGTATGGTTCCAGCAAACGCATATTCTTGGAGAATCATACACCTCTATCTATATCCAATATAAGCATGGTAATTTAGCTTTCGTCTATCCTATTGCCTTAGCTTGCTCGATTCAATGGTTCTTATGGGATTCGAGGGTTACAAATCAATATCCTTGAAATTTTCGCAACACAATCTAACAAACATACTGTTAGAATTAAATGACTTGAATCCTTATTTAAATAAAATACAGTGATAAAATAAAATAAAAGAAGAATCCATATAGAATTACACTTCTTTTATTTTATTTTAGAATAAGGTTTTTTAAACCTTATTAAATTCCATCTATTTGATATTGATTAGAATAAGGTGTTTCAGTCTTACTAGAATATGGCTTTACAAGCCTATAAATAGACATAGTCTATTCCTCTTGTAATAACTCGAATTCGACATAGTGAATTTTCTTCTCCTCTACTCGTGATTTTTTTCCCGAAAGGGTTTCCACGTAAAATCTGTGTTCTTTATTTTATTTTTACTTTATTCTATTTTATTTTATTTTTCACAAATTGATATCAGAGCTTCCGGGTTGTTCATCTCGATCATAGTAATGGCGTCTTTGAAGTATGAAATTCTGCTGTTGGATCGCAACACCAGATTTGCGTTGTGGCAGATTAAGATGCAAGCAGTTCTTGCGCAGATGGATCTGAAGGATGCCCTGCTAGGGATAGATAAGATGCCTTCGACTTTAACAGATGAAGAAAAGAAGCGTAAGGATTGAAAGGCATTAACACAATTACATCTGCATTTGTCCAACGAAATTTTGCAGGATGTAATGAAAGAGAAGACTGTCGCTGCATTATGGAAGAGGTTAGAACAAATATGTATGTCGAAAACTCTAACAAGCAAGTTGCATATGAAGCAGCGTCTTTATACTCATCGTTTGGAGGAAGGTGCATCTGTACACAAACACTTAACAGTGTTTAAAGAAATTCTCTCAAACTTGGAGGCCATGGAGGTTCAGTATGATAAGGAAGATCTAGGGTTGATTCTACTTTGTTCGTTGCCCCCGTCTTATTCAACCTTTAGAGACACGATTTTATATAGTCGCGAGTCTCTCACAATTGATGAGGTTTATGATTCTTTGACCTCGTATGATAAGATAAAGCATCTTGTGGTTAAACCCGACTCTCAGGGAGAGAGTCTCATTGCTCGTGGGAGACAAGATCGGAATATTGATAATGATCGTGGAAGGACACAGAAACAGAATCCTCGCGGTAAATCTAAGGGTAGATCGAAGTCTTCAAATAGAGGTAAAACTTGTAACTTCTGCAAGAAGAAAGGGCACATTAAATCTGAGTGCTATAAGCTACAGAACAAGATTAAAAGGGAGGTTGCGAATCAAAAGGGAAAACAACCAAAAAATTCTGGTGAAGCTGATGTTATAGAAGACTACAGCGATGGTGAACTTCTAGTCACTTCTGTCAATGATTCTAAAGTAAGTGAAGAATGGATACTTGATTCAGGCTGTACCTTCCACATGAGTCCCAATCGAGATTGGTTTACAACTTACGAAACAGTGTCTGAAGGTGTTGTTTTGATGGGAAATAATGCTTCGTGTAAAATCACAGGTGTTGGAAAAATTAAAGTTAAGATGTTTGATGGAGTTGTCAGAACACTTAGTGTTTGATGGAGTTGTCAGAACACTTAGTGGCGTACGACATGTTCCAGAATTGAAGAGAAATTTAATTTCATTAAGTACTCTTGATTCAAAAGGGTACAGATACACAGCTGAAAGTGGGGTTTTAAAGATTTCCAAAGGTTCCCTTGTTGTGATGAAAGGGCAAAGAAAGATCGCCAAGTTATATGTTTCTGCGAGGTTCTCTCACTGTTCTCGTGATGCAACTGTCGCTTCCTCTTCCTTGTCAGATGATGATGTAACACCCTGAATTTGGGCCTAGAAGTTTTGGGCCTTGAGCATGGGAGCGGTTGAAGGCAGCTTATAATATTTTATTGTGCATGTAAATTTCGTTAATGAAGGCTTGTTTTAGTGGTTAAGTATCTTTGAGAAGTGTTGGAGAAGTCCTGGTTTCAAACTCGACTCTAGCGTAAATTTAGGTTTAAGGTGAATCAAACCACAGGTGTAGTAGGTAGGCCTTAAGAATATTGTTGGAGAAATTGTGCCACAAAAAGCCTTGTGGTCTAGTGGCAAAGTAGCGCCACATAAGAGGCAGGAAGGTGGCGTCATAGAGTTGGCAAGGAGGTCCAGGGTTCGAAACTCATGACAATCAAAGAGTATTTATTTTGCTAACAGGGGGCGGCAAGAGTTGGTGTTGAATTTAAACTTTGATGATGGAGGGATCCCACATCGGGAAGCTAATAGAAGAGTGGATGCGAAGCTGGCTTTAAATAGAGAGAACCATGAGGAGAGTAAAGGTACATTTCTTGGCTGATCCCTTTCGCTTTATGGCTTGCTCGTTTGGGTTGGGCATCGACTAAGAGTGCTCGGAGCGTGGATTAACTCCAGTATCCTATCAGGTGTGTATTTCTCACTACTCTAGCTGTAGGATGGCTACTTCGGGCCGCGATGGGTCGAAAGGGGCCATGTGGGCCCAATGGGCCTACGAGCCCAATTGGATAAGTTGTTTGATTGTGTACTAAATATTAGACTAGGCTAGGTGAATCTCATATCTGTGGCTAGATTTGGGCTAAAAGGGCCACACGAGCGTGTGGGCCCATTTGGGCCGAGAATAGGCTTTAGGCCCATTCATATTGTTATCCCTGTTTAGAATACTTTAGTTTACTGAAATACCCCTGTAGGGTAGAATTACTGAAATACCCTTGTAGGGTAGAATTACCGAAATACTCCTGTAGGGTAGAATTACTGAAATACCCCTGTAGAGTAGAATTACTGAAATACCCCTGTAGGGGAGAATTACTGAAATACCCTTATAGAGTAGAATTACTGAAATACCCCTGTAGGGTAGAATTACTGAAATACCCTTGTAGGATAGAATTATCGAAATACCCCTGTAGGGTAGAATTACCGAAATACCCCTGTAGGGTAAAATTACCGAAATACCCCTGTAGGGTAGAATTACCGAAATACCCTTGTAGGGTAGAATTGCCAAAATACCCTTGTAGGGTAAAAATACCAAAATACCCCTGTAGGGTAGAATTACTGAAATACCCCTATAGGGTAGAATTATCAAAATACCCCTATAGGGTAGAATTACTAAAATACCCCTGTAGGGTAGAATTACTAAAATACCCTTGTAGGGTACAATTACCGAAATACCCCTGTAGGGTAGAATTACTGAAATACCCTTGTAGGATAGAATTACCAAAATACCCCTATAGGGTAGAATTACTGAAATACCCTTGTGGGGTAAAATTACCATTTTTCCCCTAGGGTGTTAAATGACTATTTTGCCCTTGTGGGCAAGTGACTGACTTGGACTGTGTGGTTGACGGATTTGATTGTGAATATATATTGGTGATATGAATGACTTGACTGTGATTGTTTGATTCAAATATGGGCATGACATTCTGCATACATGACATGTTGCATGGGTTGGGTTATATTGATGGAGGAAGCGTTATGGTGGCTTTGCCACAATATCTGTATCTGGTGGCTCTGCCACAATATCTGTATCTGGTGACTCTGTCACAATATCTATTCTGGCAGCCATGTTGCAAATTCTGTGGTGTGTAGTGGATGGGTGGGTCGAGTTGTCTCCCCACATGGTGTAAGGTTGGTACGGGGGTGTATACGGATGGATATGGGTTGGGATTGCATTCACATTCTGATTATGATTCTGTTACCTGATTCTGATTCTGATTCTAATTTTGATTCTAGTTCTGATAATGTTTCTTATTCTGTGATGGGCTAAGGCCTATCTGTGCTCGTCATTATAATGGGCTAAGGCCCAATTGATATCAAATCGTAAGAGTAGGGTCAGGGCCGGACTTTTAATTCTTTTATATGACCGATGTTCCTTTTATATAGTAGGGGATTTCACACTAAGTTTTTGTAAACTCACCCCGTTTATTAACCTTGCGGGTAATTTCCACTTTTTACGGATCGGAGTCGAGGGGCTCGGAGGAAGCCACACACACTGTTTATGTTACAGTTTTGATTGTTACTTTTAAATGTTTTTATGTGGGTTGTAGTAAAGCCGTTGTAATTTTATGGATTTCAAATTTAGAATTTTATTTATTATTCTTATAATTTCTAGTATTAGAACACGATTTTCCAAAGCAACTACTGTTGTTCAAAACATCACGTATCCGCAATTGTTTTTAAATTAAGCTTCCGCAACTGCCAAGATTTTTATAAAGTTGTTAAGAATGTTATTCAGCTGAGGTTTTCTAACAAGGTTTAAAAAGGGTATAAGTTTTTAATTATAAGAAGGGTTTTTAATGGAAACATAGTTTTTGAAAAACACTTCAATTTGACACGCCAGATTCGAGCCAAACTTCCAGGCTGGGTTTGGGGTGTTACAGATGATATTACTAAACTTTGGCATATGTGCCTAGGGCATATGAGTGAGAATGACATGATAGAATTGAGCAAAAGAAGACTTCTTGATGGGCAAGGAATTTGCAAACTAAATTTCTGTGAGCACTGTATTTTTGGGAAGCAAAAGAAAGTTCGATTCACTAGAGGAATCCATAACATGAAGGGAACGTTGGAGTATATTGAATTTGATCTGTGGGGGCCATCCAGAGTGTCTTCGAGAGGTGGAGCTAATTATATGCTAACCTTTATTGATGATTTTTCCAGAAAAGATTGGGCGTTCTTCCTGAAGCAGAAAAGCGATGTGTTTTCTGTAGTTAAGTCTTGGAAGATTATGATTGAAAAACAGACGGGAAAACAAATAAAATACCTCCGCATGCATAAATGGCTTAGAGTTACGCTTACATGAGTTTAATAGATTGTGCAAGTCAGAAGGGATCGTGAGACACTTGACAGTTCGCCATACTCCACAGCAAAATGGTGTTGCAGAACGAATGAATAGAATGATCATGGAGAAGGTTTGATGTATGTTGTCAAATGCCAACTTACCAAAGTCGTTTTGGGCAGAAGCAGCCTCTACTACATGTTTTTTGATCAATCGATCTCCATCCGTTGCCATTAAGAAAAAGACTCCACAAGAGGTATGGTCTGGTAATCCTGCTAATTATTCTGATTTAAAGATCTTTGGGTGTCCTGCGTATGCTCATGTTGATAATGGAAAATTGGAACCGAGATCCATTAAATGTGTTTTTCTTGGTTATAAAGCTGGTGTAAAAAGGTATAAGTTATGGTGTCCTAAAAATAGAAAAGTTGTAATTAGCAGAGATGTTGTTTTTGATGAAACTACTATGCTACCTAACTTATCTCTTAAAGACTCTTCCAATAAAGAAAATCAAAAGCAGGTGGAGCATCAAATTAATACAGAGTCGACTCCTCAAGCCAGTACAAAAATTGAGAATATAGTTGCTTCTTCACCACAATATTCTATTGCCAAAAATAAAACTAGAAGAGAAATTAAACCTCCAAAGAAGTATGCCGAGGGTGATCTAGTTGCTTATGCTTTAAATGTGGCTGAAGATATAGATGCAAACTGAGAGTCATCTAATTATTTTGAGGCAGTTAGCTGTGAAGACTCAGAAAAGTGGATGTTTGCTATGCAATAGGAGATGAAATCACTTCACAAAAACAGAACATGAGATCTTGTAAAACTTCCTAAAGGTAAAAATGTTGTTCATTGTAAATGGGTATTTAAAAAGAAAGAAGGGACTCTAGAAGTTGAAGAACCCAGATATAAAACAAGGCTTGTTGCAAAGGGTTACAATCAAATTCCAGGAGTAGACTTCACAGATGTGTTCTCCCCAGTTGTGAAGCATAGTTCGATTCGAGCTTTGCTTGGTATTGTGGCCATGCATGATTTGGAGCTTGAGCAATTAGATGTAAAAACTGCATTGTTGCATGGAGAACTTGAGGAGGACATTTACATGCAACAACTAGAGGGTTTTACAGTCTTAGAAAAAGAGGACTATGTTTGCTTGCTGAAAAAGTCCCTTTACGGTTTGAAACAGTCACCAAGATAGTGGTACAAGAGGTTTGATTCCTTTATAACTTCTCATGATTTCAAAAGAAATAATTTTGATAGCTGTGTTTACTTTAAGAAAAACAGTGATGGTTCTTTTGTGTATCTACTTCTTTATGTTGATGATATGTTGATAGCAGCAAAAGATAAAAGAGAGATAAGAAATGTCAAAGCCCAACTAAGTGGAGAATTTGAGATGAAAGATTTGGGACCAGCAAAGAAGATACTTGGTATGGAGATTCTCAGAGATAGAGAAGCAAGTAAATTGTACCTAAGTCAGAAGGGGTACATTGAGAAAGCTCTTTGCAGGTTCAATATGCAGAGTGCTAAGCTCATAGTACTCCTTTAGCAACCATTTCAGGACTTTCATCGGCTTTGTCTCCACAATCAGATGATGAGATTGAGTACATGTCACATGTTCCATACTCTAGTGTAGTGGGATCTCTCATGTATGCTATGGTTTGTTCACGTCTAGATTTATCATATGCAGTCAGTGCAGTTAGCAGATATATGGCGAATCCCAGTAAAGAACACTAGAAAGTAGTTTAGTGGATTTTAAGATACTTACGAGGTACTACTGATGTTTGCTTACAGTTTGGAAGAACTGAAGATGGAGTCATTGGGTATGTTGATGCTGATTTTGCTGGAGATCTTGATAGAAGAAGATCTCTCACAGGTTATGTCTTTACGATTGGAGGTTGTGCAATCAGTTGGAAAGCCACTTTGCAAACTACAGTCGCTTTGTCTACCAATGAAGCTGAGTACATGACGATTATTGAGGCTTGTAAAGAAGCTATTTGGTTGAAGGGACTCTTTAGTGAACTCAATGAAGACCTTCAAATTAGCAAAGTATTTTGTGACAGCCAGAGTGTCATCTTTCTTACAAAAGATAGAATGTTTCATGAGAGAACAAAACACATTGATGTTCAGTATCATTTTATTCGTGATATTATTGCTCGTGGTGATATTGTTGTGAGCAAAATTAGTACTCATGAAAATCCTGCAGATATGATGACTGAGTCACTTCCTATAACCAAGTTTGAGCATTGCTTAAACTTGGTTGGTGTTCATTGTTGAAGTTAAACCCTTAAGGGATTTTATGGAAGAGGTGGAGAACTTGTTCGTTGAGAGTTCGCGGTGAAGAACTTGTTCATTGAGAATTCGTGTCAAGGTGGAGATTGTTAGAATTAAATGACCCGAATCCTTATTTAAATAAAATACAGTGGTAAAATAAAATAAAAGAAGAATCCAAATAGAATTACATTTCTTTTATTTTATTTTAGAATAAGGTTTTTTAACCTTATTAAATTCCATCTATTTGATATTGATTAGAATAAGGTGTTTCAATCTTACTAGAATATGGCTTTACAAGCCTATAAATAGACATAGTCTATTCCTCTTGTAATAATTCGAATTCGACATAGTGAATTTTCTTCTCCTCTACCAGTGGTTTTTTTCCCGAAAGGGTTTTCACGTAAAATCTGTGTGTTCTTTATTTTATTTTTACTTTATTCTATTTTATTTTATTTTTCACACATGCAAATAAGAATGTGGAGCTTACTTGCTATAAAATTATCTATATAATCTAACTCTATTTTTCCGTGGGCCATTTCACCCACCTGAAAAATAATGCACAGAGACAGGATAAGGAAGCAATTATAAATAAAGAGAGAAGGATTGTATGTCACACAAGACTTACCACAAAAATAAGATTCACATCATCTCCAACAGCATCTACATATTTCCTCATTTTAACTAATTTGTCTGAGCTATATGAGAAACTTGATGTGCAAGAAAAAGAACTTGAGTTCCGAAAACAACGGGCTTTTAGAGACAACACGAGAAACAACAATCAAAGTCAAACCCACCTATTTTGCAAGAGTTGACAGGAAAGTAATTTGTTACGGGATTCTTTATCACTCGTAAAAACCTTTTCCCGCTTGCCAACAGCAGTTATATTTAGTTTTTGTATCAATTGCACTACATTATTGTAGAATAGGTCAATAAAAAAACAACCTGGTAAGAGTTTCAAAATGTAGCAGAGGAGATATAATCTCAACAATGATAACTTACATATGATACTAGAGAATCGCTTATATGTCCTTGGAATTCTAACATGAGGTTTAACTTCAAAAAGTACACCTTTCTCAGTTCTAACATATACAGCTTGCAATCTCCCAGCCTTATTGATCGGACTGTCTAGAATTAACAGTAGAGCCTATAGGGAAATGACAGAAATAACAGTTAGTTCATCATAGTTTTAACAAAAAAATATATAAAGATAGCAATAAATAACAAAAAAAAGGAGAACAATAACTTGATGTGTTATGTCAGGTCTGTAATCAGCAGAATTGTTGTTATTTTTTCGCAAGAAATTGGCATGATCATCCGAGTTCAAGAGTTGGAAACTCCTTAACAATTTACAACCATCAAGATAAATTAAGTTGAAAATCAAACTTCTTTAATGAAAATTATCAATTAAAAACTACAATAACAGAAGCATTAAGCACAATACGAATTCCAAGTTCCATGTACCTTTCCAATGTTAGCAACTTCTGATGAAGCCTTTTCAAGAACAAAAATGAACCTATTTTTGTTATTCTCACTGGGAGAAATTGGGATTCCCACAAGTTCATTTTTTCCAGCTTCACCTCTTTCCTCTTATTTAACTTCGACTTCCTCTGTTGGCTTTTTAGTTGCAGCTCACTTTGACGGTTCTTTCTCTTCTCCTTCTTCTACTTGTTCTTCTTTATCATACTTCTCGCCTCTATTCTTTCATTTCTTCCCTTTAATAGCATAAGGTCGTAGCATTTTATCGGCTTCAAATATTGTTATCATTTAAATAAGAAGCAATATAGCAAAAGATAACACTACATTAGATTAAGACAATGATAAGCTTTTTTTATTGGAATTACTTTCATTGCTATTTTAAGAACTCAACGCTACATAAGAATTATAAAATTAATTTAAAAATTATAATATATCAAATGTACTAAATACGTAATAGTAACTAGTATAAAAGAAAAAGAGACAAAATCAAAATATTGAGGATTGAAAACATATGATAAGCTACACTTCCTTTTTTGCTGTACAAATACCCGAATGCTTAAAAAAAATATCTTGTTGTAGTTTATCAATGAACCTTAAAAACAAATCAAATAGCCAACACTATTTATCCTATTACTAACCATCACACTTTCACTGCGCACTCTAATTCTTATTCTCCCTAACTTCCTACTACTTTCCTTAATGGTTCTATTCATTACCACGAACTTTTCAATGATAATTTTGCCAGCGATTCCCTCTATTCACTATGACACTCTCATTTATAAATCTCATAATCATTTTTTTTTCTTAAATCAATAGTCCTTAATAGAATTCTCTACTTAATAGTTATGTTACCCAAAATTTATGAAGGCATAGTGCCTAAGTCTACTAACAAGAATAAAGAAATTGATCATAAGACAAAAGTACCCGCAATCTCAACGTTCGAATCTTTATCCTGGGGTTCCCTAATAGCATAAACCACACACAAATAAATAAATCTTGAGCACTAGCTCTCACATTCACATGTCTAAGAGGCATATCTAATAATCTAACATACATACAAACAAATAAACAAACGGTGTGAGTGGCAAGGAGATGATCCAACTCTCGTTCCTGCAAGCAAACTTTAGGATTAAAGGCACTATGTTCCCCTTCTTACCCTACATACAATTCAATGAGATCATTTCAAACAATCAAATGCAGTTCAAACAAAGTTATATCAACAATTCCAAGAAAATAGGGAAATTTAAACTCATGAGTTTTGAAACTCTAAACACATAACAATCACCTAGGTCCGAGCATTATTTGAACCTAGAGCTCTGATACCACCAAATGTAACACCCTATATCTGACCTCGTCGCCAAGCCCGAATATCAGGATGTCACACCATCGTCTCATGTCATATCCAACAAGTAAAAGCTCATTCCAACAAAACATCCATAAGTTTACTATTCTCATCAGTCTTAAGTTAATCATACTAGCTAGTTATCATTATCACGAGCTAAACTTGCATTAAATAGTCTTATAAACATATTAAAACATGCATAAGATTCATTCAGCAAAATTCTCAAACTAGGTCCGTAGGTATTGATACTGACACTAAGGTATCGATGTTTTCTTTAAGTACCACCTGGAAAAATGACACCAAACTTACATTCTGTTTCTCGACTAAATCTCAAAGTCTCAAAAATTATCGATACATGTCATGAAGTATCGATAAATTTACCCTGAGTATCGATACTCGAGCAAAAGTATCAATACCAAATCTCTATTCTGATTTTTTGCATGTTTCAAAACATAAAGGTATCGATTTTAAAACTCGATTATTAATACCTCTGCTCTAGATCTTAAAAATGCAGCATACATAAGCAATTAATCATTTCCAGTTTAGTTCCTAAACGTCATGCATCAATTATTTCAACAAATAATCATTCAACAGCCTAATTAACAGTCTATTCTGATTTTCTGCACGTTTCAAAGCACAGAGGTATCGATTTTAAAACTCGATTATCGATACCTCTACTCTAGATCTCAAAAATGCAGCATACATAAGCAATTAATCCTTTCCAGTTTAGTTCCTAAATGTCATGCATTAATTATTTCAACAAATAATCATTCAACAGCCTAATTAACAGTTAAATATCGCAAAATAGTGTTCGAGCAAGTAACATTAATCCATCTCATGTTCATGATCTCAAGCATAATTACATGTAATCCTGATAAACCGAACCAATAACCAACAATATGTCTAGAAATCAATAAGGCTACAATGAGTCTACCACATTGGCCTATCACATTGTCTTTATTCCCCAAACATAAATAAGTATAGAACACCTACTAATAGAATCTAAATAATCGGCTTGGATCACTCCCTTGAAGGCCACACCACTCACACCGACATTACTTATCTGCAATGGTTAAAGAAGGGAGTGGGTGAGTTTAACAAGCTCAGTGAATGCCTAGAACAACTACCATACAAACAATCAAGCATTAATGAAACAACCATATAGCATAGCCTTAACAGTTCTAACTTTAGTGTCATAATATTACTCATGCATTATTATTAGTTATTTTACATGGTAAAATATTCACTTTTAAGCATATATCTAATTACACATATAATCACCTAACATTCAAGCATATATCACAATATTCAACATCTTTATAGATAAATTGCATAATGGTCACATACTCATTTAGGCATACATCACGTTACACATGTATACATTTTAAGATAATTTGGCACTTAAGCTATGAAACATAAAAGTGAACTCTATCATCATTCATTGGATACGCGGATCTCCAACACACCAAACATAGACTTATAAAGTCAAACATGTCCCAAAAGTGAAGTATAAAGATAACACTATCCTTATTTCCCCTCACATATCCCATTGAATGGAGCTTAGCTCACATTCCCTTATCCCTCCAACATATCCCAGGGTCTCAACGCCCAACATCACTGTACATATAGGTGGGTACTTTCAATCCTATGGCATGCCAACTATATCCAATGATTTCAAGATCACAATGCCAGAATATCTAAAGTTAAACACATATATTTTCATCTTTAGCAAAACACTGTCACTAACATTTAACATATACATAACATGTACATATTTGCACTTTCACAACAGTTATCATAACCACATATCACACGTTATAGCATCTCATCTCAATTCACATTTTTACAAGCACATAAGTACTTTGTTCACAAGATAACATAGGTATGAGGAAGCTTACACTTGGAATTTAGAGTATGGGTTTAGGCTACTACTAAATTCTCAAATAATGCATTGAATCATGTCCATAAGTAATTATTTCAAACACTCACCAATTATGCTTTCGTCGAAAAACCGAAAGCTCAAACTAGTTTTTTCTTACTTTTATCTCTACTCGTAGAAGGTCTTATCGAATCTGAAACTTCAACACAATAATTCACACAAAAATGCATTCAATAATCAGCTAAGAACTCACCACAAGAAATAAAGAACATAAGCCTAAGCTATGTTCCCATGTAACCAAAACTTATAACATAACAAACTTTAAATTCGATTATCTCGATCTATACTTAATATTTTCACCTAAAACCAATTTCTTTCATCTTATAATTCATCTGCAACTAATTCTCAATCTTTAAACTTCACTAAAATACTCAATTCATAGTATCAACTTTTTCGACATGTTTTATGGCTATTTTTTGAAAATTCGTTAAAACTCAAGAAATCTTTAATGAAACTTCAAAGTAACTTTAGAAACATTCTAATTATGTTAAAACAAGTTGAAAAAATTTTAGAACCACGTTCTTATTCAAAATCTCAAAATTCACCATTAAAAACCCAATTTTTGACTTTTATTTAAAACATGCGTTTCAATGGATACAAATTCAGTCCAAGGGACTAGATATCAATTAAAACTAATAGAAAGTCGAATGGTTACCTTCAATGGAAGAAAAATGAGCTTTGAAGCAAATCTAAAAAAAACCCACGTTTGGAAAAGATGATGTAAATGATAAAGTTTTTGGGTGATTTTCTTGGTTTTTATAGAGGTTTATCGTTCAAGAGTGATAGAAACCAGAGAGGATTAGGAATTGGAGTTTAAAATTGATTGGAATAGCAATAGAGAACAAGGGATGACAAACATTAGTTTTGAGGGTTGTTTTTTCATGAAATAATTTGGAAAATAGGGGTTTTTAGCTTGAATTTTAAAATCTAGTTAAATTGTTTCATAAAACTCTAAGTTTTGACTCTTTTACAAATCAGTCATTTTTGCAAAATTAAAGGTATTTAGAATTCATATTCAGAAATTGATTTAATTTTCTAAAAACCATAATTGAAAATATTACTGCTACATTATGTCGCAAAATTTTGAACACTCTAAGGCTAAAATTCTTAAAATATCCCTAAAACTCCTAGGCCCTATTTTGTGGTGTGACAAAAATAACCCTAGACTAACCAAAGTTTAACTGGAAAACAATAGCAGAGTTTAAACTAGGAGAGGAAAATCTGGTTGAATTAGGAAACACGTCTTCACGTCGCAATGTCGTATATCCCTCGTTGGGACGTCATTTTTCGCTTCATCGGGATGTCGGCTTTTCCTCCTCGCAACGCCAATTCTTAAATAGGAGGCACACTCCACAAATCTCTACCTTGACTCGTATTTGTTCATACCTCCTTTTTTGAGCCCATTACAGGTCTATCTAAACCTTTGCAGGATACTCATCACGTCTAAACCGGTTATCTTACAGAGTGATCCATTCCCTGTACACACAAATCCACATTCAACTTAACTAACATTTGGAGAACTTAATAAGACAATCTACCTTAATGTGACATTTCTTCTTGCAGTAGTTGCATACCTGGTCTCGATTCCTCGACCTCAAATCAGTTCAGCTTCAAGCAACAAATGCTGAGGGTTTCCAACTTAAACTACTACACAAACCAAACTTATTATCAAGTTTGCCTTTACTCAATAAGTTTCTATTCACTTCCTCAAATAAGAGTTTATCTCTACCATAAATCAGGGTTTCCCTGAAAAACTTATATGAAAAGGGAAAATAGCACAATAGTAGCATAGCTTGATCTTCATCGTCAATCCGAGCCTCGACGTTCTTAAAATCATTCAATAGAGAAACAAACTCAATAATGTGAGCTCTAATGGAGTCATCTTCTCCCATACAAAATGTATATAGATGTTGCTTCAACACCAAACTATTAGCTAGAGACTTTGTCATATATAGGGTTTCTAACTTCCTCCATAAGATTATTGTTGTTTTCTTTGAAAGCACCTCTTGCAACACATCATTCGTGAAGCACAACTAAATTGCAGACAAGGTCTTCTCATCAAGCTCATCCCATTCTAACTTATCTAAATTTTCGTGCTTTTTCCTAGTAACGGCTTTTTTCAGGCCATTCTAAACTAGAACTGTCATCATTTGAACTTGTCATAAACTGAAATTTGTGTAGCCGTTGAACCTCTCAATATCGAACTTTATTGTCATCCTTGAATGTGTCGACTACTAAATCCAAACCAAGCTTTGATACCAGTTTGTTGGGGATCGACTCGTGTAAGAAACGAGAAAAAAAAGTAAAAGTAGAGAAGATCAAACACACAAATATTTGCGTGGGAAATTTTCTCCAAAGAATAGAAAAACAAACCACAGGCAAAGGAGACTTGACTAAATGAACAAAAATTGAAAGAGTACAATATGAAGATAATCTCAACAAACAACCCTAAATTCCAAAAAAATAAAGCACTTTGACTAAAAACTGAAATCCCCTAAACTCACAAAACTCTCTCAATCTCAAATATGATGACTATGATTAATTTAGGTTACAACAACCGATTTTATAGGCTAAATTCATAGGTTAAACACGACTAAAATAACCCTAGACTGATAAGATTTTAACTGGGAGAAGAAAACATGGTTGAATTAGGAAACATATCATCATGTCGCAACGTCATATGTCCCTCGTCGAGACATCGTTTTCTTTTTGTCGAGATGTCGAGTTTTCCTCGTCGCAACATTGATTTGTAAATACAAGGCACACTCCACATAGCTATTTAACTCAACTTTTTGAATTATTAAACTGTTTAAGATATCGAAACTCTTTCTACTCCTCATTTGATTTCTTTCAACATGTACTTGATTTTAATAAAATCTTTAGTTATTCATCACTCATTGATACAATATTCACAACTCTTCAATTGTAGATTTGATGCTTCTTTGAACTTATTTCATTAGAATTCTCTTGCCCCTATTAGAAATTCAAATTAAAACAATAAGCATTTTTTCTTTTGTTTTGTGTATGGCATTTTGGATAATTTTAGTGTAAAAAACTAGAGTTCATGTAGCTGTAAGTAAGCAAATAGATTTTAAAATATCTTATAAAACTTATCATTGTGCTTGTAAGAGATTAGTATGTTAATTTCTAATTGACAACTGTGTTATTATATTGTTTAACTCTGTAAGTAATGGAAAAAAACACTACTAACAAAACTGAACATCAAAGCAAAAACAAATTTTATGTTAATCATTAAATAAAATTTCAGTTTTCAAAGTTTTGGATCAATCATTTTCAATTTGTATCAATCATATATGTTTTCACTTTCATGGATATATTTACAATTTGTATCAATCATTTTCTTATTAAATAAAAAAATTCAATTTTCAATTTTTTTAATATATGATTTAGAACTTTCTGTAATATTTAAATCTTTTGACTCTATTGAAAAATTCTTAATTTTGGTATACCCTTTAGCTACTCCTACTTTTGACTCTCGGCCCAAAATAACTATTACAATTCGTCAAGTTCACTGGCAACCCCAATTCGCCAACCATACTGGCGATCCTTACTTTGCCAAGCCTATTGGCGATCCTTACTTCGCCAAGCCTACTGGCGAACACCAACTTGCCGAACCAACTATCAAACACTAGCTCGCCAGTTCTACTAACGTACACCATCGCGCCAGTCTTGCTAGAGTATACCATATTGCCAAACCTATTGGCGTATACTAGCTCACCAAGCCTTTTGGCGAACTCCAGCTTGCCAGGCCTACTAATGATTACAGTTCGCCAAATCCACTAGCGAACCCTACTTCTCCAAAGCCACTGGCGACCTCTATTAGCCAGCTCAAACTTCTAAGCCCTATTTTGGGATGTTACACTAAGCCTCATTGGCAATAGTATACTTGGATATCCTTTTAAATTCCTATTAATACTCACTACAAAATATTGCATTTAATGCATTAGAATTAGCTCTAGCCATTTTCTCTTTCTTTGTGGTCCATGTAAGTTCAGGCTTTGAGTTTTCACTCCAACTGTCTCAGTTGCAGAAGGCTCCCATACAACAAGAATGGCATGCCAAGATTTTTCATCCATTGATTGATGAATGCTTTTATCCTAATCTTCTAGCAAGCATAGTTGGAAAAATCCAACAATGGGGGACCAAACACAAATGATCCTTCCTTTTCAAGAAAATGTCGACACTAGAAACACCACTTGTTGTGTCAAGTCAAAGCTCAAATACCAATTTGAAAGAATAAATTTGATAGTTGCCAGAATAACAGAGCATTGACAATTGTAAGTGGTACTGTGGAAGTAAAACAATGAACTCAATGCACTTGCTTACACAATTTGATTTCCTACATTTGCTAGGCCTTGCCTAGAGAGATAATCAACTATATTTTAATCTTGTGCAATCATTGATTTAAGTCCTATCGCACCCCAGTATACCAACCTTACTTTTGCACCTAAGATCTAGGTCACTCTCCTCTAAGTTTTCACATTGAAAACTTTTACTTATAAATTCACTCACAATAATTAATTCCTAATGAACAAATTAGGTGCTAAACTCTCAATACAAAACTTGTACAAGTCTCAAGAATATAATAACATTTTGACTTACTAACATACTAGATATATTGCAATCAATCACAGTATCAAAGTAGTAGTTAAAGAAGAATAAGCAACATCCTAATAAGGTTTAGGATAAATCTCAAATCTTCATGGTAAGTTTCCAAGTTATTTGACCCAATCTCTTTAAACTAGTAGATCCAACTGTTTGATCTAATTCAATCCAATCTTTAAGATATATTTCTCCATATTTATTGACCTTCAAATATGGACCAATATATGTCCAAAATATCAGAAAAAATCATGTTCTAAATGTTTTTTTCTAAAAGATTGTCAACTCTAAATAAGGCAAATTTATGTTACTTGTGCAATGCCAAGTGGAGTTGGCATTGCTCGTGGCATTGCTCAAAAAACTATCATCATAATGTCAACTTTAATTGATGTTGAGTTAAATATTTTTCAATTATGTGTTGTGCACAATTAGTTATAATTTTGTTTATAATATTAAATGCTTATATAATATTTGACATATTAATAATTTATTTTATATAAATTTTTAATACATTTGTGCGTTCATGTAACATTTATCATATTTTTCATGTCATGCTTTATTTTAATTATTTTTTGCATGTGCTTGTGTCATGTCTCAAATCATTTAATATTTGTATAATTATATTGTATCAAAAAATTATTTTCTATAATTATTATATTTATTTAACTATAAATTTAAATTCAGTTATAATTTTTAAGATCTAAATTTAATTATTTAATAATTACATTATCGTATCTAACATTTAATAATTCAATATCACATTAAAAACTCTAAGCATTGTGAGCCACATTCTAGTATGTATAGTATTCTTAACCAATGGCCAATTTTGTAATTTCCTTCCCGTTGACAAGAATTTCAGTCGGTTATCACTTTACATGTTCACCCATTATTCCTTATTGCCAAAAACCGGAATTCTCAAAAAAATGTCAAGGATAAAATTGGAAGAGAATTAGTATAAAGCAACAACCCGCTCTTCTGAATTTTATATCGTTAAAGCGAAGCTGCCCTCTTCTTCTGTCGCTCTGAACTTATTGTCTCTATTTGAGGAGCAAGTTTTGAGGTAAATTAATACAAATTATTCCATTTTCAATCCATTTTCTTAGAGTTTTCTCTTTAGTTATTTGGGTTTCCTTCATATCGTGATTAGCGTTTTTGTTGCTTCTTTTTTTTTCGGCTTGAAAAAATGAGCTTTACACAGTTGTTTGTTCTTGATCTGCCTGTCCATTTGACAATATTCAAATTTTCTTTACTTTTTTCGTGTATTAAAATGGGTAGTTTTTGTTTCTGTATGAAAATGTTATTTTGATGGTCAACTAGACACTTGAAATTTTGAATTTCTTCGAGTGGTAGCTCCTTGATCTGAGTCTCTATTCGACAGGATTAAATTATTCTTCCTTTTTACGAGTTCTTTTTTCATGAATTAAAACGATTAGTCCATTTTTTTGAAATGAGTTCCTTTTGATTTTTTAATAAAGCAGATCTGTTTGCCAAGTTGTCTCTTTTCGTTTTCCAGTAAAGTGTGTTAATATTTTGGTTATGAAACATGAACTAGAACTTTGAATCAAGCTAATTTCCAATGGATCTGATTTGAATTGTTTAGATTTCATCAGCTTGGCTTTTGAATTCTGGATCTATCATTTTATTATCTTTTAGTTCATATGTAAGTAACTATGTAATTAGAATAGTTGTCGGTGCTTGGATGCCTTAGATTTGAGGATGTTTTTCTCTATTTTTTTTTTTTGTCTGATATTTGAATACTCCTCTTTGTTTAGGTTGTGGTCTAAAAAACGAAAATGGTGAAGATCTGTTGCATTGGAGCTGGTTATGTTGGTGGGCCTACAATGGCTGTGATTGCACTTAAATGCCCATCTATTGAAGTGGCTGTTGTGGATATCTCTATGCCTCGTATTAATGCATGGAATAGTGACCAGCTTCCAATCTATGAGCCTGGTCTTGATGCTGTTGTGAAGCAGTGTCGTGGAAAGAACCTTTTCTTCAGCACTGATGTAGAAAAACATGTGCGTGAGGCTGATATAGTCTTTGTTTCCGTCAACACTCCGACCAAGACTCGAGGGCTTGGAGCTGGCAAGGCTGCAGATCTTACATATTGGGAAAGTGCTGCTCGAATGATTGCTGATGTATCGAAATCTGATAAGATTGTGGTTGAGAAATCAACAGTCCCTGTCAAAACTGCTGAGGCAATCGAAAAGATTCTCACCCACAATAGCAAGGGAATCAAATTCCAAATTCTTTCAAACCCAGAGTTTCTTGCCGAGGGAACTGCTATTCAAGATCTTTTTAACCCTGACCGTGTTCTCATTGGAGGTCGGGAGACCCCAGAAGGCAACAAAGCTGTCCAAGCATTGAAGGATGTTTACGCTCATTGGGTACCGGAAGACCGAATTCTCACCACTAATCTTTGGTCTGCAGAGCTTTCCAAGCTTGCTGCCAATGCTTTCTTGGCTCAGAGGATCTCTTCTGTAAACGCCATGTCTGCACTTTGTGAGGCGACTGGTGCTGATGTTACACAAGTGTCGTATGCTGTTGGTAAGGATACAAGGATTGGACCCAAATTCTTGAATGCCAGCGTTGGTTTCGGTGGATCCTGTTTCCAAAAGGACATTCTGAATCTAGTTTACATCTGTGAGTGCAATGGCCTTCCTGAGGTAGCTGAGTATTGGAAACAAGTCATTAAAATCAATGACTACCAGAAAAACCGTTTCGTTAACCGCGTTGTGTCATCGATGTTTAACACCGTTTCAAACAAGAAGATTGCTATTTTAGGGTTTGCTTTCAAGAAGGATACTGGTGATACTAGGGAGACCCCAGCCATTGATGTATGCAAGGGGCTATTGGGAGATACAGCTCGGTTGAGCATATTCGATCCACAGGTCACTGTGGACCAGATCCAAAGGGACCTTACCATGAAAAAATTTGACTGGGATCATCCCCTTCACTTGCAGCCCATGAGTCCCACAACTGTGAAGCAAGTCACTTGTGTGTGGGATGCTTATGAAGCTACAAAGGATGCTCATGGAATATGTATTTTAACTGAGTGGGATGAATTCAAGAATCTTGACTTCAAGAGGATATATGACAACATGCAAAAGCCAGCTTTTGTGTTTGATGGCCGGAACATTGTGAACGTGGACCAGCTGAGGGAGATTGGTTTCATAGTGTACTCAATTGGCAAGCCACTTGATGCATGGCTCAAGGACATGCCTGCAGTGGCATAAATGATGCATGCAGAGGTTATCGATGCGCGTCAATGTCGGTTTGATTCTTTACTACCTATCTTTTTGACAAGTTTTATTGTTTCCTTGCTTTCCATTCCCCATGGTAGCCAAGCATTTGAAGGCAGTAAACGGCTCTTGGTTGTGCCACACATTGTATTCAATAATATTTACCATCTACTCTATTGTTTGTTAGAAAACTTGATATTATTTTTGGATTTCATCTAATTTCATATCCAATTTGTCTCTTTATTGAAATAATTTTACTTCTGGCTGCTGGATTTTGCTTTCACACAAATGAGTCGGACAAAATAGCTTCACTAAAAATCTTGTGTTTCATGGTGGAAAAAGTATATTTAAAAACCTTGCTTGTCTGAAAATGCCAATTAAAAATTAGTTTATCTTAAAATTTAAGTTATTAATAATATTTAATTGTTTTTACCTTTAAAACCTTTTAACGGTTACTAACGATTCAATAATTAAATTGTTATTAATCAATAACACTCGTGACCTAATTGAAATATCGTAAATCTAAATAAAGATATAACAATATATATATATATATATATATATATATTGTTGTTTACTTTTACTTTTATCCATCAACTCTGGACATGTTTTAAAAGAAGAAATTGAATCTAACAACTAAGCTCCATGTGGCATAACACTAGAACGTGGGTAGAAGTGATTACAAACAAAATTTATTAAAGCCCCTCTTGATTAAAGACAGACATTTTTTTCAAAAAATAGATGTGCCAATTTGGGTACTTTGGATATGACTTTTATAATTTGATTGGACTACAGAATTGGACGGCTTGGATCCATTTTGGGTCCGTCAATTTGGATTAATTAATTTGTACTTTATTTTGGTTTTGAATTATTATGATTTTCCATCTTTTAAAAAAAAATAATATGCTCTAAATTTTTGGGTTATGGAATTTTTATGTTTAATTATTCAAGTTTAATTTAATACATAGATTATTTTGAATCATATCATTTTTAATTCAAATTGTTTGTAATTTTTACTCATTTTTTCGGTTTTACTATTAACATCCACAATATTTTCATTTCTTAATTTTAAAATAAATTTAATTTAAACTTAATAAATTATTTAATTGATTTAAATTTATTATTAAATTAATGATTAATAGAAACAATTTTTGAAATAAATACAATAAATTTAAACTATAAAAAGTATTTTTTTTGGAATGGATGAAATTAGTTATTATTTATTTTAGACATAAACTTTAATTTAATGTGTAATTTGATATATAAACTTTTATTTTGTGTAATTATATACATGAAACTTTAAGGTAGTTCAAATTAGAGGTGATCATGGACCGGGCCGAGTTTGGGATGAGCCCAACCAAAATTTTAGGCCCATTTCCTAGGCCTGGGCCCGACTTAGTCCAAAAAATGGGCCTAAACTTTTGTCCAAGCTCAATCCGGATAAAAATGTTAAAACTTAGGCCCAACCCAACCCAGCCAGTATTATTTTTTTATATAATTTTTTTAAAAAAATATAATATATCAAAAATACTAAAAATATTAAAATAAATATTTTTCCTACAACTTGAAAATAATTTTTTTTTAAAAATATGTATACTTAAATAACATTAAGATAGGTAAAATGATAGCAAAATAATAAAAGAAAAGAAAAGAAAATAGGAAAAAAGAGAGTAAAAAACAGTAAAAAAATGCAATTTCTTTTTACATATTTGGGCTGGGTCGGGCTGAAAAAGTTTTACCCGAAGCTTGGCCCATTTTCTAAATGGGCCTTATTTTTTTGTCCAAGCCCATTTTTCGAGCCTATCATTTTTATCAAAATCCTCCCACTTTTCATGCGGGCCTTTAAGTCAAGCTAGGCAGCCTGACCCATGAGCATATCTTGTTCAAATGCATATATGAAACTTTAATTCTGATTCAACTACCACTAAACGTAACACCCCTCACTCGTCTCTATCACCGGATTAGGGTTACGGGATGTTACAACACATAACAGAACAAAATCATGCTATATCAATTCAAATTTTCTCTAAACAATAATCATTCATCAATCATATAATCAAAAACATGTTATTCATACATTTTTGGGGTTAAATCGAGCTTATGAAAGCTCTAAAACAATTCAGAACAAAACAAGGACAACAGGGGTCACACGACCTCAGCAGTCATACACATTTAAAGAAATAAATACATCAATTAATTTTTATATTGAATAAATATAATTATTTGTGTATTGAATATATAGACATAAAATGATGCTATACTAATAATTTGTGAGAACTGGATAAGTTCAAATTTAATGTATAAAATTACACAAAACCAAAATTCATGTATAAAATTACACATTAAACCCAAATTTATGTATAATTTTGATATTTATCCTTTAATTTTATTTCATTTTAAACTATCATTTCTGTGAATTACATTTTAATCTTTAATATTTTTATTGTTAATTTCATTTATTCAATTTAAAATTTTGATTTTTTTTTGTTAATAACATTATCTAATTTTAAAATTATGGATAAGCAAAATTCAATTAAATTTTTAGGATTTAAAAAATGTAAAATGTAAAACAAAATAATTAGAAATCTTGCTAGGATTTTTAACTTAATTAAAACCAGAATTTTATTTTTAAAAAATATGTCAAATATAATCAAAATAAAAAGATTTTTAAATTTCAAAATATATCAATTTTTAAAATTTTGTATTGCATTTTAATAATTTCTCTATATTTATTAATTTTATTTGTAAATAAAGAGATAATATTTATTATTTTATTAAGTGTTTATTGTACAATTTCCTATCGAGATCATGCTAAAATTGCATATGTTTATGACAATACAAATGACCATTGCAATTTACAAGTAATAAATTAAAAAAAATTCATAATTTAAGTTGTAAATATTATTTTTATTTTAGGTTAAATATAAAATTAGTATTTGAACTTGTTCACTTCTCTCAGATTGGTATTTATAGTTTTTTTTGTCTCAGATTGGTGCTCGAACTTTTTTTCCGTCCACTAGTTTGGTACCTGAGGCTAATGCCGTTTCAGTTTTGCTGAAGTGGCAACGCTAACCAATTACGCGCCACCATGTATCATAATCTGGGAAACCCATTTGACTCGCTTTTTTTATTTTAATTTTTTTCCTTTAAAGTTATATTTCATTAATTTTTCCATCATTTTTCACCATATTCTTCAACATTTCTTTTTCTTTCATTTTCTCTCTGCATCGTCTTGTCTTGCATTTTCTTTTCTTTTGTTTCTTCAACAGTTTTCAACATCTTGTATCTTGCATCTCTTTCTTTTTTCCAGCTTTGGTTTTCTCTGAATTTCCCCCTCTTTCATTCTCGTGTTTTCTTTCCTTTTCTTCTTTTTCCATCTCCTTCACATCTCCACCATGTCTTCTTCTATGAATAGAAAATCAAGTGTGCAGAGAATTGTTGTGTACTGCCATTGCAGTTTAAAGGCACCCGACTAATACTCCAAAGAACAAATGGAGACAATTCTTTGGGTGTTTGAAGTTCAAAAAGGTAAATTAGGGTTTAGGGTTTTGATCTGTCATTGCAAGTTGCAAAGAAGTGTTGTATATAGCCATTTATTAATATTCTGTTTGTTTTTTGTTGTATGTGTAAAATGAAGACCGAGGGATGTGATTTTGGGTTGAAGGTGACAATGAGGGAACGGACTCAATTGTAATAGAAGAAGGATGCAGAATCAATGAAATAATGCTAGAAAATAAGATGTTATTGACAGAGAATAGGAGATTAAGACTTGAGAACGATGAGTTCAATATTGACGAAATACGAAGAATGCGATCGAAGGTAACTCGTTTGGAAGAGAAGATAAAATTGTATAAGGATAAAATGTCTAGGAACAACAAATTAATAGTCGCTTATAAGTTGTTGTTAATTGTATCATGAATGACTTTTTTGGTTATCTTGCTACTGGATGGTGAAATGTTGTTCATGTATTTCCATTAGTTGTTAAGAATGACTGAATTGAATGGAATGGAAAATATTTTTTTTCGTCCATAAATTGAACCATCCATTACAAAAAAAATTAAACAATAAATCAAAATTCAAACATCAATAAAGTGTCCATCAAAATACAACCATCAATTAAACCATCCATCATCAAAATACATCCAACAAAATAAAACCATCCATCGTAATTAAACATGGATTAACATCAACTATCTCCATGGCTTACGATTTGGGTAGGTCTTTGGACTTAGCCTTTTTCGTGTTCCTACTTTCCTAAGTCCCACCAGCAGTTTCCTTGTCCTTTCTTTTATTGGTGCACTTGTTTGGGGCAGTCATCATGGTTTCCCCTCTCATACCAGGCTACAATACAAAAAAAACATAATTAAAAAACATGTCATCAAAATAAAATAAACAGTTTAGAGGTTGGCTACTTACAATCAAAATTTACATCCTTGTCCTCTCATTGGTGTATAACCCAATCCTTTGCATAACTTGTTTTCCCTACTACGAAGTCTTGTAAGTATTTTTTGTGTTGAAGAGGTTGGCATGATGTCTAACAACCCTAACTCGTCTCTGTCATTGGATTAGGATTACTGGCATTACATTACAATTCAGAACATTTAAACTCAAATAGGAACAATTACACAAATTATATTATAGCATTCAATAACTCACATGAATCAATGTAAGAATACATTTATGAACCTTAGATAAAGCCTACGAGGCCCTAATAACAATTTGAAACCAATCAGGGATCATTTTGAAACAAATAAAAAATCTAGAAAAATTGGAAAACAGGGGTCACACAGCCGTATGGTTAGGCTGTGTGACACAGTCTAGACTGTGCAAGTACTCGAAGTATGGACACACGACTGTGTCCTAGCCTGTGTGTCCACCCATGTGAGTACTCTAAATAGGGTCACACAGTCGTGTCATAGGCCGTGTGTATATTCAAATTATTAACATACAGCCGTGTCGGAGGCCGTGTGTCAGTCTGTGTCAAATTATGTGTGCATTCAATGTTGGGTCACACGGTCGTGTCATAGACCGTGTGCCAAACCATGTAACATACAGACTTGAGACACACGGTTGTGTCATGGGTTGTGTCTCAGACAGTGTGAAACCTGCACTTAAAACAATAATGACACACGCCTGTGGGGGGTAACCATGTGTGGCACACGACCGTGTGACAGCCCATGCCTCAGGTCGTGTGCTACCTAGATTGCCCCTAAAACAAGCCATTTTCTACCCATTTGCTTATGTGCCATGTTATACAATAAACACATGTTTCCAAGCCTTCAAAACACATTCAAATACACTAAAAACATTCCAAAACAAGCAACCTATGTGCCTAACCAATGTGTCCTCATTGACACCACAATTTAATAAATAAATGCATCCACAAAACATTCCACAACAATTTGCATTCAAGTTATAAGCTCATACAAAAGAATACATGCCATACTTATCATTTCATTTTGACCATTCACAACCAATAAACCATTTCTCAATTACTTTCAAGAATTTATACCAACTAACCAAAACATAGTTATATGCATATTTCATAACTAAAACAAAAAAACATATTCATATTTACTAAAGTCCATCTGAAGACAAACATCACTTAAGTTTAACAAGCTATACAAGAAACAAGTAACCAACATAATTATAAGCCACCTATTACATGTCATATAATCCAAAGATGAACATTCACAAACTACCAAAAGATTTCTAGATAGTGTGATTCTTTGAGTCAACCCAATCACTCGTTTCCTCAAAACGTATCTACAAGGAAATAAGAGAAAAGATACAAGTAAGCTTAATTAAGTCTAGTAAGTTCAATGATTAAAAACAATAAACTTACGGAATTAACATATCCATTACATAATACAGATAATAAGTTAAAATCCTATCAATCACAATCAAATCACAGGTGAGCTTTATGTTTAAATGCAATTGATACAATCCAATCAAGTACATTATACCATTGAAAACATGACCAATAAACGTTATTATAGATTCAGATACACGGTTAACCATCCAAAACACACCAAATCTCTCAAATGATCTAACCATCTGAGAACACATCTGGGCACCAAGTGCCAAGCCTGCAAGCTAACATCCTTCCTAAGCACACCTCGACACTGAGTGCCAAGCCCGAAGGCTTTACATTTGCCCCTAGAAACACACTTGAATCACTGTAATATAACACGATAGTTCACAACAAATGTTAAACTTCGGTATATTTAGTAAATAAGAATACATCAGAATCATCATTTCAACACCAACCAATCCAGTACAGCATGCGATATAACTTATTACCATGTCAATTTATCCTATCCTATGTTCATCAGCTCAATTATTTATCGAATAACAACACTTAATATAATCAATTTATCGAATCAATCCACTTAAATACAATTCAAAATTTTCAAGACATTTACCAATATGAATTCAGAAATAATAAAATATCTAAATTATACAAAAATTAAACTGTACAAACTTACCAGGGCTAAACTGCAGAAACAACAAAAGTTCAGAGACTAATCAACAACCTTCCCTTTTCCACGATTATCAACATGCTCTTGATATATAATATATTTTATTTCATTTATTAGCCTCAATTTCATATTATATTCAATTTGACACATATAATTTCTTATTTACAATTTTTACACATTTTTCCCAAGCTTTTACATTTTACTCAATTTGATCCGTAATACCAAAACAAGTTTATTTCACAATTTAAACCTTAAACTCCTTATGTCAAGCCTTTAATTATAAATTAATTTCCCTTAAATTTTGAAACTTTCAAATAAAACACTTCAAAATTTTACAAATTTCTACTTAAGTCCTTAAACTTAAAACTAAACTAAACTACTTTACAAACTAGCTCAAAACCACTATCAAGCTTCCAAATAAATTATTTACAATTCAAAAGCTTCAAGATCATTAACGATAAAATTTTTAAACTATCACAAATTCACAAAATAGTGATGGTCACTAAACTAACTATAATTACGACAAAGGTAGGCGCACCTATTAAACAATAGTATAACTATGGTGAGTAGGGAATATCGTATCCATGAGGACTAAAAGTACTAGTAATTACTGTTTTTCTATTATTTAGCCGATAAATTGAAGTGATTGTTTTTAATCTAAAACTACTAATCTAATTTAACTACAATGCAACAGAGAATGAAATGGGAAAATAATCGAAGATAACCAAAGAGAAAGACAATACCCAAGAAAGAATCCACCTAAACTTCACCTATTATTTTGAATCTGAATTAAACGATTTATTCACTTGTGTCTTGATCGTAGAAATCCCTAAATTATATTAATATCTCTTTCGAAAGTAAGAACAATTGACTCAAGGTTGATTAGTTGAAATCTTTTTCTAAGTAAAACCCCTAACGTCGTATTAACTCGATCTATGGATTTCCTCTATTAGATTTGACTCTAATCCGATATATTTATGTCGTCCTATTTATAGGATTGCATGCAACTCAACTCAATTATGCTAGATCTACTCTTAAGTAGGGACTTTTGCTCCACTGGAATAAACACATTAAACATGAATTAATATCCTAAAATTATTAAAACACGAAATAAGCATACATAATTGAGAACAAGAATCAAGTATTTATCATGTAAATCAGAAATCAAATAATAAGATTCATCATATGTTTTATCTTCCCTAGGTATCTAGGGAATTTAGTTCATAATCTGAAATGAAAACATCTGATAACAACATCATTAATATTAAACTAATATCATTTTATGATATAAAATCTAATAACAACATCATAGCCAGCCACTCACTTTAAAAATGGCTTAATTGCTATATTAAACCTTTTTATTTCACTAAAATATACTATTAACTCCAACTCACTAATAATAATTAACTTTTGCACTTTTTACAATTTAATCTTTTTTCTTTAATTAACTAACTAAACGATAAAATTTCTTAACCAAAATTTAATACGACATTGATGAATTAATAAATATTAAATAATTAATGTTTATAGACTAACATGTTGGAATTGTGGTCCCGAAACCACTGTTTCTGACACCACTGAAAAATAAGCTATTACATAGTGGGATAAGTTATTGTGTTGAAGGAGCTAGTGGTGATGATGTAGATGTTTCAAATGCAACATTTTGAAGAGCTAGTGGAGTAGGACCAGAAGGAGTTGGTGGAGCAAGAGCTATTGGAGGATCTCCAGCTGGTGGAGTTGTACTTTACAAATTAAACATGTTAGTAGTTCTTTAATTAAACATGTTTTGTGTTAAAATTCTTAGGACAGAGTTACACTTACAGTAGATAAATTCTGACAGCTTTTGGATTGTGTCCAACCATGGAACACTTGTGGCACTTTATCTTCCTCCTTTTTCTAGACAGTTTACTCCCACTTATCTCTCCCTCTTCTCTGACTTTGTTTCTTTTTTTTTGTCTCCTGGCCATTTTCCTTGGAATGGGAGGGTCAATTGGTCTCAGATTGGTTTTCAACCAGAATATCTCACTTGGGACAGCAAGCAATACAAAGCTATACAATTTTTCATAAACATGTTTTTTAAACCCCTTATAAACAAAATTAGAAATATCAACTTCTTTCCACAAAATTACTACAACAGCATGTGGACATGAGATGCCAGTGAAATCCCATCTCTTACAACTACATGACCACTGAAATAAGTCAACAAGTGCAACATCACCAAAGTATGCCACTTCGAACCCTTCTGCTCCATTCCATTTAACATGACTGTATGAACTCGTTTGGATACTTTTATGTAACTTCTCACATATCTTAGGACAAAATTGATTATTCCAATTTTTAGTTTTGGCCAAATTTTTTACAATCCTACCCATAACATACTGTTTAATTTTTTCTAACATGGAAATTATAGACATTGGCCTAGCTTCTAAAATTGCTACATTAAATGACTTGGCAAAATTGTTGTCACTTGCATCATGTATAGACCTACAAAAGAACAGGCCTTTAACCATTGCTCAAGGTTAGTCCTAAGTAGACTTGTCTTGGCACTATGTTTGATATGATCAATCTTTTTGATATGCTCTTCAAAGTCAGCAATTATGTAGGATTTGCAGGCTCCCCAAAATGCTTGTTGTTGGTCTCCTCTGGGATTTTCTTTCCACCAGTTGGCCTATAGATGCCTTGCACAGACTCTATGCTCAACCATTGGCTACAACTCAGAAATCTCTTCCATCAATCCCTAAATGCAAACAAAAACAATAATATTAGATGGTTGGTTTAATAAAGTAAGCATAATATCAAAGAATTATTTAAGTAAACATACCTTCTGTTTGTCAGTCATAAAAGTGAATCTAGAGCCATCACCAATTACTAAATCTAAAATAAGATTATTAAGAAACCATCTCCATATTTCTTTGCTTTCATTAGCCATAAATGCCCATGAAATAGGGTATATTTGGTCATTACCATCTCTCCCCACATCACACAGAAGTTTCCCCTTGAATCTCCCCTTCAAAAAGCATCTATCCAGACAAATAAAAGGTCTAAAACACACCAAAAACCCTTTTCTCAGAGCACTAAGCCCTACATAAAATCTCCTAAACTTGGGAACTTCAATAGGGGTTGGTCTTTCTAGCATCACCTTTATATTGCCATCTGGAACTGCCTTTTTAAGTGCATTTGCATAGTACCATAGTCTGTTAAACTCATAACAAACCCTTTCATTCATATTTCCTAGCTTTGCTGCTTGTACCCCTACTCAAATTAACTTTGAATTCTTCCTTGGCTAGTTTCTGCATCTCAGTTAACTTCAGCTCTGGAATCACTCTAATCTTACTTAAGAAATGCTCCCCAACAAACTTGTAAGATGCCATTTTTTTTCTTAAAAGTAATAGAGCACTCGTGGGTTTCCATGAAGGTTTTTATCTTGTAAAACCCATCACTATTATCTACAGCAGCATATATTCTAAATGGACACCCATCTACTTTACATTTAACCTTAGTCCTAACCTTTTCATTCCTAAGATACACAATATCAAACCTTTTTTTTACTACATACTTTGCTAATGAAGTTTTAAATTCTTCTGGTCTCCTAAACACCATACCAAGCTCCAAATGTGGTATTGGGTTATTAGGATCGAAACATACATGTCTGTTTCTCTTACAAACTACCTTACCAATTGAATCATTTCCATAAGACCCATGATCCGATGAATCAACGTATTCAGTTCCCCCATTTGATGAATCCTCACCATTTTTCTCTCCCCTTTCACTACTTTCATCTACCTTTGCTCTTTCTCTCTTTTTTTCCTTTATATTTTCTATACCAAGCTTTTATATTTCTCGACTCTTCATCCTCACCCTCATCCTCATCCTTAGATTCTACCCCTTTCACTACCTAATGAGTTGTCAGTATCATTGCCCCACTGCTTTCAGTACTTTCCACACTCTGAACACATGTATCACTACTCCCACTAAAGTCTAGTTCCACATTAGATTCCCCACCTAACTTTATAAATGTTTCCCCAACCCTACCCTTAAGTCTCTCATTACAATGTAATTCTTTATTACAATTTTGTTCCTCAACACCACTATTTACACCCTTTTCTCTATTACTAGGTAACAACATGGTATCATCAATAACATCAAGTGTGTCTACCTCGTGTTCAACATATACATGTATGGACCATCATCTTTGTCTAATATGGTTAATCATTGCTATGAATGATGAATTACCATAGCAAACACACAGTCCCTTACTAAAATCTACCCCACCCTCACAATATACAAAGTTTCTTATAGCTATATACCCACCTTCCACTATTATCTCACACAACATGTAATAACACAAAAAGTCAGGGTTAAAATCCTATTACAACACTTCCCCTCCAACATAAGATGTACATGGGTTTGTAACAAAATTTTTACCCAAATTCATATATGTGTCAAACATTTATCCCAAGACATTATAGTAAGCTAAACATGCACAATATAAACTGTAATATACATACATAATATACATACAAATTCATAACAGTGCTAAACATAACATACATACATAACATACACAATATACATACATGAACATTAATAAATAGTCATACACATAACAGTAATATACCACATAATATACATACATTAAATATGACATACATAATATACAACCATAACAGTAATATAACATATAACAAACATACAAATATACACACATAATATACATAAACATTACATAACATAACATACATACAAATATACAAACATAATAGTAAACATAACATACATACATAATAGTACATAACATACATAATATACATAACAGTTTAAAAACATACCATACATACATAAATAGTAAAGAAACATACATAACAGACATACCTTTCACCCTCAATCTCTTAAAAGCTCGAAGAAAATCCCTGTCGTTCATGAATGCCAACAAAATCAAAAAATAAAAGTCAAATATAATACGAATTAAAAATTAGAAGTCAGATATAATACGTACAAAACAGTCAGTTTGTGAGAATGAGTCCAACCAAAAGGATTTAATTTTTTAAAAAACATAAAAACAAAAACCCCATCAAAGATGAAATAAGCTTTGTATACTAAAAATATGATAATCTTAGTTCGATGATGAAAAATAACCCACAACAATAGAGTGAATGTAACGACCCAATAGTTAGGGGTGTCGGAAAGTGAAGCTCGGGACTCCGTTCTTGTAAAATGAGCTCTAAATATTTTTATTAAATATTTACGAAGTTAATCTTGTAGCGAATTAAATTTCGGATAAGTAATTTTTATGAATTTAGGAGTTGTTAAGGTGTAGGGATCAAATCGCACATGTATTAAAAGTTGAATTATAGGTTTAAGTAAATTAAAGGGACTAGAATAGTAAATATACATTTACTTAGTGATAGTGGATGACATTGGTGATATATGTCATATATATATGTTAACTTAATACATATGTATGTTATAATTAATAAATAGTATAAAATGTATGTATATTATATTATATAATAATAAAATGAAAACAAAATTTAAAAGAAAGAAAGTAGAAATATAAAAGAGAATGGATGCAAATTAAAAAAAATTAAAAGAAAAGAAAAGAAACAAACAGACAAATAAAGAGAGGCTGACGACACCAAGGGCTTCAAACTTTCAAACTTCAATTGGTTAGTTAATTTAGTCTCCTTTCTTGTTATTTTTATGTTTTTGGAATCCCGGTACTCAGAGCTACCTGAACCATGTCAGAATTTTTAGTATTGTTTAGTATTTTAGATGTTGTCATTGTTGAGTAGTTTAAGTATTAGAGATTAATTTGATAGATCTTAAAGTTAGAAGTGAAAAAAAAACTAAATTGTGGAATTAATTGTTGATTTTGAGCAATAGGGACTAAAATGAGAAAAGTTTGAAATTAAATGGTAGAATTGAAAATAGGGAGTTAAATTTAGCCTAGAGTGAAATTAGTATAAAAATTAAAACTTAAATGTGGAAATTAAAATTTGTCTCGGTTTAAGGACTAATTTGAAGAATAAACAAAATATAGTAGAAAAAACTGAAATTCTTGTGAATTGAGTTGTGAATTATTAATAGAGTGTAATTATTTTGTTCCATAGCGAACATCATTCCAGAATCTTCGAATAAGAAGGGGAAACACAAGGTCGATGTCTAGTAACTCAGAATATACGATTAGTATTTCTATAATCCGAAATAATTTACAAATTGTTACATATTGAATTGTTTGCATATGGTAAGTATTTGAGGTGAGAACCTTTGTATTTTGGGCTGAATTGAATAAATTGATGGTTAGAATGAACTAATTGTGAATATTGAACTGATATGTGTATTGTGAAGACGTGATCGCTACCAAATTGAATATATGCCTATATGTGATAATGTATATATATGGGAATGAGACATTGGTTATTTTCAAAAGTGGAATGAAACCCTATTAAGAAGAATATGTGAGTGATTCATATATAGCATCCCTTTCTTTTATCAACGGTTCCACCAATTGATATGTTTCCACAAATAATTGAAATTCAATTTCTTGCTCTGTATCTTCAGTTTTTGGAAACTTATAAAGTTCTTCTGTTAAGCCCCGATCCATGAACCCACAAAATCCTTCAAATTGTATCTGATTCAACCCAGGTATTGTAGACATTTCCCCATTTTCATCCCCGAGCATTTTGAATTTCCCATTTCTAAAAAAAATCCCATTCTTTTTTCATTCTTCATCGAATCTTACGAATCGATCTAATAATGATGGAATTGAATTTCTATTACATTTCTTGAATCACATGAAATTTTATCTAACTCCATATACCATATAATATATGTGGAATGTATGAAATATGAAATGCGTATGAACGGAAGAAGAAAAATTATACTCAAATTTTAATTTATATTTATAACAAACAGATCTGAAAAAGAATTGATAAATGCCATTTAGTCAAGATGGAGTTTTGTTTTTGTATAGAATATAAAAAACAAAAAATTCAATTTCTACCATTATTATGATATTACATATTCCAATCCGATTGAATACCAGAAAAATGAAAGGAAACCCTATTAACTATTTTGGGCTAAGCCGGATATAGATGGCATGCCATAGGATAGGAAGAGTTTAGGGATTTCTTCAACCTCGAGTCGATAAGGCACTGGGTGCAATTTGCTTTGATTTAACCGATGAGACATTGGGTGTCAACTTATATAGCGTTGGGCGCAGCTATTGATTCGGATTTATCTGATGAGGTATTAAGTGCCAAACTAGTATGTTGGTTGGATTCATGTATCTGTTTGAGTTCGAGTTTGAGTCATGTTAATAGGGAAAATAAACGATAAAATCAATGTGCTTAATATTGAAATGTCAATGGTGAAAATGGAAACAAGATGTGAAAAGCATTATTAAATGATGAAATTGGATGTGCATATTGAAACGAAATTGTGAATTGAATATAGATATGAGTCATGGCATTGCATGAGTTGAATCATTAAATGTTATATGAAATGTTAATGTTATGTACTTGAACATGTGGAACCTAGTGAATGTAAATAAATAATAAACAAATTTGCATTATTGATTTGATACATATTTTTATAGCATTACTTGTTACATTTCTTACATTTTAACTACTTATATCAAGTTTAAATTGTTCGGATTATAGAAATACCATTGAGTTTTACTAAGTATGCGGTTTTGTTTTCAATGCGCAGGTTAGGTACCTTCAGCTTATCACTGACTCAACATCCAACCTCAATCCCGAGCTCAAGCGTGGTGATATTTTATTTTGTCATGGCATGTACCTAGGAAGTCTTTGTTTGAGGTTGTTATAATGTGATAATATTTGATTTTTTTTCTAGTGAAATGATGATTTTGTGTAAATATGGTAGTGATTGAGGCTATGTTGGTATAATAGCTTAGCTTAATGTTTTGGTATATGATAGTTTCAAGTTTAGTAAATTAAGTAACTAAGTGTGTAACACCCCTAACCCGTATCCGTCACCGAAACAGGGTTATGGAGTATTATTAGAGTTTTCAGAACATTTACAAATAATTCATGTCAATTACTATTCATTTTTCGAGATTATTCATAACGCCCCTTAAATGGACCCTCGAGGCCCAATATGAGTATTAGAATCGAGTCGGGACTAAATCGGGAACTCAGAGAATTTTTTGCAAAATTTTTAAAATTTTTCGATATAGAGGGCACACACGCCCGTGTGGTCCAAGGACACGCCCGTTCTGCAAGCCGTGTTCGACCCCGTGTAACTCTCTGACTTGTGCTACACAGCCAGCCACATGCTCGTGTGAGTAGGCCGTGTGATCAATTTAATTTTCAAAAATTAGGTGTAGAGTTCACACGGCTAAAACACATGCCCGTGTTCTAGGCCGTGTAGCACACATGGCTAAGACACACACCCGTCTCTCTGCCCGTATGCTCAATTCTGAGTATTCTGTTTCTAAATTTTAAGATGCAGGGGACACACGGTCAAATCACACACCTATGTGCCAAGCTGTGTATCACACACAGTCAAGACACACGACCGTGTGTCTACCCGTGTGGACAAAATAAAGCCATTTCCTAGCTTTATTTCACACCCAAATTTGCCAATAACCTATACCAACACTTACAAGTATATACCAGCCAATCCAATCATTATAACTAAACTAATTTTAACATCTAACATGGTATATCATTACATGCATACATATTTATAATTTTATATTTATTAAGTATATTCATTTAACATAATTTAATCAATCCATAATATATACTCATGATATTACCATAGAATAACCTTATTAGATATATCAAAACATAACCATCACTAGCCATTCCAATGGCTAGATTACAAACAACATTTATAAGCCAACAATGGCCAAGTTACCTATACATGTCATTATACCAAAATGAGTTTACTATTTATACAAAAACAAGTTAGTCGATAGTGTGATGATGCTCCAACCGATCTCCAATCATCGCGAGCTTTCAAGCATTATAAAACAGAGAAAATAAAACATAATAAGCATTATATGCTTAGTAAGTTCGTATAACAGGAATTAAACTTATCAATCTTATTTATTAAATTTAATCATACAATAACATGTTTTCCATTAACTTGGAAAATTACCTAATCACATGCACTAAATCAAACAAGTTAGTTACATAAGTCTCATGTATATCAAATAAGCATAGATGAGCTCATCATGAAACACTTCATCAAATAATTCAATAACATTCAAGGCATATTTCTATTTATCTCATCATTTTTCTCATGTAGAGAGTTTTATCCTTTGAATTATTGAAATATCAATGGATACTCAATTAGTACACTTAAGGTGTACATATCTATAAACCGTCAATTCTTATTCAGGAAGCATACTATCGAGCCAAATGTCAGGATGCTCAAACGAGCCATGTAATCATGTATCAGGACACTTATCCGGGCTAATCAGTAAACTTATAAGAATTTTAATCAGGGAGCTCATAGAGCTTTTCAGGTATCTCCGAAGAGATAATATCAAGGAGCACCGAATAAGGTAACAGGGAGTTCAAGCGAGCTTAATAGGATGCTCATGTAGAGCTACGTTTGTGTCCGCATAAAATGCAAGATCACAACCGATTGAAACATGTATCAAGACGCTCACAAAGAGCTGCGGTAGTGCGCAACACATGCTAAATCACTATCGATCAGGATGCTCACAAGAACTATATAACAGGATACTCGAGAGGCTATATCGGGATTACTCATCCAAGCTAAATCCCTTCTGCAACATATGCAAAATCATATTCATATACGGGAAATCACATGTATCCATCGATTTTCATTATTCAATCAAAACTTAACATTTTACTGACCTTTTTTATTATATGATCATTCATATATTTATAACATTCATATAGTCATATAAACATTTACTTCATTCAAATTAAATATAACATTCAATTCAAACATGTTAATATACATAAATAAGTTACATGAACTTACCTTGATAATAATTCGTACAAGAAAATCTATTAATCCGAAACTTTCTCTTTTCCTCGATCTAGCTTTGAATTTGTTTTATCCGGATCTATATAAATGAATTTAATAATCAATTTCTCACATTTCATATTCTATTGAACTCAATTTACATCCTAGGCAAAATTACCCTTAAACTTTCCATAAATTCCAATTTTATCCCTAGGCTCGGAATATGAAATTCATGCAATTTACTCCTTATTCCAAGCCTAACCAAAATTTCAATATAAAATTTACAGCACATGTAACACCCCTTGCCCGTATCCAGCGTCGAAACAGGGTTTGAGGTGTTACCAGACTTAAACTCAACCAACTATATAAAATCGGGCCATAAAATTTGGATCAATATAAAACTTTTCATTTCACATGCATACTGTCCCTAATATGAACTTTAGAGACCCCAAACATACATTCGAGGTATTTTGGAACCAAACCGAGAACTTAAGAAAACTTGGAAAAATTCATGCTTTAGGGCTCCATACGCCCGTGTGAATATAGGGCACACGCTCGTGTGGCTTGGGACACGCTCGGGTTCCAAACCCGTGTGGCCAGTTGATTTCCAAAATTATTCATAAATCAAGTGCAGACTTCACATGGCCTGGACACACGCCCGTGTCCATGGCCCGTGTCTCTCACACGGCCTCAACACACCCGTGTTCAAAACCCGTGTGTAAGAACCTGGTATTCTCTTTCTGATGTCAGCATACCCAAAATGTCACACGGCCAAAGGTACACGCCCGTGTGCCTACCCGTGTGGGCAAAATAAGGCTATTTTCCAAGCCTATTTGCCGCCCTTACATACGCAACCTACACAATAATATCCAAAACCTATACCAGACTATATCAACAACCAAATCAGCCTCAATAGACCATATCCCATTTAATCACAAGACCTTATACAAAATAAATCAAATATTAGATTAAGCCAACATACTTGGCCAATCAACCATAACACAAGACTCAAAAACTTAAGTCCTATACATGCCATAATCAAAATAGAAGATTTCAACTATACTGAGAGGCTTCAAAATATTAGTGTGACTGGCTTTCTCGATGTGACTGGTAATCCTCGATCTACTTTGATGGCACTATAAGAAAGGAAAGGAAATAGGGTAAGCTTGAGAGCCAAGTAAGTACACATATAGGCAAATAAAGTGTGAATAAATCATATACTAATGATGACATATCATACTTCAAAATAAAAAAAAAGTAAATCACTTAAAGTTCTTTATCCTATTCTTCACTTTGTTCACAACTGCTCGTTACGTCCCATCACATGCTCAGTTCAAATCCTAAACACAGTGTACATACCTTATCGAGGTCTCATTAATTAAGCTTTCGAGTTACCCGTTGAACGCTTGGGATACTTACGAGTACACAATGAGTTTATACCCAAGTGCCTTCTAAGTCTAGCAGTCAAAATTACCATGCACTATGAAATGCTCTCATTTGTGCTACTCACGAGCCTTTTTATTGAGTCAGTGCCCGGACCCCATAGTGTCATCATGTAATGTACCCTCATTGAGCTACTCACGGGTTTGTACATTAGGTTAGCACCCGGACCCACGCTACATATTTCATTCATCTCATGAACTCTGACATTTCTCATGAGTTCAGACCATTCCTATTCTCATGGCAACCCCTTTTTGTATCCCATACTAAATCTAGGATTCAACAGGGTTTCTTATATAACCGGGTAGTGTTTCACTTGCTCACAATTTACTTTATTCTCATAACGCACCATTTACACTATCATGGTAATAGATGGCATTCGATCACATGAATACTATAAGGCAATTACATAAATATATCATTCCATATATTTCAAAATAAACTTTAATAACACATTATTTACATATGTACTTAGCTCGATACAAAATGATGAAAACGAGTTCAATCTTCGTATACTTTGTTATTACCCCGATCAAGACCCGAATCACGTTTCTCTGTATGTATATTAAAAAAATCCATTCATTCTATTAGCTCAACAATCTAAACACTCGACAACACATAATTGGGCAAAATACCCATTTTGCCCTTAGAGTTTCACAAAATGACCATTTTACCCCTAGGTCCGGAAATCGATTTTTATTGAATTTCCTCATATCTTAAGCATAGCTGAATATATTTTATAACTAGAAGCGGCCCAAATTCTCATTATTTCACTCATTTATCATTTATTTTACAACTTATGTAAAATGGTCCTTTTAGGTGTTTTCAAGTTAACACATTTCACAAAAATTATTTCTAACATACCCAAGACTCATATTCTTCCATAAAATTTCAGAAAACACCCTAAATGTTATCATGGAAAAACCTTAAACTCTTAATCATTTTGCAAAATAGACCCCTCATTTGAAAGCTCATGCTTCAAGGATCTCAAAAATGCAAAAAACATCAACAAAGGGTATGGGAATCACTTACTTGAGAGGGCTTAAAGTTGCTGAAATTTTTGAAGCTTTCAAACCCCAACAATGGTTGATTTTTGGTCAAAGAGGAGAAAAATGGATGAAGAAGGTGAATACTAGGCTTTAGGGTATTATTAAAATACATATTATAACATCAACCAACCTAACCCTTTGACCAATTACCCATTCTTGTCTCATGGCCGGCCAAGCTCTTCTAATAGGGTCTAATTGCCCTTTAAAATCCCTCAATTTTGATTCTCTAACAAAATTACACCTTTAGCTATCAATTTAGGACATTTACACTTTATGTGATTCAGTCCTTTTCGCAAATGGGCTCACAAACGTCAAAATTAACTTACCAAAAATGTCATGGACTAATATATTCATGCTAGAACATCAAAATAATAATAAAATAATCTTTTTAACTTCGGATTTGTGGTTTCGAGACCACTATTTTGACTAGGCCCTAAATCAGGCTGTTACATTTCTCCCCTCTTTAGGGATTTTCGTCCTCGAAAATCTTACCAGCAAAAAGGTTTGGGTATTGGCTTTTCATGATTTCTTCAGGTTCTCATGTGGCCTCTTCAACCTCATGTCTCTGCCATAACACTTTCACAAGGGGAACGCTCTTATTTCTTAATTGCTTAATTTCTCGAGCTAGAATCTCAACTAGTTCCTCACCATACGATATATCCGATCTAATCTCCACCTCCGCCAGAGAAATCACATGTGAAGGGTCAGAGTGGTATTGATGTAGCATGGACACATGAAACACATCATGGATCTTTTCCAACTCCGATGGCAAGTTTAACCGATAGGCTACCGGCCCATTTCTCTCAATCTCCTCATAAGGTCCGATAAACACGGACTCAATTTACCCTTATTACCAAATCTGAGAACCTTTTTCCATGGAGATACTTTCAAAAATACTTTATCACTGACTTGAAACTAGATTTCTTTTCGTTTCAAATCTGCGTAGGATTTCTGTCTATCCGAAGTGACCTTTAAGCAATCACGAATCACCTTAACTTTTTCTTCGATCTCCTTGACTAATTTGATCCTGTGAATTTGGTTTTCTCTGAGCTCGATCTAATACAAGGGCGTTCGGCACTTACGCCCATATAACGCTTCATAAGGTGCCATCTTCAAACTCGATTGAAAACTATTGTTATATGCGAACTCTACTAGTAGCAAGTACTTTTCCCAACTGCTCTGGAACTCTAATACACAGCATCGAAGCATGTCTTTCGAAATCTAAATTAGTCTCTTAGACTGGCCATCGGTTTACGGATGGAAAGTCGTACTAAAACTTAAGTTAGTCCCCAAGGTTTCTTGCAACTTCTTCCAAAACCTCAAGGTAAACCTTGGGTCTCTATCCGAAACGATCAACAAGGGTACTCCATGAAGTCTCACAATCTTTGAAATGTACAAGTCAGCTAGCTTGTCAAGTGAAAAATCCATATGTATTGGGATAAAGTGAGCCAACTTAGTCAGTCGATCAACTACGACCCATATAGCATCTTTCTTCCTTGGGGTCAATGGCAATCCCGTTACAAATTCCATAGTCATCTGATACCATTTCCACTCTGGGACCATGATAGGCTGGAGTAAACCCGAAGGTACTTGGTGCTTAGCTTTTACTTGTTGACATATCAGACATTTGGATACGAACTCCGAAATGTCTCTTTTCATCCCCGGCCACCAATACTTTTTCTTCAAATCATTGTACATTTTCGTACTCCCGGGGTGCATTGACAAACAACCACTATGTGCCCCACCTAAAATCTTCCGAATCAACTCAGTATCTTTAGGAACATAAATCCTCTCTCGAAAATTCAAGTAGCCCTCGGAACCAATTCGATAATCTGATTCAACTCCCGATTCACATTGAGTTCTCTTAGCCGACAATTCACTGTCATTCATCTGGGCTTCACGAATTTCTTGAAGAAACGTCGGTCTAGCTTTTAACTCTGCTATAACCGATCCATCCTCGGATAAAACCAACTGGGCATTCATCGCTCTCAAAGCAACCAAGGACTGTCAACTTAATGAGTCGGCGACCACGTTCACTTTTCCCGGGTGGTAGTCGATAATTAATTCATAATCCTTTAACAATTCTAATGATCTTCGCTGTCTCAAATTTAAATCTTTCTGAGTCATCAATTACTTAAGACTTTTGTGATCGATGTATACGTGACATTTTTCCCTGAACACATAATGTCGCCAAATCTTCAGAGCGAATACTATAGCTGCCAACTCTAGATCATGTGTCAGATAGTTCTTCTCGTGAGGTTTCAGCTGTCTCAAGGCATAGGCTACAACCTTGCCTTCTTACATAAGTACACATCCCAACCCGTTTAGAGAAGCATCGCTGAAAATCACAAACTCTTTTCCTGATTCGGGTTGAACTAGTACAGGAAGCTCAGTTAACAACATCTTCAACTTTTTGAAACTCTGCTGGCATAAATCCAACCATTCAAACTTAATATCTTTCTGCAAAAACTTCGTCATGGGTGTAGTAATCATAAGAAAATCTTTTACAAACCGTCTATAATAACCTGCCAAGCCTAAAAAGCTTCTAACTTCGGTCACATTTTTCGGGGGTTTCCATTCAACAATAGCAGAAATCTTGCTGGGATCAACTCTAATGCCATCACTCGAGACAATGTGACCCAAAAAGCCGACTTCTTGAAGCCAAAACTCACTTTTACTAAACTTGGCATACAACTGGTTGTCTTGCAGAGTTTGTAGAACAGTTCTCAGATGTTCAGCATGTTCTTCCTTATTTCTAGAATAGATCAGGATATCATCGATAAATACGACAACCAATTTATCTAAATATGGCCGGAATATCCTATTCATTAAATCCATAAACACGGCAGGGGCATTCGTTAAGCCAAAAAGCATGATGAGGAACTCATAATGGCCATACCGAGTCCTAAAAGCGGTTTTAGGCACATCAGCCTCTTTCACTCGTAGTTAGTAGTAGCCAGATCTCAAGTCTATCTCAAAAAACCATGCTGCTCCCTTCAATTGATCAAACAAGTCGTCAATTCACAGCAACGGGTTTTTGTTCTTGATAGTTCTCTTATTTAACTGTCGGTAATCTATACACAACCTCATAGATCCATCTTTCTTTTTCACAAATAACACCGAAGCACCCCACGGCGAAAAACTCGGTCTTATGAAACCCTTATCGGTTAATTCCAGCAGCTGTAACTTTAGTTCCTTTAGCTCGATTGGGGCCATCCAATACGGAGCAATCAAAATAGGCGCAGTCCCTGGCATTAATTCTATACCAAACTCCACTTCTCGAATTGGAGGTAACCTAGGTAGCTCTTCCAGAAATACATACACATATTCGCATACAACTGATACTGACTCCACTTCCAGTTTAGACTCCTTCGTATTCATTACAAGAGCCAAATAAGCTTCACATCCTTTCCTCAAGTATCTTTGAGCGGACATCGTGGATATTATCATAGGCAACTTCCCTGGCTCATCTGATTCAACCCAAAGGTTTTCACCATTTTCACATTTCAATTTAATGAATTTTTGTCTACAGTTTACCACAGCATCATGGAGTGTCAACCAATCTATACCCAATATGACATCAAACTCGTTGAATGGTAATAACATTAAATCAGCCGGAAAACAATGAACTTTAACTACTAAGGGACATTTCTTGCATACTTTATCGACTAACACATGTTTACCTAATGGGTTTGACACCTTAATCATGAACTCTGTAGACTCAACAGGCATATTCATGCTAAACACTAATTTCATGCACACATACGGATGAGTAGAACCAGGGTCAATTAAAGCAATAACAGTATTATCATGAAGGGAGAATATACCGGTGATCATGTCGGGAGATGATGCATCTTCACGTGCACATATGGCATATGTTCTAGCCAGAGCCCTAACTTCAAATCTTATTGTGGAGTCTCTCGTCATATTCTTACTGTTAGCCCCGGTTCCAACATTCCTCTGGGGTCTTCCTTTCGAATTGGCACCACTTGGCCTTACACCATGAGATTTTTCTTTCTCCTTCATCTCGGGGCAATCCTTGATGAAGTGGTCTTGAGAACCACATCAGAAATAGGATCCGTCATTCATCCTATACTTGCCGAAATGGTTTCTACCACAGTGTTGGCACTTTGGCCTAGAAGATCTGGCATTGCCTACACTGGCCACCGATGTAGCCCGAGACTGAATGTCTAAATCTTGCTTCTTACGATCCCGATATGAGTGTCCAGTTGATGCATGAGAACGAGAGTAGATGTCTCTGGATTTCTTAGACTGAGAGGGAAATAACTTGCTCGCATGCCTCTTCTTTACATATCTAACCTCAGCCTTGGTTTTCTTCTTTTCCTTGATCAACTCCTTGGCTTTACAAGCCTGATCAACTAGCACTACAAACTCTTTCAACTCAAGGACACCCACTGATAGTCTAATATCCTCATTAAGTCCGTCCTTTAACCTTCGACACATCTTTGCCTGGGAGGATATATACTCCTGAACATACTTACTAAGTCTGACGAACTCTCTTTCGTATTCAGTAACCGTCATGCGACCTTGCCTCATTTCAAGGAATTCTTTACGCTTTTGGTCCATGAATCTCTCACTAATGTATTTCTTCTGGAATTCCTCTTGGAAGAATTCCCATGTAACTCTTTCGTGAGGTACCACTAAGACTAACGTCTTCTACCAATGGTATGCTAAGTCCCTCAATAAAGATATTGTGCACTTCAAGCATTTCTCATGAGTGTAAGATAGTTCATTGAATACCCTGACGGTATTTTCAAGCCAGAATTTTGCTCTTTCAGGATCATCGTCTTCACTAGCACGAAACTCTTCAGCTCCCTGCTTCCGTATCCTATCCACCGGAGGTCTATTCCGCCTCTCAAGGTCTACTCCCTGGGATGCTATAGGAACAGGTCGAAAAATAGGTAGGGGTGGAGGGGGTGGAGCATTCGGGTTCGCTCGGACGAACTACTTGTATCACTTATTCATCATGTGGAGAAAGGCCTCTCGAGGCCCTTCTCCTCCTCCATGACTAACTGTGGGAGGTCGATTATCAAATAGCACTGCCCCTTCAGTAGAAGCTGGCACGTTACTTTCTACATCGTGTGCCATGGTTCGCTTGGGATCCATTACTATATGAAAACATAATTTAAAAATGTCAAGAGCCGTCACACTATCACAATTCATCTATGGCATGTATAGTTTGACTCATACATGCTCTACGTTAGTCCAAGAACTGACTAAACCGTAACTCTGATACCACTAAATGTAACACATCTTGCCCGTATCCAGTGCCAAAATAGGGTTTGAGGTGTTATTAGACTTAAACTTAACCAACTATATAAAATCGAGCCGTAAAATTTTGATCAATTTAAAACTTTTTATTTCACATACATACTATCCCTAATACGAACTTTAGAGGCCCCAAACATACATTCAGGGTATTTCGGAACCAAACCCAAAACTTAAGAAAACTCGAAAAAATTCATGCTTTAAGGCTCCACACGCTCGTGTGAATATAGGGCATACGCCCGTGTGGCTTGGGACACGCCCGGGTCCCTAGCCCGTGTGGCCAATTTATTTCCAAAATTTTTCATAAATCAAGTGCAGACTTCACACGGCCTGGACACATGCCCGTGTCCATGGCCCGTGTCTCTCACACGGCCTCAACACGCCCATGTTCAAAGCCCGTGTGCAAGAACCTGGTATTCTTTTTCTGACGTCAGCATACCCAAAATGTCACACGGCCAAATCAGCCCTTGTGGGAAAAATAAGGCTATTTTCCAAGCCTATTTGTCGCCCTTACTTACGCAACCTACACAATAATATCCAAAACCTATACCAAACTATATTAACAACCAAATCAGCCTCAATAGACCATATCTCATTTAATCACAAGACCTTATACAAAATAAATCAAATATTAGATTAAGCCAACATTCTTGGCCAATCAACCATAGCACAAGACTCAAAAACTTAAGTCCTATACATGCCATAATCAAAATAGAAGATTTCAACTATACCGAGAGGCTTCAAAATATTAGTGTGACTGGCTTTCTCGACGTGACTGGTAATCTTCGATCTACTTTGATGGCACTATAAGAAAGGAAAGGAAAGAGGGTAAGCTTGGGAGCCTAGTAAGTACACATATAGGCAAATAAAGTGTGAGTAAATCATATACTAATGATGACATATCATACTTCAAAATAAAAAAAGTAAATCACTTAAAGTTCTTTATCCTATTCTTCACTTTGTTCACAAATGCTCGTTACGTCCCATCACATGCTTAGCTCAAATCCTAAATAGAGTGTAAATACCTTATCGAGGTCTCATTAATTAAGCTTTCGAGTTACCCGTTGAACGCTTGGGATACTTACGAGTACACAAGGAGTTTATACCCAAATGCCTTCTAAGTCTAGCAGTCAAAATTACCATGCACTATGAAATGCTCTCATTTGTGCTACTCACGAGCCTTTTTATTGAGTCAGTGCCCGGACCCCATAGTGTCATCATGTCATATACGCTCATTGAGCTACTCACGGGTTTGTACATTAGGTCAGCACCCAGACCCACGCTACATATTTCATTCATCTCATGAACTCTGACATTTCTCATGAGTTTAGACCAATCCTATTCTCATGGCAACCCCTTTTTGTATCCGATACAAAATCTAGGATTCAACAGGGTTTCTTATATAACCGGGTAGTGTTTCACTTGCTTACAATGTACTTTATTCTCATAACGCACCATTTACACTATCATGGTAATAGATGCCATTCGATCACATGAATACTATAGGGTAATTACATAAATATATCATTCCATATATTTCAAAATAAACTTTAATAACACATTATTTACATATGTACTTACCTCGATACAAAATGATGAAAATGAGTTCAATCTTCGTATATTTTGTTCTTACCCCGATCAAGACCCGAATCACGTTTCTCTAGATCTATATTAACAAGATTCATTCATTCTATTAGCTCAACAATCTAAACACTCGAAAACACATAATTGGGCAAAATACCTATTTCGCCGCTAGAGTTTCACAAAATGACCATTTTACCCCTAGGTCTGGAAATCAATTTTTATCAAATTTCCTCATATCTTAAGCATAGTCGAATAAATTTTATGACTAGAAGCGGCCTAAATTCTCATTATTTCACTCATTTATCATTTATTTTACAACTTATGCAAAATGGTCCTTTTAGGTGTTTTCAAGTTAACACCTTTCACAAAAATTGTTTCTAACATACCCAAGACTCATATTCTACCATAAAATTTCAGAAAACACCCTAAATGTTATCATGGAAAAACCCTAAACTCTTAATCATTTAGCAAAATAGACCCCTCATTTAAAAACTTATGCTTCAAGGGTCTCAAAAATGCAAAAATCATCAACAAAGGGTATGGGAATCACTTACTTGAGAGGGCTTAAAATTTGCTGAAATTTTTGAAGCTTTCAAACCCAACAATGGCTAATTTTCGGTCAAAGATGAGAAAAATGGATGAAGAAGGTGAATACTAGGCTTTAGGGTATTATTAAAATACATATTATGACATCAACCAACCTAACCCTTTGACCAATTACCCATTCTTGTCTCATGGCCGGCCAAGCTCTTCTAATAGGGTCTAAATGCCCTTTAAAATCCCCCAATTTTGATTCTCTAACAAAATAACACCTTTAGCTATCAATTTAGGATTTTTACACTTTATGCTATTTAGTCCTTTTCACAAATGGGCTCACAAACGTCAAAATTAACTTACCAAATTTTTCATGCACTAATATATTCATGCTAAAACATCAAAATAATAATAAAATAATCTTTTTAACCTCAGATTTGTGGTCCCGAGACCATTGTTCTGACTAGGCCGTAAATCGGGCTGTTATAGCACATGTATTCTATAAAATTCAAAATTTTTATTCAATTTTAAAATTTAGTCCCTAAATCATGTTTTCATCAAAATTCACTTTGTAAAAGTTGTTTATCTATCAACAGACTTTCATATTCTACCATAAATTTCAAATTTTTAGCATATTCATCCATGGCATAACTTTTATACTTTGATAACTTTTCAAATTAATCCCTCAAATAGATAGATTAGATTATCTCGATCTCAAAAATATAAAAATTACTAAAATGGGGCTTGAATACTTACCCAATTATGCCAAGAAAGTTTATTTTCTCTTTCCTAGGGTTTCCATGGAATATTTGGAGAAGAAGATGATATAAAATGATTTTTATTTATTATTAATTATTTATCATCCATTATTTTTTCTCTTTTCCAATTTAGTTCTCATTCTTTTTTAATTTTCCATGGATGAATCATCAAAAATATCTACTAAATTTTATTTAATGGTCTAATTACCATATAAGGACCTCAAGTTTTGAATTCCATAGCTATTTGATCCTTCTAGCTACTAGAATCCAACTTTTACATTTTATGCAATTTGGTCCTATCCGTAATTATGCACAAAATCGATAAAATTTTCTTATCAAAATTTTCTTATGACATTCCTATCAAAATACTAACCATGCTAAAATATAAAAATAAATTTTCTTTCCGACTGAGATTTGTGGTCCCGAAACCACTATTCCGATTTCATTGAAAATGGGTTGTTACAACTCTCTCCCCTTAAAAATTTTCGTCCTCGAAAATCTTACCAGTAAAGAAATTTGGATATTGCTTTCTCATGGTATCCTCCCGTTCCCAGGTAGCTTCTTCTATACCATGTTGTTGACAAAGAACTTTTACTAAAGCTACCTTTTTGTTTCTTAATTCTTTTGTTTCACAGGCCAAGATTTTAATCGGTTCTTCACTATATGTCATATCATGTTGAACCTCTATCTCTGACGGAGAAATAATATGTGAAGGATCTGATCGATACAGTCATAACATAGGCACACGAAAAACATTATGAATCTGATCAAGTTCTGGTGGTAAGGCTAACCAGTATGCAACAGGTCTAATGCTTTCTGTGATTTTATATAACCCAATAAATCGTGGACTTAATTTTCCTTTACGGCTAAACCGGAGAACTTTCTTCCAAGGTGATACTTTCAAGAATACCTTGTCACCAACTTGAAATTATATTTCCTTTCGTTTAAGATCAGCATAAGACTTTTGACGATCAAAGGCTGCTTTCAAACTGTCCTGAATTATTTTCACCTTTTCTTTAGTTTCACGGACTAAGTCAACTTCGTGTATCTTTTTCTCACTAAGTTCTGTCCAATGCAATGGTGTTCTACATTTCCAGCCATACAAAGCTTCATACGGTGCCATTTTGATACTGGACTGGTAACTGTTATTGTAAGTGAATTCAACTAAAGACAAATATTTTTCCCAGTTACCTTCAAATTCCAAAATACAACACCGAAACATATCTTCCAAAATTTGTATCACACTTTCAGATTGACCATCTATCTGGGAATGGAATGCAGTGCTGAAATATAACTGTGTACCCAGAGCTTCTTGTAATTTGCTCCAAAATCGAGATGTAATTTGAGGATCTCTATCTGAAATAATAAAGACAGGTACTCCATGCAATCTGACAATCTCAGAAACATATAATTCAACCAATCGGTCCAAGGAAAAATCCATACATACTGGAATAAAGTGTGTAGATTTTGTCAATCGATCAACAATTACCCCAATGGCATCTTTCTTCTTTGGACACAGGGGTAATCCCGATACAAAATCCATGGTAATTCTTTTCCATTTCCATTCTAGTATTGTAACTAGCTATAATAATCCTGAAGGCAACTGATGTTCAGCTTTTACTTGCTGAAATATCAAACATTTTTAGATACATATCCTAAAATATCCCATTTCATACCCAACCACTAGTACATCTTTTTCAGATCATTGTACATTTTATTACTACTAGGTTGAATAGACATAGTACCATTATGAGCTTCATTCAAAATATTCTGTACTAGTTCTGAATTCTTCGGTACACATATTCTGCCTCTAAATAACAAACAACCATCAATCTCGATCTGAAATTCTGAATCAGGAACCAATTCACACTAAATTCGTTTTGCTTGTAACTTACTATCATTTTTCTGAGCTTTAGAAATCTGCTGCAAAAATGTTGGTCTAGCTTTTAACTCAGCTATGATTGAACCATCATTAGATAACATCAATCAAGTATTCATTGCTCACAAAGCAAACAAGGATTTTCTACTCAGAGCATCTCCAACCACATTGGCTTTTCCCAGATGATAGTCAATAACCAAATCATAATCTTTCAATAACTCAAGCCACCTGCACTGTCTCAAATTGAAATATTTCTGTGACATCAAATACTTCAAAATTTTATGATCAGTGAATATATGACATTTTTCACCATACAGATAATGTCATCATATTTTCAATGCAAACACAATTGTTGCTAATTCAAGATCATGTATTGGATAATTTCTTTCATGTGGTTTTAGTTGTCTTGAAGCATGGGCTATTACATTACCTTCTTGCATCAAAACACAGCCTAAACCATTTAACGATACATCACTGTAAATTATAAATTCCTTACCCGATTCAGGCTGAACTAACACAGGTGCTTCTGTCAATAAGGCTTTCAACCTATCAAAAATCTATTGACATTTATCAGACCCCTAATATTTCACATATTTCTGCAAAAAATGAGTCATTGGAGAAGCTATCATTGAAAAACCTTTTACAAACCTCTGATAATATTTGGCAAGTCCTAGAAAACTTCTAACTTCAGACACGTTTTTTGGTGGTTTCCAATTTACAATAGTTGAAATTTTACTCAAATCTATTCGAATACCCTCTGCAGATACAATATGTCCAAGAAAACCAACTTCCCGTAACCAAAATCCACATTTACTAAATTTGGCATACATTTATTTTTCATGCAGTGTTTGCAACACAATTCTCAAATGGTCTGCATGTTCATTTTCATCTCGGGAGTAAACCAGAATATCACCTATAAATACCACTACAAACCTTTCTAAATATGGTCTGGAAATTCTGTTCATCAGATCCATAAACATTGTAGGTGCATTTTTTAATACAAATAGCATCATCAGAAACTCATAATGTCCATACCTGGTTCTAAAAGCTATTTTTGGAACATCTGAATCTTTTACCTGTAGTTGATAATAACCAGAACGAAAATCAATCTTTGAAAATACAGTAGCACCTTTCAACTGGTCAAATAGATCATTAGTTCGAGGCAATGGGTACTTGTTCTTTATTGTAACTTTGTTGAGTTGTCTGTAATCAATGCACAGCCTCAAATATCCATCTTTTTTTCTTTACAAATAGAACCGGTGCACCCCATGGTGAGAAACTAGGTTGAATAAAAACCTCTATCAATCAGTTCTTGCAACTGTGCTTTCAACTCTTTTAATTCAGTAAGAGCCATTCTGTAGTGTGCTATAAATATTAGTGTTGTCCCCAGTAGAAGATCTATAGAGAACTCTACTTCTCTAACCGGTGGTAAACCAGGTAATTCCTCTGGAAATACATCAAGAAATTCACATACAACCGGCACTGACTGAATCTTCAACTCAGATACTTTAGTGTCCAACACATATGCAAAATAAGCACCATAACCCTTTCTAACATATTTCTATGCTAATATTGTTGAAATCACATTAGATAATCCATCTAATTTATCAGATTCAACATAGAGTAACATATATTTATGTTGGCTTAACCAATCCAATACAATATATTTATGTTTACAATTCACCACTACATCATGTTGGCTTAACCAATCCATTCCCAAAATCACATCAAATTCATCAAATGGAAATAACATCAAATTAGCCGAAAAGCAATAACCCTTTACCATCAACAGATAGTTTTTACAGACTTTATCCACCATAACATATTGGCCCAAGGGGTTTGAAACTTTAACCACAAATTCAGTGAATTCAACAGATAAATTTTTAACAAACACTAAATTTGTGCATATGTATGAATGTGTGGAACCAGGATCAATCAAAGCAGTAATATCAATATCAAGTAGAGAAAATGTACCAGTAATAACGTCTGGTGTAGAGGCATCTTCTCTAGCACAAATAGCATATGTCCTTGCCGATGCTCGTGCCTCAGATTTAACTATTGTATCCCTTGTAGTACCTCAGCTACCATTGACATTGCCAAGATAACGAGGTGGTCTGCCTCTTGAAGCGAGATTACTCGACTTTGAAGTATGATCAATATCTTTTTCAATTCTTTCTGGGTAATTCTTGAGAAAATGATCAAGAGAACCACATCGGTAATAGGCTCCACTTCTCAAATTACATTCCCAAAAATGAAACTTGTTACAAAATTTACATTTCAGTTTAGGATTATTGACACTACCAATACTAGTTATAGATGAAGACGAGGATCTCAAGTTAGAGCGTTGAGAGCCTCGCTCTTTTTCAGAATATCCCGTTGATATTGTAAAATGATCATAATACTTCTTTGATTTCTTAGAAGCAGATGATTACAACTTGCTCATAATTCTTTTATCAAAAACCTGAGCTTCTCTTTCAACTTGTTTCTTTTCTTTACTTAATTCTTTAGCTTTATGTGCTCGATCAATTAACACCACAAATTCCCTCAATTCAAGAAATCCAATCAATAGCTTAATGTCTTCATTTAAGCCCTCTTCAAAACGTTTGCACATATCAGCCTCGGTTGGAACCCACTCTCTAGCATACTTACTCAATCGAACAAATTCTCGCTCATACTCAGATACAATCATGTTTCCCTGTTTGAGCTCTAAAAATTCTTTCTTTTTCTAATCTAGAAATATTTGACTAATGTACTTCTTTCTTAATTTAGTCTAGAAGAATTCCCATGTAATATTTTCTCTTGGTACCACAGAAGTTATAGTATTCCACCAATGATAATCTGTGTCTTTCAGTAAAGATACTGCACATTTTAAACATTCAGCTGGTGTACAAAATAATTCATCTAAAACCCAGATGGTATTTTCCAACCAAAACTCAGCCCTTTCTAGATCATCATCTATTGTAGCCTTAAATTCATCTCCCCCATATTTGTAAATTTTATCTACCGGAGGCTTACCAGTTCTAACAGGTTTATCACCTTGCGGTATCTCAGGAACCAGTTGAGGAGCAAGTGGAAGAGACAATAAATGTAACACCTCTAACTCGTGTCCGTCGTCAGAACAGGGTTACGGAGTATTATTAGAGTTTTCAGAACATTTACAAATAATTCATGTCACTACTAATCATTTTTCAATATTATTCATAATGTCCCTTAAATGGACCCTCGAGGCCCAATATGAGTATTAGAATCGAGTTAGGACAAAATCGGGAACTCAGAGAATTTTTTGCCAAATTTTTAAAATTTTCCTAGATGTAGGGCACACAAGCCCGTGTGGCCCTAAAACACGCTCGTGCTGCAGGCCGTGTTCCACCCCGTGTAACTCTCTAACTTGTGCCACACGGCCAGCCAAACGCTCGTGTGAGTAGGCCGTGTGATCAATTTAATTTTCAAAAATTAGGTGCAGTGTTCACACGGCTAAAACACACGCTCATGTTCTAGGCCCTGTAGCACACACGGCTGAGACACACGCCCGTGTCTCTGCCTGTATGCTCAATTCTGAGCATTCTGTTTCTAAATTTTAAGATGCAAGAGACACATGGTCAAATCACATACCAATGTGCTAGGTCGTGTATCACACACGGTCAAGACACACGTCCGTGTGTCTACCTGTGTGGACAAAATAAAGTCATTTCCTAGCTTTATTTCTCACCCAATTTTGTCAATAACCTACACCAACACTTATAAGTATATATTAGCCAATCCAATCATTATAACTAAACTAATTTTAACATTTATTACGGTATATCATTACATGCATACATATTTATAATTTTATATTTATTAAGTATATTCATTTAACATAATTTAATCAATCCATAATATATACTCATGATATTACCATAGAATAACCTTATTAGATATATCAAAACATAACCATCACTAGCCATTCCAATGGCTAGATTACAAACAACATTTATAAGCCAACAATGGCCAAGTTACCTATACATGCCATTATACCAAAATGAGTTTCCTATTTATACCAAAACAAGTTAGTGGATAGTGTGATGATGCTCCAACCAATCTCCAACCATCGTGAGCTTCCGAACACTATAAAACAGAGAAAATAAAACCAAGTAAGCATTCTATGCTTAGTAAGTTCGTATAATAGGAATTAAACTTACCAATCTCATTTATTAAATTTAATCATATAGTAACATGTTTTCCATTAACTTGGAAAATTACCTAATCCCATACACTAAATCAAACAAGCTAGTTACATAAGTCTCATGATCAAATAAGCATAGATGAGCTCATCATGAAACACTTCATTAAATAATTCAAAAACATTCAAGGCATATTTCTATATATCTCATCATTTTTCTCATGTCAAGAGTTTTATCCTTTGAATTATTGAAATATCAATGGATACTCAATTAGTACACTCAAGGTGTACATATCTATAAACCATCAATTCTTATTCAGGGAGCATACTATCAAGCCACATGTCAAGATGCTCAAACAAGCCATGTAATCATGTATCAAGACACTTATCTGGGCTAATCAATAAACTGATGACCGCTAAACTAACTAAAAATTTGACTTAAGGCAAGCGCACCTATCGAACAGTAGTATAGTTATGGTGAGACCGAAAATATCGTATCCACGAGGACTAAAAGTACTAGTAATTACTATCTTTTTATTATCTAGCCTAAGAATTAAAAGATGTTTTTAAACTAAAACTAATTATCTAATTAACTAAGATTGCGATAGAGATTAAAGTTGGAAAATACTTTTGGAAAACCGATGGAGAAGACAATACCCAAGGAAGAATCCACCTAGACTTCACTTATTACCTCTGAATTAGACGATTTATTCACTTGACTTAATCCGTAGAAATCCTTGATTTATGTTAATATCCCTCTCGAGACTAAAAACAACTGACTCTAGGTTGATTAATCGAAATCACTTTCTAATTAAAACCCCTATTGTCGCATTAACTCGATCTATGGACTCCCTTATTAGACTTGACTCTAATCCGACAAATTTACGTAGTCCTATCTCTAGGATTGTATGCAACTTCACTTAATTATGAATGATCTACTCTTAAATAGGGACTTTTGCTCCACTGAATAAGCACATCAAAGCCTGAATTAATATCCTGGAATATTAAAGCAATGGTTAAACTCATAATTAAGAATAAGAACAAGTATTTATTATATAACTCAAATAATAATAAGATCTGTCTTAGGTTTCATCTCCCTTAGGTATTTAGGGAATTTAGTTCATAATTATGGAAAACATCTCAAAAATTGGAAAACAACAAAACATAAAGAAACCCAAAGAACTTCCAGGAAATTGGATGGAAATCTTCAGTCTTGATGTAGATCCTCCTTCTGAGCTGATCCCGATGGCTGTTCTTGAGTATTTTCTGCCTTTTATTCTTCGTACCCCCTTAATCCTCTTCTAGGGTGTTTATATAGACTTTGGAATGCCCAAAATAGCCCAAAATTAGCCTTTTCCGAGTAGAATTAGAATTGGGCTCGATAGGGACACGGCCGTGTGCTACACCCGTGTGTAATTCTGACTTGGTTTAATGTCGACATGGCCATGACACACGAGCGTGTGGTCTACTCGCGTGTCACACACGGGCGTGTAGATAACCCGTGTGGAAGTGCTTAGGCCATGTGAAACACTGAATTAGGCCCAATTTGTCTATTTTTGGCCCGTTTCTCGCTCTTTTTTCTATCCTAAGCCCTTCTTAGTATAAAACATGAAATTAAAGGATTATGAGCATCAAATTCAATGAAACCAAGGAAAAATCATCACTAAATATGCCAAGTATGAGGTAAAAATATGTATAAATTATGGTCTATCAAATATCCCCACACTTAAACATTTGCTTGTCCTCAAGCAAAATCCTCAACTCACAATTAAAATAAATCATTCTCAACTTATAATTCTCATTAAAAATGTTTCGAAGTTATTCTTAAGTAATCATACATTGAGAGTTTAAATAAAAGAACATTAAAGTTTCAAACAATCCAAGTTGAGCATTTTAATCATAAAATCATAGGTATCCCCCTTTATCTAGGTAATCACATTTAATTCCAAATTGACAAGGTTGGCATCCTCACTGATGATTCACTCAAATCACTCAAAGTGTTTAAGGTTCAATAATTAAGCACTCAATAGTCAAACATGAAAAGTTAATAAATTACCAAACTTAGAAAAACAAAGTTAATCATTGAATTACAAACAAGTGTCAGAATTAACACTAACCAAAACTAATGAAGTGAGCTTTTCTCTCAATATAATGACTTTAACTTAACCAAGCTCTTTAGAACAATATGTAATTTGAATGAATATAAATGTACTTTTTTTAAGAATAAGAAAATGTATGGAAAGTACATAATAAGAAATAATTCAACAATTAGAATGAACGAACATAGCTAGGTAACTAATCAAATCAACTCTCGATAAAAAGGAGTCAATGAAAAGGGAGAAATTCTTAACGAATCAAAAAGGGTTAGTTTGTGGGTTGACATTGAGAGGAAAATCAAGAAATGGGTTGACATTGAGGGGAAAATCAAGAAACAATGGTTAAGGTTTAAAGGGGTTCACTAGGGGTCAATTATGTGGGTAGGCTTTTTATGGGATGAATGGGTTAAAACCTAAGTACCTTTATCATTTTAGTATATCAAAACAAAGGTGTGGTCTCGACATGTATAATCAATGCAAGTTCTAGTATATCAAATCAATGTTGACACACTCATAAAAAATCAGTGAGCAAGAAAGATATACGCTCTAAAAGGCTCAAAATCTCACGAAAATTATGGGCATTTGATGTCAATCCTGTAAATTCAAAACTTCAAGATAATACCTCAATATAGGGAAACAACCTAATAATTTTAATTCTCAAAAGTCAACTTATCATGCTTGATCCTCTAATGTCTTAAAGTTTAAACAATCAATGCACAGTTACCTATGATTTAATTCAAAACATATCAATAAAAATCATAAATCAATCAAAATTTACTCTAATAATGATATGAGAAAATTACTTGAGAACAAGATAAAAATTCAGGGATTTTCTGATAATTACATAAATAACCTCCCCACACTTAAGATGTACATTATCCTCAATGTACAAAGATATATAATAGCAATATAAGCATAATATCAAAAGAGAGGGAGAGAAGTGAAACTGCCCTGAATTTGGATGTAATCCTTGGAAGAGCGAAAGCAAGAACTGTAGAGAAAGTCGAATGAAAGGCATGATTCTGAGTTACTAAGAAGAAAATAAACACCACTGTGGAAGAGAATTAAGGGATCACTTGATAATAACCATAAAGATAAACATAGTTCAAAATATAAAATATAAGTCTTCAAAAATAAATATCAGAAAAATAAAATTAAAAAAATAAAAAATAATAATAATAAAATAAATGGACTCAAAGGTCCTCATCATCAGATTCGTGAGCCGGTGGCGTTGGAGAAGCGATATGGAGGTGGTGGCAAATCTGTCGGAGAGTGGCATCGATGCTATCGAATCGCTCGAAACACTACTGTTCAAAGCGAGTAAGTCGCTCAAATATATCTACCAAAGTGGCAGCAGGAAGGCGGTGGCTCGATGGTGGTGGTGGGTGTGGGTCCTCGTGAGGGGGAGGGACATCATCAGTAATGTCCTCTGGCTCATCCTGGTCATCAGAGTGGACGAGTCTATACTGAGGGGGGTCGACTCCACGGTGTCGCTCTATCATCCTCATGTGGATCATACTAGATATTCCTTGAAAAGACATCTGGCCTACTAGTGTGAGTGTCGATGGCATCTCTGGAGCATCGAAGAGGCCGAAGTGTCGAGCGAGGTGAGTCATATAGGGGCCAAGGTAAATAGGGCCCCTCCTATGGCGGTCTGTCTGGTGGCGAAAAGCGAGGGCGATAAAATATGCCAAGTCAAAGACATGACCAGTTGCCATGCTCTATAAGAAGTAAGCATCGATAGTACTAACGATGCTGGTGCTCTCTCTCCTCCCAGTCAAGGTATGAGCCAAGATAGCATGGATGTAGCGTAGTGCTGGAGGAAGAGAAGTTGCCTTTGAGCGACTTGTGTCATAGGGAACAGTACTCACCATAAGGTCGATCCAACAGTAATAGGGCGAGTAGTGTATGTGACGGTAAAGTTGTAAAAAATTCTCGAAAGCCATGAACTCCTCCGTGTAAAGGCCCAAAGCAGTTCTAAACTCTGGTACACTCATGTGCCTTACAAGTCCACCAAGTCTAAAAATGATAGTACCAGCCTCATCATGTGTATTCATCACATGCTGTAGATGGAACGTAGTGCAAAAATCCAAGGTCAGCTCCGAATAGGTGGGCTCAATAATTGCAAAGAACCGATCCCACGGGGTAGTATCGAGATGGAATCAAACAAGGTGAGTAAGTTAGACCTGCTCCAAAACGGCTCAATCAATACAACGGCCCACTCCCAATGGTCGTACTCGAAGAAGCTGGAGGAGAATCGAAGCAGAGGGTGACGAGCTTCAGTTAAGGCGCTCGAGGAGGTTGCGCCAAGACCCTTCCGCTTTTTCGAATCGGGGACGGCAGTTTTCTTACCTCGTGTGTTCTTCATGATGTACCTACAAAAGCAAAAGAATAGATCAATATTGAGGCATCATCAAATATTCAAACACATGCCTAAAGATAGATCCGAAATAGTCAAAATAAACAAATAGTCTTAAAAGGATTTGTACTAATATTTAATAGAGTAAGGACCTGGATAGTAGAAAATTATATGTAGAACGAATGGAATGATAGTAAGCAAGAGAAGCAAAACTAAATAATAGGACTAATAATGCAAAAGAATAAGCAAAATATTATAGCAGAAAGCAATGAAACTAAAAAGAACAGATAGATTCAAAGAATAGTATTGTTAAATGGAAGAAAGAATAGTCACAAGAATCAGAAGACAAAAGAAAAGAATAATAAGACTAGCAAATAGAAAAAGAATGATAAGAAAAAAAATAATAATAATTAAAAAAATTTAAATATGAGAAAGAAAAAAAGATAATCAATTAAGGGGAGACTGACAGTGGTAGTGTTGGGATGGTTACGGTGGTGCGAGACAGCGCTGGAGGGGGCACGAGCGTAGGGAGGGTTTGGATTATGGTTGTGTATCTCAAAGGCAAGGGTTGGGGCTAGGGGTTTCGTGCGGCGAGGTGAACGGGGGGGTTATGGTCAGTCTGTGGGGAGAACGGCGGTGGCTGGTCGGTGTGAAGGTTTAGATGACTGTGGCGGTGATAGTTGAAAGAGAGGAAAAAGGCAAAATAAAAAAAAGAAGAAAAATGAAGGTTAGGGTTAAAAGGGGGACACGTTCATCTGAAGCCCATGTTGGGCCATACGGCTGTGTCACACAACCATGTGGCTCGAGTTTAGCCCATGTCAATCACAAAAATTGAATGACCAATCGTCACATGGCTGTGTCGCACAGCCGTGTCGCACGGCCGTGTTCTTCGTTGTTCGCTTCTCCAACGCTCGTGTGGTATCCCACACGCCTTTGTGTCTGAACACATGGCCGTGTGCCTTACCCGTGTAACTCTCTAACTTGTTTAAAATTTAAAAATTTAGCTCTAGTTTTCACACGGCCTAGGACATGCCCATGTTGCACAGCCGTATGGATCAAATTTAGGGTAGTGTGGCTCGGTACTCGGGGATTTTTAACCCTGTTTTGACATGGCCAAGGACACACTCGTTTGTCCAGGCCATGTGGGTCACTATTCTTGCATAAAAAACACGAAAAATAGCTAAAATAAACTAGTTAGTGGTGTTAGTGCTCGAGTTGCCTCTCGAAAAGTGATTATTTAAAGTCTAAGCTCGACTTACCTCATATTTGCACGGTCATGGTGGTTCGAGGAGTTGAGACTCCTCAACTCTACTATTAATTCTATCAAAATAAGGTTTGAGTCGAGTATTATTTACCTTGAAAGTTTCGATTTCAGTATGTGTTACCTCGACTGTACCATGTGGGAAAGTATTCAGTATTGTGAAGGGAATCGCTCCGTTTGTATTGTGCTTTGAAGTAGCAATTGGAGGGTCATTTTCATCTAGCAGTACTTTGTCCCCGACTTTAAATTGCTTTGTTTCATCCTTACACTCATCATGGCATTGCTTTGATTCTTCACGTACTTTTGGTTTCTCCTTGACATGTGTCTGCCAGTCATCTAGTTCATCAATTTGTAATCTTCGCTCCTCATGACTCATTCTATTTTTGTCACATGGACTAGAATGTGGCTTCATCACGTTCTTCCTAGGGGTTTCTTGAAAAGAAGTTTGAGTCATAACGTTATTCATATCAACAGAACTTAAACAATCATCTCGATTACTAGATATATTAGCAGAATCACGAGCTTGAAGTGTAATCGTGTCATCTCCTACACGGAGTATCAATTCACATGTGCCAACATCTTTGATAGTTCTAGCAATTGCTAAAAATGGCCTTCCTAAAATTAGAGGTACATCACTATCCTCATCCATGTCTAGAACAACAAAGTCAACTGGGAATATAAATTTATCGATTTTGACAAGCACGTCTTCAATAATACCCCTAGGAAATCTAATTGTTCTATCTGCCAATTGAATGCTCATCCTAGTTTGTTTGGGTTTTCAAAGATGGAGTTGTTTAAACATTTTACAAGGCATGACATTAATGCTCGCCCCTAGATCAGCTAATGCATTATTAATATTTAAACTACCAATTAAGCAAGGAATCATAAAACACCCTGGATCTTTCAACTTGTTGGGTAGCTTATTCTGTAGAATGGCTGAGCAAACTGCGTTTAATTCCATGTGCGACACATCATCTAACTTTCGCTTATTAGCCAAGAGCTCCTTTAAAAATTTAACTGCGTTTGGCATCTGCGAAAGAGTTTCAATAAATGGTAAGTTAATATGTAATTTTTTAATAATTTAAGGAATTTACCGAATTGTTCGTCCATATGGTCTTTTCTTGTCACCTTAGGGTATGGTACACGAGGTTTATACTCCTTGCTTATCGATTTCTATGTACCATTGCTTACATCATCCTTACCTTTATCTTCCACATTGTCTTGCCTCAGTTTCAGTTCAGCTTCAACTAACCCTTCATCATTGTGCACAGTAATGGCATGAAGTTGCTCTCTTGGGTTAGTTTCAGTGTTACTTGGTAGGCTACCTTTTGGTCATTCAGAGATCAACTTAGCAAGCTGTCCTCTTTGAGTTTCGAGCCCTTGAATCGACGCTTGTTGATTCTTAAGTGTTGTTTAGGTATTTTGAAAACGAGTTTCTGACACCGAGATGAATTTTGTGAGCATCTCTTCAAGGTTCGATTTCTTCTCTTGTTGGTAAGGTGGTTGTTGAAAACCTGGAGGATGCTGTGGTCTTTGATTTCCTTGACCACCCCACGAGAAATTGGGATGGTTCCTCCAACCTGCATTATAAGTGTTACTATACGGGCTATTTTGAGGTCTAGAATTATTACCCATATAGTGGACTTGTTCCTCCTCGATGCTAGGGTTGAAGGGTGGATAATCTATGTTGTGCACTCCTTCTCCATTTGAATCACACCATATCACTAGATGTACCTGAGTAGAATCATACAAACCATCAATCTTTATATTTAAAAGTTCTACATGGTTAGATAGCATAGTGACCGCGTCGAGGTTGAAAACACCAGTTGCTTTTGTCGGCTTTGTTCTCATGACTTGCCACTGATAGTTATTTAATGACATCTCTTTAATAAATTTGTAAGCTTCTTCAGGTGTTTTGTTGTTTAAAGTTCCACCGGTGGCTGCGTCAATCAATTGCCTTGGGGTTCACACTATTGTAAAAAGTCTAAACCTGCAACCATAGAGGTAACCCATGGTGAGGGCACCTTCTCAAAAGATCCTTGTATCTCTCCCATGCATCATAAAGAGTTTCTAGATCCATCTGCACAAAAGAAGAGATATCATTCCTCAATTTAGCCGTTTTAGCCTGCAGAAAATATTTAAGTAAGAATTTTTCGGTCATTTGTTCCCAAGTGGTGATTGACCCTCGTGGTAACGATTTCAACCATTGTTTAGCCTTATTCCTCAATGAAAAGGGAAATAACCGAAGGTGAATAGCATCGTCAGAAACACCATTAATCTTAAAATTGTCACAAAATTCTAGAAAGTTTGCTAAATGAGTGTTTGGATCCTCGTCCTGCAAACCATCAAACTGAACAAACTGTTGTATCATTTGAATCGTGTTAGGTTTCAGTTCAAAATTATTTGCAGCAACAGCAGGTCTAACTATACTCGATTCAATTCCTGTTAAAGTACGTTTAGCATAATCATACATAGTACGAGGAGTAGGATTCTGATCTACTGGATTTGCGGCAACCATAGGAGGTAGCGAATTATTCTGATTTTTAGCCATCTCCTCGGTTGTAGTATGGATATCGTCCTCTCGCCCTTCCTCTATGTATTGTAGGCTTAACCTTATTTCTCTTCAGTTTCTGCGAGTTGTACTTTCAATTTCGCTATCAAAAAGCAAAGGTACTGATGGGTTTCTTCTAGTCATAAACTATAAAAACCTGCTAGAAGTAAGGAAAAGAAAATTTAGTAATTAAAAAAATAAAAACAAAATTAAGTTGCAATAAAAATAAAAAATGGCTAAAGTAATAAAAATTAAGCGTTCCTAACATCTTAGTCCCCGGCAACGGCGCCAAAAACTTGATGATCGCTAAACTAACTAAAAATTCGACTTAAGGCAAGCGCACCTATCGAATAGTAGTATAGTTATGGTGAGATCGAAAATATAGTATCCATGAGGACTAAAAGTACTAGTAATTACTATCTTTTTATTATCTAGCCTAAGAATTAAAAGATGTTTTTAAACTAAAACTAATTATCTAATTAACTAAGATTGTGACAGAGATTAAAGTTGGAAAATACTTTTGAAAAACCGATGGAGAAGACAATACCCAAGGAAGAATCCACCTAGACTTCACTTATTACCTCTGAATTAGACGATTTATTCACTTGACTTAATCCGTAGAAATCCCTGATTTATGTTAATATCCCTCACGAGACTAAAAACAACTGACTCTAGGTTGATTAATCGAAATCTCTTTCTAATTAAAACCTCTATTGTCGTATTAACTCGATCTATGGATTCCCTTATTAGATTTGACTCTAATCCGGCAAATTTATGTAGTCCTATCTCTAAGATTGTATGCAACTCCACTTAATTATGAATGATCTACTCTTAAACAGAGACTTTTGCTCCACTGAATAAGCACATCAAAACCTGAATTAATATCCTGGAATATTAAAGCAATGGTTAAACTCATAATTAAGAATAAGAACAAGTATTTATCATATAACTCAAATAATAATAAGATCTGTCTTAGGTTTCATCTCCCTTAGGTATTTAGGGAATTTAGTTCATAATTATGGAAAAAATCTCAAAAATTGGAAAACAACAAAACATAAAGAAACCCAAAGAACTTCTAGAAAATTGGATGGAAATCTTTAGTCTTGATGTAGGTCCTCCTTCTGAGCTGATCCCGATGGCTGTTCTTGAGTATTTTTTGCCTTCTATTCTCTGTCCCCTCTTAATCCTCTTCTAGGGTGTTTATATAGACTTTAGAATGCCCAAAATAGCCCAAAATTAGTCTTTTTCAAGTAGAATTAGAATTGGGCTCGACAGGGACACAGCCGTGTGCTACGCCTGTATGAAGGTGCTCAGGCAGTGTGTAATCCTGACTCGGTTTAATGTCGACATAGCCATGACACACGGGCATGTGGATAACCCGTATGGAAGTGCTTAGGCCGTGTGAAACACTGAATTAGGCCCAATTTGTCTATTTTTGGCCCGTTTCTCGCTCTTTTTTCTATCCTAAGCCCTCCTGAATATAAAACATGAAATTAAAAGATTAGGAGCATCAAATTCAATAAAACCAAGGAAAAATCATCACTAAATATGCCAAATATGGGGTAAAATATGTATAAATTATGGTCTATCATAAACTCATAAGAGTTTTAATCAGGGAGCTCATAGAGCTTTTCAAATATCTCCAAAGAGATAATATCAAGGAGCACCGAATGAGGTAACAGGGAGTTCAAGAGAGCTTAACAAGATGCTCACGTAGAGCTTTGTTTGTATCCGCATTAAATGCAGGATCACAACCGATTGAAACATGTATCAAGACGCTCACAAAGAGTTGCGGTAGTGCGTAACACATGCTAAATCACTACCGATCAGGATGCTCGCAGGAACTATATAATAGGATGCTCGAGAGGCTATATCGGGATTACTCGTCTGAGCTAAATCCCTTCTGCAACATATGCAGAATCATATTCATATACGGGAAATCACATGTATCCATTGATTTTCATTATTCAATCGGAACTTAACATTTTAATGACCTTTTCTATCATATGATCATTCGTATATTTATAACATTCATATAGTCATATAAACATTTACTTCATTCAAATTAAACATCACATTAAATTCAAACATGTTAATATATATATATAAGTTACACGAACTTACCTCGATAATAATTCGTATAAGAAAATCTATTAATCCGAAACTTTCTCTTTTCCTCGATCTAGCTTTAAATTTGTGTTATCCGGATCTATACAAATGAATTTAATCATCAATTTCTCACATTTCATATTCTATTGAACTCAATTTATATCCTAGGTAAAATTACCATTTTGCCCCTAAACTTTTCATAAATTCCAATTTCATCCCTATGCTCGGAATATGAAATTCAAGCAATTTACTCCTTATTCCAAGCCTAACCAAAATTTCAATATAAAATTTATAGCACATGTATTCTATAAAATTCAAAATTTTTATTCAATTTTACAATTTAGTCCCTAAATCATGTTTTCATCAAAATTCACTTTGTAAAAGTTGTTTATCTATCAATAAAATTTCATATTCTACCATAAATTTCAAATATTCAGCATACGCATCCATGGCATAACTTTTATACTTTGATAACTTTTCAAATTAATCCCCCAAATAGATAGATTAGATTATCTCGATCTTAAAAATATAAAAATTACTAAAAACGAGATTATGCCAAGAAAGTTTGTTTTCTCTTTCCTTGGGTTTCCATGGAATATTTGGGGAAGAAGATGATATAAAATGATTTTTATTTCTTATTAATTATTTATCATCCATTATTTTTTCTCTTTTCCAATTTAGTCCTCATTCTTTTTTAATTTTCTATGGATGAATCATCAAAAATATCTACTAACTTTTATTTAATGGTCTAATTACCATATAAGGACCTCAATTTTTTAATTCCATAGCTATTTGATCCTTCTAGCTACTAGAATCCAACTTTTACATTTTATGCAATTTGGTCCTACCCGTAATTAAGTATAAAATCGATAAAATTTTCTTATCAGAATTTTCTATAAAATCGATAAAATTTTCTTATCAGAATTTTCTTATGACATTCTTATCAAAATACTAACGATGCAAAAATATAAAAATAAATTTTCTTTCATGCTCGTATTTGTGGTTCCAAAACCACTGTTCCGATTTCATTGAAAATGAGTTGTTACAAAGTGTTAGTCTAAATATGGTAAAATTTGGCATGAAGCAAAGATTTGAATAGTTGATTGCCTTACTAGTGTGTTTGATGATATAAAATGTGGTACCAATGATGGTACTTTGATTAGGCACTTAAGATGGTTATTTTTGCATGTTTTAAGTATGTTTAAATGTGTTTTGAATAGGTTAATTGGTTGGTAATTGAGTTGTTTAGTGCGAAAGTAAGTAGAAATTGGTAAACTTGAATTTTAAGGTACATTTAGGTGTACACAACCTGAGACCCAATCCATCACACGGCCGTGTGACACACACGGGCACTCACACGGGCGTGTGCCCCAGTCGTGTAGAAAAATAGTATAAGTGTAGTTTCCACACAACCTGCGACACCACCGTGTGACCTAAGTCAATGAGTTACACGGACAGAGGCACGAGTTGAGACACGGCCGTGTGTCTCAAGTCAGTGAGTTACATGGGCAGAGACATGGGCTGGGACACAGATATATGTTCCAACTTCGAAAGTCACACGGTTTGGGGCATTCCACTCTGCCGTGTGTCCCCTGTTTCTAGGCATTTTGAGATTTCACCCTAAACTTTTAGGTTTGTTTCAAATTATCCCTACCTATTTTTAGACTATTTTTAAGGTATCATAAACTCATATTAAGGACTGTAAGAGTAACTTTTACTCTGAATTGGTATGATATAGCATGATTCGTTATTAAATTGTATAAGACACGATTATGGAAATATTAAATTAGCATACATTGCTCTTATATCATGTGATGTTAATATTTAGCTTGCACCATCGCTTGCGATGAAATTAAATGTTCTGATTGGTTAGTAATGCTTGTGACCTTAATCTGACGATGGAGAGGGGTTAGGGGTGTTACATTTAGTTTGAAATTAAATGTTCTGATTGGTTAGTAATGCCCGTGACCCTAATCTAACGATGGAGAGGGGTTAGGGGTGTTACAGTGAAATACCTATAATCTAAGTTGAAATATCGCAATCTTGATTCGAATACTGTAACAAATAGTTGGGTAATCGAAAGGGACGACTAGGCAATGATGAAACAAGGTTTTTTTTCCAGACTGATGGGTGGGTATCAAAATGGTTTCTGAGATTGTAAAAGGCTTCAAACAAGTTCAAGGTTTTATTTCAAACAAATCGAATTGAAATAGTTTCTCAGATGAACAATCAATGTTAATAACTATTATCTAACTTTTGATCTTCAACAAAAAAAAACCTAATAGTTTTCTTTCAGATGAAGAATCGACAGATTTTTCCCCAAACGATTCAAAGCCCGATGCGACACATGGCGATGCACGATTGGCTAGCGCTGCCAAGTCAGCAAAATTTAAATAGTGTTAGGCTCAAGTACCAAACCAATGGATGGAAAAAAGTTCAAGTACCAATCTGGGACAAAAAAAATAACCATAGGTACCAATTTGGGAGAAGTGGAAAAGTTCAGGTACCAATTTTATATTTAACCCTTTTTTTTAATCGCTTTAGGTTATTTGCTCAGGTTATTTTGAGTTCAAGTTCATTTTCGATTTAATCAAATCAACTTTTTAAGTTTTGGTCAAAATTTACAGGTCTAAATTATGATGATTAGAAGTTCTATCACAAGCATTTATGTGTGAAAATCATATATTTAGCTCATAAGTGTGTTTAAAATAACATATAATAAATAATGAAACCTAAAATTCAAAAATAATAATACATATGAAATATGCACAAAATTAAAATAAAAAATTAGTTTAAATTGTGAGTAAAAGAAAATTTAAATAGATAAATACATTAAATTAAGAATATTAAATGCACTTTAATTTTTTATCGTATTTTCGTCATTTTTCTTGAGTTGGTATCAAGTTGACTTGTGACACTAACCCAATATATAAAATTATCAATATATACAAACAATTTGAGTGAAATTATTTGTGTAATAAGATTGAAATGTATAAAATTACAAAATATAAAGCTTTTGTTGAAGTGATAAAGAAAAGATTTTATTATTGTTGGTGGCAAGGGTTCAAATCTTAATATTTTTAACTTTTTTTAAATTTTTTAACAGGAAAAGACAAAAGCACTATCGTGATAATATAACCTATTTAAAATATGAAAATTTATTTTAGTAGTTTCATTGATTAAGTTTCTGTTGAGTTGACTTGTGACACCAACTCAATCACACTCTTAAATAATTGTATAGATATATAAATAATAACATAAATAATATTTTAAATTTTTAGCATATTAATATAAATGAACACTTTGACTAGCTCATTGAAAGTGACTGTAACACCCCGTACCCGAGACCGTCGCTGGAGTCGAATACGAGGTGTTAACAGACATAATTCATTACTTAAACAGCTCAAACAATTTATTTTTAAAATTTCCTGTCAAACTAGCAATCTGCATCACAGTCGCTTAAAAATTCATATCTCGAGTTCTGAAACTCAAAATCCAATTTCGTAAATTTTCCCTGAAACTAGACTCATATATATATTTACTAATTTTTTTTATAATTTTTGGCTGGGCCAATTAGTACAGTTTATTAGTTAAAGTCTCCCCTGTTTCAGGGTTCGACTGCTCTGACCTCTGTGTATTACGAATCAGATATCTCTCTGTACAGAATTTCAATGACTATGAAGTTTGTTTATATTAAAACTAGACTCAGTAAGAAATCTTTACATATAAAGTATGACTTCTAATTATTTTTATACAATTTATGGTGAATTTCCAAAGTTAGAACAGGGGATCCAGAAATCACTCTAGCCCTGTTTCACAAAAACTCAGATATCTTATAAAATACAAAACCTTTACCTGCTTTGCTTATTCCATATGAAAATAGACACAGTGAGCTTTAATTTCATATATTATTAACTATCAAACCATGTCTCTACAAATTTTTGTGATTTTTCAAAATCACATTATTTCTGATACTTGAATCTGTTTTTAAGTTACTTTCACATTTTTCATAATTTTCATGTGATAGTTACTACTTAATCATACATACTATTAAACATGTATATCATCAGCCATTCTATTAGCTAATCACTAGCAAATATTTACAAATCATTCATTGATCATATCATATCAAAAGAAACCAAGTTCCTATACATGCCATACACAAAACGAAACGTCTAACTATACCAATATAATTTCTTCGATAGTGTGATCGGGTCTCCGATGTTTCCTTCGATCCCCGAGTGGCTTGACAAAAACTATAAGAAAAAGAAAATAAGAGAGTAAGCACTAGGCTTAGTAAGCTTACAAGCAAATAAGTTACAACATTCAACATAATGAATAAATATACATCAAGTCACCTAGCCTCATAAACTTTCTTTACTTCTCATTTTCTACCTTCTTCTTTACTCACTTACCTTCTTTCTTACCTGACCTTTCACTATTCATAAATATAATCTACCATCCCTTTTTGCTGATAATTCACTATGATTTAACATATACAATGACCCGATGAACCACTCGGAATACTAAGGATACTAGGGTCGTTCCTGTCTATCAATATCCTGCCAATGCCATGTCTTCGACATAGACTTACATGAATTATTCCTATCTTCAATGCCATATTTATATATATAATATGGGCTTACATGGCTCATTCCTGTCTCCAAAGCCATATATCTGATATGGACTTACATGGCTCATTTCTATCTTGTCCTGTCAACCCCAATATCCTAATATTCCTAAGGTTAAAACGGGGCTTCCTAATGCTTTTTCTCTGCTACTTCGCCTTTAATTCGACTTTAAATATTCTAAAAAAAAATAAGTATATAAATACTGGAAATTAACAATAATAATGTAAAATATAAGAATATTGCATTTATTTACTGTAAACTTACCTCGATACAAAATGTGACTAAACTTTACAATTTAGTCCTTTACTTTTTCTTTTCCCCGATCTACTCTTGAATTCCATTCTTCTTGATCTATAATAGAAAATTTAACTTATTTAATATTCACATTTATCAAAACAGTCCTTTACTCAAACTTTGGAAAAATTACATTTTTACCCCTAAACTTTTGCATATTTACACTTTTACCCCAAATCTCGTAAATTAAACTTCAACCTATTTTCTTATGTTTTATGACATGCTGATCAATTTTCCCTTCTATGGCAGCATCAAATTCATACTCTAACATGCACTTATGACTATTAGGTATTTTACCGATTAAGCCCTTTTACTCGTTTTTACCTAAAACCGAGTAGCACAAGTTGTCTAACATAATCTAAGACTTCATATTCTATCATAAAACATCAAAATAAACACTTTTCACCTATGGGTATTTTTCCAAATATGAACCCTAACTTAAATTATTGCTAGCATAAGCTTTATCGAGCTACCGGGATCTTAAAAACGTAAAAATCATTAAAAACGGGGCTTGAATGGACTTACAATCGAGCTTGGAAGCTTGAAAAACCCTAGCCATGGTTTCTCCTTGCTATATTCGGCCATGGTGAAGAAGATGAGCAAAATTGGCTTTTAATTTTGTATTTTAATTCATTTTACCCCTAAATGACCAAAATGCCCTTACTACTAAACTTTCCAAAAATTCCATCCATGTCCAATTTTTGTCCATAAACTTAGAAATTGGTAAAATTGCTATTTAATACCTCCTAATTAATATTTCAAAACAATTTCATACTAGAAACTTCTAGAATGCAAGTTTTGCAAATTATTCGATTTAGTCCCTAACTTCAAATTAAGCATTTTATGCATAGAATTTCATCACGAAATTTTCGGACAATCATGTAATCATATCATGAACCTCAAAATAATAATAAAATAAGTTTTTCTACCTCGAATTTGTGGTTTCGTAACCACTGTTCCGTTTAGGCCCTATTTCGGGATGTTATAGTGACCTCCCTTGCTAGTTTCATGTCTAACTATCTCTAATTCTCATTAGGTACCTCATTATGTTACAAGAAAATATTTTTTTCTATTACATATTTTTAGAGTGATAAATAATCGAATTATATTTATTTTAAGGTTAATTTCATACTTCTATTATTTAGATGTTTTTAAGGTCTTATAAGTCATTTTCAACCACTTTCAAAGTCCCTTTACAAAATAAGAACATTCAAACATTATTTGAAGTCATTTCAAAGCTTGAAAATACAAGTTTGGTGTTGTAAGTCTAATATCCCTTACCTAATCCGACGACCATGTGACATGGATAAGTGATGTCATATTGGCACTTTCTTCACTTTTGCACAATTTCTTTTTTAGCAAAAACACCATTTCACTTATTAAAATCTTTTAAAACAATTTTTCATCATTTTGAAAACTTTAGACACATTTTAGAATAATTTTGAATCATTTTCAAGGTATTTAGACATGTTCGAAACATAAAAATGAGGTTCCAGTAGCTCAAACAATTAAAAATACAAGTTTTAAAGGTGTAGTGACCTGAGTCTCGATACTTGAGAGGCAAGTATTGGTACTTGGCCTATAAGTATTGATACTTAGCCCTAAAGTATTTGTACTTGGCCTATCTACTATAGCTTATTGGCTACTGACTTACCAATATCGATACCAAACCCCCAAGTATCGATAAATGGGTGCAAGAGATATGGAAATTAGCTTGAAAACACTTCAAAATCATTCCAAGCACCATCAAATCATACCATTAACTTCTAATTCATTTCAAAACCTTACCAACATACATTAGAGCACAAATCTATATTTGAAAATGCTAAAAGCATTACAAGAAACATCACAAAACTTACAAACTTAATATATAATACACTCAACCGATGTACATGTCATCACAAACTCTTTTAATACAACTAATACAAAACTAAATTCTTTATGCCCTTTAAACCTCGAACAAAAATATAATTATTCAAGACATAACCTCTAACTTCACGGAAAAGGTCTCCTACCTACGCACTTTAAAAAATAATGCATTAAGCTCCAATAGCTTAGTAAGTACACTAAGATTTCCTACTTTACAATCTTTTACACTAATGTTGTGTAACAACCTGTTTTTCAATGGTGTCAGAAATGGTGATTTTAGAATTCTATTTCTAATGTTCGAGTCTATAAATATTAAATATTAATATTTATGAATTTAGGATTAAATTCTATTAAAGTTTGGTCGCTTAATTTTGTCAAATTGATAGTTAATTAAGGTACAAGGACTAAATTATAAAATTTATAAAAGTTTATCGCTATGGATTTTTAAATAATCGAATGACCAATTGAGTAATTGGACCCTCTTTAAAGTGCCAAATAGTGGTGGATGCTATTTTTCATCCACTAACTTTGTTAATTAAGCTTAACATTAGATTAATTAATTATGTTTAGTTAAAAGTTAAACAAGGTATAAAAGCTAAAATGAAATGAAAAATAAACACTTTATGTTCATCTTCATGGAAAAAAGAAGGAAAATAGGGTTTGGAAGCTCAAACTATCAGCCTTTAATTTGGTATGTTTAATTTTGCCATTTCATTGTAATTTTTTTGTTTTTAAGGTCGCGGGAGCTTGATTTAGCTAGCCCATGTACCAATTTGCAAAACTGTTAAAGTTTCTAAAAGATCCCATTGATGAATTCTTGGAGAAATTTGCACTAAATTGTTAGATTTTAAGCTTAGAACTGAAAAAGGACTAGTTTGTAAAGTTTACTTGCTAGTTTTTTAACATAGGGACTAAAGCGTATAAATTTCAAAATTGATGAAAAATTCCTTTAATTATAAATAGTAGAGAGTCTTTGAAGGATGTAATTGAGATCAGTTTCAAAATCGAAGCTCAAATTTGAAAGATATTACAATTTCGATTTTAGGGACTAAATTGAATAAAATGAAAATTTATAGGGGACATTTGAAAAATGAAATTGAATTTATTCATGCATATAATAGGATGATATAAGATGTTTGAAATTGATAAATTAAACTGAATTATTGTATAGATCGCCGAAGATAATCAGGGAAAAGATAAAATTGTTGAATAGTCCTTAAAGATTCCATAATTTGTTGTTTTATCAGTTAAGTTCATATGGAACTTACTGTTTTATTCATGTTTTGATTTAATTGTGTTTGATTAGTTCATTATTTATATAAATGTGAATTGATTTATTTTTAGCATAGAATGGACTAAATTGTAAAGTATGAAATATATGGTGATTACGAATAGGTACAAGGTACTGAATGAAAATGAAATGTTTATGATTGAATGATGTGTTTATGTATATGTATATGTATATGTATATGTATATGTATATGTATATGTATATGTATATGTATATGTATATGCTATTACAGGGATTGAAATGATATGACTACAACAATAATGCCCATGAGAACTTAGTAAAGGATTAGGATATGTATGGCATGCAATTAGAGTCGAATATAAAAGCGATCAGGGATTTACAAGGTTATTTGAGATCCAGCATTTGTTGTAGATTCTTGATTCATATATGTCAGCTTGTTTGAGCAAAAATTTCAACTTGCAAGAGCAACCATGATCGCTATCAGCTTGTGTGAGCACTATAGTCCCGTGTATCCGACTTTAGTTTACTAAGGTTTCCTCAGGTGAGAAAATGGTAACTTAATGGAAATGAAATGGTTGAAAATTGGATATTAATTGAATTTCTTATGCTGCAAATTGTATATGGCTTGAACAGTACATGTTAGAAGTGTAACATCCACGATTTAACTTGGAGTTAGGTACAATGATGGATCGGGTCAAGGATTAGTGCAAAATTCTTGAAATATAATGAATAGGAATTTTGAGTATTAAATTAGGAAGTATTTTGTAATAGATCAGTTTAGACCCTAATCGAAATAGTGGTTTCAAGATCACAAATCTGAGTCAAAAAAATTTTTAATATTATTTTCCGTGCTTATGATATGTGAATTGACATGTGTGAAAATTTCATATGAAAATTTTATCAATTGTGTGCTTAATTTACAAAAAGGACTTAATCGCGTAAAATGTAAAAGATGTGTTCTAATTGTTAAAGTATCAAATTGCCATGTCTTTATATATGTGGAGTCCTTATGATGCAATTATACCATGGTTTAAATGAATGGACATATTTGGATATGTGATAGTGGATTTTAAATGAATTTAGCAAGGCTAAATATGTAATTTGTGTAATAAAGATTAATTAAATCAAAACAAAAGCAAAAATTGATTCATTTTCACATTGCTTTGCCGAAAATCAAAAAGAAAAAGAAAGAACAAGAGCTTTAGGGTTCGGCTATTGATTTTGGTAATTAAGGTTTGTGTTTTGATCCGTTTTTGATAATTTCTACATTTTTGTGATCGTTGCTTTGTGTTTTACCAAGCCCATGTCTCACTTTCTATTTTTGTGGATGATTTCAGTTGATCTATTGACGAAATTGTGAGCTTTGTGATGTTAGTTGTTGGAAAATAAAAGATATGTGTTGGGTTGATATATTTTGTCTTTGAATTTTTTATGAATTTGAGTAAAATGGATTAATTGAGAAAATTGTAAATTGAGGGACTAAAATGTAAAATAAGTGAAATATGTCGACTTGTATGAACTATATGAAAATTAGGCTAGACATGTGTATAAAGAAATTAGGTGTATTTTGTGATTTTATGAAATAGGGACTAAAGTGTCAAAATGTAAAAATATGAGGGCTAATTTGTAAAATGCCCAAAATATGTGTTTTTGGATTGATTTGAATGATTTGGTGAATAAAAAGAGTTAAATTTGAATTTATATAGATCAAGAAACAAAGAAAACGGAATTAGATTAGGAAAAGTCGAAAGTCGTCGAGTAGCTGATTTTGTCTATCCGAATCCATACGAGGTAAGTCGATATACAAATAAATGTGTTTTGAATTGAAATATTACTGTTAATATGTTATTGAACATTGATGTATAATTATATGAGTTGAACATGAGACATCCAAGAAAGTATCGACAAATTTTTGACGTCCGTAAAGCCCTGTACGAACCTTAGGAATAGTTAGGATACTTATGTCATGACATAGGATCCGATATATGTTATAGTGTAAGACCATGTCTGGGACGTTGGCATTGACTTGTGATTTACGTGTAAGACCACGTTTAGGATGTTGGCATCGTACTTGATTTTGTGTAAGACCCTGTCTGGGACAGTGGCATCGATATTTAATTACATGTAAGACCACGTCTGGGACGTTGGCATTGTACGAGTTTTTCGAGTTATTCGCGTATCCTTATGATTCCGAACGGTTCAACGGGCATTCTGAGAAATGAATGATAATATGAAATGTGTATCTGATTCAGGTACATTTAAAGTTGTATATCATATTTGATGTTGAAAGGTAAGTATATGGATCTTTATGATCAAGTGAGTGTATGTGACAAAAGTATAAGAAAATATGCATTATGTGCAAATGAATGAAGAATATGTGAAATGTACTTGAGCTATGTGTTTTGTGATAGCATGTGGTTAAAGATTATATGTATATTATGATGCTTATATGTTTATATTGTTAAGTTTATTTGTATATGGCTTACTAAGCTTTTGAAAGCTTACTTTGTGTGTGTTTGTAATGTTTTATAGATATTGTAACTATCAGGAGCTCGAGGATCATCAAGGATCGTCACCACATTATCGAACTATATTTTGGTACCTTTTGAAAATGTATATTTTGAAGTATGGCATGTATAGGCTAGAGGTAGTTGAATATGTTTTGTGAAGTGTATATTTAGCCATGTGATATGGCTTAGTTATGGTTGAACTTATGATTTGGTTTTAGTATATGATATGTGATGCAATAGTGGTATGTTTGATGTGTTCATGAATAGCCAAAGAAATTGGTCAAATTGGTAAGTTTTTGAATTATGCTTATTTTGAGGAAAGGCAAGATTATGGCATGAGATTGAATGATGGATATGAAGGTTATAAATCATATGTTTTGGTATGTATTTGGCTTATGGAATGATATGATTTGGTATGTATTTCAAGCATGAAATATGTTGATAATGAATTGGTATAAATGGTGCATATTTTGTTTGTGAAATGGTTGAGAATTTGGCATAAAATGATATGGTTTTGATGCTTGTAGGGAGGACCCTTTATGGGTGGCAATTTGGCCTTGCAAATGGCCTATTTTTGCCCACACGGGCAGGGACACGGGCGTGTGTCTCAACCGTGTTGCTCGAGGGCGATTTCAAAATGAGCCTGAGCATACCACACGGTTGCACACACGGGCGTGTGCTAGGCCGTGTGGCCAAGTCAGTTTCGACCATGGGCTAGACACATGGATGTGTGACTGACCGTGTGATCCAAGTTAGTAGCCTCTCTAATTTTCACACGGCATGGCACACAGGCATGTCTTATGGCCGTGTGGACAAGTCAGTATGTATGCCCTGTTTTGACACGGCCTAGACACACGGGCGTGTCCAATGCCGTGCGAGACACACGGTCTGTTCACACGGTCGTGTGACCTGTATAACTTTGAAAAATGTTTAAGTTTTGAAAAAAAATTTGTATGAGCTCAGTTTAGTCCCGACCCCTTTCTAAAGCATGTTTAAGGTCTCGTTGACCTATGTAAGAGACTTTGTAATGATTTTATGATTATGTGCGAATGATGTGTGGGAATTATTTGTGAAATGTTCCGATTTGTTCGGTAAAGCCTTTAGCCCTAGTCCGGTGACAGATACGGGTTAGGGGTGTTACATTTGGTTTGTATCAGAGCTACGATTTAGTCGATTCTAGGACTAACGTAACATATATGAGTCTAGCTATACATGACATATTTAAGAACTGCGATAGTGTGACGAATCCTGACAATAAAAATGTGTTTTTATGTAGCATATGGATCCCGAACGAGCTATAGCTGACGATGTCAAGAGCAATGTGCCTGTTTCCACGCAAGGAACAGCGCCATCCGACTCTAAACCGACTATGAGTAGCCATGATGGAGAGGTTAGAAACGCCTTCTATCGTATGATGAATGATTGGTTCAATGAGTATATTAGAACTAATCCAGCTGTTCAACAACCCTTAATTCCGACTAATCCTCCACAAGTCCCTGCTATGCCACAAGCGAATCTGATTCAGTTAAGCAAGCCACCGGTTGATAAAATTAGAAAATATTGGGCCGAAGAGTTTTGAGCTACCACTAGTGATGATGCTGAGAAAGCTGAGTTCTGGTTAGAGAATACGATATGAGTGTTTGAAGAATTATCATTGACTTCGGACGAATGTTTAAAATGTGTCGTTTCACTTTTGAGAGATACGACGTATCATTGGTGGAAGACTTTGATATCTGTGGCTCTGAGAGAGCGAGTCATCTGGGATTTCTTCCAAGCTGAATTCCAAAAGAAATACATCAGTCAGATATTTATCGACCAAAAATGTAAAGTGTTTCTTGAACTTAAGCAGGGTCGTATGTCTGTTATAGAATACAAGTGAGAATTTGAAAGACTAAGTCAGTATGCTCGAGAATGTGTATCTACTGAGGCAATAATGTGCAAGAGATTCGAGGATGGCTTGAACGAGGATATCCGTTTGTTAGTTAGAATTCTTAAGATCAAAGAATTCGTTGTGCTTGTTGGACGAGCATGTAAAGCCGAAGAACTCAGAAAAGAGAAAAGAAAAGTTGATTCAGAAGCTAGAGAAGTGCGAAAGAGATCATCAAGCAAGCCATTTCAATCTGCATCAAAGAAGTTTCCGAGACGATTATAGCCGTTCAAAGGCTAATGTGGGACATTCGAGTAGAGATCGTGCTAGGTCACATTCGAGTTTCAGAGCTCCAGCTACATTTGTTGCCAGTGTTGGAAATTTTCGATCTGATCGCCCTGAGTGCAAACACTGTGGTAAAAGACATCCTGGCAATTGTAGATTGTATCATTAGGCTTGTTTTAAATGTGGATCGTTAGACCATTTCATCCGTGATTGCCCCGAATTTGTCAAGCAAGAGATTGTGCAAAATCCGAGGCCAAGTGGCAATGTATCTCGTGGTAGATCTCCTAGAAATACAAGAAATGTGAGTTGTAGTCAAAGAGGGACTAAAGACACTGTTGTTCGATCCGAGGCTCACGCAACTGCCAGAGCCTACGCCAATCGAGCTCATGAGGAAGCTTCATCTCCTGATGTTATAACGGGTACTTTCACACTTTATGATACTTCTGTGATTGCTTTGATAGATCCAGGCTCAACACATTCATATATATGCATGAATTTAGTATCTAGTAAGACTTTGCCTGTAAAGTCTACTAAATTCGTAATTAAAGTATCGAACCCCCTAGGCAAATGTGTTTTGGTTGATAAAGTTTGCAAGAATTGTCCCTTAATGATTCGAGACATTTGTTTTTCAGCCGATTTGATGTTATTACCCTTTGATGAGTTTGATATAATTCTGTGTATGGATTGGTTAACTTTGCATGATGCTGTTGTGAATTGCAAACGAAAAACTATTGATTTGAGATACAAGAATGATGAAATAGTTCGAATTGAATCCAGTGATTTGAATGGGTTACCGGCTGTGATTTCATCAATGAAAGCTCTGAGTACTGTGAGAAAAGGTTGTGAAGCTTACTTTGCCTATGTGATTGATTAGAAAGTGTCAGAAAAGAGAGTTGAATCAGTGCCTATTGTCTATGAATTCCCTGATATGTTTCCTAAAGAACTTCCGAGATTACCTCCGATTCGAGAAGTTGAATTTGGCATTGAATTAGTACCGGGAAGTACTCCGATTTTGACAGCTTCGTTTAGAATGGCTCAGACCAAAATAAAAGAATTAAAGTCTCAGTTGCAAGAATTGACCGATAGAGGGCTTGCTAGACTGAGTTTCTCACCTTGGGGTGCTCCTGTTCTGTTTGTGAAAAAGAAAGATGGTACGATGAGAATGTGCATTGATTATCGTCAGTTGAATAAAGTGACAATCAATAATAAATACCCTCTACCTCGAATTGATGATTTGTTTGATCAATTGAAAGGAGCTACCGTGTTTTCAAAGATAGATTTGAGATCAGGCTATTATCAGTTGTGAGTAAAAGACTCAGATATTTTGAAAACTTCATTCAGAACGAGGTACAGCCATTATGAGTTTTTAGTTATGCCTTTCAGATTAACTAATGCACCTGTTATCTTTATGGATTTGATGAACAGAATTTTCAGATCGTATTTAGATCGATTTGTTATCGTATTCATTGATGACATATTGATTTATTCGCGTGATAAATCTGAGCATGCCGAACATCTGAGAATAGTGCTGTAGACCTTGTGAGATAAGTAATTGTATATGAAGTTCAGTAAATGTGAATTCTGGTTACAAGATGTCAGTTTTTTGGGCCATATTGTATCAGCATCAGGTATCTAAGTTGATCTGAGCAAAATTTCAGCTATTTTGGATTGGAAGCCTCCGAGAAATGTTTCTGAAGTCCACAGTTTTTTGGGACTTGCCAGTTATTATAGACGGTTCATAAAATGCTTTTCTATAATTGCAACTCCATTAATGAAACTGCTTCAGAAAGATGTGAAGTTTGAATTGTCTGAAAAGTGTCAGAAAAGCTTTGATCAGTTGAAAGGTCTATTGACTGAAGCTTCAGTGTTAGTACAACCCGAATCAGGTAAAGAATTTGTGATATACAGTGATGCTTTATTGAACGGTTTGGGATGTGTTTTGATGCAGGAAGGCAAAGTCATTGCTTATGCTTCAAGACAGTTAAAGCTACATAAAAAGAATTATCCGACACACGACCTTGAGTTAGCTGCGATTATGTTTGCTTTGAAAATTTGGTGCCACTATCTGTTTGGTGAGAAATGTCACTTATATTCTGATCATAAGAGTTTGAAATATTTGATGACTCAGAAAGATCTGAATCTGTGACAGAGAAGATCGTTAGAATTACTAAAAGACTATGAGCTTGTGATTGATTATCATCCGGGAAAAGCAAATGTTGTTGCTGATGCTTTGAGTCAAAAATCACTGTATGTATTGTGTACGATGAATGCTCATTTGGTTCTGTCTGATGATGGTTCAATTTTAGCCGAATTAAAAGCAAGATCGTTATTCATTCAACAGATTATTGATGCTCAAAAAGTTGATAATGAGATAATAGCAAAATGAGCTCAGTGTGATTTAAATTCTGATTCAGCATTCAAAGTTGATAAAAATAATTGTCTGAGATTCCAAGATCGAATTTGTGTTTCGAGAAATCCAGAATTGATTATGATGATTTTGAATGAAGCTCACAACAGTCATTTATATGTTCATCTGAGTAGTACGAAAATGTATAATGATCTGAAATAGCTTTATTGGTGGCCTGGTATGAAGCATGATATCTCTGAATTTGTTGCGAAATGCTTAATCTGTCAGCAAGTTAAAGCTGAGCATCAAGTGCCTTCTGGTTTGTTACAATCAATTATGATTCCGGAATGGAAATAGGATAGAGTGACGATAGACTTTGTTTCGGGTTTGCCACTATCTCCGAGAAAGAAAGATGCTATCTTGGTCATGGTTGACCGATTAATGAAATCAACCCATTTTGTTCCGGTACGATTTGATTACTCACTTGATAAGTTAGCTGAGTTATATATTTCCGATATTGTGAGATTGCACGGTGTACCATTATCTATTGTGTCAGACAGAGACCTGAGATTCACATCACGGTTTCGGAAGAAACTTCAAGAGGCTTTAGGTACGAAGTTGCATTTCAGTACTGCTTTTCACCCGCAAACAGATGGTCAATCCAAGTGGATTACTCAAATTCTCAAGGATATGTTGAGATGTTGCATTCTTGAGTTTGAAGGCATGTAGGAACAGTATCTGCCATTGATTGAATTCGCTTATAATAATAGTTTTCAATCGAGCATTAAAATGGCACTGTACGAAGCCTTATATGGTAGAAAATGTCGTACACCTCTGTATTGGTCAGAGCTCAGTGAAAGTAAGATTCACTGGGTTGATTTGATAAAAGAAACTGAACAAAAAGTAAAAGTGATCTGAGATAGTTTGAAAACAGCTTCTGATCGTCAGAAATCTTACGCAGATTTGAAACGAAAAGATATTAAATTTGAGATCAGTGACAAAGTATTTTTGAATGTATCCCCGTAGAAGAAAGTACTTCGATTCGGTAGAAAAGGCAAATTGAGTCCGAGGTTTATCGGGTTGTATGAGATTATTGAGCGTATCGGGCCAGTTGCTTATAGATTGTTGTTGCCACCTAAGCTAGAAAAGATTCACAATGTATTTCACGTATCGATGCTTCGATGTTACAGATCCGATCCTTCGCATGTAATTCGTCCGTCTGAGATTGAGATACATTCTGGTATGACCTACGACGAAGAACCGATCCGTATCTTAGTTCGTGAGATTAAAGAACTGCGAAGTACGCAATTTTTCATTAGTAAAAGTATTGTGGCATTGACACAGTGTTGAAGAGGCTACATGGGAGCCTGAAGATACTATGAGATAGCAATATCCAAATCTGTTCAATGGTAAGATTTTTGGGGAAGAAAATCCCTAAGGGGGAGAATTGTAACAGTCTGGTTTAGACCCTAATCAGAATAGTGGTTTCAGGATCACAAATTCAAGTCAAAAAAAAAATTAACATTATTTTCCGTGCTTATGATATGTGAATTGACATGTGTGAAAATTTCGTATGAAAATTTTATCAATTGTGTGCTTAATTTACAAAAAGGACTTAATCGCGTAAAATGTAAAAGATGTGTTCTAATTGTTAAAGTATTAAATTGCCATGTCTTTATATATGTGGAGTCCTTATGATGCAATTATACCATGGTTTAAATGAATGGACATATTTGGATATGTGATAGTGGATTTTAAATGAATTTAGCAAGGCTAAATATGTAATTTGTGTAATAAAGATTAATTAAATCAAAACAAAAGCAAAAATTGATTCATTTTCACATTGCTTTGCCGAAAATCAAAAAGAAAAAGAAAGAACAAGAGCTTTAGGGTTCGGCTATTGATTTTGGTAATTAAGGTTTGTGTTTTGATCCGTTTTTGATAATTTCTACATTTTTGTGATCGTTGCTTTGTGTTTTACCAAGCCCATGTCTCACTTTCTATTTTTGTGGATGATTTTCAGTTGATCTATTGACGAAATTGTGAGCTTTGTGATGTTAGTTGTTGGAAAATAAAAGATATGTGTTGGGTTGATATATTTTGTCTTTGAATTTTTGATGAATTTGAGTAAAATGGACTAAATTGAGAAAATTGTAAATTGAGGGACTAAAATGTGAAATAACTGAAATATGTGGGCTTGTATAAACCATATGAAAATTCAGCTAGACATGTGTATAAAGAAATTATGTGTATTTTGTGATTTTGTGAAATAGGGACTAAAGTGTCAAAATGTAAAAATGTGAGGGCTAATTTGTAAAATTCCCTAAATATGTGTTTGTGGATTGATTTGAATGATTTGGTGAATAAAAGATTTAAATTTGAAATTATATAGATCAAGAAACAAAGAAAACAGAATTAGATCAGGGAAAGTCAAAAGTCGTCGAGTAGCCGATTCCGTCTATCCGAATCCATACGAGGTAAGTCGATATACAAATAAATGTGTTTTGAATTGAAATATTACTGTTAATATGTTATTGAACATTGATAAATGATTATATGAGTTGAGCATGAGACATCCGAGAAAGTATCGACAAAGTTCCGACGTCCGTAAAGCCCCATACGAACATTAGGAATAGTTAGGATACATATGTCATGACATAGGATCCGATATGTGTTATCGTGTAAGACCACGTCTGGGACATTGGCATCGACTTATGATTTACGTGTAAGACCACGTCTGGGACGTTGGCATCGTACTTGATTTCGTGTAAGACCTTATCTGGGACGGTGGCATCGATATTTTATTACATGTAAGACCACGTCTGGGACATTGACATTGTACGAGCTTTTCGAGTTATCCGTGTTTCCTTATGATTCCGAACGGTTCAACGGGTATTCCGAGAAATGAATGATAATATGAAATGTGTATCCGATTCAGGTACGTTTAAAGTTGTATATCATATTTGATGTTGAAAGGTAAGTATATGTATCTTTATGATCAAGTGAGTATATGTGACAAAAGTATAAGAAAATATGCATTATGTGCAAATGAATGAAGAATATGTGAAATGTACTTGAGCTATGTGTTTAGAGATAGAATGTGGTTAAAGATTATATGTATATTATGATGCTTATATGTTTATATTGTTAAGTTTATTTGTATATGGCTTACTAAGCTTTTGAAAGCTTACTTTGTGTGTGTTTGCATTGTTTTATAGATATCGTAGCTACCGGGAGCTCGAAGATCGTCGAGGATCGTCACCACACTATTGAACTATACTTTGGTACCTTTTGAAAATGTACATTTTGAAGTATGGCATGTATAGGCTAGAGGTAGTTGAATATGTTTTGTGAAGTGTATATTTAGCCATGTGATATGGCTTAATTATGGTTGAACTTATGGTTTGATTTTGGTATATGATATGTGATGCAATAGTGGTATGTTTGATGTGCTCATGAATGGCCAAAGAACTTGGTCAAATTGGTAAGTTTTTGAATTGTGCTTATTTGAAGAAAAGGTAAGATTATGGCTTGAGATTGAATGATGGATATTAAGGTTATAAATCATATGTTTTGGTATGTATTTGGCTTATGGAATGATATGATTTGGTATGTCTTTCAAGCATGAAATATGTTGATAATGAATTGGTATAAATGTGTATATTTTGTTTGTGAAATGGTTGAGAATTTGGTATAAAATGATATGGTTTTTATGCTTGTAGGGAGGACCTTTTATGGGTGGCAATTTGGCCATGCAAATGGCCTATTTTTTCCCACACGGGTAGGGACACGGGCGTGTATCTCAGTCGTGTTGCTCGAGGGCCATTTCGAAATGAGCCTTAGCAGACCACACGGTCGCACACACGGGCATGTGCTAGGCCGTATGGCCAAGTTAGTTTCGACCACGGGCTAGACACACGGGCATGTGATTGGCCGTGTGATCCAAGTCAGTAGCCTCCCTAATTTTCACACGGCCTGGGACACGAGCGTGTCTTGTGGCCGTGTGGACAAGTCAATATGTATGCCCTGTTTTGACACGGCCTAGACACACGGGCGTGTCTAAAGCCGAGTGAGACACATGGCCTGTTCACATGGACGTGTGACCTGTATAACTTTGAAAAATGTTTAAGTTTTGAAAAAAAATTTGTATAATCTCGGTTTAGTCCTGACCCCTTTCTAAAGCATGTTTAAGGTCTCGTTGACATATGTAAGGGACTCTGTAATGATTTTATGATTATGTGTGAATGATGTTTGGGAATTATTTGTGAAATGTTCTGATTTGTCCGGTAACGCCTTTAACCCTAGTCCAACGACGGATACGGGTTAGGGGTGTTACATATTTAGACCTGTTAAGAAATTAGAAAATACTCTTTAGATAGGAAAATTCTAAATAGACGTATTGACTTAATTGGAAGAATAGAGAATTTGTTGTGGCCAAAGTAGGAAAAAATAAAAAGTTAGGAGATACATAGTAATGGTGAAAAGGAAAGAAGAATTAAGAATAAATTTAACCAAAATGAAGTATGAGTCATCCTAGGAATTATGAAAGATGAGGAAGGATAAAGTGGTAATTAGCCAAGTAGATATTTAGTAGCATAATGACTAGGGGCTATAGTGTAAAGATGGATGGCTAGAGGACTTATAACAAATTTACTATTTTAATTAAAAATGATGAGATATTTTAGTGGAATGGTGTAGAAAATGGGAGAAAAGATGAAAAGCTATAATCTTTTCATTAAGCCCACCATCACTTTCATCTCTACCATCACTCATCTTTTATTTTTATTCCCTTTGTGTCATTCCTCCAGTGTTAAAGAAACCAAGCTGAAAACCTTCCTTTTTGTTTGAAATTTCTTTAGTAAAAACCATAAAGAAGGTTAGTGAGCATCTTAATCTAATGAGAAAACTTCCATAAATGTGGTAAAAGAGAGAAAAATAAGAGTTAGGGTTTTGGGTTTTCATGAAGTTAAAGTAAGAGATGGTGAAATTATCATGTCATACATGTTTTATATGAAATTGAAAAAAAGAAAAGAAAAGAAGGGAAAGGATCAAGTTGAAGAAAAAGGGACAGAAAAGGCCAAGGAATGAGGAGAAGAGAAAATACATCATCTCAATCATTTTGTTGTAAGTACTACAAGATTTTAATTTATTTTATTTAAATGCTTATATTGTAATACGAGATTTCTTAGGATTGAAATGTAAATTAAATATATATTTATAAATAGATAATAAAAAAAGGGTTAAATTATGAAATTATGATATTTGTAAATAGAATTATAGGGGAAGAATATGAAATAGTATATTTGTTCGAATACTAAGTAATGATGTTGTGAAAGAAATATATATGTGATAAAGGTATTATACATGTGATTTATTTATTAATGAATAAATTGTGAAATAGAGAAAAAATGTGGATTATTTTTTTGAGACATATATTTATTATGAGAAATTGTACTAAAATTGGTTTTAATGCCCAAGTAGGCAGAATTTAGAACTACTAGGATATTAGTGGCATGCCATTAAGGGACCTTAGTGCGCTCTCTAATTATTAGCACATTAGTGCTCTCTGTATAGGACCTTCGTGCTCTTTGCTCATTCGTGCATAATAATGCACCTCTGTATTTGTTCTGTATATCCGGTAGGTTCTATAAAAGTCTACTATGGGCTAAGGATATGAAATGTGAACAAAAGTGAATCATCAAAGTGTTGAGGTACGTTTAGTAACTTTCAAAAGTAAGTTAAATTTTGTTAAAGTAAGGTATAGTTATAGAAATTTGTATGTGTGTAAGTATGTATTAACAAAATAAGTTTAAACATTATGTTATGATATATTTACCTATTTATTCTTGTAGTGCTTACTAAGCCTTCATCGACTTAACATGTTTATTTCAATGCATAGGTACAATTAGACTTGAAGAGCTAGATTTGAGCTAGGAAACCTCTTATCTTATCACATCTTCAAGGGCAATAAATCTAGGTATTGTATTTTGAGTTAAAATGGCATGTACATAGGTAGTCCAAATGTGTTTCCAAGTGTTAAGGACTAAAATGCAAACTCTTTAAACTTTATCTATTTTGGTATTTTAAATTGAAGTATTTTAGTTCTACATTAAATGAATTAGTGATGGCCATATGTATGCTTGCATTTGTGGTTTGATAGTGTGATAACATGGTTGATTCAGAGTTCACATGGTTGATTCAGAGTTGTTTTAAATTGCTTTAAGGCACTTTGAAATGGTTTTAAGTGTTATAAAGAATCCAAAACTTTGCAGAGGAGTGAAATTTTCAACTAAGTTCTAACAAAATTTACCCAAGGTATCGATACCAAGGGTATAGGTAACGATACCTAGTCTTTAAAACTTAAAATTTCTAAAACAGAATGTAGTTTTGGTATCATTTTTGAAATTGGTATCGATATTGAAGGCTAGGTTTTGATACCTAGGTCTAAAGTATCGATACCTTCACCAAAATTTGAGCTTTTAGAGTTCTAGAATGCTAATTTGGTATTGGTTTTGTACAGAGGTATAAATACCTTTTATAAGGTATTGATACCTTTTGTTAAAGTATCGTAAAAATAATTTTTAAATCATTTCCAAATACAATCAAGCATCCATTAATGACTCTAGATGTTTATAATAATAATTTTTGGGTTAAATGAGTTAAAACACTATGGGTAAATATTTAAATTACACAGTGTTTAGCTAAAAATCGCTTTGGCACCAAATGTAATAGTCTTATACCGAGTTATACGGTCGGACCGGGTATAGGGCTGTTACAATAAGAGGTAATGTTTGAACATGCATATGATTTGAGTTAAAAGTTCTTGTGATGCACATGAACTGACCTATTGGTTATGTTGTTAAATTATACATGAAAGTATAAGGATGCCAAAGGATGTGATGTTATATACCAAAGTGTTTTAATTGTTAAATTTTTGAAATGTTAAGGTAAGTTAGGTCATTTTCTTTTGGACTTACTAAGCATTCGATATGCTTACTCCGTTGCCTCCTTTTTCATTGTAGATTGCCAACTTGCAAAACGTGTCAAGCGGATCAACGAGAAGCTTAAACTATCCTATTATTGATTCAATAGTTTCTCAATCGTTTTAAAGTCTAATTTTGTGGCTTATACATAGATGTTTGTATATGTTATCTTGAAATGGTAGTTTTAGTTAAAAACCTTACTAATGCTTAAATTTTGGTAAGGTAAATACTTGGTTGAAATCGTTGTTTCTAATGAATGAACTTGAGTTATCTTTAGTGATTAAAATAGTATATTTGAACATGTTTTAACATTAATAAGAATATGGTATTGAATGGAAAAATGAATAGGTTGAAATTGAATAAGATGAAGTGATATGGTTTGATACCAAATTGAAGTTATTTTGGATTAGTTGAATTGAAATGGTTAAATGCAATGTTTTGGTATGTGTTTGGGATATTTTTGTGTAGGAAAACTTAACCAATTGTGCTCAAAATGTGAAGGTTGTGTGGTAACAATGAAATAGGCAACGAATGACTCAAAATTTACCAAAAACAAAGTTCACATTCTAATAAGCAGTCTTCCTTGTAACGCCCCCATACCCGAGACCGTCGTCGGAGTCGAGCAAGAGGTGTTAACGGGCTTAATTCATTAATTAAACAACTCAAACAATTTATTTTAGAAATTTCAGACAAGCTGGCTAACTGCGTCACAGTCGCTTAAAAATTCATATCTCGAGTTTTGAAACTTGAAATTAAGATCCATAATTTTTTTCTAAAACTAGACTCATATATCTATCTACTAATTTTTTTCTAGAATTTTTGGTCAAGCCAATTAGTACAGTTTATTAGTTAAAGTTTACCTTGTTTCAGCATTTGACTACTTTGACCTCTGTTCACTACGAACCACTTTTCTCTTTGTACAGAACTAAAAAGACTATTCCGTTTCTTTCTTTTTAAACTAGACTCTATAAAAAATCTGTACATATAAAGCATAACTTCTAATTATTTTTGTACAATTTTTGGTGAATTTCCAAAATCAGAATAGGGAATTCAGAAATTGCTCTGGACCTGTTTTACAAAAATATAAATATCTTATAAAATACAACTCTTTTACCTATTTTGTTTCTTCCACATGAAAATAGATTCATTAGGCTTCAATTACATATTTTATTCATCATCTAATTCTATTTTTACTATTTTTAGTGATTTTTCCAATTCACATCACTGCTGCTGTGTGTTTCTGTTTTATAACCAATTTCACCATTTTATGGTTTTCCATGGACTAAGTAACACATTAAACATACATGACATCAAATATGATCTAGATTGGCCATTGCAATGGCTAATCATTTCCAAACCTTTTCTTACCAAATCATAACCATATCATAAGATTATTTACACAAAGTGAGTATAGTGCTATACATGCCACACTTAAAATATACAAGCCATTTTACCAATTTAGGTCTTCGGATAGTGTGAGCGAGCCTTCGACCTATCCCGATTCTTAAGCCAGCTTGTCAAAACTACAATGAATGAAAAGGAGGGAGTAAGCATAAATGCTTAGTAAGTTCACATGCAAATAACAAGTAACATGATCATGCAATCCAACATAAACATCATTAAGACACTCATGTCATAAGAATACTTACTATCTTACCACAATTTTGTCTTACCAAATTCTCAACCAAGGATTTAACTCATACCTGTCCATTTTCACTTCTTTAACACATTCATCGTCAATCACTTTCGTTTTAAGTACTCTCCTTATTCTCTTAGGATTCTCTCGTTGAACACATCAGGATATAATTTCTGATACGCGGATAGTGTGCACGTAAGTGCTATACTCATAGCTAAACAAGCTCAATAGCTTTTGAAATCTATGTAGCCAAGCTACCATGTAACCCGCCCATAAACGAACTCGGACTCAACTCAACGAGCTTGGGCGTTCGCATCCATAAGTGAACTCGGACTCAACTCAACGAGCTCGGATGCCTAGTTACATCTCACGAACTCGGACTCAACTCAACGAGTTCGGAACTCAACCATCCTAGTGACATGTCACTTGTACCCTAATCTATTCCTAAGGTTCAAACAGGATTCTTCTCAATTACACATTTTGATCGCCTTCTACGAAATGTAGAAACCGATACTTGCTAGCATCTCATACTTATCAAGTTGTTCACATAATTTGCATATTACAAAATAATAATTCACAAAACATAATATTTCATGATAATAAGTATCATATCATATAAATAACATTAAATCACTTAAAATAAAAATTATGTTACCTTATTTACACATGAACTTACCTCGATACAAAATATTAGCAATCGAACTTATTCCTCGTAAACTTTGTTTTTCCCTCGATCACGACTTGAATCTTGTTTCTATTGATCTATAACACCAAATTAATTTATTTAATACATACATTCATCAAAACAGCCCTTAGTACGAATTTTGGCAAAATTATCATTTTGCCCCTAAACTTTCACATATTTACACTTTTGCCCCAGGGCTCGTAAATTAAACCTCATCCTATTTTCTTATGTTTTATGACATGCTGATCATTTTCCCCTTCTATAGCAACATCAAATTCACACTCTAACATGTACTTATGAATATTAGGTATTTTTACCGACAGCCCTTTACTCGTTTTCACTTAAAACCGAGTAGCACAAGTTGTCTAGCATAATTTAAAACCTCATATTCTATCATAAAACACCAAAATACACAAATTTCACCTATGGGTATTTTTCAAAATATGAATCCTAGGTTAAATTATTGCTAGCATAAGCTAAATCAAGTTACCGGGACTCAAAAAACGTAAAGAACATTAAAAACGGGGCCTGAAATCACTTACTATGGAGTTTGGAAGCTTGAAACAAACCTTAGCTATGGAGAACCCTTTAATTTTTGTTCTAATGAAGAATATGGACATATTTTGCCATCTTTTTCCTTTTTTTTAATCTTTTAATTACCAAATGACCAAAATACCCTTAATACATTTCTTTGAAAATTTTCATGTACAAGCCCATTTTTGTCCAAAATTTTAGAAATTGGTCAAATTTCTATTTAAGACCTCCTCATTAATATTCCAAAGTAATTTCATACTAAAAACTTCTAGAATGCAAGTTTTACAAATTATTCGATTTAGTCCCTAATTTCAACTTAAGCACTTTATGCATAGAATTTCGTCACGAAATTTTCACACAATCATGCAATCATACCATAAACCTCAAAATAATTATAAAATAATTATTTCTATCTCGAATTTGTGGTCACGAAACCACTATTCCGATTAGGCCCTAATTCGGGATATTACATTCCTCGTCGTAATGTTGGCCGACAATATGTGATGTCATGAAGTCAAGTAGTCTGACATTGTGATGTGACAAATATTTGACAACGCCACGACGTAGAGGTAGTGATATCATGATGTCAGCCCTAAGATTTTGAAGCTTTACAATTTGGTCCTATTTCATGCTCGGGTCAACAAAAGAGCTTTCGTAAGCTTGATTTAGGCTCAGATTTAATTATGTATCATAATGTGAATGTATCTATGATATGATTGAATGTTTGAATGATTTATTTGCAATATATTTGACGGTAGTTGCTCTAGCAACATATATGACATCTTATAGCTCGAACCCGATGATTGGGTTTGGTGAGGGGTGTTACATGTTGAGTCTTTTATCAATATGAAACTTAAAATTCTTATGACACCTATTGATAAGGATGTAGGACCAATTTGTGTACTCATTCTTCTTTAAGAGTCAAGTATAACTCATTCAATTTTCATATTTCGCTTTTAAAATGGTTACTACTTGTTACCTATTTTGCTTATTTGTGAGCATTCACTTATGTCACACAATCTTTAATTCCATTTTCATATTATGCATGTTTTCAATTAATGACTACATAGTTTCTCATATTATGAGACTTATAATTTATCATTTAATTCTATTCACTTGTTAATCACATGGCATCTTAATGTCAAGTTATTGTTTAACTAATTTAACTTGTTAATATCATCTTTATTCACATTTAGATCCACTTATGCCCAATTATTCATTTCTTTCACGTTTTAACTGAGTTACTTTATCTATGCCCAATCTAAGACACAACATATTTACAAATTCATTTAGCTTCATTTATAAACACTTAGTGCTTAGTAAACTCTAGTAAACTAAGACTTGAATACTTGGGATTTCAATTGAACATTATGCACTGATTGCTCTAAAAGTGCAATCCAACCATCACACCAAACACTTAAGGCCCTCACTATGCATTTATGTGCTACATTATAGTGCATATTGTTGGAAAAAAATCCAAATTGAAAACGCTTTTCTTGCACTACGAAAAATAAAAAATTTGAAAACCAAGTCGGTTTGTGGTATTTATAGCAATAAACCTTTTACCGAAATCGAACTTGTGTTTTTGGCTAGACGGATCCTTATCGTTCCTGACTTTCAATCGAACAACCTTCTCCACTATTCTTGTACCACAAATTGCTTCAACTGCGGGCTTGAACGATTCAAATCAAACATAGAACTAGAAATTTTTTTTTTTACTTTTAATGTGAAAAACGAAAATCTTTTCTCAATAAAAACCGATAGAATTTTTATTCCGGAAAATATATTTAATACTTATGGAATAAACTCTCACTATTTTCGAGCAGAGTAACAATATCTTAGAGTTGTGTATTTTATCCTATTGATGCTATCTATTTATAGAGAGAAGAAGTAAAACCTTTGTTGAATTGTAAAATTTAATTCAACTAGAAAAATGAGCTCCTAGTTTAACTAAAAGTATTGGGGGCAACAACCCTAATTAAAAATGCTAGGGTTTGCTTGTTGGAAAATCAAGTTTGGAAAACGCGACAGAAAATAAATTTAGGGAAAAACTAAAGTTTTTAATTTTTTTCCAAAACAAGAACTTGGTTTTGATATAAAAAGTAATAAAAACTTAATCAAAATTGTACTTTTTTTATTTGTCTAGGATGAATGCTTTGACCGAGTAGTCTTTTTCGTTATCCTCAAGCTCACATCTGTCGAGTGTGAGCTCGCTTTGAATTAGAAAAATTTTCACAAAAATTACTAGTGGGCTAATTTTGTAATTTCTCTAAACTTTTAGGTCAAGTTGTAAATAGGAAAAACATCTCTAGAAATTTTTTGAAATAATTTTTCAGAGAATTTTCTCTCTACAACTTTCTCTTGAATTCAAGTGTGTCAAAAATAATGACTCAAGACTCTCTTTATATAGAGAGAGTTTAGAGAGTTTAGAGAGTTCAACTATGATTAAACTTAATCACTTTAATATTAAATTAATAAAATACTATTAAGATAAGTATTAAATTAAATTTAATATTAAATATATTAAAATAATATTATTTTTGAAATAATTAATCTGAAATCAAATTATCTAGTAGAGTCCTAGTAGGAGTGTAATTCTTCCACTGCTCAACCACTAAAGACCCACCACTGTCGACCATTTGTCGACCACTGGAATGTCACCGTTGCTGCTATCGACACCTCGAGCCGGTTGGACCGCTAGTCAGGTTTCACATACTAGATCGGTTCAACCAGTTTTTGGGTCTTGGTCTCAGTTTTGGTCTCCCGAGCCCAATTTATGATTTTAGGTCCAATTTTTAAGTTCAATTACCCATTGGGCTAATTGTCTGACTTGAAAATTAATTTTTAAAAATATCATATTAATTTTAATTAATTTTATTAATTTTATTTTACTTGATCAAAATTAATTTTTCCAAAAATCACTTAGATTTTCCAAATTAATTTTTCAAGAAATTTCTTTAATCAAATTCTCTAGTTGAACAATTGTTACAACCATTCAATTTAATTCCATATCGAATAAATCGACTCAAGTAAATTATTTCCAAAGCCGTAGAATTTCCTTCTGATTCAAATACAATCCGATCGAGTTTTTGTTGAGCTAGCGAAGGGACCAATTGGATATACAATTAGACTTTAGTAACTGGAATTATGTCTAGAAGCATTATTCCGATAATTCGTAATTACTTAATCATAGAGTCAGTCCACAAGAAGTACCATAATTGAAAACTCCCTATTATATACTCTTTACGAAAGTAATTCATCCAACTGTTTTGTCCAATGACCTCGTTGTGTGTGTGTTACCCTCATAGGATATCATTGATTCATTTGAGTTAAATTCGTTCACTCAATACAATCTCATTTTATCTCATTGTCAGTATTGTGTTTTCTTAATGATTAATATGATCACTGTTAGCAAATGACTAATAAATTACTCATTCGAGAATAAGCAACCCGTGACCATGTTTCATATTTATCAACTCACACAATGTTAATGAGAGGATATCGATAACTCTTTAATTGTTCTATAAATTCCACTATTGCTAGTAAAGTCATGTCATACACAAGTCATGTACCCAACATACCGGCTATTGACTCGATCATCTTTAGAGCATAAGTCTCCACTTCTATCAAAGCACATGAATTACATATGCATGGTCAACAACTAACTCATGATTTAGAAAAGTTACTGAATTAATTCACAAACGAATTCAGAATTAATTCATTATGGGTCTAGTCCAATGTATCATTCTGCCAATGAATACATCTATGTCTCTACCCGTGGAGTCAACTGCTTCGATAGCTAAGACTAGTCATCTCCTCAATTGGAATTGTAGATGACATAATAATCCTTCTCAATATTTGAATCAAATGCTCACTTTAATTCTTTTGCAAGATTACAGACTTGTTTAGATTATCTACTGAAGTAAGTTGTCTTTCTCGCAATGCAAACGTTCTTACAATGCCACCTATCATCAGTTTGAACTTCGACAATCAATAAGTTAATATTTGTTTGTCACAATTTCGCTATGTATGCAAAATATGAAAGACAAAAATACAAAAGATATAATAGTAAAATGTGAAATTAACTTTATTTTTTTATTTATCGTTCAAATAAATAAAAAACAATTATATGTTTACTATAATTGGGCACATTTTCCAACATTATCGTCCCTCCCTTTTAACATGAGGGGCTTTTGGGCTCTCTAATATCAGATCTAATTATAAGTACTTCCTGAACTTTTAACCAATACTTTATAATTCGATCCAACCCAATATTTGTTTTTAAATTTCCTAAAATAAACATCTCAATTATTTTCTCAATTAAATAATCTTCGCAACTCAATTCTAATTCCGTTAAAATTATTACAACTTTACTGTAAAAGAATTTATGAGAAAATATATTTAATATTTCTACATTCAACAAGTTTACTATGACCAAATGATATATTTTCATTTTCGAACTTAATTTAATTCAAAAAACATAAATTTATTTGTAGATCATTTGCATTTTTCATTTTCATTTTGGAGAAAATTACATTCATTTCTAAATGTTTCCCATTTTTTCATTTTCACCATTTTCATAACTAGACATGAACTTTGACTCATTGTGTAATGTTAATAATAAATTTTAATTTTGTATGTTTTTGTACATGAAAATTTGATATGATTTAGTTTTCACAAATCACCAAATCTATTATCAATATAACATCATTTTATCTTTACATATTACTTACATAAATAATTATATTTATCTAATATATAAAAAATTAATATATTTATTTTTTAAATATATATAATTAAATCAAAATAATTTTTATTTACATTCCAACCAAAATTAAAATTTATTTCATATAAGATTATTTCAAAGTAATTATGATATATATATATATATATATATATAAAACTGCATTTGACCAAATGGAAGAAAGTTGAAAATAGGAAGCATTAAAATTTGTCTGCTCTTCAACTGCTTTACCTAAACCAAAAGTTCAATTTGAATCTCGGCACCGGAAAAAAATGGCATTTCCAGCAAAGAAATTTATAACCTCTTCTTTCTTTGGGTTTACACTTCTGGTCGCTCTGGTGGCTTTTCTCCTAAAATTTAACCCTTCACAGGTCTTCCATCTCGTTTTTCCTTTTCTTTTTCCTGTTCTTTTTTTGTGCTTGGAAATTTCAAATATTTTCTTCTTGGTTAATTTTATGCAGAAATTGTTCACTGTTGAAGAGCTGGCGCTATATAATGGAACTGATGATTCATTACCCATACTCTTAGGAATTTTGGGGTACTTTCTTTTGCCTTATTCGTCATATTATTATATGAACATGTTCTAAAATGCTAATCCAATTTAATACTTTGTGATTAGATCTGTATTTGACGTTACGAAGGGAAAATCTCACTATGGTGCTGGAGGAGGTTACAATCATTTCGCTGGAAGGTTTGTTTGTTTTCTTTACTAGGAAATTGGGTCTTTCAAGTAGTTTATGTTACTTAATTATCCTATTTGTTTGCTTTCGGATATATGTTTATAAATATTTTATGCTGAACTGTATTTCTGCTTATTAGTTGCTATTACTTGTTCAAATTCTTTATGTTATTGATGAAACCTTTCAGAAGCTTTACTTAATTCCTAGTTTTGATACAATTATTCCCCCTTAACAAAGCTTGTTGGGCTATCTTCATGTGCCAATTGCATCGTTTCAGTGTATTTCCAAATCTGCAAACTGATTTCAATTTTGCTGAATGTTGAAAATTCAGAGATGCCTCCCGTGCATTTGTTTCTGGAAATTTTACAGGTAAGTGTTGTGATCCTTCAGCTTATTTGTCAGGATGGTTTTGAGGGTTTTTGGTTTTAGAGAAAATGACTTAAAAGCTGTTCGGAAAATCAAAGTGAGGAGCAAACAAAGAAAAAGAATTAGTAAGCTGACTTAGACATATTCTGAATTAATTCTGATTGTACATGAGCTAAAGCAAAATTCTATGTCTCCTCTCAGGCAATTAAAAATCGGGAAATGGCCAACTATGGTTCCTCATTGATTGAAACAAACGAATGAATTATCTATTTTTAATTCCTTTCTTGACCATGAAATGCAACAGAAACAAATTTGGAATTGGTATTTGCATATTCTTGCAAGAAAGGGAGAGAAGGCTTGACTAGTTGGTTAATTTTCAAATCTTAACATGACTTGACTGAGATGGAGAAAGTCCTTGATGATGAACTCTAGAAGCAGCCCATAAGATAATTAAGATATTAAAGATTGTTTTCCTAGTGCTTTTTCCAGTCACCATCTTCTGTTAGGGTCATTAGAAACATAGGAGGGTTATTCTCACAAAGTCAACAACATTTAATGCAAATTAAAAAAGATGTCAATAAAAGTTGGGACTAAATTCTAAGAAAATTAGAATCATACTGATCACTGGCTTATGCTGTAATAGATATTAGCAATTGGGCACATTTAAGCAAGTGCTAAATATATGCATTTTTTTATCCCTAAGTCTTGTTAAGTTCTTTTGTGCTTGACAATATAAATGTTTCATTGATACCACATAGAATGAACTTTACTTCTAGGCTTAACCTTAGGTTATGATGCTAAATACAAACACAAAAAAGAGGTTCTGAAAACTGATGAAGGTACGCACATACAATGTGCATCTTTGTCGTCCCTACATTGACAAAATAACAAATTGTGTATGGAGTAAATTTCTTTTAGAAAATATTGCATATCTAAGAGCTGCCATAGAAAATTTCATTTTAGCTTGATAAATATTTTTATCCCTTGTTTCTTCAATTTTCAAACAGGAGATGGACTTACAGATTCATTGCGAGGTTTGTCCAGCACCGAGGTAATGATGTATTTCCTCTTCCCTTTCAGGGGTATGCTATTATATGTGTGCCTTTTGATTTATCCATAAGCTAATGGAGGTTAATCATTAATCAAAAGCAAAAGAAAACTACACTTTAAGTAAAAGGAGCACTTAAGCTATTTTTGGCATCTTTTTCTTTTGACATATGGGTTTGGTTATTTTTCTTACAAATGCTTTTTGCTGGCATCTTTTTAACAATTATTTATTTTTGTGTATGAATGCATGTTTCTCCACCGAATATCATGTTAGTAAATTACTCTGTTTTCGTTTTGTTACTCCAATTTTCTACTTTCAAAAAATACTAGTACTACAAGATGGGCGTCTTTGGTGTTTCTTACATGTTTCTTGTCTGATGCCATATATTAGTTATAAAATTAATTTGTCTGACTCAGTTATTCATGTTTGTAGGTTCATAGTGTAGTTGGATGGCGAGATTTCTACTTCCGAAGCTACAAGTAAGTTCCTTACTGTTCATTATCTTTCATGAAGACTGTCCAAATTTCTTTGTAACTATAGAACATTGATAATTTTGTATTCAAACCTATCAAGAAGAAAACACATGTTCCATATGTCCCATAGATGTTTAGTTCTAAAACCACTAAGGGAGTCCAATTTAGGGCTTTATGTTTAGCTGAATTATTTCTCTTACGTATGGTAATGCAAGGAGCAATACATAAAACACTTTAAGAGCTTGAGTATGCCACTTCGACATATCATTTTCTAGTGGGATCCCCATATCGACACAATGAGACTTTGGAATTGATATGGGATTTGAATTGGATTTGTTGGATATGGTTGAGGAACTTTGTTGCCGATTGGAGCAAATCAATTGTTGCAATAAAATTAAGAAATGACGAGTTTTTTCTTTTTATATATTCATACTCATGGTAATTGTTAGCCTATATTCAAATCAAATGTCGAGTTAGCTTTGTCAGTTCATATGGGCTTCCATGACCAACCCTATAAAAACTCTCAAGCCACTAAGGTTACTATGAGAAATCCAAATAGAAACATAAAAATAAAGTACACAAGAATTAAAGATAAAAGCTTAGTGTAATTATAAGAATGCTCCCCCTTGAAACCATCCTTGGCATCAAGGATGGAACATTGATATTTCTACCATAGATACCATAAACAATCCCATGTTGTATACTTGGGAAAACAATTTCTATATTGCACCTAAACTTTAGCGATCATCCTGCCCCTTATTTTGTTAAATCTACTATCTAGCACTGTTATTGGTTCTTGAGCTAAGAGCCCATCGTCATCAACCAAAGGAAGGTGTGATTGATTAAGCCCATTTCCCAAATGCTTCTTCAATTGGGAAACATAGAGTACAGGTGATCATCATCAACCAAAGGAAGGTGTGATTGATTGAGCCCATTTCCCACATGCTTCTTCAATTGGGAAACATAGAATACAGGTGATTGAGTGAGATCCTATCTTCTTCACAACTTCATATGGACTAAAATACCTAGTTGTTGGCTACGAACACATTCTGTTGGCCATTGTCTTTTACTTATACTATTGCAATTTCACTTAGGCCCGGTCTCTTGCAATTGACAATTAAATGTACTTTTATCCATTTGTTGTTTCATCCTCTATCGAGCCCTTTCAAGAAGAAACTTCAACAGCTTAATTGCAACTTCTCATTCTTGTGAGCTCATCTATGGCCCCAATAGTTGAATCCCAAGGCAAATATGGAATATGGTTAGGAGTTGGTTGTTGATAAACTAACTCATAAGGAGTATTTTGTGTTGAAGTGTGAAAGTTGGTGTTGTACCAACACTTTGCCAAGGGTATCCACCTAGCCCAATCCTTAGGTCTCACCTACCATCCACTGTAAGTAAATCTTTATTCCACAGTTAACCACTTTGGCTGTTAGTCTGAGGGTGGTATGCAAAACATTTTGATTTTGACCATGACAACCTAAATAATCCCTTCTAAAGAGTACTTGTGAAGATTGTCTCGACCAGTAACGATATTTGAGGGAGTGACCATTCATTCTGTGTGTTTTAAAATAATTAAATTTTAAGATTGGATTTAATGCAAGTGTACGATGTCAAGTTATTATATAGATTTTGTTTACAATGAAAAACTTTGTTTAAATACTCTAAGGATCATGGCCAAGGGAGAATCAAAATGGTTAAACCTTTGTTAAATTTCGAATACTCTAAACTAGCAAGCCAAGAACCAATTTACTCAAATTAGATGTTATCAACATGATTATATTCATTTGAATTAACACTAATTTAGACAACTCAATGATTTGAATTCTAAAAACCAAACTCTCAAGTCTTTCCTCAACAAGTCTATAGTAATGGTCAATTGATCTATCTAATGGCTATGGAACGAGATACTAAATTGATTTGTTGTATAACTAATCCTAGGTTCTCTCGGTCTTTCGACTTGCCTCAGACTAAAATTCGCCATTAGAGTCTTCGCTCTCACATTTTGGCTTTAGCATACACCAGGTCTCTCGATTTGTCAATGCTTAAGGAGGTTAACTGATTCAGTTAAGCTAGTCATTCTCCATTTTTTAACATAATCGGTCTCTATTTTCCATGGTTTATGACTTTACCAAAGGTCGTTAATCTTGGGTAACTTTAGTTTATGAATCTACACAAGCAATTGTGCAATTCACCAATTTAACATATAAACCAACTTAACATTGCCATTAAATTTCAGAATCAACCATTTAAGCAATTACCCTACCATAGAGGCTGTTGACACTACATTGATGGACAGGATAAGGCTTTGCCCAACATTAGAGATAGATTGCTTCAAGCACAACAACGCATGAAGGTTTATTATGAAAAGGGTCATAGAGATGTGTTGTTGGCTTCGCTTACAATCCTAACGTTAACATTCTATCAGGCAATCGGATTCTCATAAGTTGTCTCCCCAATACTATGATCCATTTCAAATTATTTGCAAGATTGATCTTGTGACATACGAATTGCAACTACCTTCAGACAGCAAAATTCTTAATGTTTTCCATGTTTCTTTATGGAAGGCTTTTAAAGGTGATAACCCTTCTACATCACCTACTTTTCCTAGAAGATGGTCGTATTGTTCATGCTCCTGCTTCTGTTATTTGGATTTGTCTCAATTGTGGTCACCAAGATCTCTTAGTTCACTGGATTGGTTTGCCTAGTTTTGATGCTAATTAAGAAGATTTGGATTAGTTCCGTGTGGCTTATGACTTTGAGCTTGAGGACAAGCTTTTTCTGCGGGAGGGGGGTAATGTTGTGGGTGCTTTTATAGGTCGTACATATGAGAGGAAAAAAGACTTTAGTTTACGTCTCTAAAGTAAAACTATTTACTTTTTATTTTACGTTGCATTACTTTCACTTTTGGGTTAGTTTATTTTAAGCTATTTTTAATTATTAGGGTTAAGTTGTTTTACTTCCTTCGAGAAACTTCTTCTAGAAATGTCTTTTTATGATAGTCTCTATTTAAGGACCTATTGGAGGATAAAATGATAAGCAGAATTTCTATCTACTTTAAAAGAGATCTAAGCGTCTCTCTAAACGAGTCCTAAAGGTTTCAGCCTCTCTTCGACGAGCTGATCATCAATCACCATAGGTCATTCTAGGAATAGTTATAAAGGGAAGGCCATTGCTTCTAGTGTTCTCCTTAATTGCTCAGTGATTTAATCCTGTTCCCATGTTCTCAACAATAACGTTCGAGCATTCTTGTTTCTTCTAACAAATCAAGTATATACTTCTTTGAGAAGCAAAGATTCCATTCCTTGAATCTGTTGCTTCCATCCCTAGAACTTGTGTTGTCAAGGTCCTTGATCTCGAATTCTTTTTTCCAATACCTCCTTTAAAATATTCATCTTTTAGATATCATTCCTTGTTAAGATTATATCATCTACATGCATAATAAGGCTGGAGGGTTTTCATTGTGTATGTTTGATGAACAAATTATGATCTGCTTGACTTTGAAAATATCCTTTTGCAACAGAGGAGGATTCCAATTGTATTGAGTTTTGCAACAGAGCAAACATGTCTTGGTAGTCGATTACATTGGACTGAGTGAATCCTTTTGCAATGATTCTGGCCTTGAATCTGTCCACACTTCCATCTTGTTTATATTTTAGTGTAAAGACCCATTTGCATCCTATTGGATTCTTGTTTGGTGGCAAATCTATAATCTCCCAGGTTTTATTCTTTTTCAAGGCTTGAATTTCTTCATTCACAGCTTTTCTATATTCTTGTTCCTTTAGGGCTTTATAGATGGTTTTTTAGAATTGTAATATTGTCTAGATTAGTCATCGATGCTCGAAATTAGAGGACAACCCTTCATATAAGCAATAGGACAATCCAAATCATTAAAGGCCAGCTCATTAGAATCAGAGTTTGTGTTACCCGGTGAGTGTTTATCAAAATTTGAACTTGGATCAGACTTCTGATTGCTAAATTAGTGTTGGTTCCTCAATCTCCTGTCTACTTCTTTTCTTCCCAATGTATACAAAGAGATCTCTATTGGGTTTTAAAGGTGTTTCACTGTTCCTGGTGCGCGAGTTTGGGACTCATGTCTCACTTCAAACCTTGAAGTATTCTTTAGCTTTATGAGTTATCAGGACTTGTATCTTTGTTTGAGACTGTGTTTGGACCATGGTGTTGAAGTATTTTAAAATTTTGCCCCACTTCAGGTTTTTCTTTAATTAGGAATGCCTACATAAGTCTAGTGTGATCATCTATGATTGAAACAAATCACAGCAGCCAGTAATAGTTCTTACGTTAGATGGTCCCAACACTCCACTATAGATTATTGAGAAAGGTTAACTTATATGAATGACTAGGATATATGTTTCGTGCATGTTTGGAGAGTTGAAAAATCTCACACTAAAATTCTTGGTATTTTACTCTTAAACAAGGAAATAACATCTTAAGGTGCACGAAATTTTGTTGTCCTAGTCTATAATGCCATAACAAGGTTATTGTCTGAGGAAGAAATAAAGTCAAAGTATTTTGGGATTGACCCATAAGACACTTGGGCTTGGTGGCTTTATTCTTTGGCTAGCAGGAATTTAAGAAGATAAAGACCCGAGCACGATTCAACCTTTTCAATCATCCAACACAAGTTCAAGTCTTGAAATGCACTTTAATTTTGATAAAATTTAGTAACACTCCTATTCTTTTGTAAGATTACTTATGGACAGAAAATTAGAATCTAGATTTGGAATCAAAAGAATGGAGTGGAGGATTAGGTCCTTCAAAATTTTAATGAACTTGTTTCAACTATTTTTGAGAGAGATCCATCTGCTATCTTTATTGTTAGATTCTCATAACATGGTTTTAAAGATTCAAATAATGTCTCATCACGTGTCCTATGGTTGGTTGCTCCTAAGTCCACAATCCAATCACTTCCCTTAAGTGTTGTTGGGAGCAGACTGGTTGGTTTTTGTCAGATTACAGTTTCCTAATTAAGGAATATTTGAGTGTATCAAAAAGGATTCTGTAAATTTTTTATTCCTAAATTTAAAGTCGCTTTTTTTAGACATGATCTCTAGAATTAGTCTGTTTCCTAGTGTAAAGTTTCCTAAGTTAGACTCACTATGTGTATAAATATTTATGTAATTTCTTGTGAAAAATTAAAAATCGAAATAGCCTGTTTTTTAACATGGTATCAGAGCTTTTTTAGCCCGATTTTGGGATTTTTTTTCTTTGTCTGACTATTTTTTTTTTGTCTCCCAACCAGCTCTCAAACCTCTAAAAGTTGTTCAAACGAAATATGATCTAAATCACAAGATCAGTGTAACACTGGGATGTCTCAAAAGTTTTTGTGAACAAGTCAAACCCAATAAGTGAGTTTTAGAACATCCAAGCATCTCACAAGCTAGATGGAAAAAATTACCCAAGTGGTCTCAATTGGTTCAGACGTTCTTGAAGGGAAGAGAAAAGTTGAGTCACTTACTCGGAATCGGGATCTAAAGAAGGAGATCCTAAGTTTGATGCTTGGGATGAACAAGACTCTACAAGAATGTCTTGGTTATGGAACTTTATGATGCCGAAATCGATGATACATGCATGTTTCTTAACACATCCAAAGAAATATGAGAAGTCGTGAAGTAGACTTATTCTAAAGTTCGAGATGTCGCTCAAATCTATGAAATCAAGACTAAGATTTCATCTACCAAGCAAGGAAGTCGATCAATCACGAGTATTCCAATATGTTGCAAAGTTTATGGCAAGAGATGGATCATTACCAGGTGCATTCGGATGAAGTGCGGTGAAGATGCAAAGATTCCTCAAAAAGGTTCGTTGAAAACGATCGAATTTATGATTTTCTTGCTGGTCTAAATGTTGAGTTTGATGCATGAAGAGTTCAAATACTTGGAAAAGAGGAACTACCATCACTAAATGAGACAATTGCAATTGTTCGTCTTGAGGAAGGAAGAAGAGGAGTTATGGTTGAGAACAAACAAGTGGGCAGTTCAACCTTGGTTATAAAAGTTGTAAATGAAAGGAGATTTGGCCTGGAGCAACCAACTAGTGAAGATAGTAGACAGACAGAATGTACAAAGCCTATTAACAGGATTCTCAGATGGTGCACCTCATCAGTAAAAGCCCACACACTAAAGAAAGATGCTGGAAACTTCATGGGAAGCCACAGACAACAAACAAAAATTTTTCGAGAAAAGATGGACAACCAAAGGGACAAGGGGCGAGCAAATACAACAAGACAATTGGATGGAAAAAATAACCCCAAGAATCACTTATTGAATTCAATAAAGAAGAAATTGAGAAGTTAAAAATTTGTTGGGATCATTGGAAAAATCTTCTTCAATGTGTACTTGTAGTTTGGCTTTTTCAGTATATCCTCTTCTCAAGATTCTTATGTCTCTGATCTGATCACCAAAAGTTCTTGGGTCATTGACTCAGAGCTACTGGACCACATGACCCACTCTTCACAAAAATTTGTTTCATATACACCTTGCCCTAGTAGTAGAAAAATAACAATAGCCGATGGTTCTGTGATCACAGTGGCTGGTCAAGGTGATATTGTTATAAACAAAACCCTTACTCTTAAAAATGTTCTTCATGTTCCAAAACTATTTACCAACCTTTTATCCATTCAAAGAATTACCAAAGACTCTAACTGTAATGTGGTTTTCTATCACAATCGATGTTTTTTTTAGGAACAGAATACAAGGAGAATAATTGGACATGCTAAGGAAGTAAATGGCCTATACTATCTTGAAGAATCCAGTGGAGGAGTTAGTGCTCTGAATTCCTCAACTTTATCTTTCATATCCGAATCTATTAAAACTAATAAAGACCAAATTTGGCTCTATCACCTTCGCCTTGGTCATCCATCGTTTAGAGTCCTTAAAATTATGTTTCCTTCATTGTTCAAAGGATTAATCAAGAAAAATTTCATTGTGATATCTCAGAACTTGCAAAACATAAACGTATACTCTTTTCCATGCAGCAAAAAAGAACATCCAGTCCTTTTACTCTTATTCATAGTGATGTTTGGGGGCCATCTAATATTTCAAATATTTCTGGGGCTCGGTGGTTTGTATCTTTTATTGATGATTGTACTCGTGTGTCTTGGATATTTCTTTTAAAACAAAAATCTGATGTAAGGTTTGTCTTTCCAACCTTTTACAACATGATCAAAACACAATTTGGAGCTGAAATAAAAAAGTTTAGGTCAGACAATGCCAAGGATTATTTCAATCAATTTCTTTCAACATATTTCCAAGAAAGAGACATTAGAAGATGAGAATTGGAAAAATGCCATGAAAGTTGAAATGGAAGCTCTTGAGAAAAATAAGACATGGGACTTAGTGAAATTACCAAGAGGAAAGAAACCAGTGGGATGTCATTTGGGTGTACACAAAGTGAAATATAAGTCGATGGTTCTTTGGAGAGGTACAAAGCAAGATTGGTTGCTAAAGGGTACACTCAAATGTATGGAATAGACTACCTTGAGACATTTGCCCCTGTTGCAAAGATGAACACTGTAAGAGTGTTGTTGTCACTAGCTGCCAACTGAGGCTGGAAATTACTGCAATTCGACATAAAAAATGCCTTTTTACACGGTGATCTTGAGGAGGAAGTTTATATGGATATTCCTCCGTGATTCGGACCAAATACAGGGATGTAGTTTGGCAGACTAAAAAGGTTTTGTACGGGCTAAAAACAGTCCCCGAGGGCTTGGTTTGGAAGATTTACCAAAGTAATGCTCAAGTTGGGGTATAAACAGAGTCAAGGAGATCACACTCATTTGTAAAACACTCATCTTCTTGGGGAGTGTATTGCTTTATTAGTCTATGTAGATGACATTATAGTGACTGGTGATGATCTAGAAGGAATGGAGAATTTAAAGAAGTGCCTAGTAAAATAATTTGAAGTCAAAGAGCTCGATAAGTTAAAATATTTCCTTGGTATTGAAGTGGCACACTCTTGGGAAGGAATATTCATATCTCAACAAAAATACATAGTTGATTTGTTGACAGAGATGGGCAAGTTGGGCTATAAACCAGCGAGAGACACCCATAGAGGTGAACCACAGACTTGGAGATGCACTAGAAGATGCAACAGATTGATAAACGGTCATATCAAAGGCTTGTGGGGAAGCTCATTTACTTGTCTCATACTGCACTGAGATATTGCCTATGCAAAGGGTGTTGTAAGTCGGTTTATGCACAATCCCAAAGAATCACATCTTAGAGCTGTTTATCAAATTCTACAAGATTTTAAAGGGCACGCCAGCAAAGGAATCCTATTTAAAAAGGGAGAATTTAACCCTTGAAGCCTATACTGATGCAGACTATGCAGGATCTATGGTTGATGGAAGATCAACCTCGGGATATTGCACTTTCCTAGGAGGCAACCTTGTGACTTGAAGGAGTAAAAAACAAAATGTTGTGGCTGGATCTAGTGCAGAAGCTGAATTTAGGGCGATGGCTCTTGGAATTTGTGAGTTGTTATGGCTAAAAATTATTTTGGAAGATTTAAAGATAAAGTGGGAAGGTCCAATGAAGTTGTATTGCGATAATAAGTTTGCTATCAATATTGCACATAATCCAGTTCAACATGATCGAACGAAGCACGTTGAGGTTGACAGACATTTTATAAAGGAAAAATTGGACAATGGCTTAATTTGCACTCCATTTGTGTCCACTGATGGTCAACTAGCAGACATACTTACCAAAGGATTGTCTGGAAAGTTGTTTCAGAAATTAGTAAGCAAGCTGAGAATGGATGATATCCACTTCCCAGCTTGAGGGGGAGTGTCAGATTACAGTTTCCTAATTAAGGAATATTTGAGTGTATCAAATAGGATTCTGTAAATTTTTTATTCCTAAATTTAAAGCTGTTTTTAGGGACAGCATCCCTAGAATTAGTCTGTTTCCTAGTGTAAAGTTTCCTAAGTTAGGCTCACTATGTGTATAAATATTTATGTAATTTCTTGTGAAAAATTAAAAAATCGAAATAGCCTGTTTTTTAACTGTTTTGAACCGGAGACCGGCTGATCCGGTGGTTCAACCAGTGTCTTAAAACCATTTTGACCAGGACTGTTTTAAACCGGAATCGGATAAACCAGAAAAAAAACTGTATGGACCAGTTTTTAAATATTTTGTCTTTGCCTTTGGCTTTATTCTTCATGGCTTTACTCTTGAATTTACATCTGTTGCCATTAAGTACCCATCAATCCAGACAAAACCCATCGCAACTTTTCAGCAACTATCAAAATGATTTGTAATCTGTTTAATTCTTGATTCTTAATTGCAGATTTGTTGGAAGGCTTGTGGGTCGCTACTATGATAGCCAAGGAAATCCCACAAAATATCTAAAGGGAGCAGAAGCAAAGGCTGCTAGAGGAGCACAACTCATGGAGAAACAAAAAGAAATGGAAGCTAAGCAACCCAGTTGCAATTCAAGATGGAGTCAAGATGATGGTGGAGAGGTATGTGCTCTCATAGCTTTAAAATTGGGATGGGAAACCTTCCAATTTAACTTAAGCAAAGTTAAGTAGCCTGCTGAAATTCACACCCTGCTCATACCTCCCAACAAATGATTACTCTCCAGAAAATCCATTTTGTTTCTTCTATGACATATGTAATGTAAAAAAGCTTAATAAGTTAACCAGACTTCTGTCTGGACATGTCGTAGAAGCATAAAAAACGTGAAGCTGATATCCCTAAAGCTCCAATGGCTCCTTGCCCTTTGTTAAAAATAAATATTTCCTATACCTTTTGAATAAATGGAGCTAAAATTAATGATGATAGATATGAAAAACGAATGAAGATGATAAGCCTGCTCGAAGATGTCTAAAATTTGTTATTTTGTTGATTTCATAATATAAACAATAATTGTTTTCCTTTCTGCTTCTTACTTTTGGTCTTGAGGATAGGCAACTGGCATTAACACCATGACCTATAGTTGAGGTTCCAGAAATGGAGTGAAAATAGGTTAGAGCACACTTGTGCACATGAATACCTCAAATCACACACTGACACACAGATAAAGGAGAAAGCTTTGACCCAAGTTTTGAAATTTCAACATAATCAATTGTAAGGGTATGGGGCCCTCTTTGCACATATACAGTTGATCTATTCACAGACCTTAACGTGTATGATAGACCTTTATGTTCTCTTTTATGCAGTTATATTTGGCCTCTCCATTTTCCTTTTCCCCATTGAGTAGGTGTTAAAATTTTTTTTCCTAATTTATATTTTCTTTGATTAATGGCATTTGCTAACAAGGAGCACGTAGTTGAGTTGTTACACAAATGATGTAACATTTCAAGGCATCTCTAATTGACCTTATGCCTTATCTCATATTGTTTTGATCAGGTTTGGTGTGATAATGGCTTCCCAAGGTTGGTTCAGAGACCTTTAGAAATTGCTTTGACGGGAAAGATGAGCAAGCGATGTGCCTGCTATAATGAAGATCAACTTGGCCAGCCAGGGTTAGAGGTCTATAGTGGATGTGATTACCTTGCAAAGAGATGCCGAGTTTAAATGAAAGAGCTTGAAGAAGTCATTTGTATAGTTGAAGCCCTTTAAACTCCAGTGAACTTTTTGAAGATAGGAGGTCGGCAAAGAGTGAAGTGTACCCATGTTCTGTGGGTGCTTCATTTCCTCCAACGCACTTCATTGCTAACCTGAATTATTTGTTGCTTAATTTTTCTGGATTATCGTTGGCCTGTTTTGAGTAAATTGAAAGAGTGTCAATTCATGTATGCTATTGCTGCTATAGAAATTTGTGGTTTCTTTCCATCATTTTTTTCAGTTAAATACTAAGATAAAATCTTTAGATAATTCATAGATAAACAGAAAAGGAAAACAAGAATGAAGTTCAAAGTCGCCAGTATATGGTTAGTGTTCGGATCATATTTATGAATAATTTTCTTGAGTTGCTGCAATTTGAACTTTTAGAATTAGTATAGGAAGAATAATTTATACGGGAATAGACAAATTTTTATAGGGCATTTTATTTTGATAATCTTTAATCATCTTAAAAGAAAAAACAAAAACAACAATCTAAAAATGAGTCCTACGTTTGGTAGTAGGAATATTATTTTTTCTATATGTTTTAGCCATAATTAACTATAAACTAATTATAATTAGTAATTTTTAACTATGATTTGCTTGTGGTAAAGAGAATATATATTTTTTTCTTTACTTATTTTGAAGAGATTTTATTTTTTTACAAGATTTTTCATTCATCCTTTCAATTTTAAATTTAATTTATACTAATTATTCATTATTTTTTGTTTAACTATTTTAATATAGATGTATTTAATAAGTTTTTTTCTTGTATTATTACAATAGTAAACTTTTTAAATGATTTCTCACCTATCGAATCCAATCTGTCTCAAATGTTAGTAGCCAAATGAATATAACTAGTCCTTGTATTATAAGTTTGAGAGCAAATTAGTCTTATAATAGGTTTGACCACATTATTTATCCAATAAAAATGAGCAAATTAATTCATTCTCCCAAATATTCTCAAAAGAAATTATTACTTTCATTGATATTTTAAAAAATAAATAAAAATATTATTGAAGATGAGAAGAGAATGAGTGACGATGACATTTTAAATGCGTATAGGTCCACGAAGAGGGTCAAATTTAAGGATTCTATCGATGGAGAGAACACTAACATGGTGGTGGATTCTAGATTGCAAGAGCACGTCTTTTAGGGATGTAGTGGTGAATGGTAAGGTTCCATCAACAGAGGAGAAAGAAAGAAGGCATGAAAGCTTTGATGAGGATGATATCGAATTGCTTGAATGAGATGTGTCCACGTATTTCATTGACGGTATGCCTACAACACAATTTTCTAATAAAGGTATCAAATATTAGAGCGTAGCATGGCATGAACTATAGACCGTAGAATAGGGTTTAACACTTTTCTAAATAGAGCATATGCCCTATGGAAGCCTCCAAACCTTTTCAATTGATGGATATTGAAAATGATTACTATTTGGTGTACAACAAGTAGGGTCAAATCAACAATGATTGGAAGAATTTTATTCTTTCAACTAAAACAAAAAGAAATTAAAGGGGAATGTGGGGTTTTGTTTAAAGAAAACCTAAAAATTATGTAATGACTCGATTTTCAGTGGTGTCAAAAAATACAGTTTTGAAATTCTATTTTCGTAAACAGAGTTCGTAAATATAAAATAGGGATTTTTATAAAGTTATTATAACAATATATTGAAGTTTGATTAAGTAATTTAATTGAGAAATTAGTTAATTAAAGCTTAAGGACTAAATTGTAAAAGTCCAATCGCTATAGAATTTTAATTAAGAAAAGACTTGGGGACCTATATAGCAATTATCTAAAGGACCAAAATGGATATTTAACCAAGTATAAATAGATGTTAGTGGAGTGTGATGATTAGTTTCCTTTAAACTAATTTAGTGATTAATAATGAATTAATTAAAGATTAATTTTAATTAAATAAGGTTAATTAATCATTAATCATACTATATATACTAATAGATAGTGGAAAGATGAAAGAATCATCTTCTCCCTAAAGCCACCATCATCCATGATTTCTAAAGGAAAGAAGAAACCTTCGAATTCCTTTAAGCAATCAACCAAAAAATCAAGTAAGTTCCTCAACCATTTTTCTTTTATTTTTATAGAAATTGAATCATAGGAGCTTGATTTAGCTAGCCTATGTATCAAATTGTTCAATTGTTGAACTTATAGCAAGTTGCCATTTTTGAGAAATTAATGAATTAGGCTTGAAATTGATAGAAATTAAGTTTAGATCATGATAAGAACTAAATTGTAAACCTTAATAAGCTTGGTTGTTAATTTTGTAAAATTAGGGACCAAATTAAATAAATTGAAAACCTATTATGAAATTATGCTAGGAATAGAAAGTATAGGGTCCCTAAAGAAAGAATGTGAAATTGGATTTTAATTTGATGCTAAATATTGAAAAATATGCTTATCCCAAGTATAGGAACTAAATTGAATAAAATAAAAAATATGCTTAGATTTTTATTTGAATGTGAATTGGATGAATTCTGATATTTTTTTCCTTTATTAATTATTGATTGTAGCTAAAGGCGGTACCGAGTAGTCGAGAGGGAAAGGAAAAGTGAGAGTCGTCGAAGAGTGACGCGAGGAATCATTTTGTATTTTATGATTCAAGATCAACTTAATTATTTGCATATTCATGTTAATTGCATGATTAAGTATTGATGTGAGTACATAATTGTAGTATGAATTGATTCGCTGTGATTGATATTGAAAATCAAGATATTGGACTAAATTGAATAAAATAGAAACTAATATGATTTAATTGATACATGATATGTGATGTAAAAATAGATTGAAACATGTTATACGATATGAGAAAATTGTGAACTGATGATGAAATGAGAATGATGATATGTGAATTGAATTATATAATGTAATTGAAACATTGGTTACCATATTAGCTGTTCGTACAAGGTCCAATATAATTGGCATGCCATAGGGTCAGGTATAATGATTTGAAACCATCGTTGTTGGGCAACCTAAGGTGGTAAAATGTAAATATGTTAGTAGTTAACATTGTCGGGCAACTCGAGATGATAAAGTAATCAACTAGTGAAAACCGTCATTGCCGGGCAACCCAAGATGGTAAAGTGCGTATATAGTGAAAACCATTGTTGCCGGGCAACCCAAGATGGTAAAATGTGTATATAGTGAAAACCATCGTTGTCGGGCCATCCGGGATGATAGAATAAGCAATTGCTAAAAGCTATTGTTTTTGGGCAATACGGGGTGATAGTATGTACATGTTCTAGTAGTCATCATTGTCAAGCAACCCTAGATGACAAAGTAAAAGATCCATGTATCGGCTTGAGTCTGAGTCAGTTTAATAGGGACCATAAAATGTAAGCTTCGTAAATGATATTGAATTTTAATGATATGATGATATGAAACTATATGTGTATATATATGTAATTCATGTTATAGAAAGTATATAATAGATTACGCAAATCGGATTGAAACGAGCCCTAGGGAGGCTGAAGCGAGTATGAATGAGTCAATAGACTCCAGAAATATAATTGAACCGTAAGTTTGAGAGGTCAAATGGTGTTGATTGAAAATAGAAATTGTGTATCATATTGTTAAAGGTATAAATGTTTGAAACTGGAGGGGGTGAATTGGCTTTTTAAAAATTAAAGAAAGCTACAAAGAAAAGATAGAATAATGAACACAACAATTTAGAGTGGTCTGACCCTAATTGCTTACTCCACTACCTTAGCTTTCCATAACTAAGGATTTTCTCAAATTCACTGATTTGTTCAACTGTTGAGGATAATGTTTAACTTTACAACTCTTAAGATTTCTACCTAAATCTTAAGATACTAACCCTCTCAAAGAGTAAATACAAATAGCAATCTAAGAAGAAATCTTTAAAAGATTAGAATGTTTGCCAATTGAGCACAAATAGACAAGAATAAACTTGAGATAAAGAATAACAATGAAAACTCACAAGTGTATACAAGAAAAGTATGAAAGAATTGAACACTAAGGTTGAATTGATTGATCTTAAGACTTGATTATCTCTCTTGTTGTTGTAAGACCACTAGAAGCTAATATTTATACTCTTTAATTCATTTCCAACCGTTGTGGTTGTTGGGAGAATAAATAAAGCCATTGGGATGGAAATATCAGACCATTAAGTTCACCTGCAACAAAAAGTATCGATAATTTTTGTACAAGTATCGATACTAGTAGCAATTAATGTCTAATTTAGTGACCGTTAAAATTAGTTTCCAAGGATACCAAACAATGATTTATCGATACCTAGTAGAAGGTATCAATATAATTTTATGGGTATCGATATTGTTTGACATTTTTAAAAGATCATGAAAAACAAAATGCAAAATTGGTATCGATATAAATTTTGGGTATCAATAAAAATTAGTAGGTATTGATACTTATTGTTTGTGTTCAATTTTTTATTCAAAACATAAAGCTGATTTGGTATCTATAAAAATTAAGGTATCGATAAAATTGTACAGGTATAGATACATTTTGGAAAACATCGATACTTCTTGTAGGGAACAATTTTAAAACTGATTAGAAATCATTTGAAGAGTTTAATTCATTTTCAGAACTTTTTTAAAAATATTCTAAGTGTTTAAAGCATTTTTTAATATGTTTGGAAGTTTTGAAGTATTATTCATGCTTTAAATTCTTTGTTCAAAAACAATTTTTTATTTAAAGATGTTTTTATTTGTTATATCAAAATAAATTGTCAAATAAAGTTAGTTCAATAGAAACATAAATGAATGGTTGTATACATACTAATTTAAGGCATGGTATTGAATGCTATAAATGGTTATATAATGAAATAGTACATAAATTGACATTTGTTGAATTGGTATGCAAATTGCACATTATGAAATGAAATTAAATGTGCTTTGATGTTAGATAACATGATATATGATACGTTATATGAAATTGTCAAGTGAATTAGTACATAAAGTTGATATCTGAATTAGAGTTGAATGTGTGTGCGTAAGTGGCATGTAATGGAATTTTTGGCTTGAATCATAGTACGTGAATCATGATTTATGAATTGATGATATGAAATGGTATTATAAAAGCTCATATGTTAAATGCAATTAATGATAACGTGTGAAAAACCAATCAAATCGGTATATACGAGTCTGGAAGGTCGATATGGAAACATAGCAAATCAATAGATTTGATACGAGATGGAATAATGACACATATAAATGGTTTGAATTGAAATTAAATAGAATGTATTAATGTCGCATAGAAAGCAAGGTATGACATGTATATTGATTGTTAATGGTGATAGTATATAGAATTGGTTAAATGTGATTGTGTATAATTCAAGTTTTCGATATACGATTGGTAATGGTTTTGGTTGATTGCTAGATGTGCATCAAAAATGTTATATATGATTTAAAAATGTTCAATTCACTTGAATTATGAAAGTACAATTGAAATTTACCACTCGACATACAATTTGTATATTCCATGCGCAGGTATAGGTCAACCTTAAAGTCCAGTGAGGTGAATTTAGCATCGAGTTCGTAGCTCTTGACTCAACAAAGTTTGTATATTTCTTTACATTTTGATTAAATGGCATGTACCTAGGGTTAAACTGATTATTAGGTTGCAAATAGTCAAATTTTGTGTAATGGAGCAATGGTTGAATGATAATGTAATAGTTTATGCGTGGCTAAGGCCTATTTGGGTTGCTTCATGAAATTGAACATATATATAGTGTTGTCATTTGAATCTTGGAATGATGCATATGTTTTTTTTAAATGGAAAGTTGAAACCAAAGTGGATTAGAGTTGTTTTATTTCTACCTTCAGAGTCATGATACCAGCCCATAGATGTCGTGGCACACCTCAACATTGATGGATACGAGAAAAGGGCGAGTAGACATGTATGTTACCTGTTATGGCGCACTATGGTAGCATAGTCTGCCATTTTACATGCTTCTAGAAAACTAAGTTGTGGCGCATAAAGAATCCAACCGTGGTAGTATCTAAGGATTTCATCTTGGGGTAATCTTCAATTGAAGAAAGAGTACGACAAGCAAAGAGTATGTCTCAGAGTTTGGCTGAGCATGAAGCGCCTACTTAGTATATGAGAAAGCTGTAGAGGGACTAAAGTGTCTTTAAGACCTCGCCACATATGAGTTACCACCAGGGGTATGGTATGCTCGGTTTGCTTGAACAATATGCAAGTGGGTCCTACAATAGGATTAGTTAAGAGTCAATTGAATGGACTTGACTAGTCAAATAGTATCTGCATCCAAATTTCCTTTTTATATTTTCCTCGATTTTGGTAGGGAAATTAAGGGACAATTTCTGTAAACATTTGACACTTGTCAAGATCCATTGAGAGAGAACTGAGTATATATATAGTAAGAAGGGAACATTTAGATAATTTTTCTTCCGTTCAATGTTCTGGTTCTTCTTCTTAAAACTAAATGTTTTTCTTCTTCTTCATTAAACTGGAAGCTAAGTTTTTTGGGTTAATCGGTAGATGTTTCAACCTCTTGGTAAGTTTAATAGCTCTGCATGATTAAGGATGTAAAAAGACATAAATACTAGAGGATGTGAAAAGGAGGCCCTACATGGGGGTTGTATATAATTGATATATTGGTAAACTGCCTAAAAATAAGGTTTTAATGAAAATTCCATGTCCTTTTAAGTGGTTGTTGCTAATGGTTCCGGTAGGACTATCAGAATAGGAACTCCGAGCTGAAATAAAGGTGAGTTTCAAGTGAGTTTTTATCTTGACTCATGTGAGTTAATTTACAATGGTTATTCGTATGTTGATGTCTTCTCGGATAACTAGTGAGGGTATGTGTATGTGAAGTATCGTAAAGTTTCTGCATGTTTACAAATAAGAGACATGATGTGCTGCATGAACAAGATGATGTGTGGTTGTAAACTCGAAATTATATAGGTTTTTTTTTTTTATATTTTTACCACCTTTTTACTTAATAAATGTGTTTATCTTGAGTAATTATTATTGAAATAAGTGAATTTTACTTAATTAGTAATTTTAGACATGAATTTAGAAAGCATGTGAAATTATGTTTAATTACATGATTTTCATGTACATTAATTCATGTTAATTTATTAATGTATGTATTTTTCACTATGTAGGAGGTCCATTGGAGACAGGATTTAAATAAAACATGGACATGTACAACTTATCCATGTAGACGGCAAGACCATGCAATTTAGGGCATGAGGTTGACTACTTGACCTAATAAAGAAGGTGATGAAAGATGGACATGTTGTAACACCTCTAACCCGTATCCGTTGCCAGATTAGGGTTACAGAGTATTATCATACAATTGGAAACATTTAAACATTATTTCATTCACAAACATAAACATATTATATATCAATCATACATGCACATTCCATCCCTAAATCGAGCCCTCGAGGCCCTAAAAATACCTTAGAAATGATTCGGGACTAAATTGAAATCATTTGAAAAGTCTAAGAAAAAGTGACAAAAATTTGGATACAGGGGTCACATGTAACACCTCAAACCCGGCCTAGACGTTATGACTGGATCCGACGTGCCATATCGGAACGTTAAAAACATTTTCTATTTTTAGTCCAGAAAATCGTACTTAGTGTTCAAAGGATGATTTCATTATAGGTTAAAGTGAATAGAAGCTGTGCACCAGGTAGGAAACCGGAAAAGAGGAGGTGAGTCCATCGGACTGCTTAAGTACCAAGCTCCCTTCGGATCCAATCCTAGACATGCACACCACCATTGCCACACCTTAACTTAGTGTATGTTCTTAGGAAACCAATTCATTTAAGTCCAGTTTAAGAAAAAGGTGATTAACTTTGGAAAGCGTTTTCGTTGCGGAAGTTTTGCTTTGTTGTCGTGGTATTTTAAAAATCAATTACTGTTTTTGAAAACGCGCCCTAAGACTAATCAGTTTCAGTGATTAAGATAATATTATACCTATTCTAGTAAATCATATTGAAAACAATTAAAAATCATTAAAGAGGCCTTATTACAACTTAAAACCCAAATCATAAAAGTAAATAAAAAGATGTCCAATTCACCAGAAGAAAACCAAATTTGCGGAACGAGTGGCCACTCCGAATCCCTCACAGCTCCAAGCCCACTATGGTTGGGGATTACCTGCGTGGATGAAAATAAGGGGTGAGTTTGGGAAACTCAGTGTGTAAAATAACCCAACCATAGTCTAAAAAAGTTCAAACCATAGAAACAGATCAAATTGGCCTTAGCCTAGAACAGATTTCAGAACGAAGCCCATAGGCCCATAACAGAATAGAACAGAAATTACATGTTTATGCAGAAACCCAACCATATCCAACTGTATACACCCTCGTACCATCCTTACACCATGTGGGGAGACTACTCGACCCACCCAACCGCTACACGCCACAGAATTTGCGGCATGGTTGCCAGAACAGATAGTGTTATAGAGTCACCAGATACATATATTTGTGGATAGAGCCACCAGAACATATATTTGTGGCAGAGCCACCAGAACAGATAATTGTGGCATAGCCACCAGGACGCTTCCTCCATAAATATAACCCATGTCCCCATACAACAGATATACAAATCATGGCATACATCATACAGAATCAGATCATCATGCTTTTCAGTCAAATTAACCCTAGGGGTATAATGGTCATTTACACCTAGGGGTATAACGGTAATTTTCGTACTTAAGGGTATTCTAGTAATTTATCTATTTTAGGGTTTTCATGCATATTTTCACCATTTACGTACTAACAGAAACACTTACCGAGTGTTCTTACCGAATTGGGCCCGTTGGCCTATTATCCCAATTTTGGCCCATTAAGCCCAAAAAATATCTCAGGCACAAAAATCATGCACTCTGCAGTCTAAACACTGTAGTTTACCAAATACGTTAATCGATCTACCTCACGAGAAATCACACACTCGCAAGTCCACAAAATACCAGTTTTTCGGCATTTTGGCTTTTCGGCTTTTGCCGATCTAGTCTATGAGAGGGTGTCAGTTACACACCTGATTCGTAGTGGTTCGACGGTGAGTTCCACACACGAGCTGCCTACAATTGAATTACCAACACGTCAATCTAAATATCAAAAGCAAACTACAGACTTATCCCCCTACCATATTCGGCCAACCAAGCCTCAGACCTTAGAGTTCTTACCTTTTTCCGAAACTAGCGACTAGGTTTAGATCCAGTCGTTCCACTTGTCCAAGCCTTCGATCAGCAGCCTCTAGATCACACTAACATCATAATAAAACAATTGTCACAACCCTTAGAGCCATAGGGCCCAATCGACACACCTCCTAAGCCTTTGGGGGGTTTCGGCTTTTCTAAAACTCGAAATAAAGAATAGATTCGAAAACTTACCACCGGTTCCTTCAGTCAACGATTCCACTTTAGTTCCTATACGGTTCTGATGCAGATCTAAACCCTCAAATGATAGCAGAAATCAAATCTTTAAAGGTCTAAAGATTCAGCCATGCCCCTAAGACTGTGGGGTTTTCAGTTTTTTTGAAATAGTAAAGAGAAAGATGAGGGTTTTGCGGTGGTTTTGTTGACAAGACTTTGGGGTTCAGAGAATGAGAGAATCGGCCAAAAAGATGGAGAAGAATCAGAGGGTTTGGCTAGGAGAAATCGGCACAGAAGAAAAACAGGCTTTCGGGATTTCGGCTTTTATGGCAATCGGCTATAAGGCTTATGAACAAATGGTAAGGAAGTGGAGTTGAGTAGAATGGTAGAAAGATTCAGCTATAGAGGAAAAGAAGAAGAAAAGAGAATAGGAGAAGAGAGGAGAAGAGAAGAAGAGGAAGAATGATCAGAAACGACACAACTTTTCCCCAAATGCCGAAATTACAACTGTCAATAGACCTAGCCAAATTTTGCCCTCTACAGAAACCCTTGGCCGACCAACTCTTGCTCCTCAAGAGTCCACCATTCGGCCAATACTACACTTCCTAGTCAGCTCCTAAATCTTCTCCCTTATCCCCTCCTTACTCCATCTCCTGAGCAGCTCAAACTCTTCCCAACAGAGTTCCTCTTGAGTTCCATCACATCCCCTTTCTGTACATAAAAATTAATACTATAATTTGCTTACCTTGTGACTTGAACCTTAGCTCTCCCTAGTCATCTATACGCCACTTTTTTATCACCCTAGTGGCGTCACATGCCACTTTGCCACAGGCCTTCTTGTGGCTTATTTAACCCATTAAAAAGTAAAAGCCCAACTTACTAGAATCTCTTTTCCCCTAAGAATTAAAATCAGCTAAAACTTCCAGATTTTATCTTAAACTTGGGCCTTCTAGAGGCCTACTAACATACTTAGACCTACGCCAAGCAGTCAAAACACAGATCTTTTGAAATTTGCCCAAAATTCACAGAAGTCCCAAAAATTGGGGCGTTACATCACAAGGCCATGTGGCTAGGCCGTGTACCTCACACGGTTGAGACACATGCCCGTGTGCTAGGTCGTGTAACTCTCTGAGTTACGCCACATGCCCGTGTGCCAGGCCGTGTAACTCACTAACTTGAATACAAAGGAACCCTCAGATGACACACAGTCGTGTTGCTAGGCCATGTACCATACATGGCTAAGTCACACGCCTGTGTCTTAGGCTGTGTGGACATAAAATTGCCCAAAAATCAAGCCATTTTTCATACTATTTCATGCATGAACATATAATTCTTTTGTGCACATTTACAAGACACCAAATCCACATCAAAAAATACATATATAAGCCATTTCAATTGTCCTAATTCAACTAACTAATATGCCATTCAATGGCACCTCAAACGCAATCATTAAGACTTACCTAAACATGCATATTTTTACCACTTACCATTCATCAATTACTAGTTCCAAAACTTACCAAACATGCCACAACTTGACCATTATTCCATCACAAAATATACCATTTGAGCCATTCAAATCATGCAACATGTTATAGTCATAATGACACAAACTAACAAGGCATCAAATGTACCAAACCAGGATAACATTCATAACTTATACAAGAAAATCCACCAACCAAACATTCATCAAAATGAAATTACAATTCAACCTATACATTCCATTATAACCTTGACCCAATACATTTAAAATCTATCGAAATTTATGTTGGATAGTGTGATAGATCTTCGACGAGCTTCCAATTCGATCGAGCTTTCAATAATCTATAAAACATAGGAAAGAATCTACGTAAGCACAAAATGCTTAGTAAGTTCGTAGAAAATGAAACATAACTTACCATTTCAATTATATAACATTAAGTATAAGCATAATATAACCCTAACCAAAAGCTTGGCATAAGGCTATACATCATCATCAATATACAAGTTAGTGCAACTATACATAACTCATTTGATTAACCACATGATAAGTAATTTTCATATGAAAATACATCATTTGATTCATTCATCCTTTTCATGAGCATAAGCATAATTCCATTTGAAAACTTACCATTTCCATCCCTTTTCTTGCCCGTTGAACCGTCTAGAATATCATTGGATATTTGGGAAAGCTCACACGATGTGTGCTTAAACATATAACCGTAACCTTTCCTTTACATCATTGCTCACATGAGCTATAAAATGGGCCTGCTCACACGAGCTGTGGGTCAAAATGTAAGCTACACAATGCTGCTCAAACGAGATGTGGAGAATCCGTAACAAATGTAGGACCTCAGCCGTCGGTAGGACATTCAAGACCAACACCCAAAACATGAAATTTCTAATGACATGTTATTTGTATCCTACAAATTCCTAAGGTTCAACCAGGACTCGATAATCGTCATAGCATTGATTTGGATATACATCATTCAATTACATTATGAAAACATAATAAAATACTTTTGAATAACATTAATATGATAGCCATTATACGAACTTACCTCGACGACTAGGGGCGTAAAAATGAAGTCGAACTAATCCGAGGCTTTAGCTTTTCCCCAATCTAGATCCGTACGTGGTCTATCTTGATCTAAATAAACAATTTCCAATCCATTTAATATCTCTAGCATTCAATTTAGTCCACATTTCATATGTATGCAAAATTACGATTTTGCCTCCAACATTTTAACTTTTCACAATTTAGCCCTTAAGCTCATAAATTGAAATCTAAGCATTTTAGTCCCCCATTCAAGCCAACCAAATTCTCTAAGGACTTAAACCAATCCATACCAATCATCATTACATAAATTTAACATGAACTTTTACTATTTTTACAAATTAATCCCTATATGCGAATTTGCTCAAAAATCACTTTATAGAACTTGTTTATTTCTCAACAAAAAATTACAAGCTATCATTTAACATAAAAAAAATTCAAAAAATTCATTGCAAGTCCCTCAACCTTTAACATTTTTGTAAATTAATCTATAGGCTAGCTAGATAAAGCTAAAACAACCTCAAAAACATAAAAATCATAAAAAAAAGGGGATCAGAATCACTTACATGCACTCCCTCAAGCTAGCTTGTAACACCCCCTACCCGTGTCCGACGCTGCGACAGGATACGAGGTATTACCGGACTTAAACATGCACATACATGTAAAATTGGACCATAAAATTTCAATCATATTAGAATCATTCGATCACATGCAAAATGTCCCTTACACGAGCCTTCGAGGCTTTAAACATGCGTTGGGACTAAACCGAGAACTCACGAACATTTTTACAACACTTAGAACATTTTCATGTTTGGAGAGTCACACGCCCGTGTGGGTAGACCGGGTGGTCTCACATGCCCCGTGTAACTCTCTGTTTATGACGTTAGCAAACATTTTAGGGTCACACAGCCAAATCACACGCCCGTGTGCTAAGGCCGTGTCCTCCACATGGCTGAGACATATGGCTGTGTCTCTGCCCGTGTGGTCAACACTTAGGCTATTTTCCAAGCCTTTTTGTTGCTTTAATCTTTCACATACTTAAATACTTTAAAGACACATATCATAGCATCATTTTAATGATTTAGCATGCCTCACTAAAGCACATTTTTAACAATCAACCATAACATATTACCCAATAATTAATCTCTACTTATTCAACAAATGTCCATGGTCAATAATTATTAACTTAATGCCAATTTACACGTTTATTCTATAGCCATGACCACCCCGAATGATCCTAGGGCATTTTCATGCACATATGTTATTTACTATTCATTCATGGCAGACAATTATAATCATATCACAAAGCATCAACACATGGTAAGGATAATTAGGCTTACAAGCCAAAACATTATAAGCCATATCTCATGACTATATACAATGAATCAATATAAGCCAATACATTTGGCTAAATCATAAGAACACATATCAATAACTAAGCCCCTATACATGGCACTCACTTGAAGATGCTTAAGACTTATCGATATCCCCTATTGATAGCTCGATAGTGTGATGCTGCTTCTGACGATCTCCAACCTCGAGCTAACCTGACAACACTAAAGAAATGAAAAGGAGAGGGTAAGCTATATAGCTTAGTAAGTCCATATGAAAATAATAAGCAATTTATCAACGTGATTCCGTCAATTCTTACAACATGATTCCATTAAACATGTACAGGGGATTCCAAAATCATTTTGACCCTGTCTCACAAAAATTAAAATATCACAGAATAAAAAATTCTTTTGCTTTCACCGTTTCTTTTATGTTCAAATAGACTCAATAAGCTTTTATTTCATATCTTATTCAACTTCTAATTCAATTTCCACCATTTTTGGTGATTTTTCAAAGTCATACAACTGCTGCTATGCAAAACTATTTTATTACAAATTTCACTCTTACATAATATCACTTACTCCATTCCATCTTACCAAAAGTTCGCTCAACTATCGAGCACATTGCTTATAAATTTTCACACGCATATACCTATACTTATTCATCACATAGTCATATTCAATTACACTAGTCATTACATGATCACATGTATTTTCACTTAGCCAATTTCCCATTGAACTCATCAGAATAATAACAGATACACGGTGGCCTACACATATTACCACCCTTGTAACCGAAGCTATTTGGTGCACATAGTAGCCTGCACTTAGTACTACATCTGTGACCAAAATCGTCTCTTAAACACTATTGGGTATGCATAGCAGCCTGTACTTAGTACTACACACGTGACCTAAAACCATCTTAAACACATAGTAGCCTACACATAGTACTATACATGTGTTCTCACAACGGATCATTCGTATCTTTTCTATTCCGAAGGTCCAAGCGGGAAATTTCTCACTTTTTAATATTTTACCAATTCATCCATAATCAACTTCAATTCATAATTTACATCAAGTGATCATTCAATATACAACCACATCTCATATAATAACAAAATATTATAACATAAGTAAAAACGATATATTATTTACATACAAACTTACTCGTTTCAAATAAATATCATGTTCTATCAAATTTCCATTATATTCAATCATCCCATCATATGTTATCGACATTTGAGCTTTCAATTACTTCATGGGTACATCACGTTCCCACACACAATATCATTAACATATAAATTAATACAACTATAGCAAAATATATTTCAAGTGTAACAACAATAACATGAATATCATGCTTATTTAATCACATGAACTTACCTTAAATGCAATTACGGCCAACTATTCCAATTTAGCCCATAATCTCGAACTTCCTAACTTAGGCTCGAATCTCAGTTTTCTTAATCTAACATTTCAAATATAGCTCATTTATTATTCACATTATTCAAATTGACAAAAAAAATCATACTTTTACAATTTTTCATTTTTACCCCTAAACTTTATCATATTTACACTTTTGCCCCTAGGCTCGTAAAATGATTTTTATTCAATTTTTTACACTTTAAGCCTAGCCGAATCATTTTCATAACTATAGCAGCCCACAATTTCCACTAAATAACACTTTTATGACAAATTTTATAACTTCTACAATTTACTCCTTTTTAGCGTTTTCACCCAAAACTACTTAGTAAAAGTCGTTTCTCCAACCATAAACATGCATAATCTACCATTAAACATCAAAATGCACAAATTTCTAACATGATTCAAACCCTTCATCATAACTCAAATAAATGGTAGAAATAGGTAGATCTTGTTACGAGGATTTCAAAAACGTAAAAATCATTAAAAATAGGGCTAGAACAGACTTACGATCGAGCTTGGAAGCTTGAAAAACCCTAGCTATGTCTTCTCCATGAAAGTTTTAGCCATGGGGTTGAAGATGGACAAAAATTGGATTTTAATTTTGTTTTTAATTCATTTTAATTACTAAATGACCAAAATGCCCATAATTTAAAAATATTCTATTTCACCCATTTAATGTCCATTTTTGTCCAAAAAATTAACCAATGGTCTAATTACCATTTACGGACGTCCAATTTAAAATTTCATAACAACTGGACACCTCTAGCATGTAGAACTCAACTTTTGCACTTTTTACGATTTAGTCCTTTTGACTAAATTGAGTGCCCAAACTTCAAAATTTCCAGACGAAATTTTCATAAAACAATTCCATAAAATTTTAGATTCTTACGTCAAATTCGTGGTCTCGAAACCACTGTTCCGACCAGGTCCTAATTCGGGATGTTACATAGTTGAATTAAAAAACCCTAAGAATGGCTTTAGTTCCTTCAAAATTCAGTGGAAAGAATCTTTGGAGAAGATGAGTACATTTTTTTCTTTTATTTTTTTTAGTTTAATTTACTAAATACTATATTAATCTTTGTTTTTAACTTTAAAAATCACTTAAGCTATGTCCATATATGTTCACTAACTATTCAAATGGTTTAATTACCATTTAAGACCATTTGGTTTCATTACCATAGGCTTTTAGCCCTTTAAACTAATAGAACTCCACTTTTACTTTTTTTACAAGTTAGTCCTGTTTACTTAATTAATCAAGCAAACATCAAAATTTCTTAACGAAATTTTAATACGACCTTACTAATATTCCATCAACATTAAAATAATAATGAAATAATAATTTACTCATTGGATTTGTGGTCCCGAAACCACTGTTTCGATTAACTGAAAACGGGCTATTACACATGTCTGCTAAGTTTTGGACTGAAGAATGGTCCAACAAGGGGAACTAAGAGCCCAAATTTTGCACTTAAATGTGGTTGCCTAAAATATGTTTTGGGATAATTAATTGAAGGTCCTTACAGTTGGAAAATAATCAGAATTTAGCCCAACAACTTCTCTATTGAAACCGTCTATTCTATAGCTATTTTTAGCTTGAATTTGAAATTCAAATGGTGTAAAACCCCTAACCCGTATCTGTCGCCGGAGTAGGGTTACAAAGCATTACCGTAAAAACATAACTCAAATCATTCATATCCAATCATTTCATAAATCATAACATAATCCAGTCAAACACATGCATATCGTCCCTTATTCTAGTCCTCGAGTCCTTAGAAACACTTTAGAAATGATTCGGGACTAAATCAGAAACATTCAAAACTTTGAAGAAAAATTTAGAAAAATTCACACTGCATGGATCACACGGCCACGTGACTCACACGGTTGAGAGACATGCCCGTGTCTCAACCTGTGTAACAATCAAAATAGGGACATACGATTGTGTCCCAGACCGTGTCTGTGCCCGTGTAACTCATTAACTTGGGTTACACGGCCAAGCCACACACGCCCATGTGCAAGGCCGTGTAACCTTCAAAAAAACCATTAAAACCTATAGGGAACACGTGGCTGTGTCGCATGGCTGTGTGTCAATCATGGCTGAGACACACACCTGTATCTTAGGCCGTATGGACATGAAATAGGCCAAATTCAAGCCATTTCTTTCACCCAATTCAAGCACACCCTTACAAGCCATTTACACATACAATCAAGCCTTAAAACATAACTAAATCATGCATATTAAGATCAATTCAATAGGTTATTTATCCATACAACAAATATGCCATAAGGCACCTCGATCACATACATCAAACATACCTAAACATGTGCATATTTAACCATTTATCAACTAACTTGTTTCCATACCAAAACATATAAAAATTGACACACATCAACCATACCATATTATATTCATGCCATATCAAAATAACCTTACCATTTGGACCACTTCTTATAAGCATCAAGACCAGCTAAGTGACACCAAACTAGCAATTTTCAAATGGTTCCAATAACCAACATATATACATACCAAATTTGACTCATGCACATCTTTTCAAAACCTTTCCAAAGCATACCATAACTTGACCATGTTATGGTCAATCCATCACCATTTTATCCATTCAACCATACATTAATACATTGTCAAAATGGCACATGTCAATAATGAATCAAAAGTACCAAGGTTACACCAACCATAATGACATATACATGCCAAACTCATCAACTAACATGAACCACAAGTTCACCTATGCATGCCATTATAACCTTGATCAAGACATCAAAATCTACCAATATAATCGCTAGATAGTGTGATAGATCTCTAGTGAGTTTCCAAACCGGTCGAGCTTTCAATAATCTGCAAAGTAAGTGGAAGATGACTACATAAGCAATGAATGCTTAGTAAGTTTGTATAAACTTGAAACATAACTTATCACTTCAATACTATCATACATAGATTAAACATGATTCAACACCAATACTTTAAACTTAGTATAAACCTTTTTGAACACCATTCAGCTCACAATTAAGTATATTTATAAACATCACATACAACTTTCATTCATAACATAATAAGGTCTCATAGGTTAACTTACATAATTATCAACCTTTCCTTAAAACGATGAACCATTTCATCTACTTACTTGCCATTCCATTTACTTAATATAAGATTAATTACATTATTAACTCGTGAATTAGTGTATTTATTCATGACATAAGTAAACTCATATATAGCATAAGTAAATTTCTTCTTTACAAGTAAGTCCTTTAACTCAACAATCCTTTCTTTTCATTACATTACATCTCAACTATGAACTTATCATTTCATTCCTATTCTCACCCATTTCATTTGCATAACATACAAGACATAAACATAACATTAACCATAGCCACAAGCTAGTGCATTTAAGCATAACTCTTTTAGAATCAACTACACAATAAATCATTTCATGAGAAATTACATACTTTGATTATTATCACTCTTTCATGCACATAAGAATCATTCCATTGGTCACTTACCATTTCAATGCAATTCTTTAAAACCAACATAATAAAATCCAACCAATAGCTTGACATAAGCCTAAGCATCATCAACAACACATGTTAATTCATCAATTCATAATTCACTTGAATAACATAAGATAAGTCATTAAACATGAATAACCTCACTTGAAATCATCAATTCCATGAACGTAGTTATACTTTCATTTAACATTTTCTTTTCATTCCTTTTCATAGTTTTCATAATATAAGTCATTTGAATACTTACGATTCCTTCCCTTTTCATGCTCGTTGAACCACTTAGTATAAGATCAGATATGCGGGAAAGCTCACACAAAGTGTGCTAAACATATAGTCGTAGCTCATATGAGCTGTAAAATGGGCCTACTCACACAAGCTAACAATCGAAATGTAAGCTACACGATGCTGCTCACACAAGCTAATGAGTATCCGCAACTAATGTCGGACCTCAGCCATTGGTAGGACATTCAGGACCAGCACCTAAAACATGGTAACCTGGGTCTGCTCACACAAGCTGACAGTCGGAATGTAAGCTACACGATGTTGTTCACACAAGCTGATGAGTATCCGCAACTAATGCCGGACCTTAGCCATCGGTAGGAAATTCAGGACCAACACCCGAAACATGGTAACCCTAATGACATGTCATTTGTATCCTATATATTCTTAAGGTTCAAACGGGGCTCGATAGTCGTTGTACATCGTTGGATTTCTATTGTTTCTTTACATGATAAATTTCATAATAAAATATATATATTGATTCATTACAATAGAATAACACATTAAACATTCAATCTAATCAACATTTAATTGATTATAGTTCTTACGAACTTACCTAGCTAAATTGCAGGAATGACTAAGTACAAGGGCTATTTGGTAATTTTCCATTCTCCTCGATTTTCCACTCGATCTTGATCTAAATTAATAATTTCATTAAATTTATTAATTTAGATAATAAAACAATGTCTTTTATGCAATTTAATCATTTTTAACATTTTTATAAAATTGCCCATAACATTTTACTTTTATTCAATTGAGTCCCTGAGCCTAAAGCATGCAAGTTAACCATTTTTAATGAAAACCCATGCCAACCGAATATTCATGGCATCTAATACAGCCCAGATTTGTAATAATTTCACACCAAAACCTTGTATTTTTTACTATTTCAACAATTTAGTCCCTAATTGGTAAATTCATCAAAATTACTTAACAAAATACTTATAAATAATAATTAATACCTTAAATTCATCATTTAGCATCTAAAATCACAAACATTCATCAATGGAAACATTCAAAATATTTAATAGTTTCAAAAACGAAGGTTCGGCTTAGCTGGACCTAGTTGCAACGATATCAAAAACATAAAAATTATTAGAAACGGGTGAAAATCACACACCAATTTAGCTTTGAACTTGCCAAAATTTCTAGGTCTAAAATGGCTCCCTTTTTCTCCTTTACAATTAGTGAAAAAGGCAATTAAACAATGATAAAGCTTTTGGTTTAATTTAATTTAATTTAATTTATCAAATTACCATTTTAACTTTGGTTAATAATTAAATAAAACACAAAATCCATATCCATATTTGTCCAGTAACTCCTTAAATGGTTTAATTACCATTCAAGTCCCTTTGCCTTTATTCATTAAGCCATTTAATCACTCAACTCTAATAGTGATCAAAATTTACATCATTTACGATTTAGTCCTTTTTAATTAATTAACCATCTAAACATTAAAATTTTTTAATGAAAATTTAATACAATCTTAATAACACTCCGTAAATATAACAATATTTACAACTCGGTTTATAGAAACTAGGTCCTGATACCTCATTTTTTAAAACTACTTGACTTTAGGGTCTTACCACTTAATTTAATTAATCAACATAAATTATCATATCAAAAACCTTTTTAAAACCATATTTGACTCATAAATATTAAATAATAATATTTTAAAACTTACTCATCGGATTTGTGGCCCCGAAACTACTATTTCCAACAACACTGAAAAACAAGCTATTATAAATGAAGAAGACTTGGTCATCCCTTATTCCTTGAAGCATGGCCGACCACATGAGAGAGGGAAGGAAGGAAATTTAAACTTATTTTTAGTAAAATCAACCCCTTACCTTGACCTATAAATATCCTTCCATCCCTCATTGATCCCTCATCCCTCAACATTCCTCTCTCACTCTCACTAGTTTCATCTCAATTCTTTTTCCCCTTTTCCCTTGCAGAGCCGTCCATCCCTCCTCCATTCTTTAACCTCAAAAGCTTTGTGAAAAGCAGTCTTTAGCTAGTTACCCCTTAAACACTTAGCAAACAGAGCATCAATTAGAACTGATGAACGCCTCAGTCAGAATAGATCCGAAAGGCTACTGAACTGAATAGAGTTTACTTTTTTCCTCTTGTTATTTATTTTAATCGTGTTTTCTTTGAGTTTACTATTTTTGACATCAACAATGATATTTTAAATCCTATTTTCTAGGATGATTATGTTAATTCAATAAGATATATTTTATTCATGCTTTCAATTAATATCATGATGCATTTCATTCATACGTGATTGGGTGCACTTAGATTAGCTGAGCGATCTTAACCAGATGACAGCTAGTAGACTCATAATTGAAAAGTGCAATGCTCAATTTAGATCCTTAAACCCGACTAAGTTGAGGATTCATAATATCTTTAGTTAGCTCTATTGCTTTGCATAGTTTTTAGGTTTATGTAATTAAACTATTGCAAACGTAAATTTCCCTATAACCTTGCATAAATGCTAAGAAACCCTTAGTTAATATGATCAGTAAAATGCATATTTAACTAAGTCAAATGCATATTTAACTAAGTAAAAGACTCCGAAAGGACTTAATTTGGTTTCCAAACTCACGAAAGATCGAGTTGCCGTGGAAGTATTTCCAAACATTGCTAAGCATGATAAAGTAGATTAAATTGATTAATATAATTATCCTAGCCCATTTAATGTTGATTAATTATTTTTGTTGCTAAAGCTATTCATTCATACATTTAAGTAAATTGCAGCTATATTAGAATTGCATAGGGATCAATCTTTGCATCTAATTAATTTACTTAGTTAATCATCACCATCCAAATTATTGAATTTTTACATCAAATTGTGAGGTTATAATTTTACAAATATTTTGTTAAGCTTATACAGTCCCCGTGGAGATGATAACTCATTTTATTTACTTATTACTTGAATGACTACGTACACTTGTGTAAACCCCATTACAGTGGTATGTATGCATATGAAATTAGGTATTGGAGACTGCGAATTTGTTAGGAGTGTGAATGAAATCTAGTTAAGTATGTTCTGTGTCAAATGAGTAATGCATTCGTTTGTGTTGCCTCTAGTAGGGTAGGTAAATTGCTAACTAGACAGTTAGATTGTTTTGAAAATGGAGATTTATTGTGTAGCCTTCAAAGGGATAACTATAAAGCAAACCGAACTAACATATCACGAAATAAATCTTTGAAAAGTCTATGGCCATAACACTTTCTGGAAAAATCAATATGATAAGATCTATTATGTGATGCCTTTTTGGAGTATTTTGTGATACCTTTGTGGTGTATTTATGATGCTTTTGTGGCATATTCTGTAACGCCCTTGAGGTGAAATCTAGTTAATTGCCTTTGTGGTGAGATTTGGGTAAACTTTTAGACTTCTCTGCTAGTTGAATTTATGACAAAGATCTGGGTAAGTTTCAAGATATTCCTGTTTGGATAGCCTTGTGGTGAAATTTGAATTTTCCTTAGGGGTATTTTCGAAAAGAGTCATTAGTAGTGTTTCTGAAGAATAAATCTGCCATAGTATCTCGTCAGTACAAAGAACATGGAGGTTATCTAAATTTTATTTTATATGCCAAATGTAATATCCATGTAACTATAAAATGCAAAATGCGATCATGGACATCAAGCTCAGATGCAAATGAGGATCCAAAGTTGAAGGTCGGATTATAAGGGCCTTTCTCATTCTACTCAACCTAGGAGGTAGTTTAAAATATTCATTGAAATTTTCTAAAGTGAGACGAATAGGAGTATTCATAGGAAAATAATTTATAGCAACCATTGTCTCACTAGATTCATCTTGTTCGATTCTAGCAGTTGAATAAAAAGCTCGAACAAGATTAGCATCTGTCATTGAACGAATCCTTAAAAAATCGATCCACTTCCATTCAGTTGAAGTTTAAAGAAACAAAATATTGATTTTGGCCAAAAATTCGATATCAACGATATGAGAGACATTAACGTTTCATTTAAAAAATATTGATTAAAATGGTAAGAGTCATGGTTATTTCTAAAACAATCATCAAAATAATTCTGTTGACCACTAGAAGAAGATGAAGGACCGGAACGAGGGCGTTTCCTAACCAACATTCTAACTAACTAGACAAGAGTGACCCTATTAGCACTTAAAATGTTCATTGAGGAGTTTTATTGAACACTTTGTGGGTAATAGGTTTAAAGAAAAATTATAAGAGTTTGGTTAAAATTAGGAAACTTCATGCAAGAAAACACATATATATGTTCCAAATAAATCCAAAAATATAATTTCTAATCAAGAATTTAAAAAAAATCAACAATTTTCACAATAGAAAAAAAATTATCTTGAATTTGCTTTAAAATTGTGAAATTGGAGAGCAAACTTTTAGAACCCTTGTAGAAAATAATAATGTAAGTTGATTTGTGTCAAGATCTAAAAGAAAAGGTGAAGAAATCATAGTTTTTGAAGAGTTGGTTGAGAGGGTTTTAAAAAAGGGGAAAAACTTTTAGGGTTGGTGAATTGGTTGAAAAATACACTGTAGGTACCTTAAAAGTCCCAAGAGTATCGATACATTTTAACTAAGTATCGATATTTTTCAAAAAGTATTGATATAATGGTTTCGATTTTTAAAGCATGCCTAAAGACCTATCATGAGATAATTGTAATCACATACTCGCTTTACCTTATTTATTTATATAAGACATTGCCATTATTATTTCAATTTCTTTTTCTATGTAAATAAATAAACTGAATTGTAATATAGTCCTAAGAAAATATGATTATTCTTAAAAATGTCCTTAGTCAAGTATTATTGTGGGCTTGGACGATAATAATGCATTGAGAATAATGTGTAGTTGATTGATGACAAAGAATTGTCATTGACATAGGGATGTCAAAATCAATACATGAGTATGTGTTAGAGAACAACGTATTGGACTGACCCACTATGAGTATGTTTCTTGGATTATTATGTAATAGTCACAATATTACTTATAGTGATAACTATGTATATGATCCTCAGACTTGAGATCATCATTGTCCCAATATAGTTAGTCGTATATTTTGATACAGTCAAAATGTCTACCATAACAGGTTGTATTATAAAGACTGATGTTGGATATACCAAAATCCATGTAGCGGGATATGGTTGATCAAGATAGGATTTATCCCTCCTACATAATGGGAGCAATATCTTAGTCCTCTTCATGGAGTGAGAGTAGAAATGCCTAGTCATGCTGGAATAAGTTGATATGAGATATAACACTTATTTGTATATTGTAGTCTGCTCAGAAAATCAAGAAATATGAGATTGGACTATACAATTATAACTATTCCATGACTTGTGTCTAATCTAGATCTTAAGGATAAAATGATATAATACATGAATAGATTATCATAGAAAGGTTATGTCGAATCACAATTTTTTCTAACTTGGGTGGCAATGATGCATTGCTAGATGTCATTCATAGCTTGTAAAGTTAGAAACGTCCTAGTATTACTACCAACGTTACAAGAGCCTATAGGGTCACACCCTATAGTTGAAACGAACATAATCCAAATACATTTGGTATTTTATTTAGTTGTCACATGAATTAAATTAATTGTTGAATTAATTTAATTAGATAATTAAATTTTAAACTAATTATATGTACAAACTTGTTGTACACAAATTAATATATGAATTTGATTCATACAAAAATATTAATTGTATATATTTTACTAAATTTATTAATATAAATAGTTATATTAATTAATTTCAGTCAAAATATAAAAGATATGAAAACTAATATTCTTTTGGAAAGAATATAATTAATATATGAATTTGATTCAAATAAAATATTAGTTTTATATATTTTACAGAATTTATTAATATAAATAGTTATATGAATTAATTTCGGTCAAAATATAAAATATATGAAAATTGATATTCTTTTGGAAAGAATATAAGTAATATATGAATTTGATTCATACAAAATATTAGTTGTATATATTTTACGAATTTATTAATATAAATAGTTATATGAATTAATTTCGCCAAAATATAAAATACATGAAAATTAATATTTTTTTGGAAAGAATATAATTAATATATATGAATTTGATTCGTACAAAATATTAATTGTATATATTTTACCGAATTTATTAATATAAACAATTATATTAACTAATTTCGATCAAAATATAAAAGACATAGAAATTAATATTCTTTTGAAAAGAATATAATTAATATATGAATTTGATTCATACAAAATAGTAATGTTATATATTTTACCGAATTTATTAATATAAACAGTTATATTAATTAATTTTAGTCAAAATATAAAAGACATGAAAATTAATATTCTTTTGGAAATAATATAATTCCTTTTCTAACTTTCCATTTGTCTTCTCTAGTAATAAATTAATAATCCTATACTCTTGTGGAAAGAATATAATTTATTTTTCGAACTTTCAATTTGCATTCTCTATTAATAAGGGAATAATCCTAATAATCCTTTTTAATATGTGATATCAAAGAGGATAAAAGGATAATAATCCCTTAATGTGTTAAAGTTACCAACTTAATAATTTAAAAGGTATAACAACTATTTTTAATTCTTTCTAAAAAGTTCAAGAGAAAGTGGTTGTTCGTTTTCGATGGGGTGGATTACGTAGAGGCCAGGACGTTTTCGTTGTGGCTTGAAATCAACAATGAATCAACAACATCCTTTCAATTTTTTTCAGTAAAAAAGGTATATTTTCAACCCTATTTCAACCTGATTTATTCCTCGTACATTGATCCTTGGTTGTGGATCGCAGGAATAAATTTTCTGCTGCGCCACGAGTCGTGTTGGTGATCCTAATAGTGGTATCAGAGCCACTTGTACAATACATATTCAGTATTAAATTTATTGGTTGGTGAGATTATATGATATACATGTTGTATGCTATATTTGATATGCATTGTGTTTGGTAATGCATGGTTATAGCCCGATAGCCCATTTAATTTATTATTTGCCTGCGTGTCGTGCCTTTCTATATTTATCTTGTATTTTCTTCTCATCTTACTCCCTCGTATGTAAAATAAGTTTTTATAATTGTAAATTGTACGAGTTGATATGAACTAGTGAAAAAGAAGGCTGAGCTACCTAAAGTGGAAAAGAATCTCGAGAAGCGGCATAAAACCTTAGGATTCCCTATGATTCTCCCATTGGCTTGGGAGGAACACATTAGTTTTATGGGCTATAGCTATTGCATTTATTTACTGCTTTATATTTTTCTTGTATATGATACAGTTGATGAGATGTTAGCATACATGTTATAGGATAATTATAAGATCAATTAAAGGATTAAATGAACAAATTTTACCATTAATGGTGAGATTAATTTAATTAAAAAACTCCTTAATAAAATATTAAGTTAATTTTGCCTTCCAATATTTACCCTTACTAAAGCCTCGATTGATACAATGTGGGTTCTGCTAAAGCGAAGTACATATATCTACCTTGGTCAAATGCGAAGAATAAGCAAGTGATATTCACTGGTTATGATATTGGTTAACAACTTAACTAGGTTACTCTAATAGGATTAGATACCTAGAGGCAAGAGATTTGGACAAATCATGAGATGATTGGAATAAGAGTTGTTCACCAAATTGAGGAGTTACATGTGATGTAATTAACAAGTGTTGCTTACCTAAATAACCTAATCTTGAGAGTAAATCCAAAGCTGACTTAAGAAGAGGTGAAATATGGATCTTTACCCATTAGAAAATGTTAGAAAAAGTCTTTCCAAAATTAAAATATGAAGGTTATTAATTTTGAATAAAATAGTGGGAGCATCATATAATAAAGTCCTTTTAATTATTATAATAAACTTGGTAAATAAACTCATGAGCATAGATTATTATTGTAGATTAATTATGACAAACAACACAAATTCTTTATCATTGCGATCGGTCCTTGAAAAGGACAAGTTGAATGGCTTGAACTTTCTTGACTAGATCCGTAACTTGAGGATTGTCCTAAAATAAGAACGAAAATTATATGTCATTGAAGAACCCATTCCTTATGAACTAACAACTAATGCCTCTAGAGCTAACAAGGATGCTTATAAGAAGCATCTTGATGACATGTTCAGCATAGGATGTTTAATTCTTGCCACTATGACTCTTGACCTTCAGAAGCAATATGAGGATATGGTTGCCTATGATATGATCCAGCACCTTAAGGAATTATATGAGGGGAAAGCACGTCAAGAGAGGTACGAGACCTCTAAAGCTCTATTTTGATAGAAAATAGTGGAGGGAACTCCTATGGGAACTCACTGTAACACCCCTTACCCGAGTCTGAGGCCGGGACAGGGTACGAGGTATTACTGGACTTAAACGTATACAACTATGTAAAACCGGGCCATAAAAAAATTTCATTCAAATTAAAAACATTCATTAATATTCATAATGTCCCTTATACGGGCTTACGAGGCCCAAAACAAACATCGGGGGTGGTTCGGGACTAAACTGAGAACTTACGAACTTCTTACAACACTTAGAAAATTTTCTAGTTTTGGAGAGTAACACGCCCGTGTGGGTAGGCCATGTTGTCACACACGCCCTGTGGCTCTGACACGCCAGTGTCTTCAGCCTGTGTAACACTTTGTTTATGACGTCAGCAATATTTTAAGGTCATACGGCCAAGACACACGCCCGTGTGCTAGGCCGTGTTTTCCACACAGTTGAGACACACGACCGTATCTCTATCTGTGTGGCCAACACTTAGGCTATTTTCCAAGCCTTGGTCAACCTTAATCCCTCACACACTTAAACAACATCAAAGGCATAGAACATGATATCCAATTAAAGATTAAACATCCTCAATTAAGTTACAAACATAACATTTGCATGTCATCATACTTGTGTTTCTCACACTCATTTGGCCTTGTCTATTATAATACCACTTATACTTTTATACCACGGTTATCATCATACTAATTAACTTCAACTTAATTATAGCAAACAAATATAACCACATCACACAAGATCTCGGTACATATAAGCTCATGATCACATTTCAAGGTGTTAGCACATTGCCCATGGATAAATAGGTTTACAAACCCATAACCAATATAAGCCACATCTCATGGCTATATACACTTGAATCATTATAAGCCACCAAACCATTAAACACATAACACAAAAGACTAAGTCTCTATACATGCCACTCACTTGAAAACACTTAAGGTTTATCGATACCCCAAAATTGATAATTTGATAGTGTGATGCTGCCTCCGACGATCTCCAACCCCGAGCTAACCTGGCAACACTAAAGAAATGAAAAGGAGGGGGTAATATATATAGCTTAGTAAGTCTGTATGAAAATAATTAGCAATTTATTACCATGCTTCTACCAATTCTCACATCATGATCTCAAGGTAAAACAATCATAATTGCACTTTTTACTTATGTTCATGTCAAGCTGTTTACTCGTATCATAGTCACTAAATTATTAATATCTTGAGCTACAGAATTCTAAATTAAGATCCATTAAAATAATTTTAAACTAGACTCACATATCTTTCTACCATAAAATTTTTAGAATTTATGGATTAGCCAATAAGTACAGTTTATTCTTCAAAGTTACCCCTATTTTGTTGTTTGACAGCTTCAACCTTTCTTTACTAAAAATTAATTATCTCTTAGTACAGGATTTGGATGATGTTACCATCTATTTCTATTGAAAATAGACTCATTAATAATTTTATTCATACAAATTCTAACTTATAATTATTTTCATACAATTTTTAATGATTTTATAAAGTTAAGACAGGGGAGCCCGAAATCACTCTGGCCCAATCTCACAAAAATTCAAATATCTCATAATATGAAATTCTTTTGCTTACACCGTTTCCTATATGTGAAACTAGACTCAATAAAATTTAATTTCATATTTTATTCAACCTCTAACTCAATTTCCACAATTTTTGGTGGATTTTTAAAGTCGGACTGCTGCTGTCTAAAATTGTTTTAGTGTAAAGTGATGATACTAAGTTTATAACACCTTTACAAATCATTTCTACCATCATGGTAAAAATTCATTTTTTTTATACATCACAAGTCTGGACCTATAATCACAAGGTCATCACAATTTCAATCTCATAAGCATGACTTACTTATTTGTATCCTTACCAAAGGTGCATCATAAACCGAAATCATTTCTCATGAGTTTTGCGTACACTCCTATACCACTTCGTAACGTAATCATACATTATCACAACTTTGATATAATCTTTGAATTACCCGTTGAACCACTTGGATATTAAAGGATACTCAAAAATCTCATACATATGAAAAGATGCCAATGCCATGTCCGAGACGTGGTCTTATATATGATCTCACATCGATGCCAACAACCTAGCTATGGTCTTACACGAAGTCTCATAACGGTGCCAATGCCATGTCCCAGGCATGGTCTTATACAAGACTTCATATCGATTCCAATGCCATATCCCATATATGGTCTTACATGGGATCTCATACTGATGCCGATGCCATATCCCAGATATGGTCTTACACGGGATCTTATCTCGATGTTGATGCCATATCCCAGATATGGTCTTATACGGGATCTCATTTCGATGCCGATGCCATATCCCAGATATGGTCTTACATGGGATCTCATTTCGATGCCGATGCCATATCCCAGATATGGTCTTATACGGGATCTCAATACTCACATGTTGTGATATCCGTATCTTAGCTATTCCTAGGGTTCAACCGGGATTTCTGAGACACCAACTTTTGTCGAGTCATCATTGAGACATCATGAATCAATTTCATAAAGACAAATACATATACATATACATTTCATGCAATATTTAAGCATTAAACATATAATAATAACATGTTGCATTATTTTCATACAAACTTACATCGATACTAAAAATGGCGAAAAGAGACCTAACCATTAAATACTCGTTTTTCCTTCCTTCTAGGTCTGAATCTCATTTTGCTTGATCTATAATATCACATTTAGCTTATGTATTAGTCACATTATTCAATTTGATCCATGTAACGCCCCAAAATCTAAGTATTTATTTTTGTATGTTTGTGACACAAATGTGTATCTGCCTCAGTGGTTAAGTGTCCTGAGAAGTGTCTAAGAAGTCTTGGGTTCAAGCCTTGTCTTATGCAAAAAAAAAGAATTTAATTGTTTAAACCCTTGTCTCTAATTAGTAGGCTTTTAAATAAAAATGGGTGAAACATGACAGAAAAGGCCTGCTGGTCTAGAGGGTAAGTGGCATAGTACCTATGCCAGAGGACTGAGGTTTGAATCCTGGTGGGCGCAGTGGGTGTTTTATTTTGTTGCTGTGCCATGGGAGTGTTGTGGGTTGATTGAAACACTGAAATGGTTGAGGGGATTTCGAATTGAGTAATTGGAGGATGTGTGATCGGTTGGAGGGGTTTGAGGAGGAATTTTAAGAAAAAATTAAGGGATTTTGAAGTTGTGGGGAGTTGGTACCGAATGGGGATTCTAGGCACTCAATGAATTCGGTTTTGGGGAAAAATTCAGGTGGGTTTTGTACTTTTCTCTTCATCTCTTTTTCTGGCATTTCTTTTGGGGTTCTTTTCTTTCTTTGAGACCGACTTTTGCTAGGAAGTGTGGGCGATATCTTTTGTGTTTGCTTATTTCTAGTACCTTTCAGGTTCATTTTGTTTTCTGACTTTGCTTTCCCTACAAACCTCTTGTCAAACTGATTCTTCTTTCTCTTCTCTACCTCTCCACTTTGGCCGAATATTGTTGGGGTTCCCTTTTATTTTGGTCGAATACTTCTCTTTCCCCTTTCTCAATTCTTTTGGCTTCTAGGCCTTGGTTTCTATTAGCTCTTTCCTTTATCTCTTTCTCCTCTTCCGACTATTATCAAGTTTCCCTTCTAGCAGTGTTAAAGCCAGTTCTCTTCTTCTCTTTATCACCGAATCTCTTTCACTCTTACTTGTTCGTTGAGTTCTTTTTAGTTGCTGGAACTTTTTGAGAAGTGAAAGGTTATTCACTAATATTGAAGCGGTCATATCTCTCTCTCTGCACTTGATTAAAGGTAACTTGATCCTTAGTTATCTCGTGTTCAACTCTGGTGCTTTGGCTTGTGTTATAGGGTGTTGGCCGAATGCCTTATTTCCCTATCTCTGGTTTTGTGATTTCTGTATGTTGGTATGCATTTGTTTCAAATGATGTGTATGAACAATATTGATTAATAGAATTCGGTTGTATGCAGATTTTCACCAGGGAGCTTGAAATCAGTCTTTGTCAGCGGTTTTAGTGGGCTAAACCATTTTCGTTCAATCAAGGCAAGTGGTAATGAATGTTTTGGGATAAGTATTAAGAGAGGTTTTTAACCCTTTTGTCAAAGGATTAACAGAATGTCTTGATTGAATGTAGGTTTTGGTGCTCGTGGGATTTTCGCACGTTTTTCGTGAACAGGTGTGTAACAACACTGCCCCTAATCGTAGATCGGCAAAAGCTGAAATAAGTGACTGTCGACGCTATACGGGTGTGCGCTCGCTCGTGTGGTAGTCTATATGCCTAAACATGAGCATATAATCGTTGAGGCCGGCCATGAGCAATTTTATGGGCCAAGGTCTTTTTGGGCCATTTTGGGTCGAATCGAGCCGTGTGGGCCCCACGAGTATGTGGGCCCCACACGGGTAAACCACACGAACGTGTGGGAATATTGGGCCAGGCTGTGTACCCACACGGCCAAGGCCATTTTTGGGCTTCGTGGGCAACTCAGGTGTGTGGGCCCACATAGGCCCGCAATATGGGCCGAGGGCCCATTTTCACTTGTTGACTGTTAAGGTTGCACGGGTCACCCAAGACGACTGTGGACCTACTGTTGGGTCAGTAAGTATACCTGGACCCCCAAATTGATGAAATGATTGTTATGCCCTATGTGATAAAATGACTGTTATGCCCTTATGTGATATATGATTTTATTTGAGCATGCCTTGTGAACATATATAATACACGTATGATATTATGACACGACATGACATATTGCATGGGGATGGGTTTTATTATAATTGGAGGAAGTGTACTATACTACCAGCTATGCTGTATTTACTGTTTAGTGCCGCAACCAGTGCTATTTTGGAGTGTAGGGATGGGTGGGTTGATTTTATCCCCACATGGAGTGTAGGGTTGGATGGAGATGGAGTGTAAAGGCTGGTTGGGTAGGATCTATTGTTTGCATATCTCACATCACTAAAATGGGCTCAGCCCGATTGATATCATATTCTTGTAATGGGTTACGCCCAATCAAATCGAATCATTATTGAAATGGGCTTAGGCCCAGACTGTATTTGCTCACTGTATGATTGACTGATTGCTTGATAAGGGATTTCACACTGAGTTTTCGTAAACTCACCCTTCTAGTTATATGCGTAGGTAATCCCCAGTCTTAGGTGGGTCGGTGCTGCAAAGGACTCAAAGGTGGCCACATAACCGCACATATTTTACTTATTTGATTTTAATTTATAAGTTATTTAATTTTGGGTATTTTTATGTAATAAGGCCTCTTTAAATTTTTAATCTTTAATTTGGGGTTCTATTTATTTTGATTTATATCTGCTAGCAGTAGGTTGCGGGTTTTCAAAAAGATAAATATTTTCCAAAACACCACGTTTACGCAACATGTTTTAAAAGCTTCCACAAGAATTAATGTTTTAGAATTAATAATAATTTAATATGATTAAATTTTCGCCAAACAACTTAGATTTTGAAAATGAACGCAACATTTTAAAATCTTCGTTAAGATCACAAAGAGGTTACATATAGAACGGGTTTTTCAACAATATCGTATTTTATGAAAAACATTTCAATGTGACATCATCAGATTCGGTCATAACATCCAGGCCGAGTTTGGGGTGTTACAATCCAAAAATCACATTAAGGCAAAATTATGTTTTTGCCCCTAAAGTTCCACATATTTACACTTTGGCCCTTAGTCTCGTAAAATGATTTTCATTTAATTTCTTTGTTCTTTAAGCCTAGCCGAATCATTTTTATAGCTATAGCAGCCCACATTTTCCACTAAATCACACTTTTATGACAAATTTTATAACTTTTACAAATTATTCCTTTTGACTAAATTGAGTGCCCAAACGTCAAAATTTTTATACGAAATTTTCACAAATTGATTTCGTGAAATCGTAGACCATAAAAATATAATAAAAATAAATTTTCTTACATCGGATTTATGGTCTCAAAACCACTGTTCCGACTAGACTCAAAATCGGGCTGTTACAACTCTCCCTCTTTTAGGGATTTTCGTCCCCAAAAATCTTACTAGAAAAAGTTGCTTTCAACTCATGAATTACTTTGACAAATTTCTCAGAATCACAAATCATATCAACCACAATCCAGATAACATCTTCCTTTTTAGAGATAAAATAATCTTGATACGAAGTCTATAGCAATTCTACTTCTTAATCACTCCGGTATCATCACTGACTGTATTAGTCCTGAGTATAATTGGTTATCGACTTTTGTCCATTAGCAAATCGACATCTGAATACAGATCCAAAAATCATGTAACATACGCAATCACTAACGCATCCACTTTATATAACTACACATCTTATTACTATTGGAATAAATAAACGTGTTACTACTGAGTCTCATATAAAAACTTCTGCATAAGCTCCGGGTTCATCTGTTTGCAACTTTCTTTATCAGGACAATAATAATAGGAATCAGGTTTGACTTGAAATCTGACATCAGGAGTGATCTCATTCTGAACTCATTTAGATTACCCCACACTGTCATATTTTTTGAGCTTCTCAGTCTCACAAAGAAAACCTCGCTTTAGCATTTAATATAGTTATAATTAGACAATCATCAAATAAGATCAATCAAGTAACCCGTACTCACAAAAATAAACAAATATTTTCCATCTAGGTATCTTTAACTAAAACTGCTTTCTCCATGATTAATCGATAACTACTCGAAATCTTTCAATATCTCAAATCATTTCCACTGTCTTAAACTCAGATCTTTCCGTGCCATTAGATTCACTAAACTCTTGAGATCAGGGAACATATGACAATCTTCGTCGAACAAACAATGTCATCAAATTCTCAATACTGACATAATAGTGACCGTCTCTAAATCACTAGTCGAGTCGTTCTTTTTTTTAACATGACATTAACCGTCTGAAAAACGGAACCATCACTTTACATTCTATTAATAAAACACATACCAATTTGTTTGATAGTGCATCACTAAAATTCATTAATTCATTACTTAATTCAAACTAAACTCGGAATTAGAGCTTCGGTTAATAATACCTTCAACTGTTTCAACTTTGGCAACATGCAATAGATCATTCAAATTTTTACATGCTATAACTTTATCAAGCAGAAAAACTTTAATCAAGATAATATTACTCGATTAGGACAATCCAATAGGCATATCTCTGTATCATACTTTCTAGAATACCATTTCTTCATTCAGGCTATCCGTTTACAAACTCGTGAATACACAAAATTTATTACCATACTCGAAGATGCTTTAAATACACATAACTCTATTCATGTAATGCCCCGTACCCGAGACTGTTGCCGGAGTCGAACACGAGGTGTTAACAGACTTAATTCATTGCTTAAACAGCTCAAACAATTTAATTTTAAAATTTTCAGTCAAGCTAGCAATCTGCGTCACAGTCGCTTAAAAATTCATATCTTGAGTTTCGAAACTCAAAATCCAATTCCGTAAATTTTCCCTGAAACTATACTCATATATCTATTTACTAATTTTTTTCTAGAATTTTTGGCTGGGCCAATTAGTACAGTTTATTAGTTAAAGTCTCCCCTGTTCAGGGTTTGACTGCTCTGACCTCTGTGTATTACGAATCAGACATCTCTCTTTTCAGAATTTCAATGACTATGATGTTTGTTTCTCTTAAAACTAGACTCAATAAGAAATTTTTACATATAAATCATGACTTCTAATTATTTTTATATAATTTATGGTGAATTTCCAAACTCAAAACAGGGGATCCAGAAATTACTCTGGCCCTATTTCATAAAAATTCAAATGTCTCATAAATTATAATTCATATACCTGTTTTGTTCAATCCATATGAAAATATACTCATTGAGCTTCAATTTCATAACTTACTCATCATTTAATTCCATTTCTATTATTTTTAGTGATTTTTCAAATTTACATCACTGCTGCTGTCAGATTCTGTTTTATGACAAATTTCACTTTACTAAGGATTTTCATAGACTAAATATCATTTTAAACATACATAACATCAAATATGACTTAGATTGGTCATTCCAATGGCTAATCATTTACAAACCCTTTTCTTGCCAAACCATAGCCATATCATAAGATCAATTACACAAAGTGAGTATTTTGCCATACATGCCACATTCAAAATATACAAGCCATTTTACCGATTTAAGCCTTCGGATAGTGTGAACGAGTCTTCGACCTATCCCGATTCTCAAGCCGGCTTGTCAAAACTACAATGAAAGAAAAGGAGGGAGTAAGCATAAATGCTTAGTAAGTTCACATGCAAATAGTAAGTAACATAATCATGCAATTCCACATAAAACATCATTTACATTTAATATCTTTCTACAATTTCATCTTACCAAGTTTTCAACCCGAGGATTTAAGCACATACCTGTCAAATTTTCTCATTTACCACACTTACCAACATGTCACCTTCGTTTTAGGCATTCTCCTTATTCTCTTAAGATTCACCTGTTGAGCACATCGGAATATAATTCGAATACACGGAAAGTTTGTACATAAGTGCCACATATGTAGCCAAGCTACCATGTAACCCGCCCATAAGCGAACTCGGACTCAACTCAACGAGCTCGGGCGTTCGCATCCATAAGTGAACTCAGACTCAGCTCAATAAGCTCGGATGCCTAGTTACATCTCACGAACTCGGACTCAACTCAACGAGTTCGGACATTTGCATCCATAAGTGAACTCAGACTCAACTCAACGAGTTCGGATGCCCAACCATCCTAGTGACATGTCACTTGTATTCTAATCTATTCCCAAGGTTCAAACGGGCTTTTTCCTTGATTACACATCTTTGCCGTCTTCCACGGAACATCGAAACCGATACTCGGTAGCAATTCATAATTTACATATTATTCAATAATAACCATAAAGCATAATATTTCATGATATTAATAATCATATCACATAAATAACATTAAATTACTTAAAATGACAATTATGTTACTACATTTACACATGAACTTACCCCGATATAAAATATTAGCAATCAAGCCTATTCCTCGTAAACTTTATTTTTCCCTCGATCACGATTTGAATCTCGTTTCTCTTTATCTATAATGCCAAATTAATCTTATTTAATACATACATTCATCAAAACAGCCCCAAATATGAACTTTTGCAAAATTACCATTTTGCCCCTAAACTTTTGCAAAATTACACTTTTGCCCCTAGGCTCGGGAATTAAACTTCATCCCATTTTCTTATGTTTTATGACATGCTGATCATTTTTCCTTTCTATGGTAGCATCAATTTCACACTCTAACATGTACTTATGACTATTAGGTATTTTTACCGATTAAGCCCTTTTACTCGTTTTTGCTTAAAACCGAGTAGTACAAGTTGTCTAGCATAATTTAAAACCTCATATTCTATCATAAAACACCAAAATACACAAATTTCACCTATGGGTATATTTCCAAATATGAACCCTAGGTTAAATTATTGCTAGCATAAGCTAAATCGAGCTACCGAGATTCCAAAAACGTAAAGAACATTAAAAACGGGGCTTGGAATCACTTACTATGGAGCTTGGAAGCTTGAAACAAACCCTAGCTATGGAGAACCCTTTAATTTTCGTCCTAATGAAGAAGATGGACATATTTTTCCATCCTTTTCCTTTTTTTAATCTTTTAATTACCAAATGACCAAAATACCCTTAATACCTTTCTTTGAAAATTTTCATGTACAAGCCCATTTTGTCCAAAATTTTAGAAATTTGTCAAATTTCTATTTAAGACCTCCTCATTAATATTCCAAAGTAATTTCATACTAAAAACTTCTAGAATGCAAGTTTTGCAACTTATTCTATTTAGTCCCTAATTTCAAATTAAACACTTTATGAATAGAATTTCGTCACGAAATTTTCTCACAATCATGCAATCATATCATAAATATCAAAATAATTATAAAATAATTATTTCTATCTCGAATTTGTGGTCACGAAACCACTATTCCAATTAGGCCCTAATTCGGGATATTACAACTCTCCCCCCTTTAAGGATTTTAGTCCTCGAAAATCTTACCGGTAAACAGGTGTGGGTATTGTTTTCTCATAGTTTCCTCAGGTTCCCATGTAGTCTCTTCTACCCCGTGCTTTTGCCATAATACTTTCACGAGAGCGACACTCTTATTTCTTAGTTGCTTGACCTCTCGAGCTAAAATCTTAATCAGTTCTTCTTCGTAAGTCATATCCAGTCGTAGTTCAATTTCTGTCGGTGAAATTATATGTGAAGGATCCGAACGATACCGACGTAACATAGATACATGGAACACATCATGTATCTTCTGTAATTCAGATGGCAATGCTAACCGATAAGCTACTGGTCCAACTTTTTCAATTATATCATACGACCCAATAAAACGCGGACTTAACTTGCCCTTCCGTCCAAATCTAATGACTTTCTTCCATGGAGACACTTTTAAAAATACTTTATCACCAACTTGAAACTCGATTTCTTTTCATTTCAAATCCGCATAAGATTTTTGTCTATCCAAAGCAGCTTTCAAACAGTCTCGAATCACTTTCACCTTTTCTTCGGTTTCTTTTATTAGATCAACTCCATAAATATGATTTTCCTTGAGTTCAATCCAATACAATGGCATCCGACATTTACGACCATACAATGCTTCATAAGGTGCCATCTTCAAACTCGTCTGATAACTATTATTATAAGCAAATTCTACTAACGGTAAGTACCTTTCCCAACTACCTTGAAATTCCAATACGCAATATCTGAGCATATCTTCAAGAATCTGAATTACTCTCTCTGACTGTCCATCAGTTTGTGGATGAAAAGCAGTGCTGAAATTTAACTTCGTACCTAACGCCTCTTGCAACTTTTGCCAAAACCGTGAAGTAAATCTCAGATCTCTATCGGAATAAAATGAGCTGATTTAGTCAGTCTGTCAACTATTACCCAGATGACATTTTTCTTCCCCGGAGTTAACGGTAACCCTGATATAAAATCCATAGTAATCCGATCCCATTTCCATTCAGGAACCATGATAGGCTGGAGTAATCCCGAAGGTACTTGGTGTTCAGCTTTCACTTGTTGACAAACTAAGCACTTTGATACAAACTCGGATATATCTCTTTTCATTCCACTCCACCAGTACATTTTCTTCAAGTCATTATACATTTTCGTACTGTCGGGATGAACCGTCAAACAATCCTTATGTGCTTCATGCAAAATCTTTTGAATCAACTCATTATTTTTCGGTACACAAATCCGATTTTTAAACATCAAGCAACCATCAGAATCGATTTTGAAATCTGACCCTGTATCAGCTTTACACTATTTTCTCTTGGCTTGTAAATCTTCATCGCTTTTCTGAGCTTCAGAAATCTCTTGTAAAAACATCGGTCTTGCTCTTAACTCTGCTAGAATCGAACCATCATTTGATATCTTTAACCGAGTGTTCATAGCTCTCAAAGCAAATAGTAATTTTCTACTTAAAGCATCGGCAACCACATTCGCTTTTCCCGGATGGTAATCAATAATAAGCTCGTAATCTTTCAATAACTCTAACCATCTTCGCTGTCTCAAATTCAAGTCTTTCTGTGACATCAAGTACCTAAGACTTTTGTGGTCGGTATATACTCGGCATTTTTCACCATACAAATAATGTCGCCAAATCTTCAAAGCAAATACTATAGCAGCCAATTCCAAATCATGAGTCGGATAAATTCTTTCATGAGATTTTAACTACCTCGAAGCATAAGCCACCACTTTTCCTTCTTGCATAAGTACACATCCTAAGCCATTTCGAGAAGCATCACTATACACCATAAATTCTTTACCTGATTCGGGTTGTACCAACACTGGTGCTTTAGTTAATAACTTTTTCAATTCTTCAAAACTCTGTTGACATTCTTTTGTCCATTCAAATTTAACATTCTTTTGGAGTAGTCTAGTCATAGGAGCAGCAATTATAGAAAATCCATTTACAAACCGCCGATAATACCCAGCTAGCCCCAAGAAACTTCTAACCTCGCCACATTTTTCTGGTTTCCAATCAACAATGGCCAAAATTTTACTAGGATCAACCCGTATACCATCACCAGAAACAATATGACCCAAAAATCCAACTTCCCGAAGCCAAAATTCACTTTTACTAAACTTAGCATATAATCGCTTATCTCTCAAAGTTTGCAAAACTATCCTCAAATGCTCAAAGATGCTCTGTCTCATCTTTTGAATAAATTAAAATATCATCTATAAACATCACAACAAATTTGTCCAAGTATGGCCGAAATATGCGATTCATTAAATCCATAAACACAGTAGGAGCATTTGCCAACCCGAATGGCATAACTAAAAATTCATAATGACCGTACCTTGGTCTAAAAGCGCTTTAGGCACATCCGACTCTTTTTACTCATAAATCGGTAATACCTGATCTCTCAAGTCAATCTTTGAAAACCATGTTGCTCCTTTTAGCTGATCAAATAAATCATCAATTCTCGGCAACAGATACTTGTTCTTGATTGTCACCTTGTTTAACTGCCGATAGTCAACACACAATCTCATAGAACCATCCTTCTTTGTCACAAATAACACGGGAACACCCCAAGGTGAAAAACTCGATCTCACAAAGCCTTTATCAGCCAACTCTTGCAACTACGACTTTAATTCTTTCAACTCAGCTAGTGCCATTCTATATGGAGCAATCGAGATCAGAGCTGTTCCTGGTATTAAATCAATACCAAATTCTACTTCCCTGACTGAAGGCAAACCCGACAATTCTTCTGGAAATATGTCCGTAAATTCACACACAACCGGCACTGATTCAACTTTCTTTTCAACTTCTTTTGTATTAATTACATAAGCCAAATAAGCTTCATAACCCTTCCTCAAATATCTCTGAGTCGACATCGAAGAAATCACTCTAGATAATGCCTCTGATTTGCCTGATTCAACCCGCAGAATTTTACCACTTTCACACTTTAATTCTATAACCTTTTCTTTGCAATTTATTATAGCATCATGCAATGTCAACCAATCCATACCCAAAATAACATCAAATTCATCAAACGGCAACAACATCAAGTCGGCCGGAAAGTAATGACCCCGACTCATTAAAGGGTATTTCTTGCATACTTTATTAACTATCACACATTTGCCTAATGGATTCGACACTCTAATCATAAATTATGTGTACTCAACAGGCATATTCATACTAGACACCAATTTCATGCACACATATGAATGAGTAGAACCGGGATCAATCAAAGCATTAACATTAACATCATAAAGAGAAAATATACTAGTAATCACGTCGGGTGATGAAGCATCTTCACGTGCCTTTATGGTATAAGTTCTAGCTGGAGCTCTTGCTTCAGATTTAGCTGCTGAATCTCTGACTACATTCTTGTTGCTTGCTTCATTTCTAGCTTTTCTCGAATATCTTCCCCTTGAGTCTACACCACTAGCTTTTACATTCTGAAAATTTCTTTCTCAGCTCTCTCTGGGCAGTCTCTAATAAAATGATCCAGAGAACCACACCGAAAACATTCATTCGCTCTATATAGGCCAAAATGATTTCTACCACACCGCTGGCACTCGGGCTTAACAAATCTCGTATTTCCCACACTAGCCGCAGAAGTAGTCTGAGATTTAGGACCCACATTTTGCTTCTTAACATTTCCATATGATTTTCCAGCCGAAACCTGTGAACGAAGATTCATATTTCTAGATTTTCTGGATTGTTGTGAGAATGAACTGTTCGTTGGTCTTTTCTTCCAATTTCTAGTCTCAGCCTCTGCCTTTTTCTTCTCTTTAAGTAGTTCTTCAGCCTTGCAAGCTCGATCAACCAATACTACCATTTCTTTTAATTCAAGAATCCCAACAAATACTTTGATGTCTTCATTGAGTCTGTCTTCAAATCGTCTGCACATTTTAGCCTCTGTAGGAATGTATTCTCTGGCACACTTACTCAACCTGACGAACTCCCTTTTGTATTCAGTAATTGTCATGTTCCCCTGCTTCAACTCAAGAAACCCTTTACGCTTCTGATCAATAAATCTTTCACTGATATATTTCTTCCGAAATTCTTCTTGAAAGAACTCCCAAGTTACTTTCTCTTTCGGTACTACCGAAGTCAATGTCTTCCACCAATGATAAGCTAAATCCCTCAACAATGATATAGTACATTTCAAGCATTCCTCAAGTGTACAAGACAATTCATCAAATACCCGGATAGAATTCTCGAGCCAAAACTCTGCTTTCTCGGCATCATCATCAATATTTGCCCTGAATTCTTCGGCCCCTTGCTTGCGGATTTTGTCAACTGGAGTTCTATGAAATTTCATCAAATCCACACCTTGAGGCATCGGGGGTACAGGTTGAGGAATCAGGGGAGATGGGGGAGGTTGTGCATTCGGGTTCGTACGAACGAACTCTGTATACCAAGCATTCATCATTTGAAGAAAGGCTTCTCGAGCCCCTTCTCCTCCTCCTTAACCAACAGTAGGAGGTGGATTTTTGGTTGGCACCACCCCTTTAGCCGGAGCTGGTGCATTACTCTCTACATCATCAGCCGCAACTGGATCGGGATCCATTTACTATAAAAAAATCATTTAAAAGGTCAGAAATCGTCACACTATCACAATATATATATATATATATAGCATGTATAGCAAAACTCGTACATACAACATATTAGTCTGAGAACCGACTAAACCTGCTCTTATACCACCAAATGTAACGCCCCGTACCCGAGACCATTTCCGGAGTCGAACACAAGGTGTTAACAAACTTAATTCATTGCTTAAACAGCTCAAACAATTTAATTTTAAAATTTTCAGTCAAGCTAGCAATTTGCGTCACAGTCGCTTAAAAATTCATATCTCGAGTTTTGAAACTCAAAATCCAATTCTGTAAATTTTTCCTGAAACTATACTCATATATCTATTTACTAATTTTTTTTCTAGAATTTTTGGCTGGGCCAATTAGTACAGTTTATTAGTTAAAGTGTCCCCTGTTCAGGGTTCGACTGCTCTGACCTCTGTGTATTACGAATCAGACATCTCTCTGTACAGAATTTCAATGACTATGACGTTTGTTTCTCTTAAAACTAGACTCAATAAGAAATTTTTACATATAAATCATGACTTCAAATTATTTTTATATAATTTATGGTGAATTTCCAAAGTCAGAACAGGGGATCCAGAAATTACTCTGGCCCTGTTTCATAAAAATTCAAATGTCGCATAAATTATAATTCATATACCTGTTTTGTTCAATCCATATGAAAATAGACTCATTGAGATTCAATTTCATAACTTACTCATCATTTAATTCCATTTCTATTATTTTTAGTGATTTTTCAAATTTACATCACTGCTGCTCTCAGATTCTGTTTTATGGCAAATTTCACTTTACTAAGGATTTTCATAGACTAAATATCATTTTAAACATACATAACATCAAATATGACTTAGATTGGTCATTCCAATGGCTAATCATTTACAAACCCTTTTCTTGCCAAACCATAGCCATATCATAAGATTAATTACACAAAGTGAGTATTTTGCCATACATGCCACATTCAAAATATACAAGCCATTTTACCGATTTAAGCCTTCGAATAGTGTGAACGAGTCTTCGACCTATCTCGATTCTCAAGCCAGCTTGTCAAAACTACAATGAAAGAATAGGAGGGAGTAAGCATAAATGCTTAGTAAGTTCACATGCAAATAGTAAGTAACATAATCATGCAATTCCACATAAAACATCATTTACATTTAATATCTTTCTACAATTTCATCTTACCAAGTTTTCAACCCGAGGATTTAAGCACATACCTGTCAAATTTTCTCATTTACCACACTTACCAACATGTCACCTTCGTTTTAGGCATTCTCCTTATTCTCTTAAGATTCACCCGTTGAACACATCGGAATATAATTCGAATACACGGAAAGTTTGTACATAAGTGCCACATATGTAGCCAAGCTACCATGTAACCCGCCCATAAGCGAACTCGGACTCAACTCAACGAGCTCGGGCGTTCGCATCCATAAGTGAACTCGGACTCAGCTCAACGAGCTTGGATGCCTAGTTACATCTCACGAACTCGGACTCAACTCAACGAGTTCGGACATTTGCATCCATAAGTGAACTCAGACTCAACTCAACGAGTTCGGATGCCCAACCATCCTAGTGACATTTCACTTGTATTCTAATCTATTCCCAAGGTTCAAACGGGCTTTTTCCTCGATTACACATCTTTGCCGTCTTCCACGGAACATCGAAACCGATACTCGGTAGCAATTCATAATTTACATATTATTCAATAATAACCATAAAGCATAATATTTCATGATATTAATCATCATATCACATAAATAACATTAAATTACTTAAAATGACAATTATGTTACTACATTTACACATGAACTTACCTCGATACAAAATATTAGCAATCAAGCCTATTCCTCGTAAACTTTGTTTTTCCCTCGATCACGATTTGAATCTCGTTTCTCTTTATCTATAATGTCAAATTAATCTTATTTAATACATATATTCATCAAAACAGCCCCAAATATGAACTTTGGAAAAATTACCTTTTTGCCCCTAAACTTTTGCAAAATTACACTTTTGCCCCTAGGCTCGGGAATTAAACTTCATCCCATTTTCTTATGTTTTATGACATGCTGATCATTTTTTTTCTATGGCAGCATCAATTTCACACTCTAACATGTACTTATGACTATTAGGTATTTTTACCGATTAAGCCATTTTACTCGTTTTCGCTTAAAACCGTGTAGTACAAGTTGTCTAGCATAATTTAAAACCTCATATTCTATCATAAAACACCAAAATACACAAATTTCACCTATGGGTATTTTTCCAAATATGAACCCTAGGTTAAATTATTGCTAGCATAAGCTAAATCGAGCTACCAGGATTCCAAAAACGTAAAGAACATTAAAAACGGGGCTTGGAATCACTTACTATGGAGCTTGGAAGCTTGAAACAAACCCTAGCTATGGATAACCCTTTAATTTTCGTCCTAATAAAGAAGATGGACATATTTTGCCATCTTTTTCCTTTTTTTAATCTTTTAATTACCAAATGACCAAAATACCCTTAATACCTTTCTTTGAAAATTTTCATGTACAAGCCCATTTTGTCCAAAATTTTAGAAATTTGTCAAATTGCTATTTAAGACCTCCTCATTAATATTCCAAAGTAATTTCATACTAAAAACTTCTAGAATGCAAGTTTTGCAACTTATTCGATTTAGTCCCTAATTTCAAATTAAGCACTTTATGCATAGAATTTTGTCACGAATTTTCACACAATCATGCAATCATATCATAAACATCAAAATAATTATAAAATAATTATTTCTATATTGGATTTGTGGTCACGAAACCACTATTCCGATTAGGCCCTAATTCGGGATATTACAATTCATATTTCCATTGACTAGTTCACTTTGACAAAACAACTGAGTTGATTTCAACTGTCAAATAATATCATATCAAAATACTCTTTTCTTCATGCTGATAAAGCAACTCATACACATAGTCTTTCAAATTTCTCTTAACATGTTAATCGAAGGTCTTGCAACCATATTAACTCAAGGAAACTGAATATCCGATTTAACTCATTAACTTTAGTCAAGCTTACCTGAGGGAAGAGATCCATCATATAATTTTGAGCTTATGCTCTCATTATTTATACATTTTCCAAAGACAATTCCTTCCATGAAAATTAGAGAAATCCAGACACCAGAATCACCCCATTCTTATTGTCAAATCCAAGAATATAATCATAATAAACATAGTCATCACAGACTAAAGAACATACTTTAAAGATGAGCCATGTTCAATAATTTACACAATAAAGGCGATAAGAAAACCCAAATATGATATCATAATAGAAATCTAAGAACATAACGCATAAAGAAATAATTATAAAGATCAGGATGATCCCCTAGAGAAAATCAAAAGAAAAACACTGTTTATCAGCTCTGGACTTCCTTTGTAATAGAGATTATATTTTTTCGTATATATACATAAGACAATGCATCATCCAGTAGAAACAGAAAAAAAACCTCACATTAATTTTTACCATCGTCTTTTCCCCGACATAATAGAATAGAATCCCAGAGAGATAAGAAAATGTCGATTGTAATTCAAACAAACTCACAGTGCTTTCATCTGACATTAGAGTTTGTCAACATACTCATACAATAAGATTTTCATCAGAAAGAAAATGATCATATAAACTCCTGATGATAATTGAATATATGGAACACCCAGAAAAGTCATCATAATTTATTCAATCACAACTATTACACACAAACATCTTTACAACTCAATTTTCATTTCTCTGACTAATTCTATTATCATGAACCTCATAGTATTCCATTCATTAGCAAAAACCAATTCGGGAGGAATTTCAGCAACATACCTTTAGACTTCATACCCAATTGAATCAAATAGCCAAGGCAAATTTTATTCTTTATCCATGACCTTACATGATCTGTTGAATCTTTAAAACATTCTAATATTTCTTCCAAAATTGTATTCACTTTCCAAACTATTCTAATTTCTATATGCATTACCAATTATTTCACCACTGAACTCTTTAGTTTCATACTTGTGAACTTATTCAATATAATTTTAGTGAATTTTCGTCATAGAGCAACACTGGTAAGGGGGTGAAAACCTCTAACTTGACTCTCATAAATACACACATATGACTTTGCATTCATCATTAACATAACATCATCCTAATCATATAATTCACCTCAGGAAAATTAACATACGTATCTATGTTGCACAAACTTACCGGTTGCATTTATTCAAACAAGTGTACATAAATACACATTTCGTCAATTTTTGAGTAACTTTACTTATTATATTCATGTAATCAAACAAGTTAGGCTCATGGCATCATATGAATGCCAAACTAACACGGATAAGCTGATCATAACATAAACTTTCATCTCGTACATCATCGCATACACATCATAAACCTTTATTCATACCTTATAAGCCTCAATTCATCATAAGTGTACTTTACTCAGATACTTTAGTATCAATAACAACATGGTCGGATGTAGCTCGGTTGGAGAGTATCTCTATCTAAGTGAGATAGATCTCATCCGCGTTAGGGACATGACACTATCACAGATTATTTGGCATGTATAGATAGACTCTCACATTACACTAGGTTAGTCCGAGAATCGACTAAACCACAACTTTGATACCACTAAATGTAACACCCCTTACCCGAGTCCGAGGTCGGGACAGGTACGAGGCATTACCAGACTTAAACGTACACAACTATGTAAAATCTGGCCATAACAAATTTTTGTTCAAATTAAAAACATTCATTCATATTCATAATGTCCCTTATACTGGCTTACGAGGCCCAAAACATACATCGGGGGTGGTTCGAGACTAAACCGAAAACTTACGAACTTTTTACAACACTTAGAAAATTTTCTAATTTTGGAGAGTTACACGCCCGTGTGGATAGGCCATGTGGTCACACACATGCATGTCCTCAGCCCGTATAACTCTCTGTTTATGATGTCAGCAATATTTTAAGGTTACACAGCCAAGACACACGCCCGTGTGCTAGGCCGTGTCTTCCACACGGCTGAGACACACGGCCATGTCTCTGTCCATGTGGCCAACACTTAAGCTATTTTCCAAGCCTTGGTCAACCTTAATCCCTCACACACTTATACAACATCAAAGGCATAGAAAATGGTATCCAATTAAAGATTAAACATCCTCAATTAAGTTACAAACATAACATTTGCATGTCATCATACTTGTGTTTCTCATACTTATTTGGCATTGTCTATTATAATACCATTTATACTTTTATACCATGGTTATCATCATACTAATTAACTTTAACTTAATTATAGCAAAAAATTATAACCACATCACACAAGATCTCGGTACATATAAGCACATGATCACATTTCAAGGTGTTAGCACATTTCCCATGGATAAATAGGTTTACAAACCCATAACCAATATAAGCCACATCTCATGGCTATATACACTTGAATCATTATAAGCCACCAAACCATTAAGCACATAACATAAAGGACTAAGTCTCTATACATGCCACTCACTTGAAAACACTTAAGGTTTATCGATACCCCAAAATTGATAATTTGATAGTGTGATGCTGCCTCCGACAATCTCCAACCCCGAGCTAACCTGACAACACTAAAGAAATGAAAAGGAGGGGGTAAGCTATATAGCTTAGTAAGCCCGTATGAAAATAATAAGTAATTTATTAACATGCTTCTACCAATTCTCACATCACGATCTCAAGGTAAAACAATCATAATTGCACTTTTTACTTATGTTCATGTCAAGCTGTTTACTCGCGTCATAGTCACTAAATTATTAATATCTTGAGCTACAGAATTCTAAATTAAGATCCATTAAAATAATTTGAAACTAGAATCATATATATTTTTTCCATAAAATTTTAAGAATTTTTGGATAAGCCAATAAGTACAGTTTATTCTTCAAAGTTATCCATGTTCTACTATTTGACAGCTTCAAGCTTTCTTTACTAAAAATTAATTATCTCTTAGTACGGGATTTGGATGATGTTCTTGTCTATTTCTCTTGAAAATAGACTCATTAATAATTTTATTCATACAAATTCTAACCGATAATTATTTTCATACAATTTTTAATGATTTTCCAAATTTAAGATAGGGGAGCCAGAAATCACTCTGACCCTATCTCACAAAAATTCAAATATCTCATAATATGAAATTCTTTTTCTTACACTGTTTCCTCTATGTGAAACTAGACTCAATAATCTTTAATTTTATATTTTATTCAACCTCCAAATCAATTTCCAAAATTTTTGGTGGATTTTCAAATTTGGACTGCTGCTGCTGTCCAAAACCATTTTAGTGTAAAGTGATGATACTAAGTTTATAACACCTTTAAAAATCATTTCCACCATCATGGTAAAAATTCATTTTTTTTTATACATCACAAGCCTAGAACCATAGTCACAAGGTCATCACAATTTCAATCTCATAAGCATGACTTTCTTATTTGCATCCTTACCAAAGGTGCATCATAAACCGAAATAATTTATCATGAGTTTTGCGAACATACCTGTACCACTTCGTAACGTAATCATACAATATCACAACTTTGATATAATCTTTGAATTACCCGTTGAACCACTTGGAAGACTAAAGGATACTCAGAAATCTCATACACATGAAAAGATGCCAATGCCATGTCCCAGACGTGGTCTTACATGGGATCTCACATCGATGCCAACAGCCCAGCTATGGTCTTACACGAAGTCTCATAACGGTGTCGATGCCATGTCTCAAACAAGGTCATATACAGGACATCATATCAATGCCAATGCCATATATGGTCTTACATGGGATCTCATACTGATGTCGATGTCATATCCCAGTTATGGTCTTACACGGGATCTCATCTCGATGTTGATGCCATATCCTAGATATGGTCTTACACGGGATCTCATTTCGATGCTGATGTCATATCCCAGATATGTCTTACACGGGATATCATTTCAATGCCGAATCCATATCCCAGATATGGTATTATACGATATCTCAATACTCACATGTTGTGATATCCGTATCTTAGCTATTCTTAGGGTTCAACCGGGACTTCTGATACACCAATTTTTGTCGAGTCGCCATTGAGACATCATGAATCAATTTCATAAAGACAAGTACATATACATAAACATTTCATGCAATATTTATGCATTAAACATATAAAAATAATAACATGTTGCACTATTTTCATACAAACTTACCTCGATACTAAAAATGGCAAAAAGAGACCTAACCGTCAAATACTCATTTTGCCCTCGTTCTAGGTTCGAATCTCATTTTCCTTAATTTATAATATCACATTTAGCTTATTTATTAGTCACATTATTCAATTTGATCCAAAAATCATATTATGGAAAATTACATTTTTGCCTCTAAAGTTCCACATATTTACACTTTTTCCCCTAGGCTCGTAAAATGATTTTCATTTAATTTCTTTGTTCTTTAAGCCTAGCCGAATCATTTTCATAACTATAGCAGCCCACAATTTCCCCTAAATCACACTTTTATGACAAATTTTATAACTTTTACTAATTAGTCCTTTTGACTAAATTGTGTGCCCAAACGTCAAAATTTTCAAACGAAATTTTCACAAAATGATTTCGTGAAATCGTAGACAAAAAAATAAAAATAAATTTTATTACATTGAATTTGTGGTCTCGAAACCACTATTTTGACTAGGCCCAAAATCGGGCTATGACACTCACATTCTCAAGTTGATAGGCTATATTAAAAGCCTTGAAAAACTAGGATTCCCTTTAGGTGTGGAGTTGGCCACCGATGTCATCTTGCAATCATTGTCGAATATTTTTAGCCAATTTTTCCTTAATTTCAACATGAATGAGATTAATAAGACTTTTCCACGGTTGCTCAACATGTTACGAATTGCTGAAAGTAACATGAAAAAGGCTGGGCCTAAGCCTATTTTGATGGTCCGCAAGGACAAGGGCAAAGGAAAGGATAAGGCTAAGGCAAAACCTAAGGACAATTGCAAGGCCAAGCCCAACAAAGAAAAATATGCATTAAAACCTAAATGAAGAATTGCTAAGGAAGGAAAATGTTTCCAATGTGGTAAGACCGGACATTAGAAGAGGAACTGCCCTGCCTATCTTGAAGAAGTCAAGAAGGCAAAGGATAACGGAGCGCCCATTTAAAGTATTTATGTTATTGATATTAATTTATCAACATCTACTTCTTGGGTATTAGATACCGGTTGTGGTTATCATATTTGTACCTGTGAATAGGGACTGCAAAGGGGTAGGAATCTGACTAAAGGAAATGTGGACTTGTGAATTTGGAATGGAGTAAGAGTTGTTGCGTTAACTGTAGGAACACATATTTTATCATTGCCTAATGGACTTAATTTAATTTTGGTGGATTGTTATTTGTGCCCAGTTTGACTAGAAACATTATTTCAATTTCTTGTTTAGACAAAATTGGTTTTGGGATAATTATTAAGAGTAATTATTCATTTTATCTAAATAATGTTTTCTATGGTTCGACACAATTAGTGAATGACCTCAACATTTTAGATCAAGATAAACCTATTTATAACATAAATATTAAAACATTAGAAATAAATGACTCTAATCAAACTTATCTTTGGCATTGTCATTTAGGCCATATAAGTGAGAAGCACATATCAGAGATCCATAAAGATAGGATTTTGGATTTTTTTCCGAACAATTGGATATATGCGAGCCTTGCTTGTTGGGTAAAATGACTAAAACTCCTTTTAATAGTAAAAGTGAGTGAGCTAGTGATTTAGTACGCTTAGTACATAGTGATGTATGTGGACCAATGAACACAAAATTTAGAGGAGGTTTTCAATACTTCATTACTTTCATTGATGGCTTCAGTATATATAGGTATATTTATCTTATGCGCCACAAATCTAAAGCCCTAGAAAATTTCAAGGAATTTAAAAATACAGTATAAAACCAACTAGGTAAAAGTATTAATGCATTTCGATCAGATTGAGGAGCAGAATACTCAAGCTTAGAGTTTGATGAGTTTTTGAAGGAAAGTGGGATTGTCTCACAACTTACACCTCTTGTTACTCCATAATGGAGTTGAGTTTCTAAAAGGAGAAATCAAACATTTGTAGATATGGTTCGATCAATAGTGAGTCATGTTGATCTTCCTACTTCCTTTTGGGGACATGCACTTGAAACAACTCCTTTCACACTAAATCATGTTCCATCTCAATTGGTTCAAAAGACACCGTATGAGATGTGGACTAGAAAGTGTCCTAATATGTCTTTCATGAAGATTTGGGGTTGTGAAGCTTATGTTAAATGTCAGATGTCTACTTAGTTCAAACCCAAATCTCAAAAGTACATCTTTGTGGGATATCCTAAGGAAACTAAAGGATATTATTTCTTCAATCCTACTAAAAATAAAGTGCTTATTGCTCGGACAAGAGTCTTCCTTTGAAAGAGAGTTTGTTTCTAGAAAAGGAAGTGGTAAAAGAAGAGAACTCAGAGAAATTAAAAAATAACAATAAATTATTGAACTAGAGATTGGACAACAACATGTTCCACAAGTTGTTGCAGAACAATCAGCTATTTTGGAAACACAACTACTACGGAGATATTTAAGAGAATGGAATGTACCTGAGAGATATAGATTTCTCATTACAACACATGGTCATATTTTACTTATGGATCAAGATGAGCCTAGGACTTATCAAGAAGCGGTGGCGAGCCCAAATTCTGAGAAATGGCTTGAGGCTATGATGTCTGAGATGGATTCCATGTTAGGAAACTAAAGGATATTATTTCTTCAAGACGGCTCCTAGGTCTAAGCCAAAATACATACATAGATAAAGTATTGAAAAGGTTCGGTATGGAAGAATCCAAGAGAGGATTTCTACCTATAAAACATGATATTTCACTCTCGAAGGAAATGTATCCTTCAACTTCACAAGAGAGAGAACGTATGAGTAAGATTCCATATGCTTCAACTATGGATCTATCATATGCCATGCTATGTACTTGTCCAGATGTATCATATGCTTTAAGCATGACAAGTCGATACCAAGTAGATCCCGGTGAAAGTCATTCGGTCACAGTTAAAAATATCCTTAGGTACTTGAAAAGGACTAAGTATACATTCCTTATATATAGAGGTGAGGAAGAGTTAAGTGTAAAAGGTTACACTAATGCTAGTTTCCAAACCAATAAGGATGATTCACGATTGCAATCGAGTTTTTTGTTTTACCTTAATGGTGGTGCTGTGAGCTGGAAAAGTTCAAACCAAGATAAAATAGTTGATTCTACAACTAAGGCTGAGTATATTGCAGCTAGTGAGGCTACAAAAGATGCTGTTTGGAACAAGAAGTTCATACTAAACTAAAGGTTGTGCCTAGCATATCAGATGCTATAGAACTTCGTCGTGACAACAATGGAGCTGTTGCACAAGCAAAGGAACCCAAATCTCACCAGTGATCCAAACATATACTTATACGCTTTCATATCATCCAAGAAATCGTTAATCGAGGACATTTGGAAATAAGCAGAGTACCAACAGATGACAACATAGCTGGTCCACTAACAAAGCTTCTGACACAACAGAAGCATGATCGTTACACTAAGTCACTCGGTATTAGATATATGATTGATTGGTCTTAGTGCTAGTAGGAGATTGTTAGAGTATGCCTAAAGACCTATCATGAGATGATTGTAATCACATACTTGTTTTACCTTATTTATTAATATAAGGCATTGCCAATATTATTTCAGTTTCTTTTTCTATGTAAATAAATAAACTGAATTGCAATATAGTCCTAAGAAAATATGATTATTCTTAAAAATGTCCTTAGTCAAGTATTATTGTGGGCTTGGACGATAATAATGCATTGAGAATAATGTGTAGTTGATTGATGACAAAGAATTGTCATTGACATAGGGATGTCAAAATTAATACATGAGTATGTGTTAGAGAACAACGTATTGGACTGACCCACTATGAGTATGTTTCTTGGATTATTATGTAATAGACACAATATTACTTATAGTGATAACTATGTATATGATCCTCAGACTTGAGATCATCATTGTCCCAATATCGTTAGTCGTATATTTTGATACAGTCAAAATGTCTACCATAACAGGTTGTATTATAAAGGCTAATGTTGGATATACCACAATCCATGTAGTGGGATATGGTTGATCAAGATAGGATTTATCCCTCTTACATAATGGAAGCAATATCTTAGGCCTCTTGATGGAGTGAGATTAGAAATGCATGGTCATGCTGGAATAAGTTGATATGAGATATAACACTTATTTGTTTATTGTAGTCTGCTCAAAAAATCAAGAATTATGATATTGGACTATACAAGTGTGACTATTCCATGGCTTATGTCTAATCTAGATATTAAGGATAAAATGATATAATACATGAAAAGATTACCACGAAATGGTTATGTTGAATCATGACTTTTTCTAACTTCGACAACAATGATGCATTGCTTGGTGCCACTCATTACTTGTAATGTTAGAAACATTCTAGTATTACTACCAAAGTTACAAGAGCCTACAGGTTCACACCTTATAGTTGGAACGAACAGGATCCAAATACATTTGGTATTGTATTTAGTTGTCATATGAATTAAATTAATTATTTAATTTCATAGTTAAATATTAAACACATTATATATACAAATTTGTTATACACAAATAGAGAACATAGATATAATTAATTTATGAGTTTAATTCATACAAAAATATTAATTGTATATATTCTACCGAATTCATTAATGTAAACATTTATATTAGTTGTATATATTTGGAAAGATTTATACAAAAATTAATGTTATTTTGGAAAGATTATTATTGATATATGAATTTGATTCATACAAAATATTAGTTGTATATATTTTACCGAATTTATTAATATAAACAATTATGTTAATAAGTTTCGATCAAAATATAATATAGATGGAAATTATTATTCTTTTGGAAAGAATATAATTAATATATGAATTTGATTCATACAAAATATTAATTGTATATATTTTACCGAATTTATTAATATAAAGAGTTATATTAATTAATTTTGGTCAAAATATAAAAGATATGGAAATTATTATTCTTTTGGGAAGAATATAATTAATATATGAATTTGATTCATGCAAAATATTAATTGTATATATTTTACCAAAATTTTTAATATAAACGATAATATTAATTAATTTCAGTTAAAATATAAAAAAATGAAAATTAATATTCTTCTAGAAAGAATACAATTCTTTTTTCTAACATTCCATTTGTATTCTCTAGTAATAAATGAATAATCCTATTTTTTTTTTGGAAATAATATAATTCCTTTTTCTAACTTTCCATTTTTCTTCTCTAATAATTATGGAATAATCCTATATTCTTTTGGAAAGAATATAATTCATTTTTCTAACTTTCCATTTGTCTTCTCTATTAGTAAGGGAATAATCCTAGTTTTTCTTTTTAATATGTCATATGAAAGAGGATAAAAAGATGATAGTCTTTTAGTGTGTTAAGATTACCAACTTAATAATTTAAAAGGTCTAGCAACTGTTTTTAATTCTCTCTGAAAAATTTAAGAGAAAGTGGTTGTTCGTTTTCAACGGGGTGAACTACATAGAGGTTGAGACGTTTTCGCTGTGGCTTAGAATCGACACCGAATCAACAACATCCTTTTAACGTTTTCAGTAAAGAAGGTATATTTTCAACCCAATTCAATCCTCGTACATGGATCCTTTGATTGTGAATCGCTGGAATAAACTTTCCGCTACGCCACGAGGCGTACAGGTGGTCCCAAAATCGATATCGATACCAAATACTAAAAATGTTTTTGAAAGTCTAATTGAGCACATTTGAAGGTTTCAAAAATTTTATGCTAGAAAATATTGATCAAAATAGATTAATCATGCAACAATTAACTCCTCTTAACTAATTGCATATAGGAGCTATAAAAATCATGCATAGACACTTTTGCAATCAATTTTATGTCATAAAACATTTTGAAAACAAAAAAGTGCAAAAATCCATTTGAACACAAAATTAAGGTAAGGTAGTAATACCTAATTCTCTCCTAAGTGTCCAAAATCTTTCTTCATCTAAAAGTTTTGTAAAAATATCAGCTAATTGATTTAGGTGTCAATATACTTAAGAACAATCTCCCCTTTTTGGACATGATATCTAATGAAATGATGTCTAATCTCAATATGCTTAGTTCTAGAATGTTGGATGATATTTTTAGTGAGATAAATAGTACTAGTATTGTCAAACTTGATAGGAATGATACTTACATCAATTCCATAGTCCATAAGTTGTTATTTCATCCATAAAACTTAAGCACAAAAACTACCAGCAGAAATATATTCTGCTTCGGTGGTGGACAAAGCAACACTATTTTGTTTCTTTGAAAACCATGATACAAGCATGTTGCTTAAGAATTGAGAAGTACCAGAGGTGCTCTTCCTATCTAGTTTGCATCCTCCAAAATCTGCTTCTGATAATAAATGCAAGCTAAAGTATAAGTCTCTAAGATACCAAAGACCTAAATTTGGAGTGTCTCTAAGGTATCTAAAGATTCTCTTAAGGGCATGTAAATGTGATTCTTTAGGACATGATTGAAATCCAGCACATAAGCAAACACTAAATATGATATCGAGTCCACTTGCAGTAAGATAAAGCAAAGATCCAATCATAAACCTATATAACTTTAAATCAACACATTTACCTTCCTCATCTTTGTCAAGCTTTGTAGAAGAGCACATAGGAGTAGCTTGTGGTTTGGGAGTGTCCATCCCAAACTTCTTGAGCATTTCCTTTGTGTATTTAGCTTGATTGATGAAGATGTCATCCTTTCTTTACTTGATTTGGATACCCAAAAAGAAATTTGGTTCTCCCATGATGCTCATCTTAAATTCACCTTGTATTAGCTTAGAGAATTCTTGACAAAGAAGATCATTAGTAGAACCTAATATCATCAACATAAATTTGAACTACTAAAAAATCCTTGCCTTTTCTTTTGATAAAACGTGTTGTGTCAACCTTCCCTTTGCAAAAACATTCTTCAATGAGAAAATTTGATAATCTTTCATACCAAGCTCTAGGAGCTTATTTTAAACCATATAAGGCTTTTGAAAGTTTGAAAAAATGATTTCGAAATTTTGAATCTTCAAAATCAGGTGGCTGTTCAACATACATTTTTTCATTTATAAAACCATTTAGAAAAACACTTTTAACATCCATTTGATATAGTTTAAACTTATTAAAACATGCAAAAGCTAAAAGCATTTTAGCGGCTTCCATCCTAGCTACAAAAGCATAAGTTTCATTATAATCTATTCCTTCCTTTTGAGTGTAACCTTGGGCAACAAGTCTAGCCTTGTTCCTCACTATGTTACCACTCTCATCTAGATTATTTCTAAAACCCCATTTAGTACTTATAGTAGATGTATCAAAAGGTCTTTCAACTAGGGTCCATACTTTACTTCTCTTATGTTGATTTAACTCTTCTTGTATAGCCAATATCCAATATTCTTCATTTAATAATTTTTTGATATTTTTAGGCTCAATTCATGAGATAAATACAACATAATTACAAGTATTTCTAAGAGAAGGTCTAGTAGTTACACCTTTAGATGGATCTCCCAAAATCTTACCATCCTTCACATAGTTGACATCTCTTGGATGAGTGACTTCCCTCTCCTCTATTGTAAGCTCCTCTAGAGCATCTTGTGTTTGACCTTATATCTTATCACTTGATGATTGATCCACTTTATCTTTATTATTAAAAATTTTTGCATCATCATGATCAATACAAGAATCTTTTATAGGAGGAATGTTAGTCATAAAAAATAACATGTATAGACTCTTCTACTACTAAAGTTCTTTTGTTAAACACTTGAAAGGCTTTAGAATTTAAAGAGTAACCAAGAAAATTCCTTCATCACTTTTTGCATCAAATTTACCAAGATTGTCTTTTCCATTATTTAAAACAAAACACTTACATCCAAAAGGATGAAAGTAGCTAATGTTAGGCTTTTTATTTTTGAAAAGTTCATATTGAGTTTTCTTTAAAATAGGCCAAATCATCACTCCATTAACAATGTAACAAGTAGTGTTTGTAGCTTCCGCCCAAAAATATTTTGATAAATTATTTTCACAAAGCATGGCTCTAGCCATTTCTTCTTGTAACACCCCTAACCCGTATGCATCACCGGAATAAGGTTACAAAGCATTACCGGAGTTTGCAGATCAAATAACCAAACATTTCATATTATATACGTTCATGTTAGAAACCAATCAAAATTAAACATATTGTCCCTTATACGAGCCCTCCGGACACAAAATACACATTAGAAACAAGTCGAGACTAGATCGGGTACTCAATTTTTTCAAAAAAACATTAAATTTTCAAAGTTGTAGGGGTCACACGGCCCTGTGGCCAGACTGTGTGATTCACGTGGCCAAGAGACACGCTCGTGTCTTAGGCCGTGTGGACATTCAAAATAGGGACACACGACCATGTCCCAGCCCATGTCCTTGCCCGTATAACTCTTTGACTTGGGTCACACGGCCAAGCCACACGTCTGTGTGCTAGGCCATGTGAGCATACTGACTTGCATTCTTAAGAAGATATAGGGGACACACGGCTGAGACACACGCCCGTGTCTCTACCCGTGTGGACAAAAATAGGTCATTTTCCAAGCGACATTTCTCACCCAATTTAGCATCCACCTATACTCAACAATTTGTATATATACAAGTCACAATTAGGCATCCAAAACAAACCAAAATTAAGCCTTAAACATGTAAAATCATCACATACAACCAATACGCCTTTAGGCACTTCAATTAATAATATGCAAATATGTCAACCATGTACCCTAATTTTATCTAAGTGACTTAATACATATATGCATAATTGTACCAAAACCTATCATGTAGATCATTTATCAAGTTCACCCATTTGGTACCAAACATACCATTCTAAACTAATCATCAATAAACCTATAAGTTTTCCATCATTCAACCATATCAAACACACATTAAAAATGATAAAGCCACATATATATATACATCAAAATATACAAAACACTTATATGATAACATTGGCTAAATTAACCTATAGATGCCATTATAACCGATATTAATTTACCGAAAGTACCAAAAGAGCCGATGGATAGTGTGAAATAGCTCCGAAAAGCTTCCAACCCGAACGAGCTTTCGAATTACTATAAAAATAAGAAAATAACATAGAGTAAGCATTTAAGCTTAGTAAGTTCGTATAACAGAGAAATTAACTTACCATTTTATCACATTTAAGCTAAGCATACAAAACATATCCAAACCAATTTGGCCAAAAGCCTAAACACATATTCTCAACATGTTAGCCATGTAAAACACATATAATAGCCAACAAACATGGATGAACATAACCACGAAGCAAATTTCATATACATGTATCATCCATTTCATGTTTCAATATATCATGTAATATCATTTCCATGTATTTCATGTATTTACTTGTAATAGTTCATATTGAATTCATATTGTCTCATAACAGAATATTGTTTGTTGAACCATTTAAAATATCATTGGATACAAGGGTAGTACACACGAGGTGTTTTTTACTGTAATCCTTCAATTCATATTCATGTATGCTCATAAGAGCTATGAATTGGTATGCTCTCATGAGCTGTGAATTGATAAGCTCATACGAGCTGAGAATTAGTAAGCTCTCACGAGTTGTAAATCGATAAGCTCATACGAGCTGTGGTGTGTTTGCAATACATGCAGGACCTCAACCAAATCGGTAACCCTAATGACATGTCATTTGTATCCTACAAATTCCTAAGGTTCAAACGGGACTTGGTAATCGTCAGATATGCGATCAGTATTTATACATGACAATTATATAAATCACATACATATAATTCAATTAAAACATGTAAATACTCAATTTAATTACACGAACTTACCTCGATAAGTGTACGTAGATACTCATCTTTATTTTTTAACCTAAACCATTTTTTGAGCAACTTCCATGGATGAATTCTCCATTCGGCCAAGCTAAATTTTGTTTACATGTAAGTGAAATTTATCCCCTTTTTAATGATTTTTATATTTTTGAAGTCGTTGTAGCTTAATCTAGCTAGTGCAAGGACTAATTTACAAGTTGTTGAAAGGATTAGGGTTTTGCCATTGTTTTATTTGTGTGATTTTTGAAGTTTGATGGAAGAAAATAAATCTTTATTGCTAAATAAACAATTTTTGTAAAGTGATTTTTGATGAAATTATCATTTAGGGACTTATTTGTAAAAGTAGTAAAATAGTATGAAAAAATTGTGAATTTATAATTTATGTGGGTTGATGTGAGTCCGTAGGTAAATTAGCTAGCATGATATTTGGATGAAATTGCATAAATTTCTATTTACGAGCTTAAGGACTAAATTGTAAAGAAGTTAAAATGTTAAGGGTAAAATTATAATTATACATAAATGTGGATTGTGGATTGAATTGAATAATTGAGATTGATTGAAACACTTAATTGAATATAATAATTTATTTAGATCAGGATAAATCTCAACCAAATCTAAAAAGTGGAAAGGCGAAAATCACGGATTAACTCGATCATAATTCTACGCTCTAGTTGTCAATGTAAGTTCATAGTATTTAAATGTGTAATTGAATTTCTATTCGTATTTTCACATTATAGTTATGTAACTCAATGCCTATATTTAATTATTCCCTAAATTACACATACATGCCCCTGTTTTTACTTTGGTATGCCTGAATAGCACGTTCGTGCTCCTGTTTACACTCGGGTAACTTCAAATTGAGTAAATTATGAGTTGAACTAAGTTAAAAGATATGTTATGTTCTTACTAAGCTCTTTAAGCTTATATGTTTTTGTGCATTGTTTTGTAGATTTTTATTGTTGACTTTTGGACGGATTGAATCTACGGCCCACACTATCCATCGATGTTGATAGTTCTTGTTCTCCTTAGAGTCCTGGCATATATATGTGGCTATATAGGTTGTAATGGTCGTTAAGACAAAAATACTAAACTAAGATGTTAGGTACTTTATTAATACTGTAAATAGGTATCTTCTTAGTACAATTTAGAAATGTATTGAATTGATCACTTGTGGTTTGATTTGGCTTGTGAATGAATGAAGTGCTATGCTAGAAATGGATCAAAGTTTACATTTTTTAGTTTTTGATGTTGGATATAATTGTGGTGTCTGTGAATGCACATTGGTTGCTTGCTTTTAGGATATTGGTATGGTATGTCATATTGTGTAACACCTCTAACCCGAATCTGTCGCCGAAACAGGGTTACAGAGAATTACTAGAGATTACATATCAGATAACAAATATTTCACATTTATACTGTATTCATATCAGAAATCAATCATTAAGTCCCTTATAAGAGCCCTTAGGGCACAACATATGCATTACAAGTAAGTCGAGACTAAATTAGAAACTTAGAGAATTTTTCGGGAAATTACAAAATTTTCCTAGGTGTAAGGGACACACACCCGTGTGGCCAGGCCATGTGGCTCACACAGCCAAATGACACGCCCGTGTCCCAGGCCATGTGGGCATTCAATGTGAGGCACACGACCGTGTCCCAGCTTGTGTCCTTACCCGTGTAACTCTCTGACTTGGGTCACACGGCCAACCATACGCCCGTGTACTAGGCCTTGTGGACAATTTAATTTTCAATAATTTGGTGTAGGGGTCACACGGCCAAGACACATGCCCGTGTATTGGGCCATGTGACACACACTGCTTAAACACACGCCCATGTCTCTGCCCGTGTGAGATTACTCAGCATTCTGTTTCTTAATTTTTAAGATGCAGGGGACACACGGCGAAACCACATACCTGTGTGCATGGTCTCGTGTGTCACACACAGCTGAGACACACGGCCGTGTCTCTGCCCGTGTGGACAAAATAATTCCATTTCTAAGCCTTATTTCTCACCCAAATATGTCTTCCACTTACATTGACATTTTAATACATTCCCAAGTCAATACAAAACATTAAAATCAAGCCAAAACTGAGTCTTATGCATGACTTATCATTACCTATGTTCAAGTGTTTAAACTTATCAAATACACACACACACATATATATATATACATATAAGTATATTGTTTCATTTATGCTTACTTAAAGCCATTTATCATTAGGTTTATATGCTTTTCATCATATAACCATTTCAAACACATCAAACATAATAAGGCCTTATACAATTTCATCAAAATATGTTTAATACCAGCCATTCCAATAGCTAGTTACAACCAAAACATTATCATGCCAACATTGGCCAAATTAACCTATACATGCCATTTATAACTAGAATTAATTTTACCATTTGCACTGAATGGGTCGATGGATAGTGTGAAATATCTCCGCCAAGCTTCCAACCCAACGAGCTTTCAAATTCCTTTAAAATAGGGAAATTAAAAATAGAGTAAGCTTTTAAGCTTAGTAAGTTCATATAACTAGAAATTTAACTTACCTCTATTTTATAAACATAAGGTAAACATACATTTTATTGCCCAGTCGTGTTGGCCAAGTGCCTAAACACATATCCTCATCAACATGTTAATCACTATAATCCATATAATATTTCATAATCACAAATTCACATAATCAGCAGGAAAATTTTATACACATGTACCATCCATCTTACATTTCAACATGTTTTGTAATATCAGTTTCATGTATTTTAGGCATATACTGGATTATAGATGAACAAAGTCATTAAGCATGTTTAACATTTGTGTATCAAGCATACCATGCTTCAATATAACAAGTGATATCATTTATATGTTCAAATACTTCTCTCATTATGTGTTCATGTAACATGTACAAAGCATGTTAGTCATATATATTTCATATGAATATCAATAAACTTGTATGAGCTTAATAATAATCCTTTTTCCATATGCTCATACTTTCCACATCTAGTATTCAAATATCAGGTATAATTCATGTCCATGTAATTCAAGTATATACCCATAATATTTTGTCACAATTCAGATTGTTTCATATCAAAACTTTACCCATTGAACTATTTAAAATATCGATGAAAACACGGAAAGTATACTTGTACTCGAGATGTACAAATCTATAATCATAGATAAACATATTCATCAAACAATTTCCATGTTAATATATCATCATCTCATACATCCATATATCATGTATCATCATTTTCATGTTCATATTTTCTCAAGTCAGGATTTTGCCCGTTGAATTTATTTGAAATATCGATGGATATATAGGTAGTACACTTAAAGTGTACAAATTAGAAATCTGTCAATTCATGTTCAGGGGTACCCATAATGGCACATAATTAGGAAGCACACTCTCGAGTTATATATTAGGATACTCATATGAGCCATGTAATAGGAAACTTATCCTGGCTATATCAGAAACTCATAAGAGTCTATAACAGGAAGTTCACAAAGAACTTTTAATCAGGAAGCTCACGAAAAGCCTATCAAGAATGCTCACAAAGAGCCATGTAATAGGAGCTACGGATAGCTTAATAGAAAGTTCAAGCAAGCTATGTCAGGAAGCTCATAAGAGCCTATATTAGGACACTCACGAAGAGCTGCATTTGTGTCTGCAATAAATGCTGGATCACAACATATCAAATCGTGCAACAGGACACTCACAAAGAGCTACGATAGTGCACAACACATGCAGGATCACTACCGATCAGGATGCTCGCAAGAACTATATAATAGGATGCTCAAGAGGGCTTATAACAAGATTGCTCGTTTGAGCTATATTATATCCGCAACATATGTCGGACCACATTCAATATGGGGAATCATGTATCCATCAAATTTCATAATTCAAACAGAACTTAACATTTTCCAGACATTATTGATCATGTGATTATTTCATACATTTTTAACATTTATATAATTCATATAAACACATACCATACTCAATTCAAGCATGAAAATAAACACAATTTAGTTACACGAACTTACCTCAATAAATGTTCATGTACGTAAAATCTACTAATTCGACACTTTCTCTTTTCCTCGTTCTAACTTTGAATTTGGTCTATCTAGATCCAATTAAGCCAAGAAAGCTTGCTTTCTCTTTCCTAGGGTTTCCATGTATTTTTGGGGAAGAAGATGATAAATTGATGATATTTTCATTATTTTTTTATCATTTATCATCTTTATTTTTTTCACTTTCCAATTTCATCATTTTTCTTTATTTTATTTTGCATGGATGAATCATCATCCTTAACAACTAAGCATTTTTAATGTTCTATTTACCATTTAAGGACCTCAAATTTTGAATTCCATAGCTATTTAATCCTTTTAGCTATTAGAACTCAACTTTTGAACTTTGTGCAATTTGGTCTTTTATCAAATTAAACATGTAATCGGTAAAATTTCTTTATGAAGTCTTCATACAACATTATTATCATACTGTAGATCATAAAATAATATTAAAATAAATTTCCTTTTCGAAAAGATTTGTGGTCCCGAAACCACTATTCTAATTTTACCAAAAACGGGTTGTTACATGTTGTGTTGTTTGTAATCTTAATTGTGACATCCTTTAAGATGTTATTGAATTAGTTGTGTACATTTTAAGTATGGTAATGAATATGTTTAATTAAGGTAATTTAATTGTGATTGAGGTTGCATATTGGTTGAATGGATTTTTGGATCATTTGAATTGGTTAATTTAAGCATATTTTGGTATGTTTTAGTGCCTTGATCATGTGTAAATGGCTAGCAGGTACTTGTGGGAGTGGGTGAGAGAAATGGTTGTATTCTGGCAAATTTCTTGTCCACGCGGCCAAAGACACGGGCATTTGTCTCAGTCGTGTGTGACACATGGCCATACGACATGGTCGTGTGTCCCCTGTAGGTTTTTAAGGCATTCAATTCAAGCAATTGCACGAACTAGCACACGGGCATGTGAGGCCATTTAAAAAGTTACACAACCTGGCACACGGATGTGTGGCTTGGCCTTGTGACCCAAGTTAGAGAGTTATACGGGCACAGACACGAGCTGGGTGTAACATCCCAAATTTAGCTCCATAAAATTTAGAAATATATCAAAAATAGGGAATTGGCCTAATGGCTAGCCACTAAATGTGAAAGCTTAAAAGTTGGGTGGAGGTCCCAAGTTCAAGTCTAAACTCTTACAAAATAATTTTTTTTTGCAAATTCCCTTATTTTTTTATGTGTTGGCATCCAAGCATAGTAAACCTAGGTATAAATACATGTTTTTATCAAAATAATAATCCTTTTAACCTATTTTCTTCTACCTTATCCATCCCTAACCCCCTCTCCCTCTCTTCCCCTTTATTTTTTTCTTTTCCCTTTTTCCTTCATTATTGTCGTTGCCTACACCTCTCATTTTATCATCATCTTCTTCTTCTTTTTGCATCAAGATTGTGCACCATCTCCTTTACTATATTTTTTCAATCTCTCCTCAATTAATTCAGCCTCAAATCAGGAATTTTGAACTCCAAGATTGATCCCAAACATCGCCTAGAAAGTGCCATTGTCGTTTCTCTCGACTACCTTGTGTAAGGTCTCTTCTCTCTTCAATTTCTTAATTGGTCTTGTCCATTATAAACCTAAATTTCTAGATCTGGAATATAGGGGATTTTAAATTTTTTTTAAATGTATTTTTCCAGATTTTAATGAGGTTTCAAATCATTTTAAAATTCAACCCCAATTTCGGCCACCATGGGTGGTGGTGTGTGCGCATATGTGTAGAATAAGGGGCTTTTTTTTTCTTGAATCTTGCCTAATTAATTCCAGCCTTAATTTGAGTTCCTGAACCCTCCTAATCATCTATTAAACCCATGTCAATTAGGTAAAAAACGTTCTTGATCGTTTTGGATATCGAATCTCACAAATCGAGAAGCGTAAGTGCGGTTAAGTGTAAAGTTACTTATTGCTTCGACATAGTTGTAGGGTAAATGTTATGGATTGATTAAATGAAAGAATTGAATAGTTATTAGCTACTTATTTTCCAATATATTATGGAATTAGGTGGTGATGCAAACGCCTCAATTCAACCGTAAAGCCGAAGAAACATCGTACGTACGGTTCGTATCGATACAAGGTAAGGAATCGAACTAGTTGAATTCGTAAAATAATTATTAATTTGACAATTGGTTTGAACCCATAAGTGGGTAATTGGGAGTTGATTAAATGGTAAATTGATTTAGTTTATATTGAATTTTGGTTTAGGATCGTATAAAGGGTTATTAAGGAAAATTGAAAGATTCACTAGTGTGTTGGGAGAAAGCAAAAAATAAGGTGTGGGTCCTAAACTTGTAATTTTTTTTGATAATGATAAATGTTATGTTATATTTGATAATTAGCTTGCTGATTGGTTTGGCATAGTATCCAAAATATTATTTTTGCGAGTGGCTAAACCAGGTACGTTTCGAGCCTTAAAAGATTGGTGTTGGCAAATTGCTAGTTTGACTGTATGAATGTGTAACTGAGATTGTTATGCATAGTTATATTATGTGGTATGAGAATGTTTGATGGAATGGCATGAAATGTTGAAATATTAGTTTTATGCATGAAATATTTACTATGATATATATATACGTAAGGTTGCTAATGATGCACAATGAAATTCGTAAAGCATGTGAATTGAACGATGTTGATAAATACCATCTTAATGGTAATTTGAAAATTTGAAACGTTGTTTCCTTCTTCTGAAAGTATGTGATTATTGAGGACATGTTGAGCATGTCGAATAAAAGTGAAAAGGATTGAAGTGTGATTGTGTATGAATTTGTATGACATATTACATGTGCATTGGGATGGGATTTTAGGGTTAACAGAGGAGTTCCGTGGAGTACTGGCGACATATTAAGTCCGCATATATTATTAGTCAGTGCACTGCGTTTGGAGTACCGCGGGGATTGGTGATTATATCGCATTATATATTTGGCAGTTTCACTTCATTATTGATTATTGGTGGTTTTACCACATCTAGCATTGCTCATATATGTTGGAGTTTGGCAGATGGGTTTTGGGGAACTCGTGGTGTGTAGCGGATGGTATGGGTAGGATCTCACATGTGCATTTTTCACGATCATGTGCATTTGAAAATTATTATTGTTAATGTTTGATTGTGCTTTTGGTACCTCGATGAAATTGCATGTATGTATGCTTAATACTCATTTAGTCTCACATTGAGCTAGTTAAGCTCATCCCATTACCTCAACTTCTCAGGTAATGATAGAACTTAGGATCGAAATTGGCATGCAGACGTACGGCGGACTTCGAGCTTTACTTCGGCATATTATTTTAATTTAATTATATTTTTAGGTTATTTTATTATTATTCGATTTTGGATTGTAAAGTTTCTTTAAACTGTGGTTGGGGACTGTTCGAGATTTTGGGGTTTTTCATGCATGCATGACATGCATATTTGGTATAGATACATGGTTTTTATAATATGTTGAAATGGACTATGCATGATATGTGACTAAATTAATAATTTGACTAGTAATGGTACATTTCTACTGCTAAGAAGATAACAAAATGAGTTTTCAAAGGCAACACCATCAGTAAGGTTTTACAAAAACTCACCTAATTCGCTAATTTGACCTAAGCAGGGTTGGACTAAGTAGATGGATGTTTTCCAAATATAACAATAGAAACCATGGTTTTATAAAAAGTACTTGAGGATTTTTCACTATCGTTAGGGTAAGTTCGACACTAAGGTGTCCAATATGGCCTTCCCGATTCGACCATAATGTTTAAGCTGAATTTGAGAGGTTATATTTAGTGGTATCAGAGCCAGGTTTAAAACTTCAGACTGAGATTTTAAATCTACTTAAGTTAGTCTGCATGCATGCATAGATGAAAAGGGGAAATTTTTTGGGGGGAAAAACCCCACAATGGATTGGGAAAATTTTTAATACAGGAAACGACGAAGTCCGAAGGTCTGATACCAAGTCCATAGAAACAGTACTAAAAATCTATTAAGACTATAAAGACTATTGCATAAAACTTTTATAAAAGAATTATAAAATGTGAGTACGTAAAAGACTAATACAAGGTACTAAAAGCTCTTACTTGTGAAATTGTAGATCTATAAAACACTGAAATGAATGCACGTAGAATGATAACTCGTGGTAGGAGGGGCCGTAGGGGGTGACCTCTGAGGTTAACAATGAACCCACTACTGAGGGTGGGAATATGAAAAATGGGAATATTAATGATGACCATGTTGGGAATGATTCAGTAACTCAGGCTTTATTGAGGGCTTTGAATAGGGTTGTTGGGGCTCCAATAGGAGGTGTTAGTCATGGGACGATTGCTGAAAGGCTCCGCTCTAGTGGGGCAGAATTGTTTAGGGGTATTGCTAGAACTACTCCTACTATGGCTGAGTACTAGATGGAAACCACTAAAAGAATTTAGAGGATTTGGAATGCACTCCTGAGCAGAAACTTAAGGATGTCGTGTCTCTATTAAGGGATAAGGCATATCAGTGGTGGCAATCAGTGGTTAGAGGAACGCTGCCAGAGTATATTGATTGGGCTAATTTTCAGGAGGCCTTTTAGGGTAAGTATGTGGGCCCTCGTTATGTGAAGGCCCGACAGTTGGAATTTATTGAACTTAAACAGGGAGACAAGACTGTTTCTGAGTATGAGGCGAAATATTTAAGGTTGAGCCTCTATGCACCTAGTATAGTGGTGTCTAACCAAGAAAAGAGTTTTCGTTTTTAGAAAGGTCTAAGGTATGACCTCAAGGTTCAGATAGCTCTACACCAAGAGCGTGTGTTTGAGGCTTTGGTCGAGAAAACCAAAATTATTGAGGAAATTAAACGCGTGGAGTGCGAGAGGAAAGGGAAACAAAGGGATCATTCCGAAAGAGAAACGGGCCCTACTGGCCCAAATCCTTGACTTGTTAAGCGGGCAAGAGAGGCTAGGCCACCACAGAATAGGGAAGCAATGGACCCTAGAAAAGGGCAGATTCAGGTTTGCCAGTATTGTCAGAGGCGTCATCCGGGCGAGTGTTGGAAGAGGATTGGTGCTTGTTTGGTATGTGGTTTGATGGAGCATAAGATTAGGGATTGACCTCGTCGTCAGTATTAGGTGCACGCTCCGGCTTAGAATCAAGGCCCAGCTAGGAGTCAAAATCAGAGAGGTAATCAGGGTGCTCAGAGGGGCCATAATCAAAATTGAAATAGGAATAGTAATCGGGGTCAGAGAGCACTAGCACAAGGTGCGAACCGAGTTGAGGCGAGACAACCTGCCTTAGTTTATGCGGCTAGGCACCGAGAGGATAGAGATGCATCTGATGTCATAGCAGGTACCTTCACTATTTACTCGATACCCTATTTTGCTTTGATTGACATGGGATCTACCCATTCATATGTTGCTTGTAACTGGAGATTGGGGTAGAGGAAACCGAAAACACTGTAATTGTAGTTATTCCTTTAGGATCCTCCACACTTGTGAATAAAGTTTATAAAAGATGTCCTTTAGAGGTTCAAGAAGAGGTATTCCTTACCGATTTGATGGAACTTCCTTTCAATGAATTCGATTTGATTTTGGGGATGGACTGGTTGGTTGAGCATCAAGTTTGATTAGATTGTGCATTGAAGAGGGTGACTTTGGTGACTGAGTCTGGGGAAGAAGTTATTATGGTAGAGGAATGTCGAAATTATCCGTCCCATATAATCTCTGCTTTAGTAGTAGAAAAGATAGTTCGAAAAGGGTACGAAACGTTTTTGGCTTATGTCCAAGATGCAAGCTTCGTTGACCCTGTAGTTCAAGGTATTCGTACAGTGAGGGAATTTCCTGATGTGTTTCCTGATGAACAGCCAAGGTTACCTCCTGGATAGGGAAGTGGAATTTGGCATTGAGTTGTTACCGGGAACGGCACCGGTGTCCATCGCTCCCTACCGTATGGCACTAAAAGAGCTTAAGGCGTTGAAGGTGTAGTTGCAAGAACTATTGGATAAGGGTTTTATTAGACCCAGTATTTCACCATGGGGTGCACCAGTTTTATTTGTGAAGAAGAAAGATGGAACCTTACGGTTGTGCATTGATTATCGGTAACTGAATAAATTAACTATCAAGAATAGGTACCCTCTACCAAAGATTGATGACCTATTCGATCAGTGCAGCGGTGCAACTGTCTTTTCCAAAATTGACTTAAGATCTGGTTATTACCAACTCAAAGTAAACGAATCTAATATTCCCAAAACTGCTTTTAGGACTCGTTATGGATATTACGAGTTCCTTGTCATGCCATTTGGGTTGACTAATGCACCAGCAGTCTTCATGGATCTTATGAATCGTGTCTTCCAACCTTTCTTTGATCAGTTCATCGTGGTTTTCATTGACAACATCCTTATTTACTCCAAGATAGAAATCGAGCATGATGAGCATTTAAGAGCGATTTTGCAGATACTCCGTGAAAAACAACTTTTTGCCAAACTTAGTAAGTGTGAATTTTGGTTGAAGAAAGTGATGTTTTTGGGTCACGCGGTCTCAGCTGATGGTATTCGTGTAGATCCTAGGAAGGTTGAAGCTATCCTAGATTGGAAGCAACCGAAGAATGTTTCAGAAATTCAAATTTTTCTGGGTCTTGCTAGATATTATCGAAGGTTTGTCGAGGGTTTTTCCTTGATAGCAGTCCCATTAACTAAGCTGTTGAGGAAGAATGCTCCATTTAAGTGGAAAGACGAACAACAAGCCAGTTTCGAAAAGTTGAAGTCTGTGTTGACAGAAGCTCCCGTTTTAGTTCAACCAGAATCTAGTAAGGAATATGTTGTGTATAGGGATGCTTCGCATGTTGGGCTTGGCTGTGTTCTAATGCAAGATGGTAAAGTTGTAGCATATGCCTCAAGACAACTAGGTCACATGAATGTAATTACCCCACTCATGATTTGGAGTTGGCAGCTGTTGATTTTGCTCTCAAAATTTGGAGACACTACTTGTATGGTGAGAAGTGTATTATTTACACCGCTCACAAGAGTCTCAAATATCTACTCACCCAGAAGGAACTCAATTTGAGGCAGCGGAGGTGAATTGAGTTGTTAAAGGACTATGATTGCACGATTGAGTATCACTCCGAAAAGACCAATGTTGTGGCTGATGCCTTGAACAGAAAGGCAATGTTTGATTTGAGGGCTATGTTCACTCGCTTAAGTCTTTTTAATGATGGAGGTATCTTGGCTAAATTGCAAGTAAGGCCTACGTGGGTTTAGGAAATCAAGGATAAATAGAGTTTGGATGAAACTCTAATAACTTAGTTTAAACAGGTCGAGGATGGTTTGATTGAGGACTTTGGGATTAATTCTGATGGAATTTTATGCTTTAAGGGGAGATATTATATGCCTAATTATTAGAATTTGAGACAGTCCATACTTCAGGAAGCACATAACAGCCCTTATGATATGCATCCTGGTAGTACTAAGATGTATTGTGATTTGAGGGAAATGTATTGGTGGCTGGGTCTTAAACGTGAAGTGACCGAGTTTGTATCCAAATGTTTGACATGCTAGCAGGTTAAAGTTGAACATCAATTTCCATCAGGGTTGCTCCAACCGATTTGAATTCCACAGTGGAAGTGGGAGAGAGTGACAATGGACTTTGTTAGTGGGTTGCCCGTAACGCCTACTAAGAAAGATTCAATTTGGGTTGTGGTTGATAGATTGACTAAGTCTGCCCATTTTGTTCCTGTTCGTACCGACTACTCTCTTCAGAAGTTAGCTAAGCTTTATGTTTCAGAGATAGTGAGATTGCATGGTGTGGCAGTGTCGATTATTTCAAATCGAGATCCTAGATTCACGTCTCAATTCTGAAAGAAGTTGCACGAGGCTTTGGGTACTCGATTGGATTTTAGTACAGCTTTTCATCCATAATTCGATGGTCAGTCAGAAAGGGTCATTCAGATACTAGAAGATATGTTGAGGAGTTGTGTAATCGACTTCCAAGGCAGTTGGGAGGAGCATTTATCGATGGCAGAATTTGCCTATAATAACAGTTTTCAGTCAAGTATCCAAATCGACTTCCAAATGTTGCTCGCCTTTATGTTGGACTGAAGTGGGAGAAAGGAAGTTGATTGGTCCAGAATTGGTTACAGAAACTGAGGATAAAATTTGATTAATTCAAGAAAGGTTAAAGGCAGCTTCTGATAGACAAAAGTCATATGTCAATCTGAAGTGCAAGGACATTGAGTTCAATGTGGGGGATTTCGTTTTCCTTAAAGTCTCTCCGTGGAAGAAAGTTTTGAGATTTGGTCGAAAGGGCAAGTTAAGTCCTAGATTCATTAGTCCCTATCGAGTGCTTAAAAGGGTTGGTTTGGTCCTGTGGCTTACCAACTCAAGTTGCAACCTGAGTTAGATCATATTCACGATATGTTTCATGTCTCGATGTTGAGACAGTATCGGTTCGATCCCTCGTATATTGTTCATGTTAAGGAGATCGAGGTTAGACCAGATTTATCATTTGAGGAGGAATCGGTTCAAATATTAGAACGTGAAACTAAAGTGCTAAGACAAAATAAAATTCCATTAGTTAAAGTACTATGGAGAAATCATGGCATTGAAGAGGCTACTTGGGAGCTGGAGGACACAATTCGGCTTCCGTATCCTCATCTCTTCGAAACAGGTAATTTCGAGGATAAAATTTCTTTAATGGGGTAAAGCTGTAACATCCCAAATTTAGCTCCATAAAATTTAGAAATATATAAAAAATAGGGAATTGACCTAACGGCTAGTCATTAAATATGAAAGCATGAAAGTTGGGTGGAGGTCCCTAGTTCACGTCTCAACTCTTACAAAATAAATTATTTTTCTTTGCAAATTCACTTGTTTTTTTTATGTGTTGGCATCCAAGCTTAGTAAACCTAGGTATAAATACATGTTTTTATCAAAATAATCAGCCTTTTAACCTATTTTATTCTACCTTAGCCATCCCTAACCCCCTCTCCCTCTCTTCACCTTTTTTTTTTTTTCTTTTCCCTTTTTTCCTCCATTGTTGCTGTTGCCTACACCTCTCATTTTATCATCATCTCCCTCTTCTTTTTGCATCAAGATTGTGCACCATATCCTTTAATATATTGCTGAAATTTTTCCTCAATTAAATCAGCCCCAAATCTTGAATTTTTAACTCCAAGATCGATCCCAAACATCGCCTAGAAAGTGTCATTGTCGTTTCTCTCGACTACCTTGTGTAAGGTCTCTTCTCTCTTCAATTTCTTAATTGGTCTTATCCATTAAAAACCTAAATTTCTAGATCTGGAATTTAGGGGATTTTAAATGTTTTTAAATATATTTTTCTATATTTTAATGAGGTTTCAAATCATTTTAAAATTTAGCCCCAATTTTGGCCACCATGGGCGGTGGTGCGTGCGCATATGTGTAGAATAAGGGGCTGTTTTGTTTCTTGAATATTTCCCAATTAATTCCAGCCTTAATTTGAGTTCTTGAACCCTCCTAATCATCTATTAAACCCATGTCAATTAGGGAAAAAACTTTCTTAATCGTTTTGGATATCGGATCTCACAAATCGGGAAGCGTAAGTGCAGTTAAGTATAAAATTAATTGTTGCTTCGACATAGTTGTAGGGTAAATGTTATGGATTGATTAAATGAAAGAATTGAAAAATTATTAGCTAATGATTTTCCAGTATATTATGGAATTAGGTACTAATCCAAACGCCTCGAGTAACCGTAAAGCCGAAGAAAGATCGTATGTACAGTTCCAATCGATACAAGGTAAGGAATCGAACTAGTTGAATTCGTAAAATAGTTATTAATCCGACAATTGGTTTGAACCCATAAGTGGGTAATTTGGATTTGACTAAGTGGTAAATTGATGTAGTTTATACTGAATTTTGGTTTAGGATCGTATAAAGGGTTATTAAGGAAAATTGAAAGGTTTACTAGGGTGCTGCGAGAAAGCAAAAAATAAGGTGTAGGTCTTAAACTTGTAAAATTTGTTTAATAATGATAAATGTTATGTTATATTTGATAATTAGCTTGTCTATTGGTTTGGCATAGTAGCCAAAATACTAGTTTTGCGAGTGGCTGAACCAGATACGTTTTGAGCCTTAAAAGATTGGTGTGTTGGCAAATTGCTAATTTGACTATATGAATGTGTAGCTGAGATTGTTATGCATAGTTATATTATGTGGTATGAGAATGTTTGATGGAATGGTATAAAATGTTGAAATATTAGTTTTATGCATGAAATATTTACTATGATATATATATACGTGAGGTTCCTAATGGTGCACAATGAAATTCATAAAGCATGTGAATTGAACGATGTTGATAAATACCATCTTAATGGTAATTTGAAATTTTGAAATGTTGTTTCCTTCTTCTGAAAGTATGTGATTATTAAGGACATGTTGAGCATGTCGAATAAAAGTGAAAAGGATTGAAATGTGATTGTGTATGAATTCGTATGACATATTGCATGTGCATTGGGATGGGATTTTGGGGTTAACGGAGGAGTTCCGTGGAGTACTGGTGACATATTAAGTCCGCATATATTGTTAGTCAGTGCACTGTGTTTGGAGTACCGAGGGGATTGGCGATTATATCGCATTATATATTTGGCAGTTTCACTTCATTATTGATTATTGGTGGTTTTACCATATCGAGCATCGCTCATATACATTGGAGTTTGTCAGACGGGTTCTGGGGAACTCATGGTGTGTAGCGGATGGTATGGGTAGGATCTCACATGTGTATTTTTCAGGATCATGTGCATTTGAAAATTATTATTGTTAATGTTTGATTGTGCTTTTGGTACCTCTATGAAATTGCATGTATGAATGCTTAATACTTGTTTAGTCTCACATTGAGCTAGTTAAGCTCATCCCATTACCTCAACTTCTTAGGTAATGATCAAACTTAGGATCGGAATTGGCATGCAGACGTACGGCGGACTTCGGGCTTTATTTCATCATATTATTTTAATTTAATTATATTTTTAGGTTATTTTATTATTATTATTCGATTTTGGATTGTAAAGTTTCTTTAAATTGTGGTTGGGGACTGTTCGAGATTTTGGGGTTTTTCATGCATGCATGACATGCAGCTTTGGTATAGATACATGGTTTTTATAATATGTTGAATTGGACTATGCATGATATGTGACTAAATTAATAATTTGACTAGTAATGGTACATTTCTACTGCTAAGAAGATAACAAATTGATTTTTCAAAGGCAACATCATTAGTAAGGTTTTACAAAAACTCATCTAATTCGCTAATTTGACCTAAGCAGAGTTGGACTAAGTAGATGGACATTTTCCAAAGATAAAGATAGAAACCACAGTTTTATAAAAAGAAGTACTTGAGGGTTTTTCACTATCATTAGGGTAAGTTCGACACTAAGATGTCCAATGTGGCCTTCCCAATTCAACCATAATGTCTAGGCTGGGTTTAAGAGGTTACACTGGGACACGATCGTGTGTCCCTATTTTGAATGTTACACGGCCTGAGAAATGGGCGTGTGTCTCAGTCGTGTAAGTCACACGGTCGTGTGACCCCTATAGCTTGAACTTTTCTAACTTTTTTCCTTAAGGTTTCATATATTTTTTATTTAGTCTCGAATCGTTTCTAAAGTGTTTTTAAGGCCTTGAGGGATCGAACAAAGGATGATATGCATGCATTTGAATGGATTATGCTATGATTTATGAAATGCTTGAAAATGAATAATTTTAAGTTACGTTTTTACGATAATACTTTGTAACCCTATTTCAACGACGGATATGGGTTAGGGGTGTTACAATTCTACTGTAGGTTATTCTATTATTTAAGAAAAAGATATGATAAGTAAAGAGTATGCCTGGTGAGGTTACCGCCAAAAGTATGGTACGCATAGTTACCTAAGCATTGTGTTGAATGGGTTCTGTAACTTGATCTGGTTAGGAGCCAATTGGATTAACTAGTCAAATATCAAATATATAGGATTCTTATTTATGTTCCTCTCGACAATCTATAGGTCATTATAAAGGACAAACTCTAGATTCAAATGACACTTGTTTAGTTCCACTAAAGGGAAGTAAAGGTATATATATAGTGAGAAGACTTCATAAGAAGGTTTTCTTCCTTAAAATTTCTGTTCTCTAGTTCTGCTTAAACTTTTATGTTCTCTTCTTCCTTATTAGGATGAAGCTAAGGTTTTTGAGTTAACCAGTGGACTTTTCACCTCTTGGTAAGACAAATAGCTCTGCATGTTAAGTGTTTCAAAGAATAAGGTTGTTAAGAAGCTTATGAATAATAGGTTATGAATACAAGGCCTTCCATGGGGATTTTTTATGACTGAGATGTTAAAAATTTGTATGTAAATGGGTTTTAATGGTGAATCTATGTTCTTTAAGTAATTGTTGCTGCTAGTTCGAGAAAGGTGTTTGAATTTGGAGTTCAAGCTACAGTTTAGGTAAGTATCAAGTTAGTCCCTAACCTGAATCAGGTAAGTTATTATAAAAGAGGAAATGTATATGTTAAGATTACCATAAATAACTGGCAAGTATGGTAAGCCTAGTAATGTCACTGCATGTTCATCTTAGATGCTAGTGAATCATTGTACATATATAAAGTGTTATGTAATGGTAATGCATAAGAATATCAAGTATGGAGAAGTCAGTTTTACTAAGACAACATGAGTAAAATAGATATGAAAATGAATTTGGGCAAGTATATATATGTGTGAGCAGAGTAAACATTCAATTGTGATGCCTCCGGTAGGGCAGATACATTACTAACCAGACTGGCAGATCATGTTGTTGTCAAAACACTCATGCTGATGCCTTCGATAATGTGTAAACTGGACTGGCAGATCACGACATGAAATTAGGTATAAGTCCATGTGGCTGAAACCATAGCACCTTCTGTGAAAGTCCGCCAGGACAATAAATATGTGATTCTGTATGCTGCTTGTGTGCATGGTCTGCTAAGCCTTTGTGGCGTATTTTGTCTAGCTTTGTGGCATATTCAGTATTTCCCTTGAGGCGTAATTTGTAAAACTTGTATGGCACGGTCTACCAAGCCTTAGTGGCTTATTTTGTATTTGTCTTCGTGGAAATTTTGTATGGTAGACGTAGCAAAAATTGGTTAATTGTATATGTAGTAAGATCTGGATATGTTCTAAGACTTCTTCGATAATTAGTTCTATGATCAAAATCTAATGAGCTTGAAGATAGCTTAGTTGGTTTGATCTTGTAATAAAGTTTTATAAGCTTTAAGGACATGTTTGAACATATAAATGGTCTAAGTGTCTACTGGAATGAGTTCATTTACGTTATGTATTGGTGATATCTAAAATTTGGTATCCGCCATATTTGAATGGTTTCCATGGTTCATTTAGAGACTATTTGGACTCTGAGACGTTTGTTAATTCAAGCATACTTTTATAACATGGACATTTTGAATTCTTCTGAATGATCTAGAGTATTACATTGTTAGAATGAGTTTAGTTTGGATTGGAATCAAGATGGGATCTGTTTGGTATTTTGATAGATATTCAACTCAGTACGGGATTCCACCAAATGCAAGAGTAATTAGTACGTGTCTGCCGAGTGTTAGTATCTGCAAATAACCATTCTAAGGAAAATTTAATGTATAAGATTGAAGAGGAAATCCATAGGAAGGGGTTCTATATAGGTAATCTTCTGAAAAGTATCTTAGGTTGTAAGAAGGATTCTGATTTATACTAATTGGTAAGATCTAGATCCAATCAAAATGTAAAGTTTAAGTGATACATTAAGCAGGGAAATTTGCATGTAGGTTCATATCCAATATTGTGAAAGTATTTACCCAAGGACAGAGTTGTGTTTCAAACTCTTACAATGAGGAATTCAATTCGAAAGATTTCATGGTAAATTGTATTACAACCCACTAAGTATATGTAAACTTATAAGTGTTGTGCTCATATTTCAGGTGTGGCTATATAATTGAATTCACCAAGAGTGACCAAGCTAGGATTGCGTTAGAGAAGTGACAAGCGGGGATACTATGCATATAGAAAATATCTTAGGAGTGTAACGTATAGCTCTCTACACCATGAGAGACTATTATTAATAAATTGTCGTGTTGTAATGTCTTAAATCACCTTTAAGTGTCTATTGTACATTTGATATTATTCTTTATATCTTATGTAATTAAATAAATAGAAATTAATATATTGAAAAAGAATTATTCATGCCTTGTTAAAGTTTAAGTGTTTGTATGTGGTAATATCTGATATCCGGATCCGGTTATTCAGGTGAGGTAGAGGGTGTTACAAGGTGTGCAACATATCCCGTTGAAGGCCCAAAAGCATCAGGCATTATGGTTGGGTCGTAACGCAAGCTTTTGGAGTCGTAACACAACTGAGCTGATCAAGAAATTCACATTCAAAGTTACATGTCACAACACAAATGCGATGTAAGGCCAAAAATAAGCATGATGTAAGGCCAAAAATAAGCTTTCCTACAAAAAAATATATCTTTTTATGTAACTAAGGTTGGTGTTTACCCTAATTAGGTTTTTAAACTCTTCTATAAATAGCTAAGTTGTGGAAAGCTTTGGGAGCTTCTTGCCACATTAGTTTTAGAGTTTATTTTAGTAGATTTAGGTTAGTTTAGGTTTTACTTTGTTTTTCTAAACAATTTTTATTTCTTGTTCTTTGGCTTGGATTCGATTTGAATCCAAGTCTTCATAATTCAATATTTCAGTATTTTTGTTTTATTCTTTGTTTGCAAACACCGAGATCTTGAGCATAGATAAAAGATTTGGCTTATAACCTACCAAACATGGCCTAGACGTTATGGCTAGATTGAGAAGGCTACATTAGCTACCGAAATGGCGGAGCTAACTTATGTTACTTTTGAAGACCTTAAAAAAACTCATTTTAGAGAAAACTGTAGTTGTACTTTGAGTTAGCTTAAAAGCATTTGCTCATTAGGTCGTGTATGGATTCATTTTATTGTTAATAGTGTTGTTTTAGAAAAATCGTTTGCTTGTCGCTCTTCTTTTAAAAAACCTCAATGTTAAACTAATGCAGCGAAAAAATCATTTTTCAAGTCATTCTGGAAACTTAATCACCTTATCGATTTGTTTTTCAAAAATGGTTTATTTGCAATGTAGCAGAAATTAGGAAACAAAGTCAAATTTTACTTAAGCCTGATATCATGCATTTTTCGGTTATTATGTTTGAGTAATCCATGCATGCAAAAATCCCAGAAGAAAAGGTACCAAGCCACAGACCAGAAGTCATTAAAAATTACAAACCAAAACCAATAAAGATTGATTAATACTTATAAAAAAATAATTTGAGGTCCAAGGTGATTCTCTGAATGCTGAGTCCGGTCCTAATTTCGAGATTTTCCTAAAAAGTTAAACACTATTGGGGGTGAGCTTATGAAAAGCTCAGTGTGAGTCGAACAATTATTTAAATGGACAAAAACATCAAATATAGTGAAACATATTAGCATTAACGGAAGAAAATAGAACCATTATTGGAATTTCATATCAGTACATAGCTATTATCAAATTGAAGTTAAACAGTGTATGAGCATGGGACATCATTCATTTGAGTAACAATCATTAATTTTGATACCATTCAATACAACGCAATAAACACATATCATAAATTAATAACATTCGAATATGTCATGAGCATGATGCAATGCAAAAAGGTTCCTACCCATACCATCCGCTGCACACCACGAGTTCCCCAGAACCCGTCATCTAAACTCCAAAACATTATGGGCTTAAGCCCATTGTGGTTAAAACCACCGATAACAATATGCAAAAAATATGCCAATTAAAATGTAGACAAGCTGCCAATAAAAATGTGATAAATCATCATTCCCCTCGATACTCCAGGTGCAGTGCACTGACTACAAATAATGTGAACTTAATATGCGGCCGGTACTCCACGGAACTCCTCCGTCAACCACAAAATCCCAACCAAATGCATATGCAATATGTCACACAATCTCATACATAATCATATCTCAATACTTTTCACATTCATTTGACATGCTCGATATGTCCTCAACAATCACAAACTTTCAGTAAAAGGAAACAGTGTTCCAATCTTTCAAATTACCATTGTGTTGGTATCAATTAATATTGTTCAATTTCACATGCTTTACAGATTTTCATTGTACATAAATAGCACCCTTTTTAGTACACAATTTAACAAATATCTCATGCATTTAAATAATACATAAGCTTATTATCTCAACACATTATATCATTTAGTCAAACATTCTCATATCTCATAACTCAAATATGCAAATACAAACTCAATCAAACGTTCATACTATCAAACTAGCAATTTTGCCAACATGTCAATCTTTTAACGCTCGAAACATACCTGGTTCGGCCACTCACAAAATCAATAATTTGGCTATTAATCCAATCCAATAAAAAAGCTATTTTATCAAATATAACATGATATTTACATTTTCAAACAATTATATGAGTTTAGGACCTACACTTTATTTTTCGTTTCCTCGCAACACACTAGCGAATCTTCCAATTTTCCTTAATAATTCCTTAAATGAACATAAGCCAAAATTCAGTATAAATTCAATAAATTTACCATTAAACTAACCCCCAAACACCCGCTTATGAGTTCAATCCAATCATTGAAATTATAACTATTTTACGAATCCAAACTAGTTAGATTCCTTACATTGTATCAATGCGAACCGTACGTACAACCGTTCTCTGCCTTTACGGATGATTTGGTGTGTTTGGGCCAGTACCTAATTTAATAATATACTGGAAAATCAGTATCTAATTAATGATTAAATTCCTTCATTTAATCAATTCATAACCTTTACCCAACAGTTATGTCAAAATAACAAATTAGTTATTCTTAATTGCACTTATGTTTCACGATTTGTGGGATTCGATTGGCTAATTGATCAAGAAAGTTTTTCCCTAATTTACATGTAATTAAAGGCTGATTAGGAGGGTTCAAGAACACAATTTAATTTTGAAAAAATATTTGCAAGACCTAATAAACAAAACAACCTCCTTTCCTGCATATAGGCGCACGCACCACCACCCATTGTGGCCAAAATTGGGGCTAAATTTTAAAACGGTTTGAGATCTCATTAAAATCTATAAAAATAACTTTGAAATAATTTAAAACCCCTCAATTTCCAGATATGGAAGATTTTTTTTTTAATTGACAAGATTAATCAAAAGTTGGAGAGAAAAGTGATCTTACCCAAGCTAGTTGAGAGAAACGGTAATGACACTTTTGTGGTAATGTTCGGGATCAATATTAGGGTTCAAGATTTCAGATTCGGGGGCTGATTTAGATGAGGATAAATGTCAGCAATAGATTAAAGTAGATGGTGCACAATCTTGATGCAAAAAGAATAAGAAAGAGATGGTAAAATGAGATGTGTAGATGACGACAATAATGAGAGAAAGAAAGAAAATTGAAATAATTAGAGGAAAGGAAGAGGGTGAAGGGCTAGGGTAGGGAAAAATTGAATTCAAGGCTGAAAAATACAATAAAAAGTTGTATTTATACTTATGGTTCAAAGGTATGGATTGTAACACCCTATACCCCGCCTGGTTGCCAGGCCTGAATATGGGATGTTGCACCACCGTCTCGTCTCATTTACATTAAACAAGAAGTTAGATTCAAGTAAATCGATAGTTTTTTTTGTTAACCGAGTAAATTTTTAAGTCGTCCAAATGGTTAATTATCATTATTACATATAAATAATTCGTTAAAGAGTCATACATTCCGTTAGAATTATGCTTAGGGGTTAATTAGCAAAATTCCATAAAAATGTCCGTAGCTATTTATACTGATATCCAGGTATCGATATTTCCCTTGAGTGGTATCAATACCACTTGGAAAAACGATACCAAATGAGCACTCTGCTTCTCGAGTAAAAACCCATCTATCAAAAAATATCAGTACCACAGGATGAAGTATCAATATTTATTCCCCGAGTATCAATAGTCGAGCAATGGTATCGATACCAAATCTCTATTTTGTTTCATGTATGTTTTATTTCGCATAGGTATCGGTTTTTAAAGCCCAATATTGATAACTCTGCTACTGGAGCTAGCCAGGAAAATAATTAATTCATCTCAAATAGTTCCTAAACAACGTGCATCAAGTACTAAGTTAAATAACCGTTCAAACGACTCAATCATTAGCATGAAATACTAGAATCGAGTTCAAACAATCATCATCATGCCAGTATCAATGACTAAGTATTCCAACACAAAAATAACATAAAATTCATATAAGCCAATTTAAATGTTCGAAAACCAATAACTCAAAAGGTCTATCACATTGCCTAACTCCCCCCAAAAAATAAGAATAAATAAGCAACTACAAAGAATAACCAGACTTTTTTGGATCACTCCCTTAGAAACAACACTGCCCACATCGTGACATCGCTAACTTGCGTAGGTTGAAATGTTGACAAGCTTAGTGAATGCAAGAATTTCTGCAATGCAAACTTGTCATCATACAACACGACCAATCAATTACTCACAAGCACCTCATTCTTAAGACTAGCATCGTATAGTATTAACTCATGCATCGTCTAATAGGTCATTCTCATAACACATATATATAGTCATTCAAGCATAGAACATATTCCACACTATTATATAAAATAATATAAGATGGCACTTGGATTATGAAACATGTAGTGAGCTCTATCATCACACATCGGATACATGGATCTCCTTACACCACATAGACTCGTAGAGTCAAACAAGTCCCAAAAATGAAGCGTATAGCTAACACTCTGGTTATTTCCCTCACATGTCCCGCTGAATGGAGCTTAGCTCACATTCCCTTTTCCTTCCAACATGTCCTAGAACCTCAACGCTCAAAACCTATAGTGAGTACTCACAATCCTATGGCATGCCAACTATATCCAATGGTTCCAAGATCACAAGGCCAAAAATATCCAAAAAACATCACATGTTACTTACCGATTAACCGTGCATTAACACTACATATTAGCATCTTTTGCAAAACACTAGCATAGTCATATAACATATGTTGCACATTTTTTGCATGTATATATAACTGCACTTAACACAATAAGCACCATATCCCCATATCCCCATACCACATAAACACAATACTAGTTAAAGAAAACTTACACTCAAAATTTAGAGTAGGGGTTTAGGCTACATCTAAATTCCCAACAACACATGACTCGTGTTCACGAGTAGCAATTCCATACGCTCACCACTTTATACTTTTGACAAAAATCATAAGCTCAACTAATGTTTCTCTTGCTTGTAACAAATTCCAATGAATCCGAAGCTTTACACACATAGATCATATAATAACCATAGTCAGATATCAACCAAATATTCACTCAAACCAACAAAAACATAAGCCTTAAGCTAAGTTCTCATGTGACTTAAAATATTAACATAACAAACCTTATATACTAATATCCCGATCTATACTCAACATTTTTGCATAAAATCAATTTTTTTCATCTACTTAACCATCTACGCCTAATTTGCAACCTATAAATTAGACAAATCTACTCAATTCATGGTGTCGACATTTTTTAGGCAATCTTCATAAAATTCATTAAAACATGAGAAATCATTAGCAATACTTCTAGATAAGTTTAAAAATCCTCTAATCATGCTAAAACAAGTTGAAAAACATTTTGAAACCAAATATTTATGCAAAATCTCGAAATCCACCATTAATGGCTTGATTTTTTACTTTTATTTAAAATATGCAATTTGAGGGCTAATAATTCAGGTTTGGAGTCTAAATATCTTTAGAAACTTTGGGATTCATGAATGATTACCTTTGGTGAAAGAACAAACGAGTTTTGATGAAAATTCAAACACCCTATGTTTGAAGAAGATGATGAAATCTATGGAGTTTTGAGTGTTTTTCTTGAAGATTTATGGTAATAAATGACTTAGGAATGATAGGAAATCAATGTATTGTGATTTGGGACCAAAAATCAATTGAGAAAGCAAGAGGCGGCAACTACAAGTTTGAAGAACAACTATCGTGAGTTTAGCCTAAAAGTGGGGGTTTTTAGGTTCAATTTTAAAAATTGATTTAATTTCCACATAAATGCTCACAGTTTTGACTATGTTACAAATTAGTTATTTTTCAAAATTAAGGGTTTCTAGAACACTTTTTCAAAAATTGATTTGACAGTTAAGATGCCATAGTCGAAAACACTATCGAGTACCAACCTCACGAAATTTTGAGCTCATATAGGCCAAAATTCCTAAAATACCCCTAAAACTCCTAGGCCTTATTTTGAGGTGTTACAATTTTCCCCCTCTAAAAAGAATTTCGTCCTCAAAATTACCTTAGTTAAACAAATAAGGATATTGGCGTCTCATTGCTTCCTCGATTTCCCAAGTAGCCTCTTCCACTTTATGATTGTGCCACAAAACTTTAACCAATGGAACTCTCTTGTTTCGCAATACTTTCACTTAATGGTCTCAAATTTCAAATGGTTCTTCCTAATAGGAAAGATTATCACGGATTTCAATTTCCTCAACTGGCACAAAATGTGACAAATCAGAACGATACTTCCTTAGCATGGACACATGGAAAACATCATGAATTTGTTCAAGTTCCGGTGGCAACTTGAGACGATAAGCTACCAAACCTACCCTTTCAACAACTTCATAAGGTTCAATGTATCTAGGACCTAACTTAAGCTTCCTACCAAATCTCAACACTTTCTTCCATGGTGAAACATTCAAAAATACCTTATCACCAACTTGAAACTCTATATCTCTACATTTCAGATCTGTGTAAGATTTTTACCTATCAAATGTTTCTTTCAAACAATGAAAAATTAACTTAACCTTCTCTTCAGTCTCACAAACTAAATTTGGCCCAACAACTCACCTCTCATCTAATTTTGTCCAACACAAAGTTCTACACTTCCTACCATACAATGCTTTAAAAGGTACCATACGAATACTAACTTGAAAATTATTGTTGTAAGTAAACTCTGCGAAAGGCAGATATCGCTCCTAACTACCACTAAACTTGATCACACAACTTCGCAACATATCTTCTAGAGCTTGAATTATCCTTTCAAATTGGCCATCAGTTTGGGGGTGATAAACCATACTGAAAGTAAGCTTCGATCCCAAAGCTTCTTGCAAACTTTTCCAAAACCTTGAAGTAAACCTCGGATCCCTATCCGAAATAATCGAAACTGGAACCCCATGGAGACGAACAATCTCAGCAATATACAACTCTGATAACTTCTGCAAAGAATAATTGATTTGCACAGCTAAGAAATGCGCACTCTTCGAAAACCAATCAACTATAGCCCATACTAAATCTTTTCTTGAAAGGGTCAATGGCAAACTCGAAACAAAATCCATAGTAATCCTTTCCCACTTCTATTTAAGAATCGCAATAGGTTGCAACAAACCCGAAGGAAACAAATGTTCAGCCTTCACCTTTTGACAAACCAAACATCGAGTCACAAAATCCGTAAGATCATATTTTAAACCAGGCCACCAATAAACTTCCCTAAGATCATGATACATCTTTCCACTTCTAGGATGCATAACGTAAGGGCTACTATGCGCCTCAATAAGGATGGCTTGCCTTAAATCCACATCTTACGGCACACATAACCTACCTCAAAAAATTCAAGATACCATTACTATCAGCATCAAAATCTCCCTTAATACCTTGCTCAACTTATCGAATCCTTTTAAAAAATTCTCTATATAACAGTTGTTTCTCATTGATTTGTTGTGAAAAAGTCGACCTTACTTGAAGTTCAACACATAAACCACCATCACTAACTAAACTCAAGCACCCAAACATAGCTCTTAACTCTGCCATCGACTTTCTACTTAAAACATTAACAACTACATTTGCCTTGCCAAGATGATACTCTATCACATAATCGTAATCCTTTAACAGCTCAACCCAACGCCTTTGCCTTAAATTCAACTCCTTTTGGGTGAGGAGGTACTTAAGGCTCTTATGATCAGTGTAGATAACACACTTCTCTTCATAAAGATAATGGTGCACGAACACCACAGTGGCTAACTCAAAATCATGAGTAGGATAGTTTCGTTCATGCATCTTCAACTGCCTTAAAGCATAAGCCACAACTTTACCCGCTTACATCAAAATACAACCAAGTCCCGAATACGAAGCATCACTATAAAATATAAAATCTTTTCCAGGTTTTTGTTGAATCTACACTAGTGCCTTAGCCAAAATTGTCTTAAGCTGATCAAAATTCTTTTACCTTTCAACAGTCCATTCAAACACCACATCCTTCCGTAGTAGTTTCGTTAAGGGTGCAACAATAATAGAAAACCCTTCAACGAACCTATAGTAGTAACCAGCTAAACCCAAGAAGCTCCTAACTTCAATAACACTTCTAGATGACTTCAATTCCAAAATCGCCTCTATCTTTTTAGGATACACTCCAATCCCTTCTACCGAAACGACATGACTTAAGAACGCCACTTCCCTAAGCCAGAATTCACACTTACTTAACTTCACATACAACTACTTATCTCTAAGAATCTGCAAAACAACCCTTAAGTGCTCGTCGTGATCTTCCTCAGAACCAGAATATACCAAGATGTCATCTATAAAAACAACCACAAATAGATCCAAATATGAATGAAACACACGATTCATGAAATCCATGACCATGGCAAGAGCATTAGTCAATCCAAACAACATCACCAAAAACTCATAATGCCCATACCGAGTATTAAAAGCAGTCTTCAACACATCAGACTCATTCACCTTTAATTGATAATACCAAAATCTAATATCAATCTTCGAGAACACGGTTGCACCTCGAAATTGATAAAAACAAATCATCAATTCGAGGCAAATGATACTTATTCTTAATAATTAACTTGTTCAACTGTCTATAATCGATACATATCCTCATCAAACCATCATTCTTGTTCACAAACAAAACCGATGCACCCTAGGAAGACACACTCGGTCGAATAAACCCTCTATCCAACAACTCTTACAACCGACCTTTAACTCCTTGAGCTCTTTTGGTGCCATACGATAGGGCATAATGGACACCGATGCAGTATTGACTAAGTTGCACAAATTCAACCTCATAGTCAGCCTATCTATAGTAGTTCCATGTTTTACAATGTTTCACTAATGATGTGCTTTGCTGATGAGTAGGGACACAATACATATGAATTTCTCTGAATTAGAACAGGCCATCTGTTCAAGGATTTTCATAACACCCTCAAGCTAGTACTCAGCCTTAGTGGGATTAACTCCATGGCCACCATTAAATTCTTAACCACCTAGAATTTACAGACACTCCAATTACAGTCCATGGTTTGTAAACGCAACAATAGTTCTAGTAGCTCATTAAAAAGTTCCAACCATAGCCTGAACTAGAGGCTCCATGCTTTCTTCCAAATCATTTACCCTGAGGTGTCGCTCTTGAGTAGCTGAAATCTAGTCACCTTCTGCATGGTTAGTAGCTTCATTGGCAGGGTTCGCATTCACTCTACGATGAAGCATTCTTGTTTTTTCTATCGTACACAAGATACTAACTTAAGTAAGAAATTAAACACATAACTAAGTATTCAAACTACTAGACAAAATTAAAAAAACAGTTTGCACCTTACAATCTTACACTTGCAAACACTATTCACACTTAAAGTAGACTTTTACGTGAACACTGTTCATAGAGAACATAACTTACAGAGTTAACAGATAGCAGAGGGATGATTTGAGGCATCGTTCTACAGAAGATATAGTTGAACCAAAATGATGTTTATTCCTAGTCCTACACTAGTAAATTATCATACAATCATTAATTTGCCACAAATTGATGTGGCAAATTAGGCTTTTCTAACACACTTAAGGAACTTTTTCTCAAGCAAAATAAAGTTTTTAGCATAGTTTTTGTTATTTTCGGGTAATAAGTGAAAATGTCTCATTTTTGTCTATTTTTCTACCCAAATTGGCCAATAGTGCCATTTGGAGGCCTAACGTGTGTTTAAGTACTTTAGGGACGTGTCGAAGGTTGAAAATCACTGAGAAAAGCAAACAAGGCAAGGGTATCGTGATACCCAACCGTCGGGATCATGATACCTCCTATAGTGTAGAAGATCAAGGATTTCCTTCAATGGTATCACAATATCCCCTTTAGATATCGCGATATCCACCTCCCAAAGAACACCCTAAGTTTCAATATTGCCCAAGATATCGTGATATCCTCTTCTACGTATCAAGATATCACCTTTGTTAAAGGGGAAAACTTGGACAAAAAGGGCAAACTTTGTCTTTCTGGCCCAGCAATCACACAAGGCCCATGTAGGGGCATTTTTGGGATTGAAAAGTCATTAGAAAACACTTCAAAATAGACAAAATTTGCTGAGGAGGAGAGACACACACATTTGCTTAGTTTTAGGTTCAGTTTTCTATAGGTTTTCTTTAGTTTTTTCTCTACACTTTTTTAGGGTTTTTATTTTTCTCTTCTTCTACCTTATATTAAAGTTTATTTTTTTGCATTTACTTCTTGTTCTTGTTGTTTTTAGTGTTAATTAACACTGTAACTAAGGTTTATTTACATTTCCAGTATTTGTACCTTACTTTCAAGACTCTTTAAGCTTTAGTTTAATGAATTTCAATTTATTTTTCTTTCAATCTATCAAAGTTTGTTCCTTTTATGTTTCTTGCCTTAGATTTCTCTGTTAAATGCATTTGGTTTCATGCTATCTAAGTTTTTTTGCATAAAAATCTTAACTTTTATATTTTTCTCAAGCTTTACTTTTATGGCTACCTTGTTTTCCATGTTTATGTTTATTTTCTTCACTTTGAGCATGTGTAGTTAAACCTTTGAGAAGGTTGGTTGATGGAGATGTGGGTAAACTAACATCTCTTGGGCAAAGGACTAAACCATAACAAATTGGACTAATTTGAATAGAACAAAAAACTTAGGTAGTGATGCCCCTAAGGGAATATTAAGATAAAGTGAGGCCGGAAGGTAATCTGGTCGCGCACCTATTCGTTAGTCCTAAATTAGCTAGCAAGATCAGAAGATAAATTGGACCTAATTCATCTAAGTTGATAAAATTGATATCGGAAGATAAAATAGAGCCACTTGTTAATTTACGAGATTATGTCCCTAGTTTGAGATTTGGTGAACCACATCAAAGTCAACCAACCCCCATTAGTTATTTGTTGGATAGCCCCTCTAGTTTTACATTTCTTGCACTTTAGCCCTTATAGTAGAATATTTAATTTTCTTGGAAACTTATTTTTTATGAATTGTCGTACTATAAAATTGTATTAGTAGCCACTTAGAGTCTATCATGTATGTTAGTTATTACTCAGTCGCCTCTTCATTTGGGTTCGTTCCTTGGAATACTTTAGTGCTACATTATAACACTATAAATATTACAACTGACCTATACGTTTGTCATAAAACTGAACTTTAAAAATAGTTTCATAAATTCAGTGTTTTAAGCCAATCAAGTTGTTAGCATTGTTGCTGAGGAAGACGGTGTAAGATTGAGTAATTTTTAGTGCACACTTTTAGGTAGAGATAAATAGCCAAAGTAGGATTTATAAATATGGCATTATTTTCTATTTTTATTATTTTGTTTTCAAATTTAACTAATTTCTTTCAATCTCTTGTGTTTGTAGGAGGCGTTGTATGATTTGAACCGATAACGGTGTCTTACCATTTTAGTCAAAATCAGAACATATCATTACACACGCAAGAAGGGAGCAACATCTGAGAAATGTTCCATTTCCACCAAGAGGGCAACCCATTGAAAATCCATAAGGAGAAATTTGACAACCACCACAATTACACATGGAGCAAAGAACTTTGCGTGACTATCCGATGCCCAACTTAGATGCAATTTGAGGTAGCATTAATCATCTAGCACAAGTCAAAACTGAGGATAGAGCCATTCCACCTTTGACACCGAGCCCGAAGCCCATACCCTTTCCAAGCTGCTTGGAGGATAATAAAAAGATGGATGATGAGGAGTTCGTAGACTTCCTCAAAATGTTTAAGGCCTTGAATGTGAACCTCCCCTTGTTAGAACTCTTTTAAAAAATGCCTAAATATGCCAAATTCCTTAAGGATGTTATGTCTTGTCGAAGGAAAATAGGGAGAAGAGAGCAAATTGCACTTAACAAAGAATGTAGGCGGTAGTGTCTAGAAGAGTTCCTCCCATTGAGACAGTTGGAGTGAGTTTCGGAAAGGCCCTGTATGACCTAGGTGCCAGTATTAACCTCATGCCATTGTTAATTTATAGGAGGTAAGGTTTTGGGAAAGCTTAAGGAAACGGAAGTCACCTGCAATTAGCTGATCGATCTTTATTATGTCCCAAGGGATTCCTTGAAAATGTGTTAGTGAGGGTTAGACAATTCATTTTCCCGTCGACTTTATTGTGCTTGACTTCGAGAAAGATCTAGAAATTCTCATACTCTTAGGGAGACATTTCTTAGCCATATCTAAGGCCACCATAGATGTAAGACGGGGTGAATTGACTATAGACATTAAAGGAGAAATCCAATTGCAGAAAATTTATGATGAAAATTGATGATTTTGTCGTGTTTTTTGGGATAAGTTCAGTTAAATTGCGATACCCAAATGGGGGATATCGCGATTTTCTAGACAGTTTCGATAGGGACCAAAAATCTTCTAGGTATCGCAATATAAAGTCCCTGATATCATGATACCCCTGGAATTTTAAAAGTAAAAAATTTTGGTTTTACATAATGGCATCGCAATACCTACCCCCCGTATCGCGATACCCACCCCTCGATATTGCTATACCTCAAACAAACTCAAAGGTGAGGGGTCCAAAAGTAGGGGATATCACAATATCCAACCCTAAGTATTGTAATATCTGAGTCGAGTCACGTGATACCTAGTTTCAGATATCGCGTCCTGTATGTTTTGGAGGCTTAAAAAGCCTCTAAACACCCTTAAACCCCCCATTCTTCTCAATTTCTCCCAAATCCTCCACCCTACATCCCTAAAAACTCTCCCCCTCTCTATTTTCTCTCAATACCTCTTTCAAATTCTTTCAAACATATTTAAAATCTTTTCACATATCACTTTATTTTTCTTGTTAGTCTCTTATTTTGCTTAAGAAACACATGATTTCATCAACTCTATTGATACCAACATAACATAGTTTAAGTTTCCCATTTCTTCTTGGTTTTACAATTGATATTGTTACCTTTGTTATTATTTTTGATATCTTATTCTAGTTTTAGTGTTGATGAGTTGTGAGTATTTGGGTAGCACTTACATTATAGTTATCTTGTTCATAAATTGATAAACATTCCCCCTAGGACTAAAAAGCAACTTAAGTCCCAACCCGAACCACCTCCGTCACCGGAGTATGTCCCTAATAAATTTAATTCAAAAGAGGTCGAAACCTTTTTGTCAAACATCCAAGGACGAACTTTTATCCTTGAAAGGGGCTTTGACCCTTCGACTTCAGATTGTGAAGACATTTGAAACTTGGTCTGTTTTCATTATTGGTTGAATCTTACCACGGTGCCCACTACCTCAGTCGTAATTCTGGTTGTTTTGGAGTTCTACTCCAATTTAAAATTTTCTAAAATGAATAAGGTGTATGTGAGGCACAAGAAGATCAATATACCCCCGAGAGCTGTTAGTGAATATTATGGTGTACCCTATTATGAAAATGATGGTTTACATGCCATGGATCTTAATGAATTTGAAAATGGTGATGTGCATGCCATTTTAGCATTCTTAACTAAAGGGAGGGGAATGGAAATAAGAGGGGTACAATAATTACCCATTATCTTTTAAGTAAGCTATAATGTTTCCCATTGCTAAGATGTGGACGTAATTTATTAGCACTCGCATATCACAATTACTCAACACTAATAATGTTAATGTTTTTCGAGTTGCTTTGTTGTATTGTATCTTGCAGCGTAAAGGAATTAGCTTCAAAAAAATGGTCAATAAAGAGATTCGAAAATATGTATACAGCATCAAGGTTGGGATTGATTTTCCTCACTTAATTACCGATTTGTGTCATCATGCTAGAGTGGTGATGGGGTCTACGAAACAATTTAATCGTCCCACCACTAGAATGATTGGAAACACTTTTATGCACCAATTCCAAAAGCTTTATAGAAAGTAAATACAAGAATGGAATCAGAGACAAAAATCGAAAATGAAGATGCCTCTGACCCCATCGAAGAAATCCACAAAGGCAAAGGAGAAAAAGACCGATGAGCCTACACAATGGGTGCATAGGCTAGGCCACAACATGCACTATAACATAAAGCTCTTAAAGCTGATGAAAAATAGTCATGGACATGTTCGTAAGAAACTAAGGGGGGACAAAGTATAGAATGGTCTGAACGGTTGAGTGACTCGTTTGAGGGAAATAAAGACGTGGCAAAGCAACAAGAGGAGGAAGATTATGAGGCTATGGAGGATGACGAATTCGCCTCCTATCAGGGAAACTTTGAGAGTGCCTTTGCGTCCGCAAGGAAACCAAAAGAGCGACCTATCTTTCAAATGCCTAGTGACCTATCTTGGATGCAACTGTCAAGGCCCACTATGAGTAAAAAAAGGAAAGGAATCGTAGGACCGAGCGAAGGTCCTGAGGATGATTCAAATTAGTTACATGCTCTCACAATTTTAACTTCATTTTTACTTATTTATGCAACATGTAAACTATTGAATAATTTTGTATTTGTTGTTTTTTATTCTATATTTGTTATTTTTTTGTGGTTGTGGTTGGTTGTTTTCTTTGTTTATTTTTCTTATGTGCAACGAGTTACCCTGAAAGACCACACAGCATATAGAGCTTCAACGAGGAGGTGGACATCCAAGTTAGTCTGATGCTCAATTCTAGGGAAATCCAGTAACCTCATATCCTTTCTTTTGAACACATTGAGGACAATGTGTAATCTGAGTGTGGGGGCACATAAGCTTTATGTGTGTTTATGTTTTTTTTTCGGTCTATTTGTGAGTTTATTTTAGTTTTTATGCATTTTTCAAAAATTCCAAAAATATTTTTTTATTTTTGTTTTTAATTTTTCAAAAATCCAAAAATATTTCTTGCTTTTATTTTTAATTTTGATTATTGCATGGTGCTTGGACTGTAATTGAATAGTAAGTTAATAGTTGTACATATCAAATGAGTATATAGGATTGCCAAGCTTTTAAATTTTGAATGATACTAGATAATTTCTTACTCTTAATTATAGATTAATTAGTTCACTTAGTTAATATGTATAATAGACTAAAGGCAATAACCAAAGTTAAAATGTACTGTAGAATGAATAAAAGATACAGATCCTTGTAGATAAATAATTCAAATTTGCAATTGTTCGTTTAAATAGATGCATGCTAAATAGATTGTTGCCAAGTGACTAATCTGGGAAAGACTTTAAGCATTGTTTATATAGCCTTGAGCCTAAAAGACCAACCTTAAACATTACATTATTCCTAGTTCTCAAATTTGAGCCTTATATTACCCTTCTTAATGAGCCTTTATATTTGAAACCTTGAGCCGAAATTGAGTTTGAAACTCAACCCTTCACAGTCCTTGAATTTTGTAATGCACTATTGAATGGATGTCAAGCCGTGGACATTGAGGGTTAGGTAGGAACATTATGGAGGGTTTCTCACAAAAGTGTACTCGTGTGATTAGTGAAGAGGGATTGAATTAGCTCGTAATTGATTCTTGCTAGAAATCGTGCTTAAAAAGAAAAGAAAAACTTGAAAGAAATAAAAGTGAGGATCAAAAACATTGTGAGAGAAAAGAACAAACAAATTATAAAGATGCATAAAATAATAAAAAGAAAGGAGCATAAAATAGTCTTGAAATCATAGTGCACAAAAATGAGCTAATATCAATCATCATTTTCCACATTGTTGGAGAAATAAGGAAGGTGGGAGAAGGAGAAATAAGGCAGTGAGATGTAACGATCATATTTGGGGGGAATTAGGAACATTGTTGTGTGTTATACTATTCATAGTGCTTGAACCATTTTGAGATGAACTTTCTTTGAATTCGTACCAACCTCAGCCTCAAAACATTACAAGCTTAAAAGACCTTTGGGACACGAATAAGTTATCGATGCACTAATTTGTACATAGCTTATATTTGTTGGAAAGAACATGAACAATTCTCTTTAAATATCTATGAGCGATTCATATAATTTATTTTGATGGATAACATTTTTACATATGTTCATTTACATTGCATCTACCTTTATTGACATTTTAACTTCTTGAACTAATAATGTTTACATTAGGAATATTTAAATTAGCTAAGTATCATTGTTAAAGTGCATGTGAAGTAATTATTGTACAAATTTGATGTTGTACGGCTATATAACTTAATTACTTAATTTAGTCCAAGGGTCGTCTTTTTGCATGTTTTGTATGTTTGCTTGAGGATAAGCAAAAACTTGTGTGTAGGGTAGTTGATCTGCCACAAATTGATGTGGCAAATTTATTTTTTCCGACATACTTAAGGAATTTTTTGTAACACCCCTTACCCGTACTTGAGATCGAGACCGGATACGAGGTATTACCAGACGAACATACAAACATCCAACTAAAAATACATGTATGAAGTTTCTATTCTTATCATTTTGTCTCTTATATGAGTTTAAGAGGCCCAAATATACCTTTGAAGTGGTTCGGGATTGAACCGAGAACATATGAAAGACTTAAGAAAATTTTTGCATTTTGGCCTCACACGCCCGTGTGAAGGCATATCACACGTCCGTGGGCTTTGTGTAGAATTTTGAATTTTATTATTTTTCCGATCATGGTGTAATGGTTTTCACACGGCCTAGACACACGCCCTTGTCCTTGGCCCGTGTCCTCCCACATGGCCTAGACACGCCCGTGTCGTCACCCGTGTCCGAAAACCTGGACATTCTGTTTATGACGTTATCATTTATTTAGGGGTACACGGCCAAGGCACACGCCCATGTGATTAGGCCGTGTACTCCACACGGTTGAGACACACAGCCATGTCTCCAACCCGTGTAGACACTACAAAACATGCAACGTGAAAATTTTGGGAAGCAGGGGATACACGGCTGAACAACACGCCCATGTGGGCTGCCCGTGTGTCACATACAGACTAGAAACCTACTAGTGTGTCTATCCATGTGGACCATTTGGAGGCTATTTTCCAAGCCATAGGTCACCCAAGGTCTCTCATGCACTCCAACATATATATCATTCTACCATTTAATCCATATCACAAGCACATATACAATTTAACATGCATATAATAGAAACATCATAGGAAGACATCTAAAAAGGTTATATGGACCAACTCACTAGGCCTTATACAAAAATGATCTTTCCAAATAGAGCACCAATACTTTGGACTAGACACATGACACATATACAAAATAATAATCACCTATACATGCCATGATTCAAAATAATCAAATGTATTATACCCAATGTTTAGTTGATAGTGTGACCCGAGCTTCGACGTTCTCGATTCTTCGAGCTAGCTAGGATCTAAAAGGGATGGAAAAAGGGAGGGGTAAGCTATAAGCTTAGTAAGTACACATACAAATAAAGTAAATCTAATTTAGACCTCAGAATATTATTTATATCTTGTCACTATTTTAAAGCTTCCATCAAAGCGTATGATCTATATTTCCAAAGATATTACATAAAGACATGCATTGCCATTAACCATTGTGGTCATAAGAGTACACAAGTTTAAGCACGTACCTTTTTACTTCCATGCATACATATATATACTTTACCTAGCTCACATTCAAACTACATGTGCATTACCCGTTGAACGTTTGGAATAATGAACAGGATACTCGGATACATATGCACCGAAGTGCCATATCATAACATAGCACGCCTCTCAACAGGGCTACCTAAGAGCACCCGGACCTAGCATGCATCACATAATCACGCCTCTCAACGGGGATACATAAGCTCCCGGACCTAGCGTGTACCACATAATTACATGCCTCTCAACAGGGCTACATAAGCTCCCTGACCTAGCATGTATCATACCATCAAATGAGCTCATACATACATAGCTACCCTAGTGACATGTCACTTGTATCCTTACCTATTCCTAAGTTCAAACTGGATTTTCGGGTCGAACATTCTCAGAATATTGTCCTCATAACATATGACATTATCATATACAAATGCTAAAATGGAAACACTTGTAACATAAGCATAAAACATCAAAATATATTATAACAACAAAGTAACCAAATAACATATTATTTATCTAAATATTATTTGAACATTTAAATATTATTTGCACGTGTACTTACCTCGGTGCAAAATATTCAGTACAGTGCCTAAGCCTCGAACGCTTTGTTCTTGCCTTTATCAAGATTCGGTTCTCATCTTTCTTGATCTATAATAATAAATTTAGCTCATTAACTTCATACATTACTCAAATCGACCCTAAATTCATGCTTTGATAGAATTACCATTTTACCCCTAAACTTTCACTTATTCACAATTTAGTCCCTAAGCTCGTATGTTAGAATGCAAGTGATTTCTTGGTTTCCCAAGTCTAGCCGAATGCTTCTTGTACTTATGGAAGCCCATATTTTCCTTCATTTCACACTTTTCTACCCATTTTCTCAACTTTTACAAATAAGTCCTTTTTATGGTTTCTATGCAAAATCACTTAACAAAAGTTGTTCTCCATACTTTAAACTATCATATTCTTCCATATTCCATCAAAATACATCTAACTTATGCATGGGTAATTTTCTAAAAAAAAACCCTAGCATGAGATATGGGTAGAAATGAAGAGAGCAAGTTGCAAGGATGTCAAAAATACAAAGAGCATTAAAAGCGGGGCTAGGATTGACTTACTATCAAGTTTGAAAGTTGAAGAAACCCTAGCTATGGTACCCTTGAAGTTTCGGCAGCAACATGAGAAAGATGAGCTGATTTTTAGCTCTTTTTTTCCCTTTTTAATTCATTTAATAACCAAATGACCAAAATACCCTTACTCACTAAAGTTACAAAAATTTCTATGGGTGTCCATATTTGTCCAAAAATTTAGAATTTGGACAAATTGCTCTTTAAGACCTTCTAATTCACATCCCAAAACAATTTCATATAAATTACACCTAAAACCCAAATTTTGCATCTTATTCAATTTAGTCCTTATATTCTAATTGGACACTTAATTCTTAAAATTTCCTCATAAAACTTTATCACATGCATATTCTTATATTCTAAATCTCATAATGGTCATAATCTAAATATTTTAACTTTTAATTCATGGTCTCGAAACAATTATTCTAACTAGGCCATATTTCGGGGTGTTACATTTTTTCTCGAGAAAAAAAAGAGTTTTTAGCAGAGTTTTCTATTATTTTTGATATTTTTATGTTTTAGGGTAATAAGTGAAAATGTCTTGTTTTTGTCTATTTTTTACCCAAATTGGTTAATAGTGCCATTTGGAGGCCTACCGTGTGTCTGAGTGCTATAGGGACATGTTAGAGGTCGAAAATGAGCGAGAATGACACCTAGGGCAAGTGTACTGTGATATCCAACCCTTGGAAACATGATACCTCCAATATTGTAGAAGATTAAAGATTCCCTTTAGTGGTATCGCGATATCCCCTTTGGTTATCGCAATATCCACCTCCCAAGGAAGACCCCAAGTTTCAATATTGCCCGAGATATCGTGATATCCTCTGCTAAGTATCACAATATCACCTTCGTTAGGGGGAAAAACTTGGACAAAAAGGGCAGCCTTTGTCTATTCAGCCCACCAATCACACAAGACTCATGTAGGGGCATTTTTGGCATAAAAAAGTCATCAAAATACACTTCAAAATAGCCAAAAATTGCTGAGGAGGAGAAAGACACACATTAGCTTAGTTTTAGATTTATTTTTCTCTAAGTTTTCTTTAGTTTTCTCTGCACTTTTCTACGATTTTTTTTCTCTTATTCTACCTTAGATTAGAGTTCATTTTTCTGCATTTACTCCTTATTCTTGTTGTGCTTAGTGTTAGTTAAGTTAGTTAACACTGTAGCTAAGTTTATTTGCATTTCTATTCCCTGTACCTTACTTTCAAAACTCTTTAAGCTTTAGTTTAATGTATTTCAGTTTATTTTGCTTTCAATTTGTTAAAGCTCATTCCTTTTATGTTTTTTGCCTTAGATTTCTCTGTTAAATGCTTTTGGTTTCATGCTATTTAAGTTTTCTTGCATAAAAATATTAACTTTTATATTTTTCTCAAGCTTTACTTTCATGTTTGTCTTGTTTTCCATGTTTGTGTTTATTTTCTTCACTTTGAGCATGTATAGCTAAACCATTAAGGAGGTTGGTTGATGGAGATGTGGGTAAACTAACATCCCTTAAACAAAAGACTAAATCGTAACAAATTAGACTAATTTGAATAGAATTAAGAACTTCGGTAGTGACACCCTTAATAGAATATTAAGATAAAATGAGGCTGAAAGGTAATCTGGTCACACACCCGTTCATTAGTCCTAGATTAATCGGCGAGATTGGAAGATAAATTGGACCCAATTCATCTAAGTCGATAAAATTGAGATTGGAAGATAAAATGGAGCCACTTGGCAATTTATGCGAATTATGTCCCTAGTTTGGGATTTGGTGAACCACATCTAAGTCAACCAACCCCTATTAGTTATTTTTTGGATAGTCCCTCTAGTTTTAAATTTCTTGCACTTTAGTCCTTAGAGTAGAACATTTAATTTTCTTGGAAATTTATCTTTTTATGAATTGTCATACTATAAAATCATATGAGTAGTCACTTAGACTCTATCGTGTATGCTAGTTATTACTTAATCGCCTATTCCTTTAGGTTCGATCCTTGGAATATTCTAGTTTTCCGTTGTAATACTATAAATATTAGAATTGACTTGTACACTTACAATAAAACTGGACTTTAAAAGTAGTTTCCTAAATTTAGTGTTTTGTTGCGCATGCACCCAGCCGATCAATCATGCATATAGAGTACTCTAAATTTTTCATACAAGCAAACTTACATTTTCAGCTTTGGTGGCACATTTCGCCACTTTTTGGCGAAACACACCTTTCCATTTTTCGGTGAACTTACCTAGCTTGGCCTTGCTTTGGCAAGTTTAGCTTGGTTTACTCTGATATCAACAAATGTAACACCCTAAAATTAGCTTAGAAGTTTCAACCCAGATTTGGCGAGCTGCATTAGCCACCGATGTGACTTCCATTAACTCCCAACCTAACCTCTAACACACCACTTCAATCTTAGCAAAAGTTGCGCTAACTCAAAACACAACAGCGGAAAGAGTAGGCAAACAGGTGAGCTACACAAACATCATAAGTAGGTTCACATGTCTCATACAATATACTTAAGAGTTCTCAGCACAACTTATGTTTTTGTCAAATGTCATCATAGTTTGCAAAACAAAAAACATATGAGTTCGAAGCTTAATATAACACGTAGGCTTGCATACGTAAAAAACTTCGTATGAAAACAAAACACATAGCGTAAGGGTTTGCATAACTCCTAAGGTATGAGCTTCGCACAAAACTAAGGGTCATATAAAATAGTTAGTTCGTAGGAATATCATGCTTTTACGAATAAACAAGTTTCACAGTTAAAAGAATCATGCATGCAAGGCTATTAAACTTTAGTAAGGTTCATGCAAATACACAGTTTGCACATTTATGGGTTCACATGCATACATACAAAGGTTCGCAAGTAATAAAACAAAAATTATAAGGGTACGCATGTAATTATACCATGTAACATAAAAATATTATAACTCTAACTTAGACATATATAAAAACAGCACTCTCATGCATGGATAACATCAGCTTTATTTATGATTTATTAAGTAATTAAAACATGGTTCGCAATAAACTAGAAAACTGAGTAGAATATAACAATTAATCTTTGAATATAATTGTCAGAGTCATGAAATCATAAATATCACTAAAACCCATAAATAAAATCTCATCGTCGTTAACCCAGGTTCATCGATATCTACTCAGAAACGTCCTTGCCTAATCATCGACCATGCATGTACCATCACGACCTACTTACCTAAGAAGGAGTAAGAGAGGAGTGGATGAGTTCGTTGAGAACTAAATGAATAATTAGAATTCTCAAAACATGTCTTAAAATAGTATTTGAAAACAATTGTAGAATTTTAGCTTGAGAACGTTTTGCATGTTGAGTCAGAGGGTGAGGTTGCGAGACCCAGTTCGCCTTTTTTGTCAGAAAACATAACTTTTCGACTTCAGTTTGAAAAATTATTATTTTTTCTTAAAACATCCTTAGTAGGGTTCACATTGAAATCACGAGCCTATTTTGTTTAACAAAGCCTTTAAAAAATAGAGTTTGTGTTCGCCTTTAAATTGTGAAACAAGTTCGTACTTTTTTTAGAAAAAAATTTCTTAGAATAGAGTCTTCCTTAGCTCACAAGACTAGTTCTCACTTACGAATAAAGTCTTCCTTAGGTCATGAGTCTAGTTTGTCACTTTGTCTCGGTGGACATAATCCAACCTAGCTCACATAGAGCAGGGCTCATTGAGGAGCACTATCACTTAAGTTCGCATGGGGAGCTTCGATGATACATAACTTCATCACTTAAGCTCACGTGGGGAGCTTCACTGATCCACAACTTATCAATAGCTCATAGAGGAGCTTTGCTGATACATAGCCGATCTATAAGCTCATAGGGGAGCTTCATTGATACACAACTTGTCCATAAGCTCACAGGGGAGCTTCGCTAATACACAACTTATCCTTAACTCATGGACGAGCTTTGTCAATACACAGCTTGTAAAATCGTTCTTAAAACATTCTTTAAAAACCTTTGCTCACATAGAAGCTTGCACAAACTGTGTTAAAATCATATTTTCAAATCATAACTAAAAATGGAGTATCGTAGTTTAAAATAGAGCTTTTCAGTAACTTACCTTTAAACCTATTTCAAAAACATAATTCTTTAGAAAGCAGATTCAGTTAAACTGAAAATCATAGCAATTATCGTACTCTAAATAATTCAAAACCATTCATACTTTTAAAAGCTTATTAAAGAACATACTCATAACGGAGCTCAATCACTCACATTTTTATAAGCTTAGTAAAGAACATACTCATAACGGAGCCCAATCACTCCCACTTTTAAAAGCTTAGTAAAGAAAATACTCATAATAGAGCCCAATCACTCACACTTTTATAAGCTTAGTAAATAACATACTCATAACGGAGCCCGATCACTCATCGAAAAATGGAGAACTTAAACAAGTTTAGATTTGCCCTTATCCTTGCTGGTAGACGGTCTTGCTGGTTCGCAACAATACACACGTATATTACTTAGACAAAATAAAACATACAGAATTCATGCAATGCGAACTTGGACAATCACACCCAACAAGATAGAGACTTGCCCTGATAGTTATGTTCTGAACTAAGAACATAGACTTTGACGATAGAGTATTCAGTGAAGAATTCACAGAATTTAAGGGTCTTATTTATATACTTAGGAGTCTTGGAAATATTAGGATACCCTAATTGACTTAGAAAAGTTGTTACTTGCACGTAAATTATTCCTAGATAACTAAATCCGTTTTTTCTAATTTGAGCTTGACTGTATCTTTGACCATCGATCACAAGTTTGCAACTTAGCTTCCAGTTCGCAACATTAACTGGCGAACACCAGTTTGCAACATAGATTGGCGAACTTACCTCGCATAAAAACTGGCAAACCCTCTTACCATTACCTTTGGTGCACTGTTACTGGTGAACACCCTTGCTGATACTCTTCTAGCGAACACTCTGCTCGCACAGCTCTTAGCAAACCTATAGCTTGCCTAACTCTTGGCTGACTCTCGGCTTATCAAAAACTGGCGAACTTTCTCTTCACATTCCAGGCCTGTTTGCAGGGTTACATAATCTAAACAAATAGGTTTTAAACTAAAATTTCTTGTTTGACTAAGAAACATAAAACTCCTAAATAACTTAAAATACGTAAACAATATCCAAAATTTGGAATGAATAAATAATAAAATAATAAAAACTAATAAATATAATATTGAGCTCATATATAATAAAAATTAAGCCTAAAAATTGAACCCAATATGATTTAAACTCGAATTAAAAGCTCAAAATTCATAATTTTCATAATAGTCCTGTCCAAAAATTTTGCTCGTGTAGTCTTCACTAAAACGGTCATAACTTGAGATCCCAAACTCAAAATTGAGTCATTCGAAGTGTATTTCGAATCTAAGAGATCGGTCTTTGAATTCCCTGAAGACATCTCAACCTAGAAATACCACAAGTCAGCTGATTTCTCGAACTTGAAAATTGGTAGCTTTGGTGAATGTAATTTAATAAATTTCACCCCATCTGTGCATGTATCATTAGTTCTTTGGATAATTTCTATTTAAGTCCCCAAGACTTTTTCTAATTAAAACTCTATAGCGATTAAATTTTTACAATTTAGTCATTGGGACTTAATTACAGAAATGAGATTTAAAATTGTATTTCTCGACACTATTGGAAGCCGGATCGATACAGGTTTACCGTCACCCCTAGTAACACACTCCAAGAAGGAGTCGTGTTTTCCTATTAAAATATTATTATTCGGCTATTTCTTATTGTACTAAGACTCTAGTTAACACACACACACACACAAACACATATATACACTTCTTCATGTCAACATTCTATCAAAATATAACTAAGTTATTTTGAGAATAAATTCTATTTTTTTTAAAGAATTCGTATTTGGTTTCAAGCCTAAAAGTTTCACTAAAAGTTTTCGATTTGCGAATAGAGCCTACACTCTAGCAAACTAAGATCGAGGATAGAAGAGAAAATTGAATGGTTGAGAACCGGGAATAACTTAGTCCACCTAATCTGAAAACACAAGTATAATTTGGTAACAAGCTTATTGCTTTAAACATCACATCTGATCAATTTTAAAAAAAATTTTAAAAATCGAAGACATCACAAGTTCCAAATTGTTGCAACCCTTAACTATTACTAAAAGAAGAAAACATTAGTAAAACTTAACTTTGTACTTACTATTAATTAAAGAGCTAAATGAATTGCTGTCACCCTCAATTAAGCCTCAATTCAATTAGAAAAAATTAAAAACCCATTTCTTTCATAAAATAATAAACATTATTACAAAGATAATTTTATTATTTTATATTTAGGTAAAGTTTAGAAAAATACACTTTATAAAATTTTCAACTTAAAATATCATAGTTTTCAATCTTTACCGTTTATTTTAGCAAAAAAAAAAATAATTTTTTATAAAAAAATAAAACACGACTTTTATGTTGTCATTTCTTTAGCCATTTCTTTGGGAAATTAATGAAAAATTATTAAAAGTAAAATATTTTAGAATGATGTATATAATTTCATTACCAATTTTTAAAAATTAAATATCGGATCTAAAAGTGTGGAGCCTCTGAATCAGCAGCTTGGTCGTAAGTTTGATTGGATTAAAGTAAAAATAAGATAAAAGAAAACAAAAGAAACTTCTATTTGCAGAAAAAAGAAAAAAACAATTTCGGTACTTTAGATCAAAAGTTGGAATAACATATTAAAAAAATCATGTAAATAAGGCGCCGTAAAAGGCTCATCATCATCGTCTATATATCATCTGCCACGGGCTTTCTTTCTTTCTTAGTTCTAAGGGAAAATTAATCTTCTTCGTTCTCCCTCGTCTTTCGTTTGGAAATTTGTTTATCGAGCCACCTCTCATTCTTTTCCCTAATCATCCTAGGTTTGAATTTTGGGTTCAATGATTGTAGTGCTTGGCCATTTTATTACTAATATTTAAAGAAAAAGGAAAAAAGCGTTGGAAATTTCAGTTACAACAATTGAGAGAGGGGGAGAGAGAGAGACGGGAATTGCAAAGATTAATGTGGTTTCCATTGTTTTGATGCGATTTTGAGAACTTTCGGCTGCTGCAGTTGCTCAGGTATTGTTTAAAGCTACTAACAAGTTAGATTTATTTTCGCTTGTAGTTGAATTTTCATTTTTTTCCTTGTCGAATCAGCAGTTTCGATTAGTTTAGGTGACAATTTTATGATTATAATATTTTTAGGAAATAATTTTATAAAAATCAGAAGAAAATAAAAAGTCTGCGTACTTCTTTTAAAAAATATGTTTATTATGGTAAGGTATTTGATCAAATTAGAGAAAGCTTAACTGAATTGGAGCTCTAAAAGTTTAGGTCTGCGTTGTTGAAGTTGTAAAATTTAATGCTACAGTGAGACTTTAGCTCTTCTAGGTTGATTTTCGAAAGTTTGAGCCGAGAATGTCAAAGAAGAAAGGAAGTAATGAATTGTAGCTGTGTATTTATTACGTTGGAAGTGTTCTGGTTACTATTAAGGTTAAATTGCACAACCTTGATTCGCATTAAGTTCTCAGCAATTGTGGTATCTGCTTTGGCAAATCATGTGGTTAGTAATGGTGAATTTTATGTGGTGTTCGTGTTTGAGACAAGCTTGTCTGGTTTGTGACAAAGGGTTCAATGCCCCTAAGTTCTAGTCTGGTAATTAAGCGCTAGAAATTCAGGTTTGTTGCATGTTGGACGTGGGAACAAAATTAATTTAACAATTGTTTAATGAAAAGGAGGTGGGGTTGCTCAGATTCTTTTACATCAAATGAAGAATGTTCATCTTTGTCTTTTTTTATAAATATTCAAGCAAGGGAGTTTGCAACAGATTAAAAAGGGTTCGAACTAAACCAGTAACACTCAATTTGACTATGTGTGTCTTTTTTAGTCTTCATCTGTCCAGGTATGTCAACTTGTATAAGTATTTTACCCTTGCAAGACACTTCACTTGCACATCTTTACTTTATCATTTTGCACAGCTTTTGAAAAATGTATTTTTTCCCCTTTTCTCTTGTTGATTTTGTTGACTAATTCCTCTTCTTCTGAAGTAGGGAGTATGCAATAGTTTTGATCTATGCAATTCCATTTCTCTATCGTGTTCAAGGACTCAAGTTGTTTGGATTCTTTAATTGGGCTGGTTATTGCAATGATTTATTGTGAATGGAATATGTTTTCCAAAAAACAATTGCATGGCTTTTTTCAACCTTCTATTTTTTCTATTTCTTCTCACCACTAATGGTAGATCTAGATTGAATAAAATTACGTCCTGAAACCACCACCAGTTTATACTTTAAGATATGCTCTTCAGTGTTATCTTGTCTCTGCAAAGAACATTTTACTGAACTTTAACAGTTCTCTTGGATTATGATTTTTTATCCGTTTGTCGCTGCAGCTTTCCTTTTCTAGTAAATTTTGTTATGCTTAAATAATTTGTCTCACATATGTGTTATGCCTGATAATTTGTTGAAAAATATTTGATAAGAAGCAATATTACAAGGCGTATTCACTGCTTAGAAGTTTTCATATTAAGAAAAAAGTGAAGTATTACCACTTGCCAGCATCTACTTTTGTTGGAGCTTGGTTAACATTATTAGCCTTTGAATTAAAATTGTGAGAGCTAAAAACAACACAATAGTTAGAATGTAGTTTTTGTCCTTTTTTCTAGATAAATATTTGCTTTATTCTGTTAAACAACAGGATGTGACTTTGGAGAATCATCTTATGTTTTGTAATTTGAAATTTTTATAATTGTCTTTCCTTCTGCAGAGCATTATCTTTTGCTATACTACTCATTGCATTAGATGGTATTGCAACTACCCTCCTTATTTAAGTCTAACTGGTTGGGCATTGGCCATAAAATTTGGAGATTTTCCATTTGGGGGAAGGTTGGGGAAGATTTGGGATGTTTTGGTCAATAACAAAAAAACCACTCATAAGGTTTCTCTAATTTGAAGCTTCCTAGACTTTATTTTCACATATAATCGTGTATCCTATTGTTTGTCAATTACAACAAATCACGTTATAGGGGTATAAATATCATCTTATATAACAACCGATATTTACATTTCTAGTGAAGATTCTTCACTTTTTCGTAAAAAGTAATGAGTACTAGTTGTCCCTCTTTCTATATATTGTTTTCCAATATTGATTGTGGGAAAACCCGAAGTTAAGCATTATCATTTAACAATTGTTGTTAATGCAGCCCAGATTCTCCAATACTTGCTTGGTGGCTAATCTCTGCTACCGTGCAGAGTTCCACCTTCAACAATGCCTTCTCTTCAATTGCTGCAGCTAACTGAGCATGGCCAAAATCTTCTGTCTTCTAAGAGGTATTGATGTATTTTATGGCTATTTTCAATTTAAATAATTATATTGACACTTCTGTATCTTAATTGAATGAATTTATTTTTCGTACAAATGACAAGGGTTGGTGATTTTCTCAAACCGGTTTGTTACTGATGATGCTAATATTTAATGTTTCTACTAGGGCAATTATTACCTTGTATTTCTCTTTTTTCTCTGTACTTTTCGTCATATCTACTTCTTGATGAGTGTGAATAACATAGAGAAAAATGTCTTCAGATTTTCTGTTTGTTTGGGGTTTGCTGAGTAGTATATACTGAAAGTGAATTACCTTATGGGTAGAAAAGCCTACGCTATACACATCTTATAATCTTTGAAGATGTTGGAAGAATAATGCGACACATTGTCATTTTGTAAGGGTTTTGTAGCATTGTAGGTTTAGTTGATGAAGACCCTGGCATGTATTTGACTCTCTCTCTTCATCTTGGAAACAATCATTGTATCAAGACAATAATTTCTATCAATTAGGAAACCTTGAAAGTTGTTTCTTTAATTATTATAAAAAATTTCAACATTTTAGAGGGATAATAATGAAGAGAAGGGCAATCATAGTGTTTTTTTATTTTATTTCAAGCAAGCAACAGAGGAGGATGAAACACTTACTGTTGTATGGGGTAATTTATCCATATAGCAACTGGTCTTTGAGTAAATGCCTTTCTGATCAGTTTAATCATAAATAACCTTGGGGCTTTCCCCATACTTGGTTACCTTTTTCTTCAAAGGGTAAGTGATTTTATGTGGGCCTGGGGTGCAATCCCACATTCCCTTTATCTTTTAGGTCTATGCCCCAATTACCTTAGCCCAAAAGAAGAAATGTTAATGATAATTATCTTGGAAAATTTTTAAATCAACTATTTGGAATGAGCATATTTTTAAGAGTTAGAAAACACAAAAAGACATCTGGAAAATGTTTAGTTTAGGAAACCCCTATTGGCTGGTGGTATTCTATTGTAAAAGATGATGTTGGAGAACATGCTGTCTTATGATAAGGACTTGTAATCTAAGCGAGGTCCTATTGTGTCTTACTGTAGTTATACTAATTGATATGTTATGTGGCATGATATTATTCCTCTACCTACTTGCCTGGTGGTGCTTTGTTGCATGTTCATGCTATGATACTCATGTTGCAGTGCTCTAGCCACATAATCTTTGTCTTCTCTCCTCTCCTTGTGACTGTCCATTATGTTACTATTTTTCTATTTTTATAATTTCACAGGAAAGCACTACTGCTTGCTTCTGGTATTGTGGTTGCTGGTGGAACTGCTGCTTATGTACATTCAAGGTTTAGCAATAAAAAGGCTGATTCATATAGTCATTACAATGGGATCCGAGAAAACAAAGAAAATCCTGATGAGGTTCTCAAAAAGAATAATAATGTAAAGAGAATCAAACAAAAGAAAGGTGGATTGAAGTCCCTTCAGGTTTTAGCAGCAATTCTTCTATCTGAGATGGGCAAAATAGGTACAAGAGATCTCTTGGCGTTGGTGGGCATTGTGGTAAGCCATCTTATTTGTGTCCAATGTCCAACACAATTTGCTCTAATCCAAATAGTTTTTGCCACTAAGTTTATGGTCAGTGTTTTTTGATGTTGTGGGAATAACATCAGAAATTACCATGCAAGTGTCCGGATTTTGTTGTGGTAAATAAGAATTGACCTTTTCAAAAATAAAGAGGCTCAATAGGGTCATAGCACAAACATCACAGGTTAGAAAGAAAGAAACTTGGTAGGGTCTCCTATATTTAAGAAAGGATTCCATCTATTGAATATCTTAAGTAGTACACAAACTAGAGAATTAAATAAATCGGGAGAATCAAATCATTTTATGATTAATTTTATATTTACTTACTATATTTACTACTCAAATAGAAACAAGGTTAAGGAACTCAAGAAGGAAATTGGTTAAGGCAAAGAACTTTATCCATCCGCCCTCATTATGCAAGTATTTGTGCAGACAGATCCTTACATGGCTACAATTTTAGTTTGCAGTTCTCATTTGACATGCATCAGATACAGCAATTGGGACAGAAAATATTTAAAAATCTCCTTATATTGAATGTGACATAGGAGACCTTTGTAGCTTGAACTTTAGAGAAGAAGTATTTGTTTTCTTTTTAAGTAACATCTATTTTATGAATTTTTGCAGGTGCTGAGAGCTGCTTTGAGCAATAGATTAGCAAAAGTTCAGGGATTTCTATTCCGTGCTGCTTTTCTTCGGCGTGTACCATCATTTTTCTGGCTAATATCCGAAAATATTTTATTGTGCTTTCTCCTGTCAACTATTCATTCTACTTCAAAATACATAACGGGTACCCTAAGTCTGAGGTTCAGAAAAATACTGACGAAACTCATCCATGCACATTACTTTGAGGTAGTTTTCTTCATTTGCTACTGGCATAATTTATTATTATTTTATTTTAAAGTTTCTATCCTATGCTCTTCATTTTTTTACTCTTGTTGGATCTGGTATATTTCCAATCAGAAATCTTAATCATGTTTCACTGTTCATCTGTGCTTGCATAAGTGACCTATCTTGTTTGCTATCAACCACTGTGGGTGGAATACACGTTTTTTGTTTAATATTTAATTTTCTAACATTCATTTTTTCTGGTATTTTTCATCATCTCTTTTAAAATGTGCGTAATAAGTTTAAACAAAGCATTGTGGAACTAAAGTCTAAATTGTCTTAGACTTAAAGATATGAAAAATTCGGAATCTTATAAAATTTTCTTTCCTGGAACTGAGTATATTTTCTTATGAATGCTGAGACTTTTGAGTATTCTATTCTAATCCTGATGTCTAGTCACTTACACCTTCCTTGAAATGTGTTTACCAATTCCTTTTTTGCTTCAAACTGCAATGAGAATGTCTATCTGATATATAAATTGCAAATACAATCTCCATCCCTAATGATGCTGCTTTAGTTTGTTTGTTCTCTCATGAAGTAAGAAGTACCTAATAGGTTTACATGCCCTATACGTTACTATTTTTAGTGTATTCTAGTTATTGTTTCCTGACAAAATATTTAATTACAGAACATGGCATATTACAAAATATCGCATGTTGATGGACGGATTAGGAATCCTGAACAACGAATCGCAAGTGATTTACCAAGATTCTGTTCAGAATTGAGTGAACTTGTACAGGATGATTTGACAGCAGTTACTGATGGTCTGCTTTATACTTGGCGTCTTTGTTCTTATGCTAGCCCAAAATACATACTCTGGATTTTGGTAATTTTTTGCCCTGTTCATTTGTATTGTTACTGGCTTACATATTTTTCTGGCACTGCTCTGCGAATGTAGTAATTACCATATTGTCTTGTTGTCAAATTAACAGAGGAGATTTTCTTTGCAGGCCTATGTTTTGGGAGCCGGAGCTGCAATCAGAAACTTCTCTCCTGCTTTTGGGAAGCTAATGTCAAAAGAACAACAGTTGGAAGGAGAATACAGACAACTTCATTCAAGGCTAAGGACCCATGCAGAGAGTATAGCATTTTATGGTGGAGAAAGTAGAGAAGAATCTCATATTCAACAGAAGTTTAAGACTCTTGTTAAGCACATGAGGGTTGTACTTCATGACCATTGGTGGTTTGGCATGATTCAGGACTTCTTATTGAAGTACCTTGGTGCTACTGTGGCTGTTGTTTTGATTATTGAGCCTTTCTTTGCTGGCCATCTTAGGCCAGATGCTTCAACATTGGAACGTGCAGAGATGTTGAGCAATTTAAGATATCACACGAGTGTTGTAATTTCACTATTTCAGGCCTTGGGAACCCTTTCTATTAGTTCAAGACGGCTGAATCGTCTCAGGTATTTCTTTGTTCATTTCTGGCCTTTTAGAAGTGTTAGTGATAATACCATTAGGAGGAACATTAAACACTTTCTAAGCAACCTCTGAAATCTTACCAAGCACATCCCTAAAATTCATAATCAATATGTTGATTAGTTAATAAGAGTTGTTGATTATTACAAAATTGAACTTCAGCGGGACAGATAGAGGAACATCAAGAATTTTCTAGAAACCTCTGAAATCTTACCCCTTAAGCATCCTTAAAATTCATTGCATCTTCAATAATAATTGTTGATTATTACAAGTAAAACGTGAGTGAGACATATTTCTGGTTCATCTATTACCTTATGTTTTATTCTTTTTATCATTTCTCTTAATATCTTCCAGTGGTTATGCTGACCGTATTCATGAGTTGATGCTCATATCAAGAGAGTTAAGTGCTGATGATAAAAAGTCATCCCTGCAAAGACCTGGAAGTAGGAATTACTTAACTGAAGCTAACTATGTTGAGTTTTCTGGTGTCAAGGTATTTGAGAACATTGAATCCTTTATGATTCTTAATATGCCTTGGCCATATTTTTTGTTGTAATAGTTATAATGCCTTCCAGGTCGTCACTCCAACTGGAAATGTTTTGGTGAAGGATCTCTCTCTAAGGGTTGAATCAGGCTCTAATCTTTTGATTACAGGTGCGTTTTCCCTTGAAAAAAAATTGATTTACATTTGTCCCTTTAATATGTCTTATGTTGCCATTTTCACATGTTTTAAACATTCTTCTATTTTTTGCTATTTTTCATCCTTTTCTATTATTTTCGAGGAAGCATATTGAGTTTTTATTGGAAGTGAGAGTGACAATAAACAAATTGTAGATTTTGTTACAAAGTGATGATTCGCTTCTAGCTTTGGTTGGTTACAGTGGGGCTTTTCTTGGAGTTTTGTTCTTTGTATGTTATATTTACTGAAGAGTGGCATAATTTAAATATCAAACCTGGTAACAGTTCTATTTGGTAACAATCTTGCTTTGTAGCATATATTTCAGAACATATTTAATTTTAAAGTAGAATATAAATCACTAACTGGTGTAGAACATGAATTTGTAGTTCTTTATTATTATTATTGTTGTTGTTGTTTTAGAATCTCTTTGCTTTAGCCTTTAAATAAAAGCAGGAAAAAGGTTCACATTTTCTCTGGCATCTATGATTTTCTTTTATTACATTGTTTTCTGCTAAGTCTCCAAAGACAAACTCTCTGTGAGTTACTTGGAAGATAAGGAAAGCTGAATAAGAGGACCAGAGATTGGTTTAGAGGGAGAAAGAAAAAAATACTATATGTTTAATTCTGGTTACATGAAAAGAAGCAGAGTTCCTTTTCTCTTTGAGTGAACATTCTCTTTTCGGACAAGGCAGATACCTGGATTTATGCTTCAGTCCTGGAGCAAGAATGGGTTGAAGATGGAGAATATACTCTTCTCTCTCCACCTTATCCTCATCAGGCCTTTGGCAACCTTACCTGCCTTTATCTATTGATTATCATTAATATCTTGTATCTGTGCTTTTCCAGAGAATAGTGAAAAGTCTCCTTGTTCTTTTTTATGTATGTGTGTATTTATATACACAGTGCCCTTTAAGTTTATCTTTTTTAAAATTAATCTGCCTGTGCTTAATCTTGTTTCAAATTTGTGTTCTGGTTTTTAGGCATATATAAATCTTCTTTTATTTTTTTCTGAAGGTCCAAATGGCAGTGGAAAGAGTTCCCTTTTTCGTGTTTTAGGTGGTCTTTGGCCACTGGTATCTGGCCATATTGTGAAACCTGGGGTTGGTTCTGATCTTAATAAAGAAATATTCTATGTGCCACAAAGACCATATACAGCTGTTGGAACCCTTCGAGACCAGCTAATTTACCCTCTTACTGCAGATCAGGAGGTTGAACCTCTTACACATAGTGGAATGGTGGACCTGTTGAAAAATGTATGAGTTTCATCTCATAATGTTTTTCTTGTTATTTCTTCCTTGATTGTGTATTGATGTTTTTTGTTCCTTTTGAGTTTTATAGGATACCCTTAAAATATTTCTTCATTTCGTTGTTCCTTTAGGTTGATCTTGACTACCTATTGGATCGTTATCCTCCTGAGAAAGAGGTCAACTGGGGTGATGAACTCTCTCTTGGAGAGCAACAGAGATTGGGGATGGCTAGACTTTTCTACCATAAGCCTAAATTTGCAATTCTTGATGAGTGCACTAGTGCTGTGACAACTGATATGGAGGAGCGATTTTGTGCTAAGGTTAGAGCAATGGGTACGTCATGCATAACTATATCACATCGTCCAGCACTAGTTGCATTCCATGATGTGGTTTTGTCCTTGGATGGGGAAGGAGGATGGAAAGTTCATTACAAAAGGTACCAAGCATAAAGTTGTGTGTATTGCATTACCATTAGCTATGGTGTATTACTCAAATTTCTATGTAACCTGCAGGGAGGATTCTTCAGTGCAAAGTGAAGGTGGGATTGTTTTAACCACACTTTCTGAGACAGACCGCCAAAATGATGCAATTGCAGTTCAACAGGCATTCACTGCTGCTAAAAAGGTCTTAAAACTTCTGAAACCTGGTTCCTGTAATTTTTCTTCTTTTTTGTATCTGTTTTATCTCATGTTGAGTGAACTTTTCTAGGACTCTGCATTCTCAAGTCCAAAGACTCAATCATATGTATCAGAGGTTATAGCAACATCGCCCTCTGTGAATCATGGTGTTAAATTGCCTATTGTTCCTCAACTCCACAAGGTTCCAAGAGCACTGCCATTGAGAGTAGCTGCCATGTTTAAAGTATTGGTATGTTTTGGACTAGCCTTCTTTATTCTCGTAAACTAGCCTTGTGAACTTAGGGGATGATTTGCCTGTTATTGTGCCCAAAGTTGGTATCAGTAGTTGACTTTGTAAAGTTCTAAATGTTAATGGAATTTGAATGATGAGTTCCCCAAAAATGTAGATCATTATGTCTTTCTTGGTCCTTGAGTAGGACATTTATGTAGTTGATATTGCTTATTCCTGAAGTGATTTTTCATTAGCTTTTAAAATCCAGGAAAAAGTTTTTGGTAAAAACAACATTTTTTATTAAATTGGCTTTAAGCACGGAGTTTGAATCCTAGAGAGTAAATGTTTAAAGTTATATCCTTTTTTATTTATATACAGTTTAAAATTATATCCTTATCTGTTCTGAAAGTGCCATTATGGGTTAGCAAAGATGGAACCACCCTTATTTGCTACATCTTCTCTAATATACTTAGATAACTGTAACATAGCTGATACAAGTTGCTTAGACACTGTTGTATAACATTTTGTTGAGCATGAGGAGCATTCTTTTTGTGATATTTTACTTTTCTTCAAAGTTTGATTTTGAGTAAATCTGGTTCAAAGTCCTTAATTCATCTACTAACACTAGTTTTTTAATTCTTTATCTACAATCTTAAATTCTTGGATTCAGGTGCCTACGCTATTTGACAAACAAGGGGCTCAACTACTTGCAGTTGCTTTTCTTGTTGTCTCGAGAACATGGATATCAGATCGGATTGCTTCATTGAATGGTATTACAAATCCATCATTTTACTATTTATCCATTTTAAAGTCTGAGAGGTTATTTTATTGTTATTTAAATGCATACACTTCCAGGAACGACTGTGAAGCATGTTTTGGAGCAGAATAAGGCAGCCTTTATCCGATTAATTGGTATAAGTGTTCTTCAAAGTGGTGCATCTTCTTTCATTGCACCTTCCTTAAGGTACTTTTTTCTAAAGAGCAGGTTTTGACCTCCATGTAAACTAAAAGAGGGAGATACTAGTAAAGAAAAGATCTATCAGTATAATTATCTATTTAATCTATGCTAATATAGTACTGTTATTTTACTTATCTGCAATATAGGCATAAGATATGTAGACATGCATATATTCTCTTGAAGTCTAAAGAAAGTGATATCTTACTGGCATCTGTGATTGGTTTAGCATGAATGTTAAGCCCTAACTCCAGTGTCTACATGTTCTTGAAGTCTAAAGAAAGTTTTCTTGTTTTCTCCTGAAGTTACTGAAATTGATTTCTCAGTTTTCTGAACTTCTCTATCATACTGTGCTTTCCCAGTTAAACTTGTCACCAAATCTCTTACAAAGTTCTGACTTCTGAGATTTTCCTAAATAGGAGAGATCTCACCTTCATTCATATTAGTGTGCTTTTTCTCCTATACTGTAAAAAGAATGCTTTTTAAGACTATCCATTTTGTGTTTCAGTATGTTTTTTGTTCTGTATGTACAGATTGTGTAGCCTATGCAGAGAGCTGCTTGTCTAACTTGTTGGCTTGTATATGCCCGTAATTTGTGACTTTTAAATGATAAATGCTTTCATGTTAAATTTTTTCATGGTTTGTATCCTATTATATTTCCATTACTTCATACCAGGCTGGTAAATTTCTGAGTGGAGCTTTGGGTCATATGAAGACAATGAATGTAGGTCATGCACATAAGAATTTCGTGGATAATCTCCAGCAATATTTTCTTTTATATTATCTTTATGTTGTTAGTGCTCAAAAGACTTTGATTATACTTGGTTTTTGGTGGTATGAATTTTACCACTAATTTTAGTCTCATCCCTTGCTTTTTTCACATCTAGTTTCATGCCTTCTTAGTGAAAAATAATTTTTTGAATAGCCTTTTTCTTGGTTTGCAGGCACTTGACGGCTAGGCTGGCCCTTGGATGGAGGATTAGGTTGACCCAAAATTTGCTAAAGAACTACTTAAGAAATAATGCATTTTACCAGGTAGTTTGATCAGCTCAGATACACTGATGCCTGTGTACCTGGCAGACATTGCACAATGTTTATAATGGTCTATACTGTAGAATTCAGAGTATTTGTAGGAATCAAAGTTCAAATCTGAATAGAACATATTACAACTTTTTATATACAACCTATGACACTACTTTAGGAAACTCTAAGTTTAGGAAAGATACTAAATAGGAGATATGATCCCTTAAAATAAGGGATTTTAATAAAAGAAAATATCTACAAAATATTCCTAAAATATTTACAGAATATTCCTACACTCCCCCTCAAGCTGGAGAATATACATTGTATAATCCCAGCTTGAATAGGAATTTATTGAACACAGGTTTTGGCAAAGCCTTGGTAAGAATGTCGACAATCATCATTCGAAGGAATGTAAGAAAGAGTGGCTGTCTTTTTGTTGACTTGATCAACAATAAAATGCCTATCAATTTCAACATGCTTTGTTCATCATGTTGAATCTGGTTCTTAACAATCTGAATGGCAGATTGATTATCACACAAAACTTCAAAGTGATCCTCCTGATTTGTGCCAAGTTCTTTTAGTAATTTAAGTAGCCAAATTCCTTCGCATATCCCCAAAGCTAGTGCTCTAAATTCAGCTTCAGCACTACTTCTTGAAACAACAGATTGTTTCTTACTTCTCCAAGTTGTAAGGTTACCCCAAACAAAAGTGCAGTACCCACTAGTGGATCTTCTTTCAGTGAGATCTCCAGCCCAACTAGAGTTTGTAAAAATCTTAACAGTTTGTAAAAATCTTAACAGTTCTGTCTTGTGTCTTCTTAAACATTAAGCCGTGTCCTGGAGTTTTCTTCAAGTACTTGAGAATTCTATTTGCTGCTGCCATATGCTCTTCAGTAGGATTAGTCATGTGTTGACTTATTACATTTACGGGAAAAGCTATATCTGGCCTTGTCAAGGATAAGTAGATTAGTTTCCCAACTAACCTTTGAAATTTCTCTCTGTCTACTAAAGACCCATCTTCTTTATTGAATCTCAAGTTTGCCTCCATTGGTGTATCAGCCGGCTTACAGCCAAGAAAACCAGTTTCTTTGAGTAAATCAAGTACATACTTTCTCTGGTTGATCACAAGTCCTTCTTTTGATCTTACCACCTCCATTCCTAGGAAATACCTTAGCTTTCCCAAGTCCTTGGTTTCGAATTCCCTGTTTAACAACTTCTTCAAATTGCTAATCTCTTCCTCATAATCTCCAGTAAGAATGATGTCATCCACATACACAATTAGGATAGCTTTCTTATTTGTAGAAGTTACCTTGATGAAAAGCGTATGATCGGCAAGGGACTGCTTGTAGCCGTTTTGAAGAATGACTTTAGTGAACCTCTCTCAACCAAGCTCGGGTGATTGTTTTAACCCATATAGAGACTTGTTGAGCTTGCAAACCTTGTTGCTACCTTCAATAGACTTTGAGCCAGGTGGCAATTGCATATAGACTTCTTCCTCAAGCTTGCCATTAAGAAATGCGTTTTTTACATCAAGTTGGTGTAATTTCCAATCGCAATTTACAGCCAAACTTAGGAGTGCTCGAATAGTGTTAAGCTTTGCCACAGGTGCAAAAGTTTCTGTGAAGTCTATCCCATATGTTAGCGTGAAACCTCTGGCCACTAGTCTAGCTTTGTATCGTTGGATACTGCCATTGGAGTTATACTTTACAGCAAAGATCCATTTACAGCCGACAGCCTTTTTTCCTTGAGGAAGGTCTGTAATGGTCCAAGTAGCATTTTTTCTAGTGCACAAATTTCCTCTTCAACAGCCCTTCTCCATTTTGGATCCTTTAGAGCTTCAGCTATGCTTGTGGGAACCTGTTCTTTATCCAAAGTTGCTGTAAATGCTTGAAAAGACGACATCAAAGAATTATAACCAGTAAATTTTTCAATAGGATGCTTGGTGCACTGTCTAACCCCTTTTCTAATAGCAATAGGAAAGTCATCTAGAGTAGTGGACTTACTGATTTCTTCTTCCATTTCGGCAGCTGGACCCAAATCCAATTCTTGGCAAGAATCAGATTGCAAAACAGTCTCAGGGATATGTCTTCTTTTTCTTGTATAGACACGAAGCTGTTTGGGTGGTGGTGTTTTTTGAAGACTGTCAATTGGAGTAGGTGTATTTTCAGGAGAATCAATGGGAGCATTCACAGGTGACAGATCTGCAGGTAATGGCGAACAAGATGGCAATTCTGAAGGTTGAGAATGAAGATTAAGAGGAGATACCTGTTGTGGCTGAAAATCACTCCATGTTTCCCCCTGAATTTCAGCCTGAGTGAAATAGGAATCCTGCTCATAAAATGTTATATCCATAGTGGTGAAAAATCGTTTAGAAGGAGGATGATAGCATTTATAACCCTTCTTAAGTGAAGAATACCCAACCAATACACATTTTAAAGATTTAGGATCTAACTTGGACTTATTAGAAGCAATATTTTGGATAAAAACAGTGCACCCAAAAATTTTAAGTGGCAGAATGGAGGAGATAGGCTTAAAATGAGGAAAGTGCTGCAAAAATATAGATTGAGGCGTTTGAAATTTTAAAACCTTACTAGGCATCCGGTTGATTAAATATGTGGCAGTTAATAAGGCTTCCCCCCACAAATATTTAGGAACATTAGTGGTAAATAGAAGAGAACGAGTAACTTCAAGAAGGTGCCTATTTTTTCTTTCGGCAATGCCGTTTTGCTGTGGGGTTCCAACACAAGAACTAATCTGAACTATGCCCTTTTCCTTAAAAAAATCACCTAAAGACCTAGCAAAAAATTCACTGCCATTGTCAGATTTAAAGAGCTGTATTTTAGACCCAAATTGAGTAAGAACCATGTTATAAAATTGCACAAAAACACTAGCAGTTTCAGATTTATCTTTCAGCAAATAAGTCCAAGTTATCCTACTGTGATCATCAATAAAAGTGATAAACCACTTACAATTATCAGCATTCTTCACCCGAGAAGGGCCCCAAATATCACTATGGATCAAAGCAAAAGGGTAAGAAGGCTTGTATGTAGAAGGAAAATAAGATGATTTTGTATGTTTGGCAAGAGAGCAAACTTTGCAAGAAAAAGAATTAGGCCTTTTATTAATGAATAGAGCAGGAAACAATTTTGCCAGGTATTGGAAACTAGGATGGCCTAAACGAAAGTGCCATAACATAACAGTATCAACTTTTCCTAAAGCGGTAAATGACTTGGAGATCTCGATTTTAGGAGAGGTAGGGAGGATGTAGAGACCATTTTGCAAGCTGGCCTTACCAATCATCTTCTTCGAGTTCAGAGTATTTGAAGTAATCTCCGAAGTAGGAGAAGGAGTTTCGGACATGGTCTAGGTTGAAAAAAAAAATCGTAACCTAAGCTGATACCATGTAGAATTCAGAGTATTTGTAGGAATCAAAGTTCAAATCTGAATAGAACATATTACAACTTTTTATATACAACCTATGACACTACTTTAGGAAACTCTAAGTTTAGGAAAGATACTAAATAGGAGATATGATCCCTTAAAATAAGGGATTTTAATAAAAGAAAATATCTACAAAATATTCCTAAAATATTTACAGAATATTCCTACATATACTATTACTGAGAATTCAGAAATACTAAATTCACATCTCATGCATCTCATTGTAGGTTTTTCACATGTCAAGCAAAAATATTGATGCAGATCAAAGAATCACTCATGACCTTGAAAAGTTAACAACTGATTTATCAGGACTGGTTACTGGAATGGTAAAGCCATCTGTTGACATTTTGTGGTGAGTACATTATTTTGATCACAGGACTTGTTTTCTGTTTAATCTTGATTCTAGGCTTTGAAAGCATATGTTCCTTTCCTGCCTCATTTATCTTTCTAAGAAAAATTCTTAACCAATGCTGCAAATTTTAGGTTCACCTGGAGAATGAAGCTCTTAACTGGGAGAAGGGGTGTTTCCATTTTGTATGCATATATGTTTCTTGGTCTAGGTTTTCTAAGGACTGTTACTCCTGATTTTGGTGATTTGACAAGTCGAGAACAACAGCTTGAGGGAACCTTCAGGTAATTCTAGAATCCATGTTACTAATACTATGAATGCTAGATGTATTACACATGGAGATACTTGCATGAACATGGATGTGCTGAAGTGCCAATCTAAACTGGTATTCCAGACTAGTCTGGTAGTTTAAAAAGAGAAGCTCAGGAAGTTAGATTGTGAAGATATGTGGCAAGAATGGTATCTTTAAAAACTGTAGTTTTGAGCTGACTTACGTGATACAGTTAGATTGATTAAAAGTCTCTAATATGTTGCTATCTCTTTTCTTTTTTTTATATATATTTTTATTGTTAATTATTTCTAGGTTTATTTCTCTAAACAATGAGTTTTGCGTTGGTTCAACTTTTCAACTTTAGGTCTTCTCATACTCTTACAGTTCTTCACCTGTTAAGTTCCTAAACTATCGGTGAATATACATAAGATAAATACATGTATCCAAGTAGGTACTTCTGTGTAATTTATGGATATCAGGATGTTTCTGCATATATCATTGTAATAACTTATACTATATTTTAATTAGGTTCATGCATGAAAGACTGCGCACTCATGCTGAATCTGTTGCATTCTTTGGAGGCGGTGCTCGAGAAAAAGCTGTAAGATATTTAAGGATCCAATAAATTTGAATGCCAACTGTTGTTTCCATCATTTCTGATGCTGATGTGGAAATTTTGTTGTGGAAAATTAGGCCGAAATCAGGAGCAGTTTAAAATCTTTCTATAGGCTGCAAGTTCGAATGCACCTTGCGTTTGAATTGCACAACTATAATTTACAGTTTACATGTTAGACTGAATAACAAAAAAAAAAAAAAAAAAAAGAAGAAGAAGAAGAACTCTTGTACTGTTCCTACATTTTCTGGTTTGATACAGGCTTGAACTTTGCTTTTAGAATTTTTCAAAATGTCAATCCATTGATAAAAAGATACCCACATGTTGCAGGTTCCTTGTGTAACTTAAGTAAGCTAGGTATAAATATTTTCTAGCTTACTATTGCTAAGGCAGATATTGTTTGATTGGTGCCCTCCCTCTCCTGTTATTATATTATATAAAGGAATATTTTACAGTAAAATGACATGACTTCAGGGATATTTTGTGGATCATGATCTACTGTTTTTTCCCCTTTTGCATGCTTTGCTGCTGAGCATGCATCATGCAACATTTCTAGACTCCTATTTCTCTATAATTTCCGTTCCTTGTCTATAATTCTATGTTTAATTGATGCATTTAGCTATTATTTTAAAGGCAGATACTGGTTGATTGACGCCCTCCCTCTTGTTATTTTATGATGTAAAGGAATATTTTACAGTGAAATGACATGACTTAGTGAACATTTTACGAATCACAGTACTGATTCCCCCTTCCCCACACCTTGCATGGTTTGCTTCTAAGCATGCATTACGCAGCATTACCAGACTCCTATGTCTCCAAACTTGCATTCCTGTTTCTTATTCTATGTTTCTTATATTTAACAGATGGTTGACTCAAGATTTAGGGAGCTTCTTGATCACTCTTTGCTTCTTTTGAAGAAGAAATGGCTGTTTGGTATACTTGATGATTTTGTCACAAAACAGCTTCCGCATAATGTTACTTGGGGTTTGAGCTTATTATATGCCTTGGAACACAAGGGGGATCGAGCCTTAGTTTCTACCCAAGGTGAGATATCTGACTCAATTTTACAGTACTTTCTGGTCCCCCATCTCTCTCTAAAAGTACTTAACCATTTTTAGGTGAGTTGGCACATGCACTGAGGTTCCTGGCATCTGTTGTGTCTCAAAGCTTTTTAGCCTTTGGTGACATCCTAGAACTGCATAGAAAGTTTCTGGAGCTGTCTGGGAGTATCAACCGAATTTTTGAGCTCGAAGAGCTTCTTGATGCTGCTCAGTCTGGTATATTTAAAATCTTGGCTTTGCATTTCCTTTTTATGTGTATTTTCATTATTTTTATTGAAACAATGGCATAAAAAGATTTTAGTCAAATTTGCATAGTTGCTATCATTCTTTTGTTTGTCTTCTTTTCCAATCTACTGCTTATGAGTGTGAAAAAGCTTTACAAAATTGAAATATCACATGTTTGGAGATGAAGGTTTTCTGTTGTATCTTCAAGGAATAATTTATAAACTGCACCAATATAACTGCATAGAAGTTAGTTTGCTTGTTTGATAAGGTACCAATGGACCATTGAAGTTCTTGTAAATTTATTGATACAATTTTGACTGAAGTATGTTGATATAACTGTTAGGTGCATGTGCATATAAGCTGCTTACAATGTGACACTGCATACGTTGTTCCTTGGGACATTTCAACAAAAACCAGAATACATTGAATTGTTGGGCCTTACCAAAACATAGGTTTTGTAATGTAGATTGTGTTTCAAGTTGGCGTACTTATGCTCATAATATTTATCACCTGAGAAAGTCTTTCTTCTGATGTATTTGCTTCTTTGCTACACATCTGCTTTGGCCTTCAGAACTATTCTTGTTGATCAGCTACTGGTCCTATCTTTTTTATTAGGATCAACTTCTTTTCTTACCCATCTTCTTTTGTTGTTCAATTTATTTATTTTAAGATTGACTTGGTTGCGTAAATGTTGCACATTAATCTAACATGGTTGCCATCTAATCAGGGGATTTGAGCACTGATAACTTATCTCGGTCTCAGAGGACTGCTCTCTCTGTTGAAGATGTTATTTCTTTTGCCGAGGTAGATATAATTACTCCAGCACAGAAGCTGTTGGCTACACAGTTGACATGTGATGTAGTACCAGGAAAAAGCCTGCTAGTTACTGGTTAGTATAGGAAATTTTTATTGTATGCATTGATAAGATATTTGCATCTGACTTACCTTTAATCTCTTAAGGCCCCAATGGGAGCGGAAAAAGTTCTGTTTTCAGAGTACTTCGAGGTCTGTGGCCCATCGTGAGTGGAAGGCTTTATAAACCATCCCACCATTTTGATGAAGAGACAGCTTCTGGTGGCATCTTCTATGTTCCTCAGCGACCATATACATGCTTGGGAACTTTGAGGGATCAAATCATATATCCTCTCTCCTGTGAGGAAGCAGAGCTGAGAGAATTTAAGTTGTATGGACAAGGTAATCTACTTGCATAAGATGCAATGATTTCCATATCTTTTGAGTTTCCAATTTGATACCTACTATTTATTTATGATTGAATAGTCATTTTGTTCCAACAGTATAACCATGAAACATGCCCTTGCTTGGTTAATTTGACTACTTTCTGGACTCTCGAGTTATATAGTAAAGAAAGAGGTACCACTTCGATGTGTAAATTGTCTAGTGACATTAACAATTTGCTACAAGAAGAAACTGAGCCTTTTCCCTCAATATACAAATTTAACAGTCAGTAAAGATTGAGGTCCTTTTTCTTTTTCCCTTTTAATATATACAATTTTCATCAATTAACATTTTGGTCTTTCTGTTCCCCAAAAATTAGATAATGAAAACTACATTAAGTTTTCGTGTTACAAAAGAGAACAAAATTATCTGGAATTTTGGCAACTGACATTTGCATTTTTTTCTCTGGGGATGAGTTTATCAAGGGACATAGACTATAATTAAGCCCGAAATGCTCAAATTTTGATCTTGGCGGTTCACATGAGATTTTATCTGGTCTCCCTTCACTATTCATTAAGAATACCATAACAGTTTAGAAAGCGTGGTAGAATGACAAATAATTTATTGTGTGATGGTGTCAAAGGTAAAAGTTTATTTCTTCAATGACCTCTTGGAAAACAATGTACTGAAACTGTCTATGTTTCTGGGAATTCTGAAAATGTAAAATTTCAGGTAAAAAGCCAGTGGACAGTGCCAGCGTTCTTGATTCACGTTTGAAAACCATTCTTGAAAATGTTCGATTGAATTATCTTTTAGAACGGGAGGAAGGTGGTTGGGATGCTAATCTCAATTGGGAAGACATCCTATCGCTCGGAGAACAGCAGAGATTAGGCATGGTGAGTTAAGCTAACTTCCAATCTTTTCAGACTAAAATATTTTACTTTTCATTCCCAACAGAGTTCTGTTATTTTGATATCAAACTTTCTGTTTTACCAGGCAAGGTTGTTCTTCCACACGCCTAAATTTGGTATCCTTGACGAGTGTACAAAGTATGTAACTAATCACTATGCATTCTTTTTAAAAAACCAGTAACTAGTTGTCTAATTTACCTTGGTATTCTTTCAATGGCAGTGCCACAAGTGTCGATGTTGAGGAGCAACTTTATAGACTGGCAAAAGATTTGGGTATTACTGTTATTACCTCATCACAGGCAAGTAGTTCGATCAGATAGTGAATTAGAGACAAGCATGCAACCAGTTATTTTCAGAATTTGACAAATAATAGAACACTTGGGATGCTCTTCTTGATTTTGTCATTGTCTGCTGCAGCACTTCCTGAAGCAAATAGCAACATAACTAGTTCCTTTCTAATTTAAAATTGAAACCATTTCTTTTGTTATTTATTGTGTTTCCTCAGCGACCAGCTCTAATACCATTCCATGCTTTGGAGTTACGACTTGTTGATGGCGAGGGTAAGTGGGAGCTTCGTTCAATCAAGCAATGATGGTGCAATGACAAGCTCTTTGTTTGTGCTCCGTATGGTGCGGGGGACAAGTTATGAGTTGACATATAGTTATCATGCTGCGAACAATGGGTAAGCCAAAGGTAATGGTAGGTGGTAGTGATAATTCTGATTTCCTTGATGGTATTGGAATACCACAGGCTTTGCGGTATTGGCTGGATTCAGAAAGGGGAATCAAACTAGAACAGATTATTTTTAGTCAAGAATTAGTAAAAGAGAACAATCAAAGTAAAATCTTAATTTTATAATCTATGTGAGCATAAAGAAAGATTATGTACAGGATTTTGGTTCCCTACCCCATTTTTTACCCTTTCTCTTATGGGATTCATGTTGTAAGAATTGACGCCTTAATCATTCTTGCCTAAAGAATAAAAAAATACAAAGGAATAGATTATTATTATTATTATTTAATCCCTTGTATGCCTATTATCTTTATTTGATACGCGAACGGAGTTAAAAAGCTGTAGTAATGTGTTTATTTATTCATTTGTTATTTTGAAAAAAGATTAATTATTTATGGCATCTTATGTGTAATAATTATTTAAATGAACATTTATTTCACAATTGAAATTTATATATATTTGATTATATGATCTGAATTAAATAGAAAAGATATATCAACGTAGGGTAATCATGCATGCATTTGTTTTCCTTCTCTATGTTTTGTAGTCTATATTTTAGCTTCCTTTTTTCACTCTATTCAATTTTTAAATCAAGTTTTTCCAATTAAGTTTTCAACAGAGAGATTGATTTGTTTTCTTTTCCCAGTCGAGAAGTTAATCAGCATCTAAATCAGTGTAAAATTAGAATTTATTTTATACGTTTACGTTACTTTTTACTTCTTTTTTTTTTTTTTTTATGTGATTGATGTTTTAATAATTTATTTATTGGATATATTAATATAGTTGTATTTCTCAAATCAATCTATTTTTATCATGCAAATTTAAAATCTTTTATTAAATTGATTTAGAATATTGTTTTTATTCGTATATATTTAGCGTATATTAAATATATATATATATATATATATATTTTAAAATTTAGTCACTACTTAATATTAAAGGTGAGTAAAACTCAATTCAACTCAAAAAAATAAAAATATTTTTGAATTCCGAGTTAAATGAATCGAGTTGTTAAAGTTATTCAAGTTGACTTATTTTATTTTTCGAATTTTGAGTTCGAATTGAGTTTAATGTTCGAATTCAAACAACTCAAATAATTCGGTAAATTATGGTGATTGCGTTATATTTTCAGGGAACAAAATCAAGTTGTTGATTGCATGGCAAAAGAAGCTATATCCTCTAGAGTTAATTTGTAATTTTTTGAGTTTTCCCCTTTTATGGTCCAAAATTTTTTAGATTTGGAACAATTTAGAGGACTTTTCTTAAACCTTTCGAATGTAATTAATTAGTTATTCCTATTTATTTTCACAAAAAAAAATAATTTGAATAAACTAAATATCAAATTATAATATTTTATATTTTTACCCAAACCTCCAAATATTTTTACTTTTCCCCCAATATTGTTACTCCCTCTCACTTTCTCCTTAAAACTTTTATTCTCCTCCCATCTCACCCCTCATCTACTCCAAACTCATTTTTTCCCAATTTTTTTATAAATATTTTCTCCCTAAATTTTTACTTTTCACCCTTTACCCCCAAATAAAAAATCATCCAAAAAAAAACCCCTTAAACATAAATAGTAATAATTTTATTTATATCTACTATTTATATTATTAAATTAAATTTCACATTTTGTACAATTTTTATTATTGAATTGTTTAATCATATTAAATCTTTATAAATTTATGTTAAAATTTAATTATTGATAATGCCATAAAATATTTGTGTTAACATTTTATGTTGATATCAAATTCACATTTTATTTTTAAAATAATTTTTATTAAAAAATCACATTTTTTATATTTAATATATTTTTTAATTTCAAAATACATAGTGACAAAAATCAAAAGATAATTAAAGCAACTAAGCAAGCAAAGAAGCTAACCCATATATAAAAGATTAATAAATAAATTATGAGAAGATGAAAGTTAATAACAAATTTGATTACAGTAGGTGACAGTGGTTATAAGGATTCAAATTCATTTTTTTTTTAAATTTAACTCAAATAAATATATTTGATTCAATTCGAATTTCATTTCACTTGACTCGATTCGAGAAAATTTCAAATCAAGTTAGGATGATAAAATAGGATTCGTCAACTTGATTAACTCGAAAATTTTTCATCGACTTGATCAAACGCTCACCTCTACTTGAGATGCATGATTTATTTAAGCATAATATTAATATAACACGGTCAAATTATTAAAATATCAATCGTATAAAAAGTAAAGTATAAAATTATTTTAATTTTATATTAGTATTACTAGGGATGAGCATTTAATCGAATCGAGTGAAGAAATTTTGAGTTAATCAAGTTGACAAGCCTTATTTTATCATCCTAACTCTATTTGAAAATTTTCCGAATCAAGTCGAGTGAAATGAAATTCGAGTTGAACCAAATCAAGTGAAATTATTCAAGTTAGATTAAAATGTTAAACATGTCAAATTAAAATCTTGTTACAGTATAAACTAATTCCATGTTAGAGCACATAAATTTGAAACTATATATATTTGACAAAAAAATTCAAAGCAAAATAATAATAAAAATATTTTAATATAATAAATTAGAATCATTAATTAACTTATTTAGGTCCCAAAATTATTATTCTAGAAAATTTTTAACTTTCTTTATATATTTTTTAGGATTTTTTTAAAAAAAATAAAATTTTTTAAAAAATATAAATTTTGGAATTTTTATAAATATTTTGAATTTATGAAAATTATTTTGAATTATTTTATAATTTTCACTAAGGGACTAATTTGTTCATTTTCAAACTTAACAGGGATCAAAAAGGTATTTATACAAATATGTTATTCGAATTATTTGAGTTATTTGAATTGTAAAATTTAACTCAATTTGAACTCGAAACTTGAATTAATTATTCGAGTTGGCTTGAATAATTCAAATAACTCAATTCGATTAACTCAAAATTCAATTTTTTTTTCTTTTTTCCGAATAGAATAGAATCGAGTTTTACTCTCTCTAAGTATAACTAAGATGCTCCTCATTTATATATATATATATATATATATATATAGGTATGTAATTTGTTGATTGAACCGTTAACGAGAGAAACAAAAGAATTGTGTTTCAGTTTTTAGTTGAAGAATATGTTTGGAGTATTAATTTAAACACAAAGTATCTGATATAAAGATTTGTGAAAATGAAAAGAAAGCTGATATTTTAAACTCACCTCGTGAATTACAAACTAAACTAATCCCTGGGTGTATATTTATTTCCATCTTACTTACCTTCCATAAATTTAATTGCTGAATAATTAGAAGAAGAAACACCAAAATTTCTGATTCATTTCTGCTCACCCCGAAATTGAAAGGCAGATCAAGACAATCTGATTTGCTGACTAGACCCTACCCAAAACGCCCCGTTTCCTTTCATTCATTCTAAACGCTGTCATTTCACAATCTTTGAATTTTGCCCCATAACAATGAATTCTTGGAAATTGAAGGAAAAATAACCCAAATTTATTATCAGGTTCATTTTCTTGAAAAACAAACAATAATAATAATAATAATAATAATAATAATAATAATAATAATAATAATAATTTTAAAACTGGATTTTGAGAAATGAAAACCAAAAAACAAAAAAAAAATATTTCAATGTTTTACTTAAAATAAACTTTGCAAATTTAGCATACAAATTCAAAAATATTCTTAATTTTTAACCCTCTAATCATGTTTCATGTTCATAGGAACTTACGTACTTTATTTTATTTCTCATTATTTTATGAGAAAGTATATATCAAATGTGTTTCTAAAACAAATTTAGATTTAGATTTATTAAATGTATCTTCTACTTTTTAAAATAAAAAATATTTTCTAAAATAAAATCTTAATTTTTCTATAAATCAGAAGTAAGAATATCATAAATGAAACGATAAAATTTTTTAAAATTAAAACTTTCCCTATGTCCTATTTATTTATTTTTTATTTTTTTAAATATAGAAAAAATTTCTAACTCCATTTAATTAAAAATTTTCATGGTCAGTGTAGGTAATAATCATATCATACATTATCCAATTGATCAGAAAAATCATTGAATATTTGTTAAGCGGGTAACTGTATTCTTAATCTTACATTTACAAGTAAGAGAAGAAAAAAAATATTTACAAGTCATCATTATTCTTACCCTTATTACATCATGACAAAGGACTCCAGAGCTTCTTAATTTGTCGACATTAATTTTAAAAAGTCTGCCATTTTTCTCATTAAAAACTTCAAACAAAACAAATTTGAAAAAAAAAAGTAATTAAATATACACAAGGACTCAATTTTAACGATCGAAATTCAAAGTGTATGAGTCACGCATACATAATCCATCATTCACTTAATATTTAGGTATGTCACACTATAAACGTCACCAGTGAATAAATTTATAAACAAATTCAAGATTTATTCTTCTTGGGTCTAGTCCAGTGTACTGTTAGTCCAATCAATTACATCTTTATCTCTATCTTCTAGGAGTCATAAACTCCGATACCCAAGACAAAGCATCTCCCTAATTGGACTTGATAGACGACATATTAATCTTTCAATCAGTTTGCTCATTTCTGATTAGACTAAGGATGTGTCTAGGTTCGTTTGCTAATATAAGTTGTCTTTCTATATTACGATCCGACCAAGTAATACCGCTTAATATTAGTTAAACATTAAACAACTAGTGAACAACATTTTCTTTATTTTGCTTTCCGTACAAAAAACCATGTGAGGACAATATAAAAAGTATTAATGTAATTCATGAATAGTTTTATTAAACAAAATATTCAAAAAATTACAAGTGTGCTTAGACGAAAATACTACACTTACGGCACTAGATCCAACAAAGACGACTTATCTAAACAAACAGTATGACAATTAAATATCAATTTGCAGACTCAAAGTTCAAAGGAACTCAACAGAAGCCTTCACACTGAGTTTTCTACTTGACGGGTTCTTTTCCCTTAGCACTAGGACCTTCTCCCGTATCTTCAACTGAAAACAATCAAATAACTCCTTCAAATATAATAACAACCAAGTTTAATCATAATAACAAGAATCGGTAAACATGCAAACAATTTCTAGAAGGAAGTTTTCATCCTGTTCAGTATTCAGATGGAAACCCTACTGAACAGCTCTAATGACAACTTCTTCCTATCTGGTAAAACTTAAAGAAGGATTTATGTGATATCACGAATTAGGGCCTAATCGGAATAGTGGTTTCGGGACCACAAATTCGAGATAGAAATAATTATTTTATAATTATTTTTATATCTATGATATAATTACATGATTGCGTGAAAATTTCGTGAAGAAATTCTATGCATAAAGTGCTTAATTTGAAATTAGGGACTAAATTGAATAAGTTGCAAAACTTGCATTCTAGAAGCTTTTAGTATAAAATTGCTTTGGAATATTAATTAGGAGGTCTTAAATATCAATTTAACCAATTTCTAAAATTTTGGACAAAAATGGGCTTGTACATGAAAAATTACAAAGAAAGGCATTAAGGGTATTTTTGTCATTTGGTAAATATAGTCATTAAAAAGGGAAAAATAACACAAAAATAGACTCATCTTCTCCATAGGCTGCTGAATTTTGCTTGCCACCATAGCTAGGGTTTCCAACATTTTTAAACCTTGATTGTAAGTTATTCCAAGTCCCGTTTTTAATGTTCTTTACGTTTTTGGAGTCCCGGTAACTTGATTAAGCTTATTCTAGCAATAATTTAACCTAGGGTTTATATTTGGAAAAATACCCATAGGTGAAATGTGTTTATTTTTATGCTTTATGTTAGAATATGAAGCTTGAAATTGTGTTAAACGACTTTTGCTAAGCGATTTTACGTGAAAACGAGTAAAACGACATAATCGGTAAAAAATACCTAATGTTCATAAGTATATGTTAGAGTTAGAATTTGATGTTGCCATAGAAGGGAAAAATTATCAGCATGTCATAAAACATAAGAAAATAGGATGAAGTTTAATTTCCGAGCCTTGGGGCAAAAGTGTAAATATGTAAAATTTAGGGGCAAAAATATAAATTTTCCAAAGTTTGAGTCAAGGACTGTTTTAATAAATGTGAGTATTAAATAAGATAAATTTGTTATTATAGATCAAGAGAAACGAGATTCAAGTCGTGATCGAGGGAAAAAGAAAGTTTCCGAGGAATAGGCTCGATTTCCAATATTTTGTACCGAGGTAAGTTCATGTGTAAATGTGGTAACATAATTGTCATTTTAAGTAATTTAATGATATTTATATGGTATGATGATTATTATCATGAAATATTATGCTTTGTGGTTATTATTGAATAATATGCAAATTATGTGAGCTACTTGATAAATATGAAATGCTACCGAGTATCGGTTTCAACATTTCGTGGAAGATGGCAAAGATATGTGATCGAGGAAAATCCTATTTGAATTTTGGGAATAGATTAGAATACAAGTGACATGTCACTAGGATATTTGAGTTCCGAACTCGTTGAGTTGAGTCCGAGTTCACTTATGGATGCGAACGCCCGAGCTCGTTGAGTTGAGTCCGAGTTCACTTATGGGCGGGTTACATGGTAGCTTGGCTACATAATTTCCGTAGGCTATTGAGTTTGTCTAGCTGCGGGTATGGCACTTATGTGCATGCAATCCGCGTATTCGAATTATATTCCGATGTATTCAACGGGTGAATCTTAAGTGAATTTTAAGGAGAATACCAAAAACGAAGGTGACATGTTGGTAAGTGTGGTGAATGAGAAAATTTGACAGGTATGTGCTTCAACCCTCGGGTCAAAAACTTGGTATAATGAAATCGTGGTAAGATAGTAAATGTAAATGTAACCTAAATGTCTTGGTGATATGTATGCAAATGATGTTTTAAGTTGGATTGCATGATTATGTTACTTGCTATTTACATATGAACTTACTAAGCATTTATGATTACTCCCTCCTTTCCATTCTTTGTAGTTTTGACAAGCCAGCTTGGAAGTCGGGAACGGTTGGAGGCTCGTTCACACTATCCGTAGATCATTTTGGTATAGTAGCTTGTATACTTTGAGTATGGCATGTATAGCATTGTAATCATTTTGTGTATGTAACACCCTCTAATCCTTATCCATCCCTGGAACAGAATTACAGGGCATTACCGGTCTGTACAGTTCAATTAAAGTCATTTATTAAAATAAATGTTTCTAACTCTGCAAATTAAAACTTCAACTAATACAATTTGCCAACATTCAAATAATCCAAATACACTTAAATATACTCAAATCTTACTAATCTAAAACATTTTATAACCTATCCAATGAATCTTTTTAAATATATCACTTACTTTATCAATTTTTAAAATGACACACACATAAGACACCCTAGGTACATGCCATTATCAACAATTAACACGCTTTACCTCGTTGAATTCGAGATCGACCTGGGATGCTGATTCGACATTCTCACTTTAACTTAACTTGCGCACGGAAATAAACCGTACGCTGAGTATTCCATACTCAGTGGTATTACCATAATTCAAATTATAATAGCAATAAAGAATTATAATTACCAATCATGTAACTATCCAATTTCTCAAATATCAATTCATTCTTAAACTTTCATTAATTAATAATAACAATACAATTTTTTAACTATTCTTCAATTTCTATCACATGTCATATGTAACAATTTCAATCACTACATGAACATTAAGTTCATACCTTTCATTTTTCAATCTCAATTTCAATACATAATTCAATTTCATTCCTTTCAATATTTCAATAATATAATCAATCAATTTATTTTAAATTTCTCATTTCAGTTGTTCACCCTATTAACAAACTCGGACTTTGACGGATACACGAATTCCAACCCAAACACACCAGTATGGCACATTGTGCCTAAAACGGTACATAGTATCTGATCAGTATACGACACATAAAGTGCCTAAAACGACACACGAGGTGTCTGATACGACACACGAGGTGCCTAAAATACGACACATAAAGTGTCTGATCAGTAAAGCCGGCAAATCCCGTACACTTCCAGATCCTATGACATGCCAATTATATCCGACTCAGCCCGACTAGTTAATAGGGTATTCCATATCACTTTTCAATTTCAATTTTAACTCAATTCAATACACTTTTCCATTTCAATCCATAAGCAATTCAATTTCAATACATGTTCATCATTCAATTAAATTTTTATACAATTCAACAAATATACTTACCTTATAATTTACTTACCATATACATAAATTAAATTAAACATTTAATGAATAAATAAATAATTTGAATTATAGTAATACAAACCGTGAATTTCTCGTTTTAATCCTCGATAGCTTTCTCATTTCCTTTGTGCGCCGATGTCTTGGGTTCTTTGTTAACTATGAAAATAATAATAATTTATAATCATCAATACAACACAATTCAATTTAATCCATGAGCCTAAACATGCAAATTTAACTTCTTCTTTTTTCTTTTTTTTTTTACATATAATTCCACTATTTACTTATATATTCATTCAAAGCTATCTACTTGAGTCATTGTTACTAAATCATTTATATCTTGAGCTAAGAAACTTCAAATTAAGATCCGCTAATTTTTCCTGAAACTAGACTCACATATCTTCTTACCATAAAATTTTTAGAATTTTTAGTTTAGCCAATAAGTACAGTTTATTCTTTAAAGTTGCCCTTGTTCTGCTGTCAAACAGTTCCGACCATTCTTCACTAAAAATTAATTATCTCCTTGTACAAGATTAGGACGATGTTCCCATTTGATTATATTGAAAATATATTTATTAATGATTTTAAAAATATAAATTCCAACCCATAATTATTTTTATAAAATTTTTAATGATTTTTCAAAATCCGAACAGAGAAACTCGAATTCATTCTGACCTTATCTCAAAAAAGTTATAATATCTCATGATTTACAATTTTGTTACTTGCACCGTTTCTTCTATGAAAAACTAGACTTAATAAGATTTAATTCCATATATTTTTCATCTTCTAATTCGATTTCTACAATTTATGGTGATTTTTTAAAATTGGCTTACTGCTGCTGTCCAAAACTATTTTAGTGCAATATGTTAATAACCAAATTTACAACACCAATTCACACTTTATTTCTATTCAAATTTCATTCACACTCAAATTTAACTATTAAATTTTCGACATATTTTTCTAATTTTGAATTTTCCTCAATTTAGTCCCTAAAACACAAAACTTATGAATTACTTTACAATTCAATCCTTATTTCATTTCTAACTTAAATTCCTATCAATCTAACCCCTAATTCATCTTTTTATTCAACATGAACAATATTTAGAAATCTAATAACTTTCAAAATATTAATTTAATTTCATCAAAATTTTGTTCTAAAGCTTTTAAAACATTAAAATTAAGTAAAAAGGGCTAAATTGACTTACCTATTAAATTTCCAAGGTTCAAAATCCCTATTTCCCATTTTTCCTTTCTTTCCTTTCTTTTTCTCCTTCTTTCTCCCCTGTTTCGTTTCTTCTCTGTTTCTTTCTATTCTTTTTCTTTTTTTCTTTTACTTTGTTTTGTTTTTTATATATATATATAATAATAATAATAATAATAACTTAATAATATACTTATATAATAAGTAAATATATATGTATTTTACAAATGTGCATATACTAATATTACAAATGTCATTATACATACCATACATTTGTCAACTTTTTATTTATTTTTTTCACATAAAAATCTTATAATATAATCATTTAATTAATAAATACCTTTTATAAATAATAAATATCTATTAATACTTAAATACAAGCATTACAAGTGTATGTATTTTTTTATACACTTGTACCCAATCATTACCACACATTTGTCTTACATTTATTTATTTATCATATAATATCAATTTAATAATAATAAATACATTAATATTTACTTAAATAATAAGCAAATACATACATGTATTACAAATGTGTGTATTATATTTATTACACTTGTATTTTATTTTTGCCATACACTTGGCACTCTTTTTGGGTTATTTACTTATTTAGTCCTTTCAATTTTCTTTATTCTATAATTAAACTTTCACACTTCATTCAATTTAATCCTTTTATCTAATTATCCTTAATTTAAGCTAATTCACTTAATTAAACTCTAATTAACCACTCGATTAACTTCGTAAATATTTTTAATAAATATCTACGAATCCATTTTTCAGAAACGGAGACTCAAAAATACACTTTTTCGATAACGGTAAAATTCGGGTCATTACAGTGTATATAATCTTATGATATGGATATTGAGTGGTAAGCAAATGTTTGGTAATGATTAGCCATTGGAATGGATAATCAATGATCATATTTGGTGTTATGTATGCTTAATGTGCTATCTAATCCATGGAAATTCATAAAAAGGTGAAATTTACTATAAAACATTATCATACAACAGCAATGATGTGAGTTTGAAAAATCACTAAAAATAGTAGAGATAGAATTAGATGGTGATTAAAATATGAAGTTGAATCTTATTATGTCTATTTTCATATGGAAGAAACAAAACAGGTAAATGAGTTGTATTTCATGAGATATTTGGGTTTTAGTGGAATAGGGTCAGATTGATTTCTGAATCCCCTGTTCTAACTTTAGAAATTCACTAAAAAATTTACAAAAATAATTAGGAGTCATAATTTATATTTACAGATTTCTTATTGAGTCTAATTTTAATAGAAACAAATGGCATGTCATCTAAATTCTTTACAGAGAGAAAAGTGATTCGTAGTGAACAGAGGTCAGAGCAGTCGAACACTGAAATAGGGGAAAATTTAACTAATAAACTGTACTAATTGGCCAAATAAAAAATTCTAGAAAAAGTTTAGTAAATAGATATATGAGTCTAGTTTCATGAAAAATTTACAAAATTTAATTTTGAGTTTCGTAACTCGAGATATGAATTTTTTAGCGACTGTGACGCAGATGGGCAGTTTATTACGAAAGGTGAAATAAATTGTTTGAAATTGTTTAAGTGATAATTTAAGTCTGTTAACGCCTCGTGCTCGACTCCGGCGACGGTCTCGGGTAAGGGGCTATTATGTTTGATGGTATCAGAGCTACGGTTTAGTTGATTCTCGAACTAACGTGGCGTATGTACGGTTTTTGCTATACATGCCATATATATTATGATAGTGTGACGACTCCTGACCTTTAAAATGATTTTTTTAATAGTAAATGGATCCCGATCCAGCTGTGGCTGATGATGTAGAGAGCAATGCGCCAGCTCCTGCTGAAGGGGTGGTGCCGACTGAAAGTCGACCTCCTACTGTTGGTCAAGGAGGAGGACAAGGGGCTCGGGAAGCCTTTCTCCAAATGATGAATGCATGGTACACCGAGTTCGTTCGTATGAACCCGAATGCTCAACCTCTCCCACCTCCCCCGATTCCTCAACTTGTACCTCCGATGCCTTAAGGTATAGATCTGATGAAATTTCATAGAACCCCAGTTGACAAAATTTGCAAGCAAGGAGCTGAAGAGTTCAGGGCAAATGTTGATGATGATGCTAAGAAAGTAGAATTTTGGCTTGAAAATTCTATTCGGGTATTTGATGAATTGTCTTGTACACCTGAAGAGTGCTTGAAATGTGCTATATCCTTACTGAGAGATTCAACCTATTATTGGTGGAAGACATTGATTTCAGTGGTACCGAAAGAGAAAGTGACTTGGGAGTTCTTTCAAGAAGAATTTCGGAAGAAATACATTAGTGAAAGATTTGTTGATCAGAAGCGTAAAGAATTTCTCGAGTTGAAACAAGGCAACATGACAGTTACTGAGTATGAAAAGGATTTCGTTCAGTTGAGTAAGTATGCTAGAGAATATATTCCTTCAGAGGCTAAAATGTGTAGACGGTTTGAAGAAGGACTCAATGAAGATATCAAAGTATTTGTGGGAATTCTTGAGTTGAAAGAGTTCGTAGTACTTGTTGATCGGGCTTGCAAGGCTGGAGAAATTAAAGAAAAGAGAAAGGTAGAGACTGAGACTAGAAATTTGAAGAAAAGACCGATGAGCAGTGCATTCCCACCGCAATCTAGAAAATCCAGAGATTTGAATTCTCGTTCTCATGTTTCGGCCGGACATTCGTATGGGAATCATAAGAAGCAAAATGTAGGTTTTAAATCTCAGACTACTTTTGTGGCTAGTGTGGGAAATTCAAGATTTGTTAGACCCGAGTGCCAACGACGTGGTAGAAGTCATCTTGGTCCATGTAGAACTAACGAATGTTACCAGTGTGGTTCTCCAGATCATTTTATTAGAAACTGTCTAGAGAGAATTGAGAAAGAAAAATTTCAGAGTGCAAAACCTAGTGGTGTAGTTTCGAGAGGAAGATCTTTGAGAAATGCTGGGAATGAGGCAAGCAGCAAGAATGTAGTCAGAGATTCAGCATTTAAATCTGAAGCTAGAGCTCCGGCTAGAGCTTATACCATAAGGGCGCGTGAAGATGCTTCATTTCCCAATGTGATCACTGGTATTTTCTCTCTTTATGGTATTAATGTTATTGCTGTAATTGACCCCGATTCTACTCATTCATATGTATGCATGAAATTGTTGTCTAATATGAGTATACCTGTTGAGTCTACGGAATTTATGATTAAAGTGTCAAATCCGTTAGGCAAATGTGTTATAGTTGATAAAGTATGCAATAAATGTCCTTTAATGATTAGAGATCATTATTTTCCGGCTGACTTGATGTTGTTACTGTTTGACGAATTTGGCGTATGTAGACTATCGGCAGCTAAATAAGTTGACAATCAAAAACAAGTATCCGTTGCCAAGAATTGACGATTTGTTTGATCAGCTGAAAGGAGCGACATGGTTTTCAAAGATTGATTTGAGGTCTGGATACTACCAGCTGCGGGTAAAAGAGTCAGATGTGCCTAAAACTACTTTTAGAACAAGGTATGACCATTATGAATTTTTAGTTATGCCATTCGGTTTGACAAATGCTCCTGCTGTGTTTATGGATTTAATGAATCTCATATTTCGGCCATACTTGGACAAGTTTGTTGTGGTATTTATTAATGATATCTTAATTTATTCAAAAGATGAGACAGAACATGCTGAGCACTTGAGGACAGTTTTGCAAACTTTGAGAGATAAGCAGTTGTATGCCAAGTTTAGTAAAAGTGAGTTTTGGCTTCGAGAAGTAGGATTTTTGGGTCATATTGTTTTAGGTGATGGTATACGGGTTGATCCCAGTAAAATTGTTGATTGGAAACTGCCGAAGAATGTAACTAAGGTTAGAAGTTTCTTAGGTCTAGCTGGTTATTATCGACGGTTTGTAAACGGATTTTCTATAATTGCTACTCCTTTGACCAGACTACTCCAAAAGGATGTTAAATTTGAGTGGACGGAAGATTGTCAATAGAGCTTTGAGAAATTGAAAAAGTTACTAACTGAAGCACCAGTGTTGGTACAACCTGAGTTAGGTAAAGAATTTGAGGTGTATAGTGATGCTTCTCTAAATGGCTTGGGATGTGTACTTATGAAAGAAGGAAAAGTTGTGGCTTATGCTTCGAGGCAGTTGAAACCTCATGAAAGGAATTATCCGGCTCATGATTTGGAACTGGCTACTATAGTGTTTGCTTTGAAGATTTGGTGACATTATCTGTATGGTGAAAAGTGCCGAGTATATATCGACCACAAAAGTATCAAGTACTTGATGTCACAAAAAGACTTGAATTTGAGATAGCGAAGATGGTTAGAATTATTGAAAGATTACGAGCTTGTGATTGACTACCATCCGGGGAAAGCAAATATATGTGCCTATGCTTTGAGTAGAAAGTCGTTGTTTGCTTTGAGAGCTATGAATACTCAGTTGATGGTGTCTGACGATGGTTTGATTCTAGCAGAGCTGAGAGCAAAATCGATGTTTTTACAAGAGATTTGTAAAGCTTAGAAAAGTGACAAAGATTTGCAAGATAAGAGGAAGCAATGTGAGGCTGATACAGGATCAGATTTCAGAATCAGTTTTGATGGTTGCTTGATGTTTAAAGATCAGATTTGTGTACCGAAAAATGATGAGTCGATTCAAAAGATCTTGAACGAAGCACATAGTGGTTGTTTGTCAATTCACTCGGGCAGTACAAAAATGTATAATGACTTGAAGAAAATGTATTGGTGGAATGGAATGAAAAGAGATATCTCCGAGTTTGTATCGAAATGCTTAATTTGTCAACAAGTGAAAGCTGAACACCAAGTGCCTTCGGGACTACTTCAGCCTATTATGGTTCCTGAGTGGTAGTGGGATCGAATTACTATGGATTTTGTATCAGGGTTGCCGTTAACTCCAAGGAAGAAAGATGCTATCTGGGTAATAGTCGACAGATTGACTAAATCGGCTCATTTTATTCCGGTATGTACTGATTATTCTCTTAATAAGTTGGTTGAATTGTATATTAGTGAAATTGTTAGAATTCACGGAGTACCTTTGTCGATCATTTCGGATAGAGATCCGAGATTTACATTGCGGTTTTGGCAAAAGTTGCAAGAGGCATTAGGTACGATGTTAAATTTCAGCATTGCCTTCCATCCACAGGCTGATGGACAATCAGAGAGAGTAATTCAGATTCTTGAATACATGCTCAGATGTTGTGTATTGGAATTCCATGTCGCTCCTTTCAGCTGATCAAACAAATCGTCAATTCTCGGCAACGGATACTTATTTTTGATTGTCACCTTATTTAGCTGCTGGTAGTCTACACACAATCTCATAGAATCATCTTTCTTTTTCACAAATAATACAGGAGCACCCCAAGGCGAAAAACTCGGTCTCACAAAGCCTTTGTCAGTCAACTCTTGCAACTGCGACTTTAATTCTTTTAACTCTGTTGGTGCCATTCTATATGGAGCAATCGAGATTGGAGTTGTTCCCAGTATCAACTCAATACTAAATTATACTTCTCTAATAGGAGGTAAACCCAGTAACTCTTCTGGAAATACATCCACAAATTCACATACAATCGGCACTGATTCAATTTTCTTCTCAAATTCCTTTGTATTCAACACATATGCCAAATAAGCTTCATAAACCTTTCTCAAATATCTCTGAGCTGACATCGAAGAAATCACACTAGGAAATGCCTCTGATTCGTCTGATTCAACCCACAAAATTTTACCATTTTCACATTTTAATTCAATAACCTTTTGTTTACAATTTAATATAGCATCATGCAATGTCAACCAATCCATACCCAAAATAACATCAAATTCGTCAAACGGCAAAAACATCAAGTCGGCTGGAAAATAATGACCTCTAATCATCAAAGGACATTTCTTACATACTTTATCAACTATAACACATTTGCCTAACGGATTTGACACTTTAATCATAAATTCTGTAGACTCAACATGTATACTCATATTAGACACCAATTTCATGCACACATATGAATGAGTAGAACCGGGGTCAATTAAAGCAATGATATGGCTATTGAGTGGTAAGAAAATGTTTGGTAATGATTAGCCATTAGAATGGCTAATCAATGATCATATTTGGTGTTATGTATGCTTAATGTGCTATCTAATCCATGGAAATTCATAAAAAGGTGAAATTTACTATAAAACAGTATCATACAGCAGCAATGATGTGAGAAAGAATTAGATGATAAGTAAAATATGAAGTTAAAGCTTATTATGTCTATTTTTATATGGAAGGAACAAAATAGGTAAATGAGTTGTATTTCATGAGATATTTGGGTTTTAGTGGAACAGGGTCAGAGTGATTTCTGAATCCCCTGTTCTAACTTTAGAAATTCACTAAAAATTGTACAAAAATAATTAGGAGTCATAATTTATATGTACAGATTCCTTATTGAGTATAATTTTAAGAGAAACAAATTTCTTAGTCATATGAATTCTGTACAGAGAGAAAAGTAATTCGTAGTGAACAAAGGTCAGAGCAGTCAAACATTGAAAGAGGGGAAACTTTAACTAATAAACTGTACTAATTGGCCTGACAAAAAATTCTAGAAAAAAATTTAGTAAATAGATATATGAGTCTAGTTTCAGATAAATTTTAAGGAATTGAATTTTGAGTTCCGTAACTCGAGATATGAATTTTTTAGCGACTGTGACACAGATGGGCAATTTATTACAAAAGGTGAAATAAATTGTTTGAAATTGTTTAAGTGATAATTTAAGTCTGTTAACGCCTCATGCTCGACTCCGGCGACGGTCTCGGGTAAGGGGGTGTTACAATTTAAGAGTTTACTAGCAGACAACTTAAGGAAGGTAGCTTCTACAAGTTTAACGATTAGTTCATCCATTAACGATGAAGAACACTTTTAGGTTTTCTTCGATGATAATGAAGGTGAGTAGAAAAGATGAAATAGAAATCTTCTCTCCACTACCAGCTTGTCTTATTTATAGCTAACTCTAGTCTAAATCTCACTCAAAGTAAATCTCTAATCAGTAATCATGTACACACTCCTGGTTATTGACACGTTACCTGTAACAACTCATTTTTCAGTGATGTCAGAAATAGTGGTTTCGAGGCCACAAATCCAACGAGTAAGTTTGTAAATTTTATTATTTAACATTTATGATTCAAATATGGTATTAAAATAAATTTTGAATTGTCAATTTATGCTATTTGAATGAATAATTAGGTTCAAGTGGTATGACTCTAAAGTCAAGTGGTTTTAGAAAATGAGGTATCAGAACCTCGTTTCTATAAACCAAGTCGTAAATATTTTATTAAATATTTAGGGAGTGCTATTAAGGTTGTATTAAATTTTTTTAAGAGATTTTAATGCTTAAATAGTTAATTAATTGAAAAAGACTAAATTGTAAAAGATGTAAAAGTTAAATTCTATTAATTAAAGGTATCAAATAGATAAGGAAAGGTAATTAAATGGACTAAAATGGCAAATATATCATACTATAAATTAGAGGGCAGGTGGTGACTAATTTTTGTTAGTTTATATGATATATTTTAATGTTAATAAAGTAAATAATAGGTAATAAATAAGAAAAAAGAAAAGCAAAAACATCTTTTTCTTATGTTCTTCTTCTTCGATGGGAGAAACTCCATTTTTGGAGAAAAGGAGATTCGGCCAAACATTCTTCAATACATGTGGGAGATTTTGAGGTTTGTTTTTAATAATTTTTATGTTTTAAAAATCGTTGCAACTAGGTTTAGCTAACTCGGGGATCAATTTGTTAAATTGTTAAATGTTTAGAATTTTATCATGGATGAAATTGTGATGTTCTTGAAATTTTATGATAGATTATAAAGCTTGGTTGTTAAATATAAGTATTTTGTTAAGTAATTTTTGATGTTTTTCAAGTTTAAGGACTAATTTATGAAAAAGGGAAAATTAAAGGAAAATATTACAAATTGATGATAAATATTGGCTGTTATAAAACTAGATAAATCATTTAGCATGAATTCCAATTAAAAATGGTTAAATTGCATGTTTTGGGCTTAGGGACTAAATTGTATAAAAGTAAAATGTTAGGGGTAATTTTGTAAAAATGTCAAAAGGGCTTAATTGCATAAATGAATTGATTTTTCTGTTAGAATTAGTGAGTTAAATGGAATTATTATTTTAAGTCAAGAACGAGAGAAAAATCGAGGAAAAGAAAAAATTACCAAATAGGTCATGTACTTAGTTGTTGCTGCAATTTAGTCTGGTAAGTTCGTATGAACTATGACCATTTTGATGTTAGTTAAATTAACTATTTAATATGTTGTTGTAATATAAATGAATTTGATTATAAATGTATCTGTGATATGATGATTTGACAGATAATAAGTCCTGATTAAACCTTAAGAATTCTTAGGATACAAATGACATGTCATTAGGGATTTCATGTTTTGGGTGCTGGTCTTGAATGCCCTACCAATGGCTGAGGTCCTACATTTGTTATGGTTTCTCCATAGCTCGTGTGAGCAACATCGTGTAGCTTACGTTCTGACCCACAGCTTGTGTGAGCAGGCCCATTTCACAGCTCGTGTGAGCATTGATGTAAAGGAAATGTTATGGTTATATGCAAAGGCACACTTTGTGTGAGATTTCCTGAGTATCTGATGTAATTCTAGATGGTTCAACGGGTAAGAAAAGGAATGGAATGGTAAGTGACTTAATCAAAAGGTTCATGACTATATGAAAGGGTTGATGTTTATGTAATGTATCTTACGAAACTCTACTTATGATGTAAATGAGTTTATATGTGTTGGTGATAAACCTATTACTATGTGAGTTCGATTATGCTTGAATAAGCTTATACTAAACTTGTAACACCCCTTATCCGAGTTCGACACCGGAACAGGATATGAGGTGTTACTGAAATTAAACACATACAAACTTACATTTACTAGTCATGAAATTTCGCTCCAATTTAAAACTTTTAACAATACCCTAAAGTCCCTGCTATGGGCCTACTAGGCCCCGAACACACTTTGGAGTTGATTTGGGACAAATCTGTGCACTCTAGAAAACTTTATAAAATTTCAAGTAAACAGGGACACACGCTCATGTGGAAGGGTAACACGCCCGTGTGTCTTCTTAACATGGCCATGTTGAAGGCCTGTGTGGCTCACACGGCTTGAACTTTTCGGGACACGCCCATGTCCCTATCCCATGCGAATTTATTTTTCGATTTGAATCTACAGGGGTTTTCACACGACTTGGCACACGTCCGTGTCCATGACCCGTGTCTCTCACACGGCCATGACACGTTCGTGTCTCAGCCTGTGTGCAAAAACCTTGACATTCTGTTTCTGACGTCAGCAACCCATTAAGGGTACACGTGTAACACCCCTAACCCGTATCCGTCGCCGGAATGAGTTACGAGGTATTACAAGAAAATACATAGCTTAGGCAATCACAGACATACTCAAACATGTAATTCAAATTCAAATCTATTATAAACTTAAATAATCAATCTAATCTTTTTACGAAACAATTTATAAAATATTAATCAACTTGTTTTTAATATTAAATAATAAACAAATAATGTCAACTATATCATTTTGTCACAAATCATATGCACCTATCAAAGTCTTTAAAAAAAAACTTAAATCAATTATTATAAGCATGAAATATCAAAGAGCACATAAACCAAATTTGCATACAAACCATTAAAACCTTATAATACTAAAATCACTTTTCATTTGGTCACATTTATAAACATTAGCCGATTACCATATGCCTTCCTAAATAAAGGCATTTCATTACTAAACCAAGAACAAATACAATACAAATTATTCAATCAAGGATGTCATGCATGAAAATTTTAAAGCATACATATTCGAATTACATACCATGTTTACCCTAATTCATTTAACAAGTAAATTTTAATTATAAGAAATGTTAAATTTTCCATTTCAAACATAAATAATCTACTATTCTTATGATCATTTTATAAGGCTTTAACCAAATATGAACAATGCCTAATACATGGGTTTCATTCAATGACCATTTCTTTACTAAACCAATTTCTATTATTCAATTATCAAATATCACATGACAAATAATAATCAAATTATCATACGAATTGCCGAATACCAACATTCTTAATATATACTAATAACATTGCACATAACTTGACCAAATCAACTTTTAAATGTATAATTCATTGTCACAAGTTAACCAAATATTTATCAAAATCTATACCATTTCAATAAGCAAATCGAACCATCAATCAATATGCAAGTTTTTAACCATACTAAGTGATACACATTTCCAAACATATCGAATTATGTACTTTTATAAGTCCAATTCACACCTCAAATATAATATATATATATATATATATATATGAACATCATTCAAGACAAACAATATTTATACCACATCTCATGATCAATTTCACAAACCATTCACCTTTCACCAACCACTACAAGCAATAATCATATCTAGCTATACACATATATATTTCATAACCGAATATGCCAAACACATCCAAAACAACCAAACATACTTATGACCGATTTTTTCATGCCTCATGCAAAATCATTAACTAATTTCAATATACAACATATAACACATTTTATGTTCATTCATGTCACATAGCATATTAATCAAAATAGATTCAAACCATCATTATACCAAAACCATATTCAAGCATTTAGATAAGCCATTTTTGCATGGCTTTTATACAAAACCAAGGTTCATCATATCAAAACACAATTCAGCCTATACATGCCATAATTCAAGTTCGATTATTTAAATACCATAGCTATTGATAGTGTGGTGAACTTTGCTGACGATCCCTGAGCTCGTAACTTGAATCAAAATCTATAAAACAAAGTAAACAAAAACACACAGAGTAAGCTAACTTGCTTAGTAAGCCTTAAGCAAATTAAACAATTAATGCATAATAACATCTCAATTACTAAATCATTTCAATTAAATAAATCAACTTATGCATTTGTAATCACATTTAATTTCAAGCTTTTAATTCCATACATATATAACATATACTTTTATAGAACAATTTCTCCTTGGTCGAATATACATGTATACATCATCAATATATTCTCAAAATTTCAAAACCATATTGTCTTATATACTCGAATATACATACATATTTATAGACATATATTCATCACTAAAAATTTAACATTACATCCATATACAACTATAAGGCCAAATATATTTCTCATATTAACACATATACTACAACAACTTCATGTATCCTTTTTAATCGCATATCAAGAAATCAATTCACCCTATTTTCAAATAGGTAACCAACTATCACGTACCTGATTGTTTTAGCTCATTTAACGTATTCAATTACCACATTAGCATAAATTCTTTTAGGCATAAACTTATAATAATTCACCGGCATAAAGCTTGCTAGGCCTAACCCTGTATCTCACACCGGCACAAGGCCTGCTAAACTCAAGGTTTGATTTTATACACCGGTAATAAGCCTGCTAGGCATAAAGCCCGATTTAATTCACCAGCACAAGGCTTGCTAGGCTCAAAGCCCGAATATCTCTATTATAAAGTTGTCTCATAAACAATTCATATATCGAAAATTCCAGATATTCCATATAATTCATACGGACTTTCAAATGTTATAACTCAGTCGAATTAAACTCAAATACATTATTTCCATGCTTAATCATATTCGACTATCTCTACTATAAATCTGAATTCCAAATCAGCATATTAAACTAATTTGCATTCAAAATTAACGATGTTTAATTGCTTAAAGACTTACCTTGGATATCGACGAACAATATTAATTGATTATTCGACTATTTTGGTCTTTCCCCGATCCAAATCCGATTTTCCCTTTTCTTGATCTAAATTGATATAAATTAAACTTATTTAATCAAATTTTCAATCAAATTCATTCAAAAACACATAAATGGACAAATTACACTTTTGCCCCAAACATTTTACACTTTTAGCAATTTAATCCCAAATTCACAAAACACAAAACGAGCATAATTTGCCTATGCCATGCCTAGGCCGAATACTCCCCATACACATACAAGTCCTCACATTTTGTTTATTTCACAATTTAGTCCCTTAATTAAACACTTTGCAATTTAACCCTATTTACTCAATTTCATCAAAATTTCAATACAAAAACTTGTTAATCCATCACATAACTTTTATTTAACATCATCAAACATAAAATTCACCAAGCTATCAAAAATGGTAAAACTGAAAATATACATCAAAATCAGAAATTCAAGCATGGGTCGGATAGTACTCAAAGCAACGATCTCAAAAACATAAAAATTATCAAAATCCAGAGCAAAACATACCTTAATCTAGCCAAAACTCTTGCTGAAACCTATCTTGGTGTTTTTATCTTATTTCTTTGATATATCCAGCCAAACTAAGATGATAATGACATTATTTTATGTTTTATTTTAACATATAATAACATTTAATCTAATTACCTAATTAGCCTTTGTTATAATTTTATAATATCATTTATTCCATGTCCACTGCTGTCCATTGAGCTTAATAGTGGCCCAATTACAACATAAAAGCTTCATATTATAAAGACATTAACAATCCAGTCCTCACACATTAAACTATCAAGTTTTTATTTTACGCGATTAAGCCATTTTTTAAAATCGGGCATCCAAACGATAAAATTTTAAAACGAAAATTTAACACACACAAATTCAAACATTATAAACACCAAAATAATTTTAAAAATATTTTTCTAACTCGTATTCGTGGTCCCAAAACCACCGTTACGATTAGGGTCTAAATCGAGCTGTCACAAGACTGCCATGGTACACGTCCGTGTACTAGGCCATGTCTTCCACACAGTTGGGACACACGGCCGTGTCTCTACCCGTGTGGTTACTATTAGGCATTTTGTTTTGCCAACTTTAGGTGCAGGGGACACGCGGCCTTACCATACGCCCATGGGGCAAGCTGTGTGTCACACATGGTCTAGACACACGTCCGTGTGTCTGCCGGTGTAGACAAAAACAAGGCTATTTACCAAGCCTTTTTGCCACCCTTATTTGCACCAACCTACACAACATCAACCAAAACCAATCCAAGCATAACACATATAACCAAAACAACCACAACCATGAGAAATTTGCATCAAATGCATTTAATAATAATCAATATTAGCCAACATTAATGGCCTACAAAAAATGAATATCACATCCATCATATGAGCTAACACTTGTAGCTAAACTATCAAGACAAAAACAAAAGATTCAAGTCCCTATACATGCTACAATCAAAATATTAAACTAGCTATGCCAAAGCTTCAGGTGATAGTGTGATCAATGCCTCCGACGTCCCTTAATCGCCGATACTAGCTTGGTGGCACTATAAGAAAATGAAAATGAAAGGGAGTAAGCATAAAGCTTAGTAAGTTGCATGTAAATAAATAACAATATCAACCACGCATATTTAAAACACAGCATATAATAAATCAACACAACATCCTTGAATGCACAAATATAGATATCACCACATACCTATACATCTAAATATAAGCCAAGGATTTCAAAATTATTTTCATAAATAGAACTTACTCATGTTATTCTTACCATTAAGATATCATAACTAAACTTATATCTCATGAGTTTCGAATAAGAACATGTACTACTCACAATATGATTATATCATTCCATATCATTGTCATAAGCTTTAAAATAACCCGTGAAACCATTTGGAATACTAAAGGATATCTGACAAGCTTTAGACAAGAGGGTGAATTGTCGATGCCATGTTCCAAACATGGCCTTACACTGGCTCACATGTTGATGCCGATGCCATGTCCCAGACATGGTCTTACACTAGCTCTCGTCTCAATGCCGATGCCATGTTCCAGACATGGTCTTACACTGGCTCTCATAATGTGGCTGATGCCATGTCCCAGACATGGTCTTACACTAGCGCACATATCAATGCCGATGCCATGTCCCAGACATGGTCTTACACTGGCTCTCATTGCATTACCGATGACATGTTCCAAACATGGTCTTACACTAGCACACATATCACCCAAATGTCATGGCATGGATATCCAATCTATTTCTAGGTTCAACCGAGAATTTACCACATTAATTTCATCATGCATTATTCATAATCATATTCAACCATATTATACAAAATTGATCATTCAATAGATAATAGCGATAAAGTTGCCTTACTTACGTACAACTTACATCGGTATACAAAAAGTAGACGACTAGTTGGATTTAATCTACTTGCTTGGCCTTCCCCCGGTCTAGGCCCAAATTTTGTATTTCTTGATCTAAAATGATAAAAATTCACTAATTTAATCATCATATTAATCAATGCATTTCATAATTCACATTTTGGAAAAATGACCATTTTGCCCCTAGACTTTTATAAAAAATATGATTTTACCTCTAGGCTCGTAAATCGATTTTTATCAAATTTTATCATTAACTAAGCTTAGCCAAAACTACTTTAAGCCTATAGCATCTCACAATTTCAATTATTTCACAAATTTACCACATAATTTATAACTTATGCCAAATGGTCCCTAGTTAGGGTTTTCATGAAAAGTACTTCACAAAAGTTGTTTATTTAACAACCAAGATTCATTTTATTCCATAAAAATACAGCAAACAACATTAATACTCTCATGGAAAAAACCCTAGACTTTCAACCGTTTTCCAAAATAGTCCCTTATTAGCTAGATTATGCTATAAGGGTCTCAAAAGTACAAAAATTATCAAGAAAGGCAATCAAAATCACTTACTTGCAAGAGTCTGAAGTTGCTAAAAATTTCAAGCTTCCATGGCCCTTTTTCTTGAATAAAATCGGTGGAGAAGAGAAGAAATAAAAAAAAATGATAGCTTTTCCTTATTTTATTTTATTCTAGTCAAATTGGTCGCCAAATTTCACCTAATTTCTACTTTTTAATTTTCTTTGTCCCTATGGCCGGCCATGCCATTAATAAAGGTCTATTTCCTCTTTAAAGACCCTTAATTTTGGTTCTCTAGCTATTTGACACCTTTAGCTAATGAGATAAAACTTTTGTCCCTTATGCGATTTAGTCCTTTTTTACAATTAAGTATGCAATCGCTAAAATTATTTCACCAAAATTTTCATGCACTCATATAAATATGTTATAACACATAAAATAATATTAATAAAACTTTCTCTGACCTTGGATTAGTGGTTTCAAAACCACTGCTCTGACAAGGCCCAAAATCGGGCTGTTACAAAACTCATGGCATTGGTAATGGTTTATGTTTAATCATTGAGTTATAAGAGTGGAAATAGTAAGTATACAAATGGAATTAATCATGATCATATGATAACGGTGATGAATTATGTTAGGTTTATACATGATTGATTTCATATTTATCATGAAAAGATATAGTAACTTGTGAGTTTGATGGTGTTATATAAGCTTTTACTAAGCTTATGACAATGGTAACGGTTTGTACTTCTTCTATAAATTTCATTATTGAAATGGTATGTTATGTTTTAAGTTTATATGAGCTTACTAAGCATTCATTTCTTATGTATTTATTTTCTTTTGTTTTATAGATTATTGAAAGATCGATTGATTAGAAGCTTGTTGGAGATCTATCACACTATCTAGTAGACATTTCGGTAGTTTTGGGTAATTTAGCTAAGGTTTATAATGGCATGTATAGGGTTCTTTGTAATGGTATTATGGTATATGGAAATGGCAATGTTAACATGTATAAGTCTTTTGTATTTATGGTTTACGGATATATAAAATGGTTGATTTAGTATGCCTAGGTCTTTGAAGATGATGTAAGATGATGAACTCATAAAGCTTGTTAGGTAAATTCTTGTTGACTTCTTTAGGGTAATTGAAATGTATGGTGTTATGGTATGCTTGTAATAGCTTGAAAGTGATAAATATGGTATGATTTGGTAGGTGTTTGAATTAGGTATTCATGTTGTGGTTAAGCACATAATGGAATTAGTCTTTATGCATGGAATTAGGTAATGTAAACATATTTTGGTTTATAATGGTACTTTTGATGAATATGTAAATGGTAAGTTGATATGTTTGTGTTTTGTTGTTCATGTATGATTGATGGACTTATAATGTTTGTTTAGGTAAGTCCTTTTGGTCACTTTTTGATAATGGATGTGTATGGCATATTGGTACAATTTGTTAGCTTGAAAATGGTCAATTATGATGTGTTTTAGGTACATAATAGAATAAGGCTCTTATGGTATGTCTTGAATGGTTTGGAAATGGTTAAATGTGGTATGTTTTAGTACCTAAGTGGACTATATTTATATGCATGAAATGAGTTATATGAACTTGTTTAGGTATGTGATGTTTGGATACTAATTGTGGTGCCTTGAATGACATATTGGTTAGTTGAGTTAGGTTCTTAGAAATGGCAAATATATGTGTGTTTATATGATGTTTTGGTGCTTTGAAAGTGTGCATAATTGGTCTAAATGTTTATGCATGAAATGGTTTGATTTTAGGAAAATTTTGGATTCACACGGCCTGGCGACATGGCAATGTGCCATCTGATGATTTCCTTAGGATGTAAGTAAGAGAATTACACTGCCTGGCACACGGCCGTGTGACATGGCCATGTGACCTTACTCAGGGAGTTACATGGGTGAGGACACGAGCTGGGACACACCCGTATGTCCCTACTTCGAAAGTTACACGACCTAGAGCTATGTCACACGGTCGTGTGACCCTTATTTTCAATTTTTTTTACTTTTTCCCAAATTTTTTGATTTATTTCAAATTAGTCCAGAATTACTTCTAAGCTATTTTTAGGGCATCGAGGGCTCACTTTAGGGGCAGAATGCATGTGCTTGAATGGATTATGACATGTTTAATTTATTTAAAAATTATGATGTTAAATGTTTTCGATCGTACGGTATTGCTTCGTAACCCTAATCTGGTAATGGAGATAGGTTAGGGGTGTTACATTACCTCCACTAGGATGCCACTATTTCTAATACACAATTACATTTACAACAACACAAAACATGGGTGGCAGACTTATTAGCGGGAGAGTCCGCCAAGTAAGGATCTCACCAAGACAAGGAACTCGCCAACCGTGAAATAAGAATCTAGAAACTTGGAAAAGCTCAATGAAATACATCGTTAGGAAATTCACCAATGCTAACCAGTCCAAGTCTCGCGAATTAGGAAATTTTACCAGTATAATCCTCCAAAACATACCAGTTCGCCAAACAAGTGTGTGACACCTATTGTCCCTAAATCCCTCATAAATGTCCCCTTATAATACATATTCTTTATTCCCCATTCTCTCTTCGTGATCTGCATAAAACTTGAATTGTTCAAGTATGACCACTACCTCGGGTAATACATATATTGAAACACCCCTACCTCTAGTTACATATGTTGTTGTCAACATAGGATAAGATACCTTATGATTAACCAACAAGATGCCCTTGCCAGTTGCCCAGGTACCACGTCATAGGCGTTAAATAACACACATACGAAGGTGTGGGGAGAAAGATGAAACCCAACCTCAAATGCATACAACAGAATATAGAACTCGACCTCCCTCTACCATACCGAGGCCCACAGACTTTGCTAAGAGGATGCGACCCCTCCGAGACATTAAAGTCATATTTGAGATGTTTGTGGAGAATTCCTTAACACCTCATGATGCTTCTCATTTCCATATCGGTAGTGGTCCATTTGTAGGAAACACTGATGACAAGCTTACTATTCTCCCCCACTATCTCTTATTCTCCTACTGCTTTTTGGAAACTTCAGTGATGGATTTGTGGCATTTTTTAGCCATTGAATTCGAAATAATGTACAAAAAAGAAGCAAATATTGGAAGAAAGCATTCTTCCTGAAATATCAAGCTAAGAACCCTGAAACTAAACAGAAACAAATGAAAACACTACAAAACCTAAAAAAAAATATCACTTAAAGATCGACAATGCAGAAACAACAAGAACATTAAGGAAAATTTCAAAAACTAGAAAAAGCATATGGCTTCAAAGTTGAAGATGAAGAGAATATATAAAGTTTATTTAGAATGGTGTGTTTCATCGGTTGAGCATCCTAATGTTTTATAGATGTTGACAACAGGGCACGTGTCACCTGAAAACCATCACTAATAATTACTTTAACTCCCTATGCATATCGATTCCGTCTCACATTTAATACAAATCTTCTAGAAGCTTTAATATAACTTGTATTAGTATACGAACCTAAACATGTTCTTAGTCTAAACAGAAATGAGCAAACCGATTAAAAGACTAATATGTCATCTGTCAAGTCCAATTGGGGAGATGCCTTATCTCGAGCATTGGAGCGGATGAATACCAAAAGATAGAGACATAGATGTGATTAATTGGACTGACGGTACATCAGACTGAACCCAAGTAAAATAGATCCTGAATCTGTTTATGGATCTATTCACTTGTGACATTCCTAGTGTAGCATACCTAAATCCAGTCAAAGACCATATGATCACTCTTATGGGCTACTTTTCTGAAGCCATAGATAATGAAGCTAATTTGGACCATAACATTGAAATTGAGATGGTTTTCAAGAGCTTGTCCAAGGATTTTACTGGCTTTCGGGTCGCATATAACATTGGTAACAAAAACTTGATGCTTGCACAACTCATGAAGGAGTTACAATCCTATGAGTTGACTTTAAATGGCAGTTAGTCGGTCTGAAGAGCAGAAGCAAACATAGCTGTCACTTTTTCCTTAAAAGGGAAGGAAAAACACATTAAGAAAGGAAAGGCTAAGGTTTCTAGGCCACCAAAAGTGGAAAGGAAAAGAACTTGAAAGCCTAAATACTTATCTAAGTCTAAATAATTCTTCTGCAATAAAAAAGGGCACTTCAAGACAAATTGCAGAGAGTAGAAGGAATAGCTAGCCACCAAAGGCAAATCTGTGAAACTCTTTATGATAGAAGCTTGTTTAGTGGAGGACTTGATAGACCATTGGGTCATTAATTCAGGAGTCACTAATCATGTTTGTATTTCTCTACAGGATTTCAAAGAGACGAAAGATTTTGGAGATAAGAGCTTTTCATTGCGGACTAGGAACGAGACAAGTTTGGTAGTTGAAGTAGTGAGAGATGTACATCTTTATTTTGATAATTTTAGGAAGATTATTTTAAGAGACGTTTTTTATGTACCAAGTTTCAAAAGAAACTTAATTTTTGTTGCATTTTATATAAAGATGGCTTGACCGTGGCTTTTAACAATGAAATTGCAATATATAGAAATTGCAATCTTACCTATAATGGATGAATGCCAAATAATCTCTATTTTTATCAAACCAAATATGTACACACTGCTTGAGACTGAAATATCGAATAAAGGACTTAAAAGTTCTCACTCTAATAAGGCGTACCTTTGGAATTTGAGACTTGGTCATATTAATCAACAAAGAATCACCATACTTGTGAAAAACTATTTCTTAAGTTCACTTAAAGAATTTGATCTTCCACAATGTGAATCTTGTTTGGAAGGTAAGATGACTAAGCGATCTTTTAATATAAAAGGAACAAGGGTCAGAAATCTGACCTACCACCAAATGAAGTGGTATTTTTGGCACATTTAGACGCTTAAAGGGCTTGTTTTCTAGGCATTTTAGGATTAATTATGTTACTTTTAGCAGTAGTAGCTTCAGTACAAAATAAAGCGTTTTTACAGAAAAATTTATGTTTATTGACCTATTGGGCCAATTCGGGACTTAGGTAGTTCTAATGTGCTTAATTGAGTGCACAAGATGATTATTTTGTAGCCAAAGAGCCTTATGGATGACACTCGAGTGGAGTACGAGTTCCTGAGATGCAATATGTGAAGCTAGAAGACCAATTGCTAGATATCGATGTCATGTCACGACACATGCATGGTGTGTCGTGATACAGGGCTAAACGTGGAGAGCAAGTATCGGGAAGGCTAAAATCATCCATACAGTCGATATATTATGAGATTAGGGCTTCCAATTAACCTAGTTAGGATTTTTAAATGTCTCTATAAATAGGAAGGCTATTCCTAAGTTGAGAAGGCCAATTAGGAGCTGTAGTTAGTAGATTTAGTTTTTTATTACATTTTTATTTCATTTCCAACAACTCTTTATTCTTTTTTACTAGGTTCAGTTTGAACCTAAGTCTTTTCTATTAAAGTATTCAAATTTCATTCATTGTTCTTACTCAAACATCGAGATCAAGTTAACAATTACGAGATTACATAACTCCATGCACATCCGATTCCATCGATTGAGTGATTTCTTACTCTGCTCTTATTTAATTTATTTGTGTTCTTTTGTGTGTTTAAATTAAATCAAAGAATTATGACATATAGATCAATGAGGACACTAAATCTTTAAGAAGATTAACGAGTGGATGTAGGAGTAGTTAACAAATGTATTAGGTTTCTTGAGAGGAATTAACTTGTAATAAATTATGTGTGCTTAAACCCTAGGAGTGACAACTTTAGGAAGTAATCTAGGATAAACGAGGTCGATAGATAAGTTTACTAAGTAAACCATAGTTTATCTTGGTGGGGAAAGTGAAGTCAATAGATAAGCAAGTACCTGACGATTAATTAATTAGTAAATGCTGAAAGGTAATATTGGTTAGTTAATAGTTAATTCCACCTAAAACTTGATTCTGATGTTAATTACGACCACTGAAACTAGTTAATCTTTTGCTTGTTATTCTGATTTTGTTGTTTGATTATTTCCTGTTTATTTATTTTAGTTAATTTACTTATCATTGATTCTCTATTTAATTGTTCATCATAATATATATTTTAATGATTCCTATTTAGACTTATGATTGTAGAAATATATATTTGGTTTAATTCATCCTTTATTGGGCATGATCCTCAAAATACTTACCAGTATTTCGTTGTAACACAACTATATTATATTTTGACCCGTACACTTGCGGACACCGCCATTTTAATTTAAGATACTTTGGTGTAAGATTTATACCCTAAACAATAACACGTTTAGAGGCTGTCAAGTTTTCGGCGTCGTTCCCGGGAAGGTTTTGACATTAAATCAAAAATTTTATTTACAACAATTAATAAGATAAATAGGAAAGTTAAAATTTATAGATACGATTTCTTTTCTTTTACTTTCTAATTTTTGTCATTTATTTCTTTTTCTTTTTAGGTTTTAGTGTATGACTCGAAGCGAAAACATCCTAGTCGAGTCGTTCCCTAATCTGGAGTAACTTCTAAGGTGTAATCGCCATGAAAGAAGAAACAATCCAACCCTGGTAATTTATTTGCCTGAGAAAATCCATTGTTTGACGATCCACCCTGTAACAGCTCGTTTTTCAGTGGTGTCGAAAATAGTGGTTTTGGAATCACAAATTCGATAAGTGAGTTTGTATAATTAGTATTTAAATTATATGAGTCAATAATAGTTTTTATATTTAATTTTGATTTGAGGAATTTTAACTAACTTGATTAAAACTTAGTATAAGTGGTTTAGTTCAAAAGTCAAGTGATAATTGAAAACGAGGTATTAGGACCTTGTTTCCATAATTTAAGACTTCAAATATTTTTATTAAATATTTACAGAGTCGTATTATATGTGAATTGAAGTTTGATCTAGTAATTTTGATGATTTATTACTCAATTACGGTAAAAGGATTAAATTGTAAAAAAGGTAAAAGTTAATTGCTTTTGATTTAAAAATAGTAAAGAGACTCAAATGGTAATTAAACCATATTCAAAAAGTCCAAACGGTTGTGGCATGATTAAATCCACTAAATTTTGGGCTATTTGCTCATTTAGTCCTAATTAGTTTAGGATTAAATTGAAATTAAGCTTGTTTAGTAAAAATTTAAAATAATTGTAGGATCAATTGTGCAATTACCAATTGTACAATTAAACCCTCCTTAAATGGCCAAACGGTAGAAATGGTGTGGAATTTTCTAGTTTTGTAGTTAATTGTTGTTAGATCCTTATTAATTAGTAATTAAAGAAAAATGACTAAATCATAAAAATTGTAAAAGTTAATCGCTATTAGTTTAAAAGATTTAATGGGGGAATTAAAATGTTATTTAACCCATAATTAAATATGGTGGGCGGTGGAATTTGTTTTTGTGTAAAAATCTGTTAATTTTATATTTTAAAGAATAAATAAATTAAGTTAAAAGGAGAAAAAGAAAAGAAATACAAATTATTACTTATATTCTTTTTCCCCAAATCAAAACCACCATTTTTAATACATGAGAGGTTCAGGCAAGCTTAGGCCCGTCGATTTGGGGAATAAATTCTGCCCGTTTTTAGTAATTTTTATATTTTTGAGCTTGTATTAGCTTAATCTAGCTAACCCGAAGATTAATTTGTAATACTGTCAAATGTTTTAGATTATGACATTGATGGTTTTAGTATATTCTTGAAGTTTTATGATAGATTATTAAGCTTGGTTGTGAAATAGAACTATTTTGTAAAATAGTTTTTGTTAATTTTAATGTAAAGGACTAAAATGTGAAAGTGATAAAATTGCAAGGACTTGGTGTGAAATAACAAGTAGGGGCTGTAGAGAGATATTGAATAATTCGGCTGAAATTAATTGTAGTTAAAAAGGGTTAAATTGCAAGTTTTGAGCCTAAGGACTAAATTACATAAAAATAAAATATTAAGGGTAATTTCGTAAAAATGTGAAAAAGGACTTAATTGCATAAATGAGTTAATTTTGCTGTTGGAATTAGTGAATTGAATGAAATATTTTAGATCAAGAACGAGGGGAAAACTGAGGAAAAGAGAACATTTTCGAATAGTCTCTGTATCTTTGTCATTATTGTAATTTAGTTAGGTAAGTTCGTACGTTATTTATACTTCTAATGATTCTTATATTCTATGATAATATGATTTTTTTTAAATGTTATATTGTACAATAGTATGACCTTGAAAATGGAAAATGGAATATTGATTATACTGAATGATTTGCTCAAACAAGATTATACATTAATTATACTGAATGCTTGCTCAAACGAGCATTATCTACTGATTATAATGAATGCTTGCTCAAACGAGCATTATCTACTGATTATACTGAATGCTTGCTCAAACGAGCATTATCCACTGATTATACTGAATAAGATTTTTTGTATCGATGATTGGACACGAACACTGAAATAATGCTCTGAATATTATTCATTTGATAGAAGTTGTGATTGTTGGGAATTTCATTGTCTAAATGCAAAGTTTGGTTTATCATGTTTAAGTGGGTAAAAATTTATTGATTATTCACACAAACTTACTAACCTTTATGTAAGCTTACCTATATTTGGTTCATTTTTGTAGATTATGTTTTTGTGGACTCGGAAGATCGAATCAACCTGAGAAATTACACTATCCGGGAATCTTTGGTAGACTTTGATTTTGGTTTGGTATATATGGCATGTAATAGGACCCTTTTTGGATATGTTGTATTGGTACTTAGTTTTTGTGCAAGCTTACGTTTTAGCTTGTGTTGATATGTTTGATTAACTGCAAAAATATGCATGCTTTATCTAAGCTAAATTATGGTATGAAATGAAAAGTTCCGACTTGTAAGGTAAAACTCCGCAACCCTATTCCGATAATGAAATGAGATCTGGGTGTTACATTTAGTGTTATCAGAGCTACAGTTTAGTCAGTTCTCGGGCTGAACGTAGCATGTATGAAGTCTAGAAATTACATGCCATATAAACTGGTGATAGTGTGATATTTATTGATCCGATATAACCCCTGTTTTTCTTGTAGATTAATGAATGTTAAGAGAATCTGATCATACAGACTTTGATAAGATAAATGGTAAAAATTTTTGACTTCTTAACTAGAAGTAAATTATAGTCTACTGATTCTAAAAATGTTTGATAGTGAAGTTAAAATGTATTTTCGAGTTAAAATGTTTTTGATGAAAGGTAAGGTTTATAACTGGTGGTCAACATTAACAACGGTGGTACTGAGAGATAGGGTTAACTAGGATTTCTTCAGACTTGAATTAAAAAAAAATGTTATCAAATGTCATCTGGGTAGGAATTTTTACAGGTCAATGAATATAATTGAGAAATTGTGTTTATGAACAATGTTAAGTGGATATCTACGCCTAATAAAGGCAAACGCCCTAGTAAGAGAAATAACATTGGAATTAAATGTAGTGGGGCGAAGATACAATTGTTAGATCTGAAGCTACTGTATTTGATATTATTTCTGGTACGTTCTATCTCTTTGATAATATTTACTGTATATGCACTGGGTAATACTGGATAAACTTACTTATATATTTGTACTGTATTAGTTACAAATAAAGATATATTCCTTGAGTTAATTGAGTTGGATGTTCAAGTCATAATTCATTGGGTAGAGTGTAATAGTTAATTTGGTATACCGAAACTGTCTACAAAAAATCTATGACAGTGATTTTCCTATTGATCTGATGCTATTACCAGTTAATGAATTTGGTATTATTCTGGGAATAGATTGACTAAAGTTATATGATATCGTAGTGAATTGTAGACTAAAATGAATTGTACAGAAATGTCAGACTGATGTAATGATTATAGTTGAGTCTAGTAAATCAGATAGTACAGCCAGAGTTATTTCAATTATCTTGGTACACTCAGTTATCTTGGTACAGAAAACGATTTGAAAATATTGTAAAACATTTCTGATACTTGATACTCAAGAATTGAGATCAAAGATTGATCATGCACCGAATGCTAGTGGGTTTCCTAATCTGTTTACTAAATAATTTCTGATATTTATGCTTAATTGTAAATTTGATTAAATATCTTTTATCTTGTATAGACGACCTGTTTAATCAATTAAAAAGGCGTAATAGTGTTCACAAAGATTAATATAGATTTGGTTATCAAGTTGCTAGTTAAAGATTGTGATATTGAATTATATGAGTCAATAATAGTTTTTATATTGAATTCTAATTTGAGGAACTAAATGAATTAAAAGTTAGTATAAGTGGTTCGGTTCAAAAGTCAAGTGGTAATTGGAAATGAGGTATTAGGACATTGTTTTCATAATTTAAGGTTGTAAATATTTTTATTAAATATTTACAGAGTCGTATTATATGTGAATTGAAGTTTGGTCTGGTAATTTTGATGATTTATTGCTCAATTACGGTAAAAGGATTAAATTGTAAAAAAGGTAAAAGTTAATTACTTTTGATTTAAAAAGAGTAAAGGGACCAAAATGGTAATTAAACCATAGTCAAAAAGTCCAAGTGGTGGTGACATGATTAAATCCACTAATTTTTGGGCTACTTCTCATTTAGACCTAATTAATTTAGGATTAAATTGAAATTAAGCTTGTTTAGTAAAAATTTAAAATAATTGAAGGACCAATTGTGCAATTAAACCCTCCTTAAACGGCCAAATGGTAGAAATGGTGTGGAATTTTCTAATTTTGTAGTTAATTGTATTAGATCCTCATTAATTAGTGATTAAATAAAAAATGAATAAATTGTAAAAATTGTAAAAGTAAATTGTTATTAGGTTAAAAGGTTTAATAGGGGGATTAAAATGATATTTAACCCATAATTAAATATGGTAAGCGGTGGAATTTGTTTTTAGTGTAAAAATATTTTAATTTTATATTTTATAGAACAAATAAATTATGTTAAAAGGAGAAAAAGAAAAGAAATACAAATTATTACTTATGTTCTTCTTCCCCAAATTGAAACCACCATTTTTAAGATATGAGGGGTTCGGGCAAGCTTAGGCCCATCGATTTGGTGAGTAAATTCTGCCCGTTTTTAGTTATTTTATGTTTTTGAGTTTATATTAGTTTAATCTAGTTAACTCGGGATGAAACACCCCTTACTCGAGTCCTACACCAGGACAGGGTACGAGGCGTTACCGGACTTCAACATACGCATACATGCAAAAACCAGGCTACAAAATTTCATTCATATCAAAACTTTTCATACACATGCATAATGTCCCATATACGGGCCTACGAAGCCGTAAACATGCATTGAAAGTAGTTAGAGACTAAACCGAGAATCTTAGAAAGTTTTGGGAAAACTTAGAAAATTTTTCCATGACTCAAAGTCACACGTCCGTGTGGACTCAGGAACACGCCCGTGTCCTCTGGCCATGTAACTCTCTGACTATGACATCGGCAACAAAATTAAACCATACGGCCATGCCACACACCCGTGTGCTAAGGCCGTGTCCCCCACATGGTTGAGACACACGGCCGTGTCTCAGCCTGTGTGGCCAACACTTAGGCTACTTTCCAAGCCTTTTGTTACCATTAATCCCTCACAGCTTTACACACATCAAAGTCATACATCATGGCTTCATTTTAATGGTTTAGCCTACTTCACTAAGGTGTATTCTTAACTTTAACATGCTATCGTTCACAAGTTTCACATACTCATATAATATCAAGTCTAGACACAATAATCCATATTCATTGACCTGGTCAAGTGACCTTATTTAAACATTAAGCATTCATGATCGATCATTATCATCTTATTTCTATACCATACAATTACTTCATGGCTATAACCATTTTGATTAGTGATGAAGCATTTATCATACACACATGTCTTAACACCAATCCTGCATGACCCACAAGCATAATAACATCATCGCATCACAAGCATTAGGGCTTATCATGGATAACTAAGCTTACAAGCCACAATCATTATAAGCCACATCTCATGACTATATACAATGAATCAATATAAGTCAATACATTTGGCTAATCATAACAACATCTATCATAAAACTAAGCCCCTATATATGGCACTCACTTGAAAACACTAACATATGTATCAATGCTCCAAAGGTGATAGCTTGATAGTGTGATGCTACCTCCGACAATCTCTAACCCTGAGCTAACCTGACAACACTAAAGAAATGAAAAGGAGAGGGTAAACTTTATAGCTTAGTAAGACCGTATGAAAATAATAAGCAATTTATCAACTTGCTTCTCAAGGTAATACAACCCTATTTGCATTTTTACTTATACTCCAATCAAGCTATTTTCCCGAGTCATAGTTACTAAATTATTTATATATGGAGCTACGGAACTACAAATTAAGATCTGCTAATTTTTCCTAAACTAGACTCACATATCTTCTTACCATAAAAATTTTAGTATTTTTGGTCTAGCCAATAAGTACAGTTTATTCCTTAAATTTACCCCTTTTTTTGTTGTCTGACAGTTCTGATCCCTCTTCACTAAAAATTAATTATCTCATGATATGGGACTCAGATGATGTTCTCATCTATTTATATTAAAAATAGACTCATTAAAAATTCTAAGAATATAAATTATAACCTATAAATATTTTTTTACAATTTTCAATTATTTTCTCAAATCAGAACAAGGGATTTCAAAATCATTCTGACTCTGTCTCACAACAATTTAAATATTTCATAGTATGAAACTTATTTGGTTACACTGTTTCTTCTATGTGAAACTAGACTCATTAGCTTTAATTTCATATTTTATTAAGCCTCTAACTCAATTTCCACAATTTTTGGTGGATTTTCAAAGTTGGACTACTGCTGCTGTCCAAAACTGTTTTAGTGTAAATTAATGATACTAAGTTTATCACACCTTATTAATTCATTTTCACCATATTGGTAAAAATACATGTTTATACATCATAAGTATAGACCTATAATCATAAGTTTATCACAAAATCATTCTCATAGGCATGACTTACCTATTTACATCCTTACCATTTGTGTAACATAAACCGAAATCATTTCTCATGAGTTTGGCATACATACCTATGTTACTCAACATGCTCATATACTTACTCATATTCATTCCTTATCAATCATACAACATGAATTAGATTCACATCTCATCAATTTCATGTAAGTTTCTGTACCACTTACAACATAGCCAGAAACTGTATCATTCAATATAAACCATACATCTCCCGTTGAACCATTTGGAATACTACAGGATATTCAATAGCCCCAAACATGGGATAAGATGCCGACGCCATGTTCCAGACATGGTCTTACACTGGCTAGCACATCAAAGTCGATGCCATGTCCCAGAAAGGTCTTACACTGGCTCTCATCTATCAGTGTCGATGCCATGTCCCAGACAAGTCTTACATTGACACACAACAAGCTAATGCCATGTCCTAGATAGGTCTTACAATAGTATGTACATCTCGAGGTTGATGCATGTCCCAGACATGTCTTACACTAGCTCTCGTCTCAATGTCGATGCATGTCCCAGACATGTCTTACACTTGCTCTCATAATGTGGTCGATGCATGTCCCAGACATGTCTTACACTAGCACACATATCACCCAATGTCATGGCATGAATATCCAAATCTATTCCTAATGTTCAACCGGGAGTATTTATTACATTAATTTCTCATCATGCATACCCATATTCACAATCAAAACGATTTATGCAATATCAATTCAATCACACATCATAACAATATAGTTGCATTATTAACATACAACTTACTTGTTTCAATGAAATGTCATATTCCATCAACAAATAATTAAATACAATCATAGCAAATTAGATTCCAAGTATATTAACAATAATATAGATAACATGCTTATTTAGTCACACGGGCTTACCTCGAATGCAAATTTCGGCCAATTATTCCATTTTAGTCTATAACCTCGTACTTTTCGATTTAAGCTCAAATCTCGATTTTCTTGATCTATAATGATAAAATCCACTATTTTAATCATCATATTAACAAATACATTTCATAATTTATACTTTGGCAAAATGACCATTTTACCCTTAGACTTTATAAAAATTACGATTTTGCCCTTAGGCTCGTAAATCAATTTTTTATCGAATTTCCTCCTTTACCAAGCCTAGCCGAATTCTTTTTATAACTATAGCAACTCACAATTTCAATTATTTCACACATTTACAACTTATTTTACAACTTTACAAAATAGTCATTTTTAGGTGTTTTCATGCCAACTTCTTTCACAAAAGTTGTTTATTACACAACCATGACTCATATTCTTCCATAAAAATTCAGCAAACAACATAAATATTCACATGGAAAAACTCTAGACTTTCAACCATTTTGCAAAATAGTCCCCTTATTAGAAAGCTCATGCTAAAAGGGTTCCAAAAGTACTAAAATCATCAAAAATAGTCCCCCATGTTTGCTGCCATTTTCAGTGGGAGAAGAAGAAGAAATGAAAAAAAAATATGACAACTTTTTCTTTATTTTATTTTTAGTCAAATTAAGTCGCCAACTCACCTAACTTTGACAATTTTGTCAATTCTTATCCCTTATTGTCAGCCATCCCATTTTTAAGGGTCTATTTGCACTTTAAAGACCTTCAATTTTGGTTCTCTAGCTATTTAACACATTTGAATAGCAAAACAAAACTTTTGCCCTTTATGTGATTTAGTCATTTTTCACGATTAAGCATGAAATCGCTAAAACTATTTCACCAAAATTTTCATGCACTTATATAATCATGCTATAACACATAAAATAACATTAAAAATAATTTCTCCGGCCCCAGAATAGTGGTTCCGAAACCACTATTCTGACTAGGCCTAAAATCGGGCTGTTACACAGGAACTAATTTGTAATACTGTCAAATATTTTGGATTATGCCATTGATGATTTTAGTATATTCTGGAGTTTTATGATAAACTATTAATCTAGGTTCTTAAATAGGACAATTTTGTAAAGTAGTTTTTTTTTTAATTTTAATGTAAAGGACTAAAATGTGGAAGTGATAAAATTGCAAGGATTTGGTGTGAAATAACAACAAATAGGGACTGTAGAGAGGTATTGAATAATTTGGCTGAAATTAATTGTGGTTCAAAATGGTTAAATTGCAAGTTTTGAGTTTAAGGACTAAATTGCATAAAAGTAAAATATTGGGGGTGATTTCATAAAAATGTCAAAAAGGACTTAATTGCATAAATGAGTTAATTTTGCTATTGGAATTAGTGAATTGAATGAAATTTTTATTTCAGATCAAGAACGAGTGGAAAACTGAGGAAAAAAGAAAATTTCAAATAGTCCATATACCTTTGTCATTACTGTAATTTAGTCAGGTATGTTCGTACGTTATTTATACCTCTAATAATTCTTATATTCTATGATAATATGATTTTTTTAAATGTTATATTGTACAATAGTATGACCTTAAAAATGAAAAATGGAATACTGATTATACTGAATGCTTGCTCAAACGAGCGTTATCCACTAATTATACTGAATGCTTGCTCAAACGAGAATTATCCATTGATTATACGAAATGCTTGCTCAAACGAGCATTATCCACTGATTATACTGAATGCTTGGTTAAACAAGCATTATCCACTGATTATACTGAATGCTTGCTCAAATGAGCATTATCCACTGATTATTTTGAATAAGATTTTTTGTATTGATGATTGGACACGAACACTAAATTAATGCTCTAAATATTATTCATCTGATGGAAGTTGTGATTGTCGAGAATTTCATTATCTAAATGCGAAGTTTGATTTATCATGTTTAAGTGGGTAAAAAGTTATTAATTATTCACACAAACTTACTAAGCTTTATGTAAGCTTACCTGTATTTGGTTCATTTCTTTAGATTACATTTTTATGGACTCGAAAGATCGGGTTAACATGAGAAATCACACTATTTGAGAATCTTTGGTAGACTTTTATTTTGGTTTGGTATATATGGCATGTAATAAGACCATTTTTGGATATGTTGTATTGGTACTTAGTTTTGTGCAAGTTTACACTTTAACTTGTGTTGTTATGTTTGATTAACTGTGGAAATATGCATGCTTTATCTAAGCTGAATTATGGTATGAAATGAAAATTTCCAACTTGTAAGGTAACACTTCGCAAACCTATTATGGTAACGGAACGAGATGTGGGTGTTACACTCCTGAACAACAAGAGCAAATTCGTGGAGAGCTTGTAATAGCCCGATTTTGGTCCTAGTCAGAATAGTAGTTTCGAGACCACAAATCCGAGGTCAAAAAATTATTTTAATGTTATTTTATGTGTTATAGCATGATTATATGGATGTTTGAAAATTTTGGTGAACTAATTTAAGCGATTGCATGCTTAATTTTGAAAAACGGGCTAAATCGCATAAAGTATAAAAGTTTTGTTCTATTAGTTAAAGGTGTTAATTAGCTATGGAACGTTAAAATAAAGGTTCTTATTAAGGAAATAGACAAATATGAAGGAAATAGACAAATATTAATGTGGCGACTGGATATGGAGACAAAAATCATGGAAAGTCAATGGTTAGTTGGCATTAGGTGACAAAATTTGACTAATGAATAAAAAAATAATAAAAAGCCTATTTATCATCTTTTTTTTCCATCTTCTTCTCTCCACCGATTTTCTCTAAGAAAAATGTCCATGGGAGCTTGAAATTTTCAGCAACTTTAAGCCCTTGCAAGTAAGTGATCTTGATGGTCATTTTTGTTGATTTTTATGTTTTTGGAACCCTTATAACTTAATCTAGCTAATGAGGGGACTATTTTGCAAAATAGTTGAAAGTATAGGGTTTTTTATGAGAATATTCATGTTTTTTGCTGCATTTTTATGGAAGAAAACGAATATTGGTCGTTAAATAAACAACTTTTGTTAAATGATTTTCATGAAAACACCTAAAATGGGCCATTTTGTAAAATTTATAAAATAGGTGGTAAATGTGTAAAATAATGAAAAATATGGGCTGCTCTAAGCATGAAAAAGGTTCGGCTATGCATTGGTAGTAAAGAAATTGAACACATTTCATTTTACGAGCATAGGGCCAAAAGTGTAAATATGATAAAATATAAGGGTAAAAATGTAATTTTACCAAAAATGTGAAATTGGGCTAATTTGAGTAGCATGATGAATAAAGGCCATGGTTGAGTATGATTGAATTACGACATGTTAAGAATTGACGGTAAAGGCCATGGTTGGACCATGGCAATATGTGTAACCGTGTAAGACCATGTATGGGACATGGCATCGGCATTGTTACGTGAGCCAGTGTAAGACCTTTCTCGGACATGGCATCTACATTGTTGACATGGCATCTGCATTGTTACGTGAGCCAGTGTAAGACCATGTCTAGGGCATGGCATCGGTATTGTTACGTGAGCAAGTGTAAGACAATGTTTGGGACATGACATCGACATTGTTACGTGAGCCAGTGTAAGACCATGTCTGGGACATGGCATCAGCATTGTTATGTGGGCTAGTGTAAGACCATGTCTGGGACATGGCATCGGCATGAGGCATCATGTAAGACCATAGTTGGGCTATTGGCATCGATATGAGATTTCCATGTAAGACCATGTCTGGGACATGGCATTGGTACAATACGTCATGTACGAGTTTTCTCGAGTATCCTTAGTATCCCAAGAGGTCCAACGGGTAAATCCAAAAATTATGTCAAAGAAATGACAAGGTATGATCATGTTGAAAGGGTACAAGTATGTACGCAAAATTCATAAGTAATGAATTTGATGTATATGAGACATTTGGTAAGAATGTAAATGAGTAAGTCCTACCTATGAAAATGATCTTGTGATGACCTTGTGATTATAAGTCTAGACTTATGATGTATAAATAGGTGGTAAATTTGATTGATGATCATGTGTGAGGCTTTTAAGCCAAATTAAATTAAGACCTGATAAGTTTAAGTTTTGTTGTTGATATATAGGTTAAATTGGCAAATGAATGGCATGTAAATATTTGATAATGACTAGCTATTGGAATGGCTAGTTAAGGATACGCTTTGGTGTTATGTATGACTAAATGGATGTTAATACAAAGAAATCATGAAAGAGTAAAGTTAGCAGTAAAACAGTTCTGAACATGAGCAGTTGTATAACTTTGAAAAATCATCGAAAATTGTGAAAATTGAATTAGAGGTTGAATAAGATATGAAATTAAATATTATTGAGTCTAGTTTCACATAGAAGAAATAGTGTAAGCAAAAGAATTTCATATAATGATATGTTTGAATTTTTGTGGGATAGAGTCAGGATGAATTCAAAATCCCCTATTCTGAATTTGGAAAATCATTAAAAATAGTATAAAAATAATTACGAGTTATAATTTATATATTTTCAAGAGAATAAAACGAAAACATCATTCAAGTCCCATACGAGGAGATAATTAATTTTTAGTGAAGAAGAGTCGAAACTGTCAGATAGCAGAATAGGGACGAACTTAAAGAATTAACTGTACTTATTGGCGTAACCAAAAATTCTGGAAATTTTATGGTAAGGAGTTATGTGAGTCTAGTTTCAGGGAAAATTAGCAGAACTTAATTTGGAGTTCCGTAGCTCACGATATAAATAATTTAGTTACTATAACTCACGTAGACAGCCTGATATGAACATAAGTGAATAGTGGAACTTTGTGCAATTATGATTGCATTATCTTGAGAACATATTATGAGGATTGTTAAAAGCATGTTAATAAATTGTTTATTATTTACATACCTACTTACTAAGCTATATACTTACTCTCTCTTCCTTTCCTTTTTCCTATAGTGTCACAGATGCTAGTTCAAGTTGGAGGTTGTCGGAGATCCTATCACACTAACAAGCTATTGATGGGTATCAATGATTTTATAGTATTTTAAGTGTATGACATGTATAGGGATTTGGTTATTGTGTAATTGATATTATGAGTTGGCTTAGAATATTGGCCTATGCTAATTGAAGGTCATTGTTGTATAAGGCCATTTAGTGTGGCCAATATTTGCTATGTTATAAGTCTATGATGAAGCATTACATGGATGTGCATGCTTGTTTGGGTTGGATGAGTGAATGTGTGATAATTATGTGTGGCAAATACTAAATGTGAATGGTTGAGTAAGTTACATGTTATAATTAGTTAAGTGTGTGAGTGGTTGTGCATGATGAATGTGATTTATAAATAGTGTGTGAATGCCATGGTGTGGTTATTGGGATGCCTAAAAATGGCATGTTGTGTGTTGATAAACTTAGTATGGGTGTGCAAGTGTTTTTGGATGGAAAAAGGCTTGGTAAATAGCCTAACTATCATCTACACGGATGGCCACACGGCCCAGCACACGGGCGTGTGACATGGCCGTGTGACCCTAAATGGGTGATGACGTCATAAACAGAAAGTTACACGGGTGGGGGACACAGGCGTGTCCTGAGCCATACGGGCGTGTGTGACCACACGACCTGCCCACACGGGCGTGTGACTCTCCAAAATATGAAAATTTTCTTAGTGTTTCAAAAGTTTCAAAAGTTCTCGGTTTAGTCCCTAACCACCTCCAATGTATGTTTTAGGCCTCGTAGGCCTATATAAGGGACTTTAAGATAGAAATTGAAAAGTTTTAAATTTTAATGAAATTTTATGATCTGGAAATGTTTGTATGCATGCGTTTGAGTCTGGTAACGCCTCGTACCCTATTCCGGTGACGAACGTGAGTAAGGGGTGTTACAGACCTACTATTAGCTCAATGAACATTGCGTAAGTTCGCACTACCAAAATTGGATGTCATACAAGGCAATATTGAAAGACTGACAATCAATGCAAATATTTTTTTTGTGTACGAACCTCACATTAAGGAAGCACTATATATATATGAGCTATCAACGAATAAGGAAGGAAGCACCCACTAGAAGACTATGACAATGTCACAATCATTAGGATAACTTCTTTCCTTATATATTTATTGGTTGCAATTAAAGACAGTGTGATATCTAAAGTATCAAGGTAACATAGAAAATTTTACTTATTTTGTTTTTTATTATAACAACCCGGTTTTAGGGCTAGTCGGAACAGTGGTTTTGGGACCACAAATCTGACATAGAAAAAATTATTTTTATTATATTTTTATGGTCTATAGTTTTACGGAATGATTTCGTGAAAATTTCGTTCAAAAATTTTGACGTTTGATAAAGTGATTACTTATTTCCCTCTTTAAATTGTCTTTCAAATCAATCTTGATTCTTTTACTTATTATTATTTATGTTTTAATTTGATATAATTTAGTTTATTTTACATGAAATTATTAGTTAGTTAAAGTAATTGATACACCTGATTATTCTGGTCAAAATATTAAGTCGATTTTTTTCTTAAAAATATCCATTCTAACTTTATGCATAAATATGTATTTTTTTTTTGTTGCGTGTGTTAGAAAGGTCTTCGTAAGAGAAATTCACCTAACCATTTTAACACTCAATTTAGTCAAAATGACTAAATTGTAATAAGTGCAAAAGTTGAGTTCTACATGTTAAAGGTTTTCAATTGCTATGGGATATTAAATTAGAGGTCCTTAAATGATAATTAGACCATTTGTTAAGTTAGTGGACAAAAACAGACATAAGGTAAGAGAATTTTAGTGATTTGGGAAAATGACATTTTGGTCATTTGATTAATAAAAGAATAAAAAGGGAAAATAAAGCCAAAATTTGCTCATCTTTCTTCAACCTTGGCCGAAACTTGGAAGAACACCATAGCTAGGGTTTTGTCAACTTTTAAGCTTGATAGTAAGTACATCTTAGCCCTATTTTTAATGCTCTTTATGTTTTTGAAGTCGTATTCACCCGATCTTTCTATTTTCTACCATTGTTTTGAAGTGGGGTTCATGTTTAAAATTTTACCCATGTATACATGCATGTGTTTTGATGTTTTATGGTAGAAAATGAAAGTTTGATGTGTAATAAACAACTTTTAGTAAGTGATTTTTGATGGAAATACATAAAAGGACCTATTTGTAAAAAGTTATAAAATGTGTAGTAAAGATGTGATTTGATGAAAAATGTGAGCTGATATGAGTATATATATGGTTCGGCTAGGCTTGGGTAACAAAAGAATTGAATACATTTCAATTTACGAGCCTAAGGACTAATTTGGAAAAATGTGAAAAGTTAGGGGAAAAGTGGTAATTTTTCCATAGAGTGATTTTCGGACCGAATTGAACAATGTGATAATTAAATAAGTTAAATTTGCTATTATAGATAAAGAAAGACGAGGTTCGGACCTTGACCGGGGGAAAAACAATGTTATTGACGATTAGATCCATTTCCGCTATTTTTGTACCGAGGTAAGTTCATATGTAAATAATGCATTGTTATTTATGTTTTAATTGCTTTAATATTGTATGAATTGTGAATTGCTCTTGAACATAGTCGACAAAGTTTGACAAGTGAGAAATCCCGGTTGAACCTTAGGAATAGTTAGGATACGAATGTCATGACATTAGGGTTACTAAGATTACCTGTAAGACCATATTTGGGATATGGCATCGATATGAGACCTCGTGTAAGACCATAGCTGGGTTATTGGAATCAATATGAGATTCCATGTAAGATCATATCTGGGATATGGCATTGGTATGGTATTGTATGTGCAAGACTCTTGAGTTTCCTTTAGTATTCCAAGTGGTTCAATGGGAAATTCAACGAGAATGTCAACCCTATGAAAGATTATGTTATGTTGTGAGTTGGTACGGGTACGTACGTAAAACTTATTGAATAATGAGCTCGATATGTGATGAAACCCTGGTAAGGTTGTGAATGAACAAGTTTGATTATGAAAGTTATAATGACATTTATGTTAAATTTACTTCATATATATTGTATGTTAAGGTGTGACTATGATTCCTATTATTTGCATAGGAACTTACTAAGCTTTATATCTTCCTCCCTTTTTCTTTTCCCTTGTCTTATAGTGTCACCAAGCCAACTCAGGGATCGGAGATTGTCGGAGATCTATTCACACTATCAACTTAACATTTTCGGTACCAATGATTTTTAATGTTTTGAGTTATGGCATGTATAGGGACTTGGTTTTTTTTATTATGTGTCATAATTGATTTGGCCAAATGTGTTGGCTTATGTTGGTTGATAATTCATCTTGAAAATGGCCATTGAAATTGGCTAATCTTGGTTTAAGTATATATGCATATGATGATGTTTTTCATGGATGTGGAATGTGTATGTGATAGCTAATAGCATATAAATGATGGGTGGATGTTTTAGTTGTGGTCGATTTGTTGTATGTATATGCTTGTATTGGTGTTATATGTGGATGTGTAGGTTTGTGCTTGGAAGGGTGACAAAATGGCTTAGTAAATAGCCTTATTTTTGTCCACACGAGTAGATACACGGGCGTGTGTCTAGGTCGTGTGTGACACACGGCTTGCCCCATGGGCTTGTGTTCCGGCCGTGTGTCCCCTGCACCTTAATTGTTGCAAAATAGAATGCTCAGTATTGAGCACATGGGCAGAGACATGGGCGTGTGTCTCAACCGTGTGGATGACATGGCCTCAAGCACGGGCGTGTGCCCTGGTCGTGTGAAGTCTGCACCTATTTTATGAAAAATTATGAAAATTAAATCGACCACACAGGCATGTGACTTGGCCATGTGACTTCAATTTGTTCTTGGGTGACAAATAAAGAGTTACACGAGTTAGGGACATGGGCGTGTGCAACCACACGGCCTGCCCATACGGGCGTGTGGCTCTTAAAAATATGAAAAAAATTTAAGTGTTGTGAAATTTTCTAAAGCTCTCGGTTTAGTCCCGAACCACCTCCAATGCATGTTATAGGCCTCTTAGGTTCGTTTTAGGGACAATATGAATGTATGTGAAAAGTTTTAAATTTGAACGAAAATTTGTCTTGGTTTTGTATGTTTGCTTATGTTTAAGTCCGGTAATGCCTCGTACCCTATTTCAGCGTCGAATATGGGTAAGGGGTGTTACATTTTTGCTTTTTCTTTTATTTTTCTTGTCAAAGTGTGCTTGAGCTTGTAGAAATATAAATGTTTGGTTAGAAGCATGTATATAGGTTGATTGTATTTACTATAAATTTTGCATGATAGTGAATGAATTTAAATTTTCAATTAGTAGACTACTAAGTTCTATATATTACACTGTAAATAAGCATTAAGTAATTGAATATACCAAATCACATAGAAAATATAGGGAAACGAGCATGCTAGTATGTATTATAAATGGTTAAATTTATGATACTTTATTGATTAAATTTGAGAATATTGTGACACCTAAGGATGACCGAAGATGTTGTTTGGTATAACCCAAAAAGCTAAACGTTATTCATTGTCATAACGTTGCCCACAAAAGAGTACGGGGGCCTAGTAAGCAAAGTTAGACATAGAGGGCCTAAATTAACGTAGAGTCGCCACTAACCAATTAGGGCTAGGTTGGTTAGCCAACTATCTTCTAAAAGTTTAGAATTAATACTACGGAAAAATCCTAGAAGTCTAGACTCGATCTTATCACCAAATATCGGGTTCGAGAGTACAGCTATGTGTGGGGAAGGTTATAGCACCCCCACAATGCCTATCCGGGGATAGTCCTACGAGGTTTTAAGAGCTAGGTTTTTTTATTTATTTAAGCATATTAATGTTGTAATCTAGCCTAAAATTTTATGGAAATCTTAAATAAAAACTCTAAAGAAAATGCCTCTAGTTTACTTGTAACTCGATTAAGATGTGTTCACCAAACTTATCTAATTTGAAACTTAAATTAGAGATTTTTACTTTTAACGAGAACCCTTCAATTCCTAAAATCAATTCTATTTTAGAATTCTAAGGAAAGTTACATGAATAAATTTAAACCTCAAAGTAAAGAAGTATTCAAGGAAATTTCGAGAAATACATAAAGTCCTAAAGTAGTGGTTTTAGAACCAACTCCTGATAATAGACAAGCAAACAATCAATATGATAGGGCACTTCGTTGTTGTGGAAAGGTCTCTCGTATGCCTGAGTTCTTCCAATCTGGTGAAAGTGTTTTAAACACTTAGTGTGTCGAACAAGATGATGATGATCCACTCACATTTCATGAAGAGATGCAGAGTGTTGATTCTAAGCTCTGGGAAATAACTATGAAAGATGGAATGGATTTTATTAATTCCAACTAAATGTAGGGACTTGTAGATTTACCGAAAGGGACAAAACCCATAGGGTGTAAGTGGATCTACAAGAAGAAAAGAAATGTATATGGGAAAGTGGAAACTTAAAAGGCTAGACTTGTAGCAAAATGTTATACTTAGAAAGAAGGTATTGATTACGAAGAAACCTTCTCTCCGATCGCTATGCACTTAACATTTTGAAATTTAGAATAAAATAAAGGATAAATAACCTAATACATCAGATTTGTTACAAATCTTTACAAGATAGAAAATTATTTTAAGATAGGCTAGAAGGGTGTATTCAAGAATACGCCACAAATCCACTGTATGCATAACAGCCCACTCCGCTACCAACTTGGTGTACTCCTGAAATTGTCCCTCTAGGCGAAATCCTCTTCTCAACAAACCTAAAAAGAAATAACAAACCTTGTAAGTATAAGAGTATTTAATGAGCTCATGAACCATACCTTGATAGATGCTTTGTAATCTTGTAAGAATTTCTATAAGTCAACTTCTACTCTGCATTATTTACTACGACTAATACCATACGATCTTATCACTCTCGTATATGCCAATTATCATATCCATATTATACTAATCTTTCACATTTAATTAACTGGAGAATCCTTCTAATCGTTTCATAATTCTCTTATCTCATAATACTTTCTTAATAGAGTATACCTTTAAAAACCACTTCTAACAATCCATAACTTAACCAATGCTCTTTTCTCTATCAATTGCTTACTGACGTTGTCTTGGGCAGATACATACATATAGAGGATATTTATATAGACTTTCATATTATTGGTTTACACTCAGACATATCCTGATCCAGTTATGTTCACACATCTTTACTGATAATTCACTACGTATAACATCTAGATGAACTTCATATCATGCTATAACAGAATATCATATTTTAAAATATCATTGACTCAAATTCAAAATAAATTTAGAAGAAGATGTGATACCCCTTACTTTACATATATACAAATTATCATAACAAATACCCTTCTTGACATACAGATACACATCTCTTTTTCATGGAGAACCCTAATGACTTTATTCAACTCTTATTTTAGAGCATATCAATACATTATCTTGGTTTGCAAAACTACTAGAACTTACTTATATCTTACCATAGAAATAGACATTCCTGACAGTTCACGCCACATAGACTTAGCATAATACAACATACAAAAAATCAGATAGAGCATGCCACTAAGGTGATCCATTCAGAATTTGCCACAAGGCATCCCTTTTAGAGCCACAAAGGCTATTCTTTTCAAAGTTCACCACCAAGGCTATTCTTAGTTGTCATGTTTACGATATGAATTTGCCTAAACTCACATTACATGAGGTTTGCCCATCATCGTCTTGGGATATGCAGAGAACCTCATTAGGTAATCAACATTCCTTGGTTCTTATTTAGAGGATTCCATGGCCATGGACTTTCCTTCAAAGTTCATATTAGAGTTTGTGTTTTCAGTCCCAACGGGATCCATTAGATACCATCGTAACAAATAGACACTAACTCTTCATGCATTGACACAATCAAAATTCAACATCTTTACTTCACTAACATACAGCCAAATAGAACGCATCTCATAGCATATATTTCAGGCAGATGCACATATTCAACCATACTTCAATGTTTCAATAGTCGTACACCAATCATCACATACTATACTCTTCCTGACTTTGAATTCATAGTTCAATAAATTTTCTATAGATGACTCACAATATGAACAACATACATGCATGAGTTAGTATAGAACTCACATAAATCTCACCTCCTGCAATTCAAAGCTCCAAATCGTGGTATCCATCACAAACCAGCAGCAACCACTATTTAGAAACATAATTTCTCCATTAAAATTTTTGTACATACAAATTAATTTTCATTTCAATCGTTGACAGTCCCATGTAGAAACCTTATACTTATAATCTCACTGTTCAATTACAACATATAGATTTACTCATTCAGTACTCAACATACAGAGCTAAAATACTTACCCTGATGCGAAGTAACTACTGATCATAGAAGAACCTTAGCCTCTAGATGATCGAGCTAGGATACATTTAGATTTAAAAAAGGTTTCAGTATATTCCACTTAAGGAAAAGAAAAAAGAAGGAATAACCCCCTTTTAGAGCACACTCTCACATATAAATATGACCCATTTTACTCAGTGGAATTTAACAAGTGTGATACATATTAGGACTTGTCTTCTTATTGGCCTATAATTTTCGAGAAAAATATAAATAAGTTCCCTTCACAAACTTATCAAGCTAAATTATATAATTGGTTTCTAACCAGATTACTTAAAGTTTAACTAGCATAGTATTCCATACAAAACCAAGCGTACTATACGTTTGGCAAATACTCATCCCATATTTCACTTTTATCCCTTAACACAGACGTCTTCCTAAAATAGCAGAATATTATGAAATAACTCAAGTGGCGTTCAGTATACGCCTACACGTATGTGCCAAAACAATCTTTTAGGCGGATAACTCTATGCCAAACAAACTATTTATTGTTATATGCCTAAAAATTTAGATCTGGCAAAACTAGAGTGTTACACAAACTGCTTAGATCCATATATAGACTTAAGAAAAAATCTCGTTCATGAAATTAATGATTTGATCAAACGATCAAAGCTTTTAGATTTGAGAAAAAAGAAAATGAACCTTGTGTTTATTAATGTATTGGGCATGGAAATGTTTTTTTCTCATTATAGATGTCGATGACATTTTACTCATTGGAAACAATGTAAAGACCTTGTCATCAGTTAAACTGTGGTTAACTCAATCATTTAGCATGAAGGACTTGGGAGAAGCTAATTTTATTCTAGGTATTCGAATCCTAAGGGATCAAAATAAAAAAAAGTGACAGCATTATCACAACCTTCACACATAAATAAGATATGTAATGGTTAATTCTAATAAGAAAACCCAACCTTCTATATCGGAATTTCATCTTTCTTTGGAGGACTTTCTTAAAACAATAGAAGAAAGACAAAACATGAGAAAGGTTCTTTGTGCTTCTATAGTAGGAAGTCTCATATATTCTATGTTATGCACACGTCCAAATATTTATTTTGCAATGGGGTAGATTAGTCGATATCAAGCGAATCCTGGTCCAATACACTGGCAAGCAGTTAAACATATACTGAAGTATTTATAAAGAACAAAGGATCATATACTTGTGTATTCCAGAGGATATCTTACTCTTATTGAATATACTGATTTTGGCTTCCAAACATGTCGAGATTCAAGGAAATTGACAACGGGTTGTGTCTTTGTCCTAGATGGTGGGTCCATAGTGTGAATAAGTGTCAAGTAGGGTTACAATACTAACTTCACTATGGAGAGCCGAATATATGGTATGGAAAAATTTATGACACTATAATAATGCGGGTATAGCTAAACCCCAAAGAAACCATATAGGGACAGAACACATTAATAAAAAGTATCGTAAATGAGACAATAGTGATTGATGAAATAGTGGATGTAGTCAAATATCACATCTAAGAACAAACCCTATGGATTTGTTTACCAAGGCTCTACTAGCTAGAGAGTTTTGGGGAAACATATGGAGAGCATGAGAATGTGGAATATGACTTGTGTACTTCACTAAAGCAAGTGGGAGACTATTGAATCTGGTGCCCTAAGTGTAGTATTTTCATCTATGTACACTTGTATTTTTTTGAACAGATTGGTTTAGTAAAATTATTCATGAATTAAATTAATACACTTTTGTATATTTTCCTCAATGGTTTTTGCATGCAAAGCAAAATGGAAGGAAATATTAGCTCATGGTTACCTAATTTTAACTAATACTAAGTAGTACTATGTGGGCAGATCGTAATATGAAAAGACAACCTATATTAGTAGATGAACCAAAACATGTCATTAGTCTAATCAAAAATGAGCAAACCAATTCAAAGACTAATACGTTGTCTATTAAGTCCAATTGAGGAGATGCTTTGTCTTGAGAATTAGAGCAAATGACTCCCAGAAGATAGAGATATAAATGTGACTGACTAGACTGATAGTACATTAGACAAGACCCAAGTAGAATAGATCCTAAATTCGTTTATAGATTTATTCACTTGTGACACTCATAGTGTGGCATACCTTAATCTTAAGTGGATCATGGACTATGTATTCATGACTCTTATAGTTTGACGTAAGTAAAAGCCTGAGTTCGAATAGATAAGGAACCAAAAGCTAGTGCATTGGGTATACGACTTTTGTAATATGTAGCATTATTCACAATAGTGGAATTCATAGCCCAATAAATGTGTAAATGACATCCTCTCATTGGCATTACATGATAGATGTAAAGTAAATGTAGTCACATGTCGTTTGTCTTTGGGATGAATGACTTAATTACTATATGATAGTAATTAACTTTTTATAAAATAATAGTAATGGTTACCATGAGATAAAATAGGATCATATTGAGAGAGCGATTTATCCAAAAGAGATAAGGATATCTTATAAGGGTAACACACTTATGACAAGGTCATTACTGATCGAGTAGCTTTCATAATGATATTCAATTAGGGAGAGCTCAATCACGATACTATAGTAAAATGATTTCGTGACTAAATGAGTTTATAACTGATGAGTGAAAAGTTGGAACTTAATTATAAATCATTTAAGCCCTATATTTCCAATTGGTCCCTCCACTAGCTTGTTGAAATCATAAATGAATTGTATGATGAATCAAATGAATAGAAATAGATAGAAATGATAAAGTTAGAAAAATAGGTTATATTCGGAAATGAAAGTGGTTTCTCACTTAGTATAAAAATGATTTAAAAATTAATTTAAGTTTTTTGAATTATTATTTAGTTAATTGAAGTTCAAAAATAGAATTAAATTAATTGGTCATTATGAATCCGTTGAAGGTAGAAATTATATATATTTTCTCATAGATTCTTTTACGGTAAAGTTACAATGATTTTAACGAAATTAGAATTAGGTTGAGAAAATTATTTAATGGAAAATTTAATTTATTTAAATTAATAAATAATGTCTATTTAAATTAAATTAATAAATTAGAATTGGGTTGGATTAAATTATAAAGTGTTGGGTTAAATTTCCAGGAAGCACTTATAATTGGACCCGATATATAAGAGGTCCAAAACCCCTTTCTCTCCTAGTTCAACTAGGGGATTGTTTTTTTATTAAATAGGCATCAAATACATTCTACTAAATTAACTAGGGTTTCACTTCTTCTCCATATAAATAGATGGTACCGATAAAGCTAATTATACAAGAAGTTATATGCAAATTTAAGATATTGTTATTCTGCCCAAAAATAGTGAGAGTTTATATCTAAGTATAAATTTTACTTTTCAAGAATAATGACTCTATCGATTTCTATAAAAGAGAGATTTACTTTCATACTGAAAGTAAAGGAAATATTTTTGGTTTTGTATTGTTATAAATATCACAAAACCGACTTGGTTTTCAAAATTTTATTCTTCAACTGTGCAAAAAATCATTTTTGAACTAGATTTTTTCCAACACTTTTGAATAGGGGGACAATTGTTATACACCCTACCCAAAAGGGACACATGGCACCATAAGGAGACACCTGAAATGCTCCCATGGATAGCCCTCTGCTTACCGCTCGACTGATAACACTTGGCATGTTCTTACCTAAGTGTCCGGACAGTCATCAGCAACCCAGATACCTCATCCACTAGGTTATTCGATTTTAGCGGGTGTGCACTGTAACAGCCCGTTTTCAGTGAAATTGGAATAAGGGTTTCGGGACCACAAATCCGAGTCAGAAAGAAAATTTATTTTAATATTATTGCATGGTTAGCATTATGATAGGAACAATGTATGAAAATTTTGATAAGAAAATTTTACCGATTTCATGTTTAATTATAGAAAGGACCAAATTGCATGAAATGCAAAAGTTGAATCCTAATAGCTAGAAAGATCAAATAGTTATGGAATTTAAAATTTGAAGTCCTTATATGGAAATTATACTATTAAATATAGTTATTAGATATTTATGATAATTCATCCATGGAAATTTAAGAAAAGAAAAGGACTAAATTGGAAAGAGGAAATAATAAAAGATGATATTTTAATTAAATAGAAAATATCATCATTTTATATCATCTTCCCCAAATTTTCTATGGAAACCCTAGCTAAGAGAGAGAAATTCATGTAAGCTTAATTGGGTAAGCAATCATGTCACGTTTTTAGTAATTTTTACATTTTCGAGATCGTAATAACCTAATCTATCTATTTTAGGGATCAATTTGCAAAGTTAACAAAATATTAAAATTTTTCCATGGATGATATACTGAAAATTTGAAATTTATGGTAGAAAATGAAAGGTTGTTGATAGATAAACAACTTTTGTAAAGTGAGTTTTGATGAAATTGTGATTTAGGGACTAAATTGTAAAGATGTAAAATTTATGGGAAATTTCTAATTTTGTGAAATACATGAGCTGTAAATGTTATATGTAAAAATCAGCTAGGCTTGGAATAAGGACTAAATTGCATGAATTTCATGTTTCGAGCCGAGGGACGAAATTAGAATTAATCAAAAGTATAGGGGCAAAATGGTTTTTTTGCCTGAAATGTGAATTGGGTTGTGAAATGTAATAAATTTATGACTAAATTCATTTATATAGATTTGGAAAGACCAAATAAGGAGTTAGATCGAGGAAAAGAAAAAGTGTCGGATTAGTAAATTTTCATACACGAGCAAGTGTTGAGGTAAGTTCGTGTAACTAAATTGTGTACATTTATATGCATGAAATAAATGTTATATATGTGAATTATGAATTTGTTATGTATATGAAAATAATTTTATATCTGATATGCCCGAAAAATATTAAGTCCCGTTTGAGCAATGAAATTCGATGGATATAAGTTTCCCGATTGGTTGTGATCTAGCATATGTCACAAACACACCACAGCTTAAAAGAGCATCCCGTTATTAGCTCTCATGAGCATCCTGTTATTAGTTGTAACATCTCGAATTAGGGTTTAGTCAAAAAAGTGGTTTTGAGACCACAAATCCGAGATAGAAATAATTATTTTATGGATGTTATGAGGTCCATGATATATATGCATACCTGTGTGAAAATATCGATGAGAAATTTTACCGATAAGGTGTCCAATTGGGTTATTAGGACTAAATTGCAATAAGTGAAAAACATGTGTTCTAGTTGATTTAAGGGCTTAATTGTGATGAGATTTGAAATTTAAATTCCTTATTTGACAATTAGACCATTACATGTCATTATGGACAAAAATGGACATAGGAAGGATAAAATATCAAAGTTTTAATGGAAGGACATTTTGGTCCATTGGTTATTAAAAGAATTAAAAGGGAAAAATAGTAAAAAATTATGTCCATCTTCATCCCCCTTGGTCGAATTTCATAAGAAGCTCTAGTTAGGGTTTCTTTCATCTTTCAAGCTCAAAGTAAGTGCATCCTAGCCCCGTTTTTAATGTTCTTTATATTTTTGAAATCCTTATAGCTCAATTTAGCTATTTCTACCCTTAATTTGAGCTAGGGTTCATGTTCAAAAATATACCCATGAATTACATTCTTGTGCTTTAATGTCTAGTGGAAGGATATGAAAGTTTGATGGGTGATAAACAACTTTTAGTAGGTGGTTTTTGGTGAAATTGATGAAAAGGACCTAATTGTAAAAGTTGTAAAAACTGTGTAAATGTGTGAATAAATGAAAAATGTGGGTTGGTATAAGAGAAAAAATGATGTGGCTAGGCTTGAATAATGAGAAAAATGGGTACTTTTCATTTTACGAGCCTAGGGGCAATTTCATAATTTTGTGAAAATTTAGGGGCAAAATTGTAATTTTTCCATATCATGATTTTTGGACTGAATTGATTAGTGTATGTATTAAATGATATAAATGTGTTATTATAGATCAAGAGGGATGAGGGATAGACCTTGACTGAGGAAAAGGCAAGGTTGTGGATTAAATAGCAAATTTGTCATATTTTGCACCGAAGTAAGTTGGGTGTAAGTAATTCAACAATTCCATTATTATGTGTTTAATAATTGATATTCTATGATATATGTATGTTTCCCTTAATGAAATTGGCTTGTGACGATTTAATGAAAGTTTGGCGATAGCTTGATATCTCGAAAGTCTCGGGTGACTATGAGGACTGCTTAGGATTCGGATTTCATGACACCACGATTTATGAGAGCCAGTGTAAGACCATGTCTAAGACATGGCATCGATGTGGATATGAGAGCCAGTGTAAGACCTTGTCTGGGACATGGCATCGGCATTGATATTTGTGCCAGTGTAAGACTATATCTGGGATATGGCATTGGCCTCGATATGTGATTTCATGTAAGACCATATATGGGATATGGCGTTGATATGAGACTTCATGTAAGACCATGTTTGGGACATGGCATCAATATGGGGTCCCATATAAGACTATGTCTAGGGCATGGCATCTGCACCAACATGAGACTTCGTATAAGACCATATCTGGGATATGGCATTGGTATGTAGACCCATGTAAGACCATGTCGGGGACATGGCTTTGGCATTTTATGTGGTTTGTGATGATTCTGAATATCCTTTAGTATTTTGGGTAATTCAACGGGCCATTCAAGATTAATAAGGAATGTGGGGTAGAATGTGTAATAATGCATGATACAGGTATGTACGTAAACCTCATGAGTTTTGGACTCAATTCATGTTGGGAAATTTGGTATGGGCATGAAAGAGTAAGATAAGCATGATGTTCAAATACGTTTGTTATCAATTCTCAATATGTTCATTATGTGTAATATGATAATGTGGTGGTAACTGATAGTATGTGTAATTCATGAGCTTCATAACCTAAGTTGTTTATTATTTGCACACGACTTACTAAGCTATATACTTACCCCTCTCTCTTTTCCTCTTTCTTATAGCATCGCCAAGCTAGCTCGGGGATCGTAGACGTCGGAGTTCAAGTCACACTATCAACGATTCTTTTGGGGTATATTTGACTTGATACATTTAAGTATGGCATGTATTAGGGACTTAGTACTTTTTTATATGTGTCATATTTGTTAGCCAAAGTGATGGCTCCTTTTGGTATATTATTCCATTTTGTATATGGCCATGAAACATAGCTCATATTGATTATTAGGTTGAAATTTCTAAATATTGTTACATGCATGAGATGTGTTATTACTTTTGTGGTGTGTGCCAAATGGTTGATAAAATGTGGTATTTATGCTTGATAAATAAATGATGTCAATTGGGATGGTCACTATATTAATAAAGGTAAAGAAATGAATTGAATGAACTTAACAAGTCAAAGAGTCCCAATTAGGTATACTTGATATGAATTTATCATGCATGAGTTAAAGCTATGGATGTCTAAGTAACCCTTTTATGCCATGATAACCACCATTGGCATGTGAGTGTGTGCTGGGGTTGTTAAGGGTGAAAAGAGGGCTTGGAAAATAGCCTCAAAGTTGTCCACACGGGTAGACACACGGGCATGTGTCTAGGCCATGTGTGACACACAGTCAGCCCCATGGGCATGTAGTTCGGCCGTGTGTCCTCTGCACCCTAGTTTTACAAGTCAGTAGGTATGGTAGTAAACACATAGGCAAAGACACGGCCGTGTGTCTTAGCCGTGTGGAGGACACGGCCTTAGGACATGGGCGTGTGCCTAGACCCTGTAAAGTCTGCACCTTAAATGCGAAAATTAAATTCGCCACACGATCTAGCACACGGGCGTGTGACTTGGCCGTGTGATCTTAAATTTATGTTGATGTCATAAATAGAAAGTTACACGGCCTGAGGACACGGGCGTGTCAAAGGTACACGGGCGTGTCCTTGTGTCCACACGAGCGTGTGACCCTGTTTTATGGAAAATTTCCTAAATTTTACGGTTTAATCTCGAATCACCCCTGATGTATGCGTTGGGCCTTGTAGGCCCGTATTGGGACGATGTGCATGTGTATGTACAGTTTTGTGTTCAAAAGAAATTTTATGGCTCGGTTCTGTATGTATGTTTACGTTTTAGCCCGGTAATGCCCTGTACCCGTCCTGACGATGGATACGGGTAAGGGGTGTTACATTAGCCCTCTCGAGGTTCCTGTTAAATGGTTTTTGCGAGCTTCCTGTTAAAGCTCTTTGGAGCATCCCAATAGGTTGTGATCCTACATGTGTTGTGGACACACCTTAGCTCTTATGAGCATCTCGTATATGGCTCTTTGTGAGCTTCCTAATATGGCTCGCTTGAACTTCTCGATATATGGCTATCCGGAGCTCCCCGATAAATGGCTCTTCGGAGCTACTCGTTATTGGCTTACATGAGCTTCCCAATTATGGCTCTTATTAGCTTCATGCTATATAGCCTGGATAAGCTTTTTGTTATATGGCTCACATGAGCTTCCTGTTATATGCTAGAGAGAGTGCTTCCCGTTTAAGCGTTCTCATTAACACTCTTGAATATAAATTGACGGATTATAGATTCGTACACTTCATGTGTACTACTCAATATCCATCGATATTTCATAACGTTCAATGGGCAAAGTTCTTATATAAGTTAAGACAAGATCTGAATAAATCAATAATTATATCTACCTGAAAATATATGGAAATGTCTATACGATGAACTCATCTTTATTACTTGAAAATTACTAACTTGCTTAATGAATATATGTGTTTAGGCAATTGGTCAATTTGCTTTGGATGCATGTTATTTGTATGTTAACTTTAAATGAACTTTTGAGTGGTAAGTTAAATTCTTGTTATGCGAATTTACTATGCATTAAATGTTTACTCGATTTTCTTTCTTCTGTTTTATAGTACTTGGAAGCTCGTAAAGTTTGGACGTGGGTCGGAGCAACATCACACTATCCTTTAGCTCACTTTGGTATAATTAGTAATACTACTTTTGGTATAATGGCATGTATAGGCTATGTCTGTAACAACCCTTACCCATGTCTGACGCTGGAACAGGGTACGAGGCATTACCGGACTTAATCATTTACAAACATGCAAAAATCAGGCTATAAAATTTCTTTTAGATCAAAACTTATCATACACATGCATAACGCCTCATGCACGGGCCTACGGAGCCCTAAACATGCATTGAAAGTAGTTAGGGACTAAACCGAGAACCTTAGAAAATTTTGGGAAAACTTAGAAAATTTTTCCATGACACAAGGTCACACGCCCGTGTGGACACAGGGACACACCCGTGTGCCCAGGACATGCCCGTGTGTCCAAGACACGCCCGTGTCCTTAGGCTGTGTAACTCTTTGACTATGATGCCAGCGAATAATTTGAACAACACGGCCAAGCCACACGCCCGTGTGCTAAGGCCATGTTGCCCCACACGGTTGAGACACACAGCCATGTCTTAGCCCGTGTGGCCAACACTTAGGCTATTTTCCAAGCCTTTATGTTACTCTTAATCCTTCACATCTTTATACCCACCAAGGACACATATCATGACATCATTTTAATGATTTAGCATCCCATATTAAGACACATTCATAACATTAACATATTATCATTCACACATTTCACATGCTCATATAATATCAAGTCGAGATACAACAATACCTATTCATTAGCCTTGTCATTTAATGACCACTTTTACCAAATTTTCATAATTGTCATCTTATTTCCATATTACACATTTAATTCATGGCTATGTCCATTTCAATTGGTCATAAAGCATTCATCATGCACCTAATTCATAACACCAACCATATATGACCAACAAGCATAATCATATCATCGCATCACAAGCATTAGAACACAGCATAGATAGATAAGTTCACAAACCATAATCAATATGAGCCACACATCATGGCCATATATAAGTAACTCAACGTAAGCCAGTACCTTTGGCTAATCATAATAATGGATAACATAAAAACTAAGTTCCTATACATGCCACTCATACGGAAATGCTTAACAAATATGGGTCAATACTTCAAAGGCGATGGCTTGATAGTGTGATGCTGCCTCCGATGATCTCCAACCCCAAGCTAACCTGTCAACACTAAAGAAAAGGAAAGGAAGGGAGTAAGCTTTATAGCTTAGTAAGACCGTATGAAAATAATAAGCAATTTATCAACTTGCTCCTCAAGGTAATACAACCATATTTGCACTTTTATTTATGTTCAAGTCAAGCTGTTTTCTCAAATTATAGTTACTAAATTATTTATATCTGGAGTTACGGAAACTCAAAATTAAGATCCGCTAATTTTTTTCTGAAGCTAAACTCACATATCTACTTACCATAAAATTTTTAGAATTTTTGGTCAAGCCAATAAGTACAGTTTATTCCTTAAAGTTACACATTTTTTACTGTCTGACAATTCCGACCCCTCTTCACTAAAAATTAATTATCTCATGATACGGGACTTGGATGATGTTCCCGTATATTTATCTTGAAAATATACTCATTAAGAATTCTAAGCATATAAATTATAACCCAAAAATATTTTTGTAAAATTTTCAATGATTTTCTCAAATAAGAACAGGGGATTTCGAAATCATTCTGACTTTGTCTCACAAAAATTAAAATATCTCATAACACGAAACTCCTTTGCTTACACCATTTCTTCTATGTGAAACTAGATTCACTAAGATTTAATTTAATATTTTATTCATACTTTAACTCAATTTCCACAATTTTTGGTGGATTTTCAAAGTTAGACTATTGCTACTGTCCAAAAATATTTTAGTGTAAATTAATGATACTAAGTTTATCACACCTTATTAATTCATTTTCACCACATTGGTAAAAATACATGTTTATACATCATAATTATAGACCTATAATCACAAGGTCATCACAAAATCATATACATCATAAGCATAGACCTATAATCACAAGGTCATCACAAAATCATTCTCATAGGCATGACTTTCCTATTTACATCCTCACCAAATGTACATCATAAACTGAAATCATTTCTCATGAGCTCGGCATACATACTTGTGTTACTTAACATGCTCATATACTTACTCATATTCATTCATTATTAATCATACAACATGAATTGAATTCATATCTCATCAACTTCATGTAAGTACCTGTACCACTCATAACATAGCCATAAGCTCTATCATTTCGATATAAACCATAAATCTCCCGTTGAACCATTTGGAATACGACAAGATATTCACTAGCCCTAAACATGGGATAAGATGCCGACGCCATGTCCAAGACATGGTCTTACACTGGCTAGCACATTAAATTCGATGCCGTGTCCCAGACAGGTCTTACACTGGCTCTCATCTATCGGTGTCGATGCCATTTCCCAGACAGGTCTTACACTGACACACAACAAGCTGATGCCATATCCCAGATAGGTCTTACAATAGCTTGCATATCTCGAGGCTGATGCATGTCCCAGACATGTCTTACACTGGCTCTCGTCTCAATACTAATGCATGTCCCAAACATGTCTTACATTGGCTCTCATAATATTGCCGATGCATGTCCCAAACATGTCTTACACTAGCACAGATATCACCCAATGTCATGGCATGAATATCCAAATCTATTCCTAATGTTGAACCGGGAGTCTTTATTACATTAATCTCTCAACGTGCATCCTCATATTCAATCAAAGCAATTTATGCAATATCAATTCAATCACACATCGTAACAATGTAGTTGCATTATTAACATACAACTTACTTGTTTCAATGGAATGTCATATTCCATCAACATATAATTAAATACAATCATAACAAAATATATTTATAGTAAATTAACAATAACATGGATAACATGTTTATTTAGTCACACGGACTTACCTCAAATGCAATTTCGGCTAATTATTCTCTTTTTGTCCTTAACCACGTACTTTCTCGATTTATGCCTGAATCTCAATTTTTCTTGATTTGCAAGAGAGATAAGTGGCTAAAAGTTTAGGCTCTTAAAACCCCCTTGTTTGCTTCCATTTTCAGTGGGGAAGAAGAAAGATGAAAAGATGATACCTTTTTGTTTTATTTTATTCTATTTCTAGTCAAAATTAAGTTACCAACCACACCTAATTTTGACTTTTCTACTTTCTTTCTCTCTATGGCCGGCCAAGCCTTTCTTAAGGGTCCATTTGCTCTTTAAAGACCCCAAATTTTGGTTCTCTAGCTATTTAACATATTTATCTAGCAAAACAAAACTTTTGCCCTTTATGCGATTTAGTCTTTTTTCTCAATTGAGCTAGCAATCGCTAAAATTATTTCACCAAAATTTTCATGCACTCATATAATCATGCTATAACACATAAAATAACATTAAAAATAATTTCTCTGACCCCGGAATAGTGGTTCTGAAACCACTATTTCGACTAGGCCCAAAATCGTGCTGTTACAATGTCAAACCAAATGATGAAATGTTTTAGTTGTAAATGGCCATTGAAATGGCTAGTGATGATGTATTTGGTATTTATATGTATGAGGCTATATTATGATTGATATATGTGTATTTAGTATGGTTGAATTAAATTTTAGTAAATTTACATAACAATTAGGTAAGTTTGAATACATGAACATATGTGATGATATGTCATGCATGATACTTGTATTTGGCTTGAATTGGTTGGTGAATGTGTTTAAATGTTGTTGTAGGTGTAAGGCAGATTGGGTGAGAAATATGGCCTTGAAAATGGCCTATTTTCGTCCATACGAGTAGAGACACGGGTGTGTGTCTCAGCCGTGTGTGACACACGGCCATGCACACGGGCGTGTGGTTTGGCCGTGTGTCCCCTACACCTAATTTTTGAAAATTAAATTGTCCACACGGCCTAGCACACAGGTATATGGTTGGCCATTTGACACAAGTCAGAGAGTTACATGGGTATGGACACGGGCTGGGACACGGCTGTGTGCCTTACATTGAATGCCCACATGGCCTGAGACACAGGCATTTCACTTGGCCGTGTGAGCCACACGGCCTACCCACAAGGGCGTGTGTCCTCTGCACCTGAGAATTTTTTTTTAAAATTTCGCGAAAAATTCTATAAGTTCTCGATTTAGTCCCGACTTGTTTCTAATACATATATTGGGCCTCGAGGGTCTATTTAAGGGACAATATGATTGAATATGTTTGAATTCAGATATGAATAATAAATGACATGAAATAATTGCATTTGTTCTGTAAACTCCGGTAATGCTCTGTAACCCTATTTCGACGACGAATATGGGTTAAGGGTGTTATGCACTCACCTCTAAAGAGGGGACCACCAAAGGACCATTAGGCGAAATAACCTCATACTACCTCAGCCAAGGGAATGTCAGAGTAGTACAAAGCATGAGGATAACCCATGTACAATGGCCTTACCATCTTGCCGACCATGTGATCACTATGTCCCAGATTTTTTAGTGACGTGGCCTTATTGGGCACGATACCTTATTCCTTATAAATACCTTGTACCATGATGAAAGGGGTATCAAACCTTTAGCCTTTTAGCAACCTTAAGCACTCTCAGTATTCAACACTCTTAGCCTCCTTATCTTACCTTCTTACTCTAGCTCTCTACCTATTTAGGTGAGTCAACCCTCCTTGCACCACCACCTTCCTCTCCTTGCCTCTTCCCTTGTTGACACTTGTACCAACAGTTCTTGGCAACACCATTCATGGATTGTCATTTACATAAGTGTTTAGTTTGTTTAAGCTTTCATTAGAAAGGTAGCATTGGGAGTTAAATGCTTTAATATATAGTGACTTTGTATTTGTTATTTTATGAGTCTAGTTCGTATTATAAATGTACTCATGTGATCTGCAACATGCAAAGTAGATCATTACTGCATGGTCCTACATTAAAATGTCAATTGATAGAGCTTTTCATTTAGAAAATAAGATTGGAGCTTATATCTTAACATGAAATTCTTTCAAATTTTTTAGCTCACAAAGTAAAACACGAACCTAAAATTAGAGCATCAATTTGCACACAAAAAATGACATGCAAAATTGGCATTATGCAATGATTTCAACGACCCTAATATTTGGCCTCTAGTAGGACCCTAAATCTGATCAGTCATTGCATTTCCAATGAAAGGGGTTATTTGAAGTTACCATAAGCATCTTTTTATTATGAATGAAAACTATGACTTCATCCCAAGTGAGTGTTTGGGAGACAAGCCTCGAAGACATGCTTTGTAAGGTGGAAAGAAAAAAAGGGAAAATGAAACCAACCATCGCTGAATGGGTCTCAAAGGATTGTTGGATATGACTTGTTAGTGATTACGTAACATGTTTCTAGTGGGTTAATGGCTAGACTGAGACTGAAAGAGAGTGAAGGGAACTCTTTTCTTTTTGGGAGAAAACAAAGGGAACACTTTATGTAAATTGAATTATTCGTTCAGTTTATAATATTTAGGGAGACCCAAATGGTTGATTTGGATGATGCTAGATATCCTTTAAATGGGCAGTGAGATTAAAAGTAGTAATGGTGAGATTAGTCAATGTAAGGGTGAGATTAAAATCAATGGTAGAATAGTGTTTGTATTCAAACGCAATTGTAGCGGTGAGATGAAAATAAGAAATGGCTATTGAAAGCATTAGTTTAAAATGGAGTTATAGCTATTAAGGGCATTAGTTTAAAATGGAGTTATAATATAGAGAAATTATTTAATATCCTGTCAGTAGAGTTTTTAGACTCCATAAGTAATGTTAGAGGGTTGAAAAGTGTCTTATAAGGATATAATAAAATATTTAAAAAATATTTTTAAAAAAATGACACATATCAATTTTTTAAGACTACTAATGTAATAAAAAAAGTATATTGTCAATGTACTAAATACTCACCCTATAATATAATAAATAATTATTTAAAATCATTTTATATGAAATATTAAATTACACTTTTGTTAAATAACAATTAAAAATATTAAAACCATTTTATGAATTTTATAAGATTATTTATTTGATGAATTATATATAGAAATATTAAACTATGGTGGGATATGCATTTCTCAATTATTTCACTTTGTTTTTTACCAAAATTATACAAATTTATTAATTTGATGAATTTTAGATACAAATGTTTATTACTTTTATTAGAAAAATGAAGCATTGTGTGGCTGGGTTATTATTGTTAGAACAAAAGCAGGGTCATAATTGTCAAATAAGAAGCCAATGTTTGTGAAATGTAAAGCCAATGGGTTCACTGGAGGTAAAAGTTTCAGTAAAAAAAATTCAGTTTCAGTGGATGAAACTCACTCCACTGCTATCATCCAAAGGGAAGATAGTTGTGAGATTGAAGTTTAGGCACACCTCGTTGGTGTGAACTGTGCATCATCATTGTGATTATATTTCATTAACCACTTACTCGATTTATTGCTTGAGTGCCTTTTCCTTCTTTTTCTTTTTTATTTTTTCCTTTTGGTTTTCATTAAATAAAAAATAAATAAAAAAAACCTCTTCAATATCTTTTAATTTCGAAATCGGAGTAAATTAGTTCCTTTCAAAAAATAAAATTTGAAGCATTTAAATTTCTATCAATTTTAAAAGTGAACAACTAAATACAATTAATTACAACATTAATGTCTTCCGTCAATTATACATAATTTTAATTTATATAATAACAAATTTAGTTTTTAATATTTATATATTTTGTCATTTTGGTCATAATTCTAAAAAATTCAACAAATTTAACCTCAACATTTACACATTTACACAAATTTTACTGGATAAATTTATTAAATTAAAATCAAATTGATAAAATAGATAAACTTTGAAGGATAAATTTATTATTATACAGTTCAAAATTATGTAAAAAAAATATTAAAATTGTGATTGATTGTTTTTACTTGCTGAATTTCGAAATTAACATAAATTTAGATCTGATTTTATGACACAGGCCATTTTGTTAAATTTGGTAAAAGGAGAGTTTTTTGTTGTGTAAAAACACAGCCGACGGGTCAGTTCATTAATTTTGGTAATAAAAGGAGTTTTTGTATGGCGACTTGATTTTATTAATTTTGGTAATAAAAAAAAAAAGTTGTTAAAATGGAAAAAACACAGTCTCAACGACTCCACTGGGGATCGAACCCAAAATCTCTGGTTCCGTAGACCAGCGCCTTATCCATTGGGCCATGGAGTCCCTGCAATATAAGTTTACGAATAAAATTTTATAAATAAATTTAAAAGCACCGAAACCAGGCTATGATTTACTTTAGTTAGGCATACTTTTTCCCCTTTGCTCCGGCTAGCAAAATGAAAGGGAAAGGAAAGGAAGTGGGTAATATGGTTTCTACTTTAATATGTGATATTTTATTATTATTCCAATTATGCTGCTAATGTAGCTGAATTTGGTAGAAGCCAGCCCAAAAAAGTTGTTTTCTTTCTTCTTTTTTTGAGAATATGAATGGAATATAGAATCAGACACCACTCAAATCGACAGACAAAAAAGCTAGGAAGCCGTGGTGTAAAATATCTTTGTCTTTCGGGGGTGAATTGGATTGGATATTAAAAGGAAGGAAATGGGAATGAAAAAGTCTTTGAGGAGCAAAGCTGTTCACTTTGTAACTGATCTTACCACTGGCCTTCTTAACCCCATTTCTGATAAATCCTCCTCGCCTCTCCACCCTCCTCCTGTAAGTCTCTCTCTCTCTCTCTCTCTCTCTCTTTGCTTTATCTTGAGAATGCTTCTTCCTCCTCCCCCCCCCAACCCCCTCCTTATTTATGCTTTTGAGTGCTTATCATAATTATGATCATCAACGATGATGTTTGCCATTGTTCTTCTGTTTAGTCAACATCCCAAATAATGTTTAATTGTGGGCAGCTTAGATATAGATTTTTCATATGCTTTAGTAGATTGTTTTGATTTTTCATGTTTTCAATGTATTTGATTGGGTTTTGCAAGGTTGCATCTTTTATTTTCCTTTCTAATTATCATTATTGTTTGTTTTCTTCTCTTTTTCCCATTTCTTTTTTGGGTCTTGGTTAATCCTTTCTTGAGATTAGGATTATTGAACTGATTGTGGAAATTCTTTGTTTGAACTTCTGCGATGGTTTAAAAGTGCAAGTTCTATTGTATTGTGATTTGAAACTTATCTCCATTGAAAAAACTTGCATTAAGAATCTCAACCTTGTCAAAGAATAAAAAGGTCTATGACTATTGAGTAGTTAATCTGTTTTGAAGTATTACTAAGTTACTCCGCTGAAAGCCTGCAATCACGTACGATTTCTTTGTGGTAGGAAAATGTGAGTGAGTCGAAAAGAAGCCAACTAGAGAAAGAGTTAATCAGCAAGGAGGAGGATGGGGATCTAGTTGATGGCCCTGATACGTCTTCTTTTACTGCATTCCTCTATTCACTGTTGTCTTCTTCGGAATCAGGTCACGGTTTGAATCAGGATGAGCAGAATGATAATCAAGAAGAAACTGGTGATTCATCCGACAACATAATGAAAGAGAATGGTAGAAGGAAAAGCTTACTTTCTAGGGGTAAGCAATCACTTAGAGCTCTTTACCAAGCTACTAGGATCAGTGGAAACAAAAATAAAGGCAAGGGCGATTCTGACGCGAAAAGTGACGATGAGGGTGATGCTAAGTTCGATGGGCTCGAGATGAGACATATGCAAAATGTTAAGGAGCCTTTGGCTTTGGGAGAACTTCCTGAAGCTTCTGAACCGTCATTGCTTCTTACAGAGAAAACAAGAAATGCCCTTTATGCATCACTTCCTGCAATTGTTCAAGGGAGAAAGTGGTTATTGCTCTACAGGTCAATACTGTTGTTTATCGGTTTCATGGATCGACTTTGGTGTTTCATTTGGATATATAATTTTGCTTATACTGAGAAATAGTTATTTTTCCTTCATTGATATATCTCTGTTGGCCTTCATAGTACGTGGAGGCATGGTATATCACTGTCAACATTGTACCGAAGAAGCATGCTCTGGCCTGGTCTCAGTTTGCTGGTAATGGTTAAATGACTTTCTCCTGTTACTTTTTTTTTTCTTTTTTCTATTCTTTCACAGCATATTTTAAGTCTTCAATGCAGTCATACTTAATACTTATCAGGAATGTCATTGCCATGGACCCATGGTCCGAATATTAGTTGGATATGCCTGTATCGTTAACTTAATGAATTTATATATTCTGAGAACTCATTCTATGTTATGTGGCTATGTCTACAGATCTCTGTATTCTTGAAGTCTTTTTTCCAATTCATATTCAGTTCTTGCATTTCATCTTTTATACCAATGATGTGTTGACCTCAAATCCAATTGTCTTTTATCTATGCTTGAAGAAGGAATTTCATAAGCTATAAACATGCTTGATGTCAGATTCGTTATTGAGGTTATTTTCCCAGTGCTAGTCCTTAGGCAAGGAAATCATTCATATTTTCTGAGCACTTAGGTCAAGGGCTCAAAGCATTTTGTTTTATCTTATAGGTTGTTGGAGACCGTAAAGGTGCAGTGTTTGGTGGTCTGGTTGAGGCACCCCTAAAACCAACTAATAAGAAATACCAGGTGATGCTAGAAAACACCCTTTTTTTTTTTTTTTTTTTTTTTTTTTTTTGTATCCACCAATATTTTGTATAAATATATTCACATTTCATTTTGATTTTTGAACAGGGAACGAATAGTACCTTTGTTTTCACGGATAGACCCGGGGACCCAGTTATATTCCGTCCTACAGGTATTCCCATCTTTGTCTACCGTTTCCATTGTCATATATATTGATTACGAGCTGTTCAAACATCAGAGTATGCTAGTGCTGAAAATGTTACTATGGAATGATGTTTGTGTTTTAGAACATAAGTATATTAATCTGGTCTACTTGGGGGATTGAACTGATGATTGGCTCTTCTGGCTTTCTTTTGTATTTAAAACAGTTCCTGTCTAAGGAAACTTGGTATATCTAACTGCAAATGTGGAACAGGTGCAAATCGATATTTCACTCTGTGTTCCTCTGAGTTTCTGGCAATTGGTGGTGGTGGCCATTTTGCACTCTATCTAGATAGTGATCTGTGAGATATATGTCCTCTCTGGTTCCTTTTTTATATTTAAAAAATCAGAAGCCCTCAACCCCCCCCCCCCCTTTTTCTTTCTTTCTTCTCCTTTAAAATAGAATTCTTTTGTTAATTACATTAAGTTTGATACGAAACAATGCTTTTTGATATGTCCCAAATTTTATGTAAAGCTTGAATGGATCTAGCTCATTCTCAGAAACCTATGGAAACCCCTGTCTTGCATTATCTGAAGATTTTGAAGTAAAGGAGATTGAGGTACGCCTGTCTATCTTTCTCTTTCTCCATTCTACAACCATGTCCCTGTTTTGTTTGCTTCATGAATTCATATTTGGCTTGTTTATAATTTTATGATATAGATGCTTCATTAACTTAATCCTTATATTACAGTTGTGGGGCTTTGTATATGGATCAAAATATGATGAAATACTTGCTTTAAGTAGAACAGAGATGCCTGGAATTTGCCGATGGTAAAACACCCTTCGAGCATGATGCTATTTTACTTCTTCCTTGTGATCATCGACTACTGGGTGAGTTCTGATGATTTCTCATTCGGTACAATCATCCTTCTCCCGAGTGTCGACATAATTAACTGGATTTGGAATATTTCGTTGTATATATCCTTTCACTGTTTACTTATGCTCGACTTGTATATACTTCCGGCATCAAAGCTGAACTGTGGCTAAATGTTACTGAGAATATATGGGCAAGTCAATATACTTTATTTTCAGCAAAGTTAAATCCAATCTTTACTCATTTACAGGGCCCACTTTGGAGAGTAATAAATCACTTCTTGAATCATATTTTCATTTCATACTAGTCATATTCATTTTTGAAGAGTTGCAAATTTAAAAATATTTTCATTTGGTTAAAAAACGATGGGAAAATATTAATGTGTTAAACGTCACTTTATGATTGAATCATGAAAGAGCACTCTGTGCCTTCTGAGTGTTGTCCTAAAGAAAGTAAATACTGCTCTTAGCTTCAAGGTAACGAGTACATGGTTCCCGCTGGCCTTTAAACAGGATTTTCTAGATTTCCATTAGCTCAAGCCTCAGTTTAAGCTGAAATTTTTGAATTTTCAGAACACAGCCTTCGGATTTGCTGTAAAAAGGTTAGTTGAAAGAGGATTGATCTCACACTATAATAGATGGGAGTTGGTGCTAATGGCACCTAATCCTCCTTGAGTTTTCATGGTGAGAAATGAGAAAGGAAGAAATGTTTGACCAATAACATTTAATTAGCGCTTGCTATTTATTTAGTAACCGATATTCACTGTAATGGACAACCATGATAAACAAGACCTCATAGAAAATACTTAAATTTCCACTATTGACAACTGCAAACAACATGCATAAGATACAAGCAACTACAACCAGCATAAGAATCCCAGAACAAGAAGCTAGTTTCGGTGGATAATAAACAAACATTACATAGCATAACCCAAGAGCTGACTAGTCAAATACCAAAAGGGAGAAAAAGGGGAGGAATGGGAAAGAGATAGGAACTTAACTACATGAAAGGAGGCACCTTACAACATTACATTTGGATTCATATGACTTGAGCATTTGAAAGAAACAAATGCCTTCTCATTTAAGCAATGAACTAGGTCCATAAATCCGCCAGTCAGCTATCGAATAAAGATACAGTATTTATGCTATTGCAATCTTTTCCGCAATTCCTCCTTTTTGTGCCTCATAAGCAGAGGCATGAACACCAAGTGCAGCCCGACCGGAGGGGTCGGGATTTTCTGACCATGCTGCATCCCATTCCACTGCTTTTGCTGTACTGCACGCCACACTTGGACCTCCTGGAACTGTTGACCTTGCAGCATTCTGCTTGCAATTGGATGATTAAATCCGCAATGTCAAATATTATTAAGCAACAAAGGACCAAACATAATAAAATTGTACACTATAGAAGCGTTCAGTTCAAGAATCTTGCAGAACTTATAATCAAATAGACCTTCTTTCATACTTGTTTTCTCTGATGTGCCTGATAATTATGATCTTGCTATGATCTTGCAACACCTTGGCTAAGATTCCATAATACTAGAGGTCAAGGGGAAGGGGTCTTGAAGAACTTAAGCTCTTTTGCGTTGAGAGTTGATACCAAAGCACTCCTACCTGTTCCCTAAAAATTAATTCCTAAGCCCAGCAATTTTGGGCAAGTGCCAAGTAGACAAATGATGTGGCCTCCTAATAGTGGAAAACTACAATAACCTCGCAAGCAGACTTGACAATCTGTATGTCTTCATATACATATATATCATGTTTATGGTATTCTATATTTATATAAATTGACATGGTAATAACGTGTTATATAGATTTGGCACATTCATCTATTAATGGTGTGTTTGTACGTTCTTTTTGTAGTCATGTTTTAATTATTTTTATCGTGTCGTGTAATTGTGCCATTTTCAAAATTGTCAGGTCTACTAGAGAGCATCCAACACATAGCAATCGAGAAATGTAATATTCAGTTTGGTTTGCTTTCTTTTCCAAAAGTGAAAATTGGACAAGGAGGAAAACCAAATCTGTTACATGTTTCTATACCCCACGAGAAAATTTAGACAAGCAGAAAAGAAAGAGAAAGACAGCAAGGTGAACAACGTAATACCTTTGGAAAAAACTTCTCAAAGATAGTTCTGTAATAGTATCCCTCTTTTGTGGTTGGAGTATTCTCAGGATAGATAAAGTTCGCATTAATCAACATTGCATCAGTGACCTGTCAAGTTCAGTAACAATAGGTTCTTACATGCAGCCAAATGGAAAATGTCTCCTGGAAGAACCACAAACAAATAAGTCTACCTGTTTGTTGGCATGGTCCTTCAAACCATCAATCCAGCTGTACCCAACTCCATCACTGAACTGCTCTTTTTGCCTGTATAAAATGTGCTGAAACAGACAGGGAAAATAAGTTTCAAAAAAAGAAATTCTTCCAGGAAGTTTTCCATAAGAAATCATATTGAAACATTAATACATTGAAGAAATATAATCAAAGAATGGAGGACCAGAAAGAAAATGATATAGCCCCAGTAATTTTTTTCTAGATTGCAGCGGTGTTTCAAAAGAAGATATACTAACCTTAGGCAAATATGGCTTCTTATCATCGTCAAATGCATTACGTAAGATCCACTTCTCAATCCTCCCAAGATCAGGCCTTATCTGAAACAAATTTGTATGGCACTAACCATAAGTGAACCTTCATTCACAGAGGGGGAAAAGAAAAGAATTAAAGGTCTAAATATATAATTAAAATTTAGAACCATTCCTTTGACCAACATGAGATAGAAAACTACTATTGCTAAGAATCTGAACCACGTATTATTTGCATCAGCTCATTATTAAATAAAATATCCTACAAAACAGATTATCACCTCACACAACAGATGAAAGCACCAAAAGCTAGAACATATATTGCATTTAAGAGTTGAAAGTGACGTCACCCCTATAATGTAAAATGCCATCCTCTTAGACAGGTGATACCAGGAATGACCCCATGCAGCCAAAACTAGAGATAAAGCAATAAATGTTAAACTCGGTAGAAATTTACCTCTATGTGTCAGTACTTTCTCATGTAATGGCAGTAAAGCTTTTGTCTAAGTTATTCCAGTATGGACGGACACAGATCAATTTTCTCAACACTAAACTAAATGATACAATGTAAATGACAGATATAGAAGCATAATACCATTTTCCACTCAGGATCTATACTCATTGCAATGTTGATGAACTCTTTATCTAAAAAGGGCACACGAGCTTCAAGTCCCCATGCTGAAGTTGATTTGTTTGCTCTCAAGCAATCATAAAGATGAAGAGCTTTGATCTGTCAAAATAATTAGAACACCATTAAAAAGGTACACGAATATACAGCATATAGTCCGATAACCACGCCTAATATATGGATACCTCCAATTCATTTACTAAAATCCTAGAAAAAGAAGCAATGACCATCCTGAATACCTTTCGACATGTTTCTTCATGAAACTCCTCTTTGTTAGGTGCTTTATGGAAATACAAGTAACCTCCAAAGATTTCATCAGAACCCTCCCCTGAAAGAACCATTTTCACTCCTAAAGATTTGATTTTTCTTGACATAAGAAACATGGGAGTGCTGGCTCTAATAGTCGTCACATCATATGTTTCAATGTGGTAGATAACTTCCTCCAGAGCATCTATCCCTTCCTGGTGGGTCAAAATGGGAGAAAGAAAAACATAAAAACACAAATGAACATATTTCGCCATCCTTCTTTATTAAATCAAGCAGGGAATTACCTGGACAGTGAAATGAAATTCATGGTGACGAGTTCCAATATAATCTGCTACCTCTTTTGCGGCTTTGAGGTCAGGAGAACCCTGAATAATAAAATGTAAAAAAAATTGTAAAGTGGTAAACCCAAGTTATATTTCACAACTAAGACAAAGATAAGAGTGTATTATCTGAAGTTGCAGAAATTATCCTAACAACTAGAAGGAGACTGGATGAAGATATTTTGCATAGACAAATTACATATTACTAGTAGCAGCAGTTCATAATGCAAGTCTATAGCATTCTTCAATGAATAATTTGATTCATCCATCAGTTACTCCAAAAACATCATAGTGCTTAAGGTAACAACAAACCTAATCAACAGGCATGTTTTGTAGACATTAAGTAATAAAGTGACACAGGGAGGAAGGCCAAGATAGTAAGAGGATGTGGAATCTATAAATGTGCCACACGAAAGTGAGTATTATGACCTTCAAACCAATGCAGAAGGTATGTAATTGTGATCCCCACTGGCAAGCAACTTCTGAATTAGCTAGCTGACGGGCAGCTACAGCAGCGACAAGTGATGAGTCCAGCCCTCCTGATAAAAGCACTCCAAATGGTACATCTGTCATGAGCCTCTTAAACACAGCCTATATAAAATAAATTCACAGAAATTAGTGTTGAAACATGAATGGCATATCACAGAAGTAATACCAACATTTATTAATTTAACATGAGAATAATAACAAATTCTAGAGACATGTATGCTCCTTCAAGTATTCAAATAACTGAGTTACCAAAACAATGAAAATCCATTACTAAGAATCTTAAAAAATAATTTGTTTACAATTTTGTTTGTCTAACTCTGTCATGACTAAATATGATGAATGGTACCAAGAAATAGAGGCAGATAGACACAAATGACTACTTGGAAAAGGAGAACACAAAATTATAGAAAGAGCCATACAGTTAGCATTCAATCTTCTAGTTCTTGAGTAGAGGTCAAGCTGAAATCTTAAGAACTAATGTGCGGGATATATCCTACAAGCTAAGGATATATTAAGTTAACTAGAAAACTAAGAATCCCACACTGAACTCCGTTGCTGTTCTCTTGGAACATATATTTCCTAATGAAAAGTGGCCACAAGAAAAGAAACATAGAAATAAAGATCCTAAAAACAAAGCTAATACTTGCCAATTAGGGGGAGGGAGAGACCTAATCAAAAGGAACCAGGTACTTTAACCCCACCTATGGTACTCATATGATTTTTGAACAATGTTTGAATGCAATAGCATGAGAGTGCTATGTAATAAGGCCTTCGTGACTACTTGGCCAATACTGCCTTGCTTTCACAAAATTGTTTCAAGTGAGTGTTATGTTTTCCACCATTTTTTTTCTTTTTGCTGGAGAGACATAATGACATCCAATTAGAGAGTTAACAGCAAACCAATAAAATCAAAACAAGAATCCCAGTTGAAGGTTTAGAGAATGCCTTCTCAAAAGCCTCCCGTAGAACTTTGGGATCGTAAGGAGTTGAAGGGATCTTTTCTGAGTACCATGGGGGATTATACCATCTTCTAAGCGCTCCTGCAGACATTTGGAAATGCAACAAATAAAAGGCACTGAATGGAACACTGGGAAACAAAAATGAATTTGTAGAATTTGTAGAAGAATATCATATACCATATAAAATTCCAATTCTCCTTAAGAAGTTCTATGATTAATTTTTAAGCAGGTTAGGAATTAACATCCAAAGAAAAGGACCTTGCTTGCTCGAATATATATGCCCTGGAAGGAAAGACATAAATTGTTCACAATCATCACTCAAAGCTTTCATCTCTGAAGCAAACCATACAGAACCTGCAAAGAAAATAGTATTTAATTAGCAGTATGCATCCATAACAAGGTGAAGAGACTAAATATAAACCAAAACTAGAAATGGAATCAAGGAAAAGAAGCTAAGCCCAAAGCATCACATCCATCCAAACATGAATAAATGCAGCAGCACAAGCTATCTCATATTTGCATGTTTCTTAACTATATTTGGCATCAAGCTTTCAAAGAAAAAAATCAAAAGAGCAAGGAAAAAGGTTTCTAAGATATTCTCTAGGACAAACATTTTCCTTTTCTGCAAACTTTTAAGCGGATAAACATTTTCAGGATAAGTAGTTGAAACTTGAACCATGTTTAATTTTCTGTCACTCCCTAAGGAAGTGGGACAACCATTGGAGCCAAGACCAGGTTCATGAAACAGACACCTAATTAGCCTAATAACTAAGTAGATTCTTGCTATACATTATACATCTGAATAAACCAGTGTAAAGAAGGAAAAACTACATACCGTCAAGGCCCCATCCAATATAAAGTGGGGTAATTCCTATAGCATCTCGAGCTGCAATGAAACTTTTGTCACGAGTGTCAAGAAGGACAAATGAGAACATTCCATCCAGCATGTCCACAAAATCTTCTCCATATTCTTCATACTAGAAAAAGAAGTCAAATTGGTACATTAACGAAAATGAGACTTTGAGATGTGAAAACCACGCAACAAAGGAAAATGCTTTAATAATGGAATTTAATATCCAACCTCTTAAGTACTTACAAGATGAGCAATTACTTCACAGTCACTTCCAGTTCTAAACTGATGAGACTTCAGCTTTTCTCTCAATTGCTTATGGTTATATATCTCTCCATTAACCTATAATCATCAACCAAACATGAAAGTAAAACTAAACATCGCATTCTATCAATGATTCCATGTGATGGTCAAATTTGCTATTTATTTTTTCCCTTATCTACGAATGACAGAAATCATACATTTACTTTTCTATGTGAAAATGCAAAACCAATTTAACATAATGCATGCATTTTGTTTTAATTAATATGATAATCTTAAATTTAATTATTGAACAATATTATTCACTTTTATATCCAAAAACAAACATTTCACGCTAAAAACAAATAGAAAAATATTATAAAACTAAAATAAAAAGATTATTTTATTTTCATGATTATTGTACCGACCATTATCAATGTCTCGACGAAAAAAGAAAGAAAGTATACCGTGACAACAACAGTCTTATCCTCGTTATAAAGGGGCTGATCGCCTGAAGTCGGATCTACAATAGCTAAACGCTGATGAGAAAGGTAACAATTTTGATGGCAATGTAGTCCACTCCAATCAGGACCTCTATGCCTCAATCTACGCTCTCCATTTCAATCAAAATCAACGATCATTTTCATCCAAAATAAAAATAAAAAGTGCTCAAATCTAAATTCTCAAAATCACCTTCGAGACAGTTCAATAACACGGGAGCGTTTAGCTTGAGAGTTGTCAATGCAGCCAAGGACTGCAAGTATTCCACACATGCTGCTGCCTGGGTTTTGGAATGGAAGGCCCTGTGGAGGCTGCTGAGAGAGGAACCTGAAGCAAAATCGAGTGGATTTTGTGATTTAAATAATGCACCCTATTTCAATCACAGCCGTTGATTTTGACTAGCTTTTTGTTTAGATTCCCCTTTCCGCCATTTACCAAATCCATAGTGTGTTCACAGGTTTAAATTCTTTATTAGGGTTTTGGAATTTTGAGGAATTTTTTTTTTATCTTTTTTTTAATAGATTCTCGATGGTGGTGAGGTCACTCGCTGGGATCCTTTTTTAATATATACTTTTCAAATTATCAGCTACTACGTAGTGTATTTTCTGTTTGGTGCACTTCAGATCTTCGCCGTCCGAATTTTCGATGAGTGGGTCTCTCGTAAGTTGTAATGTATAGGACCGTAACCTGGAGCAAGTTCACTACTTTTCTCTTGTTAATAACGTTGTAGACAATCAAATAATAATTTACAGTCAAATTAAAAATTTAACACCGTGGAAGATTCAAAATGGAATCTCTCTTTTTAACGAAAAGAATTAATGCAATCTCTTTGTAACTTAATAAAAAATATATGTAGTGTTAGGATCGACTCGATTAAGTAACGAACAAGAAAAATAGTGGAATAAGTTGAAAAATTAAACACACAAATTTAACGTGAAAAAATCCCTCCAAAGAGGATAAAAAACCACAGGTAAAGATAATTTTACTATAATGGCAAAAGAACGAAGAGTACAAAAGATGGAGATAAAAACTAAACCCCGAAAACCCGAAAAGAAAGAACCTTCAAAACGTAAACACAAAATTCTCTAAATGTGTTATAAGTTCTAATCTCTAATGGGTATTTTTTCTAAGGTTGTAAAAGAGCCTATTTATAGGCTAAATTTATAGGTCAAATAATAATAAAATAATCTAAACTAGTCAGTGTTTGATTGAAACAAATAAACAGAGTTTAACTGAAAGATTATTTCTCAAATTTGACTGAAAATAGGAGTCATATTTAACAAATCTCCACCTTGACTCATATTTCCACAACGCCATCTTTGCCAAAGCCCGCCACGAGCCTATCTTGAACTATGCAGGGAATTAACTGAGTCGAATTTGTGCTTAGAAACTGGAAGACTTCTAGCCTTCGACTTGTACACTGCCAAATCAAAACTAACCCGCGTCTAGTTTTCACGAACACAGTGCCCTAACTTTTCAAAACCTGCATCCAAAAGAGAACCTCTCTTCAACGAAACGGTCATACCATTTTCCCTCTTATGACCAAGTTGCCTCCGCTCCAAACGAGTTGACTTCGACTCCGTAACGGACGAGGGATGTCCGATTTCACCGGTCACTGTAGAACCTTCTAGAATATAAAGACTGTCGGTTCTCTTACCTTTTAACAAAATGAGAGCTCCACAAGATACGTTAATGCCGCTCGACTTGATGTTAATTCTGCATCCTTTCAAGTCTAAAATACTCAATGATATGAGATTCTTTCATAAATCAGGTACATACCTGACATCTGAGAGTATCCTAATCGTCCCATCGTGCATCTTAATTTTAACAATACCAATACCAATTACCTTACTAGATGAATCGTTTCTCATGCGCACAACTCCACCTTCAACCGAACTGTATGTAGAGAACCATTCTCTATTGGGACACATATGGAAAGAACATCCTGAATCTAGGATCCACTCGGATGTGAGCTTGGAGTTATCGCTCGTTGACACTAACAAGAAATCACCATTTTCATCGGTCAAATTAGCACCAGCTACATCTTCCTCGTTACTCTCAGCAGTTCTTTTATTTCGCAGTTTATAACAATCTGCTTTGACGTGACCTAACTTTTTACAATAGCGACTCCTTTTGTCTCGTTTCTTTGATGCTACCAAAACGGAAGGTTGCCTATCTGCCTTGCTATCCAAATGAAACTAATTGTCGAGTTTATCTCTACTCAACAAATGACCCTTCACATCTTCGAACGAGAGTTTGTCTCTGCCATAAATCAAGGTCTCCTTGAAAGACTTGTATGAAGGGGGTAAAGAGCACAATAATTGTATAGCCTGATATTCATCGTCAATATGAACCTCAACATTCTTTAAATCATTTAAAAGAGTAATGAATTGACTGATGTGATCTCTAAGAAGCTCACTTTCGTTCATGCGAAACGTAAATAGACGTTGTTTCAACATTAAACAGTTAGCTAGAGACTTAGTCGCATAAAGAGTTTCTAACCTTTTCCACAAGGCAGATGAGGTCTTCTCCATCAATACCTCCTGCAATACCATATTCACGAGGCACAGCTGGATTGCAGATAAAGCATTTTCATCAAGCTCTTCCCATTCTGTTTTATTTAGATTCTTAGGCTTTTTCTTGGTAACAACCTTTTTCAAACCGGATTGAACTAGAATTGCCATCATCCGAACTTGCCACAGATTGAAATTTGTCTCACCATCGAACTTCTCAATTTCAAACATTATTGTTGCCATCTTTGAATGAGCTGATCTATGAAAATTGAACTAACTCTGATACCACTTGTTAGGAACGACCCGATTAAGTAACGAACAAGAAAAATAGCAGAACAAATTGAGAAATTGAACACACAAATTTAACGTGAAAAAACCCCTCCAAAAAGGATAAAAAACCATGGGCAAAGATAATTTTACTATAATGGCAAAAGAACGAAGAGTACAAAAGATGGAGATAAAAACTAAACCCCGAAAACAAAGAACCCTCAAAACATAAACACAAAATTCTCTAAATGTGTTATGAGTTCTAATCTCTAATGGGTGTTTTTTCTAAGGTTGTAGAAGAGCCTATTTATAGGCTAAATTCATAGGTCAAATAATAATAAAATAATCTAAACTAATCAGTGTTTGATTGAAACAAATAAACAGAGTTTAGCTAAAAGATTATTTCTCAAATTTGACTGAAAATAGGAGTCATATTTAACATGTAGTTTTTTAAAGGTTAAAATATATTATAAGTATCTGTATTTTTCATATTAAATTTAACAAAATAATTTTAATAATGTTAATAATTAAATTTAGATTTTGAAATTTAAAAATTAGAAGGACTAAATTTCTAAAAACAAAAGTATGTAGACTAAATTCTAAATTTGTGATTAATACAATAACCTAGTTTCTAGTTGTATGAATTTTGAGAATTTTATTTTTATTTTACAATACCTAGAACTACCCATAACTCTTAGTGGATAAATATACTTCAACACGTTCAAACCCACATCCTCCTATATTAAAAATAATATGATGTCAACCGAATTATAACTCAACCAACGAGATTAATTTTATTATTACTTTTTTAAAAATAAATGCTAACCTGACATATACACTTTAATTTTTTTTTATAGTTGAATATTTATTGTGCACTTGTCTATCAGACTTTAGCAAGGTTGATAAATGCTAAAGCTTTGGGATTTTGACGTTTCAAGTTCAATTTTTTTTTTAAAATTATATGTGGTTTGTCTCGACATTTATTTGACTTAAATCTTATCATATTTAGATTTTTTTTACAGTTATTCTAGTTAGTCTCTGAATATATTTTAGTTATTATTTTAATGTGCTCTTTAACACTTTATTCTAATTCTAACTGATTTACACATGTATTGATTGTAATTGTTATTGTAATTGAACTTGTAACTTCAATAAATAAAAATTACACGCTTAAAAAAGAGAAATGGAGACAAAGGCCTAATGCTTGTCAAAATGTACGAAAAATTATTAAGTTATATATGTTACATCATCATATGTTTTTTGTGAAAAATAAATCATGTCAAACTATTCGATTAATAAATCGAAAATATTAAAACTATAATGTTGGATTAAATCCCACAATGTATAAGTTCTCTCTAGAACTATTCTAGTTTTCCTACAAATATATTTTGATTGTTAGTTCGATGTGTTATGTAACACTTAGCTCTAATTATAGCTAATTCAAATATTTATTGATTGTAATTGTAATTGAACTTGTAACTTCAATAAAAACCCCACAATTAAAAATGGCAAAGGGGAAAAAAGGTATAACGCTTATTAAATTGTATAAAATAATACCAAGTTATATATGTCATTGATGCGAGTCTCAAGGCCCAAAATCAGGCTCATGAACATGATGGGCTCAAATTTCCTCAAGGCCACAATAACGACGTTGAAGGCTAAGCAAATCCGAACAAGATTGAACGAGACCATCTAAGATTTCGTTACCAAAGCCGTAGATGCGCACAGGATCAAAAAAGAAAATCAAGATTCACTTTCTTATTTTCAAGAAAATCAAGAAATCGAATCTTGGTCCAATTTTGTTGTTTCAGACAATTTCAAGAATTAAGAAAATCAAGATTTCGAATCTTGGAAATCTTGGTCCAAGAAACCGAATCTTGCAGCCAAGGCGCATTAAATTTCATGTACGAGCTTGAACAAATCAATTTCAAGACCAAATGGATCACAAGACCAAGTTCTTGAAAAAATGGCCTATTAAGATATCCACAAGCCCATCCCGAAGTTTGGAAAGTAATTTAATTAAATATTAGGCCAAGTTATCAAAGTGGCCCAAATTGTAAAATATTTAAACTATAGGTTCAATTCTATTTTAATAGGTGGATCATTATGTAAGAATTCAACCCAAAGAGCCCATTTAATTCATTTGGTTGAATTCCCATTAAAAGTCCACACTTAGAATTATTTTGTTTTTTTTATGAGTTGTCATGTTAGTTATTCCATTAGGGTTAGGAAAACTTATTCTGGGGGCCTATAAGTAGCATAGACATTCACCCTTTTACATATACAATTGATTTTTTTAAGGTGATAATAATTCTCTTTGACTTTTTCTTCAACAATTGCTCTTGAGTTTCTTTTAGAAGTTATTTTAATAATCTTTTAGGTTGTGGAAATCATCTTCAAGCTTTTTTTTACCAAGATTGTAACACCCCTTACCCGTATCTGACACCGGGACAGGGTACGAGGCATTACCAGACTTAAACATACACAAACATGCAAAACCAGGCCATAAAATTTCATCCAAATTAAAACTTTTCAAACACATGCATATAGTCCCTTATACAGGCCTTCGAGGCCTAAAACATACATTGGGGTGGCTTGGGACTAAACCGAGAACTTAAGAAAAATTTTATAAAATTTCCCATGTTAAACTTCACACGCCCGTGTGGAGGTATTACACACACCCGTGTGCTCAGGACACGCTTGTAACATCCCGAAATAGGGCCTAAACAGAATAGTGGTTGCGAAACCACGAATCTGAGGTCAAAAAAATTTATTCTGATTAAGTTTTAAGGTTTATTCATTGATTGAATAATTGTGTGAAAATTTCGTGAAGAAATTTTATGTATAAGTGCCTAATTTGATAATTAGGACTAAATTGTAAAATTAGCAAAATGTGTGTTCTAGATAATAAAGGGGATTTAATTGAAATGGGTTCTTAAATCGGAGGTCCTTATTTAGTAATTAGACCATTACATTTAATTTTGGACAAAAATGGGCAAGAATAGGACAAATTTGAAAGAAAAGCCTTTAAGGGCATTTTGGTCATTTAGTAATTAAAAGAATTAAAAAGGGAAAATAAAGCCAAAATTGGTCCATCTTCTTCATGGAGGCCAAATATAGCATGGGGGAAGCCATGGTAACGGTTTCCAAGCTTTCCAAGCTCAATAGTAAGTCCATTCTAGCCTTGTTTTTAATGTTCTTTAAGTTTTTGGAGTCATGGTAACTTGATTTAGCTTATTCTAGAAATAATTCATGCTAGGGTTCATATTTGGAAAAATACCCATAGGTTAAATGTGTTTATTTTGATGTTTTATGGTAGAATATGAAGCTTGAAATTATGTTAAACAACTTTTGCTAAGCGATTTTAAGTGAAAACGAGTAAAACGACATAATCGGTAAAAATACCTAATGTTCATAAGTACATGATAGAATTTAATGTTTCCATAGAAGGGAAAAATGTTCAACGTGTCATAAAACATAAGAAAAATGGATAAAATTTTAATTTCCGAGCCTAGGAGCAAAATCATAATTCTGCAAAGGTTTATGGGCAAAATTGTAATTTTGTCAAAGTTTGAGTTAGGGAATGTTTTGAATATTACATTAATTAAATAAGTAAAATATGATGTTTTAGATCCCGAAAAGTGAGATTTGGACCTAGAACGGGAGAAAAACTAAAAATTGGGAAAGTTGGTAAAATAGTCGTTTTGGTATCGAGGTAAGTTCATATGTTTCATAAGAATTTAATTATGCATATTTGAATGATAAATTGATATTTTGGCCATAAATACCTTAGTATTGAGTTTCAGATATAACGATTAATGTTCGATAATAATTCGATATTGGAAAGAGAACTTGTATAATTTATATGTAAGACCATATTTTGTATTATGGCTTTGTATGATAACAAGAAAGTATTGACTAGCATAGTCTGATGAGAATTAGTTAAGTTGATGATATGATGAGATTGAGAATGTAAGTATGTAAGTTGAGTAGCACTTTATTATTATGCAATTATTGTTATTAGTATTGTTATTATTGAGTTATGCGACTAACCTTGAGAATTTGAGTATGTTTTAGTTATGACTTGACAAGGCATTGATATCTCAAAGTCCATGGTTGTACCACGGCAATTAAGGAAGAATTGAAGGAAAAGTCCATGTTCATAACATGACATTTAAGGAGGAATTAACGGTTAAGGATACCATGTAAGACCATGTCAAGAAATGGCATTGGTAAGGCAAGGATCCCATGTAAGACCATTTCAAGACATGGCATTGGCATTGATTAAGGACTTCATGTAAGACCACATCAAGATGTGGCATTGGCACTAAGACAAGGAACCCATGTAAGACCATGTTTGGAACATGGCATTTGGTAAGATAAGGATATCATGTAAGACCATGCCAAGTCATGGCATTGATAAGTTCTATAAGGCAAGGAAATCATGTAAGACCATGCCAAGGCATGGCATTGATAAGTTCTATAAGGCAAGGAAATCATGTAAGACCATGCCAAGGCATGGCATTGATAAGTTCTATAAGGCAAGGAAATCATGTAAGACTATGTCAAGACATGGCATTGATGAGTTACTATAAGGCAAAGGTCCAATGTAAGACCATGCCAAGGCATGGCATTAGTGAGTTCATAAGGCAAGGATACCACGTAAGACCATGTCAAGACTTGGCAATGGTAAGTTCAAAAAGGAAAAGGTTCCCGAGTAATCCAAAGACTATGTCAAAGCAACGACAAGGTGAGAACATGAAGAAAGAGTACATGTATGCATTTAAGGCTTATTTAATATTGAGATTGTAAGTAATTGAGATTATCAAGTATTAAGTAAGTGATGAGTTTTCAGTTATGCTTGTGACATTTTATGACATGATTGGCAATATGCCTATATTATGAAAAAGTACTCATGTGTTAAGTGAGATGTTGCAAGTATGTAAGCAAGCTATTAAGAAAGGTGCCTTTTGTATTCCGAGCCTTTGGTAAGGTTACCGATGAGTAAGATGAAAAAGTAAGAACTAAACATTATTTAAGCAAATTATGACTGCATAGTAGTAAGCTAAATTGATTGCTAATGCTTATTATTTTACATGTGAACTTACTAAGCTTAATAAGCTTACTTCTTTGGCTTTCCCATGTTTCAGAGTACTTAAAAGCAAGCTCAGGTTGGAGGTCGTCGGAGATCACTTCACACTATCGATTATCAAGTTACCAAATGGGTACCTTCGTTTACAAACGTTCTAGTTTATGACATGTATAGGGATTTAGCCATTTTGTGTGTATGTCCTTATAATATGGCTAAAGAATGGTATGTAAATATTTGATAATGATTAGCTATTGAAATGGCTAATGAAGAACATGTTTCGGTGTTATGTATGCCTAAATGGTAGTTAATACAAAGAAATCATGAAAAAGTGAAATTTACATTAAAATAGTATTGAACAGCAGCAGTGACGTGATCTTGAAAATTCACCAAGAATTGTAGAAATGGAATTAGATGATGAATGAGATATAGAATTAAATATTATTGAGTCTATTTTCATATGAAAGAAATAGAGTAAGCAAAAAAAGTGTATATTAAGAGATATTTGAATTTTAGTGAGACAGAGTCAGAGCAATTTCTGAATCCCCTATTCTAACTTTATAAATTCACTAAAAATTGTACAAAAATAATTAGGAGCTATAGTTTATATTTATAGATTCCTTAGTAAATCTAATTTCAAGAGAAACAAAACGGCATGGTTATTTGAATTCTGTATAGGGAGAAAATTGATTCGTAGTGAGGAGAGGTCAGAGTAGTCGAACAGTGCAATAGGGAAAACTTTAACTAATAAACTGTACTAATTGGCTAGACCAAAAATTCTGGAAAAAAAATAGTAAGAAGATATATAAGTCTAGTTTCATAGAAAATTCACAAATTTAAATTTTGAGTTTTGTGACTCAAGTTATGATTTATTTAGTGACTATGGCGCAGGTGGGCAGTTTTATAAGGAATAATGAAATAAATTGTTTTGATTTGTCTAAGTATTCGAAAAATTTTTAATGATCCCAGTTTGGTCCCGAGCCGTTTCAATTGCATGTTTTAGGGTCTCGAGGGACTTTTTAGGGACATATTGAATGAATTTAAATAAATTAATTTTAAAATCAAATTTTATGCCCTGAATTAGTAAGTTAAGTCAGGTAACGCCTCGTGCTTGACTCCAGCGACGGTCTCGGGTAAGGGGTGTTACAACACCCCTGTCCAATACCCGTGTGGAATTATTTTTCAGTTTGAACCTATAGGAGTTTTCACACGGCCGAACACACCCCCATGTCCCTGGCCCGTGTCCCTCACACGGCCTCGACACGCCCGTGTGATCGCCCGTGTCCAAAAACCTGAACATTCTGTTTATGATGTCATCATTCATTTTGAGGCACACGGCCAGGGCACACGCCCGTGTACTAGGCCATGTTCTCCACACGTTTGTGTCTCTGCCCGTGTATTTACTACCATGCATACTGACTTAGAAAATTTGGGTGCAGGGGACACATGACTACTTAACATGCCCATAGGGCAAACCGTGTGTCACACACGGTTTAGACACATGCCTGTGTGTCTACCCGTGTGGACTATTTTAAGGCTATTTCCTAAGCCATTAGTCACCCTCATTCATTCATACACTTAGACATAAGTCATCACATGTATCATGGCATATTTAATCACTCAATTATTCAATTCCATGGCACTTCCATACCAACGTAATGTCACATTATGACCCGTACATTTATTTATACTACTTAGAATCATTCCACACCAATTTCATGCATTGTTATACTTTTTACCCAAAACTTCAATGTTATGCATCCATGACTATAGTCATTTTAAAACATCAAGTCACCCATTTATCTCTAAGCACCTAACTAACACTTCATCAAGCATCCATCAAGCAATAACATATTATATCATCGACACATTATCACATGCATGCATGGGCAATTAGATTACAACCTAAGGATCAAATATAAGCCATATCACATGGCAATTACAAAATGAATCACCATCATTATAGGCCTTCACAATTTGGCCAACTAGCATGTCGCATATCACAAAATAACCAAGTCCCCTATACATGCCATACTCAAAATAATACATTTACTATACCAAATGATCTTTTGACAGTGTGATCGAATGCTCCGACAACATCCGATCCTCGAGCTAGCTTGACGAAACTACAAGGATGAAAATGAGAGGGGAGTATGCATTTAAGCTTAGTAAGTCCACATGCAAATAATATGCAATAGCAACATGCACCATCATGCAAAATCATAGGAGCATATTCAAAATTTCTCATCATTCAAACCTTTTTGGCTTATTTATTTGGTAATCACATATACACATACGAATTCACTTTCTTGTCACATTTCATCCTTTAGCAAGGTATTACATATGAGAATAATGTACGTACCTGTACATATTCGTAACATCTTAAATAACTTTACCTGGCCCACTTTGGGGCTTTCATCACATCGTTCTTTATATCAATTGCCAAACTTCTCATTGAATTTCCCATTGAATTACCTATTGAACTCTTGGAATACCATGGGATACACGAAAACTTGCACCTAAGTGCCATATAAACATGGGTAAAACCCAATAACATGTGTTGCATCCATTTTGAACTCAGACTGCTCAACGAGCTCAGATGCTACATATCTCGCGAACTTGGACTGCTCAACAAGTTCGGATTAACACATGTTTCACAAACTCAGACCACTTAACGAGCTCGGATATCATATACATCACGAACTTGGACTACTCAACAAGTTCAGACTTCTTAATCTCTTAGTGACATGTCACTTGTATCCTAAACTATTCCTAAGGTTCAAACGAGATTCTTTTACTCATGCACGTAACTTCTTCGTCATACTTGCTCGTGGTGTCAGAATAACATCCATAACTTTTCTCATGCTTGCAATGTCATCAATAAACATAACATATAAAATAATGACATAATGGTAACCATGCAATATCAATGCGTTAAAACATATCATATTGTCACATTATTTACATATGTACTTACCTCGGTACAAAATGATAATAATCGAGTCTAATCGTCGTATACTTTATTCTTCCCTCGATCGAGACCCGGTTCACGTCTATCTTGATTTATAATGCCAAATTTAACTAATTTATTAATCACATTCTTCAAATCAATCCATAACTTATACTTTGGTATAATTACCCTTTTACCCCTAACTTTTCACTTATTTACGATTTAGTCTTTAGGCTCGTAAAAATGAAATGCATACATTTTCCTTGTTATCCAAGCCTAGCCGAACTCATAACATGCTCATAGCAGCCCATATTTCCCATATATCATACATCTCTCTACCCATTTTATAAACTTTACAAGTTAGTCTCTTTTTAGCCATTTTCACTAAAATTCACCTAGCAAAAGATGTTTACCATGTCTTAAAAATTCAGATTCCTCCATTAATCAACAAAACACATGCATATTACACATGGGTAATTTTTCAAATATAGCTAGAAATGGATAGATCATGTTACCGGAACTTCAAAAACACAAAGAACGTTAAAAATGGACTAGGGAAACACTTACTATTAAGCTTGGAAATGTTGAACAAAACCCTAGTTATTGAGTCTTGGTATTTTCAATAGCTAAGGAGGAAAATGGACAACATTTTCACTTGATTTTTCCCTTTTTATTCTTTTTATTGCCAAATGACCAAAATGCCATTAGGGTTTTTCTTTCCAATTTTTCCTATGCATGCCCATTTTTGTCCAAAGTTATAAAAATTGGTTAAATTGCTAATTAGGTCCCTCTAATTAATAATCTAAAGCAATTTCATGCTTAAAGCTTTTAGAATGCAAGTTTTGACTTTTATTCAATTTGGTCCCTAAAATGCAATTAGACATTTTATACATAGAATTTCATCATGAAACTTTCACAAAAATATGCATTCGTAACATAAACCTCATAAGAATCATAAAATAATTATTTATATCTTGGGTTTGTGGTCTCGAAACCACTGTTCCAACTAGGCCCTAATTCGGGATGTCACAAAGATCTCTTTCTTGGAGGGAGAATTAGAGCTATTGAAATGAGTTGTAGATTCTTAATGTTTCTAAGGCTTCTTAGGATGTCATATTCTCTTTTCTATCCTTAATTTATTGTTTTTTGTTTATTTAAGTTAGTTCTTGCTATTTTTGCTTGCTGGTTTTATTGATTTTCGTTCTAGGTTAATGTTGTTTCAAGAAAGACGTTCTCTTATCTTGTTCCAACAAGAAACACATCAAAGTTAGGAGTTTTAATCTTTTCTTCTTGTTTCAAATATTCTTGCACAAAACATTTTGTTTTTGTCTTTAAAATCACTTCTAACAAATCTGTTTGTGTTTTATTTTTCTAGATCTAGTTAGAGTGTTTACTTGAGGTCCAAGGGCGATTTTCTCTCAAAGAATCCCTAATTTGTTCTCTTTTGGATTCTGTACCAGCCGGTTCATCTTTCTTTTGTTTTAATTTCGTTTGACTCTCATTTGTGACAACTAATCTATTTTTGTTATTTCTCGTTTTAGTTTACATTCATCTAGAGATCTAGGTTAAATTGCAACTTAAACAAGCTACGATCATGTTTTGCACGCATGCTGTATCATTCATACCATCATCTATTTCTATGAAAAATAAATCATGCCAAATTATTTGATGAATTAATGACAAAAATAGAAACTAGCTTAAATTCCATCATGTCTAGGTCCTCTCTAGAACTAGTTTAGTTTGGCTTCAAATACATTTTAATTATTAGTTTAATGTACTATCTAACACTTATTCTAATTATAGGTTATTCATATATGTATTTGCTTGTAATTGTAAGGGTAAACTACCCTAGTAGTCACTCTAAAATTAGGTCGTTCCTATTTTGGTCACCTTAAAAAAATTGTTAATTTGATCACCATTATTAACTGAATTGACTAAAATGGTAATAGTTAGCTTCATCTAAATCATTCCCAATAAGTAGTATGTAGTCGACATATAAAACTAGAAATACTACCTTTTCATACATAATACGTTTATAAACACAAGGTTCATATACATTTTGCTTAAGCCCAAAAGTTTTAACCGTTTGATCAAATCGTTAATTCCATTAGTGGGATGCTTGCTTAAGTTTGTATATGGACCTACATAGTTTGCAAACTTTATGCTTGTTTCCTTTAGCTATATATTCACTAGTGTTTGAGTTGTGTAACCCAAATTTCTGTTAAATAAAATAAGAGGTTGCTTGCAAATCAAATTAAACAAAATATATTTTATTTCTAGAAGATTTAGTATTTATTAGTATAATATATTTAGCATTTATTAGCATAATTTATTTTACCTATGAATTTAGCCTATAAATAGGCTCTTTTACAACCTTAGAAAACACACCCATTAAAAGATTAGAACTCATACACTTTTGGAGAATTTTGTGTTTACGTTTTGAGGGTTCTTTGTTTTTGAGTTTTTGAGGTTTAGTTTTTATCTCCATATTTTTTACTATTTATTCTTTTGCCATTATAGTAAATTATCTTTGTCCGTGGTTTTTTATCCTCTTTGGAGGGGTTTTTCCACTATAATAGCCCGTTTTTAGTGAAATCGAAACAGTGATTTTGGGACCACAAATCCGAAGTAAAAAAATTTATTTTATTATTATTTTGTGGTCTACTACATGATAGAAATACCATATAAAAATTTTGTTAAGAAATTTTACTGTTTACATGCTCAATTTGATAAAAAGGACTAAATCGCGTAAAGTGCAAAAGTTGTGTTCTAATAGCTAAAGGTGTCTAATACCTATATAATTTTAAATTGGAGGTCCTTATATAGTAATTAGACCATTAAATGTGATAATGGATGTACATGGTTTGGAATTAGTGTAATTTTTAAAGTTAATTAAGGTTAATTTTGTAAATAAGTAATAAATGATAAAATAAATAAAACCAAATTTGCTATCATCTTTATCCATCTTTTTTTTCAACCAAATATTGAAGGAATAAAGCCATTTTTTTCTCTTTAGGGTTCAACAAGCTTGTTTCCATCATTTAGGTATGTGTTTTGTCCCTTTTTTTATAATTTTTATGTTTCCGGGATCGTTGTAGCTTAATCTAGTTAGCACAGGGACTAATTTGTGAAAATGTTAAAATATTTGAGTTTTTTCATTGATGAACATGTTAAGGTTTTGAAGTTTAATGGTAGAAAATGAATGGTTGTTGTTAGGTAAACAACTTTTGTAAAAGAATTTTTGATGAAATTATTAATTAAGGATTAAATTGAAAAATGTGATAAATTTTGTGGTAAAATTGTGAATTTGTGAAAAATGTGGGCTGTTATAAGCATGTATATAATTCGGCTATGATGGGTTGTAATGAAATTGTGCAAATTTCCATTTTTATGAGATAAGGACTAAATTGCAAAGAATTAAAAGTATAGGGGAAAAATGGTAATTTTGCTAAAATGTGTTGGACTAAATTGAATGAGAATTATATTGAAATGATTTAAATTCATTCATATAGATCCTGTCAGACCTCATTTGGAATTAGATCGAGGCAAAGTGAAAATATTAGATTAGTCGCCTTTGTATCTACGCACACTCGTCGAGGTAAATTCGTGTAGTTAAATTGTGTAATTATATGCTTTGATTGAATTAGATTTATGTTATTTGCATTAACATCATATATGAATACTGATAGCATATCCAACGACGTACGACGAATACCCAGCCCCGTTTGAACCTTAGGAATTCCTAGGATACAAATGACAAGTCATTAGAGTTATCGATTTCAGCTCGTATGAGCTTACTGATTTCAGCTCGTATGAGCTTACCGTTATTTAGCTTGTATGAGCTTACCATTATTCAACTTGGAGGAGCTTACCATTTATAGCTCATATGTGCATACATGTACATTAATTGACAGATTATAGTTCAGTACACCTCGTGTGTACTACCCGCATATTCAATGATATTCTAAATGGTTCAACGGGCACAATTCTGTTATGAGATTATATGAATTCGATATGAACTATTACAGGTACTTACATGAAATACATGAAAGTGATATTACATGATATAATGATACATGAAATGAATAATACATGTATATGAAATGTGATTACTTGTTGAAATCATCCATGTGTATTGGATTTTATATGTAATTTACCTGGCTAATATGTTAGTGAACATGTGTTTAGGCTTTTGGCCAAATTGGTTGGGATATGCTATGTTTACTTACTTAAATTGTCGTTAAATGGTAAGTTAAATTTTGTGTTATACGAACTTACTAAGCTTAAATGCTTACTCTGTGTTATTTTCAGTGCTTTTTTAGTGATTTGGAACGTCGTTCGAGTTGGAAGCTTTTTGGAGCTATATCACACTATCTATTGGCTCTTTTGGTACATTCAATTGTTAATTTCGGTTATAATGGCGTGTATAGGTTATTTTGGCTAATGATAGCCTATATGTTTTGTTATGTTTTTAGCCATTTGAATTGACTTGTGTTTTGGTACATTTTGCTATGTATATATAAATGACCTTATCATGTTTGATGTGTCGTTTGGTATAGGTAATATGTGACTTGATTTATGTTTGATGGATGAAAATTTAAATGGTAGTTGATTATGTATTTGGATATGTATTATAATTTGGAGTGATTTAATGCTTATTGTGGAAAGCATATATGTATAATGAGGTTAGCTTTTGAATGGTTTGTATTGGTGTTTTTAGTACACAAATTACAGGTGACTTACATGACCATTTGATGCTAAAGATCAAGTACATAAATGGTACTAAATGGCATGTTTTGATTAATGATCTACATGGTAAGTTTTGGTACTAATATGCACATGAGTTAGTTAAACAATTGGATATATTGAATGTTTAGATTTACATGTTATAAGATGTCATTTGAGGTGCCTAAGGGCAAATTGGTTGTATGTGATGATTTTACATGTTTAAGGCTTGATTTTAGCTTGTTTTGGATGCCTATTTATGACTTGTGTATATGCAAAATGTTGAGTGTAGGTGGATGACAAATTGGGTGAGAAATGTGGCTTGTAATATAGCCTATTTTCGTCCATACGGGCAGAGATATGGGCGTGTCTCAGCCGTGTGTGACACACAGCCAGGTGACACGGTCGTGTGTCCCTTGTATCTTTTATAGAGTGCAAGTCAGTATGCTCACATGACCTAGCATACGGGCCTGTGGCTTGGCCGTGTGGCACAAGTTAGTGAGTTACACGGGCACGGACATGGGCTGGGACATGGTCGTGTGTCCCTCTTTCGAATGCCCACATGGCCTAAGACACATGCATGTCTCTTGGCCGTGTAACCCTTACAGCTTTGAAGATTTTAAATGTTTCCAAAGTATTTTCTGAGTTTCCAATTTAGTCCCGATTTGTTTCTAAAGTGTATGTTGGGCCTCGAGGGCTCGTATTAGGCACAATATGCATGATTATGATTGGTTTCTAACATGAATGTTCTATGTTATGAAATGTTTGAATTTTCTATCCGTTTAAATTTTCTATTCATTTAAATTGTAAACTTCGGTAATACTCTATAACCCTGTTTCAGCGACGAATTCAGTTAGGGTTGTTACATCCACGTTCAATTTGTGTATTCAATTTCTCAATTTCTTCTGCTTTTTTTACTAGTTCGTTGCTTAATCGGGTTGATCCCCAACAACTAGGTTGCACCATGTAGATGGTTTCTTCAAAATAGCCATTTAGAAACACTATCTTGACATCATTTTCTACATCTTGTAATCGAGAGCCGCCACAATGGATAACATGTGGACCAACTTGAGCATCACTACTAGAGAGAATGTTTCCTTGTAATTGATATTTTCTTTCTTTGTGTCTAACCTTATAGCTTTCAACCTTTCATTCCACATTTCTCTTCTTGTAAATCCACTTACGCCTTAAGGGTTTTATCGCAATCAATAAGTCTACAAGTTCCAACACTGAATTGGATTTTATAGAATCCATCTAAACTTCCATATCCACTTTCTAGAGCTTGGAATCAATACACTATATTTCTTCGTCAAATGTAAGTGGGTCATCATCTTCTTGTTCGACAAACTCAGTGTTAAAAATACTTCTACTATACTAGAAGAAATCAGGCCTTCAAGAGATCCTTCCACTGTGACAAAGCTCCCTATATTCTTGACCATTTGCAGGTCTACTATATAGAGTTGGATCTAAAATTAAAATTGGAGGGTTTTCTTTATTTCCCAAAAGTTCCTCTAGTAACAATCTACTTTGAGGTTTAAAATCATTCATGTAACTTTCCTCAAGGAAAGTAGCACCTTAATGGTTTGATCTTTTGGGTTATAAAATGATCCACCATTCGTTCCTTTTGGACAACCAACAAACATGCACAATTTTGTCCTTGAATCCAACTTCTTCACATTTTTACCTAATATATGGCCCAGGCTTCCCCAAATCCTAAAATGATTTAGGCTTAACTTCCTACCATGCCACAATTCATGTCGTAACAACCTGTTTTCTGTGAAATCAGAACAGTAGTTTCGGGACCATAAATCCAAGTCAGAAAGAAATTTTATTTTAAAATTATTGCATGGTTTACATCATGATAGGAAAGATATGGAAATTTCAATAAGAAAATTTTACCGATTACATGTTTAATTATGGAAATGACTAAATTGTATAAAATGCAAAAGTTGAGTTCTAGTAGCTATAAGTATCAAATAGCTATGGAATTCAAAATTTGAGGTCCTTATATGGCAATTAAACCATTAAGAGAAGTTAATAGATATTTTTGATGATTCATCCATGGAAAATTAGAAAAAGAAAAGGACTAAATTGGAAATTGAAATAAATAAAAGATGATAAATAAAATAAATATCTAATATCATCATTTTATATCATCTTCTTCCCCAAATTCTATGGAAACCCTAGGAAAGAGAAAGAAAATCAAGCAAGCCTAATTGGGTAAGTAATCTTGTCCCGTTTTTAGTAATTTTTATATTTTTGAGATCAGAATAACCTAATCTAGCTATTTTGGGGATCAATTTGTAAAGTTATCAAAATATTAAAATTTTTCCATGGATGACTATGCTGAAATTTTGAAATTTATGGTAGAAAATGAAAGGTTGTTGATAGATAAACAAATTTTGTAAAGTGAATTTTCATGAAATTGTGATTTAAGGACTAGATTGTAAAGATGTAAAATTCATGGAAAATTTTTTATTTTTATGAAATATATGTGCTGTAAATGTTATATGTAAAAATTGGTTAGGCTTGGAATAAGGATTAAACTGCACAAATTTCATTTTCCGAGCCTAGGGATGAAATTATCATTTATGAAAAGTATAGGGGCAAAATGGTAATTTTTTCTAGGATGTGAATTGAATTAAATTGAGTATGAAATGGATTAAATTGATGTCAAATTCATTTATATAGATTTGGAAAGACATAGTACTGAGTTGGGTTAAGGAAAACCAAAAGTGTTGGATTAGTAGATTCTTGAAACAAACAAGTATCGAGGTAAGTTCGTGTAACTAGATTATGTATATTTATATGTTTGGAATTGAATGTTAATATGTGTGAATTGTATAAATGTTTAATGTATAAAGTTAATCATATGTCTGATATTGCTCGATAAGTATAACTTCCGTTTGAATAAGATGGAATTGGATGGATACATGATTTCCCGATTGGTTATGGTCTTGCATATGTTGCAGACACACAATAATTTGAAAGAGCATCCTGTTATAAGCCCTCTTGAGCTTCTTGTTATATGGTTCTTACGAGCATCCTAATTGGTAGTGATCCTACATGTGTTGCGGATTACCATAGCTTTTTGTGAGCGTCCTCTTATATGATCGGTTGTGATCCTACATATATTGTGGACACAAACGCAGCTCTTTATGAGCGTCCTGATATAGGCTCTTCTTGAGCTTCCTGATATGACTCACATTGAACTTCCTATTATATGGCTATCCGGAGCTCCCTAATAATAACTCTTCGGAGTTATCTGTTAAGCTCAATGAGCTTCCTGTTTTAAACTCTTATGAGTTTCCTGTTATAGCCTGGATAAATTTCCTGTTATATGGCTCACATGAGCATCCTGTTATATGGCTCAAGAGAGTGCTTCCTGATTATATGCCCTAATGGGTACCCCTTGATATGAATTGACGGATTTCAGTTTTGTACACTTTAAGTGTACTACATGAGTGTATCCATTGATATTTCAAATAAATTCAATGAGTAAAGTTTTGACATGGCTAAATTGAACTTGATATGATCTATCATGGAAATGCACATGTAATATGAAAGTTATTATATGATGAGCTGATCTTTGATTCTTGAAATGTATGTGGAATAATGACTAACATGTTTGATAAAGTTGTGTATTTTAGGCTATTAGCTAAATTGCTTGGATGCATTTTTGTATGCTTACCTTAAATCTAAATGAATGGTAAGTTGAATTCCCGTTATACGAACTTACTAAGTATTAAATGCTTAGTTTGTTTTATTTTCCTTTGTTTTATGTACTCAGAGGCTCGTGAAGGTTGAAACTTGGTCCGAGACACATCACACTATCCCTTAGATCTCTCGGTATGTGAAATAAGCTAAATTTTGATATAATGGCATGTATAGGTTAAATAGATTAAATGATAAAATATTTTGGTTTTAACTAGCCATTAGAATGGCTAGTGTTAAGTATACATTGATGTACTTATATAAGGCCTTCTCATGGTTGATGTGTGTTAAAAAAATGGTTTTATGGTGAAAGCTATATAAACCATATGTTGAATGGATTTGAATTAGTATAATTGATAAAATTTACATATAAACACAAGCGCAAACTTGGCAAGTTTAATCACTCGAACATATGTGCTAATATGTTATACACAATACTTGTATTTGGCTAGATTCAAATGACTTGAATTGGTTTGGAAATGTATTAAAATGTCAATGTAGGTACAAGGAAAAATTTGGGTGAGAAATAAGGCTAGGAAATGACATTATTGTGTCCACACGGGTAGACACACGGGTGTGTGTCTCAACCGTCTGTGACACATGGCTATGCGCACTGGCGTGTGGTTTGGCTGTGTTTCCCCTGCATCTTAAAAATTGAAAAACAGAATGCTCAGAATTGGTCATACAGGTAGAGACACGGATGTGTGTCTCAGCCGTGTGAAACACATGGCCCAACACACGGGTGTGTGTCTTGGCCGTGTGAATCCTGCACTTATTTTTGAAAATTAAATTGTCCACACAACCTAACACACGGGCGTGTGGCTGAATCTGAAGAAGCTGAGAGTAATGCTCCAGCTTCAGTTCAAAGAGCTGCATCCAGTAGTAGTAGAAGGCCCAAATTTGAGGGCCGAGGTGAGAAGGTAAAAAAAACCTTCTTTCAAATGATGACTGAGAGGTTCATAGAATTTTTAAAAACAAATCTTGCTGTACAACAACCTCCCCCTTTAATCCTCAACCAGTTCCCGATATGCCACAAGGTACTGAACTTGTTATAACTGGTAAGCCCTTGGTAGATAAAATTCAGAAATATGGGGCAGAAGAATTTAAGGCTACTGCTGATGATGATTTGAAAAGGGCTGAATTTTGGCTAAAAAATACCATCAGGGTTTTGGATGAATTGTCTTGTACACCTGAAGAATGTTTGAAATGTGCTGTATCTTTACCAAAAGACTCAACCTATCAGTGGTGGAATACCTTGATTTCTATTGTACTGAGGGAAAATGTTACTTGAGAATTTTTCCAAACAGAATTAAAAAAGAAGTACATTAGCCAAAGATTTCTTGATCAGAAAACGAAAGAATTTTTAGAGCTCAAACAGGGGAATATGATTGTATCTGAATATGAGTGGGAATTTTTTTGGTTAAGCAAATATGCAATAGAATGTATCCCGACCCGGTTTGAAGAGGGATTAAATAAAGACATCAAGTTGTTAGTTGGGATTTTGGAATTTAAAGAATTTGTTGTACTGGCTGGTCGAGCACATCAAGCTGAAGAATTAAATAAAGAAAAGCCCGAACTTCAAGTAAGAGGTTTATGGGCAAGCCACAGTTATTAGCTTCAAAGAAATTAAAGAAATATCATGATCGTTCTGTCTCATCTGTGGGGTATTCTGGAAAAGATCTAGGCTCTCAACGCTCTAATCCGAGATCTCTGGCCCCATCAATAGCAAGTGCTGGAAGTGTCGGTAATCCTAAACCTAGATGTAAACATTGTAATAAATTTCATTTTGGAGAGTACCGTATGAGAAGCGGAGCCTGTTATAGATGTGGTTCTCTCGACCACTATCTTAAAGATTGTCCAGAAAGGCTTGAAAAAGATACTGTTCAGACTTCAAAGCCAAGTAACCCTGGCTCGAGAGGTAGATCACCCTGTCACCCTAGTAATGTCAGTGGTAGCCAAGGTGCTACAAAAGATCCAACAATTAAATCTGAAGCAAGAGCACCAGTGAGAACATATGCTATACGTGCACGAGAGGATGCTTCTACACTTAAAGTTATTACTGGTACATTTTCTCATCTTGATACTGATATTACTACTTTAATTTATCCTGGTTCAACACATTCATATATATGCACGAATTTAGTGTCTGTTAAAAATTTACCTGTTGAGTCAACTAAATTCGTGGTTAAAGTTGCAAATCCCCTGAGCCAGTTTGTGATGGTAGATAAAATCTATAAAAATTGTCTGTTAATGGTACGAGGTTATTGTTTCTCGGCTAATTTAATGTTGTTTTCATTTGATGAATTTGATGTAATTTTGGGTATAGATTGGTTAACTCAGCATGATGTAGTGGTGAATTGTAAACATAAATATATTGTATTAAAATGTCAGAATGGTGAATTGCTTCGTATTGAATCTGATAAACTGGATGGGTTTTCCAATGTAATCTCAGCTATATCAGCATAGAAATATATCAGAAAAGGGTATGATGCTTACCTTGCATATGTGTTGGACACTAAAGTATTTGAGTTGAATATTAAGTCAATGCCGGTTGTTTGTGAGTTTCCTGATGTGTTTCTGGAAGAATCACCCGAATTACCGCCAGCCAGAGAGGTGGAATTTTCCATAGATCTTGTTCCTAGAAAAACTCCAATATCTATAGCTCCTTACAAAATGACCCCTATAGAATTAAAGGAGTTGAAAGCACAGTTGCAATAATTAACAAACAGGGGTTTTGCTCGACCCAGCTCATCACCTTGGGGTGCATCGGTTTTATTTGTTAAGAAGAAAGATGAATCATTGAGATTATGTATTGATTATAGACAACTCAATAAGGTTACAATCAAGAACAAGTATCCATTACCTCGTATTGATGACTTGTTTGATCAGTTAAAAGGTGCCACTGTATTTTCTAAGATTGATCTCCATTTCGGGTATTATCATTTACGAGTGAAGGACTCAGATGTACCGAAGATAGCCTTCAGTATCGGATACGGGCACTATGAGTTTCATGTGATGCTGTTCGACTTGACTAATGCATCTGCAGTATTTATGGATTTAATGAATAGAATTTTCAGACCGTATCTAGACAAATTTGTGGTGGTATTTATTGATGATATCTTGGTATATTCTCGAGATGAAAATGAACATGCTGATCATTTTTGAATTGTGTTACAAACTCTACATGAAAAACAACTGTATGCCAAATTTAGTAAATGTGAATTATGGCTTCGGGAAGTCGATTTCCTTGGACATATAGTATCTGCAGAAGGTATTAGGGTGGATCCAAATAAAATTTCAGTGATGTTAATTGGAAGCCACTAAAAAATGTGTCTGAATTTAGGAGTTTTCTGGGATTGGCTAGTTATTATCGGAGATTTGTATAAGGGTTTTCTATGATAGCTTCTCCGATAACACGATTGTTGCAAAAAAGATGTGAAGTTTGAATGGCCTGATAAATGTCAACAGAGTTTTAACAGATTGAAAGCCTTGTTGACTGAAGCACCTGTGTTAGTTCAGCTTGAATCAGGTAAGGAATTTATGATTTATAGTGATGCATCATTGAATGGTTTAGGCTGTGTTTTAATGCAAGAGGGTAAAGTGATTATAACACCCCTTACCCATATTCAACATCGGAATAGTGTTAAGGAGCACTATCGAACTTATTACACAACTAACATACATTTCACATACATTTTTGAGTTTCAAATAAACATCATTCAAATCATTCACATTGTCCCTTATACGAGCCTACGAGGCCCTAAACAAGCATTTGGGGTGATTTGGGACTAAACTGATAACTTATGAAATCTCTGGAAAACTTATAAAATTTTACAAAATACAGGGGATACATGCCCGTGTGGCCCGGCCGTGTGTCTTACACAGCCAAAGACACGCCCATGTCACAGGCCATGTGGACATTTAAAATAGGATCACATGGTCGTGTCCTAGCCCGTGTCTGACCCCATGTAACTCTCTGACTTGGGTTACACGGCCTCCACACGCCCGTGTGACCAGCCCGTGTGCCCTTCGAAATGGCCACACACGCCTGTGTGCCAGGTCGTGTGCTAGGTCGTACCAAACCTGTAGGGTATACTGACTTATGCCACACAGCCAAGTCACACGCCCGTGTGCTAGGCCATGTGGAGCATACTGACTTAATTTTTAATTCAACACCAGGGGATACACGACCGTGTAACCCGACCATGTGGCATACACGATTGAGATACATGCTCGTGTCTCTGCCCGTGTGGACAAAAATAGGGTATTTACCAAGCCATTTTACCACCCATTTCTAAAGATAGGGTTAATCCCGATATGAAATCCATCATAACTCTATCCCATTTCCACTCTGGTATCATCACAGGCTATAGTAGTCCCGAAGGCATTTGATGTTTGGCTTTAACTTGTTGACAAACTAAATACCTTGACACAAACTCTGAAATGTCTCGTTTCATGCCTGACCACCAAAACAACTGTTTCAAATCATTATACATTTTAGTACTCCCCGGGTGAACAGATAAGCAACCACTGAGCGCTTCGTGTAGAATTTTCTGAATAAGCTCAAAATTCTTTGGTACACATATTCTATCTCAGAACATTAAGCAATCATCGGATCCAATTTGATAGTCTAAAGTTCGCATTGCAATCTTTTAGCTTGCAATTTATTATCACACTTCTGAGCTTAACAAATTTGTTGAAGAAATAACGATTTAGCTTTTAATTTAACCAAAATTGAACCTTCATCAGACAAGGTTAACTGCGTATTCATCGCTCGTAAAGGAAATAAAGATTTTCTACTCAGAGCATCCGCGACTATGTTCGCTTTCCTCGGATGATAATCAATCACCAATTCATAGTCTTTTAACAGTTCGAGCCATCTTCTTTGTCGCAAATTCAATTCTTTCTAAGTCATAATATACTTCAAGCTCTTATGATCGGTAAAGATGTGACACTTTTCATTGTATAAATGATGTCGCCATATTTTCAATGCAAATATAACAGTGGCCAACTCTAAATCGTGCATCAGATAAGTCTTTTCATGTGGTTTTAACTGCCTGGAAGCATAAGCTATCACTTTACCCTATTGTATAAAAACACAACCCAAACCGTTCAATGACGCGTCACTGAAAATTACAAACTCTTTACCCGACTCAAGTTGAACCAAAACTGGTGCCTCAGTTAGCAATGCTTTCAACTGTTCAAAACTCTACTGACATTTCTCAAACCACTCGAATTTCATATCTTTCTGTAGCAATCATCGAGAATCCTTTTACAAAATGCCGATAATAGCTGGCTAATCCCAGAAAACTTTTGACTTCAGATACGTTTCTTGGTGGTTTCCAATCAACAACTTTAGAAATCTTACTCGGATAAACTCAGATACCTTTCGCTGAAACAATATCCCCTAAAAATCCAACCTCTTGTAGCCAAAATTCACATTTACTGAATTTAGCGAACAGTTGCTTGTCTCAATGTTTGTAGCACAATTCTCAAATATTCAGCATGCTCAGAGTCATCTCGGGAATAGATCAGAATGTCATCAATGAATACAATAACAAATATGTCTAAATACGGTTTAAAGATCTGATTCCTCAAATCCATAAAAACTATAGGAGCATTAGTTAATCCGAAAGGCATAACTAGAAATTCATAATGTCCATACCTTGTTCTGAACACCGTTTTTGACACGTTTGAATCTTTAACTCGCAACTGATAATAGCCAGATCGCAAATCAATCTTCGAAAACACTGTTGCTCCTTTCAACTGATAAAAAAAATCATCAATTCTTGAAAAATGATACTTATTCTTTATCGTAACCTTATTGAGCTGACGATAATCAACACACAGCCTCATCGATTCGTCTTTCTTCTTTACAAACAACATTAGTGCACCTCAGGGCGAAAAGCTAGGTCGTGCAAGACCTCTATCTGTTAACCATTGCAACTGAGCTTTCAATTCTTTCTATTGGAGCCATTCTATACGGAGTTATCGATATCGGTGATGTTCTCGACACTAATTCAATGGTAAATTCGACCTCTCTGATCGGTAGCAACCTAGGCAACTCCTCTGGAAACACATCCGAGTATTCACATACTACTGACACTAACTCAATCTTTGATTCAGACACTTTTGTATCCAGTACATAAGCAAGATAAGCTTCGTATCCTTTCTTCAGGTATTTCTGAGCTAACATTGACGATATCACAACAAGCAATCCACTCGATTCATCAGATTCAATACGAAGAGTTCTATTATTCTGACATTTCAATTCAATAGTCTTTCGTAAACAATTCACAATAACATCATACAGAGTCAACCAATCCTTACCCAGAATCACATTGAATTCATCAAACGGTAATAGCATCAAATTTGCCGAAAAATAGTAACCCCAAGTTATCAAAGGACAATTCTTGCAAACTTTATCAACTAGAACATACTTGCTTAAGGGGTTTGATACTTTAATAAAAAACTCAGTAGACTCAACAGGCAAACTCTTACTAGATACCAAATTCATACAAATATATGAATGAGTCGATCTAGGATCAATCAAGGCAATTACATTGTGTCATAGAGAGACAATGTACCGGTGATAACATCTGGTGATGACGCATCTTCACGAGCGCGAATAGCAAAGTTCTGGCAGGTGCTCTAGCCTCAGATCTCACAACGGACTCCTTTGTCATTCCTTTGCTACTAGTCATAGTACCCGCATTTCTAGGTGGTCTTCCTCTAGCAGCTATGTTACTCGATCTTACATTCTGAAATTTATCTTTCTTAGCTAGATCAGGGCAATCTCTAATAAAGTGATCCAACGAACCATATTTGAAACAAGCTTTATTATTCATTCAGCAGTCTCCAAAATGTCGTTGTCCACACTGTTGACACTCGGGTTTATTGTTTCTCACTCTACCCACACTCAACACTAAAATAGATTGAACTTTAAGAGTTGTATATTGCTTTCCACGATCCCTATTAGAATACCTCGTCAAAGCTATTGAACGATTATACGAATCCCGTGTTTTCTTTAATGAGGATTGATAGGGTTTATTCATCGATCTTTTTCTCGAATCTCTAGCCTCGAAATTAGCTTTTCTCTTTTCTTTGCCAAGTTCCTCAACTTTGCAAGCTCAGTCAACTAGCACCACAAATTCTTTCAACTCTAGAATCCCAACTTCTGATATCTTCACTCAATCCATCTTCAAATCATTTACACATAATTTCCTCAGTTGAAACACATTTCCGAGCATATTTACTGAGTCTCACAAACTCTCTTTCATACTCAGTCATATACATACGACCCTGTTTCAACTCTAGAAACTCTTTGCATCTTTAGTTGATAAAACTCTGGCTGATGTATTTCTTTCTGAACTCAGGTTGGAGGAATTCCCAGGTGACTCGTTCTCTCGGTACTACGGATGCCAAAGTATTCTACCATTGATACGCTGTGTCTCTTAAAAGTGATACGGCATATTTAACACATTTAGCAAGTGTGCAAGATAATTCATTGAATACTCTGATTGTATTCTCAAGCCAAAAATTAGCTCTTTCAGGATCGTCATCAACTGTAGCTCTAAACTCTTCAGCCCCATACTTTTGGATTTTATCAATAGGTGGCTTGTTCAATCATAAAGGTTCTACACCTTGAGGAGCTACGGGAACCAGTTGGGGAATAGGTAGGGGTGGAGGTTGCTGAGCAGCTAGATTTGTTCGAAAAAACTCTGTAAACCACTCATTCATCATTTGGAAGAAGGCTTCTTTGGCCTCTCCTCCTTGACTACCTGATACGGGTCTCGACTCCGATTGTACTACTCCATGAACGGAGGCTGGCGCATTACTTTTAACATCATCAGCTACAGCTTGATTGGGATCCATTTACTATATAAAAATACATTTTAAACTGTTAGTAGATATCACACTATACTGTTAGGAGATATCATACTATCACAGGTTACATATGACATGTATAGCTAGATTCTCACATATGCTACGTTAGTCCTAGAATCGACTAAATTATAGCTCTGATACTAATAAATGTAACACCCCTTACCCATATTCAACTTCAGAATAGGGTTAAGGAGCATTATCGAACTTATCACACAAATAACATACATTTCACATACATTTTCAAATTTTAAATAAACATCATTCAAATCATTCACATTGTCCCTTATACGAGCCTACGAGGTCCTAAACAAGCATTCGGAGTGATTTGGGACTAAACCGATAACTTATGAAATCTCTGGAAAACTTATAAAATTTTACAAAATATAGGGGACACATGCCCGTGTGGCCAGGCTATATGTCTCACACGGCTAAAGACATACCCGTGTCATAGGCCGTGTGGACATTCGAAATAGGATCACATGGTCGTGTCTCAGCCCGTGCCCGACCTCGTGTAACTCTCTGACTTGGGTCACACGACCATCCACATCCTCGTGTGACCAACTCGTGTGCCCTTCGAAATGGCCACACATGCTCGTGTGCCAAGTCGTGTGCTAGGCCATGCTAAACCTGTAGGGTTATTGACTTATGCCACACGGCTAAGTCACACGCCCGTATGGTAGGCCGTGTGGAGCATACTGACTTGATTTTTAATTTAACACCCGGGGACACACGACCGTGTAACCTGACCGTGTGACACACACACACGCCTGTGTCTCTGCCCGTGTAGACAAAAATAGGCTATTTACCAAGCCATTTTACCACCTAATTTGCATACATCTACACCAAATCCAAATGGAACCAAACATGATATAATTAGGCATTTATTCAACCTCAACCAAACATAAATCATACCATTTCAATACCAACAACAACAAGGTACATATGTACCACAAAATACCATTCAATTCATGCCAATATCACATTCTTTTAAGCATCATCTTATCTAAAATCACATACATACCAATCTCAATATATCAAACTTATAATACACAAATTACCAATTCACAAACTACCTTTCATCATAAGCATTTATAATGTAATTACCATAAGCATAATAAAGGCCATTTGCATATATATATATATATATACATAACCAAAGTAAGCCAACTCTTATGGCTATTAACACAACCAAACACACAACATTTACAAGTCAATTTATATGACTAAATTCATTACTAAACCATAACCAAAATGACCATACTTCCAATACATGCCATATACCAAATACATAGATTCAAAAGTACCAAAGTGATAGCTTGATAGTGTGATGAGATCTCTGATGATTCTCAAATCTGAGCCAGCTTTGATTTCACTATAAAACATAGAAAAATAAACGATGTAAGCTCGTATGCAAAATAAGTAAAACTTACCCACCAACAATTCAATAACATAAACATTATATAATGTAATTCAAGTTGAAAACATAACTTAACATATGTAACCAATCCAAAGATTAAGTATAATTTTCATCTTCTTCGATTCAATGATCATATAGTTCATGTACATACCTGTGCAAGCTCGTATCGATCTCATACTCATCTATATCTTTGATATACCCGTTGAACCATTCAGAATACTATCGGATACCCAAGAACGTGCACCCTAAATGCCATATATATATAGTCGAAGCTATCTCAATCTCATATCACATATAATGCTCACTTTCGAGCTATCAACGGGTCTGCTCACACAAGCTGACGGTCATGATGAAACTACATGGTGCTGCTCACACAGCTGACGAGAATCCGTAACACATGCTGGATAACTCAGCCATCGGTAGGACTTACGGACCAGTACCCGATCACATAACCCCTAATAACATGTCATTCATATCCTAATCTATTCCTAAGGTTCAACCGGGATTTCTCATAGCTGAATCATCGTCGAACATATTCACAAAGTTGTATTCACAAATAATTCAATAGTAAAACATTTAAACACAATTATAGAAATGCTTATTAACATACGAGTTTACCTCGAATGCAAAAATGATGAAACGAGTCGATTAGTCCAAAACCTTGTTCTTTCCCCGATCTAAATCTGTATTTCACTTTTCTTGATCTAAATGTAATCAAAATTAACTTATTTAATTACCATTCTATTCAATTTAGTCCAAAATACATATTAAAGTAACTTTACACTTTTGCCCCTAATATTTCAACATTTTTACAATTTAGTCTTTATCTCATAAAAATACAAATTCATACAATTCAACCTAAACCCATGCTAGCCAAATTTCAATTAGGTCCCTAGTAGCCCATATTTTTTACTTATTTCACAAATTAACCATGAATTTTATAATTTCACAATTTAATCCCTATTTGCACATTTTACTAAAAATCATTTAACAAATGTTATTTATCTATCAACAAGCATGCATTTTCTACTATTAAATATCAAAACACATGTTTATTCATCAATGGGAAAACCTTAAACCTTTAACAATTTTGCAAATTAGCCCCTGGGCTAGCTAGATTAAGTTGCAATGATCTCAAAATAATAATAAAATATATATTTCAACTTCGAATTTGTAGTTCCGAAACCACTGTTCCAATTTGACTAAAAACAAGCTGTTATAGTGATATCCTATGCTTCTAGACAGCTAAAACCACATGAAAAGAACTATCCGATACATGATCTAGAATTGGCAGACATTGTGTTCATTGAAAATTTGGCAACATTACTTGTTTGGTGAAAAATGTCACATATTCACCAATCATAAAAGTTTAAAGTATTTAATGTCGCAAAAAGACTTGAATTTACGATAGCGTAGGTGGCTTGAGTTATTAAAAGATTATGATCTAGTTATTGATTATCGTCCGGGAAAAGCCAATGTAGTTGCAGATGCTCTGAGTAGAAAATCCCTGTTTGTCGTACTAGCAATGAACACCCGATTGTCGTTATCTGATGATGGTTCAATCATAGCTGAGTTAAAAGCTAGACCAACATTTCTGTAGCAGATTTCTGAAGCTCAGAAAAATGATGATGAATTATGAGCTAAATGGGTACAATGTGAGTCAAATTCTGATTCAAAATTTTATATTGGGTCTGATGATTGTTTATTATTCAGAGGTAGAATATGTGTACCGAAGAATTTAGAACTTGTAAAAAAGATTTTAAACGAAGCTCATAATGGTAAAATATCTGCTCATCCAAGAAGTAACAAAATGTACAATGATTTGAAAAAGATGTACTGGTGGCCAGGAATGAAACGTGACATTTCTAAATTTGTATCTAAATGTTTGATATGTTACCAAGTAAAAGCTAAAAACTAGGTACCTTTGGGATTATTACAGCCAATTACGATACCAGAATGGAAATGGAAAAGAGTCACTATGGACTTTGTATCGAGATTTCCCCTATCTTCGAAAAAGAAAGATGCCATATGGGTAATCGTTGACCGTCTAACAAAGTCTTCACACTTTATTCTAAGATCCTCGATTTACATCCCAGTTTTGGACCAAGTTGCAAGAAGCTTTGGGTAAATAGTTACATTTCAGTATCGCATTCCATCCTCAGACTGATGGACAATCTAAATGTGTGATACAGATTTTAGAAGGTATGCTTTAGTGCTGCGTACTAGAATTCAAAGGTAACTGGGAAAAATATTTACCTTTAGTTGAATTTACATACAATAATAGTTATCAGTCAAGTATTAAAATGACACCGTATGAGGCTCTATATGGTCGTAAATGTAGAACTTTGTTGTATTGGACAGAACTCAGTGAGAAAAAGATACATGGAGTTGATTTGATTCGTGAAACTGAAGAAAAGGTGAAAGTGATTTGGGATAGTTTGAAAGCAACCTCTGATTGTCAAAAGTCTTATGCTGATCTTAAACGAAAAGAGATAGAATTTCAAGTTGGTGATAAGGTATTCTTAAAAGTATCACCTTGAAAGAAAGTTCTCAGGTTTGGCCGTAAAAGAAAACTGAGTCCACGGTTCATTGGACTATATAAAGTTATTGAAAGAATAGGACTAGTTGCATATCGATTGAAATTGCCACCAGAGCTTGACAGAATTCATAATTTTTTCCACATATCTATGTTGCGATTGTATCAGTCAGATCCTTCACATGTTATATCTCTGACAGAAGTGGAAATTCAGCCTGACATGACTTACATTGAAGAACTGATTAAAATCCTAGCACAAGAGACAAAGGAATTAAGAAATAAAAAGGTAGCTTTAGTAAAAGTTCTTTGCCAAAATTCATGGGATTAAAGAAGATACCTGGGAACCAGAGGATACCATGAGAAAGCAATATCTGAATCTCTTTATTGGTAAGATTTTCGAGGACGAAAATTCTTTAAGGGGGGAGAGTTGTAACAGCCCGTTTTCAGTGAAATCGGAACAGTGATTTTAGGACCACAAATTCGAGTTAGAAAGAAATTTTATTTTAGAAATATTGCATGGTTTGCATCATGATAGGAAAGACATATGAAAATTTCAATAAGAAAATTTTACCGATTACATGTTTAATTATGGAAAGGACTAAATTGCATAAAATGCAAAAGTTGAGTTCTAGTAGCTATAAGTATCAAATAGCTATGGAATTCAAAATTTGAGGTCCTTATATGGCAATTAGACCATTAAGAGAAGTTAGTGGATATTTTTGCTGATTCATCCATGGAAAATTAGAAAAAGAAAAGGACTAAATTGGAAATTGAAATAAATAAAAGATGATAAATAAAATAAATATCTAATATCATCATTTTATATCATCTTCTTCCCCAAATTCTATGGAAACCCTAAGAAAGAGAAAGAAAATCAAGCAAGCCTAATTGGGTAAATAATCTTGTCCCGTTTTTAGTAATTTTTATATTTTTGATATTAGAATAACCTAATCTAGCTATTTTGGGGATCAAATTGTAAAATTATCAAAGTATTAAAATTTTTCCATGGATGAATATGCTGAAATTTTGAAATTTAAGGTAGAAAATGAAAGGTTTTTGATAGATAAACAACTTTTGTAAAGTGAATTTTCATGAAGTTGTGATTTAGGGACAAAATTGTAAAGATGTAAAATTCATGGAAAATTTCTAATTTTTATGAAATATATGTGCTGTAAATGTTATATGTAAAAATTGATTAGGCTTGGAATAATGATTAAATTGCACAAATTTCATTTTTGAGCATAGGAATGAAATCGTCATTTATGAAAAGTATAAGGGCAAAATGATAATTTTTCCTAGGATATGAATTGAATTAAATTGAGTATGAAATGGATTAAATTGACGTCAAATTCATTTATATAGATCTGGAAAGACCTAGTACTAAGTTCGATCATGGAAAAGAAAAAGTGTCGGGTTAGTAGATTCTTGAAACAAACACTTATCAAGGTAAGTTTGTGTAACTAGATTATGTATATTTATATGTTTGGAATTGAATGTTGAATATGTGTGAATTGTATAAATGTTTAATGTATAAAATTAATTACATGCCTGATATTGCTCGATAAGTATAAGTCCTGTTTGAATAAGATGGAATTCGATGGATACATGATTCCCCAATTGGTTGTGGTCTTGCATATATTGCAGACACACCATTATTTGAAGGAGCATCCTATTATAAGCCCTTTCGAGCTTCCCGTTATATGGTTCTTGTGAGCATCCTGATCGGTAGTGATCCTGCATGTGTTACGGATTATCGCAGCTCTTTGTGGGCATCATTTTATATATTGCGGACACAAACGCAACTTTTTATGAGCGTCATGATATAGTCTCTTCTTGAGCTTCTTGATACAGGTCACATTGAACTTCCTGTTATATGGCTATCTAGAGCTCCCTAATAATAACTCTTAGGAGTTACCTGTTAAGCTTAATGAGTTTCCTGTTATAGCCCAGATAAGTTTCCTGTTATATGGCTCACATGAACATCCTGTTATATGGCTCGAGAGAGTGCTTGCTGATTATGTACCCTAATGGGTACCCCTGGATATGAATTGACAGATTTTAGTTTTGTACATTTTAAGTGTACTACATGAATATATCCATCGATATTTCAAATAAATTCAACGAGTAAAGTTTTGACATGGCTAAATTGAACTTGATATGATCTGTCGTGGAAATGTACATGTAATATGAAAGTTACTATATGATGAGCTCATATTTGATTCTTGAAATTTATTTGGAATAATGACTAACATGTTTGATGAAGTTGTGTATTTTAGGCTATTAGCTAAATTGCTTGGATGCATTTTTGTATGCTTACCTTAAATCTAAATGAATGGTAAGTTAAATTCCCATTCTGCGAACTTACTAAGCATTAAATGCTTACTTTATTTTATTTTCCTTTGTTTTATGGTACTCGGAGGCTCGTGAAGGTTAGAACATGGTTGGAGACACATCACACTATCCCTTGGATCTATTGGTATATGAAATAAGCTAACTTTTGATATAATGACATGTATAGGTTAAATAGATTAAATGATAAAATATTTGGTTGTAACTAGCCATTGGAATGGCTAGTGTTAAGTATACTTTGATGTAATTATATAAGGCCTTATTATGGTTGATGTGTGTTAAACAGAAAAAAAAATGGTTTTATGGTGAAAGGTATATAAACCATATGATGAATGGATTTGAATGATTATAATTGCTAAAATTTACATATAAACAAAAGTGCAAACTTGGCAAGTTTAATCACTCAAACATATGTGCTAATATGTTATACACAATACTTGTATTTGACTTGATTCAAATGACTTGAATTGGTTTGGAAATGTATTAAAATGTCAATGTGGGTACAAGGAAAAATTTGGGTGAGAAATAAGGTTTGGAAATGGTCTTATTTTGTCCACATGGGTAGACACAAAGGCATGTGTCTCAACTGTGTGTGACGCACGGCCATGCGCACAGGCATGTGGTTTGGCTGTGTGTCCCTTGTATCTTAAAAGTTGAAAAACAGAATGCTCAGAATTGGTCACACGGGCAAAGACACGGGGGTGAGTCTCAGCCGTTTGATACATATGACCCAACATACGTGCGTGTGTCTTGGCTGTGTGAATCCTGCACTTATTTTTGAAAATTAAATTGTCCACACAGCCTAGCACACGAGCGTGTGGCTAGCCGTGTGACCCAAGTTAGTAGCCACCCTAATTTTGAGTACTGGTTGGGACACGGTCGTGTACCTTACATCGAATGCCCACACGGCCTAAGACACGGGCGTGTCACTTTGCCGTTAGAGGCACACGGGCGTGTGTCCCCTACATATAAGTAAATTTTGAAATTTTGTGAAAAATTCTCTGAGTTCCTGATTTAGTCCCAATTTTTTTCTAATGTATAAATTGGGCCTCGAGGGTCCAGTTAAGGGACAATATGATTGAATAAGATTTTTTTCGGATATGAATAGTAAATAGCGTCAATTAACTATATGTGTTCTGTAAACTCTAGTAATGCTCTATAACCCTATTTCAGCGATGGATATGGGTTAGGGGTTTTACAATATGGAATTTTCAGTATAGCCATAGTTGATAAATCATTTAGAATAGATCAAGTCGTTTATAATGTGTATCCCCAAAAGGATATCAATAATTGCGAATTACTAAACATTGAACAAATAATTTCTAATAAGGTTTTGTTCATTCTTCCTACTAAATCAATTTGTTTTAGAGTACTTAGCGTGGTTAATTAGGATAATATATCATTCCCATAGGTATATTAAGAACTCATCCCATAAATACTTTTCACCTTGATAAGATTGAAATGTCTTTATGGGTAAACCTAATTGCTTTTGCACTTTTACACGAAACTCTTGAACTTTATCAAAGGTTTCACTCTTGTAGTGCATTAGGTATACATACTCATATATAGAATAGTCATCTATGAAGGTTAAATATTACTCATAACCACCTCACGCACTGACATTCATAGGACTGCATACGTTAATATGCACAACTTTTAAGGGTTGAATAGCCATTGCACCTTTTGCTTTAAAAGATCCCTTGGTCATTTTTTTGGATTATGCCCAAAGACCAATCATATATTGATTGTAATAACATAATTTTACCTAGTTTATTAATAAATTCATTGCCATTATTGTTTCTAGTCTTTGTTAAATAAGTTGTATAATGATAAAGTCCTAAAAATGATACAATCATTCTTAAATGTCCTTAGTTAAGTATTATTGTGGGCTTGAATAATAATAATGCATTGAAACTAATATGTGTTTTGCAAGGCCTAAAAACACTCCTAGGGGTAGTACCGAACAAAACCGAAATTGTCCGATAGACTTGGAGCACATTAGGAAATTTTCCCTTAGTTGAAGTGTAACATGCCCGTGGGGTATAGAACACGCCCGTGTCCTTTTTTCCAGTATGCAACACGGCCAAGGCACATGCCCGTAGGCTTAGCCTGTGTGCTACATTGACTTCAACCTCACCATTCTGTTAAATAAACACGGCCAAGGCACACGCCTGTGTACTTAGCCCGTGCTCTAAGCTGACTTAAAATTTCAGGTGCAGGGGACACACGGTCATAGCTCGCACTCATGGGAGTAGCCCGTGTGTCACACACAGCCTAGACACACGCCCGTGTGTCTACCCATGTGGACCTTGTTAGGCTATTTTCCAAGCCTTAAATCACCCTCTACTAGCCAATTACACTTATAGATTACTATAGTACATATTTGGCCCAAATTATACATTTACAAATATGAAACTTTGATTAACCTCATTGCATGTGAACCTTATGTCATTAGTTTCATACATGCTAAGTTAATTCTCATCTTGCATTTAATGATATATATGTCTATTTGACATATTAAGATTGGCTCGTTATTATAACTCATTGCCAATTATAACTAAGCCATCACATATGAATATAAACATGCATAGATTTGTAGGGCATAACCTACTTCAAAATGAGCCAATTCCCATGGCCATATTCAAAAAGATAAACATATTTTTTTATATGCCTTCATTGGGCAAATCAAATGACATATATAACAAAATACTTAAAAATCCTATACATGCCATTGGACAAAATAGAGTTGTCTTTATACCAAAGCTTGTCTACCTGATAGTGTATTGGCTCTTCAATTGTCTTTCCAATCCTTATGAGTCATTGAGCTCTGAAAAGCAGGGAAAAGAGAGGGGTAAGCATTTACATGCTTAGTAAGCCCGTATAACTGGAAAGTAAACTTACCGATTGTTTAGCATACATCCATAATAGATAATGAAACCAACAAATACGAAAATGGTTTCCCTATCACATGCACTCAATCAATGAGTTAGTCATATAACAAAACATCATGTAATATATATTAGATGAGCTCATCATTTAACATGTCATTCGTTCATATATCTCGTGCTAGTGCCGTTGAGTTTTTAGGAAATCTCGATGGATTATCCAATTGCCGTCAATTCATACGAATGATCATTCCAGTATGCACTCCTGTGAACCTCACATTTTACGACGGGAGAACCAGTCCAGGCTAAATCCCCCATAATATAAACTCATAAGGTGATGTCGGGATTACCAGTCCAGGCTAAATCCCTTATACGACAAACACTTTTAATGAGCTAGGATCTGAATTACGATCCAAAGCTAAATTCAGACCCTAATCGGATTACCCGTCCGGGCTAAATCCATAATGCACACATATTCTTCGGGAGGCTCGATCACTTAAGGAACACCAATCCAGGCTAGATCCTTTTTATACTTGAGATCTTCAGATTACCAGTCCAGACTAAATCCTTTTCTGCAACACATGTAGGATCTCAAGTCTCACGTAAATCCTGGTTTATCCATATAATTCCCTTTCCAACCTCAATCGAGACATTATTCAATAATTCATTATTAGAGATGCAATTCATGCATTATCATGCCATCAACGATGCAATTATCATGCATTCACAAAACATACAATTATGCATGCTATAGGTTTACTTTGAGTTATCCGAACTTACCTGATATTCGTTTCGGAGCTGTGTTTCAGTTATTCTGAAACCTTGCGTTTACCTCGATCGACCTCCGGAATTCGTTCCTCGGGGTCTATAACAACAAAATTATATCATTAATTCATTACATTACACTTTTAAAGTTTAATTTCTACCCCCGGTCCAAATGACCGTTTTGCCCCTAACATTTGACATTTTTTACGATTTAGTCCCTAGGCTCGTATAATGAAACACATGCAATTTCTATCTTACCCAAGCCTATCCGAACACTTTTCCCTCATATGGCAGCCCACATTTTCCATTATTTTCACATTTCTACCACATATTTAACAACTTTTGCAAAAAGGTCCCTTTAGGGGTTTTTTATTTATGAAAATCACTTAAGAAAGGATGTTTAACACACCTTCAACTTTCATATCCCTCCATAATCCACCAAAATACAAGCAAATCATGCTTGGGTAAATTTTTAAACATGAACCCTAGCATGAAATATGGGTAGAAATGGAAAGATCAAGCTACCAGGATTTCAAAAATACAATGAACATTAAAAACGGGGCTTAGGAGCACTTACTATTGAGCTTGAAATATTTGAAAACCCTAGATATGGTGACAAGAGAATTTCAGCAGCTATGGGGAAGAAGATGGCTGATTTTGGCTTGATTTTTCCCATTTTATTTCATTAAAAAGCCAAATGACAAAAATGCCCTTATGCCATTTCTTTGAAATTTCATCCATGCAAGCCCATTTTTGTCCAAAAATTTAAAAATTGGGAAAATTGCTCTTTAAGACCTTATAATTTATAATCTAAAGCAATTTCATACAAATTACTTCTAGAATCCAAGTTTTGCAATTTATTCAATTTAGTCCATGATTTCCAATTGGACACCTTACTTAAAGAATTTCTTCATGAATCTTTAACACATGCATAATCTCATATTCTAGGTCTCATAATAATTATAAAATAAATATTTTAATGTCGGATTTGTGGTCCTGAAACCACTATTCCGACTAGGCCCTATTTTGGGATGTTACATTTCTCCCCCCTTAGGGACTTTCGTCGCCGAAAGTCTTACCAGTAAATAGGTTCGGGTATTGGTTTCTCATGGTTTCTTCTGGTTCTCATGTAACTTCTTCCAGACCATGTCGATGCCATAGAACCTTTACTAAATTCACACTTTTATTTCTCAACTGTTTAACCTCTCGGGCTAAAATCTTGACTGGTTCCTCTCCGTAAGTCATGTCTGGTCTAATCTCAATCTCCTCTGGTGAAATCATATGAGAGGGTTCTGATCGATATCGTCTTAACATGGATACATGAAACACATCGTGAATATTTTCCAACTCGGGTGGCAATGCAAAGCGATAGGATAATGGTCCAATCCTTTCAGTAATCTTGTAAGGTCCGATAAATCGCGGACTCAGTTTACCTTCCGACCAAATCTCAACACCTTTTTCCATGGAGAAACCTTCAGGAATACTCTATCCCCAACTTGGAATTCAATCTCTTTTCTTTTCAGATCAGCATAAGACTTTTGCCTATCTGATGATGCTTTTAAACAGTTTCGTATTACTTTAACTTTTTCTTTAGTTTCCCTAATTAGATCTACTCCATGAATCTGATTTTCCTTAAGTTCTATCCAGTATAATGGAGTTCGGCACTTCCTACCATACAAGGCCTCATAAGGTGCCATTTTCAAACTTGTTTGGAAACCATTGTTGTAGGCAAATTCTGCCAATGGCAGATATTTTTCCTAGCTACCCTGAAATTTGAGGATACAACATCGCAACATATCTTCAAGAATCTGAATCGTCCGCTCAGACTAACCATCAGTTTGAGGGTGAAAAGCTGTGCTAAAACTCAACTTCATCCCTAAGGCTTCCTGTAGCTTTTTCCAGAATCTCGAAATGAACCTTTGGTCTCTGTTTGAAATAATCGATAATGGTACTCCGTGCAATCTTACTATCTCTGAAATGTATAAGTCAGCCAGTCTATCAAGGGAATAATCTCTCCTTATCGGAATAAAATGAGCCGACTTAGTCAACTTATCCACTACGACCCATATGACATTTTTCTTTTTCGGAGTCAAAGGCAATCCAGTCACGAAGTCCATGGTAACTCTGTCTTACTTCCATTCGAGAACCATCACTGGTTGTAACAAACCTGAAGGCACTTGATGTTCAGCTTTAACTTGCTGACATACCAAGCATCTTGACACAAACTCAAAAATATCTCTTTTCATACCGTTCCACCAATACATTTTCTTCAAATCGTTGTACATTTTGGTACTTCTCAGATGAATAGACAAATGGCTACTATGTGCCTCTTGCAATATTTTTCGGATAAGTTCATCGTCTTTAGGTACACATACTCTCTCTCTCTGAACATCAAACATCCATCAAGATTAATCCAGAAATTTGATTCAGTCCCTGACTCACATTGAGCCCTTTTTGTTTGCAAGTCACCATTATTAAACTGAGCATCACGGATTTCCTACAGAAATATTGGCCTAGCCTCTAGCTGTGCCAAGACCGAACCATCATCAACCAATGTCAAACGAGTATCCATGGCTTTCAAAGCAAATAAAGATTTTCTGCTCAGAGCGTCGGCGACCACATTTACCTTTCCTAGATGGTAGTCAATGATCAGATCATAATCCTTAATTAATTCTAACCATCTCCTTTGTCTCAAATTTAATTCTTTTTGAGTCATCAAGTACCTCAGACTCTTGTGGTCCGTAAAGATACGACACGTTTCACCATATAAATAATGCTCCAAAATCTTCAAGGCAAAAACAATCGCAGCAAGCTCTAGGTCATGGGTCAGATAATTCTTCTCGTGAGGCTTCAATTGCCTTGAAGCATAGGCTATCACCTTGCCATCTTGCATAAGCACACAACCCAATCCATTTAAGGATGCATCACTGTAGACCATAAATTCCTTTCCCAGTTCAGGTAGCACTAAAATAGGAGCTTCAGTCAGTAACGTCTTTAATTTTTCAAAACTTTGCTGACACTTTTCCATCCATTCAAACTTAACATCCTTCTGTAGCAACCTCGTCATCGGAGTCGCTATCATAGAAAATCCTTTTACAAACCTTCTAACCTCGGTTACATTCTTAGGCGATTTCCAATCAACAATAACAGAGCTTTTACTTGGATCAACTCGGATGCCTTCACCCGAAAAAATATGACCCAAAAATCCAACTTCTTGGAGCCAAAATTTACTCTTGCTAATCTTAGCATACAATTGTTTTTCTCGCAAATTCTGTAATACAATTCTCAGGTGCTTCGCATGTTCTGTCTCATTTTTGGAATAAATCAAGATATCGTCAATAAACACAACAACAAACTTATCCAAATATGGCTGGAAGATCCTATTCATTAGATCCATAGATACAGTCGGTGCATTCGTCAGCCTAAACGGCATAACAAGGAATTCGTAATGACCATACCTCATCCTAAAAGCTGTCTTTGGCACATCCGATTCCTTGACACACAACTGATAGTAGCCAGACCTCAAATCTATCTTAGAGAACACAGTGGCTCCTCTCAACTGATCGAATAAATAATCAATCCTTGGTAAAGGATGCTTATTTTTTATAGTTACCTTTTTCAATTGCCGATAATCAATACATAATCTTATTGAACCATCTTTCTTCTTTACAGACAACACGGGGGCACCCCAAGGTGAAAAACTTGGCCTTGTGAATCCTTTATCTGTCAATTCTTGCAACTGCGCTTTTAACTCTTTTAGCTCGGTTGGTGTCATTCTATACGGAGTGATAGAAATAGGAGTTGTCCTTGGCACCAATTCAATACCAAACTTAATTTCTTTCTCAAGAGGTAATCCTGGTAATTCCTCCGGGAATACATTTGAATACTCACATACGATCGGCATAGACTCGATCTTCAACTCTGTTTCCTTAGTGTTCAGTACAAATACAAGATAAGCTTCATACCCTTTCCTCATGTACCTCTGGGCAACCATTGTTGTGATTACATTCGGCGGCGAACCCAATTCTCTTGATTTGACCTGTAAAGTCTCACCATCCAGATATTTTAACTTAATATACTTACTACCACAATTCACAGTTACATCATGAAGGGATAACCAATCCGTACCCAGTATTACATCAAATTCATCAAATGGTAGCAACATAAGATTAGCCGGAAAACAATGACCTTGAATCATCAAAGGACAATTCTTACAGACTTTATCAACTAGAACCGATTTGCCTAATGGGTCCGACAGTTTAATAACAAATTCTATAGGTTCAACGGGTATATTCATACTAGACACCAATCTCATACAAACGTAAGAATGCATCGACCTCGGGTCAATTAAAGCAATAATACTCGTATTAAAAAGGGAAAAAGTACCCATGATAACGTCAGTTGCAGAGGCTTCTTCTCGAGCGCGTATTGCATACGTTCTTGCTAGGGCTCTGGCCTCTGGTCTTGTAGTATCTTTAGCTGCGACCCGACTGCCACTAGCACTTCCAGGGTATCTTAGAGGTCTACCTCGTGCCATGGGAGCACTCGACTTCGGAGTTACTTCTACTTTTTTTTCAAATCGCTCTGGGCAATCCCTGAAAAAGTGGTCAAGAGAGCCACATCTGAAACATGCACCACTTTTTACTTGGCACTCTCTGAAGTGAAATTTGTTGCAGCTCTTACACTTTGGCTTTTGATAATCTACACTCCCCACACTAGTCATCATCGGGGAGGAAGACTTTTGACTTTGTCGCCTAGGACCCTTCGCTCTACCCGAATATCCTACTGATGAAGTGAAGCGTTCATGCTGGCTCCTAGCTTTTTTTGTCGAGAACGAGAGTGTTTTACCGCTGGTCTTTTTGCTCGCAACTCGAGCCTCTCTCTTTGCTTACTTTCTTTCATTATTAAGCTCCTCGGTTTTCTTGGCCCGATCAGCCAATGTGACGAACTCCCGTATTTCAAGAATTCTGATCAACAATTTGATGTCCTCATTCAGACCCTCCTCGAAGCGTTTACACATTTCTGATTTAGTTTGGACCCATTTAATTGCGTACTAACTTAGCCATACGAACTCTCTCTCATATTCCGCTATAGTCTTGTTCCTTTGTTTGAGTTCCAAGAACTCCTTTCGCTTCGAGTCTATAAACCGTTGGATAATAAATTTCTTTCTAAACTCTGTTTGGAAGAAATCCCAAGTAATATTTTCCTTCGGTGCTACCGAGGATATGGTCTTCCACCAGTGGTATGTAGTATCCTTCAAGAGGGACACGACACACTTTAAACACTCCTCGGGTGTGCATGACAATTCATCTAACACCCGTGTAGTATTTTCGAGCCAGAACTCGGCTCTTTCAGCATCATCATCGACTTTCGCTCTCAATTCCTCAGTCCCATACTTTCTAAGCTTGTCTACAGGGGCCTTACCGATTCTTACCGGTGCCATACCTCGAGGCACATCCTCATCAGGTTGGTTAGGGGGGCGGTCGTGGTATGTTGGGGCGATTCCTTAGATAATCCCCAAACCATTCATCTATCATATCAAAGAAGGCGGCTTGGGCCTCTTCCCGGCCTTCAGACATAAGTCTCCTACTACTACTAGATACAGCTCATCGTACGAAAGCTGTTGCATGGCTCTCGGCTCCCTCGGACTCATCTTGTGCTCGATTGAAAGACATTTACTATACTCAAAACAATTTAAACAATTAGAAGATGTCACACTATCAAGATTTGAATAATGGCATGTATAGCGAACTTTAACATCCTCTACGGTAGTCTTAGAACTGACTAAACTGTAGCTCTGATACCACTAAATGTAAAACCCCTCGCCCATATCCATCACTGGAATAGGGTTCGAGGCGTTACCGGTAATTCAGTTTTACAAACTTATACAATCGGGTTATTAAATTTCGCTCGTAATTTAAAAGTTTTCACATGTGTGCACTTTGTCTCTTATACAGGCCTCCGAGGCCTAAAAACACTCCTAAGGGTAGTACCGAACAAAACCAAAATTGTCCGATAGACTTGGGGCACATTAAGAAATTTTCCCTTAGTTGAAGTGAAACACGTTCGTGGAGTATAGAACACGCCCGTGTCCTTTTTCCAGTATACAACACGGCCAAGGCAAACGCCCGTAGGCTTAGCTCGTGTGCTACACTGACTTCAACCTCACCATTTTGTTAAATAAACCCGGCCAAGGCACACGCCCATATAGTTAGCCCTTGCTTTAAGCTGACTTAAAATTTCAGGTGCAGGGGACACACGGTCATAGCTCGCACTCATGGGAGTAGCTCGTGTGTCACACACGGCCTAGACACACGCCCGTGTGTCTACCCATGTGGACCTTGTTAGGCTATTTTCCAAGCCTTAAATCACCCTCTACTATCCAATTACACTTATAGATTGCTATAGTGCATATTTTGGCCAAATTATCCATTTACAAATATGAAACTTTGATTAACCTCATTGCATATGAACCTTAACCTCATTGCATGTGAACCTTATGTCATTGGTTTCATACATGCTGAGTTAATTCTCATCTTGCATTTAATGATTTATATGTCTATTTGACATATTAAGATTGGCTCGTTATTATAACTTATTGCCAATTATAACTAAGCCATCGCATATGAATATAAACATGCATAGATTTGTAGGGCATAGCCTACTTCAAAATGAGCCAATTCCCGTGGCCATATACAAAAAGATAAACATATTTTTTTACATGCTTTCATTGGGCAAATCAAATGACATATATAAAAAAATACTCAAAAATCCTATACATGCCATTGGACAAAATAGAGTTGTCTTTATATCAAAGCTTGTTTAGTTGATAGTGTATTGGCTCTCCAATTGTCTTTCCAATCCTTATGAGTCATTGAGCTCTGAAAAGCAGGGAAAAGAGAGGGGTAAGCATTTACATGCTTAGTAAGCCGATATAATTGGAAAGTAAACTTATCGATTATTTAGCATACATCCATAATAGATAATGAAACCAACAAATACGAAAATGGTTTCCCTATCACATGCACTCAATCAATGAGTTAGTCATATAACAAAACATCATGTAATATATATTAGATGAGCTCATCATTTAACATGTCATTCGTTCATATATCTCGTGCTAGTCCCATTGAGTTTTTAGGAAATCTCAATGGATTATCCAATTACCGTTAATTCATACGAATGATCGTTTCAGTATGCACTCCTGTGAACCTCACATTTTACGGCGGGAGAACCAGTCCAGGCTAAATCCCCCGTAATATAAACTCATAAGGTGACGTCGGGATTACCAGTCCAGGCTAAATCCCTTATACGACAAACACTTTTAATGAGCTAGGATCTGAATTACCAGTCTAGGCTAAATTCAGACCCTAATCGGATTACCCGTCCGGGCTAAATCCATAATGCACACATATTCTTCGGGAGGCTCGATCACTCAAGGAACACCAATCCAGGCTAGATCCTTTTTATACTTGAGATCTTCAGATTACCAGTCCAGGCTAAATCCTTTTCTGCAACACATGTAGGATCTCAAGTCTCACGTAAATCCTGGTTTATCCATAAAATTCCCTTTCCAAACTCAATCGAGACATTATTCAATAATTCATTATTAGAGATGCAATTCATGCATTATCATGCCATCAACAATGCAATTTTCATGCATTCACAAAACATACAATTATGCATGCTATAGGTTTACTTTGAGTTATCCGAACTTACCTGATATTCGTTTCGGAGCTGTGTTTCGGTTATTCTGAAACCTTGTGTTTACCTCGATTGACCTCCGAAATTCGTTCCTCGGGGTCTATAACAACAAAATTATATCATTAATTCATTACATTACACTTTTAAAGTTTAATTTCTACCCCCGGTCCAAATGACCGTTTTGTCCTTAACATTTGACATTTTTTTTGATTTAGTCCCTAGGCTCGTATAATGAAACACATGCAATTTCTATCTTACCCAAGCCTATCTGAACACTTTTACCTCATATGGCAGCTGACATTTTCCATTATTTTCACATTTCTACCACATATTTAACAACTTTTGCAAAAAGGTCCCTTTAGAGGTTTTTCATGAAAATCATTAAGAAAAGATGTTTAACACACCTTCACCTTTCATACGCCTCCATAATCCACCAAAATACAAGCAACTCATGCATGGGTAAATTTTTAAACATGAACCCTAGCATGAAATATGGGTAGAAATGGAAAGATCAAGCTATCGGGATTTCAAAAATACAAAGAACATTAAAAATAGGGCTTGGGAGCACTTACTATTGAGCTTGAAATGTTTGAAAACCCTAGCTATGGTGACAAGAGAATTTTGGCAGCTATGGGGAAGAAGATGGCTGATTTTGGCTTGATTTTTCCCATTTTATTTCATTAAAAATCCAAATGACCAAAATACCCTTATGCCCTTTCTTTGAAATTTCATCCATGCAAGCCCATTTTTGTCCAAAAAGTTAAAAATTGGGAAAATTGCTCTTTAAGACCTTCTAATTTATAATATAAAGAAATTTCATACAAATTGCTTCTAGAATCCAAGTTTTGCAATTTATTCAATTTAGTCTCTGATTTCCAATTGGACACCTTACTTAAATAATTTCTTCATGAAACTTTAACACATGCATAATCTCATATTCTAGGTCTCATAATAATCATAAAATAAATATTTTGATGTCAAATTTATGGTCTCGAAACCATTATTCCGACAATGCCCTATTTCAGGATGTTACATGTTTGGTTGATGGCAAGTGTTGTTATAGATGTGTGGTATCAAGTCAATACATAAGTATATGTTAGAGAAAAATATATCAAACTGGCCCTCCATGAAAATGCTTCTTTTATTATTAAGGAATAGTCACGACATTTCTCATAATGATAATTTTAGTATGATCCTTAGACTTGAGATCATCATTGTTTCAACATCAGGAGTTGTATGCTATGAAACAATCAAATGTCTTTCGTAAATAGTTGTAATATAAAGACTGATATTGGGTGTGCCACAATCTATGTAAAGGGATGTTAGTGATTAAGATAAGATTTGTCCTCTTACGTAATGGGAGCAATATCTCAGGCCTCTTGATCAAGTGAGACTACGAATGCATGGTCATGCTCAAATGAGTTGATATGAGATATCCCACTCACTTGTTTATCTTAGTCTACTCGGAAAATCAAGAAACAAGATATTGGGTTATACAAGTGTGACAATTCCATAATTTGTGTTCAATTTAGATATCAAGGACAAATAGATATTCTACATAATGACATTATCATGGAAATGTTATGTCGAACCATGAATTCTTGTAACTTGGGTAGAAGTGATGTAACATGTCACACGCAGTTTTCATTAAAGTCTCAAATTTAAAAGAGAGTTAGGAGTTAACCGAATAAAATAGTAAGTCAGCGGGCTCTAGTGGAAAACTTGGAAAAAATTGTGATTGATTAGTAATTAGTTGTGTCTCAATTCTGGTTCAGTTAGAATGGAACTGGATGGATCCTTAGTGGGAGAAAAAATAATTGCCGATGAATGGCTTATTTGGGGCTTTGGTAACTGTCTGAGAAGGGCTATATATATGTGTGAGAAGTCTTATTTAGTAGAGGAAAAATTTCTTCTCAATTATGTTTATAATTCTCTTCTCATCTGCATCGTCTTCTTTGGTTGCTCTGAAGAATAGGAAGAAAAGGAGAGTCCTGCATGGAGTAGTGATCAAGAGGTTTAAGACTAAAAACTAGAGAATCTGGGGAACTGGTAAACATTTTTATCTTCCTGTATTTGTGAAATTAGGTAAAGAGAATTAAGATTTCTGAAATCTTTGATAAATCTCCTATATGAGACTTGATTTTGGGTTTCTAAGTTAATTACCCTCGGTTTAATTGGTGTACGGATTGTCATACTTAGCTTCTAGGACAAAGGAGGCTCTGACATTTGGACAAGCTAAGGTGGCAAGGATGAAGGATTTAAGGCAAGTTTTTGTACCCTAATTTGGGTGTTGTTTGTTGTTGGGCTATTGACGTGTTCTGCCCGAGTGTCTATTTTGAGTTTAGTTTGAAATCCATGGTTGTATATGATTATGATGAATGGGCTGTAACAGCCTATTTTTAGTCAAATCAGAATAGTGATTTTGGGACCACAAATCTAAAGTCAAAATAATTATTTTATTATTATTTTAATTTTTACAGCATGATAAAATGATTGTGTGAAAATTTCGTTAAGAAATTTTGTCGTTTGAGTGTTGAATTTGATAAAAAGGACTAAATCGCGTAAATTGTAAAAGTGAAGTTCTATTAGTTAAAAGTACTAAATGGCTATGAAATTGAATAGTAAAGGTCCTTATGTGGTAGTTAGACCATTTTTATAGTGGGTGGACATTTATGGACATCTTTTAATGGCTGTAAAGTATATATATTAAAGGTTAATATAGTAATTAGTATAATAAACTTAAAACAAATAAAAGAAAAATAAACATTCATCTTCTCCAAGCACTTATTGCACCGAAATTAAAGAACAAAATACACCATTTTAGGGCTTGAAGCATTCAACACCTTCACTAGCTTGTATGTAAGTGATTTTGACTCGGTTTTTAATGATTTCTATATTTTTGAGATTGTTGCAGCTTAATCTAGCTAGCCTAAGAACTAATTTGCAAAACTATTAAAGGTTTAGTGTTTTTCCATTGATGAAATAGCATGTGTTTTGATGGTTGATGATAGAAAATGTATGCTTGTTGTTAGATAAACAACATTTGTAAAGTGATTTTTGACAAAATTATCATTTAGAGATTTAATTGAGAAATGTTGAAATTTTGTGGTTAAATTCTGAAATAAATGAAAAATACGGGCTGCTAGGGACTTAATTGAAATTCGACTAGTATGGGTATAAGTTGAATTGCATTAATTTGTATTTTTATGAGATAAGGACTAATTTGTAAAAATGCTAAAATATTAGGGGAAAAGTGTAAAGTTAATATAATGTGCATTTTTGGGCTAAATTGAATAGGTTGATGATTAAATAAGTTAAATTTGATACTATATAGATCAAGAAAAGCGAAATTCAGATTTAGATCGGGGAAAGAACAAGGTTTTGGACTAATTGACTCGTTTTGTCATTTTTGCATTCGAGGTAAGTTCGTATGTAATAAGCATTGTTATATTTGTATTTTAAATGCTTTGGTATTGCATAAACTGTGAATACAACACTACGGACATGCTCGATGATGATTCGGGAAGTGTGAAGTCCCGGTTGAACCTTAGGAATAGATTAGGATACAAATGACATGTCATTAGGGGTTATGTGATTTGGGTGCTGGTCTGTACGTCCTACCAGTGGTTGAATTATCCAGTATATGTTGCGGATGTAACATCTCGAATTAGGGTCTAGTCGAAGCAGTGGTTTCGAGACCATAAATTCGAAGTAGAAATAATTATTTTATAATTTTTATGAGGTCTATGATATGATTGCATGCTTGTGTGAAAATTTCATGAAGAAATTTTATTAATAAAGTGTCTAATTTGACATTTAAGACTAAATTGTAAAAGTTGCAAAATGTGAGTTCTAGAAGCTTTAAGCTTAAAATTTCCATGGATTGTTAATTAGAGGTCATTAAATAGTAATTTTCCCAATTTCTATTTTTATGGACAAAAATAGACGTAGGAAAATTTGAAAGAAAGGCCTTAAGGGCATTTTTGTCATTTGGTTAATAAAAGAATAAAAAGGGAAAAATGAAGCAAAAATATTGTCCATCTTTTCCTACCGTAGCCGAAATTCTCAAGGAGCCATAGCGAGGGTTTTTTTCAACTTCCAAGCTTGATTGTAAGTGCATCCAAGCCCTGTTTTTAATGTTCTTTGTATTTTTGAAGTTGTTATCAACCGATCTTGCTATTTATACCATTATTTTGAGTTAGGGTTCATGTTCAAAAACTTACCCATGTGTGACATGCATGTATTTTGATGATTAATGGAGGAATATGAAAGTTTGATGTATGATAAACATCTTTTACTAAGTGGTTTTTCATGAAAACACCTAAAAAGGACCTTTTTGTAAAAGTTGAAAAATAGGTGGTAAAGATTTGATTTGAAAGAAAATGTGGGCTGTTATAAGTATGACATAAGTTCAACTAGGCTTGAGTAACAAAAAAAAATGAGTACATTTCATTTTACGAGCCTAAGGATTAAGTTGTAAATATGTAAAAATTTAAGGGTGAAAAGGTAATTTTGTCAAAGTATGAGTTATGGATTGAATTGAATAATATGGGTATTAAATAAGTGAAATTTTCTATTATAGATCAAGAAAAACGGAGTCCGAACCTAAACCGAGGAAAGAACAAAGTCGTGGACTAAATCGAATACTTAGCCATATTTTGGTACCGAGGTAATTTCGTGTGTAAATAATTCAATATTATGTTATTATGTATCTATTGCTTTGAAATTGCATGAAATGTGTATTGTCTTTATGAATTTGGTTATTGATGACTCGATGATGATCCAACAAAGGTTTGGTGCTTCGAAACCTCGGTTGAACCTTAGGAATAGTTAGGATACAAATGTCATGACATTAGGGTTATGTGTGATCCCATGTAAGACCATGTCTTGGACATGGCATTGGCATCGATATGTGATCCCATGTAAGAACGTATCTGGGATATGACATTGGCATCTATATGTGATTTCGTGTAAGACCATGTCTGGGAATGGCATTGATATGAGACATCGTGTAAGACCGTAGCTAGGCTATCGGCACCGATATGTGATCCCGTGTAAGACCATATCTGGGATATGACATTGACATCTTACTATGTGTATGAGATTTTTCCTGGGTATCCTTTGGTATTTCAAGTGGTTCAAGGAGTAACTCAAAGATTATGTCAAAGAAATGATAAGGTATGACCAAGTTGGAAGGGTACATGTATGTATACAAAGCCCATAAATATTGAGATTATGAATCGATGAGATCCCGATAAGAAGTGAATGAATAAATCATGATTATGATTTTATTTGTACACTATGTAAATGACATGATTTAAGATGTATCTACGACACTTGATGGCATTGTGACAAACTATATTATGTTATGTGTATAATAATGCATGATTAATGTTGTTAATTATTTACATGCAAACTTACTAAGCTTCACACTATCAATTGGACATTTGGGTATAGTTAGTCTTAACATTTTGAGTATGGCATGTATAGGGACTTGGTCTTTTTGTTATATGTCATATTGGTTAGCCAAATATGTTGGCTTGTGATGATATTTGATTCATTTTGTATATGGCCATGACATATGGTTCATATTGATTATTGGGTTGTAAACCTAATTATTTATGCATGCATGTGTCAAAGTCTTGATGATAATGGATGGTGTTATATGGCATACAAGTATGATGAATGAATGATGACAAATTGGTATGGCTATGATCATGGTTTAAATGTGTGAATTGAGAGTAGATTAATAATGTGGATTGGATACGAAATTGGTGTGGAATGCCTTAAGTAAGCTTGTTAATTTGAGCATGTGAAATGGTGAAGTTACATGGGCATGAATAAGTCTTGATTAGGAATGATTGATTGTTAAAATGTGACATGTTGTGTGCCATGAAATATGTCTAAGTATGCGGGTGTCTAAGGGTGGCAAAGGGCTTGGAAAGTAGCCTTATAGTTGTCCACACAGGTAGACATACGGGCATGTGACTTGGCCGTATGTGACATTCGGTCTGCATCATGGGCGTGTGATCCGACCGTGTGTCCCTTGCACCCTAATAAGGTAAAATAAAATGGCCAGTAGTAAACACATGGCCATAGACACGGCCATGTGTCTCAGCCGTGTGAAGGACACGGCTTCAAGAATGGGCATGTGCCCTCGCCGTGTGAAGTCTGCACCTGATTTTTGGAATTTAATTCGCCACACGGCCTTAGCACATGGGCCTGTGACTTGGCTGTGTAACCCTATTTTGTTGATGACATCAAAAACAGAGAGTTACACAAGCCGAGGACACCGGCGTGTCCCAAGCTGTACGGGCGTGTGTGACCATACGGCCTACCCACACGAGAATGTAGCCCTACAAAATAAGAAAATTTACTAAGTGTCGCAAAAGTCATGAAAGTTTTTGGTTTAGTCCTGAACCACACCCAATGTACGTTTTGGGCCTCGTGGGCCGGTATAAGGGACAATTTGCTTGTGTATGAATGGTTTAAAATTGGGCAAAATTTTATGGCCCGGTTTTGTATGAATGTTTATGTTTGAGTCCGGTAACGCCTCAGACATTGTCCCGGTGACGGATACGGGTAAGGGGTGTTACAATGGATACTCGTCAGCTTGTGTGAGCAGACCAGTTGAGAGCTCGAGAGTGAGCATTATATGTGATACGAGACTGAGATAACTTCGGCTATGTATGTGGCACTTAGGGTGTGAGTTTCCCGTGTGTCCGATAGTATTCCAAATGGTTCAACAGGTATGTCAAAGACATGGATAAGCATGAGACTAGTAAGAGATGGTACATGTATGTAAAAGAACCGTATAAGTATTGAATCGATGAAACTTGTGATTTTCATAACTAATCTTGTGATTGATTATGTGGAAGGTTTGTTAGCTAATATGAGTTATGTGATGATATATTCAATTGTTTGAATTGTGTATTTATGATTAATTGAGTTTATTTCATACGAGCTTACTAAGCTTTATAGCTTACACTATTTATTTTTCCGTGTTTTATAGTGATATCAAAGCTAGCTTGGATTTAGGAATCGTCGGAGACCTCATCACACTATCAAGCTATCACTTTGGTACTTTTGAATCTATGATTTTGGTATATGGCATGTACAGAAACTTTGGTCATTTTGGTATATGTGTTGGTAATGAATTTGGTCATTTAAAATGGCTTGTAAATGTTAAGTATTTGGTTTTGTGCATAGCCATGAGAGTTGGCTTATTTTGGTTGATTTGGTTGTGTATATATATATGTAAATGGCCTCTGTCTTGTGTTGATAATTGCTAAGCTAATGCTTGTGGTGAATGGTTGATTTTTGAGAAGTTATATGCTTGTGAGTTTAGGCATAATGATGCATGTTTGAAAGTGTCCATTTATTTGAAATGTGAATGTGAATTTGATATAAATGGAATGGTCTATTTTGTTATTTATGTGTATTGTGGATGATGGTATAGAACTACCATGAATTAGGCTTGATTTAGTTGGTTTGATTTCCTATTTATGCCATGTTTTGGTGCTATTTGGTTTGGTGTAGGTATATACAAATTTGGGTGGTAGGATGGCTTGGTAAATAGCCTATTTTTGTCCACACGGACAAAGACACAGACATGTGTCTCAGCAATGTGTGACACATGGTCAGGTTGCACGACCGTGTGTCCCCTAGTGTTGAATAAAAAATCAAGTCAGTATGCTCCACACGGCCTAGCACACGGGCGTGTGACTTGGCCATATGACATAAGTTAGTATACCCTACAGGTTTGGCATGGCCTAGCACACGGCCCAGCACACGGGCGTGTGTGGCCATTTCGAAGGGCCACGGGCTGGTCACACGGGTGTGTGGTTGGCCATGTGACCCAAGTTAGAGAGTTACACGGGGTCAAACATGGCTGGGACACAGCCATGTGATCCCATTTTGAATGTCCACACGGCCTGTGGCACGGGCGTGTCTTTGGCCGTGTGAGACACACGGCTGGGCCACACGAGCGTGTATCCCCTGTAGTTTGGAAAACTTTTCTCAGTTTTGTTAAACTTTCCTGAGTTATCAGTTTAGTATCGAACCACCTCGAATACATGTTTTGATCCCCGTAGGCTCGTATTAGGGACAATATGAATAATGTGGAATGATGATTGTTTGAAATTGGAAAATATATGTGAAATGTATGTTATTTGCATTATAAGTCTGGTAATCTTTGTAACCCTATCTCGGTGCTGAATACGAGCGAGGGGTGTTACATGGGAAAACTATGCATGATTAATGTCGTGGACACATATGAATGAATACTAGTATGCTCTCTGAATGCATGATGTGTTTGTGCCTTAATGTATTAAAATATAGCATACTATATGTTGTAGTAATAAGTTAATTGTTGTATGTGAAAGGTATCTTTTAATGATACGGAGTACGAAGGGAGTTACTTTGACGAGTTAGTTAAAGATAGAAAAGTTGGCATAATAGAGGAATGAGCGAACTGATAGGGGATTCAAGGGAGTTTAACGACATCATGCAAAAATTATCTACTTGTCCTTTAGGGCGACACCATGTAAACGGTATATAGGTCCTTCGAGGCAACACTGTGTAAACGATTATCTACTGGTCCCTCGGGGTGACACCGTGTAAATGGTATACAGGTCCTACGGGGTGACACCTCAAAAGGGGTTTACTGATTCTTAAAAATCAAAAGTCCATGGTTAGCCATGGCATAATCCACTGGTGAATAGATACACATTATAGCAAAAGAAAAAGGGAGTCTGCCAAGACAGTAAACAAAGAAGCCTGTCAGGGTATAAAAGTTTGACTCGTGCGATGAGCAGTTTATCATGAGGATCATAGCGTGTTTGAAAATGTTGGCAAGCAAGCTAATAAAAGGATCCGCCAAAAAACTATGGTAAGAGGAACTGGTAAAAGCGTCTTAAAGATGGGGATATGTGAAAGGAAGGGGTAATCCTTCAAAGTATCTGCAAATAGGGATCCGCTACTAAGATTCGACCATTATTGATGTAGAAACCATAATTGGTGATAAGGTAACAAAACGATTCTTTAGGTTTTGAATTCTAAGTGTTTATTTATAAGGAGGTCACCAAAAAAGTGAAAGTCCGCCAAAGGCTATCTTAATAAGGAAGTTCACTAAGTACTATCTCAGATGAAATGTCCGTTAGGGAATATCAAAGTAAAAGGATGTCCGCTGGGACTATTAATGCTGACAATTCTAGAAAAGACTAACTTATAAAAAGGGAAGCCCATCAAATCTAATCCAGTAAAAGGGTAGTCCACTAGGAATTTTTGGTAACTGGGAAGACTGTTTTGGGCTATCTGATTGAGGAAATGACCATTCGAACCATCAAATAGGAATAGTCTAGTGGGAATATCTTACAAGTATGGTTTCGCGAGAAAGGGTGGAACTCAAACTATTTGCCAAAGTAGTATTTTGCAAGACATACGAAGACATAAGTAAACGGGATTTCCTTTGGAAGGGTATATGTGCAAATGGGGTACAGCAAGGTAGTGGCATGGTAATACCATAATCTGGTATAGAGTTCAATGTGGAACGAAGGAGTTATGGTAAGAATCTGTAGTTATGGCGAGATTATATGCTATTTTGCAAATAGTAGTGTCACGTGTGAAATGATATGCGATTTGTGCAAGTATACATGTCGAATCAAGTAATAAAGTGATGAGTGAGTATTGTTCACATGAGGATCAGATTAAGGCACAAAAGTGGTCAAGTTATTATAATAAACTGCGATTAATGCTAGGGTAAAGCTATGGTAAGTATGCAGTGGTAATTAAAAGGAATAGTGATGTATGCAATACGTAGAATTAATTAATACTTGGAATTGCTATAGCAACGATAGTAGAAATGTGATGGTAATTATGAGAATTACTAGGGGAATATTGTATAAATGAACAAATAAATTACTATGAATGCAATGGCAAAGATTCTATGGAAAAAAGATAAAGGTTATGCAATGTTGAGTGGAAAGGTCGGGATTACTAAGAATCTACTTTTCTTGTTAGCAATGCCTCAACAAGATCATACTTAACCTACTACTCAGAAGAGTTCTAAAGTGGCATGCCTCTTTCGAGAGCAAAAACCTCAAGTTACTTTGCTTGTGTCTATAGGCCTTGAATATGGTACCCTACCCTGTTTCCATCTGTACGAACATTGCTCTATGTCTAAAGTCTACTACAAGTATCTGTTGAGTGCTTGCTCATATCATTCAACCACGGTCTAACTAATGTAACCTTTTTAGACTTTAGATTAATTTAAGGGTATGCTGCATAGTCGTCTATGTCTAGGGATTGCTCACATAAAATTTAAAGAAAAAAATTGAATGAAACAGTAAAATAATTTAGATTTTTACTGCAACCATTAAATACAGTTAAAGTTTCATCAAAGTAATCCTAACCCTATGAGATTTAGATCATAGGTTGGGAAATAAAATTCAACTCAAACATTGTTTTCATCACTGTAATTCATGAAGGAACATATTAAAAATAATGGAAGAACATAGAGAAGACAGCGTTCGCTTGTCCAATTCGCACTCCAGTTACACAGTGTCCTGAGGTTGCTGAGAGGGATTGCCTTTGTTTTTCCTCTATTTAGTCTCTATTCAATCGTTACCATCTATTTCACCTAAGCATCTCACCCTTCGCTCTCTCTCTAAGGTTTCCTCTTTTGGTTTTTTAAAGTGTTTTTTTTAGGATAATTCCAATAGCCCAAAATTTATCTCTTCTTCTTTTCTTGGCAGATTTATCTGGTACAAGTAGAGTTGGGCTGAAATTGATATGCACTAAATGCCAACTGGACATCTTCCTGGCATTCCCATGGCATACGAGTTGGCAATCTGACCACCCTTTTGCCCTAGAACAACTTCACTTATTTATTTCTTGTTCCTCATCTTACACCTACCAATACCACAAAACACAACCTTTCCACAAGCAATTAAAAGTACCTATTATTGAAACATAGCTTAAGTTCTAATGCAATGCTAAAAATACTAAAGAAATGTCCTAAAATGAAACTAGATGTACTTAAATACAGACAATTAACTAGGTTCAAAGGCATGAAATATAACTCTTTTCAAGAGTTATCACACCTCCAAACCTGAGTTATTGCTTGTCCTCAAGAAAAAAAATATGCATGCATGCATACATACCAACATTTTGCCAGTGCACCAAACCAACTAATACTGCCAGGCTATTCAAAGAATAACAAGTACATCAGTTCTCAACAATATCCTTTTTCCTAAAACTCATTCGAGTGTCAAAGGGTTGCTTAACAAAGGCAGAGCAAAAAATTCTTCCTAAACACAGAATCTTCTAAGTACTCATGTATTTCTCTTTTAGCCTATAACAACCATCTTCTAATTTACTTAGTTCATTTATTACCTAAACATACGTTACTTGCTTTAAGCATACTCATAATATATAAAATCATATTTATGGTTATTTTGTTTTTTAATGGTATTATTATTAGGGAATTTAGCATGTCACAAAATTCTTTGACTTGAAAATCACAGTAGAGCATACACCAAATTGCTGAGTACTCAATCATGTCACAATTTAAACCAAAAGTCACTCATGAAGCTCAAAGTTTTGACTAAAAAGATGGATGGAGCATACAACTATCTCCTTAGCTACTTAGCCTTTGTTGCTACAATGGAGTGCCCCTAATTTTATTTCCATGAAACACACTCTTGCTTAGACTCACCTTTCAAATTAATAGTACGATGAAGCAAACAAAGTGATGTTGACCTGCTTGTCAACTCTAAATAGTACTGTGCCAATTGTCCTTTATTTAAATAATGTTGTGGCAATATAACTAATGTTTGGCTTTAAAAATCCCTAAGTTCATTAAAAGATACTTACTATATCCTGCCCTAAAAAAAACAAACACACTTAGCATAAGGCATCCTATTTTTAGGAATTAATTTTCCAGCATTTTAACCTAAGCTAAATTCTCCCAATCCACTGTCACATGTTCTAGGTATATCGACTCATCATCGAACATCATAAGTATAAACTGTACTTCTTATAAAAAAAACAATACTTCGATGGTTACAATGCATTGGCAAAACATCTATATTATATAAAGTGCAACCTAAATGCACAATACACCCCCAAAACTAAGGGATACATTATCCTCAATGTATGTGCATGCTACAAAAATATAGTTATGGACAGACAAATGTCATGGAAAAATGAAATGAAATGCATGATCATCAAAAGAAAAAAAAACTTATCTGGATTGGACTGTATTGTAGGTACTTTATTCAGTTCTTTGTGTAGACTTACGGGTACTGACCTTATACCTCATCCTACTTTTCATGGGGTTTACTTCTTCACCTTCCTTATTGGTCTTCGTGAGATCATCGATCAACAGATCAGTTACACAATCTTGTGTAGTCACAAAGGCTGGTGGAGATGGTGGCACAGGAGTTTTGCCTTCTGTGGTGGAAGAGTTGTAGTAGTAGTAGTAGTAGGGTCATTCTGTCCTTCCTTTCCTTCTTTTTTGTCCTTTCCAAGCTTAACGGATGTTGACTTCTTGGTCTCCTCAATAGCTTGTCCAACATCAACATTGGTCTCTTCATTTACTGAGTCAGCTTCGGTAGTAGTTGGAGCTGGTTCTACTTCAGCCTCACTAGATAGGAGCAAAGTCATGGGAAAACAAGATACTTTGGCACTAGCTTTGAAAAATTCTTTTGAAGAGATCGCTTAACTGCCAAATCTCTATCCCTCAAATATGACCAATATTGAGCTTGCTGCTCTTTAGCCCGGACCAACTCTTCAGCTAGTTGGTACTACTGACTTTCAAACAGGGACATGCTTTACTGTAGCTGCTTTAGGTAATTCAATATTCACTGTTCAAATGAGCCCTGAGTGATTGAAGACGTTATTGTGGGAACGCGTGTGGCAGTAGAAGCCTGACTCTATTGAGTTGTTGAGGCAGTATCAATGCCTTGAAGCTTAGAAAAAATTGCCTTTGTGAGTCCACCTTTATTAGGGGTAATATCCTTAGCATCATTAAGAGGAACATTACAAGTCTTGAATAATGCAATAATGAGTGAAGGAAAATTTGAACTTCCAACATTCTTCTCAGCACAACGATGGACTTCTTAAAAGATGATCCTTCCCACATTAATCGTTCTTCCTTTTATAATAGAATGCAACAAAAGCATCCTTTCCTTGGAAACTGTGGTATTGTGCATGGATGGCATAAGTTGAATTTTTAGGAAATGATACCACACCTTTCCAATCGGTTTCAGTGAAGCCTTTTCAACAGTGTAGCATTCCTGACTAGAGGCAATCCATTATGTGCCCTCGACACATAAATCCTTCAAAAATTGTGTCATACTCTCAGTTGTGGTGTTATTTGCAAAATTGATATGGTCATCTTATACCTCTCTAAAGCCAAACTAGACATTTATATGGTCTTCATCAAATGGTACAGAAGTGCCCTGCACATAGATGAAAGGAGAATTAGGGGAGTTCACAAGGGCATAAAACTCTTTAACTATTCTACCCAAAATATCTGCTGGGTGCAAATAGAAAATGCCCCACCCATATTACTCTACTATCAACAATACAGACTTGTCATATCCCATATAGGGTTCATCCTTAAACAAGAATCCCTGCTCAAAACAAAAGGGACATTTTAAAATATTATTTAAGTACCTTATGGTTGTAGTAGAGTTGAAGAATGTCTTTGGTTGGGAAGCACTAGTGCATGATGATTCAGCGGTTTTAGAAGCACTCTTGACGTGAGCCATTAAGAAGAATAAAGATAAATCTTTGAGTGATGTAGTGTAAAGAAAATGGAGTAGAGGTTGAAGATAAAGAAATTGTAAAAGTGGGAGCTTTATGTGAAACGTAAAATGTGAATAGTTAGGGAGAGGGAAATAAGGGGGTTAATAATGATAGTTTTAGGGAAGATGAAATTTGCTAAGGAAGTTTGTGATGTGGCAAGAAAAAAAGAAATTTTTGGGGAGAAAAGATAAAATGACCTAACCCTACAATATAGGCTATCTTCTTAAGGTTTCCTTAAAAAAATATTAGGTTAATATGCTCAAGGAATCTTTCCTTTGGACTTTTGTACCCGATCAACACTTGATAATTTAACACCTTATCACCCAATTTTTCACGATAGAATGCTCATCTGTAATGTTACAGCAATCGTCCTCCTAGTACACACTAATAAGTTTGATTTTTTTTATCTTGCCTTTGAAAAACTACACTAATGCATAAAAAATCAGAAATGAAATGACATGAAATAAAAATTTAGCACATAACCAACAAACAAAACTAAAAAAAAATGAATTTAAAGTAAAACAAATAAATAAAATAAAATAAAAAATTGTTAACGCAAGCATTTCGAAGGTCGATGCTTTGCTTGCCACGCTCCACATGAGCACCCCAGTAGTGCTTCAAGCATTGTCCATTAACTTTGAATGTAACACTCATTTTCATGTCTTTGATAAAAATAGGTCCGTGTGAGAATACTTAAACTACTTCAAAAGGACCTGACCAGCGAGATTTCAATTTACCAGGGAACAAATTGGGTCTAGAATTAAACAATAATACCTATTGTCCTGGTTCAAATTGTCTTAGCATAATTATGTTATCATGTCATCGCTTGGTCTTTTCCTTGTAGAGTTTAGCATTTTCATATGCTTGTGCCCGAAACTCTTCCATTTCTTTCAACTCTAACAAACTTTTATTGCTAGCAGCAGCGTAGTCCATGTTCAGCTTATTGATAGCCCAAAATGCTTTGTGCTTAAGCTCAACATGTAAGTGACCTGGCTTCCTATAAACAGTTTTAAATGGTTACATCCCTAATGGTGCTTTAAACGTAGTCCGATTGGCCCATAAAGCTTCATCCAGTCTGGTGGACCAGTCCTTACGAGATGGATTCACCACTTTTGTAACAGCCCGTTTTCGGTAAAATCAAAATAGTGGTTTCGGGACCACAAATCCGATTTTAGAAAGGAAATTTATTTTAATATTATTTTATGATTTACAATATGATAATAATGTCGTATGAAAATTTCATAAAGAAATTTGACCGATCATATGTTTAATTTGATAAATGACCAAATAGCACAAAGTGCAAAAGTTGAGTTCTAATAGCTAAAGGGATTAAATAGCTATGGAATTCAAAATTTGAGGTCTTTAAATGGTAAATAGACCATTAAAAATGCTTAGTTGTTAAGGATGATGATTCATCCATGGAAAATAAAATAAAGAAAAGGATGAAATTGGAATGTGAAAAAAATAAAGATGATAAATGATAAAAAATGAAAATATCATCAGTTTATCATCTTCTTCACCAAAAATACATGAAAACCCAAGAAAAGAGAAAGTAAGCTTTCTTGGCTTAATTGGGTAAGTAATCTTGTCCCGTTTTTAGTAATTTTTATATTTCCGAGATCGGAATAGCTTAATCTATCTAATTTTGGGATTAATTTGTAAAGATATCAAAGTATAGAAATTTTGCCATGGATGTAAATGCTGAAATTTTGAAATTTATGGTAGAAAATGAAAGGTTGTTGATAGATAAACAACTTTTGTAAAGAGAATTTTAATGAAATTATGATTTTAGGACTAAATTGTAAAGTTATAAAATTATGGAAAATTTTGAATTTTTATGAAATACATGGGCTATAAATGTTACATATAAAATTCAACTAGGCCTGGAATATGGATTAAATTGCATGAATTTAATTTTCTGAGCCTAAGAATGAAATCATCATTAATTAAAAGTTTCGGGACAAAAATGGTAATTTGCCTAAGATGTGAATTGGACTGGATTGAGTATGAATTGTATTAAATTGATGTTAAATTTACTCATATAGATCCGGATAGACCAAATTCGATGAGCGAGGAAAAGAGATAGTGTCGAATTAGTAGATTTTACGTACACGAACATTTATTGAGGTAAGTTCGTGTAACTAAATTGTGTTTATTTTCATGCTTGAATTGAGTGTGGTATGTGTTTATATGAATTATATAAATGTTAAAAGAAATGTATGAAATAATCACATGATCAATAATTTCTGAAAAATGTTAAGTTCCGTTTGAATAATGAAATTCGATGGATATATGATTTCCCATATTGAATGTGGTCATGCATATGTTGTAGATAAAATATAGCTCAGATGAGCAATCCTGTTATAAGCCCTCTCGAGCATAATGTTATATAGTTCCTGTGAGCATCTTGATTAGTAGTGATCCTACATGTGTTGCACACTACGCAGCTCTTTGTGAGCATCCTATTACACGATTCGATCGGTTGTGATCTAGCATTTATTGCGAACACAAATGCAACTCTTCGTGAGCTTCCTGATATAGGCTCTTATGAGCTTCCTGACATGGCTTGCTTGAACTTCCTGTTAAGCTATCTGGAGCTCCTGTTACATGGCTTTTTGTGAGCATTCCAGATAGGCTCTTCGTGAGCTCCTGATTAAAAGTTCTTTGTGAACTTCCTGTTATAGACTCTTATGAGTTTCCTGGTATAGCCCAGATAAGCTTCCTGTTACATGGCTCATATGAGCATCCTGATATATAGCTCGAGAGTGTGCTTCATGATTATGTGCCCTTATGGGTACCCCTGTACATGAATTGACAGATTTCTGATTTGTACACTTTGAGTGTACTACCTGTATATCCATCGATATTTCAAATAAATTCAACGGGTAAAATCTTGACATGAGAAAATATGAACATGAAAATAACACATGATATATGGAAGTATGGGATGATGATATATGAACATGGAAATTGTTTGATAAATATGTTTATCTATGATTATAGATTTATGCTTATAGAGTACAAGTAAACTTTTCGTATTTTCATCGATATTTTAAATAGTTCATCGGTTAAAATTTTTATATGAAACAATCTGAATTGTGACAAAATATTATGGGTACATACTTGAATTACATGGACATGAATTAAACCTGATATTCAAATACTTGATGTGGAAATTATGAGCATATGGAAAAAGAATTATTATTATTATTAAGCTCATACAAGTTTATTGATATTCTTATGAAATATATATGACTAACATGCTTTGTACATGCTACATGAACACATGATGAGAGAAGTATTTGAACATATAAATGATATCACTTGATATATTAAAGCATGGTATGCTTGATACACAAATGTGGAACATGCTTAATGATGTTGTTCATCTATAATTCGGTATATGCCCGAAATACAAGAAACTGATATTACAAAACATGTTGAAACGTGAGATGGATGGTACATGTGTATAAAATTTGCCTGATGATTATATAAATTAGTGATTATGAAATATTATATGGATTAAATTGATTAACATGTTGATGAGCATATGTGTTTAGGAACTTGAACAACATGACTTGGCAATGAAATGTATGTTTACTTTATGCTTATAAAATAGTGGTAAGTTAAATTCCCGGTTATACGAACTTACTAAGCTTAGAAGCTTACTCTATTTTTAATTTCCTTGCTTTAAAGGAATTCAAAAGCTTGTTGGGTTGGAAGCTTGGAGGAGATATTTCACACTATCCATCGACCCATTCAGTGCAAATGGTGAAATTAATTCTGATTATAATGGCATGTATAGGTTAATTTGGCCAATGTTGGCATGATAATGCTTTGGTTGTAACTAGCCATTGGAATGGCTAGTATTAAACATATTTTTATGAAATTGTATAAGGTCTTATTATGTTTGATGTGTTTGAAATGGTTATGTGATGAAAAGCATATAAATCTAATAATAAATGGCTTTAAGTAAGCATAAATGAGAAAATATACTTATATGTATATATATGTGTATTTGATAAGTTTAAACACTTGGACATAGGTAATGATAAGTCATGCATAAGACTCGGTTTTGGCTTGATTTGAACGTTTTGTATTGACTTGGGAATGTATAAAAATGTCAATGTAAGTGGAAGACATATTTGGGGTGAGAAATAAGGCTTAGAAATGGCTTTATTTTGTCCACACGGGTAGAGACACAGCCATGTGTGACACACGGCCATGTGCACAAGCATATGGTTTGGCCGTATTTCCCTTGCATCTTAAAAATTAAGAAATAGAATGCTTAGGTATTATCACACGGGCAGAGACATGGGCGTGTGTCTCAGCCATGTATGTCACATGGGCATGTGTCTTGGTCGTGTGACCCGTGCACCAAATTATTGAAAATTAAATTGTCCACACGGCCTAGCACACGGGCGTGTGGCTGGCCGTGTGACCCAAATCAGAGAGTTACACGGGTAGGGACACGGGTGTGTCATTTGGCCATGTGGGGCCACATAGGCCTTGTGTCCTCTGTACCTAGGAAAATTTTGTAATTTCGTGAAAAATTCTCTGAGTTTCCAATTTAGTCCCGACTTACTTATAATGCATATTTTGGGCCTCGAGGGCTCTTATAAGGGGCTTAATGATTGGTTTCTGATATGAATACTGTATAAATGTGAAATGTTTGTTATTTGATCTGTAATGTTTGGTAATGCTCCATAACACTGTTCTGGCGACAGATTCGGGTTAGGAGTGTTACAACTTTTTCCAAAAATTTTTTAATTTCTCTATTAGAAATCTTAGCTTGTCCATTTGTCTAGGGATGATATGCCGTAGAAACCTTATGATTCACACCATACTTGCGCAAGGCATTGGCCACTAGTTTACAATAAAATGGGATCCTTCATCGCTAATAATTGCTCTAGGTGTACCAAATCTTGTAAAGATGTTCTTGTGTAGGAACTTCAGTACTGAATTAGCATCATTTGTAGCTAGGGCTATCGCTTCTACCCATTTAGAAACATAACCTATCGCCAAAAGTATGTACAATTTTCCTACTGACAGTGGAAATGGACCCATAAAGTCTATTCCCCATACATCAAATAACTCAACCTCTAGTATACTTTGTAGGACATTTCATGTCTCCTAGATAGATTCCCCATTCTTTGACAACGGTCACACGATTGACAGAATTCATGAACATCTTTGAATAGATTTGACCAATAGAATCCCGACTGAAGTACTTTAGTGGTAGTTCTCATTCCTCCAAAATATCCTCCATAAGGAGTCAAATGACAATGCTGCAAAATACTATGTATTTCGTCATTAAGGTCACACACAATGTTTAAATAAGGAGGGTTCATCCCAATAATATTTCATAGCATCATGAAGAAATTTCTGCCTTGTTTAGGTGTCTAAATCGAGCGACATCATACCACTTACCAAGAAATTCACTATGTCAACATACCAGGGTAATACCTTGGCAACTAATAATTGTTCGTCTGGGAAATCTTCTGTAACACCCCAAACCCGGCCCAAACGTTATGGCCGGATCTGGCGTATCACATTGAAGTGTTTTAGCGAAAACCTTATTTTCATTGAACACCTTGTTTTCATTGAAAACCCTTCCTTAAGATATGAAAGCTTAGTTAACTTATGAAAACACTCTTTTTAGTTGCGAAAGCTTTGTTTAAAACACTTGATTTAAGAAAGTTTATCAATTAAAAGTTTGGTTGGGGAAACGTAGTATATAAAAACTATGGTTTAGAAAATCCCTGTTCAACTTCTCGCAATTACAATGCATAAGAATAATAATCCAAATAATAACAAAAAGGGGAGGCCTTATTACAATCCAGTCTAAAATCACTTAATATATCAGGAACTAAATGCTTTTAAAACAACCAAGTCCAAGTTGTCTTGCTAGCTGGCCACCCAGAGTCCCTCCAGTCCTCGAACCTTCTATTGAGCATTACCTAAAAATAAAAATAAAAGAGGGGGTGAGTTTTCGCAAACTCCGTGTGTACACCCTTGTCGAGCAGCAAGCATTCATCAATCATCATAAAATCACACATGCAATGCAGTGCAATGCAACCTACCCCAATAATCCATCTGTTACACTTCAGCTCCATCCCCCGGTACACTTCATGTAGGGATATAAATATCGACCCACCCAACTGATACACTTCAATGGTAGCCCGGTTGCCGAACTACCTTCATTGCAGCAAGCTGCTAATCATATAATGGGCTTAAAAAGTCTTCGGTGGATCCACGATCGTCAAGCAACCATGCGATCCTCATATACTTCCTCCGTTCCAAAATTCCCAACCCATATGCAACCTAAGCAGAATATCATATGTATACATGTCACATCCATAAAACTTACATTCAACGCCTAAGGGTATTTTGGTCATTTTCGCCTTTAGGGGTATTTTGATAATTTTCCCTTTCTTTACAGTTTTCACTTACCTTGGCCCGTTAACAAATCCTGTGAGCTAAGATGAACGAATACTATGCACCAGGTAGGATTCCAAAGAAGAGGAGGTGAGCCATTAAGACCGCTTAAGTACCAAGCTCTCCCTAGATCCAATCCTAGGCATGCATATACCCGTTGCCGCACCTTAACCCTTTGACTTGTCCACGGTCGTAATTAATTAATTAAGTTTTATGTAGTCATCATATACTAGGCCCAAAACCCCTTACAAAGCCTAGTCAAATTCACATACCTGCATATGGCCCACTAGGCCCAATCATATTCATATGGCCCATTAGGCCCAAATCACCTGTATATGGCCCATTAGGCCCAAATCACATTTATATGGCCTATTAGGCCCAAATCACATAATACACATACTCACATATGAATTTCTATCACATAGCATCAATTATAAATTTTTGTCTATTATGGGCCCAACAGCCCGTCAAGCCCATTAAGCCTATTCTGGCCTGGTTGGTCAATTCACAGCCCAAGTCCATGGAATCACCCATAGGCCTCAAATAACCTATCGGTTTCCTACTCATAAGTGTTTGTGCACTCGCAAGACTACCGTAGCCCAACTTTCGACTTTTTGACTTTTCGGCATTTCGGCATTTCGACTTTTCGGCATTTCGGCTTTTGCCAATTCATTGTGTGTGCAGTGCATGTACACACCTGATAATCAAACGTCCTGCGATTCCCTTAGTCACCAACCTACAAATGACATCACCCTTCAATTAATTACATGCTTAATATATATCTTTACTAAACCGAAACCTCACCTTAACCTTACCTTGCACGATAAGTCTAACAGCCCCTTCTTAAATCACTAACCACGATCAAATCCTAGATCTGCACCAATCTTAACTATCAAAACCAGAATAATTGGTGACTTGTATCCAACGCAAGTCCCCTTACTTTAACTATGAACATTCGGCCACCTTAGCCAATGGAAGAGGAATACTTACCAAAACCGAAAACACCTAGGAACAATTTCGGTAGAGAGCTAAGATCCGAGATCCGATACTAAATCCCTACCACAGTTGATTAGAAGGAGTGAGGAAAGAACATTGTAATAGATTCTTAGCAAAACCGATTGGGAGAAAAACACTTACACTAGATTTGATCGAAGTAGAAGGAGTAGTAATTGCACCAAGAGTATTCGGCCAAAGAGTATTCGGCCCTTGGGAGATTCGGCTTTCAAGCTTAGTATGGTGAATAAAGTTTATTTGGCACAGATTAAAGAAGAAGAGTAGAAGATGAATAGAAAATCGGCACAAGAAAAGAAAGAAAGAAGCAAAGGTTTTCGGCTTTTTGGATCTTGAAGAGAAATGGGTTTCCGATAACAAAGTGAGAGAGATTTCGACATTAGCCTGGAAACCTTGCATTCGACACCTATTTATAGCCCCTATAACCGAATTGCCTGGCCCTCAATTCCCCATTCGGCTCCATCACTTCCCCCTTCTCATCTCCTCGTTTTTCTCCCTGATAATCCCTTGATCATTTCCTCAATTTTCTCTTCTGAACACTCCCCTTAGAGTCCATCTTCACGCCACTTCTAATCTTCTAGAAGGCCAAAATTAAACTTCTAAAAATACTAAGCTAGGATTCGAACCTTGGATCTCCTTGCTAGCCACTAACGCCACCTCCCTACACTCTAAGTGGCGTCACTTAGCCACTCCACCACAAGGCTTTTTTATGCCATTTTTCCCTATCTTTATTTAAAAGCCCAACTACTTGCCAACAAGATCCTTTTAATAATTAAATTAAAATTACTCCACCATAAAGCTCGAACCCAGAACTTCTTTGACATACCTAGACACTCCAAATTCCTTAAACTCTTATAGCCAACATGTCATTTATCATTTTCTTGCTCACTTAAAAAAAATTTATGAGACCCAAAGCCCAATTCATCTAGGCCCATGATTCCAGAAAAAAGTTTCAAATTGGAGAGCAATGATAAGATGATTATGTCTTTGTCAATTCAAAAAATAATTTATGATTTAAATTAGAATCAATTTTGTAATGCACGATCAATACCTGAAGAAGAATAGGTGCGATAGTTCTATACCAATTTGACCACGCCGGATGCTAATGAAGTTCTTGTTTGTAAAAAGAAAGTACCCCTTACTTCTAAATCCATTAATGATTTGTTTAATTTGGCTGATGTTGAAGAAGATGAGTACTCTGCCATGATGACAAATATCAATTGGGATTTTCTTTAACAAGTACTTAATGGTTACAAATCTGGGATCCCAATGGATTATAAGGAAGTATGGCAGTCATTCTTATTGAATGTAGCATTCGATATAGTTTCATGTCTATCTCATATAGTTCCACCATCTCGATGGAGTGAATGCTTTTGTTGTAAGCAATTATGACAGAAAGGTCTATCAATGTTAGGAAAAAATATTCTAAGGAAATTTAAGATTGTGCTAGGAAAAAGGCAGGAAGTGCTTATTTTCCATCATTGATTACTTCACTTTGCTTGAGGGCCCAAGTTAAATTAAAAGCAAACCTGAAGGGTTTTTATGTTCAAGGTTGCATAACAAGACATGATCTTGAGAGGTTAGTGGAGAATGTTGAGCTATTAAAACAGATAGAGCCAAATGAACCGAATAAACCAAAATTTGATGAGTCGTCAACCAAGTTTGAACTGGAAGCTGACTCAGTAAATGAAACAGAAGAAGCAGAATCTAAAGAGGAACCAAACAACCCTGAACTGAGGATGGAACCATATGTTGTTGAACCAATAGAGCCAAGTGTTAATCCTGAGTTGATCATTCCTATGCCCACTTCTTCGAACACTATGAAGAAATCAAAATTTTTAATTATGATGGATATGTAGAAATTCATGCATAACCAACAATAGGCTTATTGGAGATATACAAAAATTAGAGATGATTTCATACGACATACTTTTAAGAATATCTCTAACTGTTTTGTTCCTGAGTTTCCAAATCATATCTTCAAGAAATGGTACGAAGAGCTTGTGGGATCAAGTGAGACCAAGAAGGCAAAAAAAAAAAAAAAGACATGGAAGATGACATGAATTAAAAAGGGGAAATTTATTTTTCTTAGTATTTATTTTTAGGCATTTATATTTTTCTTTTCTTAGTTAGTATTTTGCTTTCGCACAATAAGTAGGAAATTGCAAACATGAATAAATTAATCTCAATGCCTTTTCTCTAATAAAAAGAAATGTGTGGTAATGTGAATGAACATGTCTAGGATTGAATTGTTAAGAAAAACTTGGTACTTAAATAGTCTTCATGACTCACCTCTCTTTTCTTACAATCCTACTTGGTGTTCAGTTCTTATTCATTACTTTGTTTACACAATGAGGACATTACTTCTTTTTAAGGAGAGGGTAGGGCATTATTTGCATAAAATTTTAATTTTTGAAGTATGTTTCAATGTTTACACATAAGTATGCTAAAATAAAATGATATTCAGAGAAAATTTTTGTTCATATGTGAGCACAAATACAAGTATGATTTCTGATTTTATCTGATTTTTTTATGTTAAGTTATGGAATGTTTGTATATTCTTTAGAATTGACTTAGTATTTTCTTAAGGCGAAATCCTAGGAGGCATAATAATATAAACATGATATAGGCACATTTTCTTTGGATCATTTGAGCCTTTCAAGCCTACCTTATCAATTTAACCCTTGAAACTTTAAATTGAGCTAAATGACCTACTTTATTGTGAATTACCTACATCATAAGTGTAACACTCCTAACCCGTATCTGTTGTTGAAACAGGGTTACAGGGCATTATCAGAGTTTATAGAACAATTACAGATAATTCATATCATTTACTATTCATATCCGAAACTAATCATTTCGTCCCTTAAATGGACCCTCGAGGCCCAATTTAAGCATTAGAAACAATTCGAGACTAAATCAGGATCTTAGAGAATTTTTTGCAAAATTTCAAAAATTTTCTTATACACAGGGGTCATACGTCTGTGTGAGTAGGCCGTGTGGCTCACACGGCCAAGTGACATGCCCATGTCTTAGGCCGTGTGGGCATTTGATGGGAGGCACATGGTCGTGTCCCAGCCTGTATCCTTACGCGTGTAACTCTCTAACTTGGGTCACACGGTGAGCCACAGGCCCGTGTGTTAGGCCGTGTGGTTAATTTTAATTTTTGAAATTTAGGTGTAGGTTTCACACGGCCAAGACACACGCCCGTGTCTCTACCCCTGTGTCTAATTCTAAACATTTGGGTATCTAAATTTTAAGATGCAGGGGACACACGGCCAAGCCACATGCCCGTGCACATGACCGTGTGTCACACACGGTCTAGACATACGCCCGTGTGTCTACCTGTGTGGACAAAATAAGGTCATTACTGAGCCTTATTTCTCACCCAAGCTTGCCATTAACCTACAACAATAGTTATACACATTCACCAACCAATTCAAGACATTATAATCAAGCCTAATACTAGTATTGTATAAGATATATTAACATGCATATTCAAATGGTTATGTTTACCAAATTTTCATTTATGTTCTTAGGTAAATTTGTATCATTTATACTAACTCAAATTCATTTACCATTTGATTCATATATCATCTACTACTTAACCATTTCAAAACACATTAAACATGTTATGGCCTTATAATTATATACCAAAACATACCATTCTAGCCATTCCAATGGCTAGATTACAACCAACTATTTACATGCCAACATTGGCAAAGTTAGCCTATACATGCCATTATACTAAAAGAAGTTTACTATTTATACCAAAACGAGCTGGTGGATAGTGTGATGATACTCTGACCGATCTCCAACCTTTGCAAGCTTTCAAACATTATAAAACGGAGAAAAGAAAACCTAGTAAGCATTTAATGCTTAGTAAGTTTGTATAATAGGAATTAAAATTACCAATCAATTTCAATTAAACAACATAACAATAACATGCTTCCCAACAAATTAGCAATTTGCCTAATCACATACACTCAATTTAGCAAGTTAGTCGCATAATTCACATGTACATCAAATAAACATGGATGAGCTCATCATGTTTCACACTTTCAGGTATTTTAGAAGCATTAAAGACATAATTCTTTTAATTTCATAATTTCTCATGTCAAGAGTTTTATTCGTTGAATTATTGAAATAACGATGGATACTAAGGTAATACATACAAGGTGTACAAAACTATAAACCGTCAACTCATAATGAGGGGTACCCATTAGGGCACTTAATCAAGGAGCACGCTCTCGAGCCACATATCAGGATGCCCAAATGAGCCATGTAACAGGACACTTATCCGGGCTAAACAGGAAACTCATAAGAGTTTTACTCAAGGAGCTCATAGAGCTTAACAAATAACTTCGGAGAGTTAATATCAGGGAGCACCAAATAAGGTAACAGAGAGTTCAAGTGAGCCATGTCACGAAGCTCATAAGAGCCTATATCAGGTCACTCACGTGGAGCTGCGTTTGTGTCTACATACTATGCTGGATCACAATCAATCGAATTATGTAATAGGACGCTCACAAAGAGTTGCGGTAGTGCGCAACACATGTAGAATCACTACCGATCAGGATGCTCGAGAAGGCTTTTAACAGGATTGCTCGTCCGAGCTATATTCTATCCGCAACATATGCAGGACTATAATCAATACGGGAAAATGTTGTATCCATCGCATTTCATTATTCAAATGGAATTTAACATCTTCCGGACATAATCAGATATGTGGTTATTTCATATATTTATAACATTTATATATTTCATGAAATCAAATACCATATTCAAATCAAGCATAAAAATAAACACCAATTTAGTTACAAGAACTTACCTCAACACTTGTTTGTATACGAAAATTTACTAATCAGAAACATAAATTTACTAATCAGAAACATTTTGTTTTCCTCGATCCAATACCGTATTTGGTCTTTCTGGATCTATATAAATGAATTTAATCATCAATTTATTACATTTCATATTCAATTGAATTCAATTCACATCCTAGGCAAAATTACCATTTTGCCCTTATACTTTTCATAAATGACAATTTCGTCCCTAGGCTCGGGAAATGAAATTCATGCAATTTAATTCTTATTCCAAGCCTAATCAAAATTTTCATATAACATTTATAGCACTTGTATTTCACAAAATTCAGAATTTTTTATAACTTTTACATCTTTACAATTTAGTCCCTAAATCATAATTTCATTAAAATTCTCTTCGTAAAAGTTGTTTACCTATCAACAACCTTTCATTTTCTACCATAATTTTCAAAATTTCAGCATATTCATCCATGAAAAAACTTTGCTACTTTGATAACTTTTCAAATTAATCCCCAAAATAGATAGATTCAGCTACCTCGATCTCAAAAATATAAAAATTACTAAAAATAGAACAAGAATACTTACCCAATTAAGCCAAGAATGCTTGCTTTCTCTTTCCTAGGGTTTCCATGTATATTTTGGGGAAGATGATAAAAATAAGATGATATTTTCTATTTAATTAGTTATCATCTTTTAATATTTCTCATTTCCAATTTAGTCCTTGCCTTTTCTATATTTTCATGGATGATTCATCAAAATATCTACTAACGTTTCTTTAATGGTCTAATTACCATATAAGGACTTCTCATTTTTAATTCCATAGTTGTTTGATCCTTTTAGCTACTAGAATTCAAAAATTGCATTTTATGCAATTTGGTCCTTTCCATAATTAAACACATAATCGATATAAAATTTTCTTATCAGAATTTTCATATAGCATTCCTATCATAATGTGAACCATGCAATAATATTAAAATAATTTTTATTTTTAACTCATATTTTTGGTCCCGAAACCACTATTCTGATTTCACTAAAAATGGGTTGTTACAATAGGCCATATTACCATCTTTTTAAGTTTTATCCTTTTTTTTGCACCAATATTAACTATACTTGTCTTGGTGATCAAAATTTGAGGAAAAATTCAGAAAGATTTCATGTTCTCCATTTGATTCATGATTCAAAAAAAGAAGAAAAGAAAATTTTGTTCAAATTCAAGAAGTTGAACAAAAGTTCAAAATAAGTTTGGGGGTGTTCAAAAGACCACCCATTCGTAGGAAGGTTGTGCAGCAAAGATCCAAGACAAAGTTAGCGTTAAGATTATTGAACCTAAAAATTTGCTTCTCTTTATCCCTACCTTGAGCATAGCCTCATTACAACCCTATAAGAACCTATTGATTTTGATAATTATGCCGCCTACATTAGTGGATAGAAATTGCTAAGTTCAACATATGAGGGCCATTGATTAAACCTTGTAATTAATTTGTCTAAATTAATAAGGAAACTTTGATTGAATGGTGAATGTTATATATGACCCTCAAAAGCATGCACTCTATGATTTATTTTAGCATTTTCTCGTACTTAGTATAAAATTTTGAAATAATGTTTGCATATGAGTATCTTATCAACAAAAATAGTTTGTGACCATAACTTTGTTGATGTATGATTATGTGCAATAGTTGATTTTTACTTAAACATATTGCAAGGTTGCCTTATAGAATTTTTTTGCTTTACATAAAACATTACTCGGAAATGGATTAAGTTTGAGGGTGTGATAAGTCTAAGTTATATAGACTTATGTCACATCTTTCTACTTAAATTTGAGCTAATTTTGAGTATATTGTTAGCAAATTATATGAATTTAATTCATATTAAGACATTGAGCATGATTTTAGCAAGTTTCTAATTTTATTAATTTTTAGAGTTAATTTTGCATAAAATTAAGTTATATTGTTACATGTTTAATAAAGTGTTTAATATATTGCAGTGGGACCATGGAATTGACTAATATGGGAGCAAATTAAATGTCACACATGAACAAGTCATATGGATGGCTAGAGCATGAATGGGTTTAGAAATTTTACCTTGACCCAGTTGAAGTTGGTTGCTAAAAAGAAATCTAATTGTGTCTTAAATTGGGTTACAAAACCATCCATCGAGGGGAAGAGAAGCCCAAATTCGAAAAAGGCATATGAGCAGCCTAAAATCAACTTTTGAAAGGTTTATTTAGATGTCATTACACTTGGGAAAGAATAAAAAATCAGATTCCAATTACTACCTAAGAAACCGTCCAACCCCTAGCACAAATCAAGCTAGAATCAAGCAAGAAAATTGAGGAAAAAATCAGCCACTTTCCACATTTCATGGCAGGCCAAGAGAGGGAGCATTCAAGGGATCCCTCGAGCTCTTTTTAGCAAACTCTCATGTCACCCTTCTACTATAAATACCACATCTTATTCCCTTATCCATCAATCCCTCATTCATCTCTCAATTCACATTATCTCATCTCATTTCCTCTCCTTTTCATGCATAAAGCCATTCATTCTCCCTATTCCCCTTAGCTAGTAATTCCTTGAGAAAATTCTCTCTTGGTCGGCCACCTTGAAGAGCATTTTGTGAAGGAGTAAACACAAGGACCGGAGGAAGCCACTGCGACCGATTTTTGGAGGACTGCCGAAATCATTCAGAGTTTCTTCTTCCTTATCTTTATTATGTTCTTAATTATTCAACATGTCCACAAATTGTTTCAATTTTTTTCATTAACAAAGATAACTTAATTCTTTTTAGCTAGAATGATTACATTAATTTGACGAAGTTCATTTGATTCATGTTCATGATGTTTGTGCCTCAATCGTTCATGCTTTCAATTAAACTCAAACATGTATTTTATTTATTAAAATGTGATTGAATGCATTAGAATTAGTTGATCAATCCTAGCCAGATGATGATTAATAGATGCAATAATTGAAAAATGCATGCTTAATTTAGATCCTAGCCCGATTAAATTAAGGGTTCGTAATAACTCGGGAGAGTTATATTACCTTGCATAAATTTTAGATTTGTGTGATTAAATTGTTTCAAACCTAATCCGTCCCTATTACTTCACATAACTCTAACAAACCCTTAGTTAAATATTACCATGGTAGTATGCATGTTTTTCTAAGCATAAGATTCCAAAATGACTTATAACTATTTTCAAGTTACTGAAAGATTGAGTTGCCATGGAATACTTTCTGGACATTGTTACGCAGAATGAAAAATGAATTAAGTTGAATATTGTAGTTATTCTAGCTGATTCATGTTATTATTATTGAGGCTTGTGAATTTGTTGCTAAACCATCTCATCTCATTCATTGTATTTAGATTAATTCATTTGTATTTAGTTAATATTAATTTTATCCATCACATCAAAATTATTGTGTTTTCTTACCAACTTGTAATATTTAATTTTGCAAAATTTGATTAACAAATACAGTCCCTGTGGAGATGTTAACTCCCATACTTACTTATTACTTGATAACGACTGTGTATACTTGCACAAACCTACACGTTACAAGCATAAAGAATAACTTCCAGAATAAAGTTTAGAAGAAGCCTGATTTGTATTTAGATTAAGTGCAGAATCCTCACAGAGTTTGATAGTAATTCAAGAATCTAATTTCTTCATAAAAACAAATAACAAGAATGGAAATAAAATTTAAAACCTAACAAAAAGGGAAAACTAAAGATTAAAGCAAAAGAGAAAATTATACAATATGAATGGTATGTCTGATTTGTGCTAAATAAGCCTATTTATAGATTTAGAATGGTCATCGTCCTCAACCCTAGGTCAGCTACCATCCTCATGTTTAATGTTTGATTGTGCGAACCAAAACGCCCCTGACACATAATTATTTTCGTATAGAGGCGATGTCGCGACACACTATGTAACATCCCAGTTTAGACCCTAGTCAGAATAGAGGTTTTGGGACCACAAATCCGAATTAAAAAAATATTTTAATATTATTTTCTGTGCTTCTAATATGTGAATTGATATCTGTGAAAGTTTCGTGTGAAAATTTTATCGTTTGTTTGCTTAATTTAGAAAAAAAGACCTAATCGCGTAAAATGTAAAAGTGGCTATTTATTTGTTAAAAGTACTTAAGTGCTATGTCTTATTAAAGGAGAGGTCCTTATTTTGTAATTAGTCCATTGATAGTGGGAATGGACTAAATGTGCACTAAAATGATGGTTTTTAAATGGTTTATTAAAGGGGTAAAATGGTAAAATGTGCATTAATTTTAATTAAGTTAAAACAAAAGCAAAATTCATCCATTATCATTCATTCTTTGCCCAAAATACAAGGAAAAAGAAAAGAAAAAGAGTCCTATAGTTCGGCTAAGGAAATTGATAATTTAGGTATGTGTTTTGATCCGTTTTTGATAATTTCTATGCATTTGTGATCGTTGTTTTGTGTTTTATGTGCCATTGTTGATAATGTGAGTTTTATGAAGTTTGATGATAAAAAATGAAAGATATGTGTTAGATTACTATGTTTTGTACTGGGATTTTTGATGAATTTGAGTATTTTGGACTAAATTGTGAAAATGAGAAATTGAGGGGCTAAAATGTGAAATAAATAAAATATGTGAGCTTATATGAGCTAAAGAAAAATTTGGTTAGGCATGTGTGAAAAGAAATTATGTGTATTTTGTGATTTTATGAATTAGGGACTAAAGTGTTAAAATGTGAAAATATGAGGGATAATTTGTAAAATGCCCTAAATATCTGTATATGGACTGATTTGAATGAATGTGGATTGAATAAGTCAAATTTGAATGTGTTTAGATCAAGAACCAAAGAAAACAGAATTAGATCGGGGAAAGTCGAAAGTTGTTGAATAGCCGTTTATTTCCGTTCATTTCTGTACGAGTTAAGTCTATATACAAATAAATATGTTTGAATTGATTTATTCTTGTTTATATGATATTGAATTTTGATGAATGGTTATAGGAGTTGAATATGTGAAATTGAGAATGTTTCGATTATGTGACGACGCCCGAAAGCCCCGTACGAACCATAAGAATAGGGATACAAATATCATGACATAGGATTTCCAATATGTGATTTCACGTAAGACCACGTCTGGGACATTGGCATCGATTTGAGATTTACGTATAAGACCATGTCTGGGACATCGACATCGTATTTGATTTCGTGTAAGACCCTTTCTGGGACAGTGGCATCGATATTTGAGTACATGTAAGACCACGTCTGGGACGTTGGCATTGTGCGAGCTTTTCGCGTTATCCGTATATCCTATTTAATTTCGTACTGTTCAACGAGCATTCTGAGAAATACGTGATTGAATGAATGGATAACCGATTCAAGTACGTGGAGATGTGTTCAACATTTGTTAATAAGAAGTATATGTGCAAGTGATGATATGTGATATAAGTATGAGAAAATATGATATATGTGCAAATGAATTGGGAATATGTGAAATGTATATGAACTATGTGATTTGTGATAGTATTTGGCTATGGAGTATATGTATTTTATGATGCTTATATGTTTAAAATGATAAGTTTATTTGTATATGACTTACTAAGCTTTTGAAAGCTTACTTTGTGTGTGTTTGCATTGTGTTATAGATACCGAAGCTACTGGAAGCTTGGGGACCGTCGAGGTTCATCACCACACTATCAAATATTATTTTGGTACCTTTGAAAATGTATATATCATCGTATGGTATGTATAGGCTAGAATTAATGTGGTACGTTTTGAGATGTGTATATCATGCCATGAGATATGGCTTGATTATGGTTGAACTTATTGTTTGATTTTGGTATATGATATGTGATGAAAAAAAAAAAGAAGAAGGTAAATTTGGTGTATATATATGGCCTAGTAAAATGGTCTTTTTGGTAAGCTAGTTTTGTGGTTGAAATGGTTATAAATGTGATATGAATCATGTGTTCAAAGTATGAATTAGTTACATGGAATTAGCATGTTTGAGTTGGAATTATGTATGGAAATGACTAATGATATTGAAATATGAGTGATGCTTGTTTTGGAAATGTTTTGGTTGTATTTTGGGTTATGTAATGTGGTCTTAAAAGCTTATGCATATAGGGTCGCAAAATGGCTTTTCTAGTAGCCTATTTTTGTCCACACGGGCAGAGACACGGGTGTGTGTCTCAGCCGTGTATGACATACGGTCATGTTACACGGCCATGTGTCCCCTAGGGTAGTCCTACAATTTAAAGTCAGTCTCGAGCACGGCCTAGACACACGGGCGTGTCTGGTGGTCGTGTGAGGCACACAGCCTTGGCACATGGGTGTCTGTGGCCATTTCGAAGGGTACACAGGCTAGACATTATGGTAAAAGACATCCAGGAAGTTATAGATTAAATGACGGAGCTTGCTTTAGATGTGGATCCTTAGATCACTTTATTCATGAATGTCCTGAGTTTGTAGAGTAAGAGATTGTGCAAAATTCGAGGTCGATTGGCAATACAGCTCGAGGTAGATCGCCTAGAAATACAGGTAATGTGAGTGGCAGCCAGAGGGGAACTAAAGATACGACTGTTAGATATGAGGCACGTGCACCTGCTAGAGCCTATACTATTCATGCACGCGAAGAAGCTTCGTCTCCAGATGTTATTACTGGTACTTTTACTCTTTATGATACTTCTGTGATTGCATTAATAGATCCAGGATCAACACATTCTTATATATGCATGAACTTAGTGAGCAGTAAGTCTTTGCCTGTAGAGTCTACTAAATTTGTAATTAAAGTATCAAACCCCTTAGGCCGGTGTGTTTTGGTTGACAAAGTATGTAAGAATTGTCCGTTGATGATTCGAGATTCATGTTTTCCGGCTGATTTGATGTTATTACCATTCGACGAATTTGATATAATTCTGGGTATGGATTGGTTAACTTTGCACGATGCTATTGTAAATAGCAAATTTGCGATGTCAGAATGATGAGATTATTTAGATTGAGTCTAATGATTTGAATGGTTTACCGGCAGTAATTTCTTCGATGTTAGCTCAGAAATATGTGAGAAAGGGTTGTGAAGCCTATTTTGCTTATGTGATTGATTCGAAAGTGACAAAAAAGAAAATTGAATCAGTACCTGTTGTTTGTGAATTCCCTGATGTGTTTCCTGAAGAACTTCTGAGATTACCTCCGATTCGAGAAGTTGAGTTTGGCATTAAATTAGTGTTAGGGACTACTCCGATTTCGATAGCTCCTGTAACATCCCGATTTTGGGCCTAGTCGGAACAGTGGTTTTGGGACCACAAATCCGACGTAAGAAAATTCCTTTTTATTATATTTTTATGTCTACAATTTCACGAAATGATTTTGTGAAAATTTCATTCGAAAATTTTGACGTTTGGGAACTCAATTTAGTCAAAAGGACTAAATTGTAAAAAGTGCAAAAGTTGAGTTCTACATGCTAAAGGTGTCTAATTGTTATGAAGTTTTAAATTGGAGGTCCTTATATGGTAATTAGACCATTGGTTAATTTGTTGGACAAAAATGGGCATGAAATAGGTGAAATAAAATATTTTGAAGTTAGGGGCATTTTGGTCATTTAGTAATTAAAATGAATTAAAAACAAAATTAAAAGTCAATTTTTGTCCATCTTCAAACCCATGGCCGAAACTTGCATGGAGAAGGCATAGCTAGGGTTTTTCAAGCTTCCAAGCTTGATTATCGAGAAAGACGTGGAATTGAACATTGATCAGGGAAACGAAAAGATTGTGGACTAAATTGCAAAATTACTATATTTTGCACTGAGTGTCACCAAGCTAGCTCGGGATTTTGAGATCGTCGGAGACCCATCTATACTATCAACACTCTTTTGGTATTCTGAAAACAATATTTTGGGATTATGGCATGTATAGAGGACTTGGTTTTTTTGTTATATGTCAAAATTGATTTGGCCTAAAGTGTTGGCATTTAATATTTGATAACTTATTTTGTATATGGCCATTGATGTTGGCTAATATTTTTCAAGTTATATGGTATGACGATGCATGATTTTGTTGTATGAGTGTGTAATTGTTAAGTATGGAAATTGCGACATGTGAATAGTCATGTGAGGGACACGGCCTTGGGCACAAGCGTGTACCCCTATTTTCAAGAAATTTTCCAATGTTCTCCAAAGTTCTCAGTTTGTCTCAGACCATTTCCAAAGTATATTTTGGATCTCGTAGGTCCATATTAGGGACTTGACTATGAAAATTGAATTTTTTTAATTTGGATGCAAAAATTATGTCATGGTTTTGTACGATTGCATGTGTTATGTTCCGGTAATGTCTCATACCCTATTCCAACGTAGAACATGGGTAAGGGGTGTTACAGCTCTATATAGAATGACTCCGATCGAGTTAAAAGAATTAAAGTCTCAGTTGCAAGAGTTAATTGATAGAGGATTTGCAAGACTGAGCTTTTCTCCCTGGGGTGCTCCTGTTCTGTTTGTGAAAAAGAAAGATGAAACGATGAGAATGTGTATTGATTATCCTCAGTTGAACAAGGTGACTATCAAGAATAAATATCCTCTGCCTAGAATTGATGATTTGTTTGATCAGTTGAAAGGAGCTACCGTGTTTTCAAAGATAAATCTCAAATCAGGTTATTTTCAATTGAGAGTAAAAGATTCAGATATTCCAAAAACTGCTTTCCAAACGAGGTACGGACACTATGATTTTTTAGTTATGCCTTTTGGATTAACGAATGCACCTGCGGTTTTTATTGATTTGATGAACAAAATTTTTAGACCGTATTTAGATCGATTTGTTGTCGTATTCATTAATGACATTTTGATATATTCTCGTAATGAAACTGAACATGCTGAGCATTTGATAATAGTGTTACAGACTTTGCGTAATAAGCAGTTACTTGCGAAGTTTAATAAATGTGAATTATGGTTACGAGAAGTCTGTAATCTGGGACATATTGTGTCAATATCAGGTATTCGAGTTGATCCGAGCAAAATTTTAGCTATCCTAGATTGGAAGCCTCCGAGAAATGTTTCTGAAGTTCGCAGTTTTCTGGGACTTGCCAGTTATTATAGACAATTTGTGAAAGGCTTTTCTATGATAGCTACTCCGTTGATGAAATTGCTTCAGAAAGATGTTAAATTCGAATGGTCAGATAAATGTAAGAAAAGTTTCGATCAGTTGAAAGCCTTATTGACTGAAGCTCCAGTATTGATACAACCAGAATCGGGTAAAGAATGTCATTTACAGTAATGCTTCGATGAACAATTTAGGTTGTGTTCTGATGCAAGAAGACACAATTATAGCCTATGCTTCGAGACAGTTAAAGCCACATGAAAAGAATTATCAGATGCACGACCTTGAATTAGCCGCAATTGTGTTTGCTTTGAAAATTTGCATCACTATCTGTTTGGTGAGAAATGTCATGTTTATTCTGATCATAAAAGTTTGAGATATCTGATGACTAAGAAAGATTTGAACCTGCGATAGAGAAGATGGCTAGAACTGCTAAAAGATTATGAGCTTGTTATCGATTATCATTCGGGAAAAGCAAATGTTGTTGCTGATACTTTGAGTCAAAAATCATTATTTTCGTTACGTGTGATGAATACTCATTTAGTTGTATCCGATGATGGTTCAATTTTAGCTGAATTGAAAGCGAGACCGTTATTTTTACAACAGATTATTGATGCTCAGAAAGTTGATAATAAGATAACAGCAAAACGAGCTCAGTGTGATTTAGATTTTGATTCTGAATATCGAATTGATAATGACGATTGTTTGAGATTCCGAGGTCAGATTTGTGTTCCGAGAAATTCAGAGTTGATTCAGATGATTTTGAACGAAACTCATGACAGTAGTTTATCTCTACATCCAGGTAGTACGAAAATGTATAATGATCTAAAACATCATTAATGGTGGTCTGGAATGAAAAGAGATATCTCTGACTTTGTTTTAAAATGTTTGATCTGTCAGCAAGTTAAAGCTGAACATCAGGTGCCATCTAGTTTGTTACAACCGATTATGATTCCAGAGTGGAAATGGGATAGAATAATGATGGATTTTGTTTCGGGTTTGCCCTTATCTTCGAGAAAGAAAGATGCGATTTGGGTTATAGTTGACCGATTGACGAAATTAGCTCATTTTATTCTGGTATGATATGATTACTCGCTTGATAAATTAGCTAAGTTATACATTTTCGATATTGTGAGATTGCACGGGGTGCCATTGTCTATTGTGTCAGATAGAGATCCAAGATTCACTTCACAGTTTTGGAAGAAACTACAAGAGGCTTTAGGTACTAAATTACACTTCAGTACTGCTGACGGGTGGTTAATCCGAGCGGATTTTTCAGGTTCTTGAGGATATGTTGAGATGTTGCATTCTTGAGTTTGAAAATACATGGGACCAGTATTTGCCATTGATTGAATTTGCTTATAATAATAGTTTTTAATCGAGCATGAAAATGGCACCATACGAAGCTTTATATGGTAGAAAATGCCATACACCTTTGTATTGGACTGAGTTAAGTGGGAATAAGATACACGGGGTCGACTTGATAAAAGAAACTAAACATAAAGTAAAAATAATCCGAGAAAGTTTGAAAGTAGATTCCGATCGTAGAAATCATATGCAGATTTGAAATGAAAAGATATTAAATTTGAGATCGGTGAAAAAGTATTTTTGAAAGTGTCTCCGTGGAAGAAAGTATTTTAGTTCGGCTGTAAAGGTAAATTGAGTCCGAGGTTCATCAGGCTGTATAAAATCATAAAGTGTGTCGGGCCAGTTGCGTATAGATTGCTATTGCCACCTAAGTTAATGTGTTTCACGTATCGATGCTTCGACGATACAAATCTGATCCCTCACATGTGATTTCCCCAACTGAGATAGAAATTCAGTCCAATATGACCTATAAAGAAAAACTGATCCGTATCTTGGCTCGCGAGGTTAAAGAATTGAGAAATAAGAAAATTCTGTTAGTAAAAGTAATGTGGCATCAACACGGTGTTCAAAAGGCTACGTGGGAGCCCGAAGATGCTATGAGACAACAATATCCAAATGTGTTCAACGGTAAGATTTTCGGGGACGAAAATCCCTAAGGGGGGAGAGTTGTAACATCCCAGTTTAGACCCTAGTCAGAATAGTGGTTTTGGGACCACAAATTCGAGTCAAAAAATATTTTAATATTATTTTCTATGCTTATAATATGTGAATTGATATCTGTGAAAGTTTCGTGTGTAAATTTGATCGTTTGTGTGCTTAATTTAGAAAAAGGACCTAATGTTGTAAAATGTAAAAGTGGCTAGCTATTTGTTAAAAGCACATAAGTGCTATGTCTTATTAAATGAGAGGTTCTTATGTTGTAATTAGTCCATTGATAGTGGGAATGGACATAAATGGGCATTAAAATAATGGTTTTTAAATGGTTTATTAAAGGGGTAAAATGGTAAAATGTGCATTAATGGTAATTGAATTAAAAAAAAAGCAAAATTCATCCATTATCATTCATTCTTTGCTGAAAATACAAGGAAAAAGAAAAGAAAAAGAGTCTTAGAGTTCGGCTAAGGAAATTGATGATTTAGGTATGTGTTTTGATCTGTTTTCGATAATTTCTATGCTTTTGTGATTGTTTCTTTGTGTTTTATCAAGCTCATGCCTCAATTTCTAAATTTGATTATGATTTTAAGATGTGCCATTGTTGATAATATGAGTTTTATGATAGAAAATGGAAGATATGTGTTAGATTACTATGTTTTGTATTGGGATTTTTGATGAATTTGAATATTTTGGACTAAATTGTGAAAATGAGAAATTGAGGGGCTAAAATGTGAAATAAATGAAATATGTGGGCTTTATGAGCTAAAGGAAAATTTGTTTAGGCAAGTGTGAAAAGAATTATGGGTATTTTGTGATTTTATGAATTAGAGACTAAAGTGTTAAAATGTGAAAATGTGAGGGCTAATTTGTAAAACACCCTAAATATGTATATATGGATTGATTTGAATGAATTTGAGATTGAATAAGTTAAATTTGAATGTGTTTAGATCAAGAACCAAAGAAAATGGAATTAGATCGAGGAAAGTCGAAAGTCATTGAATAGCCGTTTATTTCTGTTCATTTCCGTATGAGGTAAGTCTATATACAAATAAATGTGTTTGAATTGATTTATTCATGTTTATATGATATTGAATTTTGATGAAAGGTTATAGGAGTTGAATATGTGAAATTGAGAATGTTTCGATTATGTGACGATGTCCGAAAGCCCCGTACGAACCATAAGAATAGTTAGGATACATATGTCATGACATAGGATTTCTGATATGTGATTTTGGGTAAGACCACATCTGGGATGTTGGCATCGATTTGAGATTTACGTGTAAGACCATGTCTGGGACATCGACATCGTATTTGATTTCGTGTAAGACCCTGTCTGGGACAGTGGCATTGATATTTGATTACATGTACGACCACGTCTGGGACGTTGGCATTGTACGAGCTTTTCGAGTTATCTGCGTATCCTATTTAATTCTGTACAGTTCAACGAGCATTCTGAGAAATACGTAATTGAATGAATGAATAACCGATTCAAGTACGTGGAGATGTGCTCAACATTTGTTAATGAGAAATAAGTATATGTGCAAGTGATGATATGTGATCTAAGTATGAGAAAATATGCTATATGTGCAAATAAATTGGGAATATGTGAAATGTATATGAACTATGTGATTTGTGATAGTATTTGGCTATGGAGTATATGTATTTTATGATGCTTATATGTTTAAAATGATAAGTTTATTTGTATATGACTTACTAAGCTTTTGAAAGCTTACTTTGTGTGTGTTTGCATTGTGTTATAGATACCGAAGCTACTGGAAGCTTGGGGACCGTCGAGGTTCATCACCACACTATCAAATATTATTTTGGTTCCTTTTGAAAATGTATATATCATCGTATAGCATGTAAAGGCTAGAATTAATGTGGTACGTTTTGAGATGTGTATATCATGCCATGAGATATGGCTTGATTATGGTTGAACTTATTGTTTGATTTTGGTATATGATATGTGATGCAAAAAAAAAAAAAGGTAAATTTGGTGTATATATATGGCCTAGTAAAACGGTCTTTTTGGTAAGCTAGTTTTGTGGTTGAAATGGTTATAAATGTGATATGAATCATGTGTTCAAAGTATGAATTAGTTATATGGAATTAGTATGTTTGGGTTCGAATTATGTAAGGAAATGACTAATGATATTGAAATATGAGTGATGCTTGTTTTAGAAATGTTTTGGTTGCATTTTGGGTTATGTAATGTAGTCCTAAAAGCTTATGTATATAGAGTGGAAAAATGGCTTTTCTAGTAGCCTATTTTTGTCCACACAGGTAGAGACATGGGTGTGTGTCTCATCCGTGTGTGACACATGGTCATGTTACACGGTTGTGTGCCTCTTGGGGTAGTCCTACAATTTAAAGTCAATCTCGAGCATAGCCTAGACACACGGGCATGTCTGGTGGCTGTGTGAGGCACACAGCCTTGGCACATGGGCGTGTGTGGCCATTTCGAAGGGTACATGGGCTAGACACACAGGCGTGTGGTCGGTCATGTAACACAAGTTAGTTTCGACCACGGCCAAGACACACGGGCATGTCTCCGGCTGTGTGGTATAAGTCAGTATGTATGCTTTGTTATCACACGTCCTACACCACGGGCGTGTTTGGTGGCCGTGTGAAGCACACGGCTTGCTCACACGAGTGTGTGACCTGTGATTCCATGAAATTTTTCTAAGTGTCTGGAAACTTTTATACGAGATCGGTTTAGTCCCGAACCTTCTCCAAAGTATGTTTAAGGTCTCATTGACCTAAGAAAGGGATTTTATGTTGATATTTGACTATGATATGACGATGTATGACTTTTGATTTTGAAATGATTACGAAATATTTCGATATGTCTGGTAATGCCTCTTAACCCTAGTCCGGTGATGGATACGGGTTAGAGGTGTTACACACCAGGTTCTATGTCATGGCATTAAGCTCAACTTTTGGGTGTTTTCAAGGGTATGTCGCGACATCCACAAGTTGTGTCATGACATTGAAGGAAGTCTCGGAATTATTCTATTCTACTCTCTATGTTGCGACATCGCATGCTCCGTGTTGCAACCTAGCTACCAGTATCATGGTAGTACACCTTCTAAAGGTCTCCAACACACTCACAAAGTATATTAGCTCCCCTTTAGGCCTCATTCGGCCCCTAAGGTCAATAAAATACTCAAATTGCACATTTTATTAACTTAACTAATACTTAGGGAAAATGTAATGAAACTTAACTAAAATGCTCATGTTCAAGCTCCTAATGTGCAAAAACTAGTTTAATCTGTTGCATCGAATTACAACAGATCAAACTCCTACAAACTTAATTCATTGCTTGTCCTCAAGCAACACAAACACAAATAAAAACAATAAACAAAAAGAAAAACCTTGAACAAGTATAGTACAAGTGTTAGCTTTTGAGCACATGAATAGGCATTTCATACTCTAATATAACCTTGGCATGAGATATAACTGAATTACCGCTTTTGATATTAGACACCTAAGTTCAGTATATTACAAAGCATACAAGCATTAAGGGTCTCAAATATAAGAATCCATCAATAATTATACAATTAATTTGATTATCCTAATGCAATTATTCAGTATGATTTTGAATTGTGAATAAGTCTACCTAGATCACATAGGGCTTTTTGGCTTGTAACATACTAAAGATTAGGACATGTTTGGATTTCAAGAATAGTAAGCATCAAATAGTTTCAAGCACGAAAATTGTTTGGCACATCATCTTGTCTCATATTCTCCCCTCTAGTAACCCTTTCTCACTCACCGCCTTATGTCTCCTTCTTTTACCTTTCTTATTTCTCCATATAGGAAGTCACAGCATAATATAACAATCATGGTTAGCTCACGAGTTTTTGTGCACTAATGAATGAGCTTTTCTACTTTTGTGACTTTGTCACATTTTTTTCTAACACATCTCACTCACAAATGCTTTTACATTTCAAGTACTTTTTCTACTAGTTTTGGTTTTCTTGATGAATTTTTCTTTTGTTGCACATATTGGCTAACCTATAATCACTATATCACACTGATCCCTCCTATTTCACTTTCTTTTTACAAAATTTGACATAATGTATCTACTTAACCCTCAATATCTATGACTAGACATCTATAATCGTGTAGTTCAAGACCAACGAAAAAGGATAAGTACAAATTTATATTTTGGCTCGGGTTTTGTATAAAAGTTCATCAAGAAGTGTTTTCTGGCTCAAAAATAGGTACTAAAGATAAATAACAGGGTTAGCTTTCTTAGCTCTAGGTGTATTCCAAAAAATGCCTTATGTAACAGCTCAATTTTAGGCTTAGTCAGAATAGTAGTTTTGAAACCACTATTCCGAGGCTGGAGAAATTATTTTTAATATTATTTTATGTGTCATAGTATGATTATATAAGTACATGAAAATTTTGGTGAATTAATTTTAGCGATTGTGAGCTTAATTGAGAAAAAGGACTAAATAGCATAAAGGGAAAAAGTTTTGTTTTGCAAGTTAAATGTGTTAAATATCTAGGGAGCCATAATTGGAGGCCTTTAAAGTGCAAATAAACCCTTAAATATAGGCTGGCCGGCCATAGAGACAAAGATAAGATAATTTTCAAAGTTAGGTGGAATTTGGCGGCTTATTTAACTAAAAATAAAATAAAAAAAGAAGAAATGATATCATCTTCTTCCCATCTCTTTCTCCACTGAAAAGACCAGCAAAGAGGGGGTTTTTGAAGCTTTAAAATTTCAGCTAGGTTATCCTCTTGCAAGTAAGTGATTTTCATAACCATTCTTGATAATTTTTGTACTTTTGGAACCCTTGTAGCATGAGCTAACTAATGAGAGGACCATTTTGCAAAATGGTTGAAAGTCTAGGGTTTTTCCATGAGAGTATTCATGTTTTTTTCTGAATTTTTATGGAAGAAAATGAGTCATGGTTGTGTAAGAAACAACTTTTGAGAAAGGAATTTGCATGAAAACACTTAAAAAGGGTTATTTTGTAAAGTTTGTAAAATAAGTTGTAAATGTGTGAAATAATTGAAATTGTGAGTTGCTATAGTTATAAAAAGGATTCAGTTAGGCTTGTCTAATAAGAAATTTCGATAAAAATTGATTTCTGGACCAAGGGGTAAAATGGTCATTTTGTGAAAGTCTAGGGGCAAAATGGTTATTTTGCCAAAAATATGAATTTTGATTGTCCAAATTTATTTAATGATTAAATGAGTGAATTTCATCATGTTAGATCAAGAAAAACTGAGATTCGAGCTTAAATCGAAAAGTACGAGGTTATGGACTAAAAATGGAATAAATAGTCGTTTTGGACTCGAGGTAAGTTCGTATGACGATAATAATGCAAAAATTTATGTTTGAATTGTAAAGTTTATTTATTATTACATAAATTGTATGATTGGTTATACGGATGTGCCTGATAAGGATTTGACAAGTAAATTCCTACGAAAATGTTATTATTGTTTGTGATTGAAAACTACATTGATATGTTAATTCCATTGTGTTGAATTATATATTTATGATGTTATGTATGTGATAGTGGCATGTACCGTGTGATATTTGATAATCCAAATATCCATTATAAGTTATGAATGATTGAAAATGCATATATTGAAAAGTTGATAGAACACGGTGATTTTCTTGAATTGTATAAATGATGATAAGATGATATGAAATGAAAGCTTATTCTATGATGAGTTTTATGAGCTATACTAGCTACCCTTCGAGCAAGCTCGTTAGTGATGTAATAAGTAAGGAAATTATGTTTGAACCTTAGGAATAGTTTAGGATACAAGTGACATGTCACTAGGAACTATGTGATTATGAGCCCATGTGAAAGTGTGATATGTGTTTATGTGAATCCGGGTGCTAGTCTTGTGCGTCCTACCAGTGGCTAGGCAGCTCGACATGTGTCGCGGGTACCTGTCAGCTTGTGTGAGCAGCACTATGTAGCTACATCTTGGCTGTCAGGTTGTGTGAGCAGGCCCATGATTAGCTCGAGAGCAAGCAATACGTGATATGTGATATGAGGTAGCGTTGGCTACATATGAGGCACTTAGGTGCGAGATCCCATGTAAGACCATACTTGAGATATTGCATTGGTATGATACTTTTTTGTGTATCCATTAATAATTCAATAGAGTATTAAAGTCATGAATATGTATTACTATGTCAAGAATTTGTGCAGGTATGTACTCGAAGCTCAAATGCTATAACGATCATGAAACGATGCATCTTTGGTAAGGATACGAATAAGTAAGTTATGCCTATGAGAATTATTTTGTGATTACCTTATGATTATAGGTCTATACTTATGATGTATAGACATGTATTTTTACCAAGGTGGTGAAAATGAATTAATAAGGTGTGATAAACTTAGTATCATTAATTTACACTAAAACAGTTTTGGACAGCAGCATCAGTCCGACTTTGAAAATCCACCAACAATTGTGGAAATTAAGTTAGAGGCTGAATAAAATATAAAATTAAATCTTAATGAGTGTAGTTTCATATAGAAGAAATGGTGTAAGCAAAAGAATTTCATATTATGAAATATTTAAATTGTTGTGAGACAGAGTCAGAATGATTTTGAAATCCCCTATTCCGATTTGAGAGAAACATTGAAAATTGTATAAAAATAGTTATGGGTTATAATTTATATTCTTAGAGTTCTAGAGAAATAGACAGGAACATCATCCGAGTCATGTATCATGAGATAATTAATTTTTAGTGAAGAGGGGTCGAAACTATCAGACAGTAAAAAAGGGTAACTTTAAGGAATAAATTGTACTTATTGGCTAGACCAATAATTCTAAAATTTTATGGTAAGAAGATATGTGAGTCTAGTTTCAAGGAAAATTATTGGATCTTAATTTGGAGTTCCGTAGCTCCATATATAAATAATTTAGTAACTATGACTCGAGAAAACAGCTTGACTGGAACATAAGTAAAAATGCAAATAGGGTTGTATTACCTTAAGAAGCAAGTTGATAAATTGCTTATTATTTTCATACAGTCTTAATAAGCTATAAAGCTTACCCTCTCCTTTCTATTTCTTTAGTGTTGATAGGTTAGCTTGAGGTTGGAGATCGTCGGAGGCAGCATCACACTATCAAGCTATCACCTTTGGAGCATTGATGCATATGTTAGCATTTTCAAGTGAGTAGCATGTATAAGGGCTCAGTTTTATGATAGATGTTGTTATTATTAGCCAAATATATTGGCTTATATTGATTCATTGTATATAGCCATGAGATGTGGCTTATAATGATTGTGGCTTGTAAGCTTAGTTATCCATGATAAGTCCTAATGCTTGTGATGCCATGATGTATAACTTTGATGTGTGTAAAGATGTGAGGGATTGATGGTAACAAAAGGCTTGGAAAATAGCCTAAGTGTTAGCCATGCGCGCAGACACAACATGTGTGTCTCACCAGTGGATGACACTGACTTACCAGCACACGGGTGTGCGGCTTGACCGTGTGGTTCAATTTGTTTTGCTGACATCATAAGCAGAGAGTTACACGGCCCGAGGACACGGGCATGTTGAAGACACACAGGCGTGTCCCTGTGTCCACACGGGCATGTGACCTTGTTTCATGAAAATTTTTCTAAGTTTTCCCAAAACTTTTCAAAGTTCTCAGTTTAGTCTCAAACCGCCTTTAATGCAAGTTTAGAGCCTCGGTAGCTCGTGTAAGGGACATTGTGCATGTGTATGAAAATTTTTAAATTTGAATGAAATTTTATGGCCCGATTTTACGAAATGGTGTACGTTTAAGTCCAGTAACGTCTCGTACCCTATCCCGGTGTAGGACTCGGATAAGGGGTGTTACATTTAGTGGTATCAGAGCTATGGTTTAGTCGGTTCTCAGACTAACCTAGCATGTGTACGAGTCTGGCTATACATGTCACAAGTTTGTGATGGTGTGATGTCTCCCGACGCAAATGAGAACTATCTTGTGTGGGCAAGGTACTCTCCAATCGAGCTACACCCGATCACATAGATAGAGATACAAAGGTATTCTAATAAAGTGCAGTTATGATGAATTGAAACTCGAAAAGGTAAGAATAAGAATTCATGAAATGTATATGTACAAATTTGTGATATGAGAAACATGAAATAGAATGTGTACATGGCCTAATAAGCTTATCTACGGTTGATTGATAATCCCATGGTGTATATGATTGATTTGTTTGAGTGAATGCATGTGTTTAGATAACTTATCAAAAATATCGATGGAATTAATGTTCATGTATACTTATTTGAATGAATATGGTTGGCAAATTCACATAGTCTGAGTATAAGTGTTAAATTGCTTGGATTGATTTACATGTTAGTAATGATATGCATACGATGATGTGCGAAATGAAAGTATAGATTGGAATATACTTATCCATGTTTTTTGGCTCTCATATGATGTTATGTACATAACTTGTTTGATTAAATGAATGGGATAAGTAAAGTTATTCAGAATTTATAGAGTGCATGCATAAGTGTACTTGTCTAACTGAGATAACTAGAAAGTTGGCGTAAAATGAATATGAATGTCAGTTTGTTTGAAATGAATGATATGATTTTGATGATGTTGCTATGATGATGAAAGTTGTGTCACATGTACATGTATATGAGAGTCGAGTCAAAGGCCCTACGACCTCACCCCTTTACCAAAGTGGTGTTTTATAATGGAATTTCATGAGATTTGCACTGAATAAACTTGCGAGTGTGAAAACGAAAAAGCTTAGTGGAGAAATATCTATAAACATGATTAGAGATTGATAGTGAGTTGATAAGTAAAGCCAGAGTTAGAAAGGTATTAGGTTGACATAAAGATTATGTGAATTATGCACTGTCATAGTTAGAGAAGAAAATTTTACTTTGGTAAATTGAATTGCTCAGGTACTGTAACACCCCAAACCCGGCCCAGACATTATGGCCGAATCTGGCGCATGACATTGAAGTGTTTTAGTGAAAACCTTATTTTCATTGAAAACCCTTCCTTAAGATATGAAACCTTAGTTAACTTATGAAAACACTCTTTTCAGTTGTGAAAGCTTTGTTTAAAACATTTGATTTAAGAAAGTTTATCAATTAAAAGTTTGGTTGCGGAAACATAGTATATAAAAACTATGGTTTAGAAAATCCCTGTTCAACTTCTCGCAATTACAATGCATAAGAATAATAATCCAAATAATAACATAAAGGGAAAGGCCTTATTACAATTCGGACTAAAAATTACTTAATAAACTAGGAACTTATATGCTTTTAAAACAAATCCAAGTTGTCTTGCTAGCTGGCCACCTAGAGTCCCTCCAGACATCGAACCTACTATTGAGCATTACCTGAGAAAAAATAAAAGAGGGGGTGAGTTTTCGCAAACTCAGTGTGTATACCCTCGTCGAGCAGCAAGCATTCTTCAATCATCATAAAATCACACATGCAATGCAGTGCAATTCAACCCACCCCAATAATCCATCTGCTATACTTCAGCTCCATCCCCCGGTACACTTCATGTGGGGATATAAATATCAACCCACCCAATCGATACACTTCAATGGTAGCCCGGTTGCAAAACTACCTTCATTGCAGCAAGTTGCTAATCATATAATGGGCTTAAAAAGCCTTCGGTGGATCCACGATCGTCAAGCGACCATGTGATCCTCATTTACTTCCTCCGTTCCAAAATTCCCAACCCATATACAACCTAAGCAGAATATGATATGTATGCATGTCACATCCATAAAACTTACCTTCCACACTTAGGGGTATTTTGGTCATTTTTGCCCTTAGGGGCATTTCGATAATTTTCCCTTTCTTTACGGTTTTCACTTACCTTGGCCCGTTAACAAATCCCGTGAGCTAAGATGAACGAATACTATGCACCAGGTAGGATTCCAGAGAAGAAGAGGTGAGTCATTAAGACCGCTTAAGTACCAAGCTCTCCCTAGATCCAATCCTAGACATGCATATACCCGTTGCTACAGCTTAACCCTTTAACTTTTCCACGATCGCAATTAATTAATTAAGTTTTATGTAGTCATCATATACTAGGCCCAAAACCCCTTTACAAAGCCCAGTCAAATTCACATACCTGTATATGGCCCACTAAGCCCAATTATATTCCTATGGCCCATTAGGCCCAAATCACCTGTATATGGCCTATTAGGCCCAAATCACCTGTATATGGCCCATTAGGCCCAAATCACATTTATATACACGCTCACATACGAATTTTCCATCACATAGCATCAAATATCAATTTTGCCTATTATGGCCCAACAGCCTATCAAGCCCATTAAGCCTATTCTGGCCCGGTTGGCCAGCTCACAGCCCAAGCCCATGGAATCACCCATGAGGCCTCAGACAACCTATCGGTTTCCCCCTTACAAGTGTTCACGCACTCGTAAGTCTGTCGTAGCCAAACTTTCAGCTTTTCGACATTTCGACATTTTGACTTTTTGGCATTTCGGCTTTTGCCGATTCATTGTGTCTGTGTAGTGTATGTACACACCTGGTAAGCAAGTGTGCTGCGATTCCCTTAGTCACCAACCTACAAATGATATCACCCTTCAATTAATCACATGCTTAATACATATCTTTACTAAAACTGAAACCTCACCTTAACCTTACCTTGCGCGATAAGTATAACAGCCCCTTCTTAAATCACTAACCACGTTCAACTCCTAGATCTGCACCAATCATAACTATTAAAACTAGAATAATTGGTGACTCGTATCCAACACAAGTCCCCTTACCTTAACTATGAACATTCGGCCACCTTAGCCAATGGAAGAGGAATACTTACCAAAATCGCAAACACCTAAGGAGCAATTTCGGCAGAGAGCTAATATCTGAGATCCTATACTAAATCCCTACCAAGTTGATTAGAAAGAGTGAGGAATGAACAGCGTAATAGATTCTTAGCAAAACTGATTGGAAGAACAACACTTACACTAGATTTAACTAAAGTAGAAGGAGTAGTAATTGCACCAAGGGTATTCGGCCAAAGAGTATTCGGCCCTTGGGAGATTCGGCTTTCAAGCTTAGTATGGTGAATAAGGTTTATTTGGCATATATTAAAGAAGAAGAGTAGAAGATGAATAAAAAATTGGCACAAGAAAAGCAAGAAAAAAGCAAAGGTTTTCGGCTTTTTGGATCCTGAAGAGAAAAGGGTTTCCGATAACAAAGTGAGAGAGATTTCGGCGTTAGCATGGCAACCTTGCATTAGGCACCCATTTATAGCCCCTATAGACGAATTTCTTGACCCTCAATTCCCCATTCGGCTTCATCACTTCCCCCTTCTCATCTCCTCATTTTTCTCCCTGATAACCCCTTAATCCTTTCCTCAATTTTCTCTTCTAAACACTCCCCTTGGAGTCCATCTTCACGCCACTTCCAATCTTCTAGAAGGCCAAAATTAAACTTCTAAAAATACTAAGCTAGGACTTGAACCTTGGATCCCCTTGCTAGCCACTAACGCCACCTCCCTACACTCTAAGTGGCGTCACTTAGCCACTCCTCCACAAGGTTTTTTGATGCTACTTTCCCCTATCTTTATTTGAAAGCCCAACTACTTGCCAACAAGGTCCTTTTAATTATTTACGCATAACTTTCTTTTCCCCTAAGTTTGAACTTAAACCTTGGCCAAGACCTACTATCACCTACTTAACCAAAAATACCTAGCACATTTTTTTATCAGAACCGAAAAAAAAATTTGGGATTTCGATATTTTTGGGGCACTACAGGTACGAGGTCGAGAGAATGTAATGATTGTGACCTTTTCAGAACTGATCTTCTTAAGTGAAAGGAATAATACGGGATTTGTGATGACAGAAATAGTTAGAGGAATAATATTTGTAATATGTGATGTTTAAGCATGGTAATTACAGTGAACAAATGATGACTGCCTCTCTTGATATGTTTTAAAAAGATCATTGTTCTCGGAAGTGCTATAGTAGCTATCTATCTTCTAATGAAATTCTTTTTATATGAGAATGCTGTCAGATCTAAATTTTAGACGAAGGTATTGTCGGTCTGACCAGTTTATAATTTGTTTTGCTCTACTCCTCTTTGGTATTCTGTTATATTCTGTCTGTTGCGAACTTATGAGAAAATGTATATGATGCTATGATTTTGTTTCCTTTAATTGTTGCATTTGATTCCAGTGGGATGAAATGATGTTTTCTTCTGGACTTTTTCTCTCTAAGGAATTACAGGGGTCTATCATATTTCCTTAAGAGTTTGTTTACGGTCTTCCGATATAGTATCGTATCTTGGGATTCCTCTATCTTGGTTTTCTTTACTCGATTTTCTTGTTATCTTTGTTCCATAATCAGTCAATTATGACTCATGCTCAAAGTGTGTTCTTTATTTGCGATAATCCTATCAAGTGTGACTATGCCATTGATTTGATCATGGTGATGTGGTGATTTTAGTAATTGGATTTCTTTAATTTCCGTGTAAGGATTTGACATCAGTGAAAGCATAAATGATGAAAATACGAATTTCAATTTGTATAGTGGAGATTCTTTTCTCAAGTAAGTTAATTGAAATTAGTGCTTTCAATTGAGATATCTTTGTTACTTGGGCTAATGCAATTGTATGATCTTTGAGAAAGCAAATTGTGGTTACAAGTACTTGGATAGAAAAATCCAAAACTTATACAGAAATTTTGTGAGGCAACCCTCGGGAATAGTGTATTAGTGATTGAATTTGGAACTCAACATTGTTGATCTTTGTACATGAATTCTAGAAAAATTACAAAGTTTAAGGATGAATATCAAGTGTCATCAGAATTATTTTCGCTCGTGTTGACACTAGAGTGGAAAAAAGAAAAAGTTGATATGGATTTCATGTCTGAATTATTCTTGTCTCTGGAAGAGAAAAATGTTATGTGACTTATTGTTAAATACTTGACGAGATATGTAAATCATGCCAGTATATACTAAATTCTCGCTCATCAGATTTATGGAATTTTGTGTCTTTATGATTGTTGGATTTCTTGGAATTCTAGTCTCCACTAATCGGATTGAGATCCGGGTTTTATATCATGATTTCTTGGGAAAGCTAAAGGAGGCTTTGAAATTTAAAGGCAACTGAGAGTCGAATTGGTAAACAATTGGACTATGTGAAATTATAGAGAGCATAAGACCGAGATGAACTGGCTAGTTTTATTATTTGAATTCGAAAAGATTCAAATATGTGCATATATGTGACATGATGGCATAGATTGGACCATTGTGTATATGAACTCTCAAATGGAGGTTGAAATTCAGCTGAGGTGGAGAATAGTAATGAACCGCTTATGACACTGATATGAGAAAGTGATGACATAAATATTAGAGGCATAGTCGAGTGAAAGTTCTTTAGCGATGAGTATGGAAAAGAGAAGTTTATGTGAATACCAAAACCACTTTTCTGGTAAGATTTTCGGGGACGAAAATCCCTAAAGGGGGAGAATTGTAACAGCCCGATTTTGGGCTTAGTCGAAACAGTAGTTTCGGAACCACTATTTCGAGGCCAGGGAAATTATTTTTAATATTATTTTATGTGTCATAACATGATTATATAAGTACATAAAAATTTTGGTAAATTAATTTTAGCGATTGTGAGCTTAATTTAGAAAGAGGACTAAATCGTATAAAAAGCAAAAGTTTTGTTTTGCAAGTTAAATGTGTTAAATAGATAGAGAACCATAATTTTAGGTCTTTAAAGTGCAAATAGACCCTTAAATATAGGCTGGTCGGCCATAGAGACAAAGATAAGACAATTTTCAAAGTTAAGTGGAATTTGGTAGCTTATTTGACTAAAAATAAAATAAAATAAAGAGGGAATGATATCATCTTCTTCTCATCTCTTTATCCACCGAAAATACCAGCAAATAGGGGGTTTTTGAAGCTTTAAAATTTCAGCTAGGTTATCCTCTTGCAAGTAAGTGATTTTCATAACCATTCTTGATAATTTTTGTACTTTTGGAACCCTTGTAGCATGAGCTAACTAATGAGGGGACCATTTTGCAAAGTGGTTGAAAGTATAGGATTTTTCCATGATAGTATTCATGTTTTTTACTGAATTTTTATGGAAGAAAATGAGTCATGGTTGTGTAATAAACAACTTTTGTGAAAGGAGTTTGCATGAAAACACCTAAAAAGGGCTATTTTGTTAAGTTTGTAAAATAAGTTGTAAATGTGTGAAATAATTGAAATTGTGAGTTGCTATAGTTATAAAATGAATTTGGTTAGGCTTGGATAATAAGGAAATTCGATAAAAATTGATTTTCGAGCCAAGGGGTAAAATGGTCATTTTGTGAAAGTCAAGGGGCAAAATGCTCATTTTGCCAAAAATGTGAATTTTGATTGTCCAAATTTATTTAATGATTAAATGAGTGAATTTCATCATGTTAGATCAAGAAAAACTGAGATTCGGGCTTAAATAAAAAAGTACGAGGTTATGGACTAAAAATGGAATAAATAGTCGTTTTGGACTCGAGGTAAGTTTGTATGACGATAATAATGCAAAATTTTATGTTTGAATTGTAGATTTTATTTATTATTACATAAATTGTATGATTAGTTATACGGACGTACCTGAAAAGGATTTGACAACTAAATTCCTACGAAAATGTTATTATTGTTTGTGATTGAAAACTACATTGATATGTTAATTCAATTGTGTTGAATTATATGTTTATGATATTATGTATATGATAGTGGCATGTACCATGTGATATTTGATAATCCAAATATCCATTATAAGTTATGAATGATTGAATATGCATATCTTGAAAAGTTGATGGAACATGGTGATTTTATTGAATTGTATAAATGATGATAAGATGATATGAAATGAAAGCTTATTCTATGATGAGTTTTATGAGCTGTACTAGCTACCTTTCGAGCAAGCTCGATTGTGATGTGATAAGTAACGAAATCACATTTGTTCGATAGTGATGTGATAAGTAAGGAAATCACGTTTGAACCTTAGGAATAGTTTAGGATACAAGTAACATGTCACTCGGAACTATGTGATTATGAGCCTATGTGAAAGTGTGATATGTGTTTATGTAAATCCGAGTGCTAGTCTTGTACGTCCTACCAGTGGCTAGGTAGCTCGGCATGTGTTGTGGGAACCTATCAGCTTGTGTGAGTAGCACAGTATAGCTACGTCCTGACTGTTAGCTTGTGTGAGCAAGCCCGTGATTAGCTCGAGAGCGAGCAATACGTGATATGTGATATGAGGTAACGTTGGCTACATATGAGGCACTTAGGTGCGAGATCCCATATAAGACCATACTTGAGATATGGCATTGGTATGAGACTTTTCCGTGCATCCATTAATATTCTAAGTGTTCAACGGAAAACCCTACGAATAATTCAAGAGAGTATTAAAGACATGAATATGCATTACTATGTTGAGAATTTGTACAGATATGTACTCGAAGCTCAAATGCTATAACAATCATGAAACGATGCATCTTTGGTAAGGATACGAATAAGTAAGTTATACCTATGAGAATTATTTTGTGATGACCTTGTGATTATAGGTCTATGCTTATGATGTATAAACATGTATTTTTACCAAGGTGGTGAAAATGAATTAATAAGGTGTGATAAACTTAGTATCATTAATTTCCACTAAAACAGTTTTGGACAGCAGCATTAGTCCGACTTTGAAAATCCACCAAAATATTTGAAAATTGATTAGAGGCTGAATAAAATATGTAATTAAATCTTTATGAGTTTAGTTTCACATAGAAGAAACGGTGTAAGCAAAAGAGTTTCATATTATGAAATATTTAAATTGTTGTGAGATAGAGTCAGAATGATTTCAAAATCCCCTATTCTGATTTGAGAAAATCATTGAAAATTGTATAAAAATATTTATGGGTTATAATTTATATTCTTATAGATGAATCTATTTTCAAGATAAATATACGGGAACATCATCTGAGTCCCGTATGATGAGATATTTAATTTTTAGTGAAGAGGGGTCAGAACTATCAAATAGCGAAAATAGGGTAACTTTAAGGTATAAACTGTACTTATTGGCTAGACCAAAAATTCTAAAAATTTTATGATATGAAGATACGTGAGTCTAGTTTCAGGAAAAATTAGCATATCTTAATTTGGAGTTCCGTAACTCCAGATATAAATAATTTAGTGACAATAACTCGAGAAAATAGCTTGACTGGAACATAAGTAAAAATGAAAAATAGGGTTGTATTACCTTGAGAAGCAAGTTGATAAATTGCTTATTATTTTCATATGGTCTTACTAAGCTATAAAGCTTACCCTCTCCTTTCCATTTCTTTAGTGTTGATAGGTTAGCTCGAGGTTGGAGATCGTCGGAGTTAGCATCACACTTTCAAGCTATCATCTTTGGAGCATTGATACATATGTTAGCGTTTTCAAGTGAGTGGCATGTATAGGGGCTCAGTTTTATGATAGATGTTGTTATGATTAGCCAAATGTATTGGCTTATATTGATTCATTGTATATAGCCATGAGATGTGGCTTATAATGATTGTGGCTTGTAAGCTTAGTTATCCATGATAAGTCCTAATGCTTGTGATGCCATGATGTATAACTTTGATGTGTGTAAAGATGTGAGGGATTGATGGTAACAAAAGGCTTGGAAAATAGCCTAAGTCTTAGCCGCACAGACAGAGACACTGTCATGTGTCTCAGCCGTGTGGATGACACGGCCTAGCACACGGGTGTGCGGCTTTGCCGTGTGGTTCAATTTGTTTTGCTGACATCATAAGTAGAGAGTTACACGGCCCGAGGACACGGGCGTGTTGAAGATACACGAGCATGTCCCTATGTCCAAACGGGCGTGTGACCCTGTTTCATGAAAATTTTTCTAAGTTTTCCCAAAACTTTCCAAAGTTCTCGATTTAGTCTCAAATCGCCTTTAATGCATGTTTAGAGCCTCGGCAGCTCGCGTAAGGGACATTGTGCATGTGTATGAAAAGTTTTAAATTTGAACGAAATTTTATGGCCCAGTTTTACGAAATGGTGTACGTTTAAATCCGGTAATGCCTCGTACCCTATCCCGACATAGGACTCGGGTAAGGGGTGTTACACCTTAGGTCATCTCTAGGTATTTAAATATTCACAACTCTAGTCAACCAAACAACCACAATTCAACAATTTATCCACAATTCAACAATTTATCATTCATACTAGCATGCTCGTTTCCTTGTATTCTCTATATCATTTGGTACATTCAATTATTTTAATGCTTATGTATAGTGTAATATATAGAAATTAATAGTCTAATAATCAAAAAATTAAAATCACCTATCCTCATGCCAAATTTATTGTAAATACAAGCAAGCTATGTACATGCTTCTAACCAGTCACTTGTGTTTCTACAAGCTCAAGCACACAAATGACAAGAAAAATCAAAGAAACACATAAAAATATAAAAAAATTTCTATGTTACCCCCACACAAAGTTTAGATAACACATTGTCCTCAATGTGTAGCCCCTAAAAGAATAAGAAAAGAAGTTGCCCAATTGATCGTGATAATTTTGTAGGCTATTGGTGGGTGTTTCCTTCATTGCTCGTTGAAAGCTCTAATTGTTGTGTCTCCTTCATGTGGGGTTCCTACATAGAAAACTTTACACAAAACAAATACTAATCTACTATTATTCCTACTCTTAACAACTTAAATAAATTAAAAATCATCCCAAATTAATACACTCCCATAATAGAAAAATAAAAGTTTAGTTTAATCTTCATCTAAGTCATCTCAACGTGGCAAACACCTGTTTTTCATAGGATTTTTCCCTTTTTCGAGCCATATTCTTTGTGAGAGCTCCCACTCGTTGAAGGTAAATGGTGGCTTGGGCTTCGGATGATGGCCCTTTCGGTGTAGAATATTGCGACTGAAAAGCTGCCTTATAATCATCCTCTTCTCTTGAGAGGTCCTATTTTCTCTCATTCTTTAAAGTTGCCTCCTCCTCTTCATCTCCATAATATGTCTGTGTTTGGTCCAACATGTCCGAAGAGTAATTTGGAGCTCTTAACCCGTTTAGTCGGGCAAAGTCTTGTAGTGTTGGGCCTATTTCTTGCATCCCCCTAATAATCCCATCAAGCTTTTCCTTCGCGCTCCCGATTGTCCCTCCTCGAGCTTTCAACTTCTCTTTTTGTTTAAGTGAAATTGGAACATCCATCTTTTCTTTCCTCTTCTAGTTCCAATTCATGATCTATTTTATTTAAATAATGACATATTGCAAATATAATGAATATCCGATGATGCTTCTTTTTGTTTTCATGAACTTTTCATTCTTACCCATTAGAACTTCTGCCCTTCGGCAGAGTTCTATCACCAAGTGCAGAAAGAAGATTCCAAGTTTTTGGTTGTGTGCACAATGCCTCATTTCACGGTAAATCTGTCTACCCACACATATATGCTTGCACTGCAAAATGCCATATAACAAAATAACTTGAAAAGTATTAACGTTAGAAACATGTAATGCAGGTGAAATTCTAGTGCCTATGAACTGCATCCACATTTTTGCTACCGGGAACATTATTGCTTGATTGAAGTTAGATGGCAAATTTGTATTTGGCCTACGATTCCATCTACCTCTAGCTTGAGTTAAGTACTTAATGAAATCCTCCATATCTATATCCTCAAATTTGTCTAAATTAGTATTATTAAGAAAGTCTTTGCTCTAGAAAGGTACATCATAGAACTCACATATCTCCCTAGGGGTAATCAGCACCTCTTCGCCTCTCACTGTTACAATATCCCAATTTTGTCTTTTTCTTATTTCTTGGTCTCTAAAGGAAGCATAAAATTCTTGCACTACTGAGATTACCACAGTTTCCTTGAGAGTGATATAGAATCGCTCCCAATAATGGTACCTAACTAAAGTCCAAATTTCATTGTAAAACACCATTGAGGGTTTGAAGCCTCGCTCTTGGATGAAAGGTCTACCCTATAACTCGAGAAAATATTTTTCAACGCTTGGATTCTCAAATTTTATAGGGCCCGAAACTACCAGAGTTTTTTGGACCGTAGTTTTCTTACTCTTCCTAGGAGGCATTTTCTACTATTTTTTATTTTTTAAAATAAACAAAAAACAATTTAACAATAATCAGTGGAAGAGTAAAATGAGAAAAGAGATATTTATACGTCGACCCCCTTGCTTCTTTTTCGAATGTTGGATGGTTTTGCACCCAAATTTAGCCTTTGAAATCAATTAAAGAGATTGGTGTAGTTAGGGTTTAGATTGAAAAGAGGGTGGAGGAGAGTGGGGAGTTTCTACTAATTAAGAGAGGTTTAGAGGGTGATTGGAAGTGTTTTTAGATTAAAATTATAAGTTTATAAAGTTAAAAACTAGGTGAAATAACGTTTATATCATTGGTTTACGCGAACGGGTCGGTCTAACCTGCAGAAAATTACAACGATGTCACGACATAGAGGTTTTGTGTCACGACATCCTTGCCAGTTTGCCTATGTCGAGACACTAGGTTCGATGTCACGACACATCATATAGTTTAGAATTTTTAGGAAATTGTCTGTTATGTAGCGATACAAAAGAGTGGTGTCGTGACATCGAGATGATTTTCTTGGGTTCTTACAACTGGCCGCAGTGTTGCGACACAGGGTTTCTGTGTTGTGGTACCGACTTTTATTTTTCTCAACTTTTTCATCTTCAAGGTGCTACTAGGTGCGTGTTACCCCTATTTTTTATCTTCTGGCAAAATTTTAATTACTTGGTCCGTAAAGATATACAATTTTGTATGGTTAGTTAAAGTTTTATAAAAATGTCAGGTCTTGCTGTTGGACTCGTCCGTCAGCTCGGTTAAAATTCACTTGAGAAAAGTCTACAATTTGTTTCTGGTTGTATTGGTGTAACACACGTTGTGTCATTCTATTCTTATCTGTTTATCCCTCTCTCAGAACTTTCCTTTTTGGCCTGTACTAATCACTAACAATTCTTTCCGTAGATTGTAATCATTAATTACATGTAGAATTAAGGAACAACACAACCATCCTAACTTCCGTTTATAGTCCTTCTTTTGCAAAAGGTTCAGAGGTTACTATTTGTAATTGTTATACATGAAGTGCTTAGATAGTTCTAGCAAAATTGGTATCACAGGGATTGATACGGCCACGACTCGAGACCCTCCTAGAGTTGGCATGGGACCTTGGAAAATGCCATTGGGGTTTATCGAGAGTTCATGGAAAAGAAAGCCAAGCGACCCTCACAACCTGGTTCGAGCCAATCTAGCTTATACCTAGCTCATTGAGTTCAATTTTCAGCTCATTTTTAACTTAATGTTATTTCGTTGCTGCAATAAGCATTTAATTTAGTTTTAGTTAAATTAGTTTATTCTACTCAAATAATTAAAGTTGCATTTTTTAATGTGTCATAATCTGGACATTTTAATTAAAGTTTAATGTGTTTTAGTTTAATACATATTTAATAGTTGTTTAATAGTTATTTAAATGTGTCTAAGTTTGAGACAAATTAAATTCATGTTTCAATTAATTTTGTCCAGCTGAATTTAATTTGTCTTGGCCTAATTAACTAGCTGAATTTATTTGTTTTAGGTATATGCATGGGCAGTATAAAGATCGTGTACTAATGGTTGCCCTCCCCCAAGCAGTTGTTCAGTCATTGCAAAAGCTAAAAGTGAGCTGATGCTTCTTTTCCCAAGATGCTGATTTCTCTTCCCCAAGCTGTCTAGCTATTTGCTTAAGTTTTTTCACATTGTTGGAGGTTTCTTTCACATTCATGACTGTTTGCTTTTAAGCTTTCACACTCAAGGGCTGCTCAAATTAGTTTGTTCACACTCCAAGGCTGTTGAAGTGCCCCAAGCTGCCATTTAAAGTCCAAGACCCTTCAAATATTTAAGACAGCTCCTTAAAAGATTTTCACACCACTTGGTCGAACCTAGCCTAGTCCATCCAGCTCCATTCAGCTCCTACTTAATTTTGTTTAATTTAAGCTGATTGGAAACATTAAGAGACTTATCCATTGGCGTGACCAACACTAGATAAGGTTCAAGGAAGTTTCTAGCTCCATTAAGCTGAACACATGCTGCCCATTCAGTTTCCTCATTGTCTATTCGGTTAGCCTTGTAATTGAGTTATAAATATGAAGCTCTTTAGTTGTATTTCAGACTTTTTGCTACTTTCTATGAATTTTTATAATTTTGTGAGTTTAATTCAACTCTCAAATTTTGTTCAAGACTTAGCTTGACTTATCTAGTTAGCTAGTGGCGTCAAACTTGTTTTCTTGAAGAACTTATCACTCAATCGAGTGTGCCGTTCAACCATTTGATACCTTTGGTTCCTAACTCTTCATAGTTAGCGGGTCAAGGTCTTTTCCAGCACCTTAAGTGACATATAAGTCTCAGGCCAATGCTTTTACATAGTATTGGTTCATTTTTGTCCTTAAGTTTCCTATCCATCCTAGCCTTCCTTTTGCCTTACTTATTTTATTTTCTAACCGAACCATTATCCAATTGACTCATAAACCCTTTGAACCAACTTGCAACCATTGTTGAGCTACAACTTAGCTGAATATCCTACTACTTCAAGTAAGAACGATACTTCTCAGATTTAACGATCGGGCACAACTACGACTTGAATCACTTCACCGAAGCGAGATCGCATCATTTGGCATCAGAGCTAGCTAAAATCGAGGAGTACAGACGTTCAAACTATCCCAGAGTAAGTTTTTGAAAAAATATATATATTCGAGTTAAAAAAACAAAAGAAGCATATATATATAGTGTATTTGTGTAAAAAATTCGGAATATATAAAAAAAGTTTGAAATTATAAAAAAGAAAGAAAGAAAGAAAGAGGCTAGTTGTTAAAAGTGATCATCTATATTTTTTCCTAATCTACAAATCCTTTCCTCAACCCATCTTCGCCACACTCTAATACATATATATATATTTCTTTCAGCCTACCTAACACCCAAAACGTCAACTACCCTTGTAACCTTTTGAAGCTGACCCCTAGACTAGTAGTTAAGTCTAAATGAGTCTTCTACAAACTTCGAGAGGTGAATCGAATGGTAAAAGGCACAAGAGAGGTGAGCCTAAAAGAGTACTAAAAAAGCCAAAGTGAGAGTGTAAACACGAGTGGAGTGCCATCTACTTTTCTTTGTGAGTGGATCGTGAGGTTTTGTAGTAAGATTAAAACATTATGTCTCACAGCCTAGAATGCAATATGGCAGAAGGAGATGGCTATCGACCTGTTAGGAATGTTGCACCCAGATGAGGTGGAGTGCCTGATTTGGCTCAATAAGCATTCATGCGTGTGTTCCAACGGATGCTACAAAATGGGTTAGAGTAATTTAATGAACACTTGGAACGTGTCGAGGAAAGAAACCAACAAGAAAGAACACCTCAAGGTCCAAGAAGGGAGCGAGGGCGTGCAAAACTCAATGATGATGATCTATATGACCCAAGTGATGTAGAGAGCGACCAAGCATCAAATCAAAGTGAAAGACAACGAGGTCCAAGAAATTGAGGCCCTAGAGAATGAGGACGTGTTGATGATGATTTAAAGAATATCAAGCTATCTATTCCACCTTTTCAAGGCAAATCTGATCCGGAGGCGTACCTTGAATGGGAGAAGAAGATCAAATTAGTTTTTGAGTGTCACAATTACTCAAAAACTAAGAATGTGAAGTTGGCAACAATTAAGTTTTTTGACTATGCTATGATCTAGTAGGATCAACTCACTACAAGTCGAAGAAGGAACGATGAATGGCCAATATCCATTTGGGCCGAAATGAAGGCGGGGATGTGTAGGCACTTTATCCCATCATATTATCACTGAGAGCTCTACCAAAAGCTCCAAAACCTTACTCAAGGACTTAGAGCGTGGAAGATTATTTTAGAGAAATAAAGATCGCTATGATTCGTACGGATGTCCAAGAGGATCGTGAGGTGACCATGGCGCATTTTTTAGTCGGACTCAACCGTGATACTGCAAACATGGTAGAACTCTAACATTAACTCAAAGTAGTTGACATGGTGCACATGGCTATTAAGGTGGAGAAGTAATTCAAATACAAAGGATCTATTCAAGGCTATTCCAACCCCAACGCAATCTCAAAATGTGACCAAGGCACTAGCAAGGAAGACTCACTAAGTCGTGTGAAAGAACAAATGGTACCTGCGAAGACTAATAAGCCTAGTGGCGAATCTAGCAAAAACAAGATCGACGTTGTTCCTAATCAATTGCGGGACATCAAGTGCTTTAAGTGCCAAGGGAATGGACACATTGCTAGTCAATGTCCCAATCAATGAGTTATGGTGGTTCAAGCAAATGGTGAAATTAAATCTGAGGAGGATAATGAAGAAGAGTTTGAAGTACCCACCGAAGAAGAAGAAAATTTAGAATACGCTGTGGAGGGAGAAATCCTTGTCATTAAACGAAATTTGAGCCTACAAAATGCCAAAAAAGAGTAACAAAGGGAGAACCTATCCAACACATGTTGCCATGTCCAAGGCAAGGTGTGTAGTTTGATAATTGACGGAGGAAGTTGTACTAATGTTGCTAGCAGCATGCTGGTGGAGAAACTTGGCCTAACAACAACCAAGCACCCCAATCCCTACAAGTTGCAATGGCTCAATGAAGGTGGAGAACTCAAGGTTACAAAGTAAGCTCGTATTGCGTTCTTCATTGGCAAGTATCAAGACGAAGTAATATGTGATGTGGTGCCGATGCACGCCGGCCATTTACTCTTGGGAAGATCGTGGCAATTCGACTAGCACACAATCCACAATGGTTATACGAATAGATATACAATTAGAAACTTAGGAAAGAATATAACATTAGCACCTCTCACCCTAAAGTAAGTGTATGAGGACCAACTTAAATTGAAAAATTCTGTCGAAAAATTGAAAGAAAAGAGAAAAGTTTGTGAGAAAAAAATGAGTGGAGAAAAAGAGAGAGAAATTAAAAATGAAATGAGTGAAAAGGAAATGAGTGTTTTAACTAACCAACATGCGAGTTGCCTTTCTGTTGTTCCTTCAACTCAGGTTCCTAAATATTCATGTGGCGAATTACATCTTCAATACCTTCCTGATGAAAGGTGGTTAAAGTTGATCAACAAAGGTAAGATCATAGATAACCTTAGACCACAAATGCTTAAAGGTAAGCAAGGTAAGGGTTCAATAGTAATTGAGTCTTAGCAATCCCACTTGAATGTTATTGACAAGATTACAGATGACTTAGTTTTTGAAAGAGCTCTGCACCTTTACTTGGCTAATTTCCATTCTCTGATTGTTGATGATTTCATTTTAAATAGTGGTATGAAGAGTTTTTCTACTAGTGAGTATGGCGTTGGCAAGTTTGTTGATGAAGTAAGATTAGATCGGCACAAACAAAATTTGATCTTGTGTGATAAAGAGTTGTTACGTAAAACGCCTAATCTATTTGTTTGTGATGGTAATGTGAATTCTCTAAATTGTTGTACATGTTTGTGCAAGTCTATTCGAATGATATTTAAGAGGTTTGATTGTTTGAATATGTGTGTGTTTAAATCCTCTTTGTTTAGCATGCGTGGATCATTGGAGATAAAGAAACTCTTGTTGCATTTTGGAATGAGTGATCAAACTCGTGTGTTCAAACCTAGAGTTAGATATTCTGGTTCGTCATTGAGAGAAATCAAGCATCCCAAACCTTGTGAGAATAAATGCGTGAACAATTTATGTTTATTTGATGCTGTAACAGCCTATTTTTTAGTCAAATCAGAATAGTAGTTTTGGGACCACAAATCTGAGGTTAAAATATTATTTTATTATTTTATTAAAGTTTACAGCATGATAGAATTATTATGTGAAAGTTTCATAAAGAAATTTTACTGCTTGAATGCTTAATTCGGTAAAAAGGACTAAATCGCGTAAAGCGTAAAACTTGTGTTCTATTAGCTAAAAGTGTCAAATAGCTATATAACATTAAAGTAAAGGTCCTTAAGTGGTAAATAGACTATTTATGGTTAGTGGATGATGATAGCATGGCAATTGGTGTAATTTTTAATATTTTTAAAGGTTATAAAAGTAAGTTAGTAATTAATGTTAATATTAATAAAACAAAACCAAAATTCTTTATTCATTCATCTTTTTAGCCGAAAATTGGAAGAAGAAGAAGAAGAAGCTAACTTAGTGTTTTAAATTTGGCAACCTTGAATTCTTCAATTAGGTATGTATTTTGACTCGATTTTAAATGATTTTTATGTTTTTGAGACGGTTGCTTCGTATTTTAGCTAGCCCGTACCTTAGATTTTGAAATTGTTAAAGAATTGTCATGTTTCCATTGTTGAATGTTTGATTAATTAGATGTTTGATGATGGATTTTGAATATTTGTTAATAGTTAAACTAGTTTTGTAAAGTGATTTTTGACAAAAGTGTCAAAAAGAGATTAAATTGAGAAAATGTAAAATGTGGTGGTTAAAAGTGTTAAATAATGAAAGATATGGGCTGCTAGAAGTCCTTATGAAATTCGGCTAAGCATGGGTAGTACTAAATTGCATGATTTTGCAATTGTATGTAAAAAGGACTAAATTGTAAACATTTGAAATTTTAGGGACAATGTGATTGAATTTGAATGATGATTGCTTGATAATTGAAAAAGTATATGAAATGAATGTTTAATTGTTTTTATAGTCAGGTAATGCTCCGTAACCCTATTTCGGCGTTGAATACAGGTGAGGGGTGTTACATTTATTGGTATCAAAGCTACGGTTTAGTCGATTCTAGGACTAATGTTGCATATATGAGTCTAGCTATACATGTCATATATAAAATTGTGATAGTGTGATGACTCCTGAAGTTTATAAATGTGTTTTTATATAGTAATGGATCCTAAACGAGCTGTAGCAGATGACGTAGAAAGTAACGCGCCAGCTCCTGCTCAGCGGACAGCACCTTCTAAATCTAGACCCGTGACGAGTAGTCACGAGGGTGAGGCTAAAGAAGCCTTCTTTCAGATATTGAACGAATGGTTCACACAGTACATTCGTACAAACCCTGCTATTCAGCAACCTCCACCCTCACCTATTCCCCAACCGATCCTTGTAGTTCCTCAAGGTATGGATCCTTTGCGATTGAATAAGCCACCTGTGGATGAAATACGAAAACACGGGGCTAAGGAATTCAGAGCCACTGTTAACGATGACCTTGAGAGAGTCGAGTTTTGGCTTGAGAACACAATTCGGGTATTTGATGAACTGTCATGCACGCTTGAAGAATACTTAAAGTGTGTTGTATCACTGTTAAGAGATACTGCGTATTAGTGGTTGAATACCTTGATATCTGTAGTTTAGCAAGAAAGAGTTACTTGGGATTTCTTTCAAGTTAAATTTAGAAAGAAATACATCAGCCAAAAGTTTATTGATCAGAAAAGAAAAGAATTTCTTGAATTAAAACAGGTTCGTATGTCGATAACTGAATATGAAAGAGAGTTTGTACGATATAGACTATTAGTTGGAATTCTTGAGCTGAAAGAGTTCGTCGTTCTATTTGATAGAGTCTGTAAAGCTGAAGAGTTTTGCAAAGAGAAAAAAAAGCTAATACTAAGGCTAGAGACTTTAGAAAGAGATTTGTGGGTAAATCACATCAGTTAGTAATAAAGAAATCTAGAGAATATCATCCTCGTGAAACATTTTAGCTCTAAACCTCAGACGAAATCAGTTAGTAATAAAGAAATCTAGAGATGTGAAACATTTTAGCTCTAAACCTCAGACGAAATCAGTTGCTAGTGTAGGTAGTGTTAGAAATGCTGGACCTGAATGTAAACACTATAATAAGTGACATTACAATGAATGTTGAGTAGTGAGTGGAGCTTGTTTTAAATGTGGATCTCTTGATCATTATCTCTAGGACTGTCTAGAAAAGTTTACAGCTAAAAGAGATAAACCGGCAAAAGTAAGTAACACAGCTACTAGAAGGAGACCACCCCAAAACACTAAAAATACGAGTGGTAATCGAGGTGCTATGAGAGATTCTGCCGTGAGATCTGAGGCACGAGCACCTGCTCGAGCTTATGCTATTCGTACACGGGAGGAGGCATCATCGCCAGACATTATTACTGGTACTTTTTCTTTTTTTAATACTGATATAGTTGCGTTGATAGATCCTAGATCAACCCATTCATATATCTGTAAGTATTTAGTATTTAAAAAGAGTTTATATGTTGAGTCTACAGAATTTGTAATTAAAGTATCAAACCCCTTAGGCAAGTCTGTTTTAGTTGATGAAATTTGTAAGAATTGTCCTTTGATGACTCGGGGTTACTGTTTTCGGGCTGACTTGATGTTTCTATCGTTTGATGAGTTTGATGTGATTCTTGGTATGGATTGGCTGACTATGCATGATATGGTTGTGAATTGTAGATGAAAGACAATAGAATTGAAATGTCAAAATGGAAAAATTCTTCGGATTGAGTCTAATGATTCAAGTGAATTACCTACTGTGATATCGTTTATGTTAGCTTAGAAATATATGAAAAAGGGTTGTGATGCATATCTTGCATACATATTAAATACAAAGGTGTCTAGATCAAAGATTGAATCTGTACCTATTATTTGTGATTTTCGGATGTATATCCAAAAGAATTACTGGGTTTGCCACCGACTAGAGAAGTTGAATTTGGTATTGAATTAGTACCGGGAACAACACCCATATCGATAGCTCCGTACAGAATGGCTCGAACAGAATTAAAAGAGTTGAAGGCTCAGTTTCAAGAATTGACAGACAGAGGTTTTCACGACCGAGTTATTCTCCCAAGGGTACACCGGTATTGTTTATGAAAAAGAAAGATGGCATGATGAGAATGTGTCTCGACTACAGATAGCTGAATAAAGTGACTATAAAGAACAAATACCCTCTACCACGGATTGATGATTTATTTGATCAGTTGAAAGGGGCTACAGTATTTTCAAAGATTGACATGAGATCGGGTTATTATCAGTTACGTGTACTGGATGAGTCGAAAACTGCGTTCAGAATAAGGTATGGACATTATGAATTCCTTATTATGCCTTTCGGTTTAACTAATGCTCCTGTAGTTTTTATGGACTTAATGAACCGGATATTCAGACCATATTTAGATAGGTTTGTGGTTATATTCATTGATGACATTCTAATCTATTCGCGAGATGAATCTAAACATATTGAGTATTTGAGAGTTATGTTACAAACTCTACATGATAAACAATTATTTGCAAAGTTCAGCAAATGTGAGTTTTGGCTCTGAGAGGTTGGTTTTCCGAGGCATATTGTTTCAGTTGATAGTACTAGAGTTGACCCGAGTAAGATTTCTACTATTGTTGATTAGAAACCTCTGAGAAATGTGTCTGAAGTCTGTAGTTTTCAGGGCTTAGCGGGCTATTATCGAAGATTTGTGAAAGGATTTTCGAGGATTGCGACACCAATGACACGACTGCTCCAAAAGAAATTGAAGTTTGAATGGTCGAAAAAATGTCAGTAGAGTTTCGAATAGTTGAAAGTATTGTTAACTGAAGCACTAGTATTGGCTCAACTGGAATCAGGAAAAAAATTTGTGGTTTATAGCGACGTATCATTAAACGGTCTGGGATGTGTTTTGATACAAGAAGGAAAGTTTATAGCTTATACTTCTCGATAATTAAAACCGCATGAAAAGAATTACCCGACATATGACTTAGAGTTGGCTACAATTATATTTGGTTTGAAAATTTGGCAACACTACTTATATGGTGAGAAATGCCACATTTATACGGATCACAAAAGCTTAAAATATCTAATGTCACGGAAAGATTTGAATCCACAACAACGAAGATGGCTTCAGTTATTGAAAGATTATGAATTTGTAATTGATTATCACCCGGGAAAAGCTAATGTTGTTGCTGATGCCCTGAGCCAAAAATCTTTGTTTGCATTACGAGCAATGAACACCCAGTTGATGATTTGTAATGATGGGTTTATTTTAGCTAAATTAAAATTTAAAATGGTATTTCTTCAACAAATCTGTGAAGCTCAAAAAGCTTACCTCGAATTGCAAGCTAAACGAATTCAATGTAAGAATATCCCTGATTCAGAGTTTCAGGTTAGAGTTGATGATTGTTTAAGGTTTCGGAATAGAATTTGCATACTGAGAAATTTAGAACTCATTCAGAAGATTTTTCACAAAGCACACCATAGCTACTTATCTGTCCATTTGGGAAATACCAAAATGTACAACAATTTGAAACAGTTTTACTGGTGGCAAGGTGTGAAACGAGATATCTTAGAGTTTGTTTCTAAATGTTTGATTTTTCAGCAAGTCAAAGCTGAATATCAAGTACCATCAGGATTATTACAACCTGTGATGATTCCTGAGTGGAAATGGGATAGAGTTACAATGGATTTTGTGTCAGGATTGGCTCTAACTCCGAAAAAGAAAGATGCTATCTGGGTTATCATTGATCGACTAACGAAATCTTCTCATTTCATACCGGCACGTACAGATTACTCACTTGACAGATTAGCTGAATTGTATGTTTCTGAGATTGTTTGGTTACATGGAGTGCCATTATCTATTATTTCTGATAGAGATCCGAGATTTACATCACGATTCTAGAAGAAACTGCAAGAAGCTCTGGGAACCAAATTGAATTTTAGTATTGCTTTTCATCCTCAGACTGATGGTCAGACTGAGAGAGTTATTCAGATTCTCAAAGACATGTTGAGGTGTTGTATTCTAGAGTTTGAGGGCAGTTGGGAAAAATACTTACTGTTGATTGAATTCGCGTATAACAACAATTTTCAAATGAGTATAAAGATGGCACCGTACAAAGCTTTATATGGTCACAAATGCTGAACTCCATTATACTGGACTGAATTGAGTGAGAAAAAGATTCACAGGGTTGAATTGATCAGAGAAACTGAAGAAAAAGTGAAAACAATTTGCGACAGTTTAAAAGTAGCTTCTGATCGACAAAAATCCTATGCAGATTTGAAATGTAAAGAAATTGAATTTCAAGTCGGGGTTGAGTGTTTATAAAGGTGTCATTGTAGAAAAAGGTTCTTCGATTCGGCCAGAAATGAAAGTTGAGTCTGTGTTTTATCGGGCTGTATGAGATTATTGAACGAATAAGGCTAGTGGCGTATCAATTAGCTTTACCGTCAGAACTTGAAAATATTCATAATGTCTTTCACGTTTCTATGTTACGTCGATACAGATCCGATCCATCACATGTGATTTCTCCGGTAGATGTTAAGATATAAGCTAATTTGACGTATAGCTCGTGAAATCAAAGAATTGAGAAATAAGCGCATAGTTCTAGTAAAGGTTCTTTGGCATAAACACGGGATTGAGGAAGCTATGTGGGAACCTGAGGAAGCTATGCAAAAACAATACCCTAACCTATTTACTGGTAAGATTCTCGGGGACGAAAATCTCTAAGGAGGAGAGTTGTAACAATCTGTTTTTGAGTCAAATCAGAACAGTGGTTTTGGGACCACAAGTTCGAGGTTAAAATATTATTTTATTATTTTATTAAATTTTATAGCATGATAAAATTATTATGTGAAAGTTTCGTAAAGAAATTTTACTATTTGAATGCTTAATTCAGTAAAAAGGACTAAATCGCGTAAAGCGTAAAACTTGTGTTCTATTAGCTAAAAGTGTCAAATAGCTATAGAACATTAAAATAAAGGTCCTTAAGTGGTAAATAGACCATTTATGGTTAGTGGATGATGATAGCATGGCAATTGGTGTAATTTTTAATATTTTTAAAGGTTATAAAAGTAAATTAGTAATTAATGTTAATATTAATAAAACAAAACCAAAATTCTTTATTCATTCATCTTTTTAGCTGAAAATTGGAAGAACAAGAAGCTAACTTAATGTTTTAAATTCAGAAACCTTGAATTCTTCAATTAGGTATGTATTTTGAATCAGTTTTAAGTGATTTTTATGCTTTTGGGATCGTTGCTTCGTATTTTAGCTAGCTCGTACCTTAGATTTTGAAATTGTTAAAGAATTGTCATGTTTCCGTTGTTGAATGTTTGAGTAATTGGATGTTTGATGATGGATTTTGAATATTTGTTAATAATTAAACTAGTTTTGTAAAGTGATTTTTTAGAAAAGTGTCAAAAAGGGATTAAATTGAGAAAATATAAAATGTGGTGGTTAAAAGTGTTAAATAATGAAAGATATGGGTTGCTAGGAGTCCCTCTAAAATTCTTCTAAGAATGGGTAGTACTAAATTGGATGAATTTACAATTTTATGTGAAAAAGACTAAATTGTAAATATTTGAAAGTTTAGGGACAATGTGATTGAATTTGAATTGTAACATCCCGAATTAGAGCCTAGTCAGAATAGTGGTCTTGAGACCACAAATTTGAGATAGAAATAATTATTTTATGATTCTTACAAGGTTTATGTTATGAATGCATGCTTGTGTGAAAGTTTCATGAAGAAATTCTATGCATAAAATGTCTAATTGCATTTTATGGACCAAATTGAATAAAGTGAAAAACTTTCATTCTAGAAGCTTTAAGCATTAAATTGCATTATATTATGAATTAGAGGGTCCTAATTAGCAATTTGACCAATTTTTAAAATTTTGGACAAAAATAGACATGTATAGGAAAAATTGGAAAAAGAAACCCTAAGAGCATTTTGGTCATTAGGTAATTAAAAGAATAAAAAGGGAAAAATAAACCAAAAATGTGTCCATCTTCCTCCTTGACTGCCAAAAATCACACAACACCATAGCTAGGGTTTTGTTCAACATTTCCAAGCTCAATAGTAAGTGTTCCCTACCCCATTTTTAATGTTCTTTGTACTTTTTGAAGTCCCGGTAACATGGTCTACCCATTTCTAGCTATATTTTGAGCTAGGGTTCATGTATGAAAATTTACCCATGCATGACATGCTTGTATTTTGATGATTAATAGAGGAATATGAGTGTTTAATGCATGATGAACATCTTTTATTAGGTGATTTTTAGTGAAAACACCTAAACAAGAGACTTATTTGTAAAAGTGTAAAAGTGAGTAGTAATAATGTGAAATAAAAGAAAATATGGGCTGATATGAGCATAGTAAAGGTTCGGCTCAGCTTGGGTAATCAAGAAAATGCATATATTTCATTTTACGAGCCTAGGGGCTAAATCGTAAATATGTGAAAGATTAGGGGTCAAAATGTAAATTTTGCAAAAGTATGATTTATGGACTCATTTGAAAAATGTAAATAATAAAAAAGTTAAATTTGGCATTATAGATTAAGAAAAACATGAATCGGGACTTGATCAAGGAAAGAATAAAGTATACGACTACTAGGCTCGATTATCATCGTTTTATACCAAGGTAAGTACATATGCAAATAATGTGGTGTTGTAGTATGTTTTAATGCTTTAATATATTGTGATAAATGTTTTATTGTAAATATGAGTTATATGCTTATTAATTATTATGAAAGCACTAATATTATCATGGTCGTTAACCACGACAATACGAGCAAGTACGATAGAGATAATATATGTAAGTGAAGAAAATCCCATTTGAACCTTAGGAATAGTTAGGATACAAGTGACATGTCACTAGGAAATAAGATATCCGAGCTCGTTGAGTTGGTCCGAGTTCGTGAGAAACCCGAACTTGTTGAGTTGGTCCAAGTTCATAATATATGTAAGGCATCCAAGCTCGTTGAGTTGGTCTGAGTTCATTATGGATGCGGGCATCCGAGCTCGTTGAGTTGGTCTGAGTTCATTATGGATGTGATGCATGTAACATCCGAGCTCGTTGAGTTGGTCCAAGTTCACTATGGATGTCTACATGTTATGAGGTAGCTTTGTCTACGTGTGTACATGAGGCACTTATGTGCAAGTTTTTCGCGTATCCAATAGTATTCTGATGTGTTCAACAGGTAATGTAATGAATGTAATGAAGTCCCGAGGAGGGCATATGAAAGAGGTATGGTTATCGATATTCTACTATGAGTATAGGTACGTATGCTAAACCTATGAGTAATGCTTTGATAAAGATCAATTTAAGATGAGCAAGTATGTATGTGCATATGATGAGTAAGCAAAGAGGTTTGAATGAAGAATAATCTTTATGTATATGTTATCATGTTTTTGCAAGTTAATTTTTTACTACTATCGCATATTATTTGCATGTGGACTTACTAAGCTTTAATGCTTCCCCCCCTCTATTTTCTATCCTTTGTAGTTCTCCCAAGCTAGCTCGGGGATCAGAAGCTGTCGGAGTATTCGATCACACTATAAAAAGACTTTTAGGTATAGTGAAATTATTATTTTGAGTATGGCATGTATAGGAACTTGGTCATTTTGTGATATGTGTCATGATATTTGGCCAAATTGTGAAGGCTATGATGATGATGATTATTTTTGTAATGGCCATGTGATATGGCTCATATTTGATCATTTGGGTTGTAATCTAATTACCCATGCATGCATGTGCTAGTGTTTTGATGGCAGGATATGTTATTACTTGGTGAGTGCATGATAATGATATGATATATTGTTGATTGATGAATGTATGGTAAAGTGTGGATTAAGTGCTAAAGGTTAAAGGATGACCTAATGACTTAAAATGACTAAGTGTATGAATACACAATTTGAAGTTATGGTAACAAGTTTAATAATGCATGAAATTGGTGTGGAGTGCCTCTAAATGGTGTAATAAATGAGTGTGCAATAAGATGACATTATGAAGATGTGAGAGTGCTATGGTGTGGAGTATTTGAGTGCATAAATATGTCATGTTGCATGTTATAAAGTGTGTTTGAATGTATAAGTGATTGAGGGTGACCTTTGGCTTGGAAAATAGCCTCCAAAAAGGTCCACACGAGTAGACACACGGGATGTGTCTAGGCCGTGTGTGACACAAGGTTTGCCCCATAGGCATTTTGAATGGTCATGTGTCCAATGCACCTAAAATTTCCAAGTCAGTATGCATGGTAGTAAACACTCGGGCAGAGACAGGGCCGTGTGTCTCAACCGTGTGAAGGACACGGCCTACCACACGGTCGTGTGCCTTGGCCGTGTGCCCCTAAATGAATGATGACGTCATAAACAGAATGTCTAGGTTTTCAGACACGAGCGATGACACGGGCGTGTCTAGGCTGTGTGAAGGACACGGGCATGTGCTCGGCCGTGTGAAAACCTCTGTAGGTTTGAAATGAAAAATAAATTCTAGAAATTCCACACGGGTATGGGACACGAGCGTGTCCCAAAGCACACGGGTGTGTGAGGCCTAAACCTAGAAATTTTCTTAGAATTTTCTTAAGCTCTCAGTTTAGTCCTAGATTACTTTTAATGTATGTTTTGGGCCTCGTAGGTCCATGATAAGGACAATATGAATTTGTTTGATTGGTTTTAATTTTGAGTGAAATTTTATTACCCGTATTTTTCGGAGATGCCCTGATTATGTACGGTAATGCCTCGTACCTTGTCTCGGTCTAGGGTACGGGTAAGGGGTGTTACATGAATGATGATTGCTTGATAAGTGAAAAAGTATATGAAATGAAAGATTAATTGTTTTTATAGTCTAGTAATGCTCCGTAACCCTATTCCGGTGTTGAATAAGGGTGAGGGGTGTTACAGATGCTTTGCCTGTAACTGAGAAAATGAAATTTGTGAACTCTGATTATGACTTCAAATTGTTTCCTATTCCTTCTATGTTGCCGGTTATGAAATTCTTGACTCATTATGAAAAGGTAAGACCAATCTATATTTTTGAATCTGGCAAGGGTTTATGTGCTCAAGTTTGGAATAAGAATTTGGGAAGTACTTTGATGTTTATATTTCATAGTGTCACTAATTCATTTCATTTTCGTGTAGGAGATACTTTGAAATGGTTCCCTCCTAAAGAGGGAGGGCATGCAAATAACCTGTTCCCTTTTCGAGGCATGTGTGATTATCAGGTTCTTGGGAGCAATTCTATCAAATTCATCAACCAAGGGGCCTGTGACGATGAAAGATTTTTCACGAGCAAATGACCCGATTTTAGGACAAATCGCTTCAAAGAGGGAGGGGATGATACGGCCACGACCCGAGACCCTCGTAAATTTGGCTTGGGACCTTGGGAGATGCCATTGGGATTTATCGAGAGTTCATGGAAAAGAAAGCCAAGCAACCCTCACAACCTGATTCGAGCTAATCTAGCTCGTACCTAGCTCATTGAGTTCAATTTCCAGCTCATTTTTAACTTAATTTTATTTCGTTGTTGGAATAAGCATTTAATTTAGTTTTAGTTAAATTAGTTTCTTCAGCTCAAATAATTAAAGTTGTGTTTTTTAATGTGTCATAATCTGGACATTTTAATTAAAGTTTAATGTGTCTTAGTTTAATACATATTTAATAGTTGTTTAACAGTTATTTAAATGTGTCTAAGTTTGAGACAAATTAAATTCATGTTTCAATTAATTTTGTCTAGCTGAATTTAATTTGTTTTGGCCTAATTAACTAGCTGAATTTATTTGTTTCAGGTACATGCATGGACAGCATAAAGATGGTGTGCTGATGGTTGCCCTCCTCCAAACAGTTGTTCGGTCATTGCAAAAGCCAAAAGTGAGCTGATGCTTCTTTTCCCAAGCTACTGATTTCTCTTCCCCAAGTTGTCTAGCTATTTGCTTAAGTGTTTTCACATATTTGGAGGTTCCTTTCACATTCATGACTATTTGGTTTTGAGCTTTCACACCCAAGGGCTGCTTCGTTTGTTCACACTCCAAGGCTGTTGAAGTGCCCCAAGCTGCCGTTTAAAGTGTAAGACCCTCCAAATATTTAAGACAGCTCCTTAAAAGCCTTTCACACCCCTTGGCCGAACCTAGCTTAGTCCATCTAGCTCCATTCAACTCCATTCAGCTCCTACTTAATTTTATTTAATTTAAGCTGATTGGAAACATCAAGGGACTTGTCCATTGGTGTCACCAACACTAGAGAAGATTCAAGGAAGTTTCCAGCTCCATTAAGCTGAACACATGCTGCCTATTCGGTTTCCTCATTGTTTATTCGGCTAGCCTTGTAATTAAGCTATAAATATGAAGCTCTTTAGTTGTATTTCAGACTTTTTGCTACTTGAATGAATTTTTATAATTTTTTGAGTTTAATTCAACTCTCAAATTTCGTCCAAGACTCAACTTGACTTATCTAGTTAGCTATTGGCGTCAAACATGTTTTCTTGAAGAACTTATCACTCAATCGAGTGTGGCATTCAACCATTTGGTACCTTTGGTTCCTAACTCTTCATAGTTAGTGGGTCAAGGTCCTTTCCAGCACCTTAAGTGACGTATAAGTCTTGGGTCAATTCTTCTACATAGTATTGGTCTATTCTTGTCCTTAAGTTTCCTGTAACACCCCTTACCCGTGTCTGAAGCCGGGACAGGGTTCGAGACGTTACCGGACTTAAACATACACATACATGCAAAAACCAGGCCATAAAATTTCTTTTAATTCAAAACTTTTAAAACACATGCATGTCATCCCTTATTTGGGTCTACGAAGCCCAAAACATACATTGGGATTGATTTGGGACTAAATCGAGAACTTTGAGAAGTTTCAGGAAAACTTAGAAAATTTTCCCATGAAACAGGGTCACACGCCCGTGTGGACATAGGGACACGCCCGTGTGTCTTTGACACGCCCGTGTCTTCAGGTCGTGTAACTCTCTGTTTATGACATCAGCATGCAAATCGAACCACATGGCCAGGCCACATGCCCGTATCTCCAGGCCGTGTCCCTCATACGGTTGAGACACACGACCGTGTCTCGGCCCGTGTAGTCAACACTTAGGCTATTTTCCAAGCCTTCATGTTACCCATAAACCCTTACAACCTTATACATGTTAAAACCATAAATCATGGCATTGTTTTAGTGATTAAACACTCTTTATTAAGACATATACATAACATTGACATCTCCTCTTACATGTAATGCACCTGTAACACCCCTTACCCGAGACCGTCGTCAGAGTCGAGTACGAGGCGTTACCGGACTTAGCTTACTAATTCGGGACATAAAAATTTGATTTTAAAATTAATTTAGTTTCATTCATTCAATATTTCCTTAAAAAGGGTCCTTGAGACCCTAAAACATGAAATTGAAACGGTTCAGGAACAAACCGGAATCAATAAAAATTTTCTGATCATTTAAATAAATCAAAACAATTTATTTCATCCTTCATAAATAAACTGTCTATCTGCGTCATATTCACTAAATAAATCATAACTTGAGTTTCAAAACTCAAAATCCAAATCCGTAAATTTTCTATGAAACTAGAATCATATATCTTCTTATAAATTTTTTTCAGAATTTTTGGTCTAGCCAATTAGTACAGTTTATTAGTTAAAATTTTCCCTATTTCAGTGTTCTGTTGCTCTGATCTTTGTTCACTACGAATTAATTTTCTCCCTATACAGAATTCAAATAACCATGACGTTTATTTATTTTAAAATTAGACTCAATAAAGAATCTATAAATATAAATTATAACTCCTAATTATTTGTATATAATTTTTAGTGAATTTCTAAAGTCAAAACAGGGGATTCAGAAATCACTCTGACCCTGTCTCACCAAAATTTAAATATCTCATAAAATACAACTCTTTTATTTACTCTATTTCTTTCATATGAAAATAGACTCAATAAGCTTTAATTATATATCTCATTCACTATCTAAATTCATTTCTAATATTTTTAGTGATTTTCCAAATTCAAGTCATTATTGCTGTCCGATACTGTTTTAAAGCTAATTTCACTTTTTTCATGATTTGCATGGAATAACTAGCATTTAGGCATACATAACACCAAAAATGTCATTGATTAGCCATTCCAATAGCTAATCATTATCAAACATTTACATACCATTCATTAGCCATATCATAAGATCATACACACAAAATGGCTACCATGCTATACATGCCATACTCAAAATGAAACGTCTGGCTATACCAAAATAATCCTTGTGATAGTGTGCCGGACCTCTGACGTACTTTACGATCCCCAAGTTAGCTTGAAAAAACTATAAAAAGAAGGAAAATAATGGGGGTAAGCATTAAGCTTAGTAAGTGTGCATGCAAATAAATAACAACATTCATAAGAATTATCTTACTACTTGGCATGATACTACTTAATGCAACTTCATTAATTGTCATAGATATATTTTAAATTTCTTCACTTACTCACTTACTTAAATACTTACTTACTTAATCAAATTTATTAATACATTTTACTTACCTTTTTTCCTTATCAAGCATACATGAACATTATATACTTACCTTTGCTCTTCTAGCATGAACTTGTCTTACCTTTTTAACATAACTCGTCTTACCTTACCTTACATTGATATTCTCTTTAAATTTTTCCCGTTGAACCACTTGGAATACTAAGGATACATGAGTACCTTACCATTGCCATGACTTGTCATAGTCTTACGTGGTATCCTTTTGAAACTTACCATTGCCATGTCTCGAAATGGTCTTACATGGTATCCTTGCCTTATGAACTCACCAATGTCATGCCTTGGCATGGTCTTACATGGGACCTTTGCCTTATAGTAACTTATCAATGCCATGTCTTGACATGGTCTTACATGATTTCCTTGCCTTAGAAACCTTACCAATTGCCATGCATTGGCATGGTCTTACATGGTATCCTTAAACCCTAATGTCATGACATTTGTATCCTACACATTCCTAAGGTTCAACCGAGACTTTCTGAAATTACTTCTCCATCAATTCATGTTTGAGTCTTCTTTGAATAATTTCATAAAATAAATATACACATGCTGGAAATTAACAACATTAACATAAAATAATAGAATATTGCATTTATTTTCCGCAAACTTACCTCAAAACAAAATAGATCAACTATATCGATTTAGTCTACTATCTTTTACTTTCCCCGATCTAACTCTGGATTTCGTTCTTCTTGATCTATAATAATAAATTTAGCTTATTTAATACTCACATTTATTAAAACAGTCCTTGACTCAAACTTTGGTAAATTTACATTTTTTGCCCCTAAACTTTTACATATTTACACTTTTTCTCCAAGGCTCGGAAATTAAACTTCATCCTATTTTATTATGTTTTAAGACATGCTGGTCATTTTTCCCTTCTATGGCAACATCAAATTCTCACTCTAACATGTACTTATGAACATTAGGTATTTTTACCAATTATGTCGTTTTACTCGTTTTTACGTAAAATCGCTTAGCAAAAGTTGTTTAACACAATTTCAAGCTCCATATTCTACCATAAAACATCAAAATAAACACATTTCACCTATGGGTATTTTTCCAAATATAAACCCTAGGTTAAATTATTGCTAGAATAAGCTTAATCAAGTTACCGGGACTCCAAAAACGTAAAGAACATTAAAAACGGGGCTAAAACAGACTTACAATCGAGCTTAGAAGCTTGAAAAACCCTAGCTATGTCTTCCTTATGTGAAATTCGGCCAAGGGGTTGAAGATGGACAAAAATTGGCTTTTAATTTTATTTTTAATTCATTTTAATAACTAAATAACCGAAATGCCCTTAATTAAAAACTATGGTGTTTTATCTTCCTTTAGGTATTTTTGTCCAAACTAGTATAATGGTCTAATTACTATCCAAGGACCTCCACTTTAAAAACCCATTACTCACAAGTACTTAGTACCTTTGTGTAACGACCCAAAATCCGTGGGCACCGGAAAAGTATGTTATCGGGCCTCTGTCTTAGTGAAATAAGTTCGAAAATAATTATTAAAAATATTTATGAGTCTAGTGGTTTGTCTAATTAGTTTTTAATTAAGTAAATTTAGCTTAATTTAAAGTAATTAACAAAAAGGATTAAATTGAATAAGAGGTAAAAGTTTAATTCTAAAGCAATAGAAAGTAAAAAGGGCCAAAATGGCAAATATGCCATTAAGTAATGGTTGAGGCGGCATAAACGTATTAAAAATCTAAGAATTTATTTAGATTATATATATTATATTATATTATATAATTGATTATTATAATTATTAATAGTTATGGTTTTATATTATTATTATTATTATTATTATTATTATTATTATTATTATTATTAAATAGTAGAGAATTGTATGGTAATAAAAAAAATTGGTATATTTGTAATAAATAGATACATGTGTACTTGTTACAAAATAATTTGTTTACTTAATATTAAAGTAATAGATAATTAGATTAAATTATATTATTGATAATTAAATAATTATATCATAAGATTTTTTTATGTTAAATAGAGTATGATTATGACAAGTGTAAGGTGATAAAAATATACATATGTAATGATAACATTTATTCAATTATAATATTTTATTTAAATTAGTAGATATTTATTATTTATTTTTATTAAAATTAAGAGATATTTATTAATTAAATAATTATAAAATAAGATTTTTATGTGATAATTAAATAAAATTATGACAAATGTAGGGTGGTGATATTGGACAAATGTAAAACATGTGTGTGTACAATTGTTATATATATAATTGCTATTAAATAGATATTTATTTATTAATTAATTATAATATAAATAAAATAAAATAAAAAGAAATAAAGCATAAAATAAATAGAAACAAAACAAACATAATAGAAAACAGAAGCATTCGGAAACAGGGGAGAAAAAGAGAAAGAAAAAGAAAAAGGAAAAACTAGAGAGTTAAAGCTTGGAGTTTAATTGGTAAGCTTAATTAAGTCCTTTTCTTTTAATTTTGATGTTTTAGAAGCTTTAGAATAAAGTTTTGTTGAATTTAAGTTGAAATTTTGAAAGTTAATAGATTTTTTACTAGGGTTTATGTTGAACAAATGATGGAATTGGGGGTTTATTTGATAGAAATTTTGATTGGAATTGAATAAATGATTGAATTGTAAACTAAGTTATAAGTTTTGAGTTTTAGGGATTAAATTGAAATAAATTCAAAATTATGAAAATATGATAAAAATTAAATAGTTAGATGTTAGTTTGGCAAGAAATTGAGTAGCAAAAAGGTATGAATTGAGAAAGAAAAATAAATAGGTTTAGTTGGGATTAAATTGGAATTAAAGTAAAAGTTAGATAAAAATTTCAGCATTTAAATTGTGTTATGCTAATAATTGTGAAATTATTTTAATTGTTCGTAGCTAATATCAAGCCTAAAGCATCGGCCCAAAAAGGAAAAGAAAATATCGTCGAGGATTAAATCCGAAGAAAATTCTGGTTTGTATCACTATAACTTAAGCTTTATAATTAATACATGTTTAATTTAATATGTATGTGTGGTAAGTATTTTAAGGTAAGTATTTAATGAACTGATAAATTTGTGATTGAGTATTAAAAATTGAGATTAATACTGAATTAAATTATGGGATACTGAATATTGTTTTGAATATCGAATTGAATTTTGAAAATTTACTGAATATTATTACGTATACTGCATTGAACTGTAAAATTTTTGATGAAAACGAAATCTCAGATATCTTTGTGAAAATTGATCGGAATAATAAATTATAATTAATATTGAATCGAAATAGAAATTGTACTGAAAAGTGAATTAAATACCCTATTAACTAGTTGGGCTAGTCGGATATAGTTGGCATGCCATAGGATATGGAAGAGTACGGGTTTTTGCCGGCTTACTGATTAGGCACTTATGTGCCGACTACTGTTACTGTTACCGTTACTATTACTGATTCGATACTTTGTGTGTCGAATCATCATTACCATTATTTCATTCTGATTCAATACTTTGTGTGTTGAGTACATTATTCATCGCTATATTGCTATCATTCATCGATTCATCGATTAGGAATCGTATGCGTTAAGGCACATTGTGCCATACTGGTGTGTTGGTTGGAATCCGTGTATCCACCGAGTCCGATTCAAGTTAATAGGGGCAAATGAAATAAATCTACTGATAAAACTAAATTTGAAGGATATAGCATATGTGAAAGTTGACAATTGAAATAAAGAAATAAGAATGATATATATAATCGAATGATAACATAAAAAGATTAAATTGTTCATTAAGTGATGATAATTGTAATGTAAAAGTATGTGTGTGATTTAATGTATTTAATTATTAATTGAATTATAGTGATACCACTAAGTATATGCATACTCAGCGTACGGTTGTTTCTGTGCGCAGGTTGTAGAAGTCAAGTACTAAATCAGCATCCAAAGCCAGACCCGACTTCAGCAAACTTTTGGGTGATGTATATTTTCTTTTGGTAATGTGGCATGTACATAGGATGTGTATAAAAGTTATTATGTTTTGAATATAAATGGTTTAAAATATTAGTATTACAAGTCTAAGAATTATAATGAAAAAGTTTATCCATTTCAATTTAATTAGTACAATGATAAATTTAAATTGATATTATATTAATTAAGTTGATTAGAGGTATTTAGAGTAGAAAATGAATGTGTGAAATAATTTGGTTGAATTGGTTATGCTTGAAATGGATATGGTTTTAATTGCAGGGGGATTTATGTAAAAATAAGCAGAAATGCTGTCGAAATTTAAAAAAAAAAAAAAAAATTTGGAGTACTTAAACAAGTCTCGTTTCAATTAAATGTATGCTTTAGACTTTGAGAGTTCAATATAAGAATTTAGTAATTAAATTATGTTATGGATGTTATTTTATTTGTGAATTATTCATAAGTTGTCTGATACGTCCGGTAATGCCTCGTAACTCTGTTCCGGCGACGGTTCGGGGTTAGGGGGTGTTACACTTTATGAACTAGAACACACATTTTACAACTTTTGCAATTTAGTCCTAGATACCAAATTGAACCCTCTATCAATAAAATTTCTAAACGAAATTTTCTCACAATCATTCAATCATGCCATAGACCTTAAAATGATAATAAAATAAATTTTTCTACCTCAGATTTGTGGTTTCATAACCACTATTTCATTTAGGCCCTATTTCGGGATGTTACAGCACCTACTCATAAAATACCAAGTCTAGATTCCTTAATTCACGTTCATAAGACCCGTCATTTTGATGACCACTTTTACCGTTATGCCAAGTTACCAACTTATCCCTCGAGCACTTATATTCAACCATCGTCATGTTGTTTTTATAACATACAATTACTACATAGCTATGGTCACCTCAAATGGTCATAGAGCATACATCCAACACACATGTCATATTACCAACCATGCATGATAAACAAACATAATCACATCATAAACATTAGACATAACATGAGTAGCTAGATTTACAAACCGTAAATCAATATGAGCCACATCTCATGACCATATATATAACTTAATATAAGCCAATACATTTGGCCTAAGCATAATAACACATGTCATAAACTAGATTCCTATACATTCCACTCACTTGAAATTTCTAATATATGCTTCATTATTCCAAAGGTAGTGACTTGATAGTGTGATGCTGCCTCTGAAGATCTCCAACCCTGAGCTAATCTAACAAGCTAAAAGAAATGGAAAGGAGGGAGTAAGCTTCACGCTTAGTAAGTCCATATGAAAATAATAAGCAATTTATCAATATGTTTCCACCAATTCTTACAACATGATCTCAAGGTAATACTATCATAATTACCTTTTTACCTATGTTCAGGTCAAGCTGTTTTCTCGAGTCACAGTCACTAAATTATTTATATCTGGAGTTGTGGAACTCCAAATTAAGATCCTCTAATTTTCTCAGAAACTAGACTCACATATATTCTTACCATAAAATTTTCAGAATTTTTGGTTTGACCAATTAGTACAGTTTATTCCTTAAAGTTACCCATTTTTTGCTGTCCGACAGTTTCGACCCCTCTTCACTAAAAATTAATTATCTCATAATACAAGACTCAAATGATGTTCTCGTCTATTTATCTTGAAAATAGACTCATTAATAATTCTAAGCATATAAATTATATCACATAATTATTTTTTTACAATTTATAATGATTTTCCAAAATTGGGACAGGGGATTTCGAAATCATTCTGACTCGGTCTCACAAAAATTTAAATATTTAATAATATGAAACTCCTTTGCTTACATTGCTTCTTCTATGTGAAACTAGACTCATTAAACTTTAATTTAATATTTTATTAAGCCTCTAACTCAATTTTCAAAATTTTTGGTGGATTTTCAAAGTCGAACTATAGCTGCTGTCCAAAATTGTTTTAGTGTAAATTTATGATACTAAGTTTATCACACCATATTAATTCATTTTCACCACATTGGTAAAGATACATATTCATACATCATAAGTATAGACCTATAATCACAAGGTCATCACAAAATCATTCTCATAGGAATGAATTACCTATTTATATCTTCACCAAATGTGCATCATAAACCGAAATCATTTCTCATGAGCTTGGCATACATACCTGTGTTACTCAATATGTTCATATTCATTCCTTACTAATCATACAATATGAATTGAAGTCACATCTCATAAATTTCATGTAAGTACCTGTACCACTCACCACATGGTCATAAGTTCTCTCATTTCGATATAAACCATAAATCTCCTGTTGAACCATTTGGAATACTATAGGATATTCAATAGCCCCAAACATGGGATAAGATGCCGACGCCATGTCCCAGACATGGTCTTACATTGGCTAGCACATCAAAGTCGATGCCATGTCCCAAACAGGTCTTACACTGACTTTATATATCAATTTTAATGTCGTGTCCCAGATAGGTCTAACACTGGCTCTCATCTATCGGTGTCGATGCCATGTCTCAGACAGGTCTTACACACAATAAGCTGACGCCATGTCCCAGACAGGTCTTACACTAGCTTGTATATCTCGAGGCTGATGCATGTCCCAGACATGTCTAACACTAGCTCTCGTCTCAAAGCCATTGTATGTCCCAGACATGTCTTACACTGGCTTTCATAATGCAGCCGATGCATGTCCCAGATATGTCTTACACTAGCACACATATCATCCAATGTCATGGCATGAATATCTAAATCTATTCCAAATGTTCAACCGGGAGTTTATCACGTTAAGTCTCATCATGCATACTCATATTCACAATCAAATAATTTATGTTATATCAATTTAATCACACATAATAACCATGTAGTTGCATTATTTACACCCAACTTACTCGTTTCAATGGAATATCATATTCCATCAAATTTCCAAGCATTCAATCATCACATAAATGTTATTAACATTTGGCATCACTTTCTCATATACAATATCATCAACATAAAATTCAATACCATCATATCAAGATAGATTTCAAGTATATTAACAATAACATGAATACAATGTTTATTTAGTCACACAGACTTACCTCGAATGCAATTTCGGCTAATTACTCCATTTTAGTCCATAACCTCGTACTTTTTTATTTAATCCCAAATCTCGATTTTCTCGATCTAACATGATGAAATTAACTCATTTAATCATTACATTAATTAAAACATTCTATAATTCACAATTTGGCAAAATGACCGTTTTGCCCTTAGACTTTACAAAAATATGATTTTGCCCTTAGGCTTGTAAATCAATTTTTATCGAATTTCCTCCTTTATCAAGCCTAGAAAAATTCTTTTTATAACTATAGCAACTCACAATTTCAATTATTTCACACATTTACAACTTATTTTACAGCTTTACAAAATAGCCCTTTTTAGGTGTTTTCCATGAAAATCACTTTACAAAAGTTATTTATTTCACAACCATAACTCATATTCTTCCATAAAATTTCAACACATATGCTTTCATGGCAAAACCCTAGACTCTCAACCATTTTGCAAAATAGTCCCCTCAATAGCTAGATTAAGCTTTAGGGGTCCCAAAAATGTAAAAATCATCAAGAAAAGTCATCAAAATCACTTACTTGCAAGAGAACTAAGTGGCTGAAAGTTTAGGCTCTTAAAACCCCCTTGTTTGCTGCCATTTTCGGTGGGGAAGAAGAAAGATGAAAAGATGATACCTTTTGTTTTATTTTATTCTATTCTAGTCAAAATTAAGTTACCAACGACACCTAATTTTGACTTTTCTACTTTTTTTCTCTCTATGGCCAACCAAGCCTTTCTTAAGGGTCCATTTGCTCTTTAAAGACCCCAAATTTTGGTTCTCTAGCTATTTAACATATTTATCTAGCAAAACAAAACTTTTTCCCTTTATGCGATTTAGTCATTTTTCTCAATTAAGCTAGCAATCGCTAAAATTATTTCACCAAAATTTTTATGCACGTATATAATCATCCTATAACACATAAAATAACATTAAAAACAATTTCTCTGGCCCCGGAATAGTGGTTCCAAAACTACTGTTCCGACTAGGCCCAAAATCGGGCTGTTACATTTCCTATCCATCCTAGCCTTCCTTTTACCTTACTTATTTTATTTTCTAACCGATCCATTATCCAATTGACTCGTAAACCCCTTGAACCAACTTGCAACCATTGTTGAGCTACAACTTAGCCAAATATCCTACTACTTCAAGTAAGAATGATACTTTTCAGATTTAATGACCGGGCACAACTACAACTCGAATCACTTCATCGAAATGAGATCACATCAAAGATTCCCTTGAACGTCTCGATTAGTGCGCCATTTCATACCACATAACTTGGGTTCGGGTTCTAGATGTCTTCGAGTTTTCCTACGAGTTGTATTACCATTTTAGCATGTATTTCTAGTTCGTGGTTCCTTTAGTCCTATCTTTATGCTTACCAATGATTTTGTTCGGATAATGCTTGCCATGTGGTCATATGTCCTATCGATGTATATTTCTTCAATCTTCATCAACATCTAGAAGATCCCTAAATCATTAAACTTTTGGGTCGTCTGATTAAGTTTTAATGTTTTGCAAAAAAAAAAAACGTTCAGGTTGAGTATATCCCCCGAAAGTGCATGTTTATCTTTGCTTTTCCTAATAGGGTTCCTGGACTTTGGGCATTCTTCCACTAGATTAACTGTGAATATCATTAGCTCTGATTTTCGGGGTAGATCTAGAATGTAGTGATCCTGTACATTGTCTCCATCGAGAGAATCTAACATTGTTAAACAGGTGAGTTTAACTCCTGACCTGTGTCCACTCACCATTCCTTCAACCAGTTCTATAACTTCTTGGGGTGTTATTTCTTCTAATTCGCTTTTGATATTCTACTACACTCAAGGTTAACCAGTTGTTCAACAACTTCTCTTCCTCATAGGCATTTATAGCTAAATTTTCCTCATTACTTAATCTTTGGTCTTGTTTGTACTGATATGCCTTCGCATTCATATTAATGCTAGTGTCATAATCTTGCAAATGAGTAGGAAGTTCTTCTCAAATTTGGCTTAATTCGAGCACCAGTAATCGTTGGTTTTCCTATATCTCTCATTTTTCATAGACCCATTCTTCGTAAATATCACTATTGTCATCTAGGTCCTCATCCAACCACATATAGTCAAAGTTATCCATTGTTTATGCTAGACTAATTTTTGTAGTCACTACTACGGGTTTCTTGGGTGAGAGTGTATACTAGAGTTCCTTACAAAGAAGAAATGTGTTAGTAGTGTTAACAAATAACTAATGGTCATAGCTATAATCTAATAGTTCCTAATTATTCTATTAATATGCAAAAATTAAAACCAATATAGTAACGTTGTCTCACCGACAACGACGCCAACAACTTGACCGCCTTCGGATGTGCCAATGGAGTAGGTATCCGCAAGTATACGGGTCAGGTTGTAATATAGTTACAATGGAGTAGCTAAGTACTCCGAGGATTGTACCCAAGGGAGGCGAGCACTAAATTAATTCTAATCTAAGCATAAATAGATCTAATTAATACTCTAATCGAATTATAGTACAAATAATTAAAAGAAGGGTTTTTTAATAAATTATAAAATAATAAGAAAGCATATAAAAGAAAATAGATGAAAACAAGAAATCAAATAATCAAATGTGAATCAACTCTGGGCATGAGTGATTAGCTAGCTTTGGTAATCATAGTCAACTGTTGTCTCGTGATCTTATTATTCAATCAACTAGTCAATACCCCAATAGGATCTTCTAATACGTCCACTAAAATACTGAGTCAACAAGAACTACTTATCTTCTAACCTTACAGGCCAGACCAGTTTAGGGTAAGGTGTTCATGGATAGGCAATACCAAATTTGGGTTAATTCCCACCTTGATGACTTCCTAGGGTTGTCAGACCTAGGGTTTAGATTCTTCCTTTCTTGAACAGCTGATCCATTAAGAAATTCCAACAAAATAGTTAATTATTCATATCTCCACTTGCTAATCCCCATAGGAGGATTAGTTCCTCATGGATCTAGTAAACAACATAAACTTGAATGGAAGAATGAGCATAAAGAACAATTTCAAGAATAGAGTTTAGAAGAAGCCTAGTTTGTATTGAGATTAAGCATAGAATCCTCATAGAGTTTGATAGTAATTTAAGAATCTGATCTCTTCGTAAAAGTAAATAACAAGAATGAGAATAAAATCTAAAACCTAAGAAAAAAAAGGAAAAACTAAAGACTAAAGCTAAAGAGAAAATTATACAATATGAATGATATGTCTAATATGTGCTAAATAAGCCTATTTATAAACTTTAGGGTGGCCGTCGTCCTTAACCCTAGGTCAGCTATCATCATCGTGTTTAATGTTTGATTATGCAGACTAAAACACCCCTAGCTCGTAATTATTTCTCATACAGAGGCGATATCACAACGCACCAAGTCCTGTGTTGTGACATTATGCTCAGCTTCAGGGTGTCTTCAAGGGTATGTTGCGACATCCATAGGTTATGTCGCGACATTGAAGGTAGTCTTCGAATTATTCTATTATGCTCTCTATGTTACGACATCACATGCTTTGTATTGCAACCTAGCAGCCAATATCGTGTTAGTACACCTTCTAAAGGTCTCCAGCACACTCACAAAGTATATTAGCTCATCCTTAGGCCTCATATGCCCCAAAGGTCAATAAAAGACTCAAATTGCACATTTTATTAACTTAAGTAATACTTAGGGAAAATGTAATTAAACTTAACTAAAATGCTCATGTTCAAGCTCCTAAAGTGTGAAAACTAGTTTAATTTGTTACACCGAATTACGACAGATCACCCACCATGCTTCAAATCTAAATCCTTCCTTTCTTCTACTCATCCCCTCTTGCTTAGTTTGAAAAAGTAAAGGGCAATTGTCCAAAAAAGAATGTGACAAATGCCGAATTGTGTAATTAGGAAATAAGTTAAGCCATTCTATGTTTACCACCCCTCTGTCAAAGCACTCTTTAATGTTTATTTCAGGCAAGTTCCCTCTTTCCCACATAAACCACTTACCAACATATCACACATCCTCTAGTCAACGCTCATTCAAGGTTGTCCTAAATTCTTTCATGCGACCTTCATCTCTAGGAAAACCCCCTTCCTTTTCAAAAGAGTATAGAATCTCATTAAAATTGCCACAAACCAACCATGGCGTAACTTGCTCCCTACCTAACCTTCTCAATAGGTCTCATACTTCACTCCTTCCTTGGGCTTCTGGTGCCCCATAAAATCCATTCATTCACCAAATAGATTTTAATTCATTGTCTTTAATTTCAACATTAATGTGATTATTAGAAAAACTCTTTAAGCGCACCAATGCCTCGCCCTTCCATCCAAAACTTGTAATGGCCCGATTTTGGGTCCAGTCAGAACAGTGGTTTCGAAACCACTAACTCGAGGTCAGAGAAATTATTTTTAATATTATTTTATATGTGATGGCATGTTTATAAGGTGCATGAAAATTTTTGTGATTTAATTTTAACGTTTGAAAGCTTAATTGTGAAAAAAGACTAAATCGCATAAATTACAAAAGTCCTATTTTGATAGCTAAGGGTGTCAAATAGCTAGAAAACCAAAATTAGGGGTATTTAAAGGGAAAATAAACCCTAGGATGATTCTTGGATGGCCATGAGACAAGGAAATCAAAATAGTCAAATGTTAGGTGAAGTTTGGTAACTTATTTGGCCAAAAAGAAAATAAAATAAAGGAAAGATGATATCATCCCTTTTTCATATTCTTCTCCACCAAAAAACACCAGCAAAATAGAGTTTTGAAAGCTTGAAAATTTTAGCAACTTGTAACCCTCACAAGTAAGTGATTTTGATGGTCTTTCTTAATGATTTTTGTACTTTTAGAACCCTTGTAGCATGAGCTTTCAAATGAGGGACTATTTTGCAAAATGGTTGAAAGTATAGGGTTTCACCATGAGTTTTTTCATTTTTTTTCTGAAATTTTATGGAAGAAAATGTGTTATGGTGGTGTAACAAACAACTTTTATGAAGTAGTTTTCATGGAAACCCTAACTAAGGATCATTTTGTATAAGTTGTAAAATAGGTAATAAATGTGTGAAATAATAAGAATTGCGGGCTGCTCCTAGTATAAAAAGTATTCGGCTAGGCTTGGTTAGTGAGAAATGTAATAAAAATCGATTTTTGGACCTAAGGGTAAAATGGTCATTTTAAAAAAGTCTAGGGGCAAAATGGTCATTTTGCCTAATTTTTAAATTGTTGAGTACTTAGATTAATAACATGATTAAATGTGTGAATTTTCATCATTATAGATCAAGAATTACAAAATCCGGACCTAGACTGCGGAAAAGCAAAACAAGTGGACTAAGCCGAACTAGTCGTCTACATTTTGTAATTCGAGGTAAGTTGTATGTAAATAATACAACTACATTGTTATTATATGTGTTTGAATTGATATAGCATAACTTACTTGTTTATCGAGATGAATATGTACGATGAATATTGAGAAAATAGAACTCCCGTTTAAACATTAGGAAATAAATCAGATATTCATGCCATGACATTTGGGTTATATGTGTGCTAGTGTAAGACATGTCTGGGACATGCATCGGCCACATTATAAGAGCCAGTGTAAGACCATGTCTGGGACATGGCATCGGCATTGAGACGAGAGCTAGTGTAAAACATGTCTGGGACATACGTCGGCTTCGAGATGTAAGCTAGTGTAAGACATGTCTGGGACATGCATCAGCTACGAGATGTGTTAGTGTAAAACCATGCCTGGGACATGGCATCGGCACGTATAGAGGTGTCAGTGTAAGACCATGTCTGGGATATGGCATCTGCACGGATATGCGAGGGCTAGTGTAAGACCATGTCTGGGACATGGTGACGGCCTCGATTTTGAAAGTCAGTGTAAGACCATGTCTGGGACATGGCATCGACTTGATAGGTGAGCTAGTGTAAGACCATGTCTGGGACATGGCATCGGTATTACACCCTATGTTTAAGGCTTAGTGAATATCTGATAGCATTCCAAATGGTTCAACAGTGAGAGTTATAGTTTAAATTAAATGTTAAAAGTATAACCATGTTGTGAGTGGTACAGGTACCTATTGAAATGTATGAGATGTGAGCTCAATATATGCTATGTCAATTGTATTGGATTGTGATGAGTAAGTTGTGCTTATGCCTACTTTCGTATTATGAGCATGATAATGAATGGTAAAGTTGTTGTTATATTCATTTGCATGCAACTTACTAAGCTTTATGCTTACTCCCTCTCCTTTCCATTTTCTTATAGTGCCGTCTCATTAGCTCGAGGATCATCGGACGTCGGAGGCATCGATCACACTATCATCTGAAGCACTTGGTATAGTTAGATCTTTTATTTAGATTATGGCATGTATAGGACCCTAACTTTTGAATTTTGTGTCATTGTTAATTGCCTAAATGTGTTGGCTTACTTTAGCATTTGATTCATTTTGTATCAGGCTAAGGAAAATGGCTAATATTGAAAGTTTATATATGAATGCAAGATAGCCTTTCATGAACGTGAAATGTTGGCATGGTTGAATATAAGAAATGTATATAGGCCTTAGCTATAGTTGTTTGGTTAAGAAATCATATTTAATTAGACTTTGATATGTTGGTTGGCATTAGATTGTGTTTCAGGGTGGCAAAAGCCTTGGTAGATAGCCTTATATTGTCCACACGGGTTGACACACGGGCGTGTGTCTAGGCCGTGTGTGACACACGGTCAGCCTCATGGGCATGTTGTTCGGTTGTGTGTCCCCTACACATAAAAATTGCAAATCAGTATGTATGGTAGTAAAGAAACGGGCAGAGACACGACCGTGTGTCTCAGTCGTGTGGAGGACACGACCTTTGGCCACGGGCGTGTGCCTTGGCCGTGTGCCCCAAATTGGATGCTAACGTCAGAAACAGAATGTCAAGTTTTTTAGACACGGACGTGTCATGACCGTGTAAGGGACATGGGTAATAGACACGGGCGAGTGTCAGGCCATGTGAAAACCCCTGTAGGTTCGAATTTAGAATTTAATTCACACGAGCGTGTCCTTAGATGCTTAGGCCGTGTGTGTCACACGGGCCATTAGCACGACCGTGTTATAATGACCACACGGGCGTGTTGCCTTTCCACACGGGCGTGTGCCCTGTTTCTAGAGTTATTTAAAGGACCTGGGTTGGTCTCGAATAGTTTTCCATGGATGTTTGGGGTCTCGTAGGCCCATATTAAGGAGTTTAGACAAAGTTTGAAAATTTTTTTAATTTGACCGAGTCTTAATGACATTGAAATGATTATATGCATGCGGTTAAGTTAGGTAATGCCTCGTGCCCAGTCCCGGCCTCGGACTCGGGAAGGGGGTGTTACAAGACTTGACCCATGTTGTATTCCCATTGCCGGCACATTTATGCCACAGTGAAATCCGTACCGTCGTCTTACTCTTTCCATTTGAAAACTGTCTAGTTTTGCCTCCACAAAGAAGACTACCTAGGGACTATACAACTTCAGCATATGCTGGATCCTTCTAACGCCCCGTGGACTCCTCAATCCACGGATGTTCCAACTTAATTTTCATTGTGTCCGGTTGACTTACCCTATTGGCAGCCACTGATATTTGTTTTTTGCAAATTTTTCCCTTTTGTTCTCCTAATCCAGCCTCTCCTGCGTGTGTAAGTCTACCTTGTACTTGATTGTTTGACTTATGTCGTTTTTTTATTCTCCAACGGTAACTCCTCACTATCCTCCTTCATATCCTCCTTCTCTCCCCCACTTAACAATTGTATCCCTTTTTCTTTGTATTGTCTCTTTCTACCTTCTAAACTAAACCCTAAAGTATGGTTAATAAAATCTGAATTTTACTGTGGGTCAAAACTATACGTCCCTCTACATTATTCTCAACTACTTGCCTGCCAATGTCTTCTACACAATTTCTCCCCATATTATCTTCCCTTAGCCATACGCTTGGCATGATGTTAGCTCTACTTGGTTGTGCCCTTAATGATACATCCCATTCACATTCCACTTCTTTCAAACCTAGATTAATCCTCCTACGACAAAATCTATCTCCATGCCCCAAACATCCGTAAATGAAGCAAAAATAAAGACAGTTTTTCATATCGAAATTTTATATAAGCAAAATTTAACTGAGAAATCATAATCTTTTTCTTCCTTTATAATGGCTTCCTGATATCTAGCTGAACCCTAATACACATAAAATTCCTAAAACCTTAATTAACCTATTTTGTATCGTGTTCCAGAAATTTACCAACAAAATTCCCGAATTGTTGCACCACATAATCAGAAAAAAAAACCTGGTGGAAGATTGTGAACTTGCACCAAAAAATCAACATAAACTAAAGGTACTAAATTTGGATCTTCTCATTCTTTTAGTCTATAAAGCAGAAGAAAATGGTTATTGAAAGTCCATGGCGTTCTGCTCATCACCCGCTCCACATATACCTCAATGGTTATTAAAAGAATCGAAAGATGTGGCGTTTCTCACCTAGGTTAGAGATCTGAATTCCCCCTAATGGATGCCACAAATTAGCCATTGTATTTTTCATCATTGTAGGAAAGTGAACCACACTTGCTGTAAGGCAACATCCAACTAAGCACAATTCGTATACTAATTTCTATGGTCTAGCCTCCGTCGCAAATTGCATACCTTAATCCTCTTCTTCATCAAGGCTTAAATCTGCAAGCTCCTTCTCCATTGATGACTCCTCTGCCATGCTTCAACAAATCCTCCTTTTCCTGTTTATAAGTGAGATTTAGATACTAGAAATTTCAATTTTTCTAATAGATTTCCAAAGTATCTTCTTTTTTAAAGAAGATTTTCCTTGTTGAGGCAAAAAGAAACCCAATCGCAAAAAGAAATCCAATCGTAAAAACCCTAGACTTGCTAGACAAAATCGTGCTACTTGAGAGTAGACTTTTTTTTTATTTAAAAAAAGCATTTCTTAAAATAATACAAATATGTTAATATCTATATTTAAATATTTAAAATATAGTTTATATATTTTAATAAAATTTTATAAATAATTAATATTAATTGCTTAAAAATATTTAAAATTTATATTCAATATATTAAAATACTAACAAGTTATAATAAATTATTTTTTATATTCTTATTAAAATATAATAATTTTAACTAATTTGAACATTATTTAAATGTTTATTTGTTATTTTGTAACACTATGTCTAAAATGAACATTTTATTCCTCAAAAATACTTTTTGATAATAATATTAAATATTTAAATCTTAAGCTAAACTCTTTAAAAATACTTCCCAAAATCACTTTTCCAAAACATTTTTTAAAAATACTTTAAAAAAATAATTATTTGTTTAACACAAAGTTTGTTTAAAAAATAGCTAAAAGTAGTTTTATTAAGAATCATTAAATTCAGAAACCATATATTATTCTCTTCTCTAAAACTGTCTATGTAAATATAAATAAGGATCATTGACTTAATTGAATTTACTGCGTCGAAGGATATAATATCAATGGTTGAATCGTGATTTAGAACTCATTACTCCAACTTAAAAAATAATAATTTAGTTAGTTAATTTTAAAGGTGTGCATGGGCCGGGCGGCTTGGCCCAGCCCGAAGGCCCGCTCGAAAAATGGGAGGGTTTGGGTAAAAATATAGGCCCGAAAAATGGGCTTGGGCAAAAAACGAGGCCCGTTTAGAAAATGGGCCGGGCCTCGAGCAAGATTTTTGGCCCGGCTCTACCTGCCCGATTTTAATATTAAATTATTTTTAAAATTTTTTTATTTTAAATTTTAAGTAACTTTAGTTTTTTTTACTTTACTTTTTTTTTTGTTGTTTTTAATGTTATTTTGATATTGTAAAATTTTTGTTATTAATATAATTTAGTTCTTAATTTAGTTCTAATTTGTTTCAATTTTTTAATTTTAATATAATTATTTTTATTATATTTTTAATTTATGTATTATTTTAAGAATTATTTTAGTCCCAATTTTTTATTTTTTTGTTTTAATATTTGTTTTTATGTTTTAAATGCATTTGATTTATTATATTTTAAAATTTTTTATTTAACAAAAAAAAAGTAAATTTTTTTTTAATATGGCTGGGCCGGGCCGGACCGGGCTCGGGCCTATCATTTTTTCTCGAGTCGAACTTAGATAAAATTTTAAGCCCATATTTCGAGCCGGGCCGGACCCGGACCTTGAAAACAGGCCAAAATTTTTTATGGCCCGGCCCGTGCCATGCACACCCCTAGTTAATTTTAGTTTAGATAAATATAATTTAGGGCACATCATTTGTTATCATTTATTTGAACAGTCTTCTCTCTTTCTTCTATCATCATCTTCCTCCTACCATCGCCCCTCTTCTCTCTCTCGTCTCTACAAATCAGTTTTTTTTTTCTCTTCTCATCTCAGTTCTCACCCACCGCCGTGTCCGCTGGTTTTTTCCGGATCTGACCCGTATCCCGTGTTGACACAGGTACTGCACCCCAAATTGCCGAGTCCGGGAAACGAAGTTGCTGTGTTTCTCATAACAGTTAATGAAATAAATGGCATTTCCTATGGAGGCCCTTCTTTTCCATACAACAACATTTTAATTATGATTTTGAGTTTGTTACAGCTAGCAGTTAAGCATGAACTTCAATAATAGGCTTCTACCAGTTTATTTTGTTTCATCTCATTTATTCTTGTCACATATATGATAATGGTTTGAGTTGATATGAACAATGACCATGATAATAACCGTTGTATCATTTGGCGTTATTCTAGTTGACACTCTTCTTATATTTACATCAATGATGCTGAAATGAAAGTCTTACTAATATATTTTTCTAAGAATGCATTGTATTGAGCTTAGAGCAGTGCGCTAAATTTTAAGATTTTAAGTTTTTATCCATTTCAGCCTGCCCAAGGCTACTCAGCATAAACATAAGGTTAGGTCATCAATACTCATAGAGGATGGCCATTATACATTATGGAAGTACCTGTGTTGCCCAATGGGGTATTCGTTCTTTGTTTACCATACGATCCTATGTCCCAAATCGATTAATGACAGCTCAATCAGGGTAAGTTTTCTGCTTTAATCTTTTCTGTATAGAAGAGAAATTACTGAATTTGATTGTCCGACTGCAATATTTTTCTTCTAGTGCTTTATTCAGACATAGAATTGCTGAATTTTCTGTGTCATTTCTAGTTATGGTTTTATTTTTACGGTTTCTTCATCAGTATGCATTTCAGTTATGAAATTTTTATGCATATCATTTTGGTGAACATAATGATTAGATGGCAAATTTGCCCCCTTTTTAATTCGTCTATGCTATAATTGTTGAGTTTATTACTGAAAAAAGGGGGCGAAGATAAAAGTGGGGATGTATTATCACTAGCCATAATTGTCTAATTTTTGGTATTTATGGAAGACTAATTTAGGTTCTTATTACCCTTATGCAGAGTAACAAGTACGAGTTATTTGGGAGCACCAAGTTCAAGCTTATTTTCACGTGATTCCTTTCCATTATTATCCTATATGGGGTCATCTCAAACATCACATTGCCGTAGGGGAGCACGGTTTATTGTTAGAGCTGAAACTGTGAGTATAAACCTCCAGTTGTTTTGGTTCTGTGTGCATGTGTATGAAAGTGGAGGCTATATTTTTTCTGTCAATCAGATATTTTTGAAAATTTGGGGTGAAAATTCATTTTTTCTGTAGTTGACATTTTGCTCACTATTCCATTCTCAATTTAACATGATCTTGGGTTATAATGAGCAGGACTATTATACTGTCCTTGGGGTGTCAAGAAACGCAAGTAAATCTGAAATTAAGAGTGGTATGCTGACTACCATACCTTGTTTGGCGAATGTTCCATTTTATGGCTGATATGATAGATTAGGGTATTTACGTGCTTATTTTAGTTTGCTAATATATTTCTTATTTATGGTTTTAGTTTGCAACTTATTGAAGTTAATCGTATCCAGCTTTAAGGATTTCTGCATTTAATGTTTTAAAAACACTAGCAGAAGCTTCAAGTTTCTGGGAGGGTAGATGTTAATGATATAAAGCAAAGAAAATTTAGAGAGGACAGATGAATGTGAAGAGAGATTAAGACACATTCGAGGATATAAGTAGGTATATAGAAGTTGGAAAAAGTTACTCCATTTATCAGGATAACACTAAGGCATCTTCTCACTATTGAAGGGGAAGAAAATGGATGCTTACAAGTCTTAGAGAGAAATGTAAGACAAGGTCTAATCAGGTGAGTTGGCATGTGATGGAATGTGCATTCAAGGTTCCCGCTGTTCAAAAGGAAGTCTTTAGGTGTCCCAACCATTTGAAGGAAAATTATGGTTACCTTGCTTTTGATTGGAAATTTGAAATGGCTAAACTGTATACTTACGTACATGTACAAGTGATTAATTATTATGTAAACTAGATTCCTTTTTCATACGTACTACAATACTATACCTAGTTACTTAGCTATTCCAATTGCTACTCTTTACTTTTATCTCCTGTATTGTATTACCTTATTTTTTTATTTTATTTTACCTTTTTTTCTTCTTCAGCTTATAGGAAGCTTGCTCGGAGTTATCATCCGGATGTGAACAAGTCAGTTGATAAACTTGTACTTATTGCCTTTTATTACGGTTGTGTATGTTACACTTTTGTGTATTTCAATATATTTATTTGTTTTGACATAATGCAGTAAATACATATTTAATGTTCAGTGCTACGAAACTTGAGCTTTATTTGCATATGGTTCAGATAGAATTTGTGAGAGATTACATCATCAAGGGGTAATTATCTGGATTTTTGGGGGATTTGATGTGATGCAATCAGAGGACTCCATTGGGATTCCATGGATCTGCTTACTGGAATTTAAGCTCAGCATAAAGAAATAAATAATGATGAAAATCTCAAAATGTCTTAACTATATTGACCCTTGCAACTCATTATGAGAAAATGTGAACAGTTGGACCATGATGTTGTGGTTTGTTTGTGAGAAACAACAATGTTTCTTTCTCTAATTTATTCTTATTATTTTCTTCCTTTCGGAGATGGTAAAGTTGTTTCCTGTAGAATTGTCCACAATGATGTTTGGAAAAGTGGCTTCTCTCATTCTGGTTGAACGACTGTTGTGATTTTGTTTGATGAATATATGGAACTTAATAACAATGATGTTGCTAGTTTCTTTCTGTAGTAAGGTAGATAAAAATTCCCTGAGATATCATATTAATATGATGGATCCACTTATTTTCCATTTTAATATCCTTGTCTCATGATGGAGAATTAGCTTTGAAGATTTCTGTAGATGTAGTGCACCCTGACCTTTTGTGTATTTGAAGTTGCCTAATCATTTTTCAGTTTAAAAGAAGTGGAAGGGATGTCTATCTACTTTATGTCCTAAGCATGTGCTTAAAATAAAAGTTTATGGCACCTTTACCAAGACTGAGATTAAATAATGGTTGGAAGGTGAATGCGGTTGTTGAAAGAATGAACAAAATAATAGTTTTAGATTTCCCTGAGTTAGATATTTGTTGAGTTTGTATTCATATATTCATATATTCTTAAATGTGATTGCTGAAATGGAGGGAATGGAGCACTGTTTGTACATTTCTGCCTCTTAATCAGATGTTTGTCTTCTGAAGTCTTCTAAAACAGTTTATTGCTGCTAGTTATAAATATCTTCTTAAATCCAGAAAATTTTAAGTAGTTGGTTCTTTTCTCGTTCATTTATTCAATTTCTTATCATTGTATGTTATTTTTCAGAGATCCAGGGGCGGAGCAGAAGTTCAAGGAAATTAGCAATGCGTACGAGGCAAGTTCCATGTTGTGCTTCCAGTTGGAATCTTTTATACAATTGAAATGCATCAGTGACTATGGTCATATTAATCTAATGATCTTTGACGTGTTATCTATTGCTTAGGTGTTGTCTGATGATGAGAAGCGATCACTTTATGACAAATATGGGGAGGCTGGACTTAAAGGTGCTGGCATGGGAATGGGGGTAAGTTAATTCTAATAATGCTGAATAAGATTATTCATTTCAAAATTATTTTCCTTGGTTCCTCTGAACATATTATTTTGTGTCATTGATGGCTTGTTTATTGTCCCAGGATTTTAGCAATCCTTTTGATCTGTTTGAGTCACTGTTCGAGGGCATTGGTGGCATGGGCGGCATGGGCATGGGTGGCCGTAGTTCAAGGAATAGAGCAGTTGATGGGCAGGATGAATATTACAGTCTCGTGTTGAATTTTAAGGAAGCAATTTTTGGAGTTGAGAAGGAGATTGAGATAACCCGACTGGAAAGCTGCGGAACATGTAATGGGTCAGGTGCAAAACCTGGCACAACAGCTTCAAAATGTACAACATGTGGTGGACAAGGCCAGGTGATCTCATCTGCAAGGACTCCATTAGGTGTCTTCCAGCAGGTAATGACATGCTCTTCTTGTGGTGGAATGGGGGAAATTTCTACCCCATGCAATACGTGTTCTGGTGATGGGCAAGTAAGGAAAACGAAGAGGATCAGTTTGAAAGTCCCTGCTGGTGTGGATTCTGGTAGTCGTTTAAGGGTCCGGTCTGAAGGAAATGCTGGAAGGAGAGGTGGGTCTTCAGGCGATCTCTTTGTTGTTATTCAAGTTATCCTAGACCCTGTCCTAAAACGAGATGATACCAACATACTATATACCTGCAAAGTGTCATATACAGATGCCATACTGGGAACGACAATCATGGTTCCAACTGTTGATGGTATGGTTGATCTGAAGATACCAGCTGGGACACAGCCAAACACCACCCTTGTAATGGCAAAGAAAGGTGTTCCGGTTCTAAATAAAAGCAACATGAGGGGTGATCAGCTGGTTCGTGTACTGGTTGAAATACCAAAACAGTTGAGCAGTGAAGAGAGAAAGCTTATTGAGGAGCTATCTGACTTAAGCAAGGGCAAGACAGCAAGTAGTAGGAGATAGCTGCGGGGTTTATTGTATACACCAACGTGGTGTGATTTCCTGTGGAAAAATGCATTCATTGTCTAGGGTGATGTGGCTTCTAGAGTTCAAACTACGGGACTTGTATAGAACATCTAGCAGTTCTCAAAAGCTTGAAACAGCAAATGGGAAGGTTGCTGCAATTTGTAGTGGTAGGTAAGATTATAATGTGATAGGTTTGTCCAATATGAAGAAATCGTAAGGGAAAGGGGAGGTGAAACAGGAGATGAAGAATTAGAGACCAATACCTCTTTGATTCTGCTTTATACTTTTGACACTTGATTACTTATTCTTTGAGATTGAACTAAAACTTGGGCAACAAAGATTGAACTAAAACTTGGGCAACAATGTTACCCTTCAATTTTGTCTTAATTTTTGATGAATGATTAACGAGTCTAATACATACAAATGCTTACTAAAAAGTTGGTATTATCAGATAATAATGTGCCTTTTTCCTAAAAATTTTCAATTGTACATTAAAAGGAAAGCACTTAGGCATTAAAAAGGAGGGGACTGTGAAATTGATATAAAACAATAAAGAAATTGTAAAGATATTTTTTTAAATGGTAAAATGAGGCATGAATAAGTTTTCATTTTGGTTATAAAGTTATAGTTATCACTAAATTATTTAAAAATTTTCATTTAAGCTACATTAAAATTTATGTTATATGACTCTTTGTTCGTTAATTTGATAAATGAGATTTGAATTGAAATGATGATATAATTTAATATTATAAGTGCATATATATGAAATGTGATGAAAGACTTGTGAAAGACCATGCAAACTGATTTATATGAGCCTAGAAGGTTGATATGGAAACAATATGAATCAGTAGATTCAATACGAAAATTGCATATTGATATAATCAAATGGTATGAATTGAAATGGTAATATATGAATTCTTGATGATAGAAAGTTGCCATGATATGTTCATTTTGATTTGATAATTGAGATAATGTATGAATTGAAGCAAATGACATGAATAGATGAAAATGGAATGGTTGAAACTTAATCATGCACTGATTATATGTTATCGTGTTAATGTTTTGTTTTTATGACTTGAATCATGAAAGTACCTAGCGTACGATTTGTTTATTCCATACGTAGGTATTAGTGGATCTTGAAGCCTCGAGAGGTAAAGCAACATTCAGATTGCAAATTCTCGACTCAACAGTGTTTGTATAGTTCTTTTCATTTCGATAAATGGCACATACTTAGCGTTAAACTAGTTTTTGAGTTGTAAATTGTTAATTTGACATTTTGCATATTAGATGTTAGTTAATAGAATGGTTCATGAATTGTTAAGGCTTACATGAGTAGATATATGTAATTCAACATACATGATGAGTTTTATTGTATTTTTGGGCCTCTAAATAGTTGAATTATACAATTTGGTAGGTCGAATCAAATGATTTAAGACGTTGTAGGTGTTTGTCTTCAAAGTCGTGACACCATTCTATGAATGTCATGACATCAACCCCCAACGTCGTGATGTCCCTTGTTTGAAGTCATGACGTCAACCTAACACTAAACTATTGAAGTGCGACACCAAGCTTCTATCGTTGATGTGGTGACGTGAGTTCCTCATGGTCGTGACACCAACCCAATAAACTATGAAAGTTTTACATTTAGGTCCTCAAATGGTCTTGGGTAATCATAAAAGTTTTTGTAAGCTCGTATAAACCTCGAATAAGATTATATAATATGTTATAATGATGTATTAATCTGAATAACTAGTACAAATTATTGAATTGATTGGAATTGTGATTGTAGTTGCTCTAGTAACAAATGTGGCATTCTATAACTCAGACCCGATGATCGGGTTTGGTATGGGGTGTTACATTTAGTAGTATTAGAGCTACAGGTTTAGTCGATTCTTGAACTAAATTAAACTCGAAATCAAGTCTAAAGGTGTATGCCAAGGTCAAGTTTATTCTGAGTCGAGATTTGGATGTTGATTATGAATTTTTTTTTATTTTATAGTTGAAAATGTTGTTGAAAAAGAAGTCAATAGCAGTGAACACTCCATTGAGGGTGAGAATCAAGTAGAGGTTGAGGCACACAGTGTTAATCAAGCTAGTTCTCGATGAAATAGAGCTGATAGACCTCACTGAGAGGGTCGAGGTGATGAGGATCTACTCTGTACAATAGAGGAAGTATTTCAGAGAGTAGCGGGAGTTAATCCACAAGCTGCACTAATAGCTGCAGCCTGACGAGCCCCAATAAAATAGTTGCGAAAGTATGGAGCAACTGAATTTAAAGGATTGAAAGGTGCCGGTCCTTCCTTAGCTGAAATTTGGTTAGAGTGAGCTGAGCGAGTTCTCCAATAGTTAGAATGTTCACTGCCCGCATGTGTTACATGCATGGTATCTCTTCTTAAAGAAGAGACATATCAATGGTGGTTAACAGTCACCCATTATGTTCTGACAGATCTAATTGATTGGATGTTCTTCCAGTTAGAGTTCCAAAAGAAGTATGTGCGTGAACTATATCTGGAAGACAGAAAGCAAGAATTTATGATGCTAAAATAGGGTGATATGCTGGTTATTAATTATGAGCGATAATTCTTGTGACTCAGCAAGTATGCCCTCAAGTTAGTGCCAACCGAGGAGGAAAGTTGCAAGCAATTCCTTCGAGGATAGAGAGATGAGCTTCGAGTTCAGCTTGTAACAACTCGATTTTGGGCCTAGTCGGAATAGAAACCACTAATCCGAGGCCAAAGAATTTATTTTTATATTATTTTATGTGTTATAGCATGATTATATGAGTGCATGAAAATTTTGGTGAAATAATTTTAGCAATTGCATACTTAATTGCGAAAAAGGAATAAATCGCATAAAGTGTGAAAATTTTGTTCTACCAACTAAAGGTGTCAAATAGCTATGGAACATTAAATTAGAGGTCCTTATTGAGTAAATAGACCAATAAAATATTAGTGGCTGGACATGGAGCCTTAATTCAAGGGATGGTCAAATGTTAGGTGACTAAATTGATAAAATAATAATAAACCTAAAGACTAGCTATCATCTTTTCATTTATTCTCTTCACCACTGAAATTATCAGCCATTTTAGGGGTTTTGGAGCTTCAAATTTTCAGCCACTCTCTACTCTTGCAAGTAAGTGATTTTGATGGTCTTTCTTGATGATTTTTGTATTTTTGGGACCCTTGTAGCATAAGCTAACTAATGGGGGAACTATTTTGCAAAAATGGTTGAGAGTATAGGGTTTTTCCATGAGAGTATTTCCATGAGAGTATTCATGTTGGTTGCTGAAATTTTATAGAAGAAAATGAGTTATGGTTGTTAAATAAACAACTTTTGTGAAGTAGTTTTCATGAAAACCCTAGCTAATGACCATTTTGCATAAGTTATAAATTATGTGGTAAATGTGTGAAATAATTGGAATTGTGGGTTGCTTCTAGTATACAAAGAATTTGGATAGGCTTGGTTAGTGAGAAAATTTAATGAAAATCGATTTAAGAGCCTAGGGGCGAATTTGTCATTTTACCAAAAATGTGGTTTATAAAATGTCTTGATTAGTGTGATGATTAAACTAGTAAATTTTATCATTATAGATCAAGAAATACGAAATCCGGACCTAGACTGGAGGAAAGCCAAGCTATTGAATTAAAAATCGACTAGTCGCCCACCTTTTGTATACCGAGGTAAGTTGTATGTAAGTAAGGAAAATTTATCGTTATTATGTGTGGAATGATTGATTTTGAAAAATAATGTTGAATATGCTTATGATTAATGCATGACGAAATTTAATGTGGTAAATTCCCAGTTGAACTTAGGAATAGATTGGATATCCATGCCATTACATTTGGGTGATATGTGTACTAGTGTAATACCATGTTTGGAACATGGCATCGGCAATATTATGAGAGCCAGTGTAAGACCATGTCTGGGACATGGCATCGACAATATTATGAGAGCCAGTGTAAGACCATGTCTGGGACATGGCATTGGCATTGAGACAAGTGCTAGTGTAAGACCATGTCTAGGACATGGCATCGACCTCGACATGTGAGCCAGTTAAGACCATGTCTAGGACATGGCATCGGCAATTTACCCTCTTGTGTGAGGCTTATCGGATATCCTTTAGTATTCTAAATGGTTTCACGGGTTATTTTAAAGCTTATGATAAAGATATAGAATGATATAATCATGTTGTGAGTGGTACAGGTTCTTATTTGAAACTCATGAGTTATGAGTCTAGTTAGGACGCTTTAATGGTAAGAATGACATCAGTAAGTTCTAGCTATGAAAATGATTTTGGGACGATTTTGTAATCTTTGGCCTATACTTGTGATATATGAGCATGTAGTGATATTTACCTTTGTTCACTCAAGAATGTTGTGTTGATTTATAATATGCTATGTGTTTAAATATGCATGGTTGATGTTGTTACTTATTTATATACAACTTACTAAGCTTTATGCTTACTCCCTTTCTTTTCCATTTTATATAGTGCCGCCAAGCTAGCATCGGGAATCAAGGGACGTCGGTGGCATCGATCACACTATCACCTGGAGCTTTTGGTATAGCTAGTTTAAAATGTTTTGAGTGTGGCATGTATAGCGACTTGGTCTTTTTGTTTAGTGTCATGTTAGTTTAGCCACAAGTGTTGGCTAATATTGATTATTATTAAATGTATTTGATGAAATTTCTCATGGTTGTGGCTGTTTGATTTATGTGTGTTTATGCTTGGATTGGTTATGTTTTGATGTTGTGTAGGTTGGTACAAGTGAGGTGGCAAAAAGGCTTGGTAGATAGCCTTGTTTTTGTCTACATGGACAAACACACGAGCCTGTCTCTAGATCGTGTGTGACACACGGTTTGCCTTGTGGGTGTGTAGTTAGGCGGTGTGTCCCCTGCACCTAAATTTGGAAAAATAGAATGCCCAGTAGCAACCACACGGGTGGAGACACGGCCATGTGTCTCAACCGTGTGGAGGACACGACCTAGTACACGGGCGTGTACTATGGCCGTGTGCCCTTAAAGGGTTGCTGACGTCAGAAACAAAATGTGAAGGTTTTTGCACACGGGCTGAGACACGGATGTGTCATGGCCGTGTGGGGGACACAGGTCATAGACACGGGCGTGTGCCAAGCCGTGTGAAAACCCCTGTAAGTTCGAATCGAGAAATAAATTTGCATGGGCTAGGGACACGGGCATGTCCCAATATGTTCAGGCCATGTGAGCCACACAGGCCTTCAACATGGCCATGTTAAGAAGACACACGGGCATGTCACCCTTTCACACGGGCGTGTACCCCTATTTGCTTTGAAATTTTACAAAGTTTTCAACATGGCCATGTTAAGAAGACACACGGGCATGTCACCCTTTCACACGGGCGTGTACCCCTATTTGCTTTGAAATTTTACAAAGTTTTCTAAAGTGTTTAGTTTATTCTCGAACCATTTCCAAGCCTGTTTTGGACCTCGTAGGTCTATATTAGGGTCACTTAGAGGAGGTTTGAAAGATCCAAAAATAGAGCAAAATTTATGACCCGAAAATGATTATGTGTATGTGTTTAATCCCGGTAACATCTCGTATCCTGTTCTAGCATCGAACTCGGGTAAGGGGTGTTACACAACTAGTCTTGCATAAGCCTAAAGAATTTGTCGATCTAGCTAAACCATCAAAGATTGTTGAGCAGGCCATGGGCTTAGATAATAAAGTTTAGCCTTCCCGAGCATTTAGAAAAATTGTCGACACCGCTAGTTCGCAACCTTTGACAAAGCAAGCTAGAGAGTCTCGAGGACTTTGGGGATCAACTCCATCAAATTTCAAGTCAAAGGAAGATCGAGATAGGCGACCATCAATGTTAGTGTGTAGTACTAGGGGTTCTGAGAGAGATGTTAATATTCCTAATTGTGAACATTGTAGAAAGAAACAAAGAAGTGAATGCTGGAAATTGACGAGAGCATGCTTTAGATACATATCCCTAGAGCATTTTTCTCGAGAGTGCTAAAAAATGATAATTTTAATCCTGTTGTGACTTAGAGATCTGCTCCTGCAGTTAGAGGTTGGAGAAATGTCACATTCAGTTTTCATTAAAGTCACGAATTTAAAGGAGAGTTAGGAGTTAATTGAAGAATATAGTAAGTTGGCGGGCTCTACTAGAAAATTATGAAAATTTTGATGACTGATTGATAATTAGTTGAGATCTAATTTTGGTTCAATTAAGGTAGAGCCTACTGGTTCCTTAGCGGAAGACAAAATGATTGTTAATGAATGATTATTTAGAGTATTGGGCCGTGTATAAGAACTTGTTTTTAGTGGTGTCAAAAATAATGGTTTTGAGACCACAATTCTGACATGTGAGTCTATAAATATTGTTTCGTTAATATTTATGACGTTATTAGAGTGTCGTATTAAATTTTGATCCAGTAATTTTAATGTTCGAATAGTTAATTAAGGAAAAAGGAAAAAATTGTAAAAATTGTAAAAGTTAATCTCTATTAATTTATATGTGCCAAATGGTTATAAATACATGAATTGATGGTTTTAAATGGTAATTAGACCATATTACTCTATAATGGACGGTTTATGAATAGAAAATAAATAATATGTTATTTTATATTAAAAATGTTAATTAAAATATAATAAAACAAAAGTAAAGACATCACCTATTCATTCTTCTTCTTCCACTAAGTTTTCCACCATTTTTAAAGGAAATAAAAGCTTTGAAAAGTCAAGATATTCGAACCTTGCATGTAAGCATTCCTTTACTCGGTTCTTTTTTTTTTCTTTTGTAAATTTTATGCTTTTGAGATCATTGTAGCTTAATCTAGCTAACCCAGGGACTATATTGCAATACTGTCTAAGTTTTGAAAAGTTACCATTTTTTTTCTTAAAGCTTTTTGAATGTTAATGGTTGAGTTTGAAGCTTGGTGTTGAAATCTGACTAATTTGTAAAGTAAATTTAGGTAGTTTTAAGTTTAGGGACTAAAATGATAAAATATTGAATTTAGGATGAAATTATTGTAAAATTTCATTAATTGTGAACTGTAAAGGAGTAAATGTGAATTCGGTCAAAAGGTTTTGGGCTTAATTTTGAAAAATATGTAAGTTTCAGTTTTAGGGACTAAATTGAATAAAAGGTACTAGTTCAGGAAAATATTTTAAAATGTTAATAAAGGGTCATATGCATATGTTTAAACAATATAAGGTATTTGGAATTGTTAATTGAGTTAGATTATTATATAGATCAAGACACGGATCAACCAATCGATAAACACGAAAAATGAAAAATTGTTGATTAGTCCTCGGTGTGGTGTTTGTTGCTATTTTATTTAGGTAAGTTAGTATTAGGTTCATTTTGATTAATACGTATTTATTTCTATATTATTTATAAATGTGTTGACATGATTGTTTGAAATAAATATTGAAATTGAGATTGAAGGATTAAATTGTAAAGTATGGTAATTATTTGTGTTTGAAATGAATTGAAAGAGGATATGAAATGCTAAACAGCCATGTTGTATATGTGACTATCTTACCTTGATAGAAAGAGTATGAGAATTGAATTTAGGTTTGTGTGAACTTAGTGAATGATTAGGATACAAATGACATGTCCTTAGGGTTTATCAGGCACTATGTACAGGTGATTATATTTATCAGGTACTATGTACTAGTGACCATATTATCAGGTAGTTTGTATCGGTGTTCATGAGCACTATGTGCCGATGTTATATTTACCAGGCATTATGTGCTGGTGTTATTTTTATCAAGTACTATGTACCGATGGTGGATACCATACTGATGACTGAGATCCAACATTAGTTGTGGATTCTCTACAGCTTGGGTGAGCATCATTAAGTAATGGTTAATGTCTCGATTTACAGCTCGAGTGACAAAGTTATTCTGAGCAATCGAAGTTAATTTACTATAGTTCTCGGGGCAAAATAGGACATGGAAATGAATGGAAATGAAAGCATATGGTATAAATGCTATTCATGAAATGAATGTAAATGATATGTGTATTATGCTATCTATATGTCTTGATGTTTGCTATATAATAATGACTAACCATTTTGTTATGGTAGGGAATATGCAAGGTGACAAGAAATTCTAAGTTCTTATGTTAATTTCAATTAGTATGATTTTAAATGATAGGTATGTCATGTTTAAATTATACGAACTTACTAAGTTCTAAGTAAGCTTACCTTGTTCCATTTTCTTCCTTGTAGATTGTCAGATTCATGCTATCGATTGGATCATCTTTGGAGCTCACACTATCCTTCAACTCTTTTGATAGAATTTAGTCATTTTGGCCAGTTATAAGTGGCATGTACATAGGTGTAAATGATTTTGTAATGTGAAGTTTAGACTTGTGCTTTAGTTCATGTTAAGTTGATATTTATTGATCTGCTGTAATACGATGTACCAGATTAAACTAATTATCGCACTTTAGGAGCTTAAAAATGAGCATGTTTAGTAGGTTTGAATTATGTTTTCTTAAGTTTTTAATAAGTTAATAAAATGTGCAAAGTGAGTCTTTTATTGACCTTAAAGGCCGAATGAGGCTTAAGTGTGAGCTAACGCACTTTGTGAGTGTGCAGGAGACTTTTAGAAGGCTTACTAAAACTAATACTGGTTGCTATGTCGCAACATAGGGAGTAGAATGGAGAAACCTTAAGATTGCCTTCAATGTCGTGACACAGTCTGTAACACCCCTAACCGAAATAGGGTTTCGAGGTATTATTGATCAATACATATCATTTAATATCCATATCTCATACATTTATGCATTCATATAAAAATACCATTCAATACAATCATATTGTCCCTTATAAGAGCCATACGAGGCCTTAAACATGCTTTAGAAGTGATTCAGGACTAAACCAATAACATGTGAAGATTTTGGAAACTTAGGAAAATTTCAACATTTCAAGTGTCACATGCCCGTGTGAACGGGCTGTGTGCTTCACACAGCTAGTAGGCATGCCCGTGTGGAAACAAGGCATACATACTGACTTGTATCAAACGGCCGAGGACATGCCCGTGTGCCAAGCCGTGTGAAAATTAGAGGGTATACTGACGTATCAACACAGCCAAGTCACACGCCCGTGTGCCAGGCCGTGTGTTATTTAAGGGGTATACTGACTTGTACCACACGACTGATCACACACCCGTGTTTGAAGCCGTGTAGAGCATACTAACTTCAATTTAATTACAACATCAGGGGACACACACGATCGTGTGTCACACACGGCTGAGACACACTCCTGTGTCCCTGCCCGTGTGGACAAAAATAGGCTATTTGCAAAGCTATTTTGCCACCCTATTTTCATAAGCATACACAAGTATAAATGAAAACATTTCATAACCTAATAGGCAACCATTGTATAACATTTCATGCACATAAATACCAATACAACTTAGTACTCAAATACCCAGTTAACATCATGCATTATCCATTCATATGTCAACTACATATCAAGACATTATTTTCACATTTTCATTCCATCTATTTCTTGCCAAAAAATACCATAATTGAACACTTATACACAACCAAAACATAGAACCAAAATAAGCCAAATCACGTGGCTTAACTTATACACAAATTATACCAAAAACATAATTCTCAAGTAACTATAACTGTCACCATTTAAACTAGCCTATACATGCCATATTTACAAATATCCACAAGTTCAAAAGTACCAATTAGCAATTGGATAGTGTGATGTGAAACTCCGACTTGTCCAAAACGAGCGAGCTAACGAACCTCTATAAAACATAGGGACAGAAACAGAGTAAGCTTTATAGCTTAGTAAGCCCGTATAATTCAGAATTAAACTTACCATTTATACATAATCAAGGCAAATAATCAAGATGTAATCAATTCAGTTGCCAAATGCCTAAACACAAGCATTCATCAAAAGTTAGTTACCTAAATACATGAAATCATTCATTATCTCAATACATTACATTATACCAAATCCATATATATTATATAACATTGGTAGCATCTCATTTTCAATTATATAAATAATAATTCATTTGAAAACCGTAACTCATTCGTATAAATAGTATCTATGCCTGTTGAACCTATTAGAACTTCAAAGGATACTTGGGTGATATACATCAGTAATCCGTCAATTCATTATCATTTCTACTCTTTCGAGCCATGATCAGTGAGCTCCTTTTGAGCTGACGAACAGTAAGCTCTATTGAGCTGAAACAGTAAGCTCTGAAAAGCTGAATTAGTAAGCTCTGACGAGTTGAATCAGTAAGCTCTGACAAGCTGTGGTGAGTCCGCAACAAATGCAGGAGCTCGACTAAAACAGTAACCCTAGTGACATGTCACTCGTATCCTACGAATTCATACAGTTCAAATGGGGCTCGGTAACCAATAGATTATATAGATAAGGGATTCATATTTCAAGTATATCAATTATTCAATCACATACATTCATTTCAAATATTTACCAATATATAAAAGTTCGATTCTAATTATACGAACTTACCTTGTATCGCTCGAATAAAAACTATCGACTATTCGTCAAGTTTCTCTTTTCCCCAATTTAAACTCGATCTCAGCTTATCTTGATCTATATATTATCAAATTCAGTACATTCAGCATTCAATCTATTCAATTTAGTCCATAGTTCATATTTTGGCAATTTACACATTTTCCCCTATACTTTCATATTATTTACAATTTAGTCCTTTTCACATAAAATTGCAAATTCATGCAATTTAGTACTACCCATGCTTAGTTGAATTTCATAAGGGCTCCTAGCAGCCCATATCTTTCATTATTTCACACTTTTAACCTCCACATTTTACATTTCATAATTTAATCCCTATTTTGCATTTTTGTCAAAAATCACTTAACAAAACATGTAAAACTATCATCAAACTTTCATAATCTATCATAAATCATCAAATTACTCAAGCATTCAACAATGGAAACTTGTTAAAGCTTTAACAATTACAAAATCTAGGGTACAAGCTAGCTAGAATACGAAGCAACAATCTCAAAAACGTAAAAATCATTAAAAGCTGAGCAAAAATGGACTTACAAGCAAGCAAGACAATGGCCGAACCTTCAAAATGCAACAATGGAGTCTTTCTTCTTATTTTCGATCAAAACAATGAGGAAGAAAGATGATACTTTTCTTTTATTAATTTACTAACATATATTTATCCATTTACTATAATAACCTTAATGAAATAATCATTTAATTCATCCATCTATGCCCATAAATGTCCACTCATAATTCAAAAGGTCTAATTACAACATAAGGACCTTAAATTTAATGTTCTATAGCTATTTGACACTTTTAACTAATAGAACATGCATTTTACATTTTACGCGATTTAGTCCTTTTTATCAAATTAAGCATTCAAATAGTAAAATTTCTTTACGAAACTTTCACATAATAATTCTATCATGCTATAAAATTTAATAAAATAATAAAATAATATTTTGGCCTTTCTAATTTGACTCAAAAACGGGTTGTTACACAGTCTGGGGGTGTCACGACATACCCCTAAAGATATCCCAAGGGGAGTACACTAACTGCTTTGTTGTGAAATAGGACCTAGTGTGTCACGACATCGACTTTGGAACAAAAATTAAATATGAAACAAGGGCATTTTGGTCTACACAATCAAATTGAAAGCTTGAGAACGTTAGCTAACCTAGGGTTAAGGATGACGACCACTTAGAATCTATAAATTGGCTTATTTGGCACATTTTATGGATGTCATTCAATTAGCCTAGATTCTCTTTTTTAAACTTAGTTTAGTGTGACATCCCGAATCAGGGCCTAGTCAAAATAGTGGTTTCGAGACAAAAAATTTGAGATAGAAATAATTATTATATTATTTTTATGAGGTCTATAATATGAATGCATACTTATGTGAAAGTTTCGTGAAGAAATTCTATGCATAAAATGTCTAATTGAATTTTAGGGACCAGATTGAATAAAATGCAAAACTTGCATTCTAGAAGCTTTAAGCATGAAATTGCTTTAGATTATGAATTAGAGGGTCCTAATTAGAAATTTGACCAATTTCTATAATTTTGGACAAAAATGGACATGCATAGGAAAATTTTGAAAGAAAACCCTAAGGGCATTTTGGTCATTTGGTAATTAAAAGAATAAAAAAGGGAAAATCAAAGAAAAAATGTGTCCATATTCTCCATGTGATAGTCTAAGTTCTCAATAGCCATAGCTAGGGTTTTGTTCAACATTTCCAAGCTTGATTGTAAGTGCTCCCTAGCCCCGTTTTTAATGTTCTTTGCATTTTTGAAGTCTTTGAAGTCTGATCTACCCATTTCTAGCTATATTTTGAGCTAAATTTCATGTATGAAATTTGAACCATGTATAGCATACATGTATTTTTATGATTAATGAAGGAATATGAATGTTTGATGCATGATAAACATCTTTTACTAGGTGATTTTTAGTGAAAACACCTAAAAAGGGGACTTATTTGTAAAAGTGTAAAAGTGGGTAGTAATAATGTGAAATAAAGAAAAATTTGGGCTGATATGAGCATGGTATAGGCTCGTCTAGGCTTGGGTAACAAAGAAAATGCATGTATTTCATTTTACGAGCCTAGGGATTAAATCGTAAATAAGTAAAAAGTTAGGGTAAAAAGGTAATTTTACCAAAGCATGAATTATGGATTGATTTTAATAATATGATTAGCAAAAAAGTTAAATTTGGCATTATAGATCAAGAAAAACATGAACTGGGTCTTGATCGAGGAAAGAATAAAGTATACGACGATTAGGCTCGATTACCATCATTTTGTACCGAGGTAAGTGCATATGCAAATAATGTGGTGTTGTAGCATGTTTTTAATGCATTGATGTTATGTGATAAATGTTTTCTTGTTATTATGAGTTATATACTTATTGGTTGTTATGAAAGCATAAATGATAATTGACCGTTGCATACGACATCACGAGCAAGTACGACAAAGTATGCCTTGTGCTAGTGAGAAAAACCCTGTTTGAACCTTAGGAATAGTTTAGGATACAAATGACATGTCACTAGGAATTAAGAAGTCTGAACTCGTTGAGTGGTCCGGGTTCGTGATATATGTGGCATCCGAGCTCGTTGAGTGGTCCGAGTTCATTATGGATGCGAGCATCCGAGCTCATTGAGTGGTCCGAGTTCATAATGGATGCGATAATGGTCTTGTGTGTCCTACCGGTGGCTAGGTAATCCTTGAGTGGTCGGATACCTAATAGCTTTTTTGAACAGCCCGTATAGTTACACCTTGATTGATAGCTTATATGAGCAAGCCCGTGAGTAGCTCTATGCGATGAAAGTCCCAAGATGGCATGGTAATGAAGGTAAAGTTAATTGATATGCTACGGATATGTATAAGTATGTACGTTATACTCATAAGGGATGCCTCGTCAAAGGATGGTATGTGAGAGAAAGTATATTCATATATATATATATATATATGAACACTTGATAAATAAGCTAGAATGCTTGAATGATGAATAATCTTGACGGTTATGATATTATGTCTTGCATGATTATGGTTTATTAATATTGCATATTATTTGCATGTGAACTTACTAAGCTTAAATGCTTACTCCCCTCTCTTTTCCATCCTTTGTAGTTCAGCCAAGCTAGCTCGGGGATCAGAAGCTGTCGGAGTATTTGATCACACTATCAAAAGATTATTGGGTATAGTGAAATTGTTATTTTGAGTATGGCATGTATAGGGGACTTGGTTATTTTGTGATATGTGTCATGTTATTTGGCTAAATTGTGAAGGCCTATGATGTTGATGATTCATTTTGTAATGGCCATGTGATATGGCTTATATTTGATCATTGGGTTGTAATCTTATTACCAATGCATGCATGTGTTAGTGCCTTGATGATGTGATATGTTATTGCTTGGTGAATGTATGATAAAGTATGGATTAGATGCTAAAAGATAAGGGATGACTTAATGGCTTAAAATGACTATAGTCATGAATGCATAATTTGAAATTATGGTAACAAGTTTAATAATGCATGAAATTGGTGTGGAATGCTTCTAAATGGTGTAACAAAATGAATGTGCAATAGGATGACATTTTGAAGATGTGAGAGTGCCATGGTGTTGAATAATTGAGTGTCTAAATATGTCATGTTGCATGCTATGAAATATGTTTGAATGTATGAATGATTGAGGGTGACAATTGGCTTGGAAAATAGCCTTTAAATGGTCCACACGGGTAGACAAACGGGCATGTGTCTAGATCGTGTGTGACACATGGTCTGCCCCACGTGTTGAATGGACGTGTATCCCCTACACCTTAATTTTTGCAAGTCAGTATGCTTAGTAGTAAACACACGGGCTAAGACACGAGCATGTGTCTTGGCCTTGTGAGAGACACGGCCTCCCCACATGGGCGTGTACTCTAGCTGTGTGAAGTCTGCACCTTTTTATGAAAAATTCATTTAATTTTAATTGCCCACAAGGTCTGGCCACACGGTCTTGTGACCCTAAATGGATGCTAACGTCATAGTCAGAGAGTTACACAGCTGGAGGACATGGGGGTGTCGAGAGCACACGGGCGTGTCCCCTGTCTCATACGGGCGTGTCGCTTTGTATTAGGGAAAATTTCCCAAACTTTTCTAAAGTCTTTGATTTAGTCCCGAATTCCTTCCGATGGTTGTTTTGGGCCTCGTAGGCCCATATCAAGAACAAATTGTGTATGTATGAATGAAGTTGTTTAAAGAAAAATTTTATAGCCCGATTTTTGCATGAATGACTGTGTATGTGTTCGGTAATGCCTCGTATCCTATCCCGGCCTCAGGTACGGGTAAGGGGTGTTACATTTAGTTTCTTTCTTTCTTAGGTTTTTAGAATTTATTTTCATTTGTTTTTTGTCAAGAGATCTGATTTGTGGAGATCATCAAACTCTATGGATTCGTTTTCCATCTTGAATACAAATAAGACATTTTTTCTTAAACTCTACACTTTAATCCATTTATCAGGTTTTCTCTTTATGTCAACTCCATATTGTTTATGAAAGCCATGAGGAACTAATTCTCCTATGGAGGATTAGCAAGTAGAGGTATGATCTATTAATTGTTTTGTAGGGTTACTCAACGGATCAACTGTTTAAGAAAGGAAGAACGTGAAACAAACCCTAGGACTAACAACCCCGAGAAGTCATCAAGGTGGGAATTAACCTAAAATTGGTATTGCCCATCTGTTAACACCTTCACCCCAAACCAGTCTGGACTGTGAGGTCGAAAGATAAGTAGTCTTTGCTGACTCATTATGTTAGTGGAAGATCAAAAGATCCTGCTAGGGTAGTGACTAGTTGATTAACAAGGAACTCGAGACAACAGTTGATTGGGATTACCGAAGTGAGCTAATCACCTAAAATCAAGATTTGTTCACTTTACTCTTCTATCTTTTGAACTTTATTTCTTTTATGTTATTTTATTTTATCATTACAAAACCCTAAAAAACCCTATTAGAATTGATCTATTCTCGTACTATAATTGATTTAATGTACTAATTAGATCTTTTAGTGTTTAGGTTAGAATTGATCTAGCACTCGCCTCCTTTGGGTACGATCCTCGGAGTACTCACCTACTTCGTTGTAAAACTATATTACAACTCGACCCGTGTACTTGCGGATACCACCTTATATTTCTATATTTTGTTGTAGTATTCACACTCTAGACATTGGTACGTCCGAAGGCGGTTAAGTTGTTGGCACCGTTGTCGAGGAGGCAATGTCACTAGTTTGATTTTAATGTTTTCACGTAGAAAGAATAATTAGAAAATTTGTAAGTTATAGATATGATTCTATTTTATTTATTGTTACTAATTTTCTCTTTCTGGGTTTAGTGTATGACTTGTAGTAGAGGCAAACCTATTATAGTAGCCACAGATTTAGAGAGAATAATCCGATGAAATTGTCGATACAAACAGCAGCAGCAACAACAAATGCAAGATCCACCACCACCTATTACAGGTAACGTACCATGTGAAAATCCACTATTTGGTAACACTGACAATAACACCTTAGGAAACCCACTAGTACCAGAACTACCCTCAAACGTACATATGGCTCAAAACGAGAGAACCCGAAGGGATTATACCTTACCAAGTCTGGACATGGTTTTGGAAAGTATAGCAAGGCTGACAATTACAGTAATAAATTTGAGATCAAATCAGTGATGATTTAGATGGTACAAAATAATCTGCAGTTTAGGGGCACGATGATAGAGGACCCTAATCAACATTTAAAATGGTTTCTCCAACTCTATGATACTTTTAAGTATAACGGGGTCACTGATGATGCTATTTGTCTTTGGTTATTCCCTTTCTCCTTGATTGATAACGCCTTTTATTGGTTAGACTCGCAGATACCGGGATCTAAAACAAAATGGGATGAACTCGCTAGAAAGTTCTTACAGAAGTTTTTTCCGATTTGCAAAGCAGTTCAACTAAGAAGAGAGATTGTTTTCTTTAGATAGATGGAGGGAGAAAGTTTCTATGAGGCATGGAAATGTTTCAAAATGTTGATTCAAAAATGCCCGCACCATGAATTTCTTAAGTGGATGCAATTGCAGGTATTTTATAACGGGTTAGATACGAATGCATGATCTGGGTTAGACGGAGCAGGAGGAGGAGCTCTTATGAACAGGACGTATGGGGATGCGTACGAAATTATTGAAAACATGGTATTAAAATCCTATTAGTGGCCAATTGAACTATTCGTATATGGCCAGAAACCCACTATGGTATAAAATATTCAAGAAGATGACAATTATCAACAGATAGTGGATAGACTTAACCGTATCGAGTCTGTTTCTACATCATCTATGCATGGAGAAGGCAAACCACTCATCTATATATCAATAATCCTATCGAGGATGTAAACTACATTAGGAATAGGGGTGGAAACCCTTGTTCAAATACGTATAACCCCTATTATCACCCAAACCTGAGATGGGGAGGAAATCAAGGAGGAGGTAACAACTTAAATCAAGCTAAGAATACTAATTATCAATCTTCTTATTTGTAGAAACCTCAGGATAAGGTCAACCCAAGTGGCCATACTGCTGCATGTGGTCAACGTTTGGATATAATCGAGGGAGAAATGCAATCAATGAGAACGAATGTCAAGCAGGTGAAGTCTGAGTGCACCAATTCAACAAGAACATTGACTAAACTTGAGGATCAAATGAGCCAATTGATGAGCATGATGGGTGACATCAAAAGAAAAAAAGTTATAGGTATTCCCAACAACATAGAAGATAATCCATGGAGAGAAGGTAAGAAGCACGTGACAGTAATTGCGCTTCAATTGGGAAAAGTACTGAGTAGCCTAAAAACCACTACTTCGGAGACAATTGTGGAGTATAATGGTGATCCTCAAGAGGAATCCTTAGAGGTTAAAGATGAGCCAGAGCTAGAGGAGGTAACCACACTGGCATTGTTGGTAGAAAAGGAAATAACTAAAGATTTTGTTAGTGGAAAAATCGCATTCCCTTCGAGGCTGGAGGAAAAACAAAAGCAGGATGAGGATGAATTTGTATGTTTCCTGAACTTGTTCAAAACAATAAATGTTAACCTGCCTTTAATTGAATTAATAGAGAAAGTTCCTTAGTACACCAAGTTTTTAAAGGAAATTATGTCTAGGTGTAGGAAAATTAAGGTAGGTTAAACTAGTATAAGCGCTTCCTGTAGTGCTACTATCTCAAGATGGGTTCTCCAAAAATTAAAAGAATTGAGAAGTTTTACTATTCCCATAGAGATAGGGAGAATTTATTTTAATAGAGCTTTATGTGATTTAGGAGATAGTATTAATTTGATGCCTTTATCTGTTTTTGAAACACTTGGGGTTAGGGGATCTTAAAAATGCACATATAACACTATAGTTGGCCGACAGATCTTCAGTTCAGCCAAGAGGGGTATTACAGGATGTGTTAGTAAAAATGTGTACTTTCATTATTCCAGTGGATTTTGTGGTGCTTGATTTTGCAGAAGATCGTGAGATACCGATCTTATTAGGTAAACCTTTCTTGGCCACTTTTAGGTCCACCATTGATTTAGAGAAAAATGAATTAACTATGAAAATCAATGGTGAGACTGGAACTTTTAAATGTGGCCATCAACCAAGCGAGGAAGGTAGGATGAAGTTAGAGAAGCAATGCAAAAATTATTTGTTTCTAACATTCTCAAGTCAAGGGACACGCTTCCTTTAATGCATGAAAAAAGAATAAACATGTTTAAGGAAAGGGACAAGCAGGAACAGGTGGAATGGCACGATGGACGATGGACGATAGACTAATACTGATAGAACAAATGAATCATCCATTTGTGAACTGATAATATTGTCGGATGAGGTCGATAGTAAGACTTAAAATATTTGACTTGATGCTTAACATTTTTAAAATATTTTATATTTAGCTAATTGTTTAGTATAGATTTTAATTTACATTAACTTTGTGTTTTATAAGCAACCATAGTACTCTAGAAAATGAAGTTTTGAGTGAGAACAGAGCCCGTATCACAACACAGGAATCCTGTGTCACAACACCAAGAGTAGCTTTTAAAATCGAGAAAATTCTTTCGATGTCACGACCTAGACCTTAGGTGTCGCGACACCATAGTCAATTTACTCAAAAATTGAAAAATCTAGAGTGGGTCACGACATTGAACCCTGATGTCGCGACAATGGAAAACTGCCAGGGATGTTGCGACACGAAACCCCTGTGTCATGACATCATTGCAATTTTTTTTCAGGATTGACCCAACCCATTCGTGCAACCCGACGGCATAACCCTTAATTTACCCGATTTTTAACCCCCAAAACACCTATTTCTTAACCTAAAATCACATTAAGTCTTATTTAAACACCCTTTATCTCCTCTAATCTTTTAAATCTCCCTAAATACCTTAATCCCTAAAAACTTATTCTTCCCTTTTTATTTTTGATTTGTTTGGAAAAATTGCTTCTTTCAATCTTACTTGTGAAGGGCAAGAATGGAACCACTCCAAGGAATGACGAGAAAATAAAGCGTGATGAGGAATCCAATGATATATCTGAGGTTAAGGGTTCATAACTCAAACTTTTACTATTCCATTGTATTTATTTGCTTGATGTTTCATTAGTGAGTCAAAAGAAAGGCATCATGTCTCTTAGAAAAGTTAGACGAATTAATGAATCAGAACCATCGATGATTCCAAATCCCTCTAATTTTTCAAACTTGGATATTGAAAAATATTTTATTGAAATTCAAGGAAAAACCTTTATCCAATAAAAGGGATTTGATCCGTCCATGATTTTGTGTAACGAAATATGACCTTTAGTCAGATATCACAGTTGAAAACGCTTTTGGATGATCCCCAAAGATAGTGCTATAGTCCTGTGGTCCAAGAATTTTATGCATCATTACAGGACCAAGAGTCTAGGAACATTAAAGGCCATATATGGGATATAGTACCTGTACGAGGGAAAGAGGTGCGCGTAACCCTTCGAATTATCTATGACTTTTATAATGCTCCATACTATGAAAATGATTTTATTGACGAAATTGATTTAGAATATTTCTGAGACATATATATGGATAACATTATAAACATTTTAACTGAAGGAAGGGGTGAATGGAAATATCACTTAAGTACCAATGTTCCCGTGTCCTTTCATCAAGTTATTATGTTTCTAGAGGCTAAAATGTGGATTCAATTTTTGTGCTTGTATAGTACGTGCATTAAATGTGTCTAATGTTAATACCTTTCGAGTAGTTTTACTTTATGCAATCTTTGTAACAACTCGGTTTAGACCCTAGTCGAAACAGTGGTTTCGAGACCACAAATCTGAATCAGAAAAGTATTTTTTAATATTATTTTCCGTGTTTACAACATGATATATGATATGTGTGAAAATTTCGTATGAAAATTTTACTGTTTGTGTGTTTGATTTGATAAAAAGGACCTAATCACAGAATTTGTAAAAGTGGCTTGCTATTTGTTAAAAGTGCTTATATGCTATGGCTTATTAAATGAGAGGTCCTTATGATGAAATTAGACCATAGATAGTGTTAATGGACATTAATGGATATCCATTAGTTGATTTTATATGTTTAGAAACAAGGGTAAAATTGTAAAAAGGTAATTAATGTTATATTAATTAAAATAAAACAAAATGGTGATCATTTTGTTCATCTTTGCACCAAAAATAAAAGAAAAAGATAGGGTTTGAATGCTTAAGTTATTCGGCCATTGATAAGCTTGATTAAGGTGTGTATTTTGTTCGGTTTTTAATGATTTTTACGTTTTTGAGATTGTTGCTTAGTAATCTATCAAGCCCATGTCTCAATTTTTGAATTTGATGATGAATTTGAGTTATTCCATTGATAAAATTGTAAGCTTTGTGATGTTAGTTGATGAAAAATGAAAGATATGTGTTGGGTTAATATGATTTGTACTTGAATTTTTGATGAATTTGAGTATTTTGGACTAATTTGTGAAAATGAGAAATTGAGGGGCTAAAATATGAAATAAATAAAATATGTGGGCTTATATGAGCTAAGGGAAAATTTGGCTAAGCATGTGTATATAGAAATTTGTATATTTTGTGATTTTTGTGTTTAAGGACTAAAGTGTTAAAATGTAAAAATATGAGGGCTAATTTGTAAAATGCCCTAAATATGTGTAAATGGATTGAATTGAATGATTTGGTGAATAAAAGAGTTAAATTTGAATGTGTTTAGATCAAGAACCAAAGAAAACAGAATTAGATCGGGGGAAAATGAAAGTAGTTGAATAGCTGTTCGTTTTCGTTCATTCTTGTACGAGGTAAGTCTATATACAAATAAATGTGTTGGATTGAATTATTATTGTGTATATGTTAATGAATGGTGATGAATGGCTATTGGAGCTAAAAATGTGAATCCGAGAAAGTTCTGATAATGTGACGACGTCCGAAAATCCCCGTACGAACCATAGGAATAGTTAAGATACATATGTCATGACATAGAATTACGATATGAGTTGTCGTGTAAGACCACGTCTGGGACGTTGGCGACGATTTGAGATTTACGTGTAAGACCATGTCTGGGACATAGGCATCGTATTTGATTTCGTGTAAGACCCTGTTTGGGACAGTGGCATCGATATTGATTACATGTAAGACCACATCTGGGACATTGGCATTGTACGAGCTTTCAAAGCTATTCGAGTATCTTATTTGATTCCAAACAGTTCAATGGGCACTCCAAGAATTGAATGATTATGTGAAATGTTCATAAAAATTTTGGTACGTATAAAAGTATACCAAATTTGTGAATGAAAGGTAGTAGATGTGTATTTGTGATGTAAGTATAATATATTTGATAATAAGATATGCTTGTTGCTAGAGAACTATGATCAAATAATGTTATGTGAGAAATATGGACTTGTGATTGTTTATAACCATAAGCTAATTGAATGAATTTGATTATAAATGTTATGTGATAAGTTTATTTGTATATGGCTTACTAAGCTTTGGAAAGCTTAGTTTGTGTATTTTTTTTCAATTGTTTTATAGATTATCGAAGCTTCCGCGAGCTCGGGGTAAGGATCATCGTCACACTATCGAACAATATTTTGGTACTTTTGAAGTTGTAAATATTAATGTATGGCATGTATAGGCTAGTGAGTAAATGATATGTTTTGTGTTAAGATTATAACCATGAGATTTGGCTTTTTTTTGGTTGGAAATGTTGTTATGTTTTTAGCCTTATAAGTTAGCCTAAGTTATGTGCTTGGTAAGTTAATTATATGAGGTTTATAATGTCTTTTATGTTGGTTTGAATATGATAAGTTTTATGACATGAATTAGGTAATATCATGTTAATAAAATGCATTTGAGAAATTATGCATACTTAATGATTTTGACATGTTGAAATGGTATATTTTGATTGTGGAATTAAATGGTTGAAATGGTAATGTATGGATGATATGATTGTGTATGAATTGATATGTTTGGATGTCTATAAGTGTGAGAAAATGGTGCTATTTTGGTTGCTAAGTGTGCTTGAGATTAGGGTGGCAAATTGGCTTTGCAAATGGCCTACACGGGCAGAGACACGGGTGTGTGTCTCATCCGTGTACGACACATGGTCATGTTACACGACCGTGTGTCCCCTAGGGTAGTCCTACAATTTAAAGTCAGTCTCGAGTGCGGCCTAGACACGCAGGCATGTCTGGTGGCCGTGTGAGGCACACAGCCTTGACACATGGGCGTGTGTGGCAATTTCGAAGGGTACGGGCTAGACACATAGGCGTGTGATTAGCTGTGTGACCCAAGTCAGTTTCGACCATGACCAAGGCACACGGGCATGTCTCCGACCGTGTGGTACAAGTCAGTATGTATGCCCTTTTTTCACACGGCCTATAACACGAGCGTGTTTGATAACCATGTGAGTCACATGGCCTATTCACACGGGCGTGTGACCTGTGATTGCATAATTTTTCTAAGTGTCTGGAAGCTTTTACATGTGATTGGTTTAGTCCCGAACCACTCTTATACATGTTTTAAGGTTTCGTATTACCTTGTAAGAGACAATGTGAATGTTTGTGAATAGGTTACGATAATGATTGCATAAATGTATGTGATTGATGTGTAGTATCTAGTAATGCCTTGTAACCCTATTCCGGAGACGGATACGGGTTAGGGGTATTACAATCTTGCATAAAAAGCAGCTCTGTATAGGAAAATAGATCCACCAAAACATGAAAAGATGCATTAGTGGTCAAAAGGTGAGAGTTTTCTTTCCCCATCTAGTGACAACCTTATGCAAAAAGGCAAGTGTACCTATGGCATCGACTGAGTAGTAGCTGAAACCTTCCCGAAGTATCATCAGGGATACCTTGTTCCAACAATACATTGAGTTGCAAGCAAAACAAATAAAAGAATAGAATAAGCAACAACAAGACGTGATAACTACACTAACTTCATCACAAAGGTTGACACAAGCTCAACAAGAAGTTGGTGAAAGTAGTCATCCAAAGCTAGATTGGATGATACAATGGATGCAATAATAATCGGGGCCGATCTTGCAAGAATTTTTTAAGGAAAACAACATCTGGGTCCCCAATTATACACCAGAAATGTTTGGGCCAATAGAGATGGAACAAGAAGAAGAGGTGCATGAGAGCAAAGAGGACGAAAACAAAGAGGATGAGGAGGACGACAAAAGCGAGGAAATGGGTTTTGAGAAGGATGATTGAACATTTTTCTAAATTTTGTTTGCATTAATTTTTGGATGATTCTGATTTGGACTTCATAGGTATAGGATAAATAGTATATTTTTAGTTATATTGCTATTTGTTTAAGATTTCTATGTAGGAACCCAACACAAAGGATACAGTAACAATTCAAGCTTTACACGATTAAAGGAGGAAGCACCTACCATTAGTAGTTGGAGTGATTACGATCAAGCAAGTAACTTCTTTCCTTATCTTTTTATGGGCTACACATTGAGGACAATGTGTCAACTAAAGTTTGAGGGGTAACATAAAAAACTTGTTTATTTATTTTCAATTCTACATTTTTTCTTTGGTTTTTCTTGTCTTTAGTGTGCTTGAGCTTGTAGAAATACAAGTGATTGGTTAGGAGCATGTACATAGGTTGCTTGTGTTTCCAAATAAAATTGACATGATGGTAGGTGATTTTAAAGGTTTGAATATTAGACTACCAAGTTCTATATTTACTGTAAATAGGTATTAAGCAATCTATTGTACCAAATGATATAGAAAATACAAGGAAACGAGCATGCTAGTATGAATGATAAATGGTTGAATTTGAGTTTTTTTGGTTGATAAAATTTGTGTATATTGAGATAGTTAGGGATGACTTAAGGCATTGTTTGGGACATATCTAGAGCAAAAAATTTGACCTATTCATGTTCACTTTTAGTACTGATTTTTGAGCCTGTTGACACTTCTTGATGAACCTCATTACAAACCCTAAGCCAAAAAATGATAATTTATATTTGCCTTTTTTCTTTGGTCTTGCACTGCACGACTATAGATGTCTGACCATATGTATTGAGGGTTAAGCAGATACATCATGGTAGAGTTTGTAAAGACAGGGTGAAATAGGAAAGATTAGTATGATAGAGGAGCTATAGGTTAGCCTAAAAGTGCAAAAAAAAAAAAAAAAAAAAAGAAAAAAGCAAAAAGCAAAAGTAAGATGAGTAGAAAAAGTTCTCAAAAAAAAAAAGCATTCTTGAGTGAGATGAGCTAAAAAAAAGTGGCAAAGTCACAAAAGAAAGGGAAACTTGTTCATTAGTGCACAAAAACTCATAGGCTAGTCGTAGTTACTATTTCATGCTATGATTTCCTATACATGGAGAGACAAGGAAGGTGAGAGAAGGAGAAATAAGGCGGTGAGAAAGTAAGGGTCACTAAGGGGGGAAGAATAGGGACTAATATGATGTGCCAAACTATTTTGTGTTTGTAACCCTCTTGATTCTTACTATCTTTGAATTTTATACCTGTCTTTAGCCTTAAAACGTTACAAGCTGAAAAGTCTTATGTGACCTAAATATCATTATAAATTGATTGACATCATACTAAACATACATAGAAATGACTATTTGTATTTTGCTTGGATAATAAATTACATGTGTGATTTATTGATGGATCCTTACAGGTGAGACCCTTAATACTTGTATACTTTGTAACATATTGAACTGAGATGTTTGAAGTCAAAAGTGGTAAATAATTTATTCATCATATTAAAGTTGTTAATGAATGTGAAATGCTGAAGTCTTGTGCTTTAAAGTCAATACTTGTATCATACTTTCTCAAGGGTCATCATTTTTATTTCTTGCTTATGTTTATATTGCTTGAGGACAAGCAACGACTTAAGTGTGGGGGAGTTTGATCTGTCATAATTTGGTGTAGCAAATTAAACTAATTATCGCACTTTAGGAGCTTGAAAACAAGAATTTTCAGTAGGTTTGGATTATATTTTCTTAAGTTTTTAATAAGTTAATAAAATTTGCAAAGTGATTCTCCTAAGGATAAGCTAACATAATTTGCCAATTTGTAGAAGACTTTTAGAAGACATACTAAACTGATACTAGTCGTTATGTCGTAACATAGGAAGTAGAATGGAAAAGTCCCAAGACTGCCTTTAATGTTGCGACATACCCCTGAAGATATCCTAAGAGGAGTATATTGATTGCCATCTCACGACACAAAACCTGGTGTGTTGCGACATCGGCTTTGAAACAAAAATTAAATACTAAACAAGGGTGTTTGGTCTGCACAATGAAACTTAAAGCTTGAGAACGTCAACTAACATAGGGTTAAAGACAATAGCCACTTAGAATCTATAAATAGGCTCACTTGGCACATGTTATGGACGTTATTCAATTAACCTAGATTCTCTATTTTAAAATTTGTTTAGTTTCTTTATTTCTTAGGTTTTTAGAATTTATTTTTAGTTGTTCTTTGTCAAGAGATCTAATTTGTAGAGATTATCAAACTTTATGGATTTGTTTTCCATCTTTAATACAAATCAGGCATTTTCGTAAACTCTACACTTTAATCCATTTATCATGTTTTCTCTTTACATCAACTCCATATTATTTATAAAAGCTATGAGGAATTAATCCTCCTATGGGGGATTAGCGAGTAAAGGCATGATCTATTAATTATTTTGTAGGGTTACTCAATGGATCAACAATTTGGGAAAGGAAGAACATGAAACAAACCCTAGAAGTCATCAAGGTGGGAATTAACCCAAAATTGGTATTGCCCATCTGCGAACACCTTCACCCTTGGTGGCAATGAATTCAACCATGCTCGTGCTCGATCTCGCAATGAGTACAGAAATAGTTTCAACCTTAGTACGTCTTTAGTCACACCAGCTAACTTAAATGAATCACTAACCTTCATGAATAATCAGAGGTGTAAGTGTGGATCTTCCATGGCCATACCACTGAACTGACCCACCGTTTAGAGCATTTGAAACATCACTGATTTCAATTTGAATTGGGATGCCTCGATATTCGACCTTCTAATTCCAAGATTTAACTTATTAATGAGTGACACAAAGTATTGTCTAATGGCATGATCCCTATCATCAGCAATAAGGATTGGGTTGTGTACTTGATTGAATCCATTACCTTGTCCATCTTTTTGATTTCCAAGGTCCATCTCGACTTGTCTTTGAATAGATCTCTCACATCTTATTTGTCTAAAAGTTTGCTTGATTTTAGGGTCCACGGGTAATAGATCAATGATTCGATCTATGCTCATAAAACACCTAGTAAATAAATCACAATAAAGAATAAAGAATAAATTAGGAGAGTTAGAATTTAAATAAACTAAAAAAAAAGAACCAATTTGTAAAAATAATTGCACAAAGAATGATTAAGGCAAAAGTCCCGGACAACGACGCTAAAAACTTGTAATGCAGTTTACACAAGTGTACGTAGTCATTCAAGTAATAAGTAAGTAAAAATGAGTTATGATCTCTACAAGGACTGTTTAAGCTTAACAACTTAATTGTAAAATTATAAACTCAGAATTTGATGTAAAAATTCAATAATTTGGATGGTGATGATTAAACTAAGTAAAATTAATTAGATGAAAAGATTGATTCCTATGTAATTCTAATCTAGATGCAATTTACCTAAATATATGAATGAAGTCTTTAGCAGCAAAAACAATCAACATTAAATGAGCTAGCATAATTATATTAATAAATTCAATTCACTTTATCATGCTTAACAATGTTTAGAAATACTTCTACGACAACTTGATCTTTCATGAGTTTGGAAACCAAATTAAGTCCTTTGGAGTCTTTTACTTAGATAAATATGCATTTTACGAATCATATTAACTAAAGGTTTCTTAGCATTTATGTAAGGTCACAGAGACATTTACGTTTGCATAGTTTAATTACATAAACCTAAAAACTATGCAAGGCAATAGAGCTAACTAAAGATATTACGAACCTCAACTTAGTCGGTTTTAAGGATCTAAATTGAGCATTGCACTTTTCAATTATGTGTCTACTAGCCATTATCTGGTTAGGATTACACAGTTAATCTGAGTGAAACCAATCATGCATGAATGAAATGCATCATGATATTAATTAATAACATGATTGGCTGAGGCCTAAACATGAATAAAATAGATCTTATTGAATTAACATAATCATTCTAGCAGATAGGATTTCAAACTTCATAGTTGATGTCAAAAACAATAAACTCAAAGAAAACATGATTAAAATAAATAACAAGAGGAAAGAGTAAACTCTATTCAGTTCAGCAGCCTTTTGGATCTATTTTGATTGAAGCGCTCCTCTGTTCTGATTGATGCTTCGTTTGCTAAGTGTTTAAGGGGTAGTCGGCTAAGGAGTACTTCTAACAAAGCTTCTGAGGCTAAAGAATGGAGGAGTGATGGATGGGTATGAAAGGGAAAAGGAGAAAAAGAATTAAGATGAAACTAGTGAAAGTGAGAGGAATATTGAGGGATGAGGGATCAACAAAGGATGGCAAGGTATTTAGAGGTGAAGGTAAGGGGTTGAGTTTACTAAAAATAGGTTTAAATTTCCTTCCTTCCCGCTTTCATATGGCCAGCCATGCTTCAAGGAACAAGGGATTACTAAGTCTTCTCCATTTTAATTTCAAATTCAAGCTGAAAATAGCTATAGAGTGTACGGTTTCAGTAGAGAAGTTGTCTGGCTAAATTCTAATTATTTTCTAACTGTAAGGACCTTCAATTAATTATTCCAAAACATATTTTGGTCAACCACCTTTAAGTGTCAAATTTGGGCTCTTAGTTCCCCTTGTTGGACGATTTTTCAGTCCAAAAACTTAGCAGACATATCCATCTTTCGTCACCTTCTTTATTGGGTCAATTAGTCAACCTCATGCCTCGAATTGCATTGTCTTGCCATCCACATGGATAACTTGTACATGTCCATGTTTTATTTAAATCGTGTCTCCAATAGACCTCCTACATAGTGAAAATTACATACATTATTAAATTAACATGAATTAATATAAAATATCCATGAAAATCATGTAAATTAAGCATAATTTCACATACTTTCTATATTCATGTCTAAAATTACTAATTAAGTAAAATTCACTTATTTCAGTAATAATTACTTAAGGCAAACACATTTATTAAGTAAAAAGGTGGTAGAAATATATAGAAAAGCCTTATATAATTTCGAGTTTACATGGATTCGAAAAAGGTTGAAGCTATCTTGGATTGATTAGAAGCAATTGAAAAATGTATTTGAGATTTAGATTTTTCTTGGTTTGGCAGGATATTATCGAAGATTGTTGAGGGTTTTTCCTTCATAACAGCCCTCTTGACTAAGTCGTTAAGGAAAAACACTCATTTTAAGTGAACAGAAGATTAGTAGGCTAGTTTCAAAAGGTTAAAATCTATATTGACTGAGGCTCCTGTGTTTATTCAGCCAGAATCTTGTAAAGACTATATGGTATACAGTGATGCTTTGATTGTTGGGCTTGGGTGTGCCATAATGCAAGATGGTAAAGTGGTAGCTTATGCCTCGAGACAGCCTAGGTTACATGAGTACAATTATCTGACTCGTGATTTGGAATTGGCGGCTATCATTTTTGCTCTTAAAATTTAGAGACATTACTTGTATGGTGAGAAATCTATTATTTACACGGATCACAAGAGTTTCAAGTACCTCCTTACCCAAAAAGAGATTAATTTGAGGTAGTGTAGAAGGATTGAGTTGCTAAAGGATTATGTTTGCACGATTAAGTATCATCCTAGGAAGGATAATGTAGTGGCTGATGCCTTGAGCAGAAGAGCGATGTCTAAGTTGAGGGCTATGTTCGCCTGTTTGAGTTTGTTTGATGCTGGGGGTTATTCTTGTTGAGATGCAAGTAAAGCCTATTTGGTTTAGGAAATTAAAGATAAACAATGATTGCATGATTCTTTAGCGCCTTGATTTAAGCAAGTCGAGGATGGTTTGAATAAAGACTTTGGGGTTAATTTTGATGGTATCTTGTGTTTTAGGGGCAGATATTGTGTACCAAATGATTGGAAACACAAAAATATATAGATTTTTTTAGCACCTTTTAAGCTCTAATTCATGTAGTTTCGTAGTAAATTTTGTTGAAATTCACACTTTAATTATAAAATAATTAATTTTCACTTAAATTATTAACATATTGAATTTTAATTATTTTTATAATAAATTTTCACAAATTTGGTTTATTTTCAACAGTTTTGCACAAAAGGTGAAAAATTGGCTCGGCAGATACCTTGAAAGGCTTGAACTGTTAGAGAATTTTTGCATCACGTGAACCAAGAGCAAGGCTGAATATTTTCCAGCCAAGGACAGTCAAGATAATGATTATTTTATGTACTTTGTTTTTAAATTTTATACAACTTAAATTGGGCTAAAACTTAATATAAAGCCTGAAGGAGAAAGTGACCCAGTGTGCTAAGCATTGAAGATTAATTTAATTAGTAGCCCAAAACTGTCCCAATAAGCTGACCCAATCAGCTTATTTAGATTATTTAATTACTTTCAAAATATCCCTCAAAGTTTCCTTAAACTCCATTCAAACCCCTCAACTTTTTGTACATTTGAAGATTTGCCCCAAGCTAAATTTAGCAAAGTTTAAAACATTCAAACTTGCTTGTTGTATGGCCAGCCAAGGAAGAGTGTATGTCTGCTAATTATTTGCTATTTTTAGCAGCCTTTCACACCTATAAATACCCACCTTTTGTACTTCATTCAACACACCCTTCGTTTCCCTCACATCTCTATTTTTCACTTGCTTTTCTCTCTACCATTCCCTTCCATATTTTCCTATTTCCTTTGCCGATTTCCCTATTGAAAAAGAGCCTTCTTCCACCTTGGAATAGCATCATTCAATTTGTTCATAGAGGCCTCGGTTCAACATAACGAGCAGAGAAGAAGATGAGTGCACTAGTCTGGCTTCAAAGAAATACTGGATTTGCTTTCTTGTTTATGTTGTGGTCATAAATAAGGATAATTATTTTGTTATTGTTCTTGTTCTAATTAAAATGAATTAAATTAATTTGTGTTATATTGATTGCATTTTGTCCACTTGAATTATTAAAATCATGTTTGTGTTGTTATAGGCCATAGTAAGTTGTTGAATTAAATAAAACCATGATTATGTTATACTTGCATTATAAAATGTAAGGTAATGAATGAATTAATTATTAAACATATTGAAATTATAATTAATTGACATAGTATTTAATTGGTGCATGTTTAATCTTCTAAGGTAGCTGAAGGTTAAATTAGCGATGGTATTAAACAGTACATTAGCCTTCTAGAACTTGCAAGATTATTGTGATTAAACTGTTTCAATATAGAAATATATTGTTACCTCACTTAATCTTCTATATGCTTATGAAGATTGATTAATTGTTTGAATTGACATTGAAAAATGTTCAAGGGATTAATTAATTTAGTAAGTACGTACGAGTAGTAGTTAGCAAATTACCAAATTGTCGTGAAAATATACATAACAACATGGACATGGGTTTAGTAATTCTAAGTTAAGAAATGTAATCGACCTAGCACAATTATGTCATATTGATTAAAACTCATTTTTTTAAATCGTGCTTTGGAATTTTTACTTTTATTTCTATTAACTTGTTAATTTTTAGGTTTTAAAATCACTTCTTCAAAACAAAATATTTTTCCCATCACCGAAGTGTTTGATTTACATTTCATAAATATTTTTCTTTCACAGTACCTATAGGTATGATAACTCGACATTTACTTGTCACTTTATTACTTGATAATGATTGTGCACATTTGCACATTTCTGTTGCTCCAATGATTAGAGTTTGTGACAATTTATACTACAGGAAGTGCATAGTAGCCCTTATGATATGCATCTTGGTGGTAATAAGATGTACCGAGACTTAAGAAAGTTGTATTGGTGGTCGGGTCTTAAGCGTGAAGTAACAGAATTTGTGTCAAAGTGTTTGACTTGCCAGTAGGTTAAGGTCGAGCATCAGTTTTCGTCAGGGTTATTGTAGCCGATTCGAATTTGCAGTGGAAATGGGAGAGAGTGACCATGGATTTTGTTAGTGGGTTTCCTTTAACACCTATTAAGAAAAATTTGGTTTAGGTCACTGTGGATAGACCGACCAAGTTTTCCCATTTCATATTGGTCTACACTAATTATTCTCTTCAGAAGCTGGCTAAGTTCTACATTTTTGAGATAGTGAGACTGCATAGTGCTAGTGTTAATTATTTTAGATCCAGATCCCCGTTTTACGTCTCAGTTTTGGAAAAAGTTGCATGAGGCTTTGGGAACACGTTTAGACTTTAGTATAGCATTCCATCCACAGTCAGATGGTCAGTTTGAGAGGATCATTCAGATTTTAGAGGATATGTTATGGAGTTTTGTGATTGATTTTCAATGTCACATCCCATTTTTTATTTATTATTTCATCAAATTATGGAACAAGGAAGTAAGTAGTCAAATGGTTGAGGGTCTAATTTAATTCTTAGAGAACCTAGGCTCAATTCCCATCATCCACGTATTTTATCTAAAAAAGTTTTCATAAAAAATTGATGGTCAACACCCCTTGTCGTCCACCCCATTGTTGCTATGTGGGGGAAGATTCATTCCTCTTTTAATGAGTTAACTTTCCCCTAATAGCTCCCCTTTTCACTCCATGATCTAGTTTTGGTGCCTACGTTCCCCCTTTTTTCAAATTCTCCCCTCTTACCATACCTTGTCCGGCCATGCATCTAGACACCCCCAAATCTTTATTTTTATTTTTATCCTCATATTCTCATCTTTTTTTTCTCTTTTCTCCTCCTTCTTCCACCACCCATTTTTCTACATTTTGCCACCATACCAACATCGTTGGCCACCTTTTCTTCACCTAATCACCACCACTTTACCACTAAAACTTCCCCTCTCTTCCATGCCTCCTCCTTTCTCACAACCACCACATTGTTGTCGTGCCATCGCCGTGTAGCCGCCGCACTTCCACTGCCAAAAACCACTATTTCTCACCAATTTTTATTTTCTTTTCGTTTCTTCTGTTAAAATAGAAATTCTAATCCCCTCTCTTACTTTTCATAAACTATATACGATTCTAATACCTATTCGTTTAATTTTTGAATGATGATTTCATTAGATGATCTTCCATTGTAAATGAAATATAGTGGGATCAAGGATTCACCTATTCCTTGGGACTTTTCGTAAGTGATCTTTAAACTCCAATGATAATATTTTCTTCCCACCTTTAGGTCGATTATGATAAAAGGGGTTTCCAAAATTTATTCTTCAATATAGATATTTTCTCACATAGAATATTTGTTGTTTAAAGGGTCACCTATCTTCAACATGGAACGCCCCTAGCTTTGAAAGTGAGACACAAATACGAATCATATCTATTAAAGCATAAGTGATGATTCGAATAGGAAAAGTCTTAATTAAATCGTTCTAATAAAGGGATTAATAAAATAACATTTTATTGATAAAACATCATTTTATACTCAGATCTACTGTAAGTCTAGTTAAATTCTAGTGTGGGTGATCGAAGTGGCTAGTATTGTATTGGATTTGTGTAACATCCCGTTTTTAGTAAAATCGGAATAGTGGTATTGGGATCACAAATCTGATTCCAGAAAGGAAGTTTATTTTAATATTATTTTATGATTTACAGTATGATAATAATGTTGTATGAAAATTTCATAAAGAAATTTTACCAATTATATGTTTAATTTGATAAAGGGACCAAATTACACAAAGTGAAAAAGTTGAGTTCTAATAGCTAAAGGGATTAAATAGCTATGAAATTCAAAATTTGAGGTCCTTAAATGGTAAAATGCTTAGTTGTTAAGGATGATGATTCATCTATGGAAAATAAAATAAAGAAAAAAATAAAATTGGAAAGTGAAAAAAATAAAGATGATAAATGATAAAAAATGAAAATATCATCAATTTAAAATCTTCTTCCCCAAAAATACATGGAAACCCTAGGAAAGAGAAAGCAAGCTTTCTTGGCTTAATTGGGTAAGTAATCTTGTCCCGTTTTTAGTAATTTTTATATTTTTGAGATTGGAATAGCTTAATTTATCTATTTTGGGGATTAGTTTGTAAAGATATCAAAGTATAGAAATTTTTCCATGGATGTAAATGCTGAAATTTTGAAATTTATGGTAGAAAATGAAAGGTTGTTGATAGATGAACAACTTTTGTAAAGTGAATTTTGATGAAATTATGATTTTAGGACTAAATTGTAAAGTTGTAAAATTCATGAAAAATTCTAAATTTTTATGAAATACATGGGCTGTAAATGTTACATGTAAAATTCAGCTAGGCTTGGAATAAGGATTAAATTGCATGAATTTTATTTTCCGAGCCTAGGGACAAAAATGGTAATTTTACCTAAGATGTGAATTGGACTGAATTGAGTATGAATTGTATTAAATTGATGTTAAATTTACTCGTATAGATCTGGATAGACCAAATTCGGAGTTAGAGCGAGAAAAAGACAAAGTGTCGAATTAGTAGATTTTACGTACACGAACATTTATTGAGGTAAGTTCGTGTAACTAAATTGTGTTTATTTTCATTCTTTAATTGAGTGTGGTATGTGTCTATATGAATTATATAAATGTTCAAAAAAATGTATGAAATAATCACATGATCAATAATGTCCAGAAAATGTTAAGTTCCGTTTGAATAATGGAATTTGATGGATATATGATTTCCCATATTGAATATGGTCTTGCATATGCTGCGGACAGAATATAGCTTGAACGAGCAATCCTATTATAAGACCTCTCGAGCATCCTGTTATATAGTTCTTACGAGCATCTTGATCAGTAGTGATCCTGCATGTGTTACGCACTACCGCAACTCTTTGTGAGCATCCTGTTACACGATTCGATCGGTTGTGATCCAACATTTATTACAGACACAAACGCAGCTCTTTGTGAGCGTCCTGATATAGGCTATTATGAGCTTCTTAACATGGCTCGGTTGAACTTCCTATTAAGCTATCCGGAGCTCCTATTACATGGCTCTTTGTGAGCATCCCTGATAGGCTCTTCGTGAGCTTCCTGATTAAAAGTTCTTTGTGAACTTCCTATTATAGACTCTTATAAGTTTCCTGGTATAGCCCAAATAAGCTTCCTGTTACATGGCTCATATGAGCATCCTGATATATAACTCGAAAGTGTGCTTCCTGATAATGTGCCCTTATAAGTACCCTTGAACATGATTGACAGATTTCTGATTTGTACACTTCGAGTGTACTACCTGTATATCCATCGATATTTCAAATAAACTCAAAGGGAAAAATACTGACATGAGAAAATATGAACGCGAAATGAATTAATCACGTATCTACCTAAAATACATGAAAATGATGATACATGATATATGGAAGTATGAGATGATGATATATAAAGTGAATTTTGATGAATATGTTTATCTATGATTATAGATTTGTACATCTCGAGTACAAGTATACTTTTCGTGTTTTCATCGATATTTTAAATAGTTCAATAGGTAAAATTTTGATATGAAATAATTTTAATTGTGACAAAATATTATGGGTACATATTTGAATTACATGGACATGAATTATACCTAATATTCGAATACTTGATGTGGAAAGTATGAGCATATGGAAAAAAGATTATTATTATTAAGCTCATACAAGTTTATTGATATTCATATGAAATATATATGACTAACATGTTTTGTACATGCTACATGAACACATGATAAGAGAAGTATTTGAACATATAAATGATATCACTTGATATATTAAGGCATGGTATGCTTGATACATAAATGTGGAACATGTTTAATGACTTTGTTCATCTATAATTCGATATATGCTTGAAATACATGAAACTTATATTACAAAACATGTTGAAATGTGAGATGGATGGTACATGTGTATAAAATTTGCCTGATGATTATGTAAATTTGTGATTATGAAATATTATATGGATTACAGTGATTAACATGTTGATGAGGATATATGTTTAGGCACTTGGCCAACACGAATTGGCAATGAAATGTATGTTTACCTTATGTTTATAAAATAATGGAAAGTTAAATTTCCGGTTATACGAACTTACTAAGCTTAACAGCTTACTCTGTTTTTAATTTCCCTGTTTTAAAGGAATTCGAAAGCTCGTTGGGTTGGAAGCTTGGTGAAGATATTTCACACTGTCCATCTACCCATTCGGTGCAAATGGTAAAATTAATTCTGGTTATATTGGCATATATAGGTTAATTTGGCCAACGTTTACATGATAATGCTTTGGTTGTAATTAGCCATTAGAATGGTGAGTATTAAACATATTTTGATGAAATTGTATAAGGCCTTATTATGTTTAATGTGTTTGAAATGGTTATGTGATGAAAATCATATAAACTTAATGATAAATGGCTTTAAGTAAGCATAAATGAGAAAATACACTTATATGTATATATATGTGTATTTGATAAGTTTAAACACTTGAACATAGGTAATGATAAGTCATGCATAAGACTCAGTTTTGGCTTGATTTGAATGTTTTGTATTGTCTTAGGAATGTATTAAAATGTCAATGTAAGTGGAAGAAACATTTGGGTGAGAAATAAAGCTTAGAAATGGCTTTATTTTGTCCACATGGGCAGAGACATAGCCGTGTGTCATTCGCATAGGCGTGTGGTTTGGTCGTATGTCCCCTGCATCTTAAAATTAATAAACAGAATGCTCAAGTATTATCACACGGGTAGAGACACGGGCGTGTCTTTCAGCCGTGTGTGTCACACGGTCCAGTACACAGGCATGTGTCTTGGCCGTGTGACCCTTGCACTAAATTATTGAAAATTAAATTGTCCACACGGCCTAGGACATGGGCGTGTGACTGGCCGTATGAGCCAAGTCAGAGAGTTACACGGGTAAGGACACGGGCATGCCATGGCCACACGGGAATGTGTCCCCTATACCTAGGAAGATTTTGTAATTTCATGAAAAATTCTTTGAGTTTTCGATTTAGTCCCGACTTACTTCTAATGCATATTTTGGGCCTCGAGGGCTCTTATAAAGGATTTAATGATTGATTTTTGATATGAATGTATAAATATGAAATGTTTGTTATCTGATCTGTAATTTCTAGTAATGTTTTGTAACCCTGTTCTAGTGACGGATTCAGGTTAGTGATGTTACAATCTATATAAATTAGGTGTGGGGACTTACCTTAATAAAATATGACATTGTTTAATATGAAGATAAATGTAACAACTCATTTTTTAGTGGTGTCAAAAATAGTGGTTTCGGAACCACAATTTCAACATGTCAGTTTATCAATATTAATTATTTAATATTTACAAAGTTATTATGGTCATATTAAAATTTGGTTACGGAATTTTAATGTTTAGATAGTTAATTATAGAAAAAGGATTAAATTGTAAAAGTCATTAAAGTTAGTTACTATGTGTCAAATTATATTAATTAGTTATGAAACTAAGAAGTTAAGGTTTAAATGGGTAAATTCACCAAAATTAAGATAAGTGGACAGTTTAGTGGTTGGTTGAGGTGAAATTTATTTTAATTCCTAAGGTTACTATGGTAAATTAATAATTAAATGAAAACAAGAGAAAAATAAAAAAGGTGGTCATCTACCTAAAACATTTTACCATTGAAATTTAAAGGAAAGAAAAACCATTGTTAAACTCTCACATTCGGCTATTGCTTGGTAACCTTGCATGGTACGTATTTCATTCCTATTTCTTATGAATTTTATGTTTTGATAATCGTTTTAGCTTAATCTATCTAGCCAGGATATTAATTTGTTAAATTAGCAAAGTTTAGAAAGTCTACCATTAATGTTTTTGAAGCTTTCTACTTGAAAGAGTTTTTGTTTGGATTCTTGATGTGGATTTTGAGTTATTTTATAAGGTAAATTTGTATACATTTTGAATTTGGGGGTTTAATTGAATAAATTGTAAATGAGAAGGGATTTGTAACAGCTCAATTTTAGCTAAATCAGAATAGTGGTTTTGGAACCACAAATCCGAGGTCAAAAAATTATTTTTATATTATTTTATGTGTTTACAGCATGATAGCATGTATGTATGAAAGTTTCGTAATTTAATTTTATCCATTGGATGTTTAAATTGATCAAAGGACTAAATCGCATAAAATGTAAAAGTTGCATGCTATTAGTTAAAGGTGTCAATTGGTCTTGGCTTTTTAATATGATGGCCTTAAATAGTAATTATACCATTTTAAAGGTTAATGGACATAAATGGACATGTATTAAGTGATTTTATAATGGTTTCATTAAGGTTATAATAGTAAAATTGTAAATTAAGTTTAATTAAAAAAACAAAATTTTTTCTTCAATTTTCATCATATAGCCGAATATTGAAGAAGAAAAGGAGCTGTTGTTGCTCATTAAGGGTTCAACACTTCCATAGCTTGATTAAGGTACGGTTTTAGCTTGATTTTTTTATGATTTTTATGTTTTTGAGATCGTTGCTTTGTATTCTAGCTAGCCCATGCCTTAATTTTTGAAGTTGTTAATGATTTTGTGAAGTGTCATTGATGAATACTTGAGATTTTGAATGTTTGATGATGAAAAATAAATATTTGTTGATAGTTACACAAATTTTGTAAAGTGATTTTTGACAAAAATGTCAAATAGGGATTTATTTGTGAAAATGTAAAAATATGTGGTTAAATGTGTGAATAAATGATAAATATGGGCTGATATGTGCACTAGGAAAATTTGGCTAGCTTAGGAAGGTATTAAATTGCATGAATTTTGTGTATTTGTGAAATAGGGACTAAGTTGTAAAAAATATGGAACTTTAGGGGCTAAAGTGTAAAAATGCCAAAGTATGTGTTTGTAGACTGAATTGAATGATTTGATGATTAAATGAGTTAATTTTGAATGTATATAGATCAAGAACGAAAGAAATCAGATTTTGATTAGGGAAAATCAAAGGTTATTGAATAGTCGATCCAATCCGTTTATTCCGAATACAAGGTGAGTTCATATGCAAATAAATGTCTCTAAATTGAATTAAATATGTTTAATTGTTATTGAACTGCTATGAATGTTGAATGATCAAATACAAGCAAGAATCAACAGGGTTATAATATCCGAAAGTCTCGTACGAACCTTAGGAATAGTATAGGATACGAATGTCATGACATTAGGATCAACGAGATGTGTTTATGTGTAAGGTCATGTCTGGGACATTGGCATCATTATGTGATTACATGTAAGACCATGTCTGGGACATTCGCATCGTTATTTGATTTCGTGTAAGACCATAGCTGGGCTATCTGCACCGATATGTGAAAACATGTAAGACCATATCTGGGATATGGCATTGTACGAGCTATATGTGATTTTCGAGTATCCTTAACAATTCCAAAAGGTTTAATAGGTAATGTCACGACGAGAAAGAATGTGTGATTAAATTAATTGATACAGGTACGTACGAGATTCACATGAGTATTGGAAAGGGAAGTATTTGATGAATTCATATGTGATATTAAATATGTATACATTGGGAAAGGTTTGTGAACTTATATGTGCTTATTCATAGTTTGCCTATTTGATGGAAATGATGTTGATTTATGTGGTAATTTTATTTGTATATGGCTTAGTAAGCTTTTAAAGCTTACTTTGTGTGTTCTTTCCCTATTTTATAGATAATCGAAGCTAGCTCAGACTCGGGGATCATCAGGAACATCGTCACACTATCGATCAGCTTGTTGGTACTTTTGATACTTTGTAAATATGGTATATGGCATTTATAGGCTAGTGTTAAGATGATATGTTTTGAGTTGTGATATTAGCCATGAGATTTGGCTCATAAATGATGTAAATGTGGGTGTGTATTTGGCCATTTGGGTTCGCTTAATTTATGAATTTGGTAAGTTAATTGTGATGTATTAATTGCTTTGTGTTTTGGCATGTTTTTCATTGCATGTTTTGAATTGGTTTTAAGATGATGAAATGGTATGTTTTCAGGCACAAAATAGATGATAATATGGTGAGAATATGCATAAGGAAGTTAGGTGAAAAATATTGGTTATGACATATTGATGTGGTATGTTTTTGGTTATGATTTTAGGGGTTGAATGAATGGTTTATAAATGGCATGATATGTGTATGAAATAGCATGCTTCGGCTGCCTTTGAATGTATTGAAATGGTATGAAATGATGTGGTATAGGTATGCTTGAGGAGGATGAGAAATGTGGCTTAAACAAAGCCTAATTTCGCCCCACACAGTTGAGCACACGGGCGTGTGTCTCGACCGTGTGCCAATTGTAACTTATTTAAACAAGTCAATGAGTTACACGGCTTAGACACACAGGCATGTCTACTCGCCGTGTGTGACACACGGGCTGGCACATGGGCGTGTGGCCGACCGTGTGACCCAAGTCAATATACCCTTCAGATTTCACAGGGCCAAGGCACACGACCATGTTATGCAAGCCAGTATGTATGCCCTGTTTCCACACGACTTGTGACATGAGCGTGTCTGGAACACGGCCTGTTCAAATCGGCATGTGATCCCTGTATGCATGAAAATTTTATAAGTTTCACAAAATTTTCAAATGTTATCAGTTTAGTCCCAAACCTCTTCCAAGCATGTTTTAAGGCCTTGTAGAGCCTTATAAGGGACAATGTGACTATGTTGGATTGATGTTTATGTATTAATGGATTCTTGGATGAGAAATGTATGTTTATGTTTTGATTTGATAGGTAATACCTCGTAACCCTATTTTGGCGACGGATATGGGTTAGGGGAGTTACAGGATTCCATTAGAAATTTTAGCATTTGAGTTATATATATAAGGTTAAATATTGGACAATATTGGGTTTAAATATAATTGTGGAAATTCGCTTGTTTAGTATAGCACCCTAAACCCGGCCTGGACATCATGGTCGAATCTGGCGATGTCACATTAAAGTGTTTTTCGTAAAATGTGATATCGTTGAAAAACCCATTCTTTATTTAACCTCTCTGTGTGACTTAATATTTATTTTAATACGTTTGTTCAAAAATGTGATGTTTGTCAAAAAGTTAATCATATTAAAACGTCTCTATTATTATCTTCATTTTAAAACATTATTACATGTGGAAGCTCTTCAAACAGGTTTAGTAATCGTGCTGTCTTTGAAAAATAGTTATCTTTTTAAAAACTCACATCTTTTTCCTACAGATAGCAGTTATATATCAAAGCAAGTAAAAATCCCAATCTAAAAATAAAAAATTTAGAAAGGCCTTATTACATAAAAATGTACCCAAAATAAAACTACTTATAATTTAAAAAAAACAAATATAGAAGCATGTGCGGTTGTGTGGCCACCTTCGAGTCCCTTACAGCACTGATCCGCCTAAGACTGGGGATTACCTACGCAAATAAACAGAAGGGTGAGTTTACGAAAACTCAGTGTGTAATCCCTTATCAAACAATCAGTCAATCATACAGTGAGCAAATACAGTCTGGGCCTAAGCCCATTTCAATAACAGTTCAGTTTCAATTAGGGCCTTAGCCCATTACAGTATCAGTATCAGTTTGGGCCTGAGCCCATTTCAGTGACAGTAACAGTACATATATGCATTCAGAAGTCCTACCTAACCAGCCTCTACACTCCAACTCCGTCCAACCCTATACTCCATGTAGGGATATAATCAACCCACCCATCCCTACACTCTAAATAGTACCGGTTGCGACACTTAACAGTATTTGCAGCGGAGCTGCCAGTACAATACACTTCCTCCAGTCATAATAAACTGAATCCCATGCAACACATCATGCATCATGTCATGTCATGTTATAATATCATACATGTACTCAATATGTTTAAAATGGCATGCTCAAAAATACTCATACATTTCATAGGGGCATAACAGTCATTTAATCACGTAGGGGCATAATAGTCATTTTATCAATTAAGGGGTCTAGGTACACTTACTGACCTAAAAGTAGGTCCACAGTCGTCTCGGGTGACCCGTGCAACCTTAACAGTCAAACAGTGAAAATGGGCCCAATGCCTATAATGCGGGCCCATGTGGACCCGTACGCCCGTTTGGCCCACATAGCCCAGAAATGGCCTTGGCCGTGTGGATTACACAGCCAGACCCAATATTCTCCACACGTCCGTGTGGTTTATCAGAGTAGGTCTCATATGTTCGTGGGACCCACACGGCCTAGTTCAGCCCGAAATGCCCCACAACGGTCTCAGCCCACGAAATCACTCATGGATGGCCTCGAAGATCATACGCCCATGTTTAGTCACATGAACTACCACATGAGAGAGTGCACGCCCGTGTAGCTTCGTCATTCACTTATTCTGGCTTTTTCCGGCTTCCGACGTTGGGATTATGTTATACACCTTGTTTGCAAAAGTGCGCACCCCACTCTCGAGCACTCCAACCTATAGTCAAACATAACACACCATTAGTCCTTTCATGATAGGGTTACCACGACCCCTCTTATTTTACTTATTTAAAAGGGAGATTGTTACTTACCTTAATAGAGCTAAGATGGCTCAGTCCACTTAAACAGATGAAAAAGGTTGATTATATGCTCCTTGGCGATTAACTATATTATAATCGAATTCCAGTTAATATTTATTCACACGATCAAATCGAACCAAATGATTATCCACTTACAGAAAACGCAACCCAAGTGTAGGGGAAATGAAGCAGTCGGTCTACCCTCAACGATCACATGATACCACAGAGGCAAAGGCTAGCACCAATACACTCCTAGAAAATCAACAGTAAAAGAAGGTGTTAGATACAAGACTAGCCCGAAAGAGAGAGAAAAAGAAAGAGAAAGCAACCATACATTCAAACCGATTGATCAAATGACAATGCCGAAATCGAAAGAACAAGAGGAGGAGAGGTGGAGTATTCAGCCAAACAACAAAATAAAGAGAGAAATAAAGAATTGGGAGAAAGAAAATAGGGAAAAGAGAGTATTCGACCAAAGCTTGAGAGAGGAAGAAGAGCATAGAATCGACCAAAACAAAACCAATTGAGGGAAGGGAGAGAATAAAGATTTGACAAAAGCAAAGAAACCCGAGAGAATGGCTGCTAGAGGAGTAGAGGAAGAGAAGAAAATCGATCAGTAAAGGCACTATAGTGAAGAGAAAAACCAAAATAGGCCAACACGACCAAAACAAAGAGTGAAAAGAACTTAAAAGCAATTGTTAGAAACTGAAAATAAGGAGAGAAAGAAACCAAAGCCGAATTCTGAGAAGCAGGAGTTCACATTCGGCACTAACACTCCCACTCTTTCAAAATCCCTTAATTTCCTCCCCAAATTTCTCCTCAAATCACTCAAACCGATCACTCCTCCCTCAACTACTCAATTCGAATTCCACTCAAACACCTCAGTGTTTCGGTCAAACCATAACACCTCCACGGCACCAGCAGCAAAGTAAAACACCTCTATGTGCCTACCAGCACTCGAACCTCAAACCTCATGGAACAACAACACGCTATCTATCCCTTAAACCAGCAGACCCTTTTTGACATAAAATACCCACATTTATTTAAAAGCCTACTGCCTAGAGACAGGGGTTTATCCATTTAAAACAAAATTTTTACATAAGCCAAGGCATGAACCTAAGACTTCTCAGACTCTTCCCAGGATACTTAACCACTGAAGCAGACATCTAATTGTAACACAAACATACAAAAATAAACTTAAGGGTTTTTGGGGCATTACATTTAGTATTATGGACTAAATTTATAAAATTTAAATGTTTTGGGAAAATGTGTAAAAGTGTAAGTAAGTAATTATATGTATTGAATTGAATGGTATATGAAATTGACATTAATAATTGAAATAGATCTAGAAAAAGTTGATAATAGAGGAAAAGAGAAGGTAGCAGAATAGTACCTAGACTTTTTTCATTTTTGCAATTTAACCTTGATAAGTTCGTTTGGTTTATTTTAAATAGATAAAATAAAATGTATGTTAAGCAAAAGTAGTTGTTGAATATTTTGATTGAATGCTTGATGAGTTTTAATATAAATTGAGAATATAATTGTTTGGAACTTGTATGGTGATAACATGATTTGGGCCGAATGAACGTAGGATAGAGTACGACTGGCATGCTAATAGGTTATAAAGTGCATTGTACAAGATTGATATGTGATAAGGAGACGATTCCTGAATTGTGTTTATACACTGAATATACTAAATTTCAGCATTTTTTGGGAATTATTGAGTTATATTAAAATGATACTGGTATGTTACCGGAGGTGGATGTAAAGCCTGCGGGCTTGGCACTTGGTGACCAAGCGTGTTTTCAAAAGGATGATAGCCTTCGGTCTAAGCACTTGGTGTCAAGACATGTTTTCAGATGGATTGGCTCATTGGAGCATTTGGCGTGTTCTCTGGTGGATAACCATGTACTCATATTCGTATAACGTTCGTCAGGCAAATTTTTCCAGTGTTAAATGTTTTGTTCACGAATTCCTGTTAGCACTATGGCTTGTTATTGAATGATCTCGTATGATTATACTCGAATGTATCTCGTAATTGTTTATGAGTAACTCACCTGGTATGGATTGTGGATGATAGGAAACTTTGATTATTAATCTTGCTTCTTAAGTTTTCATGTCATTTCAGTGAGCTTTTGTAACACCCCTCACCCGTATCCAACGCCGGAACAGGGTTTGAGGTGCTACCGAACTTAAACTCAACCAATCTTAGTAAACCAGACCATAAAATTTTGATCAATGTAAAACTTTTCATTTCATATTCAATTTGCCCCTTAATAGGGCTTACGGGGCAAAAACATCCATTCAAGATGGTTCGGGACCAAACCGATGGCTCAAGAAAAACTCAGAGAAATTCATGCTTTAAGGCTCCACACGCCCGTGTCCCATACCCATGTGGCCAATTAAATTCCACAATTTTTCATAAAATAGGTGCAGACTTCACACGGCTGGGACACACGCCCGTGTCCTTTGCTTGTGTCCTTTCACACGGCCACGAGACGCTCGTGGCGCAGCCCGTGTGCAAAAACCAGGGTATTTTGTTTCTAACGTTAGCATCACACGACCATGGTACACGCCTATGTACTAGGCCGTGCCCCTCTACACGGCTGAGACACACGGCTATGTCTCTGCCCGTGTGACCATCATCTTGTATTCTGACTTGAAATTTCTAAGTGCAGGGGACACACGGCCTTCTCACACGCCCATGGGGTTATCTGTGTGTCACACACGGCCTAGACACACGCCCGTGTGTTTACCTGTGTGGACAATATGAGGCTATTTACCAAGTCTCATTGCCACCCTATTATGCCTATTTTCATGTCAATACCAACCAATACCAAATCAAGCATGATAGACATTCATTTAACCATGAAGATGCATCTATTACAGAGTCAAAATGATTGTTATCCTCATTCAAGGCTTAATGTGATGTGTGGAATCAATTCCAAGCCAACACAATTGGCCAATTCTCAATTACACAAAATAAGAATGTCTAGTCCTATACATGTCATAATAAAAAAATATAGATCCTACTATATCGAGAATTACGGCTGATAGTGTGATCGATATCTCTGACTTCAAGGGATCCTTGAGCTAGCTAAGCGGCACTGAAAGTAAAGGAAACGGAAAGAGAGTAAGCATAAAGCTTAGTAAGTCGCATATAAATAAATATACAACAACAATTTCACTATTAGTCATCATACTCGTAGTTCAAAGGTAAACATAAACTCGACTTACTCATTACCGACTATTCAAGTCACATTTTCTAATTTGAGCTCACTACTCATGCATACCAACTTGGTACTTATACCACTCACAACATTATTATCCTTTCCTTATTAAACCACTTTCATAACCTTTAAAGTTGGACCTTTCGGAGTACTACCGGATATTCTATAAGCCTCAGACGTGGGGTAGTTGCTGATGCCATGTCCCAGACATGGTCTTATACTAGCTCTCATATATACATTTTGATGCATGTCCCAGACATGTCTTACACTAGCAAAACTCTTAGCCGATGCATATCCCAGACATTTCTTACACTGGCTATCATCATCGAGGCCGATGCATGTCCCAGACATGTCTTACACTAGCACTCGTCTTAATGCCGATGCCATGTCCCAGACATGGTCTTACACTGGCTATCATTATGTGGCTGATGCATGTCCTAGACATGTCTTACACTAGCACACAAGTAACCCAAATGTCATGGCACGAATATCCAGTTTGTTTCCTAGGGTTCCAACAGGATCTTTCTATTATCTCAATCATTAATATGCATTCTCAGTTCACAATCTAGCAACTCATGCTATATAAAATTAAAAAAAATTTGAATACATGCATTAACAATGTAGTTGTATTACTTACGTACAACTTACCTCGGTTTACAAAATGTACTCGACTAGTCAGTTTAGTCGACTTGCTTGGGTTTCCCCCGGTCTAGGTTCAGATTTGGCAAAAATTGATCTATAATAACAAAATACACTCATTTAATCACTAATTACAATTAGAAATTCATAAATTTACTTCTTTGGTAAAATGACCATTTTGTCCCTATGCTTGAAATTCAATTTTTATTAAATTTCTTCGTATCTTAGGACTAGCTGACCCGTTTTTATTCTTATAGCATCACCAAAATTTCATTATTTCACACACTTATCACCTATTTTGCAACTTATGCAAAATAGTCCCTTTAGGTGATTTCATGTTAACACCCTTCACAAAAGTTGTTTAGAACTCTTCTAAGACTCATATTCTTCCATAAAGTTTTGGAAAATAACATGAACATTCACATGGTGAAACCTTAGACTTATCACCATTTTGCAAGGTAGTCCTCTCATTTGAAAGCCCATAAAAGAAGCATTCCAAAAATGTAAAAATCATCAAGAAAATCATCAAGATCACTTACATTATGAGAGAAATAAGTTGCTGAAAATTTTCAGCTTTCAAACCTCCATATTTGTTGATATTTTCAGTGGAGAGAAGGGATGGAGAAGAAGAAAATAATAGCTAGGCTTTTAGGCACTATTTTATCACCAAATAATGACATCACTTATCTAAACCTTGACTATTTGTTTAATATCTATCTCATGGCTGGCCAACACAATTAAAAAAGGTATAATTGCCCTTTAAAAGCCCTTAATTTCAGTTCTCTAGCTATTTAACACATTTGGGTACTAAAATGCAACTTTTGCCTTTTATGCGATTTAGTCCTTTTTGGCAATCGGGCTCACAAACATTAAAATTAACTCCCCAAATTTTTCATACACTAACATAATCATGCTAAAACCTCATAATAATAAAAATAATTTTCCAAAATTTGAATTTGTGGTCCCGAGACCACTGTTCTGACTAGGTCTTAATTCGAGCTGTTACATTTCTCCCCCTTTAGAGATTTTCGTCCTCGAAAATCTTACCGGTGAATAAGTTTGGATACTGCTCTCTCAGAGACTCCTCGGGTTCTCATGTGGCTTCCTTGACCCCATGTCTATGCCACAAAACCTTCACAAGTGGTATGTTCTTATTTCTCAATTGTTTGACTTCTCGAGCCAAAATCTTGACCGGTTCCTCACCATAAGTCATATCTGGAAGAATCTCAACGTCAGTTGGAGCAATTACATGCGAAGGGTTTGATCTGTACCGACGTAACATGGACACATGAAATACATCGAGAATCTTTTCTAACTCTGGTGGTAAGTCCAATCGGTAGGCAACATGCCCTACCCTCTCAATAATTTCGTAGGGTCCCATGAAACGAGGATTCAACTTGCCCTTTTTGCCAAATCTGAGGACTTTCCTCCACGGGGAAACTTTCAAAAATACCTTATCACCGACTTCAAACTTAATTTCCTTTCGTCTCAAATTCGCGTAGGATTTTTGTCTATCCGAAGTGGCTCTCAGGCAGTTACGAATCACTTTAACTTTCTCCTCAACCTCTTTAACCAAATCGACCCCATGAATCTAATTCTCTCTCAACTCAGTCCAGTATAAGGGCGTTCGACACTTTCGCCCGTACAAAGCCTCATAAGGCGCCATTTTCAGACTCGACTGATAGCTATTGTTGTAGGCGAATTCAACCAATGGAAAGTACTTTTCTAAATTTCCTTGAAATTCGAGAACACAACATCTGAACATATCCTCTAAGATTTGTATCGCTCTTTTCGACTGCCTTTCAGTTTGCGGATGAAATGCCGTGCTGAAACTCAACTTGGTTCCCAAAGCCTCTTGTAACTTTTTCCAAAACCTTGAGGTAAACCTTGGATCCCTATCTGACACAATTGACAATGGCACTCCATGAAGTCTCATAATCTCGAAAATATATAAGTCGGCTAATTTCTCGAGGCAGTAATCAGTATGTACTAGTACGAAATGTGCCTACTTAGTTAGTCTGTCGACAATAACCCACACTGCATCTTTCTTTTTTGGGGTTACTGGCAAACTGGTCACGAAGTCCATAGTGATACGATCCCATTTCCATTCAAGGACCATAATAGGCTGAAGTAAACCCGAAGATACTTGATGTTTAGCCTTTAATTGCTAACACACTAGGCATCTAGAAACGAACTCTGAAATGTCTCATTTCATACCCGACCACCAATACATTTTCTTAAGGTCGTTGTACATTTTCGCACTACCTGGGTGAGCGGATAAACAACCACTATGTGCCTCACTCAAGATCTTCTAAATAAGCTCATTGTCTTTGGGTACACAAACTCTATCTTTGAACATTAAACATCCATTGGTACTGATGCGAAAATCTGATTCAATTTCTGACTCGCACTGAATTCTCTTAGCTTGCAATTCCTCATCATCTTTCTGAGCTTCTCGGATCTCTTGAAGAAAGGTTGATCTAGCTCTCAACTCAGCTAGAATCGAACCATCGTTAGCTACAGTCAACTAAGTATTCAAGGTTCTCAAGCAAACAATGACTTCCTACTCAGGGCGTCGGCGACTACATTCGCCTTTCCTAGATGGTAATCGATAATTAGCTCATAATCCTTTAATTGCTCTAACAATCGATGTTGCAGCAAATTCAACTCCTTTTGAGTCATCTAGTACTTTAAATTCTTATAGTCGATGAATACTCGACATTTCTCTCCATACAAATGGTGCCTCCAAATCTTCAGCGCCAACACTACAGCCGCTAGCTCCAAATCATAGGTCAGATAATTTCGCTCGTGAGGTTTTAACTGTCTCGAGGCGTAGGCTATAACCTTGCCTTCTTGCATAAGCACACACCCTAAACCATTTAAGGAGGCGTTGCTAAAAATTACAAACTCTTTGCCCGACTCTGGCTGCACTAACGCTGGGGCTTCCGTTAACAAAGCCTTTAATCTCTCAAAACTTTGTTGGCATTTTTCTGTCCATTCAAACTTAACGTCTTTTTGCAACAGCCTAGTCATCGGGGTAGCTATCATAGAAAATCCATTTACAAACCATCTATAATATCTGGCCAAACCCAAAAAGCTTCAGACCTCTGTCACATTCCTTGGCGGCTTCCACTCAACAATAGTCGAGATCTTGCTTGGGTCTACTCGGATCCCGTCACCCGACACAATGTGTCCTAGGAACCCAACCTCCTTAAGCCAAAATTCACTCTTACTGAATTTGGCGTACAATTGCTGGTCTCTCAAGGTTTGCAATACAATTCTCAGATGATCCATATGCTCACTCTCATCATGCGAATAAATTAATATACCATCGATGAAGACGACGACAAACTTATCCAAATACGGCCTGAAAATATGGCTCATCAGATCCATAAAAATCACCAGAGCGTTAGTCAAGCCAAAAGGCATGACGAGGAACTCATAATGCCCCTATCTTGTCCGAAATGCAGTCTTCGACACATCCTTCTCTTTAACCCTTAGCTGGTAGTAGCCAGACCTCGGGTCAATCTTAGAAAACACGGTGGCCCCCTTTAACTGATCGAACAAATCATCAATCCTTGGCAAAGGATACTTGTTTTTCACTGTCACCTTGTTGAGTTGTCTATATTCGATGCATAGCCTCATCGATCTATCTTTCTTCTTCACAAAAAGTACCCGAGCACCCTACGGGGAATAGCTTGGTCTCGCAAAACCCTTTTTGTTAGCTCTTACAACTGTGCTTTCAATTCTCTCAACTCTGTTGGAGCCATCCTATATGGGGCGATCGAGATGGGTGCCGTTACAGGAACTAATTCAATCTCAAACTCAATTTCCCTCACTTGAGGTAATCCGGGTAACTCTTCCGGGAACACATCTGTGAACTTGCAGACTACTGACACTGATTCAATCTTTAACTCTGACTCTCAAGTATTCAGCACAAAAGCTAAATAAGCCTCAAATCCTTTTCTCAAATATTTCTCAGCAGTTAAAAACGATACTATTACGGACAATCTATTTGACTCATTTGGTCCAACTCGAATGACATTCCCGTCTTCACATTTCAGCTTAATTTCTTTCTTTCCACAGTCTACTACAACACTATGGGCAGTCAACCAATCCATCTCGAGGATTACATCAAACTCATTGAACGACAATAACATTAAGTTAGCCGGAAAACAATGACCTCTCACTGTTAAAGGACAATCTCGACACACTTGGTCTACTAACACATATTTACCCAACGGGTTGGACACTCTAATTACAAATTCAGTAGACTCCACTATCATGTTCATTCGAGGAATCAATTCTATACAAACATAGGAGTGGGTAGACCCCGAATCAATTAATGCAACAACAGATATATAATGGATAGAAAAAGTACCCGTGATCACATCAGGAGACTCTGCCTCATCGCGGGCACGAATAGCATAAGTCCTTGCAGGTGCTCTGTCCTCAGACCTCACTGCAACATCTTTTGTCATACCCCTACTACTAGCCCCACTCCCGGGGTTCTTTTGTGGTATACCCCTCAACGGAGCACTGCTTGTCTTAATTTCTTACTTCCTCTCTCTCTCTCTTCCATCTCAGGGCAATCACGAATAAAGTGGTCTAGTGACCCACATTTATAGCAGCCCCTCTTGTTCCCTCGGCGCTCGCCAAAATGACGCCTACCACACTGCGAGCATTCTAGCCTATTGGGTCAAGCGCTATTGATAATTGCGACTGAAGTGGTCTGGGATCTCAAAGTTATGTTCTATCGGTTCTTATTTCTATTTGAGAATCCCACCAAAGGATTTGATCGGGTAATGAATTCCTTCGACTTCTTAGAGGAGGACTGTTGTGATTTCCCCACCTGTCTTTTCTTTTAGTCTCACCACTCAAAAGCCGCCTTCCTCCTTTCTTTAATTAACTCTTCGGCCTTACAAGCTCTATCCACAAGGGCTACAAATTCCCGTAGTTCAATAATGCCAACAAACACTCGAATATCCTCGTTGAGGCCATCTTGAAACCTTTTACACATGATGGCTTCTGTAAATATGCACTCCCGTACATACTTGCTGAGCTTCACAAATTCCCGTTCAAATTCCGTTACTGACATTCGACCTTGCTTTAACTCTAAGAATTCTTTCCTTTTTTGGTCCATGAACCTCTGGCAAATGTACTTCTTTCTAAATTCTTCTTGGAAAAATTCCCAAGTTACTCTTTCTCTCGGTACCACAGACACAAAAGTGTTCCACCAATGATAAGCTAAGTCCCGTAGAAGTGACACAGCACACTTTACGCACTCTTCAGGTGTGCATGACAGTTCATCGAATACCCTGAAGGTATTTTCCAGCCAGAACTCTGCCCTCTCCAGATCATCATCTATACTAGCCTGAAATTCCTCGGCCCCTTCTTTCCAGATCTTGTCTACCGGAGGCCTCTCTCTTCTAAACATGTCCGCACCTTGCGAAGCTACCGGGGCATAATGAGGAATCGGAGGAGGTGGAGGAGGTGGAGTGTTCGGGTTCGCACAAACAAACTCCTTATACCAAGCATCCATCATACAGAGGTAGGCTTCTCTAGCCCCTCCATTATTGCCCATAGTCACGAGATCGCTCTCTACTGGCGCGATCCCTTCTGCGGGAGCCAGTGCATTACTTTCCATGTCATCTACTATGGCTCTATCAAGATCCATTTACTATATGAAAACATAATATATAATCGTCAAAACTCATCACACTATCAAATTACAACTATGGCATGTATAGCTAGACTCGTACTCTCGCTAGGTTAGTCCTAGAACCGACTAAACCATAGTTCTGATACCACTAAATGTAACACCCCTCACTCGTATCCAACGTCGAAACAGGGTTTGAGGTGCTACGAACTTAAACTCAACTAATCTTAGTAAATCAGGCCATAAAATTTTGATCAATGTAAAACTTTTCATTTCATATTCAATTTTCCCCTTAATAGGGCTTACGGGGCCCAAAACATCCATTCAAGGTGGTTCGGGGCCAAGCCGATGACTCAAGAAAAACTCGAAGAAATTCATGCTCTAAGGCTTCACATGTCCGTGTGGGTATAGGGCACAAACCCGTGTGCTAGGGACACGCCCGTGTCCCATACCCGTGTGGCCAATTTAATTCCACAAATTTTCATAAAATAGTTGCAGACTTCACACGGCCGGGACACACGCCCGTGTCCCTTGCCCGTGTCCTTTCACACAGCCATGACACGCCTGTGGCATAGCCTGTGTACAAAAACCTAGGTATTCTATTTCTAACGTCAGCATCACACGACCATGGTACACGCCCATGTACTAGGCCGTGCCCCTCCACACGGCTGATACAAACGATCGTGTCTCTGCCCGTGTGACCATCACCTTGCATTCTAACTTGAAATTTTTAAGTTCAAGGGACACACGGCCTTCTCACACACCCATGGGGCCGTCCGTGTGTCACACACGGCTAGACACACGCCCGTGTATGTGCCCGTGTGGATAATATGAGGCTATTTACCAAGTCTCATTGCCACCCTATTATGTCTATTTTCGTGTCAATACCAACCAATACGAAATCAAGCATGATAGACATTCATTTAACCATGAAGATGCATCTATTATATACTCAAAATTATTGTTATCCTTATTCAAAGCTTAATGTGAAGTGTGGAATCAATTCCAAGCCAACACAATTGGCCAATTCTCAAAGACACAAAATAATAATGTCTAGTCCTATACATGCCATAATCAAAAATATAAATCCTACTATACTGAGAATGACAGCTGATAGTGTGATCGATATCTCTGGCTTCAAGGGATCCTTGAGCTAGCTAAGCGGCACTGAAAGTAAAGGAAAAGGAAAGAGAGTAAGCATAAAGCTTAGTAAGTCGTATATAAATAAATATACAACAACAATTTCACCATTAGTCATCATACTCATAGTTCAAAGGTAAACATAAACTCGACTTACTCATTACCGACTACTCAAGTCACATTTTCTAATTTGAGCTCACTACTCATGCATACCAACTTGGTACTTGTACCACTCACAACATTATTATACTTTCCTTATTAAACCACTTTCATAACCTTTAAAGTTGGACCTTTCGGAATACTACCGGATATTCTATAAGCCTCAAACGTGGGGTAGTTGCCGATGTCATGTCCCAGACATGGTCTTATACTAGCTCTTGTATATACGTACTGATGCATGTCCCAGACATGTCTTACACTAGCACAACTCTTAGCCGATGCATGTCCCAGACATGTCTTACACTAGCACTCGTCTCAATACCAATGCCATGTCCCAGACATGGTCTTACACTGGCTATCATTATGTGGCCGATGCATGTCCCAGACATGTCTTACATTGACACACAAATAACCCAATTGTCATGGCATGAATATCCGGTTTGTTTCCTAGGGTTCCAATAGGATCTTTCTACTATCTCAATCATTAATATGCATTCCCAGTTCACAATCTAGCAACTCATGCTATATCAAATTAATAACAATTTGAATACATGCATTAACAATGTAGTTGTATTATTTACATACAACTTACCTCGGTTTACAAAATGTACTCGACTAGTCGGTTTAGTTGACTTGCTTGGCTTTCCCCTGGTCTAGGTACAGATTTGGAAAAACTTGATCTATAATAACAAAATACACTCATTTAATCACTAATTACAATTAGAAATTCATAAATTTACTTCTTTGGTAAAATGACCATTTTGCCCCTATGTTTGAAATTCAATTTTTATTGAATTTCTTCGTATCTTAGGACTAGCTGACCCCTTTTTGCTATTATATCATCACCAAAATCCCATTATTTCACACACTTATTACCTATTTTGCAACTTATGCAAAATAGTCCCTTTAGGTGTTTTCATGCTAACACCTTCACAAAAGTTGTTTAGAACTCTTCTAAGACTCATATTCTTCCATAAAATTTTAGAAAATAACATGAACATTCACATGGTGAAACCCTATACTTATCACCATTTTGCAAGGTAGTCCTCTCATTTGAAAGCCCATAAAACAAGCATTCCAAAAATGTAAAAATCATCAAGAAAATCATCAAGATCACTTACATTATGAGAGGAATAAGTTGCTAAAAATTTTTAGCTTTCAAACCTCCATATTTTCTAATATTTTCAGTGGAGAGAAGAGATAGGGAAGAAGAAAATAATAGCTAGGCTTTTAGGCATACTTTATCACCAAATCATGACATCACTTACCTAAACCTTGACAATTTATTTAATATCTATCTCATGGCCGGCCAACACAATTAAAAAGGGTATAATTTCCCTTTAAAAGCCCTCAATTTTATTTCTCTAGCTATTTAACACATTTGGGTAATAAAATGCAACTTTTGCCTTTTAAGCGATTTAGTCCTTTTTCGCAATCAGGCTCACAAACATTAAAATTAAATCCCCAAATTTTTCATACACTAATATAATCATGCTAAAACTTCATAATAATAATCAAAATAATTTTTCCAACTTCGGATTTGTGGTCCTGAGACCACTGTTCTGACTAGGCCCTAATTCGGGCTGTTACATCTTTATTGTTTTAAATCAACAAATTTGCTAAGCTATATAAAAGCTTACTTGTGTTATTTGTCTATTTCTTTCTAGATAACATTTTGTGGAAATCAAACAATCGGATCAAGCTGAAGAAATCACACTATCCAAATATATTTTGGTAGTTTTGAACATTTACTTTCGATTATATGGCATGTAATAGGTGTTTTGCAAATGTTTTTGTTACTAGTTATTTGGGATAGTTTCCATACTTGAATGATTTTGTCTTGGATATATTTTGGTTTATGTGTAAATATGCCTTTCATGTTTGGTTTCTTTTATTCAAAATAAGTGTTTTGGTCTCATGGTTATAAGTTACTATTGAACGTTATATCATGTTAGAAGTAAACTTGAATTTGAAGGTATATTTAGGTACACACAGCCCGAGACATGGGCTATCACATGGCAATATGCCATACATGGGCAACCCACACGGTCGTGTGTCATTATTTTTTTAGGTGCATGTTTCACATGGCCTGCGACACAGTCTTGTGTCTCAAGTCAGTATGTAACAGGGTCTGGCACACGACCGTGTGACCCAACATCGAATGAACACACGGGTTGGCACACAACTTGTGATACGGCCGTGTGTTCATAATTCGAATATACACACAATTTGGCACACTGGCAGACACATGGGCTGGGACACGACCGTGTGTCAATACTTCAAGTGCTCACTCAGTTTGGGGTGTGTCACACGGCCTGGTCACACAGTCGTGTGACCCTGTTTTTTAATTTTTCCCAGATTTACTATTTTAATTCAAAATTACCCCTGATTATTTCCAAGTTATTCTAAGGGTCCCGTAAGCTCAATTTAAGGTCTATATATGTATTAACTACTTGATTTAAATGAATTATTGAATGATATTAAAAAAACTTGTATAATTGTATCTATTTGAGTTTAAATGTTATAAATTGTTCTGTAATACTCTACAACTTTAAACATGATACTGATTTATTGATATTCTAATTCACATGTTAATCATGCTATTATTTTTATTATGATTCGCATGTTAAGCATGATATTATTTTGATTAGGACTCACAAGTTAAACATATCATCATGTTAAACCGAAATAAGATTTGATTCACATGTAAAGCATGCCTATTAAAAATTATGTTCTGTATGCCATATCACATGCATGGGGTTGGGATAATATTGTACGGAGGAAGTATCTGGCAGTATATCTGCAATTTCTTGTGGCATGACCACAATATTATGTATCTGGTAGTATATCTGTATTATTTGATGGCTCGACCACAATAATCTATTTCTAGAAGCTCAGCTACAATATTTTTGAGAAAAATGTTGCATTGACATTATCATTGTGTATTGTGATAAATATGATTTTGTGATTGTTTAATTTTTTTTATATGATCTATTAAATTGATGATGTTCTGGAATAATTTACATTGTTATGATTTTTGACCCACACTGGGTGTAACAACCCGATTTTGGGGTTAGTCAGAACAATAGTTTCGGGGCCACAAATTCGACGTAGAAAAATCCATTTTTATAATATTTTTATGGTCTATAGTTTTATACAACTATTCTGTGAAAATCTCGTTCGAAAATTTTGATGTTTGGGCACTCAATTCAGTCAAAAGGACTAAATCATAAAAAGTGCAAAAGTCTACTTGTTAAAGGTGTCCAGTTTCTATGAGATTTTAAATTAGAGGTCCTTATATGATAATTAGACCATTTGTTAAGTTAGTGGACAAAAATAGACATGAATAGGTAAAATTTCAAAGTTATGCATTAAGGGTATTTTGGTCATTTGGTAAATAAAAGAATAAAAAGGGAAAATAAAGTCAAAATTGGTGTCCATCTTCTTCACCTTGAATGAATTTTACAAGGAGACCATAGCTAGGGTTTCTTCAACTTTCAATCTTGATTGTAAGTACATCATAACCCCATTTTTAATGCTCTTTACATTTTTGAAGTCCTTGTAACCCGATTTACCTATTTCTACCATTATTTTGAAGTAGGGTTCATGTTTAAAAATTTAACCATGTGTGACATGAATTTATTTTGATGTTTTATGGAAGATATTGTATGTTTAAGGTGTGATAAACAACTTCTACTAAGTGATTTTTAGTGAAAATGCATAAAAAGGACTTATTTGTAAAAGTTGTAAAAATAGGCAGTAGAAATGTGATTTGATGAAAAATGTGGGCTGTTATGAGCATGATTTAGGTTCTGTTAGGCTTGGGTAACAAAGAAAATGGATACATTTTATTTTACGAGCCTAAGGACTAATTTGTAAATATGTCAAAGTTTAGGGGCAAAAATGTAATTTTTACATAAGTTGATTTTTGGACAGCATTGAGTAATGTGATAATTGAATAAGTTAAATTTTCTATTATAGATCAAGAAAAACAAAGCTTGAACCTTGATCGGGGGAAGAATAATGTTATTGACTATTAGGTCTATTTCCTACTATTTTGTATCGAGGTAAGTTTGTGTGTAAATAATGCAATTTTGTATTATGTATTTAATGTTTAAAACTGCATAAATTGTATGATTGTTCTTATGGAAATTTTCAACGAAGTTTCGACGATGAGAAAATCCCAATTGAACCTTAGGAATAGTTTAGGATACAAGTGACATGTCACTAGGAAACCATGTGTTATGTGATCTGTGTGAATCCGGGTGCTGGTCATGTACGTCCTACTGGGGTTTGGGTAGTCTGACATGTGTTGTGGATACCTGACAGCTTGTATGAGCAGCTCGTGTAGCTACGTCTTGACTGACAGCTTGTGTGAGCAGGCCCATGATTAGCTCGTGTGCGAGCCCTATGTGTTATAAGATGAGGTAGCATTGGCTACATATGTGGCACTTACGTGCAAGACTTTACATGTATCCGATAATATTCCAAGTGTTCAACGGGTAATCCAAAGAGTATGTCAAAGTTGACAAAGTAGGCAACTATGTTATGAGTTAGTATAGGTATGTATGAACTCATGAGTATGGACTTTAGTATGAGATGAACTCTTGGTAAGAATGCTAATGAGTAAGTTATGCCTAAGATATATGATGATAGTTATGTTAACTTATGTTGAGTAGTTATATGATTAATGTATAATTTATGTTGCTTATTATTTGCACGCAAACTTACTAAGCTTTAAAGCTTACCCCCATTTTCTTTCCATTCCTTATAGTGTCGCCAAGCTAGCTCGAGAATTGAGGAACGTTGGAGCTCAATTCACACTATCGAACGATTGTTTTGGGTATACCTAGTTTTAATATTTTGAGTGTGCCATGTATAGGGACTTGGTCATTTTGTTATCTGTCATATTGGTTTAGCCAAATGTGTTGGCAATGTAATAGTTAATGATTTATTTTGTATATGGCCATTGGAAGTTGACTAATATTAATCTTATTGGTCATTGGCATGTTTATGTGATGGTGCTTATCATGAAGATGAAATTGGCATGAATGGAAAAGAAAGTATGTGATGTTTATGCATGATAGATGTTAGTATGTGCAAATGATGTATTGATATCTTATTTGTGGCTGATTTGGTTGTATGTATATGCTTGGATTGGTGTTGCTTGTTGTTGAGTAGGTTGGTGCAAGTAAGGGTGAAAAAATGGCTTGGCAAATAGCCTTATTTTTGTCCACACAGGCAGAGACACGGCTGTGTGTCTTAGCCTGTGACGGACACGGCCTAGGGACATGGACGTGTGAAGTCTGCACCTATTTTATGAAAAATTTTGAAAATTAAATTTGCCACACGGCCTAGCACACAGGCGTGTGACTTGGCCATGCGACTTACTTTGGTGCATGATGTCATAAACAGAGAGTTACACAGGTTAGGGACATGGGCGTGTGTGACCACATGGCCTACCCACACGAGTGTGTCCTAAGCCACACAGGCATGTGACCCTATTTTGATGAAAAATTTTCTAAGTGTTGAAGAATTTTCTAAAATTCTCGGATTAGTCTCAAACCACCTCCAATGGATGTTTTGGGCCTCATAGGCTCGTTTTAGGGACGATATGATTATAAATGAAAAGTTTTAAATTTGGATGGAAATTATGTCTTGGTTTTGTATGATTGCTTGTGTATAAGTCCGGTAATGTCTTGTACCCTGTTCCGACATTGGATACAGGTAAGGGGTGTTACACTGGGCTTTAAAAGCTCACCCCCTTTAATTTCTAAGTTTTCAATCGAGGTTAAGATGGGATTAGCATTCGAAATTTTTTTGAAAAACTATGATATTTTGGTAATTGATATTTTGGGGTTTGTTTTTATTTCTGTGGACTATGGCTTGGGACTTTCTTTTGGATTTTGCTTTTTGGGATTGATTTGCATGATTAGATTTTTTAAATTATCACCTAAAGACGATTTATGAAATTGGTAAATAAAACCAAATTTTTCATAATAATGCCAAACTCAACTCAAAGATCATATTTTCACACTCAACATATTATTTTTGGAAACTTAACACTACCTATTGATTAAACTGAAATTTTACAAGACATATCAAATCTACGTTTTCAAAATAACGAATGGGTTTTAGTCATGTTATTTTTTCAATGTGACATTTACTTCGAAAATGAAGTTTTCTAAAAACCATCAATACTTGAGTTTGTCTAAAAATAGACGTTTTTGACAAATTATTTTAAAAGAAAATCTATAGAAAATATTTGGCTTTTCTTAAAGCAAATCAAAATAACATTTTAAAAATAATGATGATATTAAGAGAAATTATTTAAACGATTTTTTTGCACCATTATAATGGCTAATGTGATCTTCAAGATTTGAGCGTAACATCTAGGCCAGGTTTAGGGGGTTACATTTAGTTGTATCAGAACTCAGTTCAAAACTCGAATTGTGGTTATTTTCAAAATTTGTATGCATATTTGATAAAGGGGTATTTGGGGAAAAATCAATGCCATAGCTAAAACTTACTTTTTGTATAAATTTGTGTCCTGTATAAAAATCTGTGAGTCTGAAGCTTGCCCAAGATAAGTACTTCTGATATACTGAAACTTTAGATTTTGAAAACAAATAAATAGACTATGAAATTTTAGATTCTAAAAACTATAGATTTTGAAACTATAGTGGAACTGTGACAAAACTTGTAGATTAGAAGCATTCTGGTATAATAATGAAAACTCATTTCTAAATTGTCTGATAAATTTCGTAAAACTTAGAAAATATGATAACAAGATGAATACTCAAGGTGTGCAAACTTGGGGTATGAAAACTCGTGGAGAGTAGGGTCAAGAGACCCGAATCGATTTGTTTGCATTGCAAGTGTGCACTCTCGAGTCAATAGCCGAGCATGTTGAGCATGCACCTACTACTTATGAGAGCCAACATGATCCTACTGATGAAGTTGTATCATAGGCCATGCTTAGGATGCTACGATGAATAGCTGGAGCCTATTCTAAAGTGAATAGTTATGGTACTATCGTTGAGAGGCTTCGACCTAATAAAGCCAAATTAATTAAGGGTTTTCTACGATGACTCCCACTGCAGTAGAATACTAGTTAGAGGCTACGAAGAGAAATCTAGATGTTATGGAATGTACCTCAGAGCAAAAATTAAAGGGCACTGTATCGCTGCTTAGAGACAAAGCTTATCGATATTGGCAGGTTGTCATAAGAGGTACTTAGACTGACTGACTGACATGGGAACATTTTCTGGATGCTTCCCAAAATAAATATATAGGTACCTAATATGTTGAGCCCGTAGGTTGGAGTTCATTAAGCTCAAACATGGGGGATAAATCTACAGTCGATCATAAGGTCGAATTCTTAAGGTTGAGTTGCTACACTCAGGGAATAATGGCAACTGAATAGGATAAGTGTGTCAGGTTTAAAATAGACTGAGATATGAACTGATGGTCCTGGTAGTCCTATTAGGAAAGGGTTTTTGAAACTTTAATGGAGAAAACCAAGATTGTCGAGGAAGTTAAGCATGTGCAACGAAAAAGAAAAGATAAAGCTAAAATCCATATTAATAGAGATGTTGGTCCTACTACTCAGGCTCTACGACCCAATAATTGGGCTAGAGATGATAGACTTCGACAAAATAATGAAACTATTAGTGACATAGCTATGTTTAAGTCCCTAGGACAATCTGTTTCAGTGAACAAAATTTATAAGAGGTGCTTGTTAGAAATTCAAGGAGAGGTATTCCTGGAAGACCTGATGGAATTACCCTTCAAAAAATTTGACCTTAATTTGGGAATGGACTGGTTGGTGGAGCACCAAGTCTATTTAGACTGCGCTTCTAAGAGAGCTACCTTGAAAACTTTCGATTGGAAAGAGATAGCGATGGTTGGAGCGCGTAGAGGTTACTAGTCTAATGTGATCTCCGCTCTAGTAGCCATGAGACTTTTCATTGATTATCGAAAATTAAACAAGTTGATCGTAAAGAGCCGATACCCTTTACCAAGGATTGATGATCTATAAGATCAGTTTAGGGGTCTCTAAGATTGACCTAAAGTCTAGATACTATCAACTGAAAGTGAAAGAGACGAATGTTCCTAAAACCATATTTAGGACTCAGTATGGTCATTATGAATTCGTAGTGATGCCCTTTGGTTTCACGAGTGCTTCGGAAGCTTTTATGGATCTAATGAATCGGGTTTTTCAACCCTATCTTGATCAATTTGTGGTAGTCTTCATTGATAACATCTTGATCTACTCTAAGTCTGAAACAAAACATGATGAGCACTTGAGAGTTGTCTTATAGATTCTTCATGAGAAACAACTATATGCTAAATTTAGTAAATGTGAGTTCTAATAAATTTAGTAAATGTGAGTTCTAACTCCATGAAGTGATGTTTTTTTAAACACATGGTATCAGTTGAGGGTATCTATGTCGACTCAAAGAAAATTAAGGCAATTTTGGTTTTGAAACAAACTATGAACATCAGTGAAATTTGCAGTTTCTGATGCAATCCAGGCCGCATCATGTTTCGATACACCTCAAAGACATCGAGATTGGCCTAAACTAGAGGGGCCCAAGTGCAAAATGAGGCTTTTAATTTCAGTTTGTTAATAATTGAGTTGCTGAACTTTATTTTTAATTGAATTCATCTTAGTTATTAAATTAAGTTGCTGGAATCAATAGTCAACTTAGTTAATTGAGTTGTTAGAATAAATGCTTATCTTAGTTAATTTAATTGCTGGAATAATTTATTGTTACATGTGTTTTAAGTTTATTAATTAAGTTAATTAAGTTTCATGTGTTTAAAGTAATTAATGTGTTTAATGTGTTTAGTGTGTTTAATGTGTTTTTAATGTGTTTGTTAAATGCTTGTAGGTGATTATTTAGCTAAAATAAGTTATGTACAAGGGGTGGTTACAACGTGTTAAATGCAACTTTTTAGTTGGAATTGGTTACATACTAGGGGCTGTTCCAACATTTAAAGAAGGGCATTATGCACCAATAAATTTCGGCAGCCTATTCCTCTTCTCCAAGGAGTTATTCAAGAATAACAATAGACAACAATTAAAGGAGAGCATTAACCAAGTTGCTGGTGTCTATTCGGCTACCCAAGCATTCAAGTTCAACTAAAACAGCTGAATTGGAACATTAAATAATGTTAATAGTTGCTGTTACTTAAGCTTAGAGATTCCAAGAGTTTGTGTTTAATAATTAAATTTTTATTCAGCTCATAACTGCACATTAAAGCTGAATTCATGTGACTTTTTAGATAGGTCTCATGTAAGCACTATAAATACTTTGTAATTAGCTTGTTTAAAAAAAACTTTTGTTGAATTTATGCTAAATTTAAAACTTGTGAGATTTTCAATTCTCCTTGTTCTTTCTGGACTAAATTGACTTATCAAGTATTTTTGTGGCGTCAGTCTGTTCTTTGTTAAACCGAACTTATCACCTTTGGTGTGGCGTTCATCTACCTTTGGTTCTTGTCACTTTTGATAGTGGGTCAAGGTTCGTTAATACCTCTGGTTCCTATCTTTCATAGATAGCAGGTCAAGGATCTTTGTTGATTTTTTCTAAAATCGAAATCCATCTAAGAGCTACTTTGAGACTCGGGTCAACAATCTCAATATTGTTGGTTCATTCTCTGCCCTTAGTCGAATCACCCATCCCATACTTCACTATCTTTCTTTTAGACCTTGTTTGAAGCCTATTTTCTATTATTTTCCATCCATCTCGAAACGAACCAAGTCTTAATCAAATTCACGATTGGGCAACAAATACGACTCGTGACTTCACTGAAATGAGTTCGTATCAATTTTCTTGGATTAGCCAGATATTATAGGAGGTTTGTGGAAGGGTCATCCTTGATTTTGGCTCAGACCTAGTTGTTGAGGAAAAGTGTACCTTCCAAGTGGATTGACCAATAACAAAAAAGTTTTGAAAAACTTAAATCCGTGTTGAATTAAGGGCATGTTTTGATCCAGCCAAAGTTTGGAAAGGATTATGTGGTATACAGTGATGCATCTCATACATGTCTTGGTTGCCTTTTGATGCAAGATGGTAAGGTTGTGAGCTATGTCTCGAGATAACTTAAGGTTCATAAACGTAACTATCCAACCCATGATCTCGAGATTATAACTGTTGTCTTCGCCTTAAAAATTTGGAGGCACTATTTGTATAGTGAGAAGTGTATTATCTACACTAATCACAAGATTTTTAAGTATGTCCTCACCCAAAAGTAATTAAACTTGAGGGACAGAGATGGATTGAGCTGCTCAAAGATTATGATTGTACCATTAAGTACCATCTGGGAAAGGTGAATGTTGTGGTTGATGCACTGAGCATGAAACCAATGACTGATTTTAGAGCGATGTTTGCTAAGTAGAGTTTGACTGATGATGGAGGTTTGCTTGCGAAGTTGCAAGTGAGACCTACCTTAGTGGATGGGGTTTGATCGAAGCAATCTGCTGATGTATCTCTTGCTCTTCGATTCAGACAGATTGTGAAGGGTAAGATTACTGACTTCGTGCTTAACTCTTGAATGAGTTCTATGTTTTGAGATAGTCTATACTTCGGAAAGAGCAAGAAGCCTATACACTATGCATCTATACTTCGGAAAGAGCAAGAAGCCCATACACTATGCATCCTGGAGGGAATAAGATGTATTGAGTTTTGAGAGAATTGTATTGGTGGCTAGGGCTAAAGCATGATGTAACTGAGTAAGTAAGTAAGTGTTTTACATGTCAGTAAGTCAAGACTGGGCATCAGTTCCCCTCTGATTTATTATAGCCTATTTAGATCCCTTAGTGGAAGTGGGAACGTATGACCATGGACTTCGTTGGTAGTTTGCCTTTGATTCCTACTAAGAGGGATTCAATCTAGGTAATTATGGATGACTGACCAAGTCAGTTGATCTACCGTAATTCGATGTAGCAAATTAAACTAGTTTTCGCACTTAAGGAGCCTGAATACAATCATTTCTGTTATATTTTAGTTAAGTTTCTTTAGTTTTACATAAATCTAATAAAATGTGCGAATTGAGTCTTTTATTGAATTTAAAGGCCGTTTGAGGCCTATGGGAGAGCTAACGTACTTTGTGAGTGTAAAGGAGACCATTAGAAGGCATTTTAGGTTGATTCTGGACACTATGTTGCATTATAGAGAGCAAAATGAAGAAAGGACAAAACTGCCTTCAATGTCATGACACTGAATGAGAGTGTCACAACATACCCCTAAAGACATCCCAAGAAGGAGCATACTGACTTCTACGTCACGACACAGGTCATGTTGTATCGCGACATCGACTCTAGGATGAAAAATAAATACTAAGTAGGGGCATTTTGATCTGCACAATCGAACTTAAAGCTCAAGAACATCAACTAAGATAGGGTTAAGAACGATGACCACCTAAAGGCTATAAATAGGCTCATTTGGCACATGTTATGGGCACCATTCCATTAACCTAGATTCTCTCTTTAGATTTAGTTCCATTTTATTTCTTTCTTAGGTTTTTTAGAGTTTAGTTTATTTAATTATTGCTTTCCTTCAAGAGATCTGATTTATAAAGACGACCAACTTTTGGGGATTCGTATTATTATTTATATAAATCAGGCTTTTCTTAAACTCTACACTTCAATTCATTCACCATGTTTTATTCTTTCATCTATTCCAATTTGTTTATAAAAGCCATAAGGAACTAATCCTTCTATAGGGGATTAGTGAGTGGAGGCATGATTTATTAAATGTCTTGTAGGGTTACTCAACGGATCAACTTTTTGGGAAAGGAAGAGTGTGAAACAAACCCTAGGCTTGACAACCCTGGGAAGTCATCAAGGTGGGAATTAACACAAAATTGGTATTGCCCATTCGTGAACGTCTTCACCCCAAGCCACTTTGGACTGTGAGGTCAAAAGATAAGTAGTCCTTGCTGACTCGTTATGTTAGTGGATGATCAGAAGATCCTGCTAGGGTAGTGACTAGTTGGTTGACGAGGAACCTGAAACAACAGTTGATTGGGATTTCCAAAGCAAGCTGATCACTCATCATCAGATTTGATTCCTTCTACTTTTTCTATCTCTTGAAATTTAGTTTTCTTTTATGTTATTTAGTTTTTGTTATTATTACTATAAAAATCCAAAAAATCTCTCACTTACATTTTCATACTAAAACTTGATTAAAGTATTAATTAGATCTTTTATTGTGTAGGTTAAAATTGATCTAGCCTTCGCCTCCATTGCGTACAATCCTCAGAGTATTCACCCATTCCGTTGTAAAACTATATTACAACTAGACCCATATACTTGCAGGTATCACCTCGTAATTGTATATTTTAATGCAATATTCACACTCTAGACATTAGTATGTCTGGAGGTGGTCAAGTTGTTGGTGTCGTTACCGGGGAGGCAACGTCACTAGGTTCTTGTTAATTTTTTCACTTTAAAAGAATAATTAGGAAATTTGTAGATTATAGATACAATTTTATTTTATTTATTGTTACTAAACTCTTCTATCTAGGTTTAGTGTATGACTTGCAGTAGGGACACTCCTGCTGTAGCAGCCACCAATCCAAAAAAGAATAATCTAAAGAAATCGCCAACAACAACAACAATAGAAGCAACAGATGCAAGATCCACCATTAACAGCTATAGGTAATATACCCTGTGAAAGTCCACTGACGCTAAGAAACCCACCAGCACCATAGCTTCCTACAAACATTCATATGCCTCAGAATGAAAGAACTTTAAGGGATTATGCCTTACCAAGTCTGGACATGGTTCAAGAAAGTATAACAAGGCTGATGATTACAACTAATAATTTCTGGATAAAATTGTCTATGGTTAAGATGATCCGGAACAATTTGCTATTTAGGGGCATTGTGATGGAGGATCCTATTCAACATTTAAAATGATTTCTTCAACTCTGCGATACTTTTAAATATAACAGGGTCACTGATGACGCTATTTATTTATGGTTGTTCCCCTTCTCACTAATTGATAATGCATTTTCTTGGTTAGAATCGTAGGCATTAGTATCTATCAAAACATGGGATGAATTTGCTAGAAAATTCTTACAAAAGTTCTTCCCAATTAGCAAAGTAGTTTTGTTGAGATGAGAGATTGTTGTCTTTAGATAGATGGTGGGAGAAAGTTTTTATGAGGCATGGGAATGCTTCAAAATGTTAATTCAAAAATGCCCACACCACGGATTTCCTAAGTGGATGCAATTGTAGGTATTCTATAATGGGTTGGATGCAAATGTATGATCTGGATTAGACAGAGTAGTAGGAAGAGCCCTTATGAAAAGAACATACGAAGATGCGTATGAAATCATTGAGAACATGGCAATAAACTCCGTCTACGGTAAAACCTATCCAAGAGGATGATAAGTATCAACAGTTAGTGGATAGACTCAATCGTACCAAATTTGTTTCTACACTATCTATGCATTGAGGAGACAAACCGCTTTTCCACTATATCACCAATCCGATTGAGGATGTAAATTACGTCAAGAATAGGGGTGGAAACCCTTATTCAAATACATACAATCCTGGCTGGAGAGATCACCTAAATCTAAGATAGGGGAAACCAAGGAGCATGTAATAATTTAAATCAACTTAAAAACACTAATTACCAACCTTTTATTTGCAGGAACCTAAGGATAGGGTCAAACCATATGACCTTACTACATGTAGTCAACGATTGGATAGAATTGAGGGAGAGATGCAATCAATGAGAACATATGTCAAGCTGGTGCAACCTGAGTGCACCAACTTAGCCAAAACATTGACAAAGCTTGAAGATCAAATGAGCTAATTAATGAGCATGATAGGTGATGTGAAACGAAAAATTGGCACAGCTATTCCGAGCAATACAGAGGACAATCCACGGAGGGAAGGTAAGGAGCATGTGAAGGCAATAGCACTTCGATTGGGCAAAGTACTGAGTAGCCCAGAAAACTCTACTTCGGAGGGAGTTATGGATAATACTGATGATCTTCGAGAGGAACTCCCAGAAGCTGAAGAAGAACCAAGGCTAGAAGAGGCAGAGGCACCATCGAGATGTCGAAATAGAAAAAATCCCATTCCCTTCAAAACTAGAAGAAAAGCATAAGCGGGATGAGGATGAATTTTTAAGTTTCCTAAACCTGTTTAAAACATTAAATGTTAACCTACCTTTAATTGAGTTAATTAAAAAGGTTCCTAAGTACACTAAGTTTTTAAAAGAAAAGATGGCTAGGCATAAGTAAATTAAGGTAGAAGAACAAGTTAATTTAAACGCTTCCTGTAGCGTGATTATTTCAAGACAGGTACTTCAAAAATTGAAAGACCCAGGAAGTTTTACTATTCCCATAAATATAAGGAGCATTCATTTTAATAGAGCTCTATGTGATCTAAGAGCTAGTATTACTTTAATGCCTTTATCGATTTTTGAAAAACTCGGGTTAGGGGATATGAAAACTACTCAAATAACATTATAGTTGGTTGATAGGTCTTCGGTATGTGCGAAAGGGGTATTAGAAGATGTGTTAGTTAAAGTATGAAGTTTCATTATCTCTATAGATTTTTTTGTGGTTGATTTCAAAGAAGATCGTGAGATACCGATCTTATTAGGAATACTCTTTTTGGCCACTTTTAGATCTACCATTGATTTAGAAATGAATGAATTAACCATGAAAACTAATGGTGAGTCTGAAACTTTTAAATGTGGCCATCAATTAAGTGAGGACGATAAGAGGAAGTTAGGGGAACAATATAAAATTTTTTTACTTGTAACGTCCCTAAGTCAAGGGACACGCTTCCATTCATGCATGTAGAAAGAATAAATGGGTTTAAGGAAAGGGACAAATGGACACAGGTGGAATGGCACGATGGACGATGGACCAATAATGAAAGAACAGGAAAATCATTCATCGATGAATTGGAGACACTGTCGGATGAATCCAGTAGTAAAACTTAAAAATTAGTTGAATTGTTGCTTAAATTTTGTAAATTATTGTATATTTAACTAATCACCTAGTTTAGATTTTAAGTTTTTTTTATGTAGGTTCATCTCTAAACCAAAACATCCTTAAAGCTGGAGTTTTGAGCCAAAACAGAGTCAGTGTTGTGGCATCGCCTCAATGAGTTGCAACATAGTAGAAGTTTCCTTCAAACCTAAAAATTGACAGACATGTCACGACATAGAACCCCTATTTTGTGACATCGGTATACTACTAGGGATGTGCGACACAAAACCCCAGTGTCGTGACATCGCTTCAATTTTCTATGAGGTCGACCTGACCCGATATTAACACTTTAAAACACCAATTTTATAACTTAAAAACACCTTAACTCTTTTACTAAACCTAGACTAACCTCTTTTACATTCATATTTTGAAGACACCCACTCAAAACTTTAAAACCTAAACCCCCAATCTCTCAAATGATTTTCTTCTTCAACAAACTTTTAAATCATCATTAGAGAAACAAGGAATGGGAATACCATGTGAAAGAAAGGAATGCAAACAACCTCCAAGCATATAACTAAGGTTAAAGATTCCTACATTCAATGTTTTTTACTGATTCATTGAATTATTTGTTTATTGAAATATCATGCCTCCTAGGAAAGTTAGCTGAACTATGGAAATGGAACTATCGATGGGTCCAAACCCCCTAATTTTGAAAACCCAGATATTGGAATATATTTTAATGAACTTTAAGGAAAAACCTTTATCCAAGAGAGGGGATTCGATCTGTTAATGGTTTTGTGTAAGGAAATATGAATTTTAGTCAGATATCATCGGTGGGAACATTTTTGGATGATCATTAAAGATATTTCCATGGTTTTTAAGGTTCTAGAATTTTACGCATCTTTACGAAACCACGAGACTAGGAATACTGAAGGTCATCTGTGGGAATCGATACTTGTGCGAGGGAAATAAGTGAGAGTAACCCCTAAAATTATTTGTGACTTTTATAATGTTCCATACTATGAAAATGATTTTATTGATGAAACTGATTTAGAATATTTCCGAGACATAGATATGGATAGCATTATAAACTTTTTAACTGAAGGAAGGGGTGAATGGAAATTTGGTTCAGGCACTAACGTTCCCATATCCTTTCATAAAGTTATTATGTTTCCAGAGGCTAAGATGTGGTTTCAATTTGTGTGCACGAGAATATTACCTGCTATAAATGTTTCTAACGTTAATACCTTTAGGCAGTATTACTTTATGCTATTTTATAGAAAAAGCAGGTATATATCGGTAAATAGATCCATTGTAACACCCCCAAAATAGGGCCTAGGATTTTAGGGGTATTTTAGGGATTTTAGTCGTAAAGTGTTCAAAATTTTACGACATAGTTTATCGGTAATGTTTTTGACTATGGGTTTTAGAAAATTAAACCAATTTCTAAAAACGAGTTTTAAATACCTTTAATTTTGAAAAGTGGATTGATTTGTAAAGGGGTTAAAACTTTGAGTTTTTATAAAATTCAACCTAAACACCCCCATTTATAGTTTTATTTTCACGTTAGTTTTCTCTTTTACATTGTTTGTGTCATCCCTTATTTGAAAAAGCTTATCCCAATCAATTTTTTATTCCCAAACCCCGTACTCTTGAATTCTTTCACTTTCCCAACATTAAACCTCCATAGAAGTTAAGAAAAGCACCTAAAAACACCATAGTTTTCTCCATTGTCAAGCTTGTGAGTTTTTCAAATTTTTTATCAAACGCTCAGTTTTTTGTCAACTAAGGTAAGAAATTGTTTTCTTATTAGTTTTTAATATTATCTGATCTTTTAAACTGAGTTTTTAACAATTAAATCTTATATTTTGAATAAAAGCTGAAACTTGGGTCGTTAATGGTGAAATTTGAGACTTTGCATAAAAATGATGTTTCAAAGTGCTTTTCAATTAATTTTGATGTGACTAGAAGGTTTCTAAACTTGCTTTGAAGTTTTGTCAAAGATTTCTTGAGGTTTAATGAATTTTCGAAAAATAGTCATAAACATGTTGAAAAAATCGATACCATGAATTGAGTAGATTAATGTAGTTTAAGGTTGAGAATTAGTCATAGGTGAATTAAAAGATGAACGGAGCTGGTTTTAGGCAAAAAGATTAAGTATAGATCGAGATATTGAAATTTTAAGCTTTCTACGTCGAAGGTTTTGATCAAAATAAAACCTAGCTTAGGCTTGCGTTTTTGGATTGTTTGATGCCAGTCTTTCGCTGAATGTTAATTGTGATGTTGTGTGATTTACTTTGTTGAAATGTTGGAATTGATAGGACCTTCTACGAGTAGAGATAAAGGTAAGGAAAAACTGGTTTGAGCTTTTGATTTTTTGACGAAAGTTTAATTGGTGAGTGTTTGGAATAATTGTTTGTGAACATAATTGAATGCATTATTTAGGAGTTTAGTCATATCCTAAACCCCTACCCTAAATTTCGAGTGTAAGCTTTCTCGCACTCATGTTTAACTTGTGAAATATGTGCTTGTGTTATTGGTCAACTATTAAACGTCACAGTAGTAATATGCAAGCGTACACTGTCAATGCAAATATAGTAGACAGATATGAGTTTGTCGGATATCGATCCCACGAGGATGGCTGTCTTTTGTCTATCAATGTCATTTCAATAAATAGATACAAACAATATAAATTGTGAGAGTAGTTGTTGAATCAATAACTTGAAAACAACAAGATAAAATATGATAATGATAAACTGGGATCCCCAACGTGAATAGTCAACTGAATACTAAGTGCACACAAGGTATAAAAGGATAGGTGATTGTCGATGCATTAAATTGCAATGAATATCTTACCAAGCTTAACTTCTATATTTAACCTAAGACTTAAACATGCACATTAGCCACACCTTCCAATGATGGCAATGGAACACTACTAAAAACAAGTGGATTAAATTCCTCTAATCCTCAAGCAACTTCCGTTGTCATGCTTGTTAGCTTGAACTGTCGCTGCAATTTCCAGTGTCAGTGACCGCAATAACACTTTCATGCTAAAAAAATTCAAACCCAAAGATTAAACAGTAGAAGCAAGATTGAATAAAATAAAATTTAACTTAAAAATCATGTATACTTCCATACAAACATGAAATAGAGAGTAATCACTAGTGTTTAAAAAAGAAATATAAAAGAAACAAGTGGAGAGTACTATTCCTAAAAAATCTCGACTTGATCTCTCAACTACCTCTTGTGTCACACTCAGGGCTCCTCATCAAGGGCTAATCTGCATTCCTTTCACGTCGATTCACCCGTAGGAAGCTTATGCCGCCATAGCCGAAAAGTTTCAAAAGATAGGTTGAACAAGATAATGCCCCTAAAAAAGCCTCCTCCTCCTTTTTTTTTTTCTTTTCACATGAATATTAATATTTTTCCAAATAGCACAGGTGTCATGTCATCAGAATCATGTTGCCTCTGTATGTACCAGTTAGTTGTACTAGAGAGGGCAGCTTACATATTTTTGTTCTTATCCGGATAGCTGTCAAGTGTGAAGATAATTCTAGGCGCAATCTGGAACTACTCATGTAGCCACATCAGTACCAAAACATGACAAAATTAAGGATAAATAGGCTAAGATCCACTGATCCACTAAGTTATAAAATGCAATTTACTGAACTGAAAATTCTAAAATATGTGCTAAAGGTAACTAAATGGGAAAAAATTAACCAATAAGTAGGGAGAAAACATATGTTATTTCTAGTAACATATGTTATTTCTAGTACTATCACACCCCTAAACTTGAGTTTTTACTTGTCCTCAAGTAAAACAGAAACTAGCAAGGCTATACAAGAATTAACTAAGGCAAATGATCATTCTAGCAACTTGAATCACCTAAAATCCCAAAGAATGAGTCACATTCAGATGATAGACTATTGCATCGATAATACATAAGTATGAATGAATAAGATTGCAACTTCATCAAAACCAGCATCATGCTTTAAATCCTAAATTCTATCTACCAATACAACATTTATTGTACAATACTAAGTATCTATGAAGATAATAAATATATGTATTTTTTATGAATAAGGGATATCGTTTCCTTACTGTACCCTTGTTCTTGAGAAGTAACGATGGAGTGCAACAAACCCCCAGGGAGTACGTAATTGCATCGACACACATTTATGCAGCGAAAGCCTTTGGCCAGATTCATATTTCTAACACTTGCATTGGATTGTTCCCTCTTTAACATTTCACAATACACCTACTTTAGAGTGTCTCTTATTCATAACTATATATATAAGCAGCTATAAAAAGCAGATTCCTTCAAGATTCAAAGAATACCACTAGTCATCCATTACTAATGCAACCTAAATCATTCATCAAAGAATTGAAGATACAACACTCAGTCAAATTTATCCAACTCATTCATTGATAATTCACATGATTCAAGAATTAATAATCGAATGTAACAAAAATTTTCAAACACATTTGCATTAGCCACAAATAAACCTTGCATGCTTCATTAAACTCAATTTTTTTTTTTTTGAAATGTACGTGTATTTCCAAACCCCATATGCAGTCCCCCAAACTTAAAGTTTGCATTGTCCCCAATGCACTAACATTAAAATATAATGACAATAAAAATGCAATGACAATGTGCACTAACAAAATGAAAATTATAGCTACATGCAATACATGAATACTACAGCTAAAACTTAAAATAAACAAACTCAGCTTTCCTCAGCCATCAATGTGGCTGCATTATATTTCTTCTTCCTCTTTTTCTCCTCCTCCTTGCACTTTCTCCTCACTAGTTGCCTCTACAGCTTCTGCCAATCTAGCTCCATGTCGCTCCAGATTATTAGTAGTTGCACCCACAAACCTGGATCCATTGACAATATTATAAGTAGATTCTTTCTCAATATTTTCTTCCCCGGCCTTCTCGTTCACAACTGCAACATGGACTTCCTCCTCTCCCACATCAACTTCCTCCTCAACAGCAGGTGCCTCTTGACCAGCAATGAAGTCACCATTGACTAGGCTATCATTCCTTGACATGCACTTCTAAATTTCCCTTGATTCCATTTCTTTCTCATCATTAGAGACATGCACAATGAGAGGGGATTCCATAGATCTTTCTCGGTCCCCAAAGTCATCTTCCTCGGATGAGGGTTCATAATTTCGGATGATCGGTGGGAACACTGGAAATTCTAGGAGTAAGGCTAGGCTTAACTGACTTAATATGGCTACAATAGAGTTGTTATAAGCCCTGGTATAAGCGTAGAAAAAATTTTGTGATCTGTCCATATCCTCTATTGTAGCGACAAGCCTGACCTGCTTATTGCTAATGGAATTGGCCAACTTCTCGATATCCTGCATTTTGCACAACAATGATGTCTCTACAGTATGGTTTGTTCCCTTGTTTTTTACCTTTGTTCTGCTATTCCTTGTCTTGCTGGTCTCTGCCTCCTTCATTGTCAGTGTATCTTTTCCACGAGTCATTCTTTCAATAGAGGCTTCATTTATCGGGTCTTTATTCTCCAGGACCTCTTCATTAATATAGGGCACGATCCCTTTCTATTAGCACAATAGCATCACCAACGATGGGAAAACCAAAATTCCAGTTTGTCTTGCGACACAGTCAGAAATTTCCTAGTGGAGTATTGCACCAACATCAATCTTTTTTCCCTCGACAATATAATGTAACAGGCACATTCTATCGAGGTTGACTTTGGTGCTGTGAGTAGAGGGCAATAGCCTGCAGTTGACAAAATGAAACCAAATTTTTCTTTGCAGTGTCAGGAAACTGTGGTGCATCATATAATTCTTTTGATGTGAACCCATTCACAATGCTCCTTCGACACATAAATCCTTCACCAACAGGTCCCTTTTTTCATTTGTGATATCCTCAATAAACTTGAAGTGTTAATCTACATCCACTTTAGTGTTGTACAGGTCATTGATTTTTTTTAGTATTCCATGGGATTAAGCCTTTTCGAACAAAGATAAACTCTAACTCATGGTCATAAAGGTTAGTGTAAAACTCACATACAATGAAGGAAAATAGCTTCCAGGATGATTTCACAAAGTCTCCCACTTTAGCTTAGAGACGGTTTTGTAGACTTGTTTGCCCAAGTCTTGCTGTTGCGAAAGGAGAGTGCCCTGTTCTAGGTGGAAGTTTTGTTACACAATATTGTCTTGAAACAAGTCCTTGGCCACTTTTGCTAGAAAGATCACTAACTCCTTTTTCTTCGCTGGCATAGAGGATTTTGATTCATGAACTGTAGTTGCAGAGGATGAGTGTTCTTCAACAGGCTTGGTGGTTTCTTGACTGATCCTCTCGTTCTTGCCATATTTTTTTTGTTTTGTGGAGTGAAGATGGTTTAAAGTTGTAAAGGTACGAGCTTGGGGAAGAGAAAGTGAATAAAAATAGTTACTTTGTATGTGTTACAGTTGGCACAGTGAAGGAGGTTTATAGCGAGTGAAAGAAGATGGAAAGGTGTGATTTTTTTTTGTGAAGAGATACAAAAGCTGGAGGGAATAAAAGTGTCCAATGGGAATTGCGCTTGTTCAGACAAATCAGACGGCTAGTTCACTTTTGATCAAATGGTGGGATTTAAAAATTCTGATCTGCCCTTCATTTGTGGTGAATCATACGAGACAGTATAGTAGTACGAACTGCGTTGACAATAAAACCCAAGTGCGTCGACAATGGTACCTAATTATTCTGCAAAAAAAAAGTAAAATAAACTTGAACAGAAACAAAAATAAAATAAAATAAAAATACATAATAATAAATTCCATAAAAATTAGAATTTTTCGACCAATTTAATGGTCTCTGCCTGCTTTTGATCAATATTCCCAAAATAATGTTTCAATCGCTAGCCATTCACTTTGAACTGGTGTCTATCATGTAAATCTCTGATTGTGACCGCACCATAAGGAAATGCTTTGACAACATCGAAAGGTCCAAACCAATGAGAGCGTAATTTACCTGGGTACAGTTTCGGTCTAGAATTGAATAATAAAACTCCATTAATTGCCCGCATTGCTCTATTCTCCAGTTCAACTGACAAGTGACATGCTTTCCCAAAAACCAATTTATACAGTGACATCCCTAATGGAGTTTTGTATGCTGTCCGCAATGCCCATAAAGCGTCATCCAGTTTGGAAGAGCAATCTTTCCTCGAAGGGCTCACAACCTTTTCAAGAATGTTTTTAATTTGTTGATTCGATACTTCAGCTTGTCCATTAGTTTGCGGATGATAAGTAGTAGCCATTCTATGATTAACTCTATATCTCTTCAGTGTGGCTGCCACTTGATTGCAATGAAAGTGTGTACCCTGATCACTAACCAATGCCTTTGGTGTGCCAAAGCGGGTGAGTATATACTTGTGAAAAAATTTAAGCACTATCTTTGCATCATCCTTTAGGACTGCAATAGCTTCAACCCACTTCAAGACGTAGTCAAAAACTACTAATATATAAAGATTTCCAAATGAACTTGGAAATAGTCCCATAAAATCCATACCCCAAACATCGAACAATTCAACCTCCAAAATTGGCTGCTGTAACATTTCATTGCATCGGAATATAGAACCAGTGCGCTGACACCTATCGCATTGATTCACAAAATTGTGGGCGTCTTTGAATAATGAAGGCCAATAAGATCCTCATTAGAGAACCTTAGCAGCAATTCGCATGCCACCGAAATTACCTCCATAAGGAGCATCATGACAATGCTTCAAGATTGAAAGCATCTCCTCTTCCAGAACACAATGCCGAATAATGTTGTCATTGCATACCTTGAATAAATATGGCTCGTTTCAATGATACTTCACTATTTCATGAAGAAGTCTTTCTCTTTTATAGCCTGTGACACCCAATGGGAGTTTTCCACACACTAGATAATTAACCAAATCCGCAAACTAAAGGGTTGCATCTACAGCAACTAACTTTTCATCTTGGAATGCATCGACAATTTGAAGTATGTTTCTGTAACACCCTTCACACGTATTCAACACCAAAATATAGTTATGGAGCATTACCAAACTTATTACACAAATAACCATACATTTTCAAGTTCCAAATAAACCTCATTCAAAATCATTCACATTGTCTTTAATACGAGCCTACGAGGCCCAAAACATGCTTTAAGAGTGGTTCGGGACTAAACCAATAACTTAAGAAATTTCTTGAAAACATAAAAAATTTTACAAAATACAGGAGACACACGCCTATGTGGCCCGGCTGTGTGTCTCACAACGCCAAAGACACGACCTTGTCACAGGCCGTGTGGACATTCGAAATGGGATCACATGGATGTGTCCCAGCCTGTGTCTAACCCTCTGTAACTCTCTAACTTAGGTCCCATGGCCAACCACACGCTCGTGTGGCCAGCCCGTGTGCCCTTCGAAATGACCTCACATGCCCGTATGCCAGGCCGTGTGCTAGGCCTGTGTCAAACCTGTAAGGTATACTGACTTATGCCACACGTCCAAGTCACACGCCCGTGTGCTGGACCGTGTAGAGCATACTGACTTGATTTTTAATTCAACACCAGAGGAGACACGGCCGTATAAACTGATCGTGTGTCACACAAGGCTGAGACACACGCCCGTGTCTCTGCCTGTATGGACAAAAATAGGCTATTTACCAAGCCATCTTGCCACCCAATTTTGCATACACTTATACCAAACCAAATAACACGTAATATGGCATAAATAGGCATTCGACCAACCTCAACCAAGCATAAATCATACAATTTCAATACCAACATATACAAGGCACACAAATACCACAATATGTCTTTCAACTTCTTACCAAACCTCACTTTCACAAATCATCAATGTGGACACTTCCAATAATGCATCATTTTGCCTAAACTCATAAGCCTACCAATTCTCAAATATCAACCATTCACCACAAACATTTGCATAGCAATTATCAACACAAGACAAAGGCCATTTGTATATATATACACAACTAAATCGACCAAAATAAGCCAACTCTCAATGCTATATACAAAACCAAACACTAAACATTTACAATCCAATCCAAATGGCTAAATTCATTACCAAACTATATACCAAAATGACCAAAACTCCTATACATGCCATATATCCCAAAAACATAGATTCAAAAATACCAAAGTGATAGCTTCATAGTGTGATGAGGTCTCTGACGATTCCCGAATCCAAGGTAGCTTTAATTTCACTATAAAACACGGAAAAATAAACAATGTAAGATATAAATCTTAGTGAGCTCATATAGTTAATAAGTAAAACTCACCATTTAATCACCATTCAAGTAATATAACATAGTATACTTGAAAATTATGTAATTATAATGTTAACATGTATTCAATCACATAATTAATCAAGATTTCATAACTTTCATAGTTTCAATACTTGTATAGTTTCCGTACATACCTTTACTAATACGTATCTATTTCTTACCATTTCATATCTTCAATATACCCGTTGAACCATTCGAAATACTATAGGATACCCGGGAAACTCGTACCCTAAGTGCCACATATATAGCCGAATCTATCTCAATCTTAATCAGATATAATGCTAACTCTCGAGCTAATAACGAGTCTGCTCACACAAGCTGACGATCATGATGAAGCTACTCATTGCTGCCCACACAACATGATGAGAATCCGCAACACATGTCGGATAACTCAGCCACCGGTAGGGCATACGAACCAGCACCCAATCACATAACGCTTAATGACATGTCATTCGTATCCTAATGTATTCCTAAGGTTCAATTGGGATTTCTCAATGTTTAATCTTCATCAATTATATCCACAAGGTCGTACACACAATTAGAATAATGCTTATTAACATACGAACTTCCTCAATTGTAAAAACAACGAAATAAGTCGATTAGTCTGATACTTTGTTTTTCCCCTGATCTAAATCTAAATTCCGCTTTTCTTGACTAAATGCAATCAAAATTAACTTATTTAATTATCATTCTATTCAATTTAGTCCAAAATACACATTAAGGCAACTTTACATTTTTCCTCAAATATTTTAACATATTTACAATTTAATCCTTATCTCATAAAAATACAAATTCATGCAATTCAACCTATACCCATCCTAGCAGAATTTCAATTAAGTCCCTACCAGCCCATATTTTTCATTTATTTCACAATTTAACCACAAAATTTCAACATTTCTCAATTAAATCCCAAAATGACAATTTTGTCAAAAATTACTTTACAAATGTTGTTTATCTAACAACAACATACATTTTCTATCATTAAACATCCAAATACACCTATATTCATCAATGAAAAAACCCTAAACCTTTAACATTTTTGCACAATAATCCTTGGGCTAACTAGATTAAGCTGCAATAATCTCAAAAACATAGAAATCAAGTAAAACGGGACAAAAACAACTTACAATGCAAAGAAAATAGCTTGGCTGAACCCTAGCTATGGCTTCCTTTGATAATTTCGGTTGAAGATGATAAAAATGAAGAAGATGGACACATTTTTGTTTAAGTTATTTTAACTTTAATTACAAAATTACATAATTAACCTTAAGTTAAAACATTAAAATTACTTAATGCATGTCCATAAATGTCCACTAACATTAACAATGGTCTAATTACCACAAAAGGACCTCCACTTTAATATTTCATAGCTATTAGACACCTTTAGCTAATAGAACTCCACTTTTTCACTTTACGCGATTTAGTCCTTTTTATCAAGTTAAGCATTTAAAGGATAAAATTTCTTAACGAAATTTTCACACAATCATACTATCATTTTGTAGACATTAAAATAATAATAAATATTTCAACCTCAGATTTGTGGTCCCAAAACTACTGTTCTAATTTTACTAAAAACGAGCTGTTACAACTCTCCCCCTTTAGGAATTTTCGTACCCGAAAATCTTACTAGAAAATAGGTTAGAGTACTATTTTCTCATAACTTCCTCGAGTTCCCACATAGCTTCTTCGATACCACGACACTGCCACAGAACCTTCACTTAATTTATGCTCTTATTTCTCAACTCTTTAATCTCTTGAGCCAGAATTTTGATCGGTTCTTCGTTATACGTCATATCAGGTTGAATTTCAATCTCTGTCAGAGAAATTACGTGTGACGAATCTGGTCTATATCGATGCAACATCAAAACATGAAATACATTGTGGATCCTTTCTAACTCTAATGGTAAAGCTAGTCAATATGCCACTAGTCCTATTCTTTCGGAAACCTCATACGGCCCGATAAATTACAGACTCAATTTGCCTTTGTGACCAAATCAAAGAATCTTCTTCCACTGAGATACTTTCAAAAATACTTTGTCACCGATTTGAAATTCAATGTCTTTACATTTCAAATTCACATACGATTTCTATCGATATGTATCTGTTTTCAAACTGTCACGAATTACTTTCATTTTCTCTTTTGTATCTCAACCAAATCAACCCCGTGAATCTTTTTCTCACTAAGTTCGGTCCAGTACAACGGAGTTCAACATTTGCGACCATACAATGCTTCATACGATGTCATCTTTATACTCGATTGAAAACTATTGCTATACGCGAATTCAATTAACGGTAAATATTTATCCCAATTGTCTTCAAACTCTAAAACACAGCAACGAAGCATTTCTTCGAGAATCTGAATTACTTTCTCCGGCTAACCGTCGATTTGCGGATGGAATGAGGTACTAAAGTGCAACCGCGTACCCAAAGATGTACAAAATCGTGACGTAAACCTTGGATATCTCTCTGAAATAATAGAAACTGGCACCCTGTGCAATCTAACAATCTCAGAGATGTACAACTCAACTAGTCTATTAAGCGAAAAGTCTGTATGTACCAGAATGAAATGTACCGATTTCGTCAAACGATCAACAATAACCCAGATAGCATCTTTCTTTTTCGGAGATAGAGGTAAACTTGATACGAAATCCTCGTGACTCTATCCCATTTCCACTCTAGTATCATCACTGGTTGAAGTAATCCCGAAGGAACTTGTTGTTCGACTTTGACTTGTTGACAAACCAAGCAGCTCGAGACAAACTCTGAAATGTCTCGTTTTATGCCCGACCATTAGTACAACTATTTCAAATCATTGTACATTTTAGTACTCCCCGGATGAACAGATAAACAACCATTGTGTCTTCGTGTAGAATTTTCTAAATAGCTCAGAATTCCTTAGTACACATATTCTATCTCGAAACATTAAACAATCATCAGATTCGATTTGATAATCTGAATCAGTATTCGACTTGCATTGCACTCTTTTAGCTTGCAATTCATTATCACACATCTAAGCTTCACAAATTTGTTGAATAAATAACAGATTAGCTTTTAACTTAGCTAAAATCGAACCATCATAAGACAAAGTTAACTGTGTGCTCATCGCCCGCAAAGAAAATAAAGATTTAACTTAGCTAAAATCGAACCATCATCAGAAAAAGTTAACTGTGTGCTTATCATCCGCAAAGAAAATAAAGATTTTCTACTCAAAGCATCTACGACTACATTCGCTTTCCCTGGATGATAATCAATCATTAATTCATAGTCTTTTAACAACTCGAGCCATCTTTGTTGTCACAAATTCAAATCTTTCTGAGTCATTAAATACTTCAAACTCTTGTGGTAGGTAAAGTTATGGCACTTTTCACCAAATAAAATATGTCGCCAAATTTTCAAAGCAAAGTTAATAGCGGCCAACTCTAAATCGTGCATCAGATAATTCTTTTCATGCAGTTTCAGTTGTCTTGAAGCATAAGCTATCACTTTACCCTCTTGCATCAGAACACATCCCAAACCACTCAATGACGCGTCATGAAAATTACAAACTCTTTACCCGACTCAAGCTGAACTAAAACTAGTGCTTCAGTTAACAATGCTTTCAGATGTTCGAAACTCTGTTGACATTTTTAGGACCACCCAAATTCCACATCTTTTTGTAGCAATCTAGTTATCGGTGTAGCAATCATCGAGAATCCTTTTACAAAATGCCGATAGTAACCAGCTAATCCCAAAAAGCTTCTGACTTCAGATACGTTTCTCGGTGGTTTCCAATTAACAACTGCTGAAATTTTGCTCGGATTAACTCGAATACCTTTCGATAAAACAATATGCCCCAAAAATCTAACTTTTCGAAGCCAAAACTCGCATTTACTGAATTTAGTGAACAGTTACTTGTCTCTCAATGTTTGTAACACAATTTTCAAATGTTCAGCATGCTCAGATTCATCTCAGGCAGAATTTTTTCAATGAATACAACAACAAATCTATCTAAATAAGCTCTAAATGTAACACCCCTTACCCGTGTTCAACACCGGAATAGGGTACGAGGCATTACCAAACTTAAACTCAAACAAACATTCAAAACCGAGACATAAATTTCCACTCAAATTTAAAAAATTTTGAAAACATTCATATCGCCCCTTAAACGAACCTACGAGACCCAAAACATGCATTAAGAGTGGTTCGAAACTATCCCGAGCACTTTAGAAAACTTCTCAACACTTAGAAAATTTTTCATCAATATAAGGGTCACAAGCCCGTATGGCTTGGGCCACGCCCGTGTGGGTAGGCCGTGTGGTCACACATGCCCGTGTCCCTAACCCGTGTAACTCTTTGTTTATGACATCAACAAATTGAAGTCACACGCCTGTGTGCTTAGGCCATGTGGGCGATTTAAATTTCATAGTTTTTCATAAAATAGGTGCAGACTTCACACGCCCTGGGCACACGCCCATGTCCCTGGGCCGTCTCTTTCATGCGGTTGAGACACACAACTGTGTCTCTGCCCGTGTAGTCAATTCGAAGCTAAATTCAAAATACAGGGGACACACGGCCAGATCACACACCCATGGGACAAGCCGTGTGTCTATCTGTGTGGACAAAAATAAGGCTATTTACCAAGGCATTTTGCCACCCTTACTTGCACCAACCTACACAACAACAAGCATCACCAATCCAAGTATATTCATACAACAAATTCAGCCACAAACAAGATACCAATGTATCATTTACATGCAACCATCTATCACATACAAACATCACCTACTTATCAACTCAATCCATGCAAATTCTCACATCCATGAAAACATCATATATATATATATATATATATACACACTTAAGCCTATATTAGCCAAATTCAATGGCCATTTACAAAATGAATTATCAAATAACATAAGCCAAAACTTTTGGCCAAATCAACTATGACACATAAAAAAAAGACCTAATCTTTATACATGCCATACTCAAAATAATGAAATCACAAGTACCCAAAATAATAATTTGATAATGTGAATGGATCTCCGACCGTCTTCGATCCTCGAGCTGGCTTGGTGACACTATAAGACAAGGGAAAGAAAAAGAGGGTAAGCTTTAAAGCTTAGTAAGTTCCTATGCAAATAATAGGCAACATACACACCTTAGCATAAATTTAACATGAAGTAAATTAACATAAACACCATTGTAAACTTTCATAATTAAACTTAACATAGATGTTATTAAAGCCTTAGCATCATAACTTACTCAATCATACCACACCGAGGGTTCATTACATATCGAGCTCATTAAGCATGGGTTTTATGTACATACCTGTACCAACTTGCAACTTACCATAATCTTTCACAACATACCATAGTCTTTCACAACTTAAACATTTCCGTTATTTTTTCCAATTTAACCACTTGGAATACTAAAGGATACTCCGGATATCTCATGTACATAATACCATACCAATGCCTTATCCTAGATATGGTCGTACATGGGATCTCATATCGATGCCAGTAGCCCAACTATGGTTTTACACGAAATCTAATATTGATGCCACATCCCAGATATGGTTTTACACGTAATCTCAACTAACCCTAATGTCATGACATTTGTATCCTAACTGTTCCTAAGGTTCAACCGGGATATTTCTCACTCGTCATCCATTGTCGATTTCCTCTCAAGAGTCAATCATAAATTCATATAGTATTAAGGTATTTAAAACATAAATAAACAATGCATTATTTACATTCGAACTTACCTCAGTACCAAAAATAGTAGATAAGGATTTAATCGTTAAACACATTATTCTTTCCCCGATCAAGGTCCGAACTTCATTTTTCTTGTTCTATAACAGCAAATTTAACTTCTTAAATTATCACATTACTCAATGCTATCCAAAAATCAACTTATGGAAAAATTACATTTTTACCCCTAAACTTTGACATATTTATATTTTAGTCCTTAGGCTCGTAAAATGAAATGGACTCAATTTCTTTCTTACTCAAGCCTAGCTGAACCATAAACATGCTCATATTAGCCCACATTTTTCATAAAATTAGATTTTTACTACTCATTTTACAACCTTTTACAAATAGGTCCTTTTTAGGTATTTTCATGAAAAATCACTTAGTAAAAGTTGTTTATTACACATCAAACTTTCATTTTCTACCATTAAACATCAAAACACATGCATGTCACACATGGGTAAAATTTTAAACATGAAACCTACTTCAAAACAATGGTAGAAATAGGTAAATCGGGTTACGAGGACTTCAAAAATGTAAAGAATATTAAAAACGAGGCTAGATTGCACTTACTATCAAGCTTGAAAGTTGCCAAAACCGTAGCTATGGAACCCTTAAAATTTTTGGCCAAGCTTGAAGAAATATGAGCAAATTTTTGCTTTATTTTCCTTTTTTATTCTTTTATTAACCAAATGACTAAAATGCCCTTAATGCCTTTCTTTCAAAATTCAACTATCCATGCCCATTTTTGTCCACAAAAATGTAAAATGGTATAATTATTATATAAGAACCTCTAATTTAAAATCTCATAGAAATTGAACACATTTAACAAGTAGTACTCAACTTTTGCATTTTACGATTTAGGCCATTTGACTAAATTGAGTGTCCAAACGTCAAAATTTTTTAACGAAATTTTCACGAAATCATTTTGTGAAATTGTAGGCCATAAAAATATAATAAAAGTAATTTTTTCTACGTCGAATTTGTGGTCTCGAAACCACTATTTCGATTTGCCCTAAAATCAAGTTGTTACAACTCTCCCCCTTTAAGGATTTTCGTTTCTAAAAATCTTACTAGAAAAGAGGTTTGGGTACTATTTTCTCATAGCCTCGTCAAGTTCCCACGTAACCTCTTCAACACCATGTCTTTGCCATAAAACCTTTACTGGGGCTATACTTTTTATTTCTCAATTGCTTAACTTCTTGAGCTAAGAACTTAATCGGTTCTTCACTATACGTCATATCTGGTCGAATTTCAATCTCCGTTGGAGAAATCACATGTGAAGGACCGGAATGATATCATCGCAACATCGACACATGAAACACATTATGAATCCTTTCCAACTCCATCGATAAGGCTAATCGATATGCCACTAGCCCTATTCTTTAAATAATTTCATACGGCCAATAAAACGTGGACTCAACTTTCCTTTGTGGCTAAATCTAAGAAACTTCTTCCACGGGGATACTTTCAAAAATACTTTATCCCCAACTTGAAACTCAATATTTTTTCTTTTCAAATCCGCGTATGATTTTTGTCTATCGGAAGCAGCTTTTAAATAATCTCGAATTACTTTTACTTTCTATTCGATTTTCTTAACCAAGTCAACCCCTTGAATCTGTTTCTCACTAAGCTCGGTCTAATACAAAGGTGTTCGGCACTTGCAGCAATACAATGCCTCATAAGGTGCCATTTTTGTACTCGACTGATAATTGTTGTTATAGGCAAATTCGACCAATGGTAGATATTTTTCCCAACTACCCTGAAATTCTAAAACACAATATCGAAGCATATCTTCAAGTATCTGAATTACTCTTTCAGATTGACCATCGGTTTGTGGATGAAATGCAGTACTAAAATTTAATTTCATACCCAAGGTTTCTTGCAAGATTTTCCAAAACCTCGAAGTAAACCTCAAATCCCTATCCGAGATAATAGAAATAGACACCCCGTGCAATCTCACAATCTCCGCAATGTATAGCTCAGCTAGCTTATCAAGTGAGAAATCAATACGTATCGATATAAAGTGAGTCGATTTCATCAATCTATCAACAACAACCCAAATGGCATCTTACTTTCTCGGAGTCAAAGGCAAACCCATTACAAAATCCATCATAATTCTGTCCCATTTCCACTCAGGTACCATCACTGGTTGAAGTAAACCTGAAGACACTTGGTGTTCAGCTTTCACTTGTTGAGAAATCAGACATCTTGAAACAAACTCGGAGATATCTCTTTTCATGCCCGACCACCAATACATTTTCTTCAAATCATTATACATTTTCATACTACCCGGATGCATAGATAAACAACCATTATGCGCTTCATGAAGAATTTTCTGAATAAGTTCATCATTCTTTGGCACACAAACTCTACCTTGAAACATCAAGCAATCATCGGGTCTGACATGAAAATCTGAATCACTAATCGATTCACAATGAGCACTCTTGGCTTGTAAATCACTGTCACATTTTTGGGCTTCACAAATCTACTGAATAAACATCGGCCTAGCTTTCAACTCAGCTAAAATAGAACTGTCATCGGATAAGATCAATCTTGTGTTCAATGCACTCAAAGCAAAAAAAGTCTTCCTACTCAAGGCGTCTACGACTAAATTTGCTTTACCAGGGTGATTGTCAATCACCAACTCATAATATTTCAGCAACTCGAGCCATCTTCTTTGTCGTAAGTTCAAGTCCTTCTGGGTCATCAAATACTTTAAACTCTTATGGTCAGTAAAAACATGACATTTCTCACCATACAAATGGTGTCGCCATATCCTCAAAGCAAACACAATGGCGGCTAATTCCAAATCATGCGTTAGGTAATTCTTCTCATGCGGCTTCAATTATCTCGAGGCATAAGCTATCACCTTGCCTTCTTGCATCAACACACATCCTAGTCCATTTAGTGACACGTCGCTATAAATCACAAACTCTTTTTCCGGTTCAGGTTGCACTAAAACCGGTGCCTCAGTCAATAAAGCTTTCACTTTCTTAAAACTTTATTGACCTTTTTCAGACCATTCAAACTTGACATTTTTTTGCAACAATCTCATCATAGGAGTAGCAATCATCAAAAATCCTTTAACAAATCATCGGTAATAACCGGCTAAGCCCAGAAAACTTCTGACTTCGGACACATTTCTCGGCGGCTTCCAATCAACAACTGCCAAAATTTTACTTAGATCAACCCGAATACCATCACTTGAGACAATATGGCCTAAAAATCCAACTTCTCTAAGCCAAAACTCACTTTTATTGAACTTAGCATACAACTGTTTGTCTCTCAAAGTTTGTAAAATAGTTCTCAAATGCTCGGCATGCTCGGTCTCATCACGAGAATAAATCAGTATGTTATCAATAAAAACAACCACAAACTTATCTAAATATGGTCAAAAAATTTGGTTCATTATGTCCATAAAAACTACAAGAGCATTTGTTAGTCCAAAAGGCATAACAAGAAATTTGTAGTGCCCTTACCTTGTTCTAAAGGCAGTCTTTGGCACATCTGACTCTTTAACTCTCAACTGGTAATACCCAGATCTCAAATCAATCTTGGAAAACACTATTGCTCCTTTCCACTGATCAAACAAGTCATCTATCCTCGGCAATGGATACTTGTTCTTTATGGTTACCTTATTGAGCTGTCAGTAATCTATACAAAGTCTCATAAATCCGTCTTTCTTCTTCACAAATAATATTGGAGCACCCTAGGGGGAATAACTCGGTCTCGCAAATCCCTTATCTGTCAATTCTTGTAACTGAGCTTTTAATCATTTCAATTCAATCAGAGCCATTCAATATGGAGAAATAGATATCAGTGAAGTACGAGGGACTAACTCAATGTCAAACTCAACTTCTTTAACTAGAGGTAATCCAGGTAACTCTTCCAGGAACACATCCGGATATTCACAAACTATTGGCACTGATTCAATTTTCAATTTAGACTCTTTCATGTTTAACACATAAGCTAGGTAAGCTTCACATCCTTCTCTAATACATTTCTGAGCTGACATTGAAGAAATCACCACAGGCACTCTATCTGACTCATCTGATTCAACCCGAAGAATTTCACCATTTTCACATTTCAATTCAATAACTTTCTGTCTACAATTTACTATAGCATCATGTAACATCAGCCAATCCATATCCAAAATAACATCAAACTCATCAAATGGCAACAACATCAAGTCAGCCGAAAAACAATAACCTCTAATCATCAAAGGACATCTCTTACATACTTTGTCAACTAAAACATGCTTACCTAAAGGGTTTGACACCTTAACCACAAAATCGGTAAACTCAATAGGCAATTTCTTATTATTTACCAAATTTATATAAGCATACAAATAAGTAGATCCAGGGTCAATCAATGCAATAATGTCAGTATCATAAAGAGAAAAAGTACAAGTAATAACATCAGGAGACGTCGCTTCTTCGCGAGCACGGATGGCATAGGCTCTCACCAGTGCTCAAGCTTCAAATCTCACAATGGTTTCTTTAGTCACACCTTTACTACTAGCTCTATTTTTAGTATTCCTCGGGGGTCTTCCTCTAGAAGTAGTATTACTAGGCATTGCACCTTGGAATTTCTCTTTCTTTGCCATCTCCGGGCAATCTCTGATAAAATGCTCTTGTGAACCACACTTGAAACAAGCTCGGTCATTCATTCTACATTCATCGGGATATTTTCTTCCACATTGTTGACATTCGGGCCTATTAGACTTTACATTGCCCACACTCGCCATTGAGGTGGCTTGAGATTTAAAACTGGAATTTTGCTTCTCACGATCTCTGCATGAATATCCCGCTGAAAAATTCAAACGGGAATACATTTCTTTAGACATCTTGGACTGAGATTGAAATGACTTACTCGACGGTCTCTTCTTAGAGTCTCTAGCTTTAAGTTCAGCTTTCCTCTCCTCTTTGTTCAATTCTTCGACCTTACAAGCTCGTTTAACCAACACTACAAAATCTTTCAGCTCTAAGATCCTAACTAACACACGAATGTCTTCATTCATTCCATCCTCAAATCTCTTGCATATGATGGCCTCGGTGGAAACACATTCCCAAGCATACTTACTTAGTCTGACAAATTCTCGCTCATACTCTGTTACGGTTATGCGACCCTATTTCAGCTCAAGAAATTCCTTATGTTTTTTATCGATGAACCGTTGGCTAATATACTTCTTTCGAAACTCCTCTTAAAAGAAGTCTCATGTGACCCTTTCTCTCGGAACTATAAATACAAGTGTATTCCACCAATGGTATGCAGAATCTCTCAAAAGCGAGATAGCACACTTTAAACACTCATCCATGGTGCAGGACAACTCATCAAATACCCTAATAGAGTTCTCGAGCCAAAACTCAGCTCTCTTGGAATCATCATCCACATTAGCTCGAAAATCTTCAGCCTCATATTTTTGGATCTTATCAACCGAGGGCTTATTCATTCTTACAAAGTCCATACCTTGTAGGGTTACAGGAACCGGTCGAGGAATGGGTGGGGGTAGAGGAGGTTGGGCATTCGGATATGTTCGAACAAATTTTGTATACCACTCATTCATCATATGGAGAAAGGCTTCACTGCCTCCATCTCCTTGACTAACCGTAAGTGGTCTAATATTAGACGACGCTGCCCCGTGAGTAGGAGCTGGTGCATTACTTTCGACTTCATCAACCTCAGCTCGATTAGGATCCATTACTATATGAAAACACAATTTACAATTGTCAGGAGTCATCACACTATCACAGTTCATTTATGGCATGTATAGCTAGACCCTTACACATGCTATGTTAGTCCAAAAATTGACTATGTTAGTCCAAAAATTGACTAAATCGTAGCTCTGATACCACTAAATGTAACATCATTTACCCGTGTTTGATACCGAAATAGGGTACAAGGTATTACCAAACTTTAACTCAAACAAACGATCAAAATCGAGGCATGAATTTCCACTCAAATTTAAAACTTTTTGAAAACATTCATATCGTCCTTTAAACGACCCTACGAGGCCCAAAACATGCATTAGGAGTGGTTCAGGACTAAACCAAGAACTTTAGAAAACTTCACAGCACTTATAAAAATTTTCATCAAAAACGGGGTCACACGCCCATGTGGCTTGGGGCACACCCATGTGGCTTGGTAGTGTGGTCACACACGCCCTAACCCATGTAACTCTCTGTTTATGACATTATCTACAAATTGAAGTCACACGGCCAAGTCACATGCCCGTGTGCTTAGGCCTTGTGGCCGATTTAAATTTTATAATTTTTCATAAAATAGGTGCAGACTTCACACGCCCTAGGCACACACCCACGTCCTTGGGCCGTATCCTTCACGCGGCTGAGACACACGATCATGTCTCTACCCGTGTATCCAATTTGAAGCAAAAATTCAAAATACAAGGGACACACGGCCAGATCACACACCCATGGGACAAGCCGTGTGTCTATCTGTGTGGACAAAAATAAGGCTATTTACCAATGCATTTTGCCACCCTTACTTGCACCAACCTACACAACAACAAGCATCACCAATCCAAGTATATTCATACAACCAATTCAACCAATTTCAATGTCCATTTACAAAATGAATTATCAAATAACATAAGCCAAAACTTTTGGCCAAATCAACTATGACACATAACAAAAAGACCAAGTCCCTATACATGCCATACTCAAAATAATGAAATCATAAGTACCCAAAATAATAATTTAATAGTATGAATGGATCTTCGACTATCTTCAATCCCCGAGCTGGCTTGGTGACACTATAAGACGAGGGAAAAAGAAAGGGGGTAAGCTTTGAAGCTTAGTAAGTTCCTATGCAAATAATAGGCAACATACACACCTCAGCATAAATTTAACATGAAGTAAATTAACATATACACCATTGTAAAATTTCATAATTAAACTTAACATAGATGTTATTAAAGCCTTAGCATCATAACTTACTCAATCATACCACACCGAGGGTTCATCACATATCGAGCTCATTAAGCATGGGTTTTATGTACATACCTGTACCAACTTGCAACTTACCATAATCTTTCACAACATACCATAGTCTTTCACAACTTAAACATTTCCGTTATTTTTTCCCATTTAACCACTTGGAATACTAAAGGATACTCCGGATATCTCATATACATAATACCATACCAATTCCTTATCCTAGATATGATCGTACATGGGATCTCATATCGATGCCAGTAGCCCAACTATGGTTTTACACGAAATCTTATATTGATGCCACATCCCAGATATGGTTTTACACGTAATCTCAACTAACCCTAATGTCACGACATTTGTATCCTAACTGTTCCTAAGGTTCAACCGGGATATTTCTCACTCGTCATCCATTGTCGATTTCCTCTCAAGAGTCAATCATAAATTCATATAGTATTAAGGTATTTAAAACATAAATAAACAATGCATTATTTACATTCGAACTTACCTCAGTACCAAAAATAGTAGATAAGGATTTAATCGTTAAACACCTTATTCTTTCCCCGATCAAGGACCGAACTTCATTTTTCTTGATCCATAATAGCAAATTTAACTTATTAAATTATCACATTACTCAATGCTGTCAAAAAATCAATTTATGGCAAAATTACACTTTTTCCCCTAAACTTTGACATATTTACATTTTAGTCCTTAGGATTGTAAAATGAAATGCACTCAATTTCTTTGTTACCGAATCCTAGCCAAATGATAAACATGCTCATACCAGCCCACATTTTTCATCAAATTAGATTTTTACTACCCATTTTATAACCTTTTACAAATAGGTCCCTTTTAGGTATTTTCATGAAAAATCAATTAGTAAAAGTTGTTTATTACACATCAAACTTTCATTTTCTACCATTAAACATCAAAACACATGCATGCCACACATGGGAAAAATTTTAAACATGAACCCTACTTTAAAACAATGGTAGAAATAGGTAAATCGGGTTACGAGGACTTCAAAAATGTAAAGAACATTAAAAACGAGGCTAGAATGCACTTACTATCAAGCTTGAATGTGGCCAAAACCCTAGCTATGGAGCCCTTGAAACTTTCGGCCAAGCTTAAAGAAAGTGGAGAAAATTTTTGTTTTATTTTCCCTTTTTATTCTTTTATTAACCAAATGACCAAAATGCCTTTAATGCCCTTCTTTTAAAATTCACCTATCCATGCCCATTTTTGTCCACAAAAATATAAAATGGTATAATTATCATATAAGGACTTTTAATTTAAAATCTCATAGCAATTGGACACCTTTAACATGTACAACTTAACTTTTTCACTTTTTACGATTTAGTCCTTTTGACTAAATTGAGTATCCAAACGTCAAAATTTTTTAACGAAATTTTCACGAAATCATTCCGTGAAAATGTAGACCAAAAAAATCTAATAAAATTAAATGTTCTTACGTCAGATTTGTGGTCTCGAAACCACTATCTAAAGATCCGATTCATCAAATCCATAAAAACTGCAGAAGCATTAGTTAATCTGAAAGGAATAACAAGAAATTCATAATGCCCGTACATTGTTCTAAATGCAGTTTTTGGCACATCTAAATCTTTAACTCACAAATGATAATAGCCAGATCTTAAATCAATATTCAAAAACACTATTACTCCTTTCAACTGATTAAACAAATCATCAATTCTCAACAAAGGATACTTGTTCTTTATCATAATCTTGTTGAGCTGACGATGATCGATACACAGTCTCATTAATCCTTCTTTCTTCTTTATGAGCAACACTAATGCACCCCACGGCGAATAACTAGGTCATGCAAAACCTCTATCTATTAACTCTTACAGCTTTCAATTCTTTCAATTCTGTTAGAGCCATTCTGTATTGAGCTATCAATATTGGTTATGTTCCCGGCATTAATTCAATAGAAAACTCGACTTCTCTGATTGGTGGCAACCCAGGCAACTCTTCTGGAAACACATCCGGATATTCACAAACTGCTGGTACTAATTCAATCTTTGATTCAGACACTTTTGTATCCAGTACATACGCAAGGTAAGCATCACAACCTTTTCTCACATATTTCTCAGCTAACATCAATGATATCACAATAGGCAATCCACTCGACTCATCAGATTCAATTCGAAGGATTTCATTATTCTGAAGTTTCAATTCAATGGTCTTTCATCTACAATTCACAACAGCACCATGCAGAGTCAACCAATCCATACCCAGAATCACATCAAATTCAACAAACGGTAAAAGCATCAAATTTGCTAGAAAATAGTAACCTCAAGTCATCAAAGGACAATTTTTGCAAAATTTATCAACTATGACATACTTGCCTAAGGGGTTCGATACTTTAATCACAAATTCGATAGACTCAACAGGAAAATTCTTACTAAACACTAAATTCATACAGATATATGAATGAGTTGATCCAGGATCAATCAATGCAATTACATTAGTGTCATAGAGAGAAAATGTACCAGTGATAACATCTGGTGACAATGTATCTTTGCGAGCGCGAATAGTATAAGCTCTGGCTGGTGCTTGGAAACACGAAAATTTACACACTTTTTCATGCCCTTTTTAACTTAAATTCATGCAGTTTCGATAAAATTCCTGTCAGAAAATAATTAATTTTTATAAAATAATTAAAGTGTATTTAAAATATGAACATGTTGAATTTTAATTAATTTTAAAATTAATTTTGATGAATTTTGGTTATCTTCGACAGATTTGCACAAAGGGTGAAAAATGGCTTGGCACAAAGCACAAAACCGAAAAGCAATTTGAAGTATCAAGGCGAATTATTTTCAGCCTAAGACGGTCCAGAATTATGTGTATTAATTTATAATATAATTAATTTTAATTTATATCCAATTTAATTTGGGTTAATAAATTATTATTAATAAATTATGAAAAGTGGTCCAATTGAGCCGAATCGAGTGAACCGAACCGACCAAGTAATAGACAGCCCAAAACCGCCTCATGTGCTGACCCAAATCAGCTTAATGGCTGATTATTTAGGTTAAAAAGAGGCCCTTGGATACTTGTTCAAATAGCATTCAAACCCCTCCACAAATGGTGGCTTTCTAGATTTGCCCCAAGCTTAATTTAGCAAGTTTGAAATCATCAAACTTGCCACATGTGTGGCCGACCAAGGTAGGACTCTTTGGCTGATAATTTTAGCTATTTTTAGCAGCCCTCTTTAGCTATAAAAACCCCCATTAAGCTTATCATTTGAAACACACCTCAATTCATTCACATCTTTTCTCCCTTCTCTCCACTTTCTCTCTTCTTTGTGATTCTAAATTCTCTTGCTCTCTTGCCGATTTCTTCCCTTGGAAAAGGGGTGTTGATCAGCAATTTTGGAGCAACATTTAAGTGTTCATAGCAACTTTGATCGATGAGGACAACAGAGAACGAAGAACGAAGCAAGCTAGTCAAGCCACTGAAAAACACCAGATTTGATTCTTGTTCCCTATTTCTTTAATTTTTGTTGTTGTTATGATGAACATATCTATGAATATTTAGGTTGTTGGAATGGTTGATTTAATCAATTTAGTTTGAATTTAATTCGTGTCAGGTTGATTGCATTTCGTCTTCTTAAATTGTTAAAATTGTGTTTATGTTGTTATAGGCCTCGGTAAGATGCTTGATTAAGTAAAATAATGACTAAGTTATTCTTGCATTACAATCATTAGGTAACTAATGAATTAATTATTTAAACGAATTGAATTTGTAATTAATAGACACAATATTTAATTAATGCATGTTTAATCATCTAAGGTAGCTGAGGGTTAAATTAGCAACGGTATCTGACGATACAATTGCCTTGCATAACTTGCAAGATTATTATGATTAAACTGTTTCAAGGTAAGGATACTTTGTTACCTCACATAGTCTACTATGTGCTTATTAAATTGAGTTAATTGTTTGAATTGACATAGGGATATGTTTAAGAGATTATTTCAATTTAATAAGTATGTATGTGCTATAACATATTTGCCTATTAAGATTTTTTTAATCGATTGCATTGACATAGAGATATGTCCAAGAGATGAACGGATTTTGGTAGGTAAGTATGTTCATAAGTTAGCAAATTATTGAGTTACCGTGAATTTATTCATAACAATATAAACATGAGTTTAATAATTCTATGTTAAGAAATGTAATTAATCTTACACAATTATGTCATCTTGATTAAAATCGTATTTTGAAATCGTGCATTTGAGATTTATTTATTTTGTTTACTTAGTTTAAAATCTTAATTTTTAATCACCCTCTTCAAACAAAATATTTTTTTCACCAAAGTGTTTTAAATAGCATTCATAAATAATTTTTTTAAAGTCCCCGTGGGTACGATAACTCGACATTTACTTGTGACTTTATTACATGTTGCGATGTGTACACTTGCATATTTTTGACGTTCCAGTGCCTTAGCCTCAGATCTCACAGCAGAGTCCTTTTTCATTCCTATACTATTAGACACATTTCCCGTATTTCTAGGTGGTCTCCCTCTAGCAGCTGTGTTACTCGGTCTTGCATTCTGATATCTATCTTTCTCAGGTAACTCAGGACAACCCTGAATGAAGTGATCTTGAGAACCACATTTGAAACAAGCTTTATTATTCATCCAGCAGTCTTCAGAATGTCGTTGTCCACATTGTTGACATTCAGGTTTATTGTTTCTCACACTACCCACACTCGACACTAAAGTAGCCTGAGCTTTAGGACTTGTATATTGCTTTCCACGATCTCTATTAGAATATCTCACTGAAGCATTTGGACGACTATACAAATCCTGTGATTCCTTTGACAAGGATTGATAGGGTTTATTCATTGATCTCTTCCTCGAATCTCTAGCTTTGAAATCAGCTTTTCTCTTTTCCTTGCCTAGTTCCCCGGCTTTACAAACTCTGTTAACCAATACAACGAATTCTTTCAATTCAAGAATCTCACTAGCAAGCTGATATCTTCATTTAACCCATCTTCGAATCTTTTACACATAATTGCCTCTGTTGAAACACATTCTTGAGCATACTTACTGAGTTTCACAAACTCTCTCTCGTACTTAATTACATACATTCAGCCCTGTTTTAGCTCTAGAAACTCTTTTCGCTCTTGATCAATAAACCGTTGGCTGATGTATTTCTTTCTAAATTTGGCTTGAAAGAATTCCCAAGTGACCCGGTCTCTTGGTACCAAGATACTAAAGTATTCCACCATTGATACGTTGTGTCTCTTAAAAGAGATACGACACATTTTACAAATTTAGCTGGTGTGCAGGATAGTTCATCAAATACTCTGATAGTATTATCAAGCCAAAACTCAGCTCTTTCAGGGTCATCATCAACAGTAGCTCTGAATTCTTCAGCCCCATACTTTCAGATTTTATCAAATAGCGGCTTACTCAATCATAAATGTTCCACACCTTGAAGAGCTACGGGAACCGAGTGGGGGTGAATGTTGCTGAGCAACGAGATTTGTTCGAACAAACTCCGTAAACCACTCATTCATCATTTGGAAGAAGGCTTCCTTGACCTCTCCTCCCTCACTACCCGATACGGACCTCGACTCAGATTGCGCTACTCCGTGAATAGAGGCTGGTGCATTACTCTCAACATCATCAGCTATAGCTCGATTGGGATCCATTTACTATATGAAAACACAATTTAAAACTGTCAGGAGATATCACACTATCATAGATTATATATGGCATGTATAGCTAGACCCTCACATACACTACGTTAGTTCTAGAATCGACTAAATCGTAACTCTGATACCAATAAATGTAACACCCCTCACCCATATTCAATGCCAAAATAGGGTTATGGAGCATTAATGAACTTATTCCACAAATAACCATACATTTTCAAATTCCAAATAAACCTCATTCAAAATCATTCACATTGCCCCTAATACAAGCCTACGAGGCCCAAAACATGCTTTAGTAGTGGTTCGAGACTAAATCAATAACTTAAGAAATTTTTGGAAAGCTTAGAAATTCTACAAAATACAGGGGACACACACCCGTGTGGCCCGACACACGGCCAAAGACACACCCGTGTCACAGGCCGTGTGGACATTCAAAATGGGATCACATGGTCGTGTCCCAGCCCGTGTCCAACCCCGTGTAACTCTCTGACTTGGGTCACACGGCCAACCACACGCCTGTGTGACCAGCCCGTGTACCCTTCGAAATGGCCTCACACGCTCGTATGCCAGGCCGTGTCAAACCTGTAAGGTATACTGACTTATGCCACACGGCCAAGTCACACGCCCGTGTGCTGGGCCGTGTGGAGCATACTAACTTAATTTTTAATTCAACACCAAGAGACACACGTCCATGTAACCTGACCGTGCGTCACACATGGCTAAGACATTTGCCCTTGTCTCTGCCCGTGTGGACAAAAATAGGCTATTTACCAAGCCATCTTGCCACCCAAATTTGCATACACTAATACCAAACCAACTAACACATAATATGGCATAAATAGCATTCAACCAACCTCAACCAAGCATAAATCATATCATTTCAATACCAACATATACAAGGCACACAAATACCACAATATGCCATTCAACTTCATACCAAACCTCACTTTCACAAATCATTAATGTGGACACTTCCAATAATGCATCATTTTGCCTAAACTCATAAGCCTACCAATTCTCAAATATCAACCATTCACCACAAGCATTTGCATAGTAATTATCAACACAAGACAAAGGCCATTTGCATATAAATACACTACCAAATCAACCAAAATAAGCCAACTCTCTTGGCTATATACAAAACCAAACACTAAACATTTACAATCCAATCCAAATGGCTAAATTCATTACCAAACTATATACCAAAATGACCAAAACTCCTATACATGCCATATATCTCAAAAACATAGATTCAAAGATACCAAAGTGATAGCTTGATAGTGTGATGAGGTCTCCGACAATTCCTGAATCCAAGCTAGCTTTAATTTCACAATAACACATGAAAAAATAAACAATGTAAGCTATAAAGCTTAGTAAGCTTGTAAATTTAATAAGTAAAACTCACCATTTAATCACCATTCAAGTAATATAACATAGTATACTTCAAAATCATGTAATTATAATGTTAACATGTATTCAATCACATAATTAATAAAGATCTCATAACTTTCATAGTTCCAATACTCGTATAGTTTCTGTACATACCTGTACTGATACGTATCTATTTCCCACCATTTCATATCTTCAATATACCTGTTGAACCATTCAAAATACTATCGAATACCCAGGAAACTCGCACCCTAAGTGCCACATATATAGCCGAAGCTAGCTCAATCTCATATCACATATAATGTTGACTCTCGAGCTAATAACGGGTCTGTTCACACAAGCTGACGGTCATGACAAAGCTACTCAGTGCTGCCCACACAAACTGACGAGAATCCACAACACATGCCAGATAACTCAACCACCTATAAGACATACGGACCAGCACCCAATCACATAACCCCTAATGACATGTCATTCGTATCCTAATATATTCCTAAGGTTCAACTGGGATTTCTCAATGTTGAATCTTCGTCGATTATATCTGCAAGGTTGTATACACAATTTATTCATTATTAAAGCATTTAAAACACAATTATAACAATGCTTATTAACATACGGACTTACCTCGATTGCAAAAATAGCAAAATAAGTCGATTAGTCCGATAATTTATTTTTCCCTCGATCTAAATCTGAATTCCGCTTTTCTTGATCTAAATGTAATCAAAATTAACTTATTTAATTATCATTCTATTCAATTTAGTCCAAAATACACATTAAGGTAACTTTACATTTTTGCCCCAAATATTTCATCATCTTTACAATTTAATCATTATCTCATAAAAATACATATTCATGCAATTCAACCTATACCCATGCTAGATGAATTTCAATTAAGTCCTTAGCAGCCCATATTTTTCATTTATTTCACAATTTAGCCACAAAATTTCAACATTTCTCAATTAAATCCCTAAATGACAATTTTGTCAAAAATCACTTTACAAATGTCTTTTATCTAAAAACAAGTAGACATTTTTTTATCGTTAAACATCCAAATACACCTATATTCATCAATGGAAAAACCCTAAACCTTTAACAGTTTTGCAAAATAGTCCCTGGGCTAGCTAGATTAAACTGCAACGATTTCAAAAACATAGAAATCAATTAAAACGGGACAAAAACCACTTACAATGCAAAGAAAATAGCTTGGCTGAACCCTAGCTATGGCTTCCCTTGATAATTTCAGTTGAAGATGATAAAAATGAAGATGGACACATTTTGTTTAAGTTATTTTAACTTTAATTATTAAATTACATAATTAACCTTAATTTAAAACATTATAATCACTTAATGCATGTCCACAAATGTCCACTAACATTAACAATGGTATAATTACCAAATAAGGACCTCCACTTTAATATTTCATAGTTATTAGACACCTTTAGCTAATAGAACTCCATTTTTGCACTTTACGCGAATTAGTCCTTTTTATCAAATTAAGCATTTAAACGATAAAATTTCTTAACGAAATTTTCACACAATCATACTGTCATCCTATAGACATTAAAATATTAATAAATTAAATATTTTTACCTCAGAGTTATTGTCCTAAAACCACTATTCTGATTTGACTAAAAATGGGTTGTTACAGTTTCCATCTTCGCTGCCAACTTCTAATCGAGACAGCTGGTCTGCAACTTGATTCTCTGAAACCTTATGGTCTTTTATCTCTATGCCAAATTCTTGCAATAGTAAGATCCAGTGTATCAGTCTTGCTTTTGCATCCTTCTTCGCAAAAAGATATCACAACGCCAAGTGATTGATAAATACGGTAACCTTTGCGCCGACAAGATAAGAATGGAACTTGTCAAAAGCAAAGACTACAGCCAGAAATTCTTTCTCTGCAGTGGTATAATTGATTTGAGCCACTATAAGAGTTTTGCTAGCATAATAGATGGCGTGAAATATTTTTCCCTTGCGTTGTCCTAGAACGGCACCCATAGCAAAGTCACTTGCATCGCACATAACTTTAAAAGATTGAGACCAATCTAATGCAATAAAAATGGGTGCATTTACTAGTTGCGTCTTTAATTGAATGAATGCATCCAGACATGCATCGTCAAAGAGGAATTTTTGATTCTATGTGTAACAGCCCATTTTTCGGTCAAATCGAAATAGTGGTTTTGGGACCACACACTCGAAGTCAAAATATTTATTTTATCATTTTAATAAGGTCTACTACATGCTATATTAATTATGTGAAAGTTTTGTAAAGAAATTTTACCGTTTAAATGCTTAATTCGGTAAAAAGGACTAAATTGCGTAACGTGAAAAAGTTGAGTTCTATTGTTTAAAAGTATTAAATAGCTATGGTTTATTAATATGGGAGTCCTTTCATGTCAATTATACCTTAGATGATATAGTGGAAGTTGTTGGCTTGGTATTTTTGAAATTATTAAAGTTCATTAAGGTTATTTTGGTAAAATGTCAATTATTGTTATATTAATAAAAGAAAATCAAATTTTTGTTATATCATTCATTTTCTTACCAAAAATTAGGGTGAATAAACACCATTTTTACTTCATATATTCATCCAAGCTTGAGTAAGCAATTAAGGTACGGTTTTTGATCCGTTTTTAATGATTTTTATGTTTTTGAACTCGTTGCAACTTAATCTAGCTAGCCCGTACCTTCATTTTTCAAATTGTTATAGATTTTGTGATTGAAATTGTTGAATAATTAGGTATTTTGAAGTTTCTTGTTATATTATTGATGGTTGTTAATAGTTATACAAGTTTTATAAAGTGATTTTTGACAAAAATGAGAATTAGGGATTAAATTGTGAAATTGTAAAATTGTGTGGTTAAAAATGTGAATAAAATGAAAATATGGCTACTATGAGGTTATATGAAATTTGGCTACCTTGGTTTAGGGCTTAATTATGCAATTTTTCATTTTTATGTGTTAAAGACTAAATTGCAAAATAGTCAAAAGTTTAGGGGTAAATTTGTAATTTAGCCAAAATGAATGTTTTAGGCTAAATTGAATTAAATGAAAGTTGAATGAGTTAATTTGGTATCATATAGGTCAAGATAAGCAAATACCGAAATTAGATCGGGGGAAACGAAAGGTAGACGAGTAGACGAGGGTTATACGAGCAAATACGAGGTAAGTTCGTATAATTAGAATTAAACTTTCCTATACTTGTGATTATTGAAAAGAATGTGTATAATTGAGATATTTGAATTATGAATGTCTGATTGTTATATTGTATGTGTTACCAAGTCCCGTTTGAACTATTTGAATTGAATGGATACGAGTGACATGTTACTGGAATTACCGAAATGGTCGAGCACCTGCATTTGTTGCGGACTCACCATAACTCATAAGAGCTTACTATTTCAGCTCACTAGAGCTTACCGATTCAGCTCGAAAAAGCTTATTGATCAGCTCAATAGAGCTTACCATTTTCAGCTTAATAGAGCTTACTATTTATCGGCTCATGAAGAGTTTACTGACCATGTATAGAAAGAGCATGTATGATGATGTATTGACGGATTACTGACATTGTTCACTCGACTATCCTTTGAAGTTCTAATAGGTTCAACGGGTCTAAATATTTTTATATTAACGAGATACGGTTTATAAATGTTATTAATGTTATACATGATTTATGAATCTAAAATGATGAAGCTTTGTATTAATGGATGATTTCATGTATGTTTACAATGACTAACATTGGATGAATATGTGTGTTTAGGTGTTGATTAATTGAATTGGTTGCATAATTGTATTGTTTTGATTATGTATAAATGGTAAGTTTAAATTCTGAATTATACGGGCTTACTAAGCTATAAGCTTACTCGGTTTCATTTTTCTATGTCTTATAAGGTTCGTTAGCTCACTCGTTTCGTAAGTCAGAGTTGCATGTCACACTATCCAATTTTTTATTGGTATTTTGAACTTATAAACTTATGTAAATATGGCATGTATAGGCTAGTTTGATGATAATAGTTATGTTTTGGTATCATGGTTTAAGAATGAATTTGTATATAAGTTAATCCATGTGATTTGGCTTATTTTGGTATCATATTTTGATTTCATATATGAGCTTAAGGTGTATGTTTTGGTATGATAATATTTGAATGAAATTATGTAAATGAAGTCTTGATTTATAGATGTTAGATGAATGAATGGTATATGTGGTTAAATATGCATTTGGATTTGTAAATGGTAAGTTTGGTTATGGCTTTTAATGTATATTGAATTGGTTATTTTGGTTGCCAATTAAGTTGCATAATTGTGGTCAAATATGAATGTAAATGCTTATGTTTTAGGGTGGCAAATTTAGCTTTTTAAATGGCCTATTTTTGTCCACACGGGCAGAGACACGGGGGTGTGTCTCAACCGTGTGTGACACACGATCATGTTACACGATCGTCTGTCCCCTGGGGTATCCTATGAATTAAAGTCATTATACCCTACATTTTTTACACGGCCTAGGCACATGGGCGTGTCTATTGGTCGTGTGTGGCACACGGGCTGGCACACGGGCGTGTGGTCAGCCATGTGACCCAAGTCAGTAGCCTCCCTAAATTTCACACGACCTGGCACACGAGCGTCTCTTGTGGCCATGTGGATAAGTAAGTATGTATGCCCTGCTTTGCCACAATTTAGACACACGGGCGTGTCTAATGCCGTGTGAGGCAAATGTTCTATTCACACGGGCGTGTGACACTTGTAAAGTTGAAAATTTTCTAAGTTTCTGAAATTTTTATATGTTATCAATTTAGTCCTAAATGCATGATTAAGACATTGTATGATTCATTAAGTACATTTTGAATGTGAATGAATGATGGTTACTAAAATGAGATGAAATTTATTAAATGATTGTTTTGAATTGAGTTATAGGCCTGGTAATGCTTAACCTATTCCGGCGACGATTACAGGTTAGGGGTGTTACACTATGTCAGTAATGAGCATAAGGGCTTTGCAATTTTTGAGAAATCTCTAGTAAATCTTTGCTAAAACCACGCATGCCTAAGAAAACTGTGAATATCTTTCACATTTTTCAGTGGAGGTAATTTCTCAATGATTTCCACTTTAGCTTTGTCTACTTCAATGCCTTCACTAGAGATGCGATGGCCTAACACAATGCCTTCAGTTGCCATGAAATGACATTTTTCCCAATTTAGAACAAGATGTATGTCTTCACATCGCTACAATAATTTATCCAAATTGTCAGTGAAATGATCAAAATTATTCCCAAAGACTGAGAAATCATCCATAAAAACCTCTAAAGAATCTTCAATCATATCTGGCAATATTGTCATCATGCACCTTTGAAATGTGGCTAGTGCGTTGCAAAGACCAAAAGGCATACGGCGAAAAGAAAAAGTACCAAAGGGACAGGTGAAAAATTTTTTTCTCTTGATCCTCCGGTGCAATAGCAATTTGATTGTACGCAGAATAGTCGTCTAAGAAGCAGTAATAGGCTATTCCAGTAAGCCTGTCCAACATTTGGTCAATGAAAGGAATTGGGAAGTGGTCCTTCCTTATGGCAGCATTAAGTTTGCGATAATTCATACAGACTTACCATCCCATAGGAATACTTGTAAGAATTAATTCGTATTTTTCGTTGCGAAACACAGTGATGCCACACTTTTTAGGAACACATTGCATTAGACTTACCCAATTGCTATCAGAAATAGGGTAAATAATTCCAATATCAAGCCATTTTATAATTTCTTTCTTAACAACTTCCTTCATCTTCTTATTTAATCTTCTTTGTTCCTTAATCGATTGCTTACCTTCATCTTCCAACTTGATGTTCTGCATGCAAAAAGATGGATTAATGCCTCGAATATCGACAATACTCCAAGCAATAGCTCATTTATGTTGCTTAAGAATATGGACCAATTTCTCTTCTTGAGTTACATCTAGTATTGTAGAGATAATAACTAGGAGAGTATTGTTATCACCAAGAAAGACGTATTTAAGATGAGTAGGTAGTGGTTACAATTCCAGAGTAGTAGCTTCATCGAGAGATGGCTTGAAAATTGGAGGAGCTTCATCGAGAGATGGCTTGAAAATTAGAGTTGTTATGTTGGCTAAGTCTAAGGATTCAATCTGTCATCCATGCCTGAGTTCAATATTATTAACTTCAACCATGTTGTCACAATTATCTAAGAATTCATCATTAGACATCACTACAAACTCCTCAAAAATTATTGTGCTTTGGTCATTGAATTCTTCCTTAATTAGATCATTTAGCACATCGACAGTATGGCATTCTTCTTTATCCTTGCATTGAATAGATTCGAAAACACTAAAGGTAACGTGCTCATCATTAAGTCGCATGGTCAGTTCACCTTTGTAAACATCAATAAGAGTTCATTCGGTGCATAAAAATGGTCGTCTCAAGATTATGGGAACCTCCTTGTCTGCCTCACAATCAAGTATGATAAAATCAGCCGGAAAAACAAATTTATCCACATGAACTAAGATATCTTTGATTTGCCCTTCAGGTTGAGCCAAGGATCTATCAGCTAGTTACAAAGTCACTGTAGTAGGTTTCATGTGACCAATTCCTAACTTTCTGAAAGTAGATAGTGGCATTAGGTTGATGCTAGCTCCCAAGTCGCATAAAGCCTTGCCCAAAAAAATTTTCCAACTAAACATGGGATAGTAAAGCTCCTAGGATCTTTCATTTTTGGAGGGGCAACTTATTTTTCAAAACAGCACTATAGCCTTCTGTGAGTGCAATAGTTTCCATATCATTGAGATTCTTCTTCTTGGACAAGAGCTCCTTCATAAATTTCCCATAATTCGAAATTTGCACAAGAACGTCTATTAAAGGAATATTAACCTAAAGTTGCTTCAGTGTGTTCAAGAACTGTTGGTACTATTTATCCTGCTTATTCTCCCTAAATATTTGTGGAAAAGGTAAAGGTGGATATATATCTGATTGCGCCGACACCTTTGATTGCATCGACAGTTTCGAGGGTTAGACATTAGGCATATGAGTGAAAATTTGTAAAACATCTTTGTCTGGTACATCGACAAGCTCTTCAGATTCAACCTTCTCACCATGGATCACTTCACCAGTATCTTGAGGTGCTACAATAGAGTCTGTAGTCGGCTCACCAGTTTGTTTACCACTCTTGAGACTGATAACCTTGTAGTGTTCTTTCCCCCTCGGACTGGGATTTTTTTGTCACTAGGTAGTGTGCCCAGTGGTTGATTATTCAAATTTGAAGCAAGTTGTCCTAATTGTGCCTCCAACGCCTAAATAGAAGATGAATTCCCTTGTACAATAGCTTTTGTATGAGTCATATGCTCCCGCATTAAAACCTCAAGAGCTGCTAATGGGTCAGAAAGAGAAGCTTGCATGTACTGTTGCCGTCGATGTTCTTAAACATGCTGATTCAGCATTGAAGAGTGTTATGGCTGTGTCTGATTCTCGTGTGGATGCATTTGGTTTTGTTGTGGATGCATTTGAGTATGCTGATTGTAGTTCTACTGTTGTTGATTGTAATTCCCTTGTCTTGAATTATAATTTCCTTGAGTGGATATATTCCCATATTGGAATGTCGTAACATTTTTTCCAGCATTCTAAGTTCCCCAAGATTGTTGATTGAGTGCAAAATTATTACAAGAGGTTCCATAGGAATTGTTGTCGATGTTACTAACATAAAAGGCATTCTCTGCATGTTATGGACAATCTTCATAGTTGTAGTTGTCACTACAAATCTCACAACAAAAGGTAGGAACAATAACTTGTTAAGCAACTTGTATAAGTGCAACGTCACTAGTCCCTTGCATATTTTTTTATCATATTTCCAAGAGAAGAAACTTGAGCACTAAGTGCAAATATTGCGTCCAATTCAATAACTCCTGGAGTAGCTTTTGCTTGTACAGCTCTACAAATAGGATATTGATAATCATTCTGAGCAATTCTCTCAAGAATTCCAATAGCATCATTATAAGTACAATCTAACAAAGGACAATTGGCTGATGCATCGACAAGATTCCTGTGTGTGAATTTAACCCATTATAGAAAATCTCAATTTGTGTTTCCTATTGAATTTCGTGCATGGAAAACGTCGAAGCAAATATTTATAATGTTCCCATATGGTGTGAAGATTCTCGTCATCCAGCTAATGATAAGCTATAATATTATTTCAGAGACGAGCATTCATTTTCGGTGGGTTAAATCGCAAAACAAACTATGTTGCTAGTGCATTCCAAGAAGTAATTGATCCGGTAGGTAGCCCAAGGAACCAAGTACGAGCTCTTCCCTATAAGGAATAAGGAAATAACTGCATCTTCAAAGCATCATCAGGAATGCCTTGTTGACTAAAGGAAGCACAAATCAATAAAAATGATTTAAGATTTTCCCGTGCATCTTTATGTGGCAATCTAGCATATTGCCCATTAGAATTCAACATTTGAAACATTACTGGCTTGAGTTCAAAATTTATAGTTTGGATTGTTGGCCTAACAACTCCCGGTTGTAAGCCATCCAAGACAGGTACTACAAAATCTCATATAGTCTTGTTTTGTATTTGAGTGTCTTACGGCAATGGTGGGTCATTAGCGTTTAGGTGCTGCATCGAGGGTATGACTTCATAGTTTCTTGGTAAAGTCATATTCCTTTGTTCTCAAAGTCTTTTGGTTCTTTTAATTTCTGAATCAAAATTGGCAATAAACTCTGAATTACTTCGGGTCATACAATACCTAAAATAAAATGTGAAAATAGCTACAAAAAGAAAACAATTTAGTAACAACTAAATATTATGAAATAAAAACAAACAAAAATAAACATCAAACAAACACCATCCCCAACAATGGCGCAAAAACTTGATCGACTGTTTAACATCACAGTAATAATATGCAAGCGTACACTGTCGATGCAAGTATAGTAGACAGATATGAGTCTGTCGAATATCGATCCCACGAGAATGGTTATCTTTTGTCTATCAATGTCAGTGCAATAAATAGATAGAAATCAGATAAATTGTGAGAGCAGTTGTCAAATCAATAACTTGAAAACAATAAGATAAAATGTGATAATGATAAACTGGGATCCCCAACGTGAATATTCAACAGAATACTAAGTGCTCACAAGGTATAAAAGGATAGGTGATTTTCGATGTATTAAATTGAAATGAATATCTTAGTAAGCTTAAACTCTATATTTAATCTAAGACTTAAACATGCACATTAGACACACCTTCCGATGGTGGCAATGGAAAACTATTAAGAATAAGTGGATTATATTCCTCTAATCCTCAAGCAACTTCCATTGTCATGCTTGTTAGCTAGAACTGTTGCTGCACTTTCCAGTGTCAGTAACCGCAATAACACTTCCATGCTAAAAACATTCAAACCCAAAGATTAAATAATAGAAGCAAGATTGAATAAAATAAAATTTAACCCAGAAATCATGTATACTTCCGTACAAACATGAAATAGAGAGTAATCATCAGCGTTTAGAAAAGAAATAAAAAAGAAATAAGTAAAGAGTACTATTCTTAGAAAATCTCGAGTTGATCTCTCAACTCCCTTTTGTGTCGCACTCAAGGCTCCTCGTCAAGAGCTAATCTACATCCCTTTCACGTCGGTTCACCTGTAGGAGGCTTAAGCCACCATATCTGAAATGCTTTAAAAGATAGGTTGAAGAAGATAATGTCCCCCAAAAAGCCTCATCCTCCTTTTTTTTTTTTTTCTTTTCACATGAATATTAATATTTATCCAAATAGCACAGGTTTCCTTTCATTAGAATCATGCTGCCTCTGTACGTACAAGTTAGTTGTACTAGACTGGATAGCTCATATTTTTGTTCTTATCCGCATGACTATCAAAGTGCAACAACAATTAGCGCGCAATTTGGAACTACTCATGCAGCGACATCAGTACAAAAACATGACAAAATTAATGATAAATAGGCTAAGATCCACTGAGTTATAAAATGCAATTTACTGAACTGAAAATGCTAAAATATATGTTAAAGATAACTAAATGGGGACAAAATAACCAATAAGTGGGGGAGAAAACATATGTTCTTTCTAGTACTATCAGTGGCGGGGGGTCTTCGGTGGTTGAGCAATGGAAGAATTACACTCCTACTAAGACTCTACCAGAGAATTTGAATTCAAATTAACTATTCCAAAAATAATATTATTTTAATATATTTAATATTTAATTTAATTTAATACTTATCTTAATAGTATTTTATTAATTTAATATTAAAGTGATTATCTTAATATTTAATTTAATTTAATATTTATCTTGTAGATAAATATTCTATTAATTTAATAAGATTTAATACTAAATTTAATCTAATATTTTTCTTGATAAGTATTATATCAATTTAATAATAAAGTGATTAAGTTTAATTATAGTTGAACTCTCTAAACTCTCCCTATATAAAGAGAGTCTTGGGTCATTATTTGACACACTTGAATTCAAGAGAAAAGTTGTAAAGAGAAAATTCTCTGAAGAAATTATTTTAGAAAATTTCTAGAGATATTTTGCTTATTTACAACTTGGCCAAAAAGTTTAGAGAAATTACGAAATTACCCCACTGGTAATTTTTGTGAAAAATTCTCTGATTAGAAACGAACTCACATTCAGTAAATGTGAGCTTGAAGATAGCAGACAAGACTATTCGGTCGAAGCGTTCATCCTAAAAGAATCGAAAAGGTACAATTTTGATTAAATGTTTATTACTTCAGATATCACAACCAAGTTCTAGTTTTGAAAAAAAAATTAAAATTCTTATTTTTCCCTAAATTTATTTTTCGCTACATTTTGCAAAACCGATTTTTCAACAATTGGTATCCTGAGCCAAGTTGTGCTCTATCTATAAGTATAAACAAATAATTAAAATAAGTTTCGCTTCTTCTTGAATGATTTGATTACATAGAAAATGGAATTCTTTAGATCTTATGCATGTTTTGAGTTATATGGGAATGGATGCGATATTATATATTTGTTATATAATTTTTTTTTGCCAAGGTTGTGGTAATCAGGAAATAGACCGTGGACTATCATCTCTATGTAGGACTATTTTTTTAATTCATAGAATTCTTGTGAACCAGAAATGAACATAGGACTTAAATTTAATTTTCCAAAAGAAGTCCATGACGAGAAGAAGATGGAGTGATGACAGTTGAAGACCCAAGGAATGCCTTGTCGTGAAAAACTAATTAATTTTATTTTTTCATTTATTTTCTAGAAATAGAACTATAGAAACTTTGGCTGACAATTTTATTTTAATTACCTATCTTCTTAAATATCTGTTTTATAATTGTTTATAATATTTATATTATGAAATGTTATAATTGTGAAAAATATATGAGATAATCCACAGTTGATCGATTAAAAAATAAGAAGTGCGGTAATGAGAAAATACATGTGTTGTATTATTTTATTCACTTCTTTAGGTTATTCGATTACTGTGAGAAGTGTGGTAATGAGAAGGTGCATGTCTAAGATTGGCTCTGGCTAGGAAAGGCTTGGTTTTTAAGCGGTCAAATTTGACTCACCTCCCTTTCTTAGAACCTTACCTAGTGCACAGTTCATATTCATTTCTTCAGGTTTTTACTTCAAAACAAAAACTATGGAGAATCAAAATTGTTTGTTTTTATGATTGATTGATTCTTGTGTATGAATGAATGTGAATATTATAAAATTTCCATAGCATGCCATGCATACATTGGAAGAATGTCATAGATTAGATAAGAATGTCACTAGGACTATTGTATGATCATTCTAGAAATCTAGGATAAAAACCTTGCATTTTTTTAAAAAATATTGATTGGGAGAAGGCCCTTGAGCAAGACCTACAACCTCCATTGATGGTCCCTAAGTGATAGAATGATAAAGTTTTAAGCCGGTTCCTACCGCTGCACCTCAAGGTAAACATTATCATGTGGGTTCACTGGATGGGATTTCCTTTTAAAGACAACTAGTCATGCACGACTCTCAAAGAAATTGTCCCAAGATGACTCACAAATGAAAGCATGTTCATGATGGGTGTTGAGTCAATGGTTACGCACTCAAGATCATCTCTTATTAAATAGTTTCCTAATAAATAATATTTAAGCTAGAGATGATGGTCAAATGTTAAACAATCATAGTTTGTGTGCAATCTAGAGAATTAAGATTCACGAACTAATTGGATGTAATCCATGTTCTTGCTACTTAATCATGGGACCCCAAGAAGACATGATTGATGGGTGTGAAAATGATTGTAGCAACAAAAAAATGATGTTTCAAGGCTTTAATACAAGACGCATGCATCATACTACATTCTTGATATGTTGCTGAAATGAAAATATTTTCTTAATACATAGATAGTAATTAGTGAATCTTTATTTTTTCTCAATTCAAATATGTCTCATACTCCTCTTATTAGCATTCTTATTGAGAATAAATTAAATAGGGATAACTTTCAAGAGTGGAAATAGAACTTGTTAATACTTCTCGACTGTGAGAAACACAAATTTGTTCTTGATGAAACGTGTCCTCCTAAAGCTCAACCCAATGCGAGAAATCACTAGAAAGATTCTGACTCGATTGCTTGTTATTATATGTTAGTGAGCATGAGTAGCGTGTTGCAAAAGCAACACGAGAATTTCTGTGCTGCCAAAGGGATCATGACAAATTTGGAGGATTTCTCAGAGGCCAAGTCGCATTGGCTCAACAATCCGCTATTACAAATTTGATGAACTCTGAGCAGAAACCCAACATTCCAATCAAAGAACATATGCTTAAGCTTATGGGATTCTTTGTAAAAACGTGAACACTCAGATTGAAATAGTATTCAAATCATTAACTAAGGAGTTTGTCGATTTAGGGTCACTTACAACTTAGGGAACAAGGCTCTTACCTTGACTCAGCTTATGAAAAAATTACAACCCTATAAGTTAATTTTTAATGGTAGTAAGCCAGTTCAAGAGAAACCTGAGGCAAAATTAGCTATGAGCCCCTCATCCTCTGAGGGGAAGCAAAAAGCTATGGGAATAAAGAAACTGACTAAGTGTTCGGTTCCACCTCGTGTAGATAGGAAGAATGATAAGAAGCCAAAAGATCCTAGAAATATCAAATGTTTCTTTTGTAATATGAAAGGGCATTTCAGATCAAGATGCAATGAGTATTTGGATTACCTAGCTGAAAAGGTCAAAGGTATGGAACTCTTTGTGGTTGAAGCTTGCTTAGTGGAAGAATCAATTGACAATTGGGTTGTTGATTCTGGATCCATAACCATGTATGTGTTTTTTACAGGGGTTCAAGCAAAATAAGAAGTCTGCGTAATAGGAGCCTCTCGTTGTAGACCGGAGATGGGAGCTATGTTTCAATCAAAGTAGTGGGAGAATTTATTTTAAATTTTGATAATTTTAGGAAAATTGTTTTAAAGAACGTATTTTATATACCTCATTTTAAAAGGAATTTAATCTCTATAGCATGTTTATTTTATGACGGTTATACTATGACATTCAATAAAGGGATTGCTATTCACAAAAATCGTTCTTTAATCTGTAATGGATGGATGGAAAACAATCTCTATTTTATCAAACCAAATAACTACTCGATGCTTCAAATTGAAATGGTGAATAAAAAGCTTAAAACTTCTCACTCTAATAAGGGGTACCTATTGCACTTAAGACTTGGTCATATTAACTAAGAAAGAATCACTAGACTCGTGAAAGATAATCCATTAAACATACTTAAGTAAGTTACTCTTCCACAATGTGAATCTTGCTTAGAAGGAAAAATAACTAAGAGGTCTTTTAATGCGAAAGGTACAAAGGCCAACCAACCTTTAGAACTTGTGCACGCTGATGTTTGTGGTCCCATGAGCATCAGTGACCTAGGAGGATACGATTATTATGTGACTTCCATATATGACTATTGTCGATATGGGTATGTTTACCTAATACACCACAAAAGTGAACCTTTGATAAATTATGAAATTTCCATGCGAAATTGGAAAAATAATTAGGTTTATCCATAAAGAATCTTCAGTCTGATCGAGGTGGGGAATACTTGTCCAACAAGTTCTTAGGATACCATATAGAATGAGATTTTATCCCAGTTGACTACACTAGGCACTCCACAGTAGAATGGCATAACTAAGAGAAGGAACAAAACCTTGCTTAACATGGTTCGTTCAATGTTAAGCTATTCATAACCCTCCACTTCTTTTTTGGGATATGCAATACAAATTGCTTGCTACGTAACATCTCGAAGCCTAGTTAGAACAGTGGTTTCGAGACCAAAACTCTGAGGTAGAAATAATTATTTTATGATTCTTATGAGGTCTATGATATGATTGCATGCTTGTGAGAAAATTTCATGAAGAAATTCTATTGATAAAGTGTCCAATTTGACATTTAAGACTAAATTGAAAAAGTTACGAAATGTGAGTTCTAAAAGTTTTAAGCATGAAATTGCCATGGATTATTAATTAGAGGTCCTTAAATACCAATTTTTCCAATTTCTATTTTTATGGACAAAATGGGCCTACATAGGAAAAAATTGAAAGAAAGGCCTTAAAGACGTTTTTGTCATTTGGTTAATAAAAGAATAAAAAGAAAAAATAAGTCAAATATTGTGTCCATCTTCTCCCACCTTGGCCAAAAATCTCAAGGAGCCATAGCTAGGGTTTTGTTCAACTTTCGAGTTCAATAGTAAGTGCATCCTAGCCCCGTTTTTAATGCTCTTTACGTTTTTGAAACCTTCGTAACTTGATTTACCTATTTCTAGCCATATTTTGAAGTAGGGTTCATGTTTAAAATTTGACCCATGTGTGACATGCATGTATTTTTATGTTTAATGGAGGAATGTGAAAGTTTGATATGTGTTTAACATCTTTTACAAAGTAATTTTTTATGGAAATGCACTAAAAGGACCTATTTGTAAAAGATGCAAAATGAGTAGTAAGATGTATGTTTTAATGAGAAATTTGGGCTGCTATGAGCATGTTATAAGTTCAGCTAGGCTTGGGTAACAAAGAAAATGAACACGTTTCATTTAACGAGCCTAGGGGCTAATTTTTAATTATGTAAAAGTTTAGGGGCAAAGTTGTAATTTTACCAAAGTATGATGTATGGACTGATTTGAACAATGTGATAATTAAATAAGTGAAATTTTTTATTATAGATCAAGAAAAATAGAGTCCAAACCTAAATCGAAGAAAGAATAAGGTTGTAGACTAAATCGAATAGTAGCCATATTTTGGGTACCGAGGTAAGTTCGTGTGTAAATAATGAAACATTATATTATTATGATTTTAATGTTTTAATATTGGATGAATTGTATAATTGTCTCTGTGGATTTAATTAATGATGACTCGATGACGATTCGACGAAGTTTGATATCTCGAAATCTCGATTGAACCTTAGGAATAGTTAGGATACAAATGTCATGACATTAGGGTTATGTGCGATTCCATATAAGACCATGTCTAAGACATGGCTTTGGCATCGATATGTAATTTCATGTAAGACCATAGCTAGACTATCAGTATCGATATGTGGTCCCATGTAAGACCATGTCTGGGATATGGCATTGGCATCGACCTACGATCCCATGTAAGACCATGTCTAGGACATGGCATTGGCATCAATATGTGATCCCATGTAAGACCATATCTGGGATATGGCATTGGCATCCTACCATGTGTATGAGAGTTCCCGAGTATCCTTTAATATTCCAAGTGGTTCAACGGGTAATCTACCGATCAGGTCAAAGAGATGACAAGGTATGGTCATTTTGAAAGGGTACTGGTACGTACACAAAGCTCATAAACATTGAGATTGTGAATCGATGAAACCTCGAAAGAAGTGAAAGAAAGAATTATGATCATGAGTTTTATTGTACATTTCGTAAAATGGCATGACTTAAAATGTACCTATGATACTTGATGACATTGTGATAAAGATTATTGTGTTATGTGTATAGTAATGCATGGTTAATATTGTTAATTATTTACATGCAAACTTACTAAGTTTTATGCTTACCCCCTTTTCTTTTCATTTTTCTTATAGTATCACCAAGCTAGCTCAGGATCGAAGGACGTCAGAGCTCGATTCACACTATCAAACTAATTTTTGGATATAGTGAATTTAAGTTTTTTGAGTATGGCATGTTTAGGGATTTGGTCTTTTTGTTATATGTCATATTGGTTTAGCCAAGTGTGTTGGCTTATAATGATTTGATGATTCATTTTGTATATAGCCATGAGATATGGCTCATATTAATTATAGGGATGTAATCCTATTCATATATGCATGCATGTGCTATTTTCACTCATGTTGTGGTTAAATTCATTAGGCATGAATGTATGAAATGGAAGTAAATTGATATTTAATATTGCATGTGAATTTGGTAAGCTTGGTCTAAATAAAATATGAAGTCTTAAGCAAGTATAAATTGATGAAAAGTTGACTTGCATGAGCCATGATTATAAATGTGTAAGTGTGCATGTGTCATTAAGGGCGACTAAAGGCTTGGAATATAGCCTCAAAATTGTCCACACGGGTAGGCACAAGGGCGTGTGTCTAGGCCGTGTGTGACACACGGTCTGCCCTATGGGCGTGTGCTCTGGCCGTGTGTCCCCTGTACCCTATTAAATGCAAAACAAAATGCTCAGTAGTAAACACACAAGCAGAGACACAGCCGTGTGTCTCATCCGTATGAAGGACACGGCCTAAGGACATGGGAGTGTGTCCAGAACGTGTGAAGTCTGCACTTGATTTTTGGAATTTAATTAGCCACACAGCCTAAGCACATGGGCGTGTGACTTGGCCGTGTGACCCTAATTGTGTTGATGATGTCATAAATAGAGAGTTACATGGGATAAGGACACGGGTATGTCCCAAGCCACATGGGCGTGTGTGACCACACGGCCTATCCACACGGGCGTGTGACCCTACTTCATGAAAATTTTTCTAAGTTTTCCTAAATTTTTTCTAAAGGTCTTAGATTAGTCCCAAACTACTCCCGAGGTATATTTTCGGCCTCGAAGTCCCATATAGGGGACAATTTGCATATGTATGAATGAATCTAATTTGAACAAAATTTTATGGCCTGGTTTTACATGTTTGCTTGTGTTTAAGTCTGGTAATGCCTCGTATCCTGTCCTGGTGTCGGACACGGGTAAGGGGTGTTACATGCTATATTCTTAATAATGTGTCAACCAAGTCTAATTGCAAGACAACTTATGAACTATGGCATAACAACAAACCCACTCTAAATCACTTTAGAATATGAGATTGTCCAACACACATTCTGGATAAGGATGCAAAGAAGTTGGATGCACGAACAGAATTACGCATGTTTGTAGGATATCCGAAAGGAACAAATGGTGGATTATTCTACAATCCGAAAGATAATATGATTAAATTTTTTACTCATGCTACTTTCCTTGAGGAAAGTTACATGGATAAATTTAAGCCTCAAAGTAAAGTGGTACTCGAGGAACTTTTGGGAGTTGAAGAACAAACACCAAGTCCAATTATCGAGAAAGTTGCATAAAGACCTGTTACCAATCAACAGCATATTCTAAGAAACCGGACTTCTTCATTTATGATGGTAACATTTATAATATAGAAGCCAATCATGATGAAGAAGATCCACTCACTTACGAGGAGGCTATGCAGGATGTTGATTCCAAGCTCTGGAAATAGGCCATGGATGCTGAGATGGATTCTATGAAATCCAATACGGTGTGGAAACTTATTGACTTACCGATTGAGATTAAACCCACAAGGCGTAAGCGGATCTACAAGAAGAAGAGAAATGCAAAAGGGAAAGTGGAAACACATAAAGCTAGACTTGTAGGGAAAGGCTACACACAAAAAGAAGGCATTGATTACGATGAGACATTCTCTCTAATAGCCATGCTCAAGTTTATTCGCATACTCTTATCTATTGTCACTACTCTCGATTATGAGATCTGGCAAATGGATGTCAAGATAACATTCTTGAGTCAAAGGAAAGGAGCAGAAAGTTTGCAAACTGCTAAGATCCATTTATAGACTTAAGCAGGCATCCCACTCATGGAATAAAATATTTGATCAAATGATCAAGACTTTTATGTTTGATCAAAACGCTGATGAACCTTGTGTTTATAAGTGTATAAGGGACAAAAAGGTGATCTTCCTCATTTTGTATGTCAATGATATTCTAATTATCAAAAATGATGTAGGAGAATTGTCATCGGTTAAACTATGGTTAGCTTAATAGTTTAGCATGAAGGACTTGGGTAAAGCTAGTTATATCCTTGGAATTCAAATCCTTAGGGATCGAAAGAATAAAACGATAGCTCTATCATAAGCTTTATACATCAATAAGGTACTAGAACATATTTCAATGATCGATGTGAAGCCAGGCGCTCAGCCGACTGCATTAGGTTTTTATCTTTCTTTAGATGATTGTCCTAAGACAGCGAGAAAAAGAGAGTGTAACACCCCTTACCCGTGTTAGATGCCGGAACAGGGTACGAGACATTACCAGATTTAATCACTAATCATCGTATAAAACCGATTCATAATTTCACTCTAATTTAAAACTTTTTCAAACACATTCAAGCTGTCCCTTAAAAAGAGCTTACAAGGCACATATCATGCTTTAATTCAACCACACACATAGGCAAGCATGCATATTCATAAATTGCATCATTTAATTAATAACATAATCAAGACTATCTACATTAAATGACTTTATACAATAGAGACCTTCAAATAACATAGGTCAGTATTTTAGGCCAATTCCTAGCAACTTAGTAACAATTAAACGAGTCTCCATACATGCCAAAGATTTAAAAATACTTTAAAACCTTTATATATCGATCAATAGTTTGATAGTGTGATTTAACCTCCGGCGACCTCCAACTCGAGCTAACATCCGAGACACTATAGGAAAAAGGAAAGGAAGGGAGTAAGCATTATAGCTTAGTAAGTAAGTATGTAAATATTAATAAACAATACATTATCATACTTTAAATGAAGTCACAATATGTTCCCGGAATATTACCATCACAAGCACACACATACTTTCACTATTACAATCATAAACAGGTTCAAAATAAGCTGTCTAGTAGAGTGCTAGAAGCTAAATTATTTATTTCTGGAGCTACAGAACTCCAAATTACAAACCGTTAATTTTTTTTGAAACTAGATTCATTTATATTCTTACCATAAAATTTTCAGAATTTTTTGTCTAGCCAATTAGTACATTTTATTCATTGAAGTTACCCCTATTTCACTGCTCAATTGTTCTGACCACTCTTCACTACGAATCAATTTTCTCCTCGTACAGAATTCAAAGAATGTTCTTGTTTATTTTATTTGAAACTAGACTCAATAATGATTTTAAGCATATAAATTATATCCCCTAATTATTTTTGTACAATTTTTAATGATTTTTCCAGGTTAGAATAGGGGATCACATAGTCATTCTGAACCAGTCTTTCAAAAACTTAAATATCTCATAATATAGAATTTGTTTGCTTGTTATGTTTCTATTATATGAAAATATACTCATTAAGCTTTAATTTGATATCTCATTCAGTCTCGGATTCAATTTCTACTATTTTTGGTAAATTTTTAGATTCACGTCACTGCAACTATCCATAACAGTTTTATTGTCAATTTTGATCTTTCACACTTCAATAGTATTCATCACTTACCCATAACAATCTTTCCAATTTCCAATCACATATCAAGCATATTGCTCATAATTTACACACGTATATACTTACACTTATCATCACAAAGTCATACACAATTTCATTTAATCAATTTCCCAGTTGAATGCTTCGGAATAATAATGAATCTGATGGTATATCGCACACAACCCACCTTTAAAATCGAAGCTCTCTTGTACACATAGTGGCCTTCACTTAGCACCACTCATGTGACCTAGCTCGATTGTACACATAATTTTGGCTCTCTTGTACACATGGTGAACACTTAGTACCACCCATGTGACCTAGCTAGTTTATCTCGTAGCTCTCTTGTCTACATGGTGTCCTTCACCTGGAACCACGCATGCGACCTAGCTACATATATCCTGTAGCTCTCTTGTCTACATGGTGTACACATAGTATCACCCATGTGACCTAGCTACATCATAATGTCTCGTAACTCTCTTGTACACATGATGTGCACTCAGCACCATACATGTGACCTAGCTACATACGATCTGTATCATCCAATCTTTCCGAAGGTTCAACCGGGATTTCTCTCTCTTTCTAATACTTGATTCCATACTTCCAATAGTCAATTATGATTCAAAAATTAGCTACAATACATAAAATATGCTGAAATATAAAAACATAATAAAGATAATGTATTATTTACATACAAACTTACATACTTTCTCATTTCCATGTCAATTAGTATTAAATATTTAAATCATCATAATTATACTTACTTTCAACACCTCGGCAATCATAGTAAATATATCAATTTTACATTGAAACATGCATAAATTAATGCTTATTATACATATGAACTTACCTCGATACTAAAACGGCCATTTTACCAACTTTCCTGATTTTCAATTTTTCTCCCATTCTAGGTTCAAATCTCATTTTTCGAGATCTAAAACATCATATTTTACTTATTTAATTAATATAATATTCAAAACAGTCCTTAACTCAAACTTTGGAAAAATTACAATTTTGCCCCTAAACTTTTGCATATTTACACTTTTGCCCCTAGGCTCAGAAATTAAACTTAATCCCTTATTCTTATGTTTTATGACATGCTGATCATTTTTCTCTTCTATGGCAACATCAATAACACATAGTTATGAACAATAACAATTTTTACCGATTAAGCCGTTTTACTCATTTTTGCTTAAAACCGCTTAGCAAAAGTTGTTTAACATAATTTCAGCCTTCATATTCTACCATAAAATATTAAAATAAACACATTTCACCTATGGGTATTTTTTCAAATATGAACCCTAGCTTAAATTATTGCTAGAATAAGCTTAATTAAGTTACCGGGATTCCAAAAACGTAAAGAACTTGAAAAACGGGGCTAGAACGGACTTACTATTGAGCTTGGAAAGCTTGAAAACCCTATTCATGGCTTCCCCTATGCTAATTTTGGCCTCCATGAAAAAGATGAGTCAATTTTGGCTTTATTTTTCCTTTTTATTTCTTTTAATTACCAAATAACTAAAATGCCCTTAAAGCCTTTCTTTAAAATTTTGTCCTATTTATGCCCATTTTTGTCCAAACGAAATATAATGGTCTAATTACCATTTAAAGACCTCCTCTTTAAACCCCCATTTCAACCAAGTACTTATGAATTAGAACACATATTTTGCAACTTTTGCAATTTAGTCCTAAAAGTCCAATTAAGCACTTTATCAGTAAAATTACGTAACGATATTTTTACACAATATTTTAATCAATAAATAAACCTTAAAACTTAATCGGAATAAATTCTTTGACTTTAAATTCATGGTTCTAAAACCATCATTCCTTTTAGGCCCTAAATCGGGCTGTTACAGCAACTTCTGCAAATAAGCCCTAATAGGCAAATTAAACATGCAATCTATAAAATTTCTTATCAATACTCTAACACATGCATCTAATCACTCGGTAAATTAAAAAAATTAATCGAAATAAACTTGTCTATCTCAGATTTGTGGTTTCGCAACCACTATTCCATTTAGGCCCTATTTCGAGATGTTACAGAGAGCATATGAGTAAGGTTCCATATGCTTCAGCAGTTGGAAGCCTCATGTATGTGATGCTCTGAACACGTCCAGATATCTGTTTCTCAATAGGAATGGTTAGTCGATATCAGACGAATCCTGTTCTCAGGCATTGTCAAACTGTAAAGCATATGTTAAGGTATCTTAAAAGAACTAGGAATTATATGCTTGTGTATTCTGGAAAAAAACCTTACTCCTATTGGATACACAGACTCAGACTCTAAGCCTGTAAAGATTCGAAGAAATCGACATTAAGAAATGTGTTCGACATAGGTTGTGGAGCCATAGTATAGAGAACTGTAAAATAAACTTGCACTGCTGACTTTACTATAGAGGCCGAGTATGTGGCTACTATGGAGCCATAGTATGGCTTTGAAAGTTTTTAACCGGTCTTGAAATCATTCTCGGTATCTAAAAAAGCTATAATATTGTATTGTGATAACAATGCTGCAACAGCTAATTCTAAAGAAATGGGAAGTCATAAAAGGACAAAACACTTTGATCATAAGTATCACTTGATACGAGAGGCAATAGCCAAAAGAATTGTAAATGTGGTGAAAGTAGCTCCTAAAAATAACATTGCAGATCCGTTTACTAAAACTCTTGTAACTAAGAGTTTTTACAACATGCCGAGGATATGAGAATGCGAAAAATGACATGTTTACTTCACTAGGGAAAGGGGAGATTGTTGGAAAATGTGTCCATATTGTAGTAAACATGTAATTGTTTTCTATTTATTTGAACGATGAAAAAAACAAATAAAGTTAATTTCACATTTTACTATTATGTCTTTTATATTTTTGTCTTTCATATTTTGAATGAATAGAGAAACTTTTACAAATAAATATTAGCTCATTGATTGTAGTTCAAACTAATGATAAGTGGCACTGTAAGAACATTTACATTGTGAGAAAGACAACTTACTTCAATAGATAATCTAAACGAGCCCGTAATCTCGTAAAAGAATCCATATGAGCATTTGATTCAAATATTAAGAATGATTATTATGTCGTCTATAATTCCAATTAAGGAGATGGCTAGTCATGACTATTAGAGCAGTTGGCTCCATGGGTAGAGACATATATCTATTCATTGAAAGAATGATACATTGGACTAAACCCAAGAAGAATTAATTCTGAATCCGTTTGTGAATTAATTCACTTGTGACATTTATGATGTGATTTACCTAAATCCTGAGTTAGCCACTGACCATGCGTATGTAACTTATGTGCTTTAATATAAGTTGAGGCTTATGCTCTAAAAATGATTGAGCTAATAACCGGTATGTTTGGTACATGACATGTGTATAGCATGGCTTTACTAGCAACAGTGGAATTCATAGCTCAATTAAAGAGTTAACGATATCCTCTCGTTTCGAAAATTAATTTTCAAGTCAGACAATTGGCCTAATGGGAAATTGAACTTTAAAGTTATATCTGAGATTGTAAATTGTGCCCGACAGCCCAAAATCAAGACCAAGACCCAAAAACTGGTCGAATTGGGCCTGATACATGAAACCAGGCTGACAATCCAACAAGTGGCTAGACCGAACCAATTGGGTCGTCACTGGCACGGACCGAACCAGCTCAGGGTATCGACAGCTACCACGGCGACATTCCGGTGGCCAGCAAATGGTTAGCTGTTGTGGATCTTCAGTAGTTGAGCAATAGAAGAATTATGCTCTTATTAGGACTCTATCAGAGAATTTGATTTCAGATTAACTATTCCAAATATAATATTATTTTAATAGATTTAATATTTAATTTAATTTAATACTTATCTTAATAGTATTTTATTAATTTAATATCGAAGTGATTATCTTAATATTAAATTTAATTTAATATTTATCTTGTAGATAAATATTCTATTAATTTAATAAGTTTTAATGTTAAATTTAATCTAATATTTATCTTGATAAGTATTATATTAATTTAATATTAAAGTGATTAAGTTTAATCATAGTTAAACGCTCTAAACTCTCCCTAAATAAAGAGAGCCTTGGGTCATTATTTGGCACACTTAAATTCAAGAGAAAAGTTGTAGAGAGAAAATTCTCTAAAAGAAATTATTTCAGAAAATTTCTAGAGATATTTTTCTTATTTACAACTTGGCCTAAAAATTTAGAGAAATTACGAAATTACCCTACTAGTAATTTTTGTGAAAAATTTTCTTATTCAAAGCAAAACCACACTTGGTAGACGTGAACTTGCAGATAGCAAAGAAGACTATTTAGTCGAAGTGTTCATCCTAGATGAATCGAAAAGGTACAATTTTGATTAAGTGTTTATTACTTCAGATGTCACAACCAAGTTTTAGTTTTGGAAAAAAATTAAAACTTTAGTTTTTCCCTAAATTTTTTTTCGATGCGTTTTCCAAACTCGATTTTCCAATACATAGTACCTGATAAATATAACACTGGCACAGAATCTCTGATAATAGTAACACCGGTACAAATTACTTGATAAATATAATCATAAGGCACATAATGCCTGATAAACCTTAATGACATGTTATTTGTATCATTAACTAAGCTCACACGGGACTTAACTCAACTCTCATACTCTTTCCATCTTTATAACATGATACTATAATCCACATGATCATATACATTCCACATAATAATACAATTCATTTCAAACACATATAATTGACTTACTTTACAATTCAGTCCTTCAATCCCATTTCAATACTTATCTCAATCAATTGTACCAACACATTTACATATATACTTATACATAATTTGAATTCAAACAGTTAGTAAACAAAATAACCTAATTCAAACTTACCTAAACGAGATAGCAACAAACACCACACCGAGGACTTCTCAACGATTTTCCTTTTCCGCGATTATTTACTGGTAGATCCGTTTCTTGATCTATATAATAATTTAACACAATTAACCATTTCAAATACCTTAAAACATCTAAATACATGTATTTGACCCTTTAATAACACTTTACATTATTACCTGAACTTTTACCTTTTATTCAATTTAGTCCCTAAAATCGAAATTTACACATTTATTACAATTAAACCAAAAACCTTTGTGTCAAATTCTATATAGTCCCTTAATAGCCCCTAAGTAACTAAATTTTACAAGAATTCCTTGTTAAATTCAATCTTCGATTAGTTTAGTCCTTAAACTTAAAACTAACCGAATTCACTTTATAAAATAGTCCTATTTGACAATTAAGTTCATAAATCTATTATTTAACTTCTTGAAAATCTAAAAATAATTAATGGAAAGTTTCAAAACCTTTAAAATTTTTACAAAATAGTCCCTAAGTTAGCTAGATTAAGCTACAACGATCTTAAAAACATAAAAAACATGAAAAACGAGTTGAAATTAACTTACATGCAAAAAGATTAAGCTGGGTTGATTCTTAAATCCTTAAAAATGGTAATTTTCGGTTGAAGAATAATAAAATGATGAAGACAATGTTTTTCTTTTCTTTTTCTTAATATTTTATTTAATTACCAAATTACCCTTCCATTATACATATTTTATTAATAATTTGCACAAATCAAACCGTCTACTACATATTTATGGCATCATTTTTATTTAAAACCCTTCAATCATATCTTTTTACTCATTTAATACCTTTAAATTAATAGCGATTAAATTTTTCAATTTTTTACGATTTAGTCCTTTACCTTAAGTAACTATCCAAACGTCAAAATTATTGGACCAAACTTTAACACGGCACTCTAATAACCTTGTGGCCCTGAAACCACTATTTTTGACACCATTAAAAGCAGGCTATTACATTGGCCCTCTTTCCTTCTTCTTCTCCCACTACTTGTTGAGCTTAGCTCTCACTGTCTAGGTCTTACTATCACCATTCTTGGTAAAATTTCCTTTGTATCCCCCACCATTTCCCTTTGGTTTGAATTTGGGCTTGGAAGACACAAATTTTTCTACCTTTTTACCACCAAACTCCATAAGTGACTCTGTTGTAGTCATGGTTTTGGTAAGCTGTTGGACCCCTCAACATTGCAATTCTTGCTTTTCTCATGACTTCAACCCATCCATAAAAGAGAAGGCCTCTTTCTCACCCAATTCAGAAATTCAGAGCATAAGTTCACTAAATGCTACGCGTATTCCCTAATTATACCTTGTTGCGTAAGCTGCACAACTTAGCCCGAACCTTATCCTTGACATACTTTGGGTAAAATTGTCCCTTGAGTTCACTCTAGAACTCCTCCCAAGTCACAATGGTAGCTCCACCTCATTTCTCATATGTGGACCTATGATGCCACCATAGTAGAGTAACATCAATAAAATACATAACAACGATATTTACCTTAGTAGCGTCATCCATGATGCCTTTGGCATGGAAGTATTGCTCCATTCCCGACAATAAGTTGTCCACATCCTTGGTAGACCTTATTCCCTTAAACTCTTTTGGCTTGGGGATATTCACCTTAGGCTTGGGTGTTGTAATTAACACTTTATTACCCAAAGCAACTTTGTAGATAATAAGCTCCCCCTTGAACTTCTCAATTTGTTCCTTTAAGACCGTCACCATGGCCTCGAGAGCATCATCCTTCTCAGTCAGCTCACCCATAGAAATATTGAAAACCCCTTGCATCGCATCCACATTTACATTGAAAGCTTCTGTCACTTGTCTCTTAAGCTGATCTTGCCTCGATTCTAGCTCTGTGATACGCCCATCAACTTCTTCAAAGGTCTCCCTCACATTACCCATAAAGCCCTCGAGTTTGGCAACATTGTCTTTCAAAGCTGGCACCCCTACGGGTCTCCCTAGGCTCAACCTGCTCGTTTACTTCTTTCATCATCTCAACCAGTGACTTACTAAACGTTGGCTCAGATACCAACTGTCATGGGGCTAGAACTTAAGTCTCACAAATCGCGTGGCCCTAAAGTAGAAACTTAGCTTCAAATCAGCCTAAATTAGCCTAACTCTCAAAAGATGAGAATTCACAACAAAAATTATCTAAGGAAATAACGCAGAAGCAAACTTGAAAGGCAAAGAAACTACAAACGAACAACAAAGCCAAAAAAAAGCAACGCACACTAAGTGCTTAAGTAAATGCTCTCAAAGTGTTTCCATTATTTTGAATGGTTACAAATGAGAGGAATAACTCTATTTATAGTTAAGCTCTCCACGATCTAGTGGTATAGTTTAAAATACACCAACTGTTGAGATTAAAGGCAATCTACAAGTTGACATTCTTAATAGATTTCCAAGATTTTAGGATTACAAAATCCTCTAATATTACAAAATATTCACCCTGGTAAAATACATATTATTAGAGTGTTTGCATATTCACCAAGCTAAGTAGATGGATCTTCAATCTCTCCAACTAATGAACTAGTCTTGTTGAACCAAATGAACTTAAGTGAACAAGATGGATCATTAAAGTGTACCTTGATCGTAGACTCCTTTGCATGCCCTGTGATACAAGGAGATATCTCCACTATACTAAAATTGGAGAACACAAGATTACATCAAGGATGCAACAAATCAATGGTTAGTGTTGTATACAGGATAATATTTGTAGACAATATACTATTAATAGGCTTTTAAAAATTCATTTACAAAACTTGAGAGTATATAGCTTTATAAGTTTTTTTATTTGTTGCTGCGATTTGCAATTTTGGTAACAATTGTAGTAAGATGATAAATACAAAATATTGATCCCAAAAAAAATGGGGATTTAGTATAATTGGGATTTGAAAGCCTTGCCGATTTAAAATTTGATTCGATTTTTTTATTTTGATAAAAAAAAAAAGATCATTTAACTATTAAAGTTAGAAGCAAAATCCATATGCATGGCTAATGTTGGAACATTCAACCATGAATAATACAAAAACTCTGATTTTCTCACAACATTATACATTGCTCTCTTTTATCTCTTATTGTGGAAACAAAAAAGAAAAAAAAAAGGGAAACAGAACAGTGTGCTTCCACCATCCACTGTACATTGCAAAAACCTAAGTATACATTTTTTCATGATCCACATCTCACGGATATGAATCTGCCGGTTCTTCCCACAATATTGGACGTCGACAAAATCGGCAAAAAAAAAAAAAAAAAAAGAAAAAGCATAGGTGGTTCAAGAAAATTGAGATTTGGGAGAATAGATACCTGTACTCATGGTAAAATCGAAGCCCTCTTTTCTCAGCTCTTGTTTGCACCAAGGCTTTCATAAAATAAGATATACCCATGATCTGTATTACTTGAGTACTCCTGGGCAGACCCGAAAAATGTCTGAACTGCAGACTCATCAATCATCTCCACATTTTCGTCGTCAAAAAATAACCAGTGGTTATGGCTTTTCACTAGGCTAACATAGTGCCCATGGTTAGGTCCACTTCCAACGTGAACAACTACAGCAAATAAAGAATACTCAGAATCTGCATCTTCCACAGTATTGCTCAGTTTCAGCTCGAGTGGGAACACAACACGGTAGGAGAGCTTCTTATACCGGCCAAGCTGCTCAATGTACTTGAACCGTTTCAAATGGATAACGAGGATGTGAGGAGGCTTCTTTATCTTCATTCTCTTCTGGGCTTCTTGCAAACTGCAAGTAAATCCACATCATCCATGGTTATTGCTTTCTGCATATTTATCATTATGATATGCATCTTTGGAACCATTGAAATATTAAAGTTTTCTATCTATTAACTATCATTACGAAAATGAAACAGTTAATTGAACCGTGCAAGTTTGATGTTCAAACCATCAAGAAAATGTATAATCATGAGGCATGCATGTTTTGCCTTCCACATATCTCATTAAGTCCATAACCAGAATTGACATCTTTAAATAACAAAATTTGATACATTCTGGCCAGTCTGCAAATCTCACACAGGATTATTGACAGCAATCAAGTGAAATATTGGTTTCCATTATAAACTACTTTTACAAGTTGAATCCTGAAACTGTGAGAAGAAAACAGGCATTACGAAATAGATTACATCCAAGTGATGCAATAAAACATGTATAAATGGAAATTACCTGCAGCACTTGTCACAGAAAAATTTGTCCTCAGCGTTCAATGTCTCGGTAGAACTGAAATTTTTCAAACAGCTAGTTATTGAGCTGTTCTGCTCAATGTCAAGGCTCAAGTCAAAGAAAGCTTCATCTCTTGCTGTCACTGTCTCACATCGCAAGCATCTCGTCTCATTGGTAAGTATTCCCTGTCTCAAATTGTCCAATCAGATAATGAGATTCTTTCTAAAATACCTGAATGCAAACACAGAGAAACCCACCCACCCACACACACAGAGGAGGGGAATGGTGTTACTAGGTAGTCCTTTAGAGACACCATCAACAAATAAACCATTAAGGGGAAGATGATAGAGGTAGTCACGGTTTCTTAGTTTATTATTTATTGATTACAAATGAGATTATAAATGTAAGAGAAAAGCTGTAATGCAAGTGCCAAATTAATTGATGATGGGCTTAGCTGTAATGTGATGGTGGGTTTAGTTATTAGTGCACTGATTAGATTAGTTTTCTACGCAGATGCTTTCAAGACCTAATAAATTCCTACAATTTTGGTCATTACACTGAGGTATCAAGTTTTGTGGTATTTTATCTATTAGTTTTAGATATAACCTAAGCAAAGAAATTTCAATATCTCATGCAAAGCAAAGTAAATACAGTGTGTAACTTGAACAATTGATCAGAATATAGGAATATAACTTGCAAACTGACCTGAAAGTTCTTGTGTACCCAGGTAACCAGGGGCTCTTTTTGAACACCATTAGCCTGAGGATTCTTTGGCCCATTTACAGTCTTTTCAGATGGTGACGAAGTATTTCCCTCTTTTTTCGCAGCTTGATCTTCTTTCTCCAGTATGTCAACAAGTTCATTTAGCAAGAAATTCAAGAACTCATGAGCATCCTATCGAATCAAGAAAAAAAGGGAAAAATAGTTACTCTTCGGCATTACTCTTTACAGTGATAAAGAAAGTCAACTTCTTTGTTACATGCCAGGAAAAAGCTACAACATTATACCAACTGAAAACCTTGAATCAAACAAAAGAGATCCTCAATTTAGAAGAAGAACTTGAGCCAAATAAATATAAAGCACTCTACTACCTGGTGCATGTAGCTGCGGAAAAGCTCATTTTGTTTCTTCAATCTCTGTACAAAACGCTTTGGAGCAATGACACCTGTTTTCTTCTTCTGTGAATTTATCTAAACACAAAGAGCAACCGGCAGTTTATCCCGTTAGGAATCAACCATAAGCCACATATGTTGCATGACTAACTACAGGAGAGGGAGAGGTGGAGGGAAAATATACCAAAGCCATTAATAACCTTTGCCAAAAACTGAAGACAACCATGTTCCCCACTACAGCTAAAACTTACGACTCTTAAAGGCCAAAGAGAAAACCTGAAGAAAACAGTTTGTATTCATCTAAGCAATTTCCTAAAGGATAATACTTTGCGATATGAAGTATCAAACAAAACCGTTTAGAAAGAGTTAAGGAAAGAAGCAGAAAAAAAATAGAAGCAATTATGAGAAAGGATAGGACTTGCAGTAAATAAAATAATTTATCTAATGTTAAAACATATATTTTTTTAAAAATGCATGCAAATCATTCCTTCTTGTAGGAAGCCAGGTCCTCGTGCAAACATGATGAGGACTTATAGTAATAAGCCATTTTCCAACAACAATAATCTTACATTCTGATCACGTCTTGTTAAAAGTTTACATAGGGGCCATTTTTAATCAAATCATAAAGATGATATCTTCGGCTTCATACTTCTAACTAATTGCCCATGGGCTCCTAGGATGTCTAATAATAAAAGAAACGATTGTTATATGAATCAATTGGGAGAATAATTCTTGGAAAATAAGGCTAGACTAAAACAAGGCATCGCAACTTAAGCACATTGTTATGGTAAAAGGAGAAAGGAAATAATGGTGATATTTGGTTTTGGCCTCATTTGAAAAGATATGATTTGGCTTTGAAAAAAATATGTAACACCGCAGGCTTACTAGAATACAAACTACCACTAGGTAGAAAAGGTAATCTGCTCTAAAGAAATAGTGGTTGCTCATCAAAGATAGAGGAGTGCAACACTACAATTCTAACAGAGTCACTACCTGTGTAAACAGATCTGCCAAGCATGTCAGCAGGTTATCTTCAGCATCAGCACCAATTTTATGACTTGAATAATATTCTAGCAGCTGTTCACGAAATGGGACACAAAAATAAAGTGCCTGAAAGAAAAACAGAAAAGAGAAATGACATGAGACTATCAGGATTGTTGAAGCTAAGAGAGTATGTTAGCCAACAATTTTAAATAATAATAATAAACCAACTCAACCTGACTTCCAATCCTTCCCAGATGACCATACATGTGCTAATGATGTGAAATTAGTTAGAAAGCAAGAATCAAATAGAGTTACACCAATGATCACAGAGTCCCATACAGTAATTCACTCAGAAATGACTGTTAAAGCAATTCAGATGATATGTAATCCAACTCAACCACTCAAAGCCATGCTTGCCTTCTACTGCTACAAGTAGGTCAAATGAACACATTATCTAAGCCATCAAGAAGCGATTGCCAGAGAAATGCTAGAGCAACCAAAAAGTACAAACAATTCAGATGTTATGTAATCCAACTCAACCACTAAATGCCATACTTGCCTTCTACTGCTACAAGTAAGTCAAATGAACACATTATCTAAGCCATCAAGAAGCCATTGCCAGAGAAATGCTAGAGCAACCAAAAAGTACAAACATTATTTGCAAACAAAATACCACAATAGATTACCAAAAACATTATATATGTTTAAAAAAAACCCTACAACGCTAAAAATTCAAAATCAATCAAATCCACAACATTAAAATTAACATAAACTATGAAATTCAACATAAATTTTTAAAAAAAATTGAAGAAAAGGGGAAAAAAGAAGACAAATGGAATTAGATTCAAATTAAACCGTTATTGAAAGAAGAGAATTAAAAAGAAACCTGCAAAACGCTGTTACAATAGCAAGTGTTGCCAAAGTTTTCAAGGCCAAAATATCGTTCGCCCTCAGGGAACTGATCGCCCAATGCTTTCTCAAGTTTAGAACCCGCGGCGCCCATTTATAAAACTAACTTTATCTAAAAGTCCAACTCAGATCTTCTCCCGACCAATTCAACTCAGCGATTCTATCTCTCCATTCACGATGGGCTCTTCTTGAGTTTTGATTTGGATTTGTGTTATGGTTCGTTTAGAGGAAGGGAAAGAAAAAAAAAAGGCAATTTGTTTTTATATTCAGTTTGGGGCATTGATAGGAAATGAGGACCTTTTGTCTTTGTTTGGGTTTCCTTTGAGACGGCTTTTGGGAGAGACGAAGGAATCGAAATAAAGAAGGAATGAATTTTGTAAATTTAATTTAATTTAATTAATAAATTATCCACCTACGATATCTATCTCTTCTCTACTAATATAAAATTTTTTTAAATTGAATTTAACGTCATCGTGTTTATCCGTCTAACCAGTATGTTTTGCTTCGTATTGGAAAAACAAAGTAAAATAACAGAACATTTTAAAAGTCAATCCACACTTTATTTGTCATATTATCCTTAATATGCAAATAAAGAAAAGATGTTACCCAATTTACGTGATACATGCAATTTAATTGGTGGGACTTCTCCTTGCAATTTTGACTCCTAATTGTAATGTCATAAAATATATATAGAGAGTTACTACAAACAAAAACTAAAAACAAATTATATATAAAATACTAACCTACTAACTAAATAAAAACCAAAACAAAAATCATACCAAATAAAATCAAAATTCAAGGTCCAACTTAAAAAATTAAATAATTTTCAAAATGAGTCGGAATCAGGCTCCGTCGCTTAACAGCTTTGCCTGTTTCTCCTTTTGAACCTTCCTCCGGATCTTCCTCAAGATCTTCTTCGGGATCTTCCTCATCTTTTTATTCCTTCTCTTTCTTCGTCTTGCTCGATTCAGCCTTTACCTTGTACTTGACTGTTGGAAATTGGAGCAATTTCAACCAGCTTTTCCTCGCATAGTCCTCATAAATTGGTCCAACTTTTTGCATCCACTGAACTATCCATTCTAAATCGAAAAACACATTCTCGTATAGATATGGTTTTGTCTTTATAGCTCTTTTCCATTTCAAATGCCCTATAAGATACTCCACACTTAGTTCCAATATCAGAAACTTTATTGGTTGTAAGAAAAGACGTGATAGTTTCATTTGCACCTTTGCTTGTCGACATAAGGCTGCCACTAAGTGTGGGAAAAGTAGTTCCACTTCATTTTTCCTTGTGCATTGAAGCATACTCCGATATATCCATGTCCCTATAGAAATTATTTCCTTCTTTAAAATTGCATATAATAATGCTCCCTAGAACGTATTAACAATGGACATGTTTGAGCTGGGCAGATTCGAGTGCTGATAAATTTAAACCACATTCTAGTCTTCAAAATTAACTTGTCGTGAGAGAAGAATATAGGAAAGTTTGTTCCTAAATGGCATTTCCTATAACAACCCAATCCCCAACGGTTGACTAAGGCGTTACATAGAAAGCAAACTTATACTTAGTTTCGACGTACAACAAATGAACTAGAATGTTTACTCAGGAAAGTTTTTAAAACAAAAATAATCAAATTGATATGCGCCATAATATGAACGTAATTGAGTTTAATACTTTCGGTTGAAATCTTTCCTTTAGTAATACATTACTGGCAATGACCATAATATATAAAATAGTTTGGCGTATACAAGTAAAAATCACGTCACAAATCGTAATTCATAACAAAAACTTTAATTAATCCCACAAGGGGTAACATTATTTTAAAATTGTAATTAAATAAAAAGGTACTTTAATATAGATTCAAATTAAAAACAGAATTACACGCCACCCCCAAAGAACATATGCATGTTACAAAACAAACACAGCAAAGCTCACTACAAAGGTTGCTCTTTCTGGCCGAGTCCCTTCAACAAGCTTACAATGAAGCACCACCTAGAAAAGGGGAAAGAAAAAGAGGGGTGGTAAGTTCAAAAGAACTTAATGAACACCAAAAAAAATAATACAACCCTTTTAGACGAATTACAAAAGCAAGGATGATACTACAACTGCAAATTCATACACTTAAACTAGAACATCAATACTCTAAACAAAAAGAAATTTAGGTGAACACTCTCAAACTATTGGCGAATACTTAACCATGGCAAATAGCATTTCCAGGCTAATTTTAACAACGGGCGTATACTTGTTTTCTTACAACTTTAGAGAACTCTTACCTTAACAGAGCTTACGCATTTTCCTCGAATCACAATCTCTATCAACACTATCCTTTTTCATCGGAAGTGTACCATCAGATTTACTCTTATATTCCTTCTTAAATTCACCTTCACTAAGGTGGATTTTAATGCGCCAACTACAACACTTACCAAATATGCTACAGGATCAACACAACAAAAAGAAATAAAAACATGATTTACCACTTGACATCCAATCTTATCAAAAGTTCTTATCATCTGACATATATAACATGGAACATATTTAGAATCATATTTTCTTGTTCTTGTCTTGTCCTTCCTTGGGTTAAACCTTGGATCCCACAATCACATATCAGAACAGATATCACATTTTGTATAATTTTGAACACATGTGGGTTCCCATGAGTTCAGAGCTCCTTGCCATGGTTAACAACTATCATGTCCTACCGTAGGCAACACCTATCTCGCTTGGTTGGTTAGCAACAAGCATGTCCTACAAAAAACCTAACATTCACGCCAACTGGTTAGTAACTAACATACCCTACCATTGGCCCATCATACACGCCAATCTGGTTAACAACTATCATGCCCTACTAGTGGTCCTCGAACCTGGTTAGCAACTAACATGCGCAACTAGTGGCCCATCTTATACTTCCTTCGAGCTAGCAACTAGCATGCCTTATCAAAGGTTTAGCATATCTGCCATTCTAGTTAGAAACTAACATGCCCTAGCAGTGGCTTATTATATCTGGATGTCAAGTTTATACCCCAAGTAATAACAACGCGAGAATTTTTGTACTACTAAAGAGATCATGATAAATTCGGAGGATTTGCTCGAAGGTCAAGTTGCATTGGCTCAACAATCTGTTATTACAAATTTGATGAACTCTCAGCAGAAACCCAGCACTCCAGTCAAAGAATATATGCTTAAGTTTATGGAATTCTTTGGGAACGCAGAGGATAATGGGGCTGAACTAGACGTGAACACTCAGATTGAAATTGTTCAAATTCTTAACCAATGAGTTTCCTAGTTTTAGGGCCACTTACAACTTGGGGAACAATGTGCTTACCTTGACTCAACTCATGAAGGAATTACAATCCTATGAGTTGATGTTGAATGGTGGTAAGTCAGTTCAGGAGAAACCTAAGGCAAACTTAGTTATGGGCCCATCGTCCTATAAAGGGAAGTAGAAAGCTAAGGGAAAGAAGAAACTGAATAAGTCTTCGGCTCCACCTCGTGTGGATAAAAAAAGGCTAATAAGTCAGAAGATCCTAAAAAGATCAAATGTTTCTTCTACAATAAGAAAGGGCAATTCAAGTCAAACTGCAAGGAGTATTTGAATTACCTAGCCGAAAAGGGCAAAGGTATGGAACTCTTTGTGGTTGAATCTTGCTCAATGGAAGAATCAATTTACTTTCTTTACATGGGTTCAGAACGAGAAGTCTTCATGACATGAGCATCTTGTTATGGACTGGAGATGGATCTATGTTTCAATCGAAGCAATAGAAGAAGTCATTTTACATTTTAATAATTTTAGAAAGATTATTTTAAAGAATGTATTTTATGTACCTCATTTTAAGAGGAATTTAATTTCTGTAGCATGTTTATTTTGTGACGGTTATACCATGACATTTAATAAAGGGATTGTTATTCACATAAATTGTTCTTTAATCTGTAATGGAAGGATGGAAAATAATATCTATTTTATTAAACCAAATAACTACTCGATACTTCAAATTGAAATAGTAAATAAAAAGCTTAAAACTTCTCACTCTAATGAGGGGTACCTATGGCACTTAAGACTTACTCATATTAATCAAGAAAGAATCACTAGACTCGTGAAAGATGGTCCCTTAAGGATGCTTAAGAAAGTTAGTCTTCCACAATGTGAATCTTGACTAGAAGGTAAAATGACTAAGAGATCTTTTAATGTGAAAGGTACAAGGGCAAACTAACCTTTAGAACTTGTACACACTGATGTTTGTTGTCTCACGAGTATCAGTACCCGAGGAAGTTACGATTATTACGTGACTTTCATCGATGATTATTCTCGATATGGATATATGTATCTAATGCACAGCAAAAGTGAAAAGTTTGATAAATTTTGAAAGTTTCATGCAGAAGTAGAAAACCAATTAGGTTTATCCATAAAGAATCTTGGGTCTTATTAAGGTGGGGAATACTTGTCTAACGAGTTCTTAGGATAACAAATAGAGAATGAGACTTTATCCTAATTGACTGTGCCGAGCACTCCACAGTAGAATGACATAGCTGGGAGAAGGAATAGAACCTTACTTGACATGGTTCATTTAATGCTAAGCTATTCACAACTCTATACTTCCTTTTGGGGGATATGCGATACAAATGACTTGTTATATTCTGAATGATTTGTCAACCAAGTATGCTTGTAAGACACCGTATGAATTACGGTATGGAAAGAAACTCACTCTAAATTACTTTAGACTATGGGGTTGTCCAGCACACGTTCTGGATAAGGATGCAAAGAAATTGGATGAATGGACAGAATTGTGCATGTTTGTGGGATATCCAAAAAGAACAAATGGTGGATTATTCTACAATCCAAAAGATAATACGATCAAAGTTTCTACTCATTCTACTTTCCTCAAGGAAAGCTACATGGATAAGTTTAAACCTCGAAGTAAAGTGGCACTCGAGGAACTTTCGAGAGTTGTAAAATAATTACCAAGTTCAGTTCTCAAGAAAGTTGTAGAAAAACCTTCAAACAATCAACAGCATAGAGGAATCCGTCGTAGTGGGAGAATTTCTAAGAAACTGAACTTCTTCATCTATGATGATAGTATTTATAAAATGGAATTCAATCATGAGGATGATGATCCACTCACTTACGAAGAGGCTATGCAGGACGTTAATTCCAAGCTCTAAAAACAGGCCATGGATGTTGAGATGGATTCTATAAAATTCAATACGGTGTGGGAACTTGCAGACTTATTGGTTGGGATTAAACCCATAAGGCGTAAGTGGATTTACAAAAAGAAGGGAAATGAAAAAGAGAAAATGGAAACACATAAAGCTAGACTTGTAGGGAATGGCTACACACAGAAAGAAGGTATCGATTATGATAAGACATTCTCTCCAGTAGCCATGCTCAAGTCTACCCGCATACTCTTATCCATTGTTGGTGCTCTCAATTATGAGATCTGACAAATGGATGTCAAGACAACATTCTTGAATGACTAACTTAATGAGACCATTTACATGGCTCAACCCACTAGCTTTGTTGTTGAAGGAAATAAGCAGAAATTTTGCAAACTACTAAGATCCATTTATAGACTTAAGTAGGTGTCCTACTCATGAAATAAAAAATTTGATCAAACGATCAAGATTTTTGGGTTTGAGCAAAACACTAATGAACCTTGTGTTTATAAGCATATAAAGGACAAAAAGGTGGTCTTTCTTATTTTGTATGTCGATGATATTCTACTTATAAAAAGTGATGTAGGAGAATTGTCATTGATTAAACTGTGGTTAGCTCAACAATATAACATGAAGGACTTGGGTGAAGCTAGTTATATTCTTGGAATTTGAATCCTTACAGATCGAAAGAATAAAACGATAGCTCTATCACAAGCTTCATACATCAAGAAGGTACTGGAACATTTTGCAATGACCAATGCGAAGCTAAGTGCTCAACCAATTACATTAGGTTTTCGTCTTTCTTTAGATGACTGTCCTAAGATAGCAAAAGAAAAAGAACCTATAAGTAAGGTTCCATATGCTTCGACAGTTGGAAGCCTTATGTATGCGATGCTTTGCACACATCCAGATATATGTTTCATAGTAGGAATGGTTAGTCGATATCAAACGAATCCTTGTCTCAGGCATTAGCAAGTTGTAAAGCATATTTTAAGGTATCTTAAAAGAACCAGTGATTATATGCTTGTGTATTATGGGGAGAACCTTACTCCTATTGGATACACAGACTCAAACTTTCAAACTTGTAAAGATTCAAGGAAATCAACATCTGGAAATGTATTCGTCCTAGGCCGTAGAGCCATAGTATGGAGAAGTGTAAAACAAACTTGTACTGTTGAATCTACTATGGAAGCCAAGTGTATGGCTTCTTTTGAGGTAACAAAAGAAGCAATATGGCTTTGAAAATTCTTAACCAATATTGAAGTTATTCCTGGTATGGAAAAAGCTATAACACTGTATTCTAATAACATTGCTACAATAGTTAATACCAATAAAATAAGAAATCATAGAAACACATTAATCCTAAGTATCACTTGATACGAGAGAATTGTAGATGTGATGAAAGTAGCTTCTGAAGAAAACCTTGCAGATATGTTTACTAAGACTCTTGTAACTAAGGGTTTTAACAAACATGACATATTTACTTCACTAGGGCAAGTGCGAGATTGTTGATAAATGTGTCCATATTGTAGTAAACATGTAACAATTTTCTATTTATTTGAACGATGAATAAATAAATAAAGTTAATTTTACTATTATGTCTTTTGTATTTCTGTCTTTCATATTTTGCATGCATATCAAAATTGTGACAATGAAATATTAGTTTATTGATAGTCTAAGTTCAAACTAATGATAAGTGGCACTGTAAGAATGTTTACATTGTAAGAAAGACAACTTACTTCAGTAGAAAATCTAAACGATTCCATAATCCCGTAAAAGAATCAAAGTGAGCATTTGATTCAAATATTGAGAAGGATTATTATGTCGTCTACAATTCCAATTCAGGAGATGGCTAGTCTTGACTATCAGAGCAGTTGACTCCATAAGTAGAGACATAGATGTATCCATTGAAAGAATGATACATTGTACTAGACACAAGATGAATTAATTCCAAATCTGTTTTTGAATTAATTCACTTGTGATGTTCATGGTGTGATTTACCTAAATCATGAGTTAGTCATTAACCATGCGTATGTAACTCATGTGTTTTGATATAAATGGAGGCTTATGCTTTAAAGCTAATCAAGCCGATAGTCGGTATGTTGGGTACATGGCTTTTGTATGGCATGACTTTACTAGTAATAGTGGAATTCATAGCTCAATTAAAGAGTTAACGATATCCCCTCATTGGCATTCTATGGATTGATAAATATAGAACGTGGCTATGGGTTGCTTATTCTCAAACGAGTAATTTATCACAATCATTTCTTGATAGCGATCATATTAATCATTAAGAAGACACAATGGTGACAATGAGATAAAATAAGATTGTACTGAGTGAACAGATTTAATTCAAAGGAACCAATGATATCATATGAGGGTAACACACACATGACGAGGTCATTGGAAAAAGCAGATGGATGAATTGTTTTCATAAAGAATATACAATAAGGAGTTTTCAATCATGATACTTCTTGGGTACTAACTCTATGATCAAGTAATTGTGAATTATCGAAACGATGCTTTTGAACATAATTGCAATTACTAGAGCCTAATATATGTCTGATTGATCCCTCCACTAACTCAACAAAAGCTTGATCGAATTACTTTTGAATCAAAAGAACATTCTACGACTTTGAAAATAATTTAATTGAGTCGTTTTTTAGATATGGAATTAAATTGGGCGGTTGTAAGAATTGTTCAACTATAGAATTTGATTAAAGAATTTTCTTGAAAAATTAATTTAGAAAATCTAAGTGATTTTTGGGAAAATTAATTTTGATCAAGTAAAATTAGATTAATCAAATTAATCAAAATTAATATAATATTTTTTGAAATTAATTTTCAAGTCAAACAATTTGCCCAATGGGTAATTGAACTTAAAAATTGGACCTGAGATCATAAATTGGGCTTGGGAGCCCAAAACAGAGACCAAGACCCAAAAACTGGTTTAACTGGGCCTAGTATGTGAATCTGAGCCGACGGTCCAACCAGTGGCTGGACTGAACGGGTCAAGTCGTCACTGGCCCGGACCGATTTGGCAGCAATCGAACCATCTCGAGGTGCTGACGTCTGCGACAGTTGTAATATCCCGAATTAGGGCCTAATCGGAATAGTGGTTTCGTGACCACAAAATCCGAGATAGAAATAATTATTTTTATAATTATTTTGATGTTTATGATATGATTGCATGATTGTGTGAAAATTTCGTGATGAAATCCTATGCCTAAAGTGCTTAAATTGAAATTAGGGACTAAATCGAATAATTTGCAAAACTTGCATTCTAGAAGTTTCTAGTATGAAATTGTTTTGAAATATTAATTAGGAGGTCTTAAATAGAATTTTACCAATTTCTAAGTTTATGGACAAAAATTGGACATGGATGGAATTTTTGGAAAGTTTAGTAGTAAGGGCATTTTGGTCATTTAGGGGTAAAATGAATTAAAATACAAAATTAAAAGCCAATTTTGCTCATCTTCAACCCCATGGCCGAATATACCAAGGAGAAAGCATGTCTAGGGTTTTTCAAGCTTCCAAGCTCGATTGTAAGTCCATTCTAGCCCCGTTTTTCAAGTTCTTTACGTTTTTGGAGTCCCGGTAGCTCGATTTAGCTTATGCTAGCAATAATTTAACCTAGGGTTTATATTTGGAAAAATACTCATAGGTGAAATTTGTGTATTTTGATGTTTTATGATAGAATATGAGGTTTTAAATTATGTTAGACAACTTGTGCTACTCGGTTTTAAGTGAAAACGAGAAAAAGGGCTTAATCGGTAAAAATACCTAATAGTCATAAGTACATGTTAGAGTGAGAATTTGATGTTTCCATAGAAGGGAAAAATGATCAGCATGTCATAAAAAATAAGAAAATAGGCTGAAGTTTAATTTACGAGCTTTGGGGCAAAAGTGTAAATATGCAAAAGTTTAGGGGCAAAATTGTATTTTTTCCAAAATATGATTTTGGGTCAATTTGAATAATGTGAGTCCTAATTAGACTATATTTTAAATGATAGAGTAAGGAAAACTGAAATTCGGGCAACTGAAATTCGGGATAAAATGGGGAAAATACCAAGTTGTGGACGAAATGGTAAAAGTAGCCATTTTCGCATACTAGGTAAGTTCATATGTAAGTGTTGGTAACATAGTTATTATTTTAATTTTTTTATGTTATTTAAATGATATGATAATTTTTATGAAATATTATACTCGTGATAATTGTTTGATAATATGTCAAATTATGTGATATACTTGGAAAATGTGAAATACTACCGAGTATCGGTATCGATATTCCGTAGAAGATGGTTGAGACAAATGATTGGGAAAAAGGTCCCGTTGAACCTTAGGAATGGATTAGGATACAAGTGACATGTCACTGGGATATTTGGGCATCCGAACTCGTTGAGTTGAGTCTGAGTTCACTTATGGATGCGAATGTCCGAACTCGTTGAGTTGAGTCCGAGTTCGTGAGATGTAACTAGGCATCCGAGCTCGTTGAGTTGAGTCTGAGTTCACTTATGGATGCGAACGCCCGAGCATTGAGTTGAGTCCGAGTTTGCTTATGGGCGGGTTACATAGTAGCTTGGCTACATATGTGGCACTTATGTGCAAACTTTCCATGTATCCGAATTATATTCCGATGTGTTCAACGGGTAAAGTTCTACTCAAATGGAGGAATACTCAAGATGAAAGTGACGTATTGGTAAGTGTTGTGAAATGGATACTTTGAACAGGTATGTACTTAACCCTCGGGTTGAAAAATCGATATAACAACAATATGGTAAGATGATAAATGAAAATATGATATGAATGTCTTGGTGATGATTATGCAAATGATGTTTTATGTTTGCTTATATGGTTATGTTACTTGCTATTTGCATGTGAACTTACTAAGAATTTATGCTTACTCCCTCCTTTTCATTCCTTGTAGTGTTGATAAGCCAGCTCGGAAATCGGGAACGGTCGGAGGCACGCTCACACTATCCGTATACCATCTTGGCATAATGGCTTGTATATTTTGAGTATGGCATGTATAGCATTATAATCATTTTGTATATATGGTCTTATGATATGGTTATTGAGTAGTATAAAAATGCTTGGTAATGATTAGCCATTGGAATGGCTAATTATGATCATATTTGGTGTTATGTATGTCAAATTGCTAGTTAATCCATGGAAACCATGAAATAGGTAAAATTTACCATAAAATAGATTCAGACAGCAGTAGTGACGTGAATTTTAAAAATCATTAAAAATAGTAGAGATATAATTAGATGATGAATAAAATATGGAATTGAAGAATTATGAGTCTATTTTCATATGGAAGAAATGAAACAGGTATATGAGTTATATTTTATGAGATGTTTAAATTTTTGTGAAACAGGACCAGAGCGATTTCTGGATCCCCTGTTTTGACTTTGGAAATTCACCATAAATTGTATAAAAATAATTATAAGTCATAATTTATATGTACAGATTTCTTATTGAGTCTAGTTTTAAGAGAAACAAACTTCATAGTCATTGAAATTTGGTACAGAGAGATATCTGATTCGTAATACACAGAGGTCAGAGCAGTCAAACCCTGAAACAGGGGAGACTTTAACTAATAAACTGTACTAATTTGCCCAGCCAAAAATTCTAGAAAAAATTTAGTAAATAGATATATGAGTCTAGTTTCAGGGAAAATTTACAGATCTTGATTTTGAGTTTCAAAACTCGAGATATGAATTTTTAAGCGACTATGACGCAGTTAGCCAGCTTGTCTGGAATTTCTAAAATTAAATTGTTTGAGCTGTTTAAGCAATGAATTAAGTCTGTTAACACCTCGTGTTCGACTCCGGCAACGGTCTCGGGTACGGGGCGTTACAACAGTAGCATTTCGGTGGCCGGTAAATGGTCGGCGTTGGTGGTTTTTTGGTGGAAGAATTACATTCCTACTAGGACTCTACCAGATAATTTGATTTCAGATTAACTATTCCAAAAATAATATTATTTTAATATATTTAATATTAAATTTAATTTATACTTATCTAAGTAGTATTGTATTAATTTAATATTAAATTAAATTTAATGTTTATCTTGTAGGTAAATGTTATGTTAATTTAATAAGATTTAATATTAATTTTAAGATAAATATTATATTAATTTAATATTAAAGTGATTAATTATAGTTGAAATCTCTAAACTCTCCCTATATAAAGAGAGTCTCAGGTCACTATTTACATACACTTGAATTCAAGAGAGTTGTAGAGAGAAAATCTGCTGAAAAGATTATTTCAGAAAATTTCTACAAATATTTTTCTTATTTAAAAATTGGCCCAAAAGTGCAGAGAAATTACAAAATTATCCACCGGTAATTTTTGTGAAAAAATTTCTAATTCGAAGCGAGCTCACACTCTGCAGACGTGAGCTTGAGAATAGTAGAGAAGATTACTCGTTTGATTAAATGTTTATTACTTTAGATGAATAAAAAAGGTACAATTTTGATTAAGTGTTTATTACTTTAGATATCACAACCAAGTTCTTGTTTTGGAAAAAAAAATTAAACTTTGTTTTTTTCCCTAAATTTATTTTCTAGATTATTTTTCAAACTTAATTTTCGAACAGGTAAAAGAAAGGTAAGTTCTTAAAGACAAATAGAGAGAGGTGATGGCTTTAGGTAAGAAAGGATAATTACAGTTCAAAGGAGGAAAATTTTCTATGAAGTACCCACTAGAGGGAAAAGAAAGATCAAAGGACGTATGAAGGACATGCAAAGCATATAACACTGTGTTGCATGGAAACAAGTATTAAAGGGTTTTCTCAGTAAATTCTTATGAACTTACTAAAACTATTTTCTATGTCAGGTTGTAAAGAAGTAGGCACTGAGGGACGATGTCAGGGCTATGCCAAGGTGTGGCAGCTAGGGTTATTATGTATACAGAATGAGTTCAGAGGCGTATTCAAGCTTGAACCCATGTTTATGTTTATATCAATGCTCTAAGGTACTTAGTCAAGTTGAAGGTTAAACATAGATGTCACTAAAAAATTTAAGTATCGTGAATTGTATTGATAATCACTTGCAGTACATACATAGGAACTTCGAATAGAAAATTAAACTTTACAATGGTCACAAATAGAACTTTTAGATAGACAAACTCTTAAAGGATGAGGTTACACCTATAATCGGGTCGGGTAAAGGGCATTACAAAAGACTCACCTGATACTCACCTGAACTGTAACTTGAACTCCAAACTTGAGCACCCTTCCCGAAACAGAAACAACTACTGCTTTTGAACATAACTCTACCATTAAAACTCATTTTTACACTAATTATTAACTGCTTAATCCTAAAAAACTCATATACAATGCCTTGTATTCATAACCTATTGTTCATAAGCATCTTAACAGCTTTATTCTTTCAAAAACTTAACATGCAGAGCTCTTAGACTTATCAGGAGATAGAATAACCACAAATCAAATCAAGAACTTTAGCTTCTACCTTAATGAAGAAGAGATAACATTTAGATTTAAGAAAAAAACATAGAATAATATTGAAGGAAGAAGAAACTCCCTTGCAACACTTCTCACTCATATATATAATTAACTTCTCTAATTAGAACTTAACAAGTGCCGCTTGAATCCAGAATTTGTCCTTCTTAATGGTCTACAGGTTCCAAGAGAAACATCAATGAGAATCATGTATAATTGATCTTTGACTAGTCAATCCAGTTGACCCTTATCTAGATCTCATTAGAAAACCCAAGTAACACAGTACTCAGGCAACTGGGCGTGCTATACATATGGCGGTAACTCACCGGGCTTATAGTTCACTTGACATACTCTTCTCTTAAATAACAACATAAGAATAACATAAAACCTTTATTCAGCTCTATGGTGGTTACTAAATGCCACATTCCAATTTTCCAGAAGACTGTATCATGGCAGATTACATTACGCCAAATAGAAAACTTCACAGATCTACACCTTAAACTCGAATCCACCAGACTCAAGGCGTGACATCAATTCTCATGCTCTTTATCAAAATTATTCAATTAAGCACATTCATTAATATATAGTCCAATACTCAAGCTTAAAAGAATTCAAATTTTCACCTAGACCGTTTTTTGTAACCATGTGTCAATCAATATTATTCCCTCAAATTCTAAAATTGATTATAAAAAGCAAATCAATAGAGAGTAGCAGTGAATTAAGATCATATAAAGCATCTATTGTTCTAACTAACATCCCAACAATATAAATCAATGTTACAAATTCTGTATAAAGTCAACATTTAAGTTTCGAAAATATTTATTACAACAAATTTACAAATCTCGAATACATATAAAAATAATTAAAAATCTCATCGAGTTAAAGTTTCATGCAAACTACATGCATCATGCAAAAATTGAAAACAAAACAAAACAAAACATGCAAATTTAAAAAATTTAACTAAAAAAAGTCATGCAACTAAATTGACTTGACTCGTCTCCCCCATACTTAAATCAAATATTGTCTTAAATGATCCAAAAATAGATGAAGGATTAGGAAACTTCTCTGTTAAAGTACTCAGAAAATAGATCAAAGTAGACCTATCCTTTTCTCTTTTTGAAGCATCAATGATTCGTTCTATTAAAGTGTGGTACCTACGACACAACATAAAATAAAAACAATAAAAGAAACTAAAAGTAAAAAGAAAAAAAACATATTTAACCAAGTGAAGTCTAAGAACTAATTCTACAGTCATAACTGTCTCTCTTGTCCATGTGTTCAACAAACAAGTCCAACAACAAGAATTTAATGAGAAAAAAGTCATATAAAAATAAAAATTGTCTCACCACTTTTTTGAAGTCGCACCCTTAATCTATTGTCAAAACTGTTTTTTTTATTATGATTGCTTTCTAAGAAAAATAGAAAATCGACAAGAATGAGTAAAACGACTTTTAGAAGAACAAATATATGGTATAGTATCAAATATACTTTTTTTTAAAATACCATAATACACTTAAAATGCGAGTTCAAGTTTTCCACTCCACCAAAAATACGAAAAAATTTGAATTAGGAGTATCTTCGTTAGCTTGGGGGTGTCATCTAGGATGTATAGGTGTCCAATTGCACGTTGGGGCACCAAAATAGATGAGGGGACACTAGCTGTAACACCCATCACCCGTATTCAACACCAGAATAGGATTACGAAGCATTACCAGATATACAACACATATAAACGTACTTTTCTCATGCATTCAATCATTTCATACAATCATCATTCAAGTTCAATCAATTTGTCCCTTATAATAGCCTACGAGGCCTTAAACATGCTTTGGGAGTGATTCGGGACTAAACTGGTAACTCAAGAAACTTCCACAAAACTTTAAAAAATTTTCTCAAAACAGAGGACACATGCTCGTGTGGCCAAGCTGTGTGTCTCACATGGCCACCAGACACACCCGTGTCAAAGACCATGTGGACAATCGAAATGGGAGCACATGGTCGTGTCCCAACCCTGTCTAACCCCGTGTAACTCTCTAACTTGGGTCACACGGCCAACACACACGCCCGTGTGGCTAGCTTGTGCTAAAAATGGCCATACACACTCGTGAGTCAGGCCGTGTACTAGGCCATGTCAAACCTGTAGGGTATACTAACTTATGCCACATGGCCAAGTCACACGCCCGTGTGTGAGGCCGTGTGGAGCATACTGACTTGATTTTAATTTCCACACCAGGGGACACACGACTGTGTAACATTACCGTGTGTCACACACGGCTGAGACACACGCCCGTGTCTCTGCCCGTGTGGACAAAAATAAGCTATTTGCAAAGCCATTTTGCCACCCTATTTTTACATACCTGCACAAGCATAAATTGCAACATTTTACAACTCAATAGGCAGCCAATCCATAACATTTCATACACATATTATACCAAATTGAACCAAAACACATGGTTTTATCTTATACCACAACATATACCAAAATCACTAGTTCAAGTAACCATCACTAACATCTTTATAACTAGCCTATACATGCCATATTTACATATATCCATGAGTTCAAAAGTACCAATCGGCAACTGGATAGTGTTATGCATATCTCTGACTTTATCTGAATTGAGCGAGCTATCAAACCTCTATAAAATAAGGAAAAAGGAACAAAGTAAGCTTTATAGCTTAGTAAGCCCGTGTAATTCAGAATTTAACTTATCATTTATAAATAATCAAACAATTAAATAAAGTATATCAAATTCACTTGCCAAATGCCTATACAAAAGCATTAATCAATATGTTAGTCTCATAAGTAAATATAATTAACCTTAATCTCAATTTCATACATCAATATATTATATCATACCAACTTCATGTAACATGTATAACATATGTAACAATTCAACCTCATTCATATAATCGACAATCCATTTATATAACCAGTAATTCATCTATATAACCATTAGCAGAATTATCCCCGTTGAACATATTAGAATATCGATAGATACACGAGTGATACACAATAAGTGTATTAATCAGTAATCCATCAATTCATCATCGTATTCACTCTTTCGAGATATGATTGGTAAACTTCTCTTGAGCTGATGAATAGTAAGCTCTATTGAGCTGGAAACAGTAAGCTCTGGAAAGCTGAGAATAGTAAGCTCTTATGAGCTAATATATCGGTAAGCTCATACGAGCTGCGATGAGTCCGCAACGCATGCAGGATCTCGACCTAAACGGTAACCCTAGTGACATGTCACATGTATCTTACGAATTCCTACGATTCAAACTGGGCTTAGTAACCATTAGACTATATCAATAGGGCATTCGAATTTCAAGTAGATCATTTACTCAATTACATACATTCATTTCAAATAATTACAAGTATTTAAAAGTTCAATTCTAATTATACGAACTTACCTCTTATTGCTCGAATAACAAATATCGGCTAACCGTCAACCTTTCCTTTTCCCCGATCTAGATTCAATCCTTGCTTATCTTGATCTATATATATTTCAAAATTAGCACATTCAGTTTTCGATCTATTCAATTTAACCGTTAATTCATATTTTGGAAAATTTACACATTTGCCCCTAATGTTTCACACTTTTACAATTTAGTCCCTATCATATAAAATTGCAAATTCAAGCAATTAACCACAAACCCATGCTTAGCTAAATTTTAATGGAGTCCGTAGTAGCCCATATCTTTAATTTATTCATACTTTTACCCACATAATTTTACATTTTCTCAATTTAACCCCTTTTTGACATTTTTGTCAAAAATCACTTTACAAAAACTATTAATCTAACATTAAACTTTCCAAATCTATCATAATTCATCAAATTACTTAGGCATTTAACAATAGAAACATGATAAATCTTTACCAATTTCGAAATCTAGGGTACGGGCTAGCTAGAATACGAAGCAACGATCACAAAAACATAGAAATCATTAAAAAATGGACAAATTTGAACTTACATGCATAGATGATAGCTAGCCAAACATTTGAAGCTATTTTAATGGCTTTTATTCTTTAACATTCGGTTGGGAAGATGATAATATGAACAAAATTATATTTTGTTTTATTAATTTAACTTTTAATTATCAAATACCAAAATTAACCTTAAATGAAAACATTTTAAATCACTTAAATGATGTCCATAAAAGTCCACTAACATTTAAAATGGTCTAATTACCATTTAAGGCCACCATAATTAACAACCAAAGCTATTTGACACCTTAAACTAATAGAACAATACTTTTGCACTTTACGCGATTTAATCTTTTTTACCAAATTAAGCATTTAAACGGTAAAATTTTTTTACGAAACTTTCACGTAATTAATCTATCATGTTGTAGACCTTAATAAAATAATAAAATAAATATTTTGACTTCGGATTTGTGGTCCTGAAACCACTGTTTTGATTTGACTAAAAACGGGCTGTTACAACTCTCCCCCCTTAGGGATTTTCGTCCTCGAAAATCTTACCAGTGAATAAGTTAGGGTACTATTTTCTCATAGCTTCCTCAGGCTCCCACATAGCTTCCTCGATCCTGTGTTTATGCCAAAGAACCTTTACTAGGGCTATGCGTTTATTTCTTAATTCTTTGATTTCACTAGCTAAAATCCTGATCAGTTCTTCACTATACGTCGAATCAGTCTGTATCTCAACATCTACCAGAGAAATCACATGTGACAGATCGGATCTATATCAAATTAGCATAGAAACGTGAAATACATTATGAATCTTTTCAAGTTCTAATGGTAAAGCTAGTCGATACGCTACAGGTCTTATTCTTTCAAAGATCTCATATGGTCCGATAAATCGCGGACTCACCTTTCCTTTATAGCTGAATCGAAGAATCTTTTTCCACGATGACACCTTTAGAAACACTCGGTCTTGACTTGAAACTCAATTTCTTTATGTTTCAAATCCGCGTATGATTTCTGTCGATCTAAAGCTGCTTTTAAACTGTCACGAATCGTTTTCACTTTTTCTTCAGTTTCTCTGCTTAATTCAACCCCGTGAATCTTTTTCTTACTTAGTTCAATCCAGTATAGTGCAGTTTGACATTTTCAACCATATAAAGCTTCGTAAGGTGCCATCTTTATACTTGTTTGAAAGTTGTTGTTATACGCGAATCCAATCAACGGTAAGTATTTTTCCCAATTGCCCTCAAACTCTAAAATACAACATCTCAACATGTCTTCGAGAATCTGAATAACTCTCTCGGTCTGACCGTCAGTCTGAGGATGAAACGCAGTACTGAAATTCAACTTCGTACCTAAGGCTTCTTGCAATTTCTTCCAAAATCGCGACGTAAATCGCAAATCTCTGTCCGAAATAATAGATAGTGGCACCCCGTGCAATCGAACAATCTCAGAAATGTACAATTCAACTAGCCTATCAAGTGAGTAATTTATACGTACTGATATGAAAGGAGCAGATTTCGTTAGTCGATCAATGACAACCTAGATAGCATCTTTCTTTTTCGGAGTTAGGGGCAATCCCTACACAAAATCCATTCTAACTCGATCCCATTTCCACTCAGGAATTATCACAGGCTGCAGTAAACCCGATGTTACTTGATGTTCAGCTTTGACTTGCTAACAAATCAAACATTTAGAAACAAACTCTAAGATATCTCGTTTCATGCCTTGCCACCATTAAAACTATTTCAAATCGTTGTACATTTTGGTAATCCCCGAATGAACCAATTAGCAACTATTGTGCGTTTCCTGCAAAATCTTCTGAATGAGTTTTGAATTTTTCAGTATGCAAATTCTATTACAAAACCTTAAACAATTATCAGTTCCAATTTGAAACTCTGAATTAGGAATAGTCTTACATTGAATTCGTTTAACTTGTAATTCATGATTATCTTTCTGAGCTTCACGAATTTGTTGAAGAAATACTGTTTTAGCTTTTAATTCAGCTAAAATAGACCCATCATCACAAATCATCAACTGGGTATTCATTGCTAGTAATGCAAACAAATATTTTCAGCTCAAGGCATCAGCAACAACATTAGCTTTTCTCAGGTGATAATCAATCAATAATTCATAATCTTTCAATAACTCGAGCCATTTTTGTTGTCACAAATTCAAATATTTCTATTACATTAGGTATTTTAAGCTTTTGTGATCCGTATAAATGTGACATTTTTCACCATATAAGTAGTGTTGCCAAATTTTCAATGCGAACACAGTTGTAGCCAACTCTAAGTCGTACATTGGATAGTTCTTTTCATGCGGTTTCAATTGTCGAGAAGCATAAGCTATAACTTTTCCTTCTTGCATTAGAACACATCCCAAACTGTTTAATGACGCGTCACTATAAATCACAAACTCTTTCCCTGATTTAGGTTGAACCAGAACTGGTGCTTCAGTTAACAGTACTATCAACTGTTCGAAACTCTACTGACATTTTTTGACCATTCAAATTTCATATCTTTCTGAAGCAGTCGTGTCATCGGTGTCGCAATCATCAAAAATCCTTTCACGAATCTTCGATAATAGCCCACTTAACATAGAAAACTACGGACTTTAGACTCATTTCTTGGAAATTTCCAATCAACAATAGCAAAAATCTCACTCGAGTCAACTATGCCCTAGAAATCTAACCTCTCTAGAATATATTAAATCAAACATCAATAAAACCTTCTATTAGAAAATGGGTTTAGAAACTCATAAAATAAGGAAAACAAAATAAACTAAGGATAATTGCCTCAGATCTTAACTTAATAATGTTTATTTATAGGGCAAAAATAATATAATAGAGAAAATATAAAAATGTCTTTAATTAAATGAATCAGAATTTTTAAAAATATTTTGGCAATTTTGACATCAAACTTGCAGTTAGAGCTTTTAATTCCCTTTGAATTAGTATATTATGAGCCCAAAACGGAAGTCTGTAGCTTAAGTTATGACCAAAATACTAAAACTACACTATGTTGAATGTCCAAGTCACGAAAACTTATAAAAAATAAAAGGTAAATGTAACACCTCTAACCCTTATCCGTCACCAGAACAGGGTTACAGAGCATTACCGGGCTTTTCAGATTAAATACAAACAATTCATAACAATTAATATACATATCAGAAACTAATCATAAAACACTAATATGGTCCGTTGAATGAGCCTTTGAGGCCCAATATACGCATTAGAAGTAAATTAGAACTAAATTGGAAGCTCAAAGAATTTTTCCCAAAATTTCAAAATTTTCCTTAGGTGCATGGGACACATGCCCGTGTGGCCAGACCGTATGGCTCACACTGTCAACAGACACGCCCATGTCTTAGGCTGTGTGGGCATTCGATGTAAGGCACACGGGCGTGTCCCAGCCCGTGTCCATACCCGTGAAACTCTTTGACTTGAGTCACACACCCATGTGTTAAGCCATGTGTTATGGAATTAAGGTGTAGGGGTCACATGGCCAAACCACACGCCCATGTGCTAGGCAGTGTGTAAAAACCTGGGCATTCTATTTCTCAAATTTAAAGATACATGGGATACATGGTCATACCACACACCTATATGATAGGTTGTATGTCACACACGGCTGAGACACATGCCCGTGTGGATGAAAATAGGTCATTTTATAGCCATTTTTCTCACCTATTCTTGCCAAGAATTTCTTGGTATCAACCTAGGCACAACCATTTGCATATTCACAAATCACAACAAGATCTTCAATTCAAGCCAAAACCAAGTTTTATACCTAACATATCATCACATATATTCAAATATCCAATCTTACCAAATTAACCATATACATATATATGCATATTTTACTAAATTCTCAAGCTCAAACCATGCCTCAATATGTCTATTGATTAACCATCATTTAACCATTTCAAACACATCTCATGTATGATTAATCCATGCTTATATTATAAGTTGATTAGAAATATAAACAAAGTGTAACTCACAAGATTTACACAAACCAACTTTATTTAAAACCAATCCAACCTTATACATGCCATATAAACCTTAGTATGCATTGCAAAAGCTACCAGATCAAGTTGGATAGTGTGGCTTGATGTGTTGATCCAATCTCCCAACCTCACATTAATCTACAAGAACATTAAACAACACAAGTAAGCTTAATGAAGCTTAGTAAGTTCGATAGGTTAAACATAAATTTTACCAAACTTAATATAATAAATTAAATAGTAAATTAATCATGTAATCTCCCTGTCAAACACAACATAAACCGATGAACCCACACTTCTTTCAATTCAATATCAATAATAAATGATAAAACTTTCAATTTCAATCACTAAGTTATTTACCGAGTCAGAAAACAACTTATGGATATGAGTACATAGTTATTAGAAGCCCGTAGGCTAAACAGAAGCACATAAGTGCTAAACAGAAACCTATAAGGGTTGAATGGAAGCTTATAAGAGCTGAACGAAAACCCATAAGGGTTGAACAGAAGCTCATTGAGCTAAACGGAAACCCATTAGGGTTGAACTGAAACTCATATAAGTTAAACAGAAGCTCGTAAGAGCTAAACAGAAAGTAAACACGAAAGTTCGCAACAAATGTTGAACCTCGGTTTACTTGAGAAATTTTACCGTCAATTCTTACTTTTTTGTCTTTCACCATAGAACAATTGTACTCAATCATGCATTCCATTTGTTTTGAACACTCAATTCAATTTCATAATTTCCATAATATTTCTCTTTCAATAATAGATATGAATACATACATAATATCATTCATCAATTTAATATATAAATATTAAAGTTTAACCATACGAACTACCTAGGTTAAATTGTAAGATTTGTAGTAGTTCAAGGACTATTCTGCTAATTTTCCTTTTTCACGATTATCTACGAGCTCTTGATCTAAAATATAAAATTATTCATTCATTAGCATATATTTCAATTTCAATTCACTTCACAATTAAACCCCTCAATTTTAAAAATTACACATTTACCCCAACTTTAACAACTTTTACAATTTAGTCCCTTATTAATTAGTCTATTAAATGAACTAATTTTTCTCAATTGATAAATTATCTAAATATTCTAGGCTATCATACAGTCTTTGTTAAACAGAGATTTAATATCAAACCCTAATATTTAGTCTTTTCTCAATTTAGTCCTAAAATCAGTATCTATCAAAATCACTTTATAAAATCTCCATACAATAAAATTAAAGCTATAAATCCATGTTATTTCATCAAAAATATCCAGTATTTATCAATGGTAACTTTAAAAATTTCCAATAAAATAAAAAACTAATGAAATAGCTAGTTAAACCTAATTGAAAAAAGTCTTAAAAACACAAGAATTACAAGAAAAAGGTAAGAATTAAACTTACATGGAGCTAAAATAGAAAAGTAGCTTTTTAAGGGTTCTTCAATGGTGTTTTTAGGCTAAAGATTGATGAAGAATTGCCTAGAAACTTTTAAATCTCATTTTTAGCTATTTTAATTTTATTTCATTTTCCAATTTTACCTCTTAATCACCTAATTTCATTGTTTTTTTCTACTTATGCCTCCTGAGCCTTCCCATGTGTGTCTAATTGCCTTTTTAGTCCTCCCTTATTTACCATTTAGGCTATTTAATCATTAATTCTTTAATTAGTAAGTTTTGCACCTTTTTCAATTTAGTCATTTTTAATTAATTAACTATCAAAACGTTAAATTTTCCTAACAAAACTTTAATACTATCTTAATAACACTCTGTAAATATTTATAAAAATATTTACAGCTCGGTTTCTAAAATCGAGGTATCGATACCTCGTTTTTCAAACGCCTTAACCTAATAAATCCTTATAAAACTCAATTTACTAATTCAGAATTCTTTCTAAAAACACATTTGACTCGTAAATACTAAATAATAAAATTTACAAGCTTACTTGTCGGATTCGGTGGTCTCGAACCATTGTTTCCAACACCATTGAAAATCGGGTTGTTACAGTAAACTACCAAAATAGTCACTTTTGGTTGCCTCAGGTTACATTTTAGTCACTTATATTTGAAATATTATATTTTAGTCACTTATGTTATTGCATTGTAACTTTTAGTCATTGAGTCGTTAATTGTCGTTAGCGGTGTAAGGGTAAGCTGACGTGACACATTAAATCATCATTTCAAAAGAAAATTTTAGGTTAAATTTTACAATTGGTCCCTATTTTTTTTTTCATTTTGAGCGATTTGATTTTTTCTTTTATGTTCTTTTAACTTTCCTTTTTTTTTTCATTCTCTTCTGCTTCCCTTTCTGTTTTCTTCCCTTCTTCAATTTTTTTAACGTAATTTTTCTTTGTTTTCCATTTATTAAAATTAGTCCACAAGCTCGTCTCACTCGAAAAAATTAAATTGTTTTAAAAAATAAAAAGTATAGGACTAGTTTTAACAAATGAAAAACATAGAAAAATTACGGTAAAAGAAATGGAGAATGAGGAAAATAGAGGGAGAAGCGGAAGAGAATGGAAAAGAAAGAAAAAGAAAGAAAGAAAGTTAAAAGAATATAAAAGAAAAAAAATAAATTGCTCAAAACGAAAAAATATGGCGACCGATTATATAAATTAACCTAAATTTTTTGTTTGAAATGATGATTTAATATGCCATGTTAGTTTACCATTACACCCTTAACAGCTCAGTGACTAAAATGTTACAATATGATAATGTAAATGACTAAGATGTAACATTTCAAACATAAGTGACTAAAATGTAACCTGAGGTAAATAAAAGTGACTATTTAATAGTTTATTCGAAAATTAAACTTTAAATTCTTTTTTTCCAATTATGCCCCAAATACATAATAAATAAACTATAAGTATAAATAATATAGTTAAAAATAAAAATAACAAAATTTAAAGGAAAAAATATCACAAATAATTAAGACATTAAGTACTTATCACCCTTAATTGATTAAAAAAAAGGTTAATCAATCTTCAATCCAATTCCTTTATCCAAAGATGCAAAAAAAGAAGAAGGAAAAGACGATTAAAGCCTTTATTAATGAATAAAAAAAAGGGAAAAAAAAAAGAGGAAAAGGCGTTTATTACCTAATATCCACCCTCTTTAATTTATTTCGAAAATATGGTAAATTACATCAAAAGTTATTAAATTATTAATAAATTTATAATTTAACCACTCAACTTTAAAAAGTTACAAAATGATCATTGTATTATTTAAAATTTTTCATTTAAGTTTGGCTAATAAGCTCCAAGTGGCAATTTCATAAAAAAAAAAATTATAGAAGAAAAGGGGAATGAGAAGTTTCGATTGGTGCAAGTTATGTGAACAAAAAAGACCATAACATAGCGATTTTAACAGCCCAATTCAAATGTAAACATTCGAATATTTTAATGATCATTTTATAACTATTTAAAATTGAATCAGTACCTATTAACGGGTAGAAAAATGTTAATTTGACAGTTTAGTGTTGAAGAATTTTGATTAATAGATTTGTAATGTTCAAAACTATTTCATGAAAAAAATTAAACTATAGAAGAGAAGGAGAATGAAAAGTTTCAATTGATGCAGGCAGCATGAAAAAAGAATATCATATAATAGTAATTTTAATAATTTAATAACTAGAATGTAAATTTTTAAATAATTAAATGATAATTTTATAACTATTTAAAATTAATGAGAGGTTAAAAATTTTATCCCAAAATTTCCCATATATCATCTTTTCTCCTCCTAAAAGACTTTGTGCCTAAGCACACAAATCTAAAAACCAAACTCAACTTTCGTGTTTACACTAAAGCGTCACTTCACAAGATATTATAATGTTGGTTTTTGTCCTCAACTACAATTAAAGTAATTGCACATAAATTACTTAAAAGCACGTATATTTGATTTACACCACTAATTTCTTACTCAAAGTTGTATAATCTTTATATTTGATTTTGTACCCACTTAAATATTTATATTCCGAATAGTTTTATAAAATTCTTTTATATTTGATATTTTAATAATTTAACTGTTGAATTTATTAATATAATTATACTTATCATGCATTTAAAATTTTATATTAATTTGATGTTCTAATAATATCGAATTAAAATTTTATTTATACTAATATATATTTAACATCTGAATTTGTTTTTCTTTTACACAAATAAATAACTAAAAAATTCTTCACTTTTAGTCAAAAAAAAAAATTATGTACGCCAAACTTAATTACATGACCTCCATAAACGAAACATGAAATGCAATAGTTAAATTATTAAAATATCAATCATATAAAGATATATACAATAATATAAAATCATATTAATTTTACATTGGTATAAGTGGATCTTTCCCTATTTACTTAGTGTTATCATATATAAACTTTATATACCAACAACAAATTACATGATATCACCTATTATTTTTTATTTATAATTCTAAAATTCTAAAATATTTATAAAAATAAAAAATTTAGTTTTTTATAGATTACAAAAAAATCAAAATTATATATATTAAAAATATATATAAATTAAAAAAATATATCGAAAACTAAAAAACTAATTTGAATTTAGGAATTTACAAAAATTCATAATAATAAATGTATAAAATTTTTAAAAAAAATTATAAAAATAATTAAATTTATAGAAGAAATTTAGTTAAAATTTTAGAAAATTTAAAAAATCAAATAGATCTTCTAAACAATTTCTAAAAGTAAAATATATATATATATATCAAATTAAAAGTTGACCGCCTTCCACAACCGTTGATTGGAGTTTATCAGTGTTGATCTACTATTGATGAATTGTTGACTAGTGCTAGTCAATATTGATTGATGTTGATCAACTAACAAGGCCTATCAAAGCCAGTTAATTTTTATTTTTAGATATATATTTTTTGAAATTATATATATTAAAATTTTTGAGTTTTTTTAAAATGAAATCATTTTTTGAATTGTTAGATTTATTTATAATTTATATTTTTTTATTCTTTTACTTTCTTTTTTAATTTTCTACATGTTTATAATTTTTTGAAAATTTTAATATTCAAAAATTTTTAAAAGTTATATTTATATTTAATTTAATTTTTCAAAATATTTAAGTAATTTTTATTTTTTTGTATACATATATTTTAAAATTTGAATTTATATAACTTTTGAAAAAAAATTAATCCATGTGGATGCCATAGACAAAATTGCCACATGCCGTATTTTGATAGGCTCCACATGGTTACTAACTACATCAGTGGATGAAACGAAACTTTTAAGTATCAAACTAGGGAAAAAAAAAACCTTAATACTAAAGTAAAAAAAGTGGTATAATTCAAGGACCTTAGTTTTAAAGTATTTTCATTTCATTGCAACTATAATATATATATACCTATCATTTGAATAAGTTGATATCATAAATTAATTAATTTAGCACTAATTTAGTGAGATAATTATGATTTTTTTATATAAAAATAAGAAATTAAAATATACACATAAATTTAAATTAATATCTTTATAATTTTTAATATTTATATTTTATTATTCAATTATTTATATTAACTATTAATAAATATAGTCTAGGATAAACATAGAAAAGGAAATTAATAAAACCTATGTTACTTTTTTAGTCATACCAGACATGTCCAAATGTTTGCATTGATCTTACCATCCAAATGATAAACCTAATTCTGTCCCACAAAGTGACAAAACCAAAGTAAACCCCACTCTGGACCAGATATTAAATTTTGTCTGTCAGTAAAACGGAATTCGTTAGGAAAATAGCGCACAAAAATGTTAGCGCTTTATTTAAAATCAATTAAATCCCTCGACGTCATCTTCCACTTCGTTTAAAGTCGCCTTCTTTTCTTCCCTTTTTCTCTAACATAATTTAATTGTTTACTTTTACAAAAAAAGAAAATGGCCAAGCTCAGCTTGACTGCAATGCTGAACAGGTGTTTCCGCTACAGCTTTTCCAAAGCCGGTCTCCGATCATCGACTATGGACCTCGGCGACGGCACCGTCATGCACGTCTGGGTCCCCAAAGTTCACATCAAATCCAAGCCCACGTTAATCCTGATCCACGGCATAGGCGCCAACGCAATGTGGCAATGGAACGACTTCGTTTCACCTCTCATGTCCCGCTTCAACGTCTACGTCCCGGACCTCCTCTTCTTCGGCGACTCTTCCACGTCCCGACCCGAACGTTCCGAGCAGTTTCAGGCTCAGTGTGTGATGCGGGTCATGGAGGCCCATGGGGTTACTGTTATGAACGTTGTCGGGATCAGTTATGGCGGCTTTGTTGGTTATAGTTTGGCGGCGCAGTTTAAGGAGAGAGTGGAGAAGTTGGTGCTATGTTGCGCCGGGGTGTGTTTGGAAGACAAAGATATGGAGGAAGGGATGCTCCAAGTGAAAAGTGTAGATGAAGCCGTTAGTATTTTGTTGCCCCAAACGCCCCAAAAAATGAGGGAATTGATGAAGATTTCGTTTTATAAGCCTAGAAAAGGAGTTCCTACTTGTTTTCTAAACGATTTCATCCGTGTGAGTAAAGTTACTCTAAATTCTCTTCATTCAATCATAAGTGATTGATTTGCCCTTTATAAATTTAAAGATTTATGGCTTTTCTAGAGATGAATTGGTTGGTGTTCATACATTTATTGGAGACTTTTATAGGTTTATTGCAATCCCAGATTTGTCATAGATAAGTCATAGGCTTGGGTGAAAATCAGAGTGGTGGAAACCGAGGTTTTGGGTTGCATAATGTTTAATTGCATGATGAAAACAGAGAATCTGAGGGAACAATAGCGAAACCTATTGGATTTTAATTAATAACTAGAGCTAGGTGTACTAGGTATCAAGTCGTATTTTGCACACTCTATTAAAAGTATAGGCAAATAGATCAAAGAATAAATTGGTCATTTTTGTTAAATATTTAATCCATTTGCACTATTAAAAACTAGCGTAATTGATAAAATAATTAGACAGTAACACGTGGCATTTTATGTATACCTCATGCTGACGTACAAAAAATCAATTTTTAAGAGTAAAAATGGATTAAATTTTTAACAAAATAACCAGTTTGTTCTTTGATCTAATGCACAATGACTAATTTGACTAATTTGTTTATTTTTTGAGTAAAGGAGGCAGAATGCAATGTAATTTTTAGTACAAGGGTCTATACTGTGACCAGAATGGATATGATGTTCCAAATTCTTCCATAAGCTTAGTTGTTGGAAAACGGTTTCAATGAGTAGAGAATTAACTTAATCTCTTTATGTTGTTTGAATCCTGTCGGTTTTTGTAACTTGAATGATTGCAGTCAGTTGGGTCCCTTGCTGAACATCAACAATGACTGTTATTGATCTCACTTCTGGTCTGCTATACAAATATCGGTCTTTGCAAGGAAGCAAGAGCTTTCCATAATGTTATGGCCTTAAGTTTGTGTCGGGTTTTCGATTTTGTTGGCAGGAAATGTGTTCGGAACATCTTCAAGAAAGAAAAGAGTTGATCCAAGCATTACACAAGGACCGAAAGCTGTCGAATCTTCCGAAGATAACCCAGGTTATTGCAAAGAATGTAGCCTCAGTTATAAGGGGTTCTGTTCGAGTCTTTACTGAGTGAATAATACTTGTTTTGTGCAGCCAACACTACTAATATGGGGAGAACATGACCAAATATTCCCTTTGGAATTGGGACACAGATTGGAAAGGTAACCAAATAAGCATCTTAATATCCCTTTTTTGTTTTACACTTATATTTGAAGTGTAATATTGATTTTAAGTTTCGGCACGTGACACAGGCATCTAGGAGACAACGCAAAACTAGTGATGATAAAAAATGCAGGGCATGCCATCAATGTAGAGAAGCCTAAAGTGTTACATAAGCACTTCAAATATTTCCTTATCGATACATTCCGTCCTATGGAACCTGGAAACCATAGCAATGGCTGTAAAACAGATTGAAAGGTATGCAAGGATGACAATCCAGGACATAAGCCTCCATTAGCAAATGTATTGTGTTTTAATGGAAGAATACTTAAGGTGATGGGGATTTATGAGCTATATTTTGCCTGAAAATATTATTACTCACTGTCTGTATATAAATCTGTATGAATCAGCGACGTTTTGTTATTATCTCTATATACTTCGTTATCTAATAAACTTTCTGCTTTACAACTTTTTTTTTTTTTTTTTTTTTTTTGGGGGTAAAGTTTGTTGGATTCTATCGTAAACCTTACAACATTTAAATGGGGATGGGATAACAAAAGGGCAAAATCTTGGCCATTCTCTTTTTCAAGCAGCAATGTAGAAAACCAGACCAACCCATAATCCCAGCATAATCTGCTCTGCAAAAAAAAAAAGAGAGAGAGAGAAGTTTAAGGTTTTCTTTTTCGTTTCTTTTTTTTTTTTAAAATTCACTTAAAAAATATGATTGCTTTTTTCCCAAAAACAAATGCTTATTTGGAATATTATTTTTTGAGCATGTTTTAATTTATGCTTTTTCTTTCTTAACAATCTCATGAATTGATAATAATATTTATGCCAATCGAGTTAAGATTTAATAGGCAATTTGTACTAATTTTTTTATTTTATGTTTAACTATTTTTAAATAAATTTTTTCCTCGTATTATTACACTAATAATCAAAGACAAAATTTAAAATAAAGATAGATAATTAAATATTTTGACAAATGACAATACATAATTAATTGTTGATATATAAATTTATACACTAACACTAAATAAAAAATTTAATCTATACTCTAAAAAAAAACTTTAATATCTAACTCATATTAAAAAATATCTATCTATAAATATTATTACAAATCTAATCATATCCATACATATCTTTTATAGAGAAAAGATTATATAAAACTGTGATTCTATATTATCCCTATACTTTTTCAATAGGAGAATGAAAAATTGAATTTTTCCTCCTGATATTCAGTTTTTTCCCTGAGAAAATTCAAATTCAACTAAAAATGCTAAAAATAAGGAGGAAAATTTAATTTGTCATTTTCCTATTGGAAATGAATAGAAATGACATGAAATCACATTTTCATATTTTTTATATTATTATTTCTCTTTTATAATCATTTTTCATGTGAAAAATATTAAAATACAACTTTTATGGTTACAAACGCTATATGTATTCAATTTCAAAAATTCTTTTGAAACAAACTCCTATAATATATGTAGTTAAAAAAAAGAAGTTTATATACAACGCCTCACTTTTTGTTATTGTCTTTTCCCTCTTGATTTACCTAAAAAGAAGCTGGACCTTTAAGCCACAAGACAAATTCCATTAGCAAAACTGAGTTTCACTTTCTTGCAAAAAAAGCATAAGCATCTCGTACGCTATCCCCCTCGTATTAGATCTTAGAATTTATCGTCTTATCTAATATTTATAATATTTTACAGTGTTATAATTTTATATTTTTACAAATTTTAATATCTTAGGGTGTAATTTGATAAATTAAAAAATAAAGTATTACACTTTTTTGAATTCGAACAATAAATTTAATAGTTGAAGTGAATTTATTTATCATTGATTTAAGAATTTAACTATCAACTTCGCTTGTGTGATAGTGTAACATGTGCATATATATTTGAATTTTTATTGTATCAGAAAAAGAGTTTAATTTTTAATACTAAAATTTACAAGTATTGAATTTATATACAAAAAATAATTTTCTATATTAAATTTTTTAAAACTATTTATCTCTTACATTTATTTATTTTTTTGAAATACTCCTAAATTAATCTTATTAATATAATATAATGTTTTATTTTGTATAATTTTGGATAAAAGTTAAATAAAATAATTTGGATACCTCTTTTTTTGAGATAATTTATTTCAAATATATATTTTAAAATAAAATTAACTCAATATTTTTCAATTAAGTGGTAAGTAACTATCCACGTACTTATCTTATTCAACACTTTTTTGATGAAAATTTTGTATTAATTATAAAAACTAATAAAATTATCAAACACAATTAAAACTATAAATGGTGAAAATTTTCACTAGTTTACCAAACACTTCATATATATTTTATATAATTATGTATTTTTTTATATATTTTTATCATATTTTAATTATTTTTATGTGTTGTATTCATGTAACATTATGCTAGAGTTGTTCATGAGTCGAGCCTAAGCATGGTATTAACATATTTTATGTTTGCTTAAGCTCGGCTTGGCGCGAAATATGAGCTTAAAGTTTTGCCCAAACACGCCCATATTTGCAAAAGACTAGACCAAGCCTATTTTAGGTCTGTCCGTATTATTTTTAAAATTTTTAAAATATATATTTATATTATATTATTTTAATATTTAATAATTTTATATATTTTTTATTTATTGAAAATTTTTATATAGTCATCTTAACATTATTTTAATGTTTACATTAGAGTAATATTATATATTTTTATAAATTTATTTTTAATGGGTTCTAAATTACATAATATATAAAAATAACATAATATAATATAAAATATTATAAATTTAAAAATGAGCTGGGCTGGGCTAGGCTCAGGTTTTAAATGTTCTAGCTTGAGCTCGACCTATATTTTAAAGAAGTCTAATTTTTTATCTAAACTTATTTTTCGGACTTAATATTTTTATGAAAACTCTCCCAAATTTCAAGTAAGCCTTCGAACTTGGATGAATAACGGGACCCGCCCGGCACCTCCCATTTCCGCATGGAAGATGAGCACGATAAATAGAATAAGGGTTTCTTCTTTAAACAAAAAGTAAAGGTTAATATTTGATAAATTGAGAGTGGATTATTTTATGGATTTTCATTTAACTAAATCATAACACAGAATAAAGTTGAATGAATTAAGTTTTAATGGTGTGTAATTATATTAACAAGGGTATGGAATAATAAATTGAGAAAATAAAATAAAAAAGAGAAGAGAAACATACGGGTTGATAATGAAGTGGAGGTCCCAATAAGATCCTCATAATCCTGAACGGGATTGTAATTATTGTAGCAATCTGTAGTGGCATTGAAACCACTGTTACAGATACATAGGAAGGAATTGGTAGGAGGCGAATAGCCACAGATTCCGCCACTATCCTCACAAGTATTGCATTTGTTGGTCATATAATAATCATCGAAACCTCCATTTGTATACTTTAACGTCACCCCATACATCCATTTACTAGGGTCCGTCGGAGAATCTTGAAAGGAAGCAATTGATGCATACCCTTTGCATTTCATTTCCCTCAGGTCCAACTCACCTTTGCTGTTGAAATTCGCCGGCGAGTACACGCAGCAGGTGTTGGTCGGCGGGAACAGTGGGAGGCCGAGGTTGACGACGGCGGGGCAAGTATAGATGGTGGCGCAGAGGTGGGTGGAGGAAGGGTCACATACGGGGGAGCCCTTGATGGTGAGGGAAGAGGTCGGGGGAGTGCATGAAAGGAGGAGGAAAATGGATGGACCTAGTTGGAAAGGGCTAGCCCAATCGAGCCCCAAGTTGGGGGACTGTTGCATGGAGTTGCAAGTAGACATGGCGGATGGGGTGATGGTAAGTGTTGAGTCTTTATAAGATATGGCGGTGATTAGATAAGAGCCGGTGTGGGTTGTTAGCAGGAGCTGGTTTGACTTGCAGGCTATGTAGGGTTCGAACCGTGGTGAGCCACAGCCATAGCCGGTGCCGAAAGGGTACTTGATTTGAAGTGAGCCACAGTTGGACTGGCATGGTGTGGCTGGCGCCGCTGAACTGAGTAAGGGAGTGACGGTGACGGCGATCAGGAAGATGACGAAGGGAAGAAGTTGGCTATCCATTGGCTTACGTTTTGGGTTCGTAACTGATATCTCTTATTGGGAGTTGGGAGTTACTGGTTTCTTCTGTTGATATTGTAAACTAGACAACAAAACCAGATGCTTTATGATGTAGGCAGTGCCCTCAAGAAATACAACCCCAGCTCCAATACATCCTATCCGTCGAGTTAAACGATTTCAATCCATTTGAAAATTTTAAAAATATATATATTTTTATAAATATATATTAATTACTATTTAAACATTAAAAAGTTTTCGTAAAATAATTAAAGAAACTTGTAATCAATTTAACCCAAATTTGAAACCCTTGAAATCATGATAAGGGTGTTGAAAACAAATGATGACTTAACGATATGAAACAATATTCCCCATTGCTTAGTTTTTTTTTTTTTTTTTTGAGCCTTAATTATTTTTAATTATTTAAGCTTAGAACTTATAAAAATTTTATAAGTTATATAGAAATTATTGAAATGATAAAAAAAGTAATAAAATTATTAAAAATTTATTAAAAGCTATTAAAAAAGTTATGAAAAAATTATAATTTTTTTTTCTATTTTTCTATTTTGAAGGTTTGAAGTTTTTGGTTTTAAAAATAAGAAATTTAAAGTGTGATGGTGTTCAAACTCTTATAAGGTGTCGGGTGTGGGGTTTGAGTAACAATTTGGTTAGTACTCGGTGGCTTAATGTGAGCTATGAATAGTAGTTTTGGTTTAAGAGAGGTAATGCGAGGGATGTAGATAGTGTTTGAGGGGAAACAAAAAGTAATAATTTTTTTAATTTTTAAAAAAAATTATTAGAGATTGTAAAAAAAAAAAAGAAAAAAAGAAGATAGATTGTGTAATTATTAAATATTATAAAAATTTAAAAATTTCTACTTTTATAAATTTTATACTCTTTTATCAGTTTAAAAAAAAGTATAGTTTTTTCTTATAACTTTTAATAATTTTTCTATCATTTAAACCCTCTTAAAATAATTAAAAAAATTAATTAATCTTTTGTAAGTCATTTTAAAAATCAATTAAGCTTTCTGAATTAATATTTTTTTATGTCAAATGTGACATCATCATTTAATAGTTTCATGAAAAATTATATTTTAAGAGCTTAATTGACTAGCATAATTGATTGCAGTTTTAAGTTAATGACTGAATTAAGAAAATTTTGATATTGGATAAAAATTAAAGCATTCATAAAAATCAACAAAAAAGAAAAAGAAAAAGAAAATCAGATGGCAAACAAAGAGAAGATGAAATGGATTAAAAGGTAATGAAAATATGGGATTCTTTTGTTAAAAACTGTAAAAGTTATTACCGGTTTTAAAGTTTTAACCTGTTTCTTCAATTATATAATTGGATTCTCTTTTCCTTTTTTCACGAATTCCAACCGATTCTCTAATTTTCTACTTCAAATTATATAATTGGACAGTTGAATAATTTAATTCTAGCTGATTTTTAAATCCAAAGTTAGAATTTTATGCTAAGAAACTGTAATAATATGGATTAACCTATCAATTTATATTTTTTTCCATTTTTCTACTTAAATATTTATTTTATTTACAAATGGTATATAAATCATCTTAATATCTCTTCATTCAATTGTTTAAAAAAAATCAATTTCTTTCAAAAAAATAAAAATAATCAATTAAAATTTTCATGTGCCAAAAAAAGACTATATTATCTTTTCTTCCTTTTTTATTTTATTTTCTTCTTTTTTCTTCCTCCCATCTTGGATTTCTTTTACAAGTGTGGGCATTTAGGTTTCATTGTTTTAATTAAAGTTTTTAAAATCGGTCTTATTGTTAAACCGGTCAAGCCACTAGTTTGTAATTTGATTAAATCATCCCATTCAATCAAATAAATACTTAAAAATATAGAAAACAGATTCAACTGATTTTTTAACTCAATTCAATCCTCCTGTATCGGATTGCGAGTCAATCAATTCAACTCCTATCTTCAGTCTGGCTCTTAGTCTAACAAGTCTGGTTGGTTAGTCCAATCAAAATTTGAAAATACTAATTTTGATCGATGAAAATTTTTTTTCGAACCTGTCAAGTTGAACAAGTAGACAATGAAATTTGAAAATAAAATTACCAGTATTTCAACCTTGGAATGGAGAATTCTAAACATTGTTAGCATTATAGACATTATAAAATAAGGAAAGAGAAAAAAAAAGAAAGAAAGAAATAATGTAAAAGAAAAAAGAATTGATTCTTTAAAAAGTTTATATGATATGATAATTTATTATTAACTGAATTCTTTTAATAGATATAAAATTTTGATGTAAATAGACAATAAAGAATAATTTAAATATTACTTACAATAAAAAATTAAATACCAACTTAAAAAAAAATTGGTATAATTTAAATTTAGCCTCATAATATTAATCGCAATTAATGGAAATAATATTTTCATTCATGATTACAGTAAACACAATGATCTGTTTAAACTCGAGAGGCAAAGAGAATCTTTGGGCTGAGCAGGGAATGTAATAATAATGGGAGAAGAATCTTCTTTGGAAGTTGGCTTATCTGAAAAGCCAGCCAGAACATTTGTAGGCGACCAAGTATTCTCTGGGATGTGACTATTGAAGGACAAAATAAAAGTGGAGGAGTTATTATCTTCAAATTTATTATCTTTTTCTTTTCTTCACTTCTTCACTATTGAAGCACACCCAAAAAAAAAAAAAAAAAAAAATTATAACTGTAGTTGATTAAAGAAAATAGAAGACTAATTCTTTTAAATTGAGATGATGAGAGGAGAGTAAATAAAAAAGATGTATATATTAGTTTAAAATTATATATTTTTTAAATTTATTTTTTAACTCTATCATCAAGTAATGTTTGAAAAAAATTTTACATTTTCTTTCCATGCTTCTATATTTCCTACTAAAAACACTTACAAAAACAAAATTTTATTATATTTCCTACTTCTATATTTTCTCTCTTTCAACTTTTCATATTTCCAATTTTCTTTACATCCCTATGCGTTAAAAGCCTATTTATTATACAATACTAACAAATTTATAGCTTTAAAGCCATAGGAATAATTTATTTGGCCTTTTGATTTTGTTAAAAAAAGTCATTTTAGCTTTTAATTTTTTTTTTTACCAAATCACCTTAAAATAGACGGAAAAAATTTATTTTTTTATTTTACTGATGTGGCATACATGCAGATGGCATGTCAACATTTAAAAAAATTTTAAAATTCAAAAAATATAAAAATTATTTTTAATATTAAAAATCATTAAAATTATTCAAAAATATAAAAATTATAAAAAATATATATTTTAAAAATTTTAAAAATAACTAAATGCTAATATATCATCTACATGACAACCACGTGTATGTCACATCAATAAAATTAACTAATGTTAACTTTTCTTTCTGTTTTGAGGTGATTTGATAAAAAATATAAATTTAAATATTAAAAAATAAAAAAATTAAATAAAGAGATAAAATTATTATTTTTTTATAAAATTGGAAGAATAAAAAAAATCATTTTCCCTATAAACAAAAAGGATGGAGTATTAATTTGTGCATAATTCCGTTGGTCATGCAGGGCTCAAATAGGATATTAAAATTTTTTTTTATACAAATGACATTGAAAATGTAAAACAAAATACGGATGGTAGTTGATGACATTCATTTATGGTAATTTAAATTAGAAAAAATTAAAATCGAGAAATTTTAGGGAGTTTATAAATAGAATTGTAGGTACCAATACAAATAACAAGCAATACATGCTTGATAGAAAAGTTAGAATAAACTCAATGCAAAAACCACGTATGAACATTAGAATTATATTTGGATGAACTCTCACCCTTAAACTAAAATAATTTCAGAAAAAAAAAATTACATATTTAATATTTACGTATGCTGATACTTGATAGTATGCACTCAAAATTTTAATACCACAATCTTGATATGATTGAAAAAGGTTTAAAACACTAGGCCATTCATAAAGTTTGAAATAGTTTAAATGCATAGTAAAATAAATACATCAATTAAGTCTTAACTCGGTTAACACTGACATTATAGTTAGTTCAAAAGGACATGGGTTCGAGCACATTAAAGTGTATTTGTCCTTTTATTTAAAGTTGGGGAGGAGTTATAAGTAATTCTAAATATTCTACAAAAAAAAAATTAAACATAAAAAAAACTTCTAAAGGAAAAAGAAAAGAAAACTCGAGCACATTTGAAATGTATAATAAAATCATTAGGCCATTCATAAAGTTTAATTTATTAGTCTAAATCTTATATTACTAAAAAAGAAGAAGATGAATTTGTTATACTGTAACACTCTTCACCCGTCCCGACGTACGGTACGAATGGGAGATTTTACCAGAATAGTTTCGAGACAAATTTCTTTAATTTTTTTAAAGAAATTAAATATTAAAATATTTTTATAAAATCATAAAAAAATAAATAAAATAAATTTTAGGACTTTAAAATCATATTTATACCATTCATAATCGATTTATATATGTTCGAAGGTGTCATGGACCAAATACAAGCCTTAAAGGGCTTAGAATTACCAAAACAGTGAAGGGATTTCTCCTTGACACTGTGGCATCTGTACTTAAGGGAGAAGTACTGATACTTCTCCCTGATATTGGTCATGTTGGCTTTTTTATTTGACTTGTGTTGATACGCCTAGGGCCAAATATAAAAATCACAGCCCTTAGAGGAAAAAATTGACCTGAAATGCACTTGTTTCATTCCCAAAAAGTCTAATATGAAAACTTTAACTTTGGGAACCCAAAAACGCCAAACATAGCAAACATGAAACATGCTTAAAGAACGACATTATATGAGCAAGACACCTATCGAAAACATACTTAAACTACATCTTCATCCATCAAAACATTTTTAAATCATTACTAGCATAAATAAACTTTCATAAAAACATTTAAAATAAGTTAATATCATTCCCAACTCATAGCTTAAATATAAGAAAGCTATATGCAAGCATGCAAAATGAAGTTTTCTTACACCCATGAAAATTTCATACTCTTGTAGTCTTGGTGTTAGTGTGATGCTCTAAAATGGTTTTGGGCTTCAATGATCCAGAGGTGCAATCTACACGCAAAAACAGCAACACCTTAGCAGAATCATGCTTAATAAGTTCAAATGAAAAAATTAGTACACTCACATTGCCTTAGGGTGAGCATACAAATTTAATTGATTTTGTAAATACCAAATAAAAAAAGAAAGTTAAAAAGTTAAGCTTAGAGCATGTCATCATATTGTATAACTCAAGTAGTGATTAAAAGCAATCACACATAGAATGGGCGATACATAACCATATTGTTCAAGTTCATGTTTAATAACTTCAACTTAAAGTCGAGTTATTTCACAAATTCATAAAAAAATCACATGTCACGAATTTAACTTAGTCCCATTTAAAACACAATTTTAGATTAATAGTTTATGTGTAACAATCTATACCCGATCCGATCGCCAGATCCATGTACCAAATGTCACAATTAAACCGTGTTACTTAACAACATACTTCTAATTGATTTAATTTTCCGCTAGACTTAATGTTACATTCACATACAAATTTAACCCAATTAATTAACTAACCAAAACATTTCTATAAATGCACATCATATGAAATCTCTTATTATTCGAGTGATTAACCAAGTAGAAAAATTTCTTTTACAACATACGCATCTACTAAATATTCCTATACACATAATTTTAACAAATTGGATTCTACTTAATTACATATTCAATCCTCGAGGCGTAGCCTCTAAGGGAGACCCTCTATATGCATGATATTGATTCGAAGAAATCCACATGGATTCCGCGAAGTCTAGCTTGGTCCCTTCCCACATTGTAACACCGTATACCCGACTCGATTGTCAAGTCTAGGTACCAAATGTCACAGTCAACTTGAGTCACTTGGCATGAATTCTAGCTTGACTTCTTATAAGTATTTTGGCTCTATTAAATTACAAGATTTAGCTTCAGCTAAAATCCTTATCATTTATCGCTACAATTTTATTACAATAGCAGGTCTGACAATATTTACATTTTTTACTTAAGTCTATAACACGAATGCATCTAATTTAATCCATGAGGCATAGCCTCTAGGAACTCACCCTTATATACACATAAACAACATCTATGTTCACCCCTTAAACTGATGATGTCTGGCTTAGCCCCCCTTGTTTTTTGAGTCAAACCTCTGTGTTGCAAATAAACGACAATAAACTTAGTGAGATTTCAAGAAAATAGTGCACAACACTTTTTAGCAAACATTTAAGGAATAAAAACTTTATGCGCCAAACTTTAGTTTACCATAAACTTAAAAAATGACGGCCTATGCTACCATAGTATGCCAAAGTAGGTAACTTTCACATCTATACGCCTTCCTCTCGGATCCACCGAATTTAGGTTGTGACACTATTGTGAAACAAATATCTAGATTTGTGCATAACATAGCATACATAAGACTTCCTATTGTAGAAGCATAAGGAACTTTTCTCATGTTTTCTCTTTATTTCATTGTCTCAGGATAGTCTTCCAAAAAAAGATGAAATCCCGATACAGACGGTTGAATTCCCTTATTAGAATTGACCATTGCATAACGGTCCAATATCTTATATATGCATGAAGCTTGTGATAATGCTGTCACTTTGTTCTTTTAATCCCTTAGGATTCGAATACCTAGAACAAAATTAGTTTCTCTTAAGTCTTTCATGCTAAATTGTTGAGTTAATGACAGTTTAATCGATGAGAATGTCCCTACGTCATTTCCAGTGAGTATAATGTCATCTAATGTTCATTTACGTTTTGTTCAAATATAAAAGTTTTGATTGCTTGGTCAAATCTTTGATTTCATGAGTGGGATGCTTATTTAAAGTCAATATATAGATCTAAGTAGTTTGTAGACTTTATGTTCATTTCCTTTAGCTATATATATGGTGGGTTCCATCATATAGATGCTTTCTCAAGATAGCCATTTAAGAACGTTGTCTTGACATCCATTTTCTAGACCATATAATCGAGAGCCATCGCAATGGATAACAATATACAAATTAACTTGAGAATGACAACTGGAGAGAAGGTTTCTTCATTATCAATATCTTCTTTATGAGTATAACCTTTTGCTACAAGTCTGGCTTTGTAAGTTTCCATTTTTCTATCCGCATTTCTTTTTCTTCTTGTAGAACCACTTACACCTTATGGGTTTTATCCATTTCAGTAAGTCTACAAGTTTCCACACTGAGTTAGATTGCATAGAATTCATCTCAACTTTTATAACTATTTCCCAGAGCTTGGAATCAACACTCTACATCACTTCATAAAATATGAGTAGGTCATCATCTTCATGTTCCACAAACTTAGTGTTTAAAACACTTCCGTCAGATTAGAAGAACTCAGGCTTACGAGAGACCTTCTACTGCAACAAAGCTTCTTATGTTGTTGATTAATTGCAGGTCTACTATTAGGAGTTGGTTGTAGAACTATTACTGTAGGGCTTTGTGTATTTCCCAAAAGTTTCTTGAGTACTTCTTTACTTCGAGGTTTAAAGTTGTTAATTTCGTCAAAGAAGGTAGCATGAGTCAACACTATAATTGTTTGCTCTTTTGGATTATAAAACAAACCACATTTTGTTCCTTTAGGATATCTCACAAACATGCACAACTTTATCCGTGAATCCAACTTCTTCACATTTTTATCCAATACATCGGTTGGGCATCCCCAAATCCTTAAATGGTTTAGACTTGACTTCTTGTCTTCCCACAATTCATACAGAGTTTTAGATGTGACCTTAGTTGGTACAGCATTTAGAATATAACAATTCGTTTAGAAGGCATATCCTCAAAACGAGACTAGCAACTTTGAATAACTTAACATTGATCGAACCATGTCTAACAAAGTTCGATTCCTTCTCTTTGCCACTCCATTCTATTGTTAGACATAGTTAATTATGTAACATCCCGAAATAGGGCCTAGCCGGAACAGTGGTTTCGGGACCACAAATCCGACGTTGAAATATTTATTTTATGATTATTATGAGGTATAGAATATGAGAATATACATGTGTTAAAGCTTCATGAAGAAATTCTATGAGTAAGGTGTCCAATTGAAAAATAAGGGCCAAATTGAATAAATTGCAAAACTTGGGTTCTAGAAGCAATTTGTATGAAATTGCTTTAGATTAGTAATTAGAAGGTCTTAAAGAGAAATTTCCCCAATTTATAAGTTTTTGGACAAAAATGGGCATGTATGGATGAAATTTGAAAGAAAAAGGGTTTAAGGGCATTTTGGTTATTTGGCTAATTAATGAAATAAAATGGGAAAAATAAGTCAAAAATCAGCTCATTCTCTTCATATTTCTGCCAAAATTTTAGGGTTCTCCATAGCTAGGGTTTCCAAGCTTTCCAAGCTCAATAGTAAGTGCCCCCAAGCCCCATTTTTAATGTTCTTCGTATTTTTGAAATCTCGGTAACTTACTCTCTCTATATCTACCCATATTTCATGCTAGGGTTCATGTTTAAAAATTTACCCATGCATGAATTACTTGTATTTTGATGGTTTATGGAGGAATATGAAAGTTTAAAAGATGGTAAACAACTTTTACTAAGTGATTTTTCATGGAAATGACTTTAGGGACCATTTTGTAAAATTTGTAAAAATGGGTAGAAAGATGAGAAATAATGGAAAAATGTGGGCCTCCATAATAGGAAAGAACATTCGGCTAGGCTTGGGTAAGGTAGAAATTGCATGCATTTCATTATACGAGCCTAGGGACTAAATTGTAAAAATGTAAAAGGCTAGGGGCTAAACAGTCATTTAGACCGGGGGTGAAATTTAGACTCGAAACGTATAATATGAAGTGTTAATGATTCATTTTTATTGTTATAGACCCCGAGGAACAAATTTTGAAGGTCGATCGAGGAAAACAAAAGGTTTCGGAATAACCGAAACACGATACCAGAACGAGTACCAGGTAAGTTCGGATAACTTAAAGTAAACTCATAATATGCCTAATTGCATGATTTATGAATGTATGATAATTGCATTTGATGATGGCATGAAAATCCATGAAATGCATCCTTAATAATGACATGTTGATAAATGTCCCGGTTGAGGTTAAAAAGGGAAATTCGATGGATAAACCATGATTTACATGTGACTTGAGATCCTGCATGTGTTGTAGAAAGGATTTAGCCCGGATGGGTAATTCGCTGATCTAAAATATAGAAAGGATCTAGCCCGGACGGGTGTTCCTTGAGTGATCAAGTCTCTCGGAGAATATGTGTGCATTGTGGATTTAGCCCGGACGGGTAATCCGATTAGGTTTTGAATTTAGCCTGGACTGGTAATTCAGATCCGAGCTCATTAAGGGTGTTTATCGCTATCAGGGATTTAGCCTGGACTGGTAATCCTGACATTACCTTATAAGTTTATATTACAGGGGATTTAGCTTGGACTGGTAATTCTGCTGTAAGATGTGAGGTTTGCGGGAGTGCATACATGAAATGATCGCTCTTATGACTTGACGGTAAATGGATAATCCATCGAGATTTTTGAGAAACTTAACGAGATAATATGAGATATGCATAAATGGAAATGTTGAATAATGAGCTCATCTAAGATTAATTACATGGTGCATTGTTAGGTGACTAACTTGTTGATGTAGTGTATGTGACAGGGAAACCATTCCATTCTTATTGGCTCATCTAAGATTAATTACATGGTGCATTGTTAGGCGACTAACTTGTTGATGTAGTGTATGTGATAGGGAAACCATTCCATTCTTATTGGTTTTATTGCCTAATATGGTTGTATACTAATTAATCGGTAAGTTTACTTTCTAGTTATTCGGGCTTACGAAGCATGTAAATGCTTACCCCCCTCTTTTTCCTTGTCTTACAGAACTCGAGGACTCGTAAAGATTGGAAGACGGCTAGAGAGTCAACACACTATCAATTAGTCCAGCTTTGGTATATAGACACTTTTATTTTGTTCAATGACATGTATAGAGCTTTTGTTTATTTTGTTATATGTGTCATTTGATTTACCAAAATTGAAGGCATGTAAAGGTATACACATCCATTTATAAATGGCCATGGGAATTGGCTCATTGTGATGTAGGTTATGACCTACAAATTTGTGCATGTTTATACTTAAATGTTCTTGTGATATTTAAATGTGGCATATCACAATTAGGCCTAAGTAATGTGACCAATTTACATGGGATGGCTTGGCCATAATTGGCAATGAGTTATAATAATGAGCCAATCTTAAAAGTGTTATAAGGAATAGGAATCCTTAATACAAGGGAAATAACCTAGCATGTGTAAAACCGATGAAATGAGGTTTACATGCAATGAGGTTTATCGAAGTCATTTAAGTATATAATCAGGCCTTGTTATGTATTATGGAAACCTATAAGTGAGAATAGATGATAGAGGGTGACCAAAGGCTTGGAAAATAGCCTAACAAGGTCCACACGAGTAGACACACGGGCGTGTGTCCAGGCCGTGTGTGACACACGGATTGGCCCATGGCGTATGGTATGGCCGTGTGTCCCCTGCACCTAAAATTTTGAAGTTAGAGTGCATGGTAGTAAACATATCCATAGAGACACGGCCGTGTGTCTCAACCGTGTGGAGGGCAAAGCCTAGTACACAGGCGTCTGCCTTGGCCGTGTGCCCTTATATGCATGCTGACATCATAAACAGAATGCTTGAGTTTTTGGACACGGGTGACTACATAGGCGTGTCTAGGCCGTGTGAAGGACACGGGCCAAGGACACGGGCGTGTGCTCGACCGTGTGAAAACCCCTATAGGTTCGAAATCGAAAATAATTTCCCATAAATTCAACATGGGTTAGGGACACGGGCGTGTCCTAAAGCACACGAGTTTGGGCTAGGTATTTTTCCAATATCTTTCTTAAGTTCTCAATTTAGTCCCGAATCATTTTCAATGTGTGTTTAGGGCCTCGTAGGCCCATAATAGGGACATTAAGATAAAATTTGATTGGTTTTATATTGGAATGAAATTTTTTAACCCGTATTTCCCGAAAATATTCGAGCACATGTCTGGTAACACCTCGTATCCGGTCCCGGGCTCGGGTATGGGTAAGGGGTGTTACAAATTATGATAATATCTCATTCTCTATGAGGTACCCTAAGAGCTCATCTAATAAATATTCCTTATCTCGATCAGACCAAAGTGTTATTATGGGTAAACCTAATTATTTCACCACTTTTGCACGAAATTATTTGAATTTATCAAAGGTTTCAATTCTGCAATGCATTAGGTACACATACCCATATCTAGAATAATCATCTATAAAATTTAAGTAATAATCGTAACCACCTCTTGCACTAACATTCATGGGGCCACATACATTAGTGTGCACAAGTTCTAAGGGTTTTATGGCCCTAGTTCCTTTTGCATTAAAAGATCACTTAGTCATCTTACCTTCCAAGCAAGATTCACATTATGGGAGATCAACTTTCTTAAGTGAACTTAATATGTCATCTTTCATAAGTCTAGTGATTATTTCTTAGTTAATATGACCAAGTCTCAAATGTCAAATGTACACCTTATTAGATTGAGAATTTTTAAGTCTTTTATTCGATAATTCAGTTTCAAGTAGCGTGTGCATCTTTGGTTTGATAAAATAGAGATTATCCATCCATTACAGATTAAAGTATGATTTCTAATGTAACAACCTATTTTTTAATGGTGTTGGAAACGGTGGTTTCAAGGTCACAAATCCGACAAGTGAGTCCGTAAATATTACTATTTAATATTTACGAGTCAAGTATAGAATTATGTTGAAATTTGATTTAATGATTTTTGTTAATTAAATGAATAATTAGGTTCAAGTGGTATGTCCTTAAAGTAAAGTGATTTTAGAAAATGAGGTATCAGGACCTCATTTCTATAAACCGAGCCCATAAATATTTTTATTAAATATTTACTAAGTGATTATGTAGGTGTATTAAAATTTTGTCTAGAAATTTTAACGTTTGGATAGTTAATTAAAGAAAAATGACTAAATTGTAAAAGGTGTAAAACTTAATCACTATGGAATTTTATGGACTAAATGGTTTAGTTGTTGTAAGTGAGTGGATTTAAAAGGAAAATATACCTTTGGTAATACAAATGGACTGTTAAGGGCTAGGAAATTTGTTAGTTGAATGAAATCTTTAAGGGTAATATAGTAATTAATTTAAAAATAAGCATAAGTTAAAGAAAAATAATAATAAACAAACTATCATCTTCTCTAACCTTCAGCCATCGAAAATAGAAAAGAAAAACACCATTGAAGACTTTGAAGCTTCGGCTTAGCAATAGTTCATGCATGTACGTGATTTTTAAGCCAGTTTTTAGTAATTTTTATATTTTTTGTAATCGTTGTAGCTTAATCTAGTTAACTTGGGGACTAATTTGAAAAAAAATATCACATGTTTTGGATTATGCCATTGATAAGTCGATGATGTTTTTAAAATTTGATGATAAATTTATAAGCTTGGTTGTTGATTAAGACTATTTTATAAAGGAAATTTTTAGTTTTTAGTTTAGGAAATAATGTGAAAATAAGTAGATTTTAGTATGAGAATTCTGTAATTTTTATGTGTTTAGGGACTGTTTTAAGGTGCTGGTAAAATTAGTTTAGAGTGTTGGGGTTAATTATGGAATTTTAGATAGTTTTGGGTTTACGGACTAAATTGAATAAAAAGTAAAAGTTTAGGTTAAAAGTGTAAAATGACAATTAAGGGTCAAATATATGAATCTCGGTATTTTATTCTATTTGAATTATTTAATTGAATGAAAACTATTATTTAGATAAAGAAACAAGCCAACCAGATTTAAATCGTGGAAAAGCTAAAGTATCAGACTAGTTGTCGGCTTTGATTTTACAACTATTTTGGTTGAGGTAAATTCGTATAATGGTTAATTCATTATTTTTATATTTGTTTAAATGTTAGTGAATAATTATGTTAGTTATATCTTAAATGATTATTATGTGTTATATGCTTAATGAGATTAAATGGTTATAGTGATCAATTGGCGAATTGTGGAAAATGTAAATTTCATAAATATGTATATGAAATATTATATCAAAAAATGAATCAAAGGATCTAATGATCCCGTTTGAACATTGTGAATACCTAGGATACATATGACATGTCATTAAGGGTTATACAGTTTCGGGTGCTACTCTTGGATGTCCTACCGATAGTTGAGGTCCTACATTTGTTACAGATTCTCTCGTGTAAGCAGCATCGTGTAGCTTAAATCCCAACCCACAACTAGTGTGAGCAGACCCACTTCACAGCTCGTGTGAGCATTATAAATATGTTTACAGTTACAGATACATGCACACGTTGTGTGAGCATGGTTCTTGTGTATCCGACATTGTTTCATTTGGTTTAATGGGTAATAAAGGCTTAAACGAATGAACTTAATTATATAAAATGTTAAAAAATTATAATAGATAGAATGGAAAGTGTTAACATAAGAGCTTCGAAGGTACGAATGTTGCATATTAGAGATGTGATGAAAGTTATGTATATGGATATGCTCCCAGTATATATTCCTTAATATGGATGGATGTTTGATGTTTCATTATTGAACTCACTAACTTGTGAGGTTGGTGTTGTAATAGGAAATGGATAATCTCTTAAGCATGTCAAAAGAATTATGTATGAATTATATAAACTCAACTTATTCGGTAAGTTTACGCTTAAGATTTATATGAGCTTACTAAGTATTATTTGCTTACGTTAGTTGTTTTCTTTTCCTGTAGATCATCGAAAAGCTCGACTGGTTGGAACCTAGTTGAAGAACATACACACTATCCGTCTCTCACTTTGGTAGATTTTGGTTATTTTGTTGATGGTTATAAATGGCATGTAATAAGAGTTTTTATACTATTTTGTTAATATGGTATGGTTTGAGCTTATGCCTAGCTTATTTGTATATATATGTTATTGATTTTGGCTTGTAAATGTTTACGTAAATAAGTGTCTTTGGTCATTTATTCATGCCCTTTTGAAGTAGGTGACTTGTGGTAGAATTGGGATGTGAATGAAATGGTCAAATAGTATGTGTGATGTATTTTTAAGGTTAGTCTTTTAGCATTGAGATTGAATTGATCTGGTATATGAATTGTGGTGCTAAGTAATGGCATATTGGTTAGACATATAAGTTGATTGATTTTGGCATGTTTTAGGTATGTTTGACTGTGTTTTTAATGTGTGAAAGTGTTTTGCAATGGTTTGGTTTGGTGTGCAAGAAATGGTGTTGTAATGAATTTCATTAGGGGTTATTTAGGGGGCACATGGCTTGAGAAACAAGCTATCAGCACACGGCCACAGCACACAACCATGTGTTATTTAAATTTTAAGTGCAGGATGAACCACACGGTCTTAAAGAGTTTCATGGCCTAGCGACATGGTTGTGTGACCAAACTTCAAGTGCATACACAATTTGGCACATGTCTTGTGACATGGCCGTGTGACCTTATTACGAATACCCATATGGGCGGACACACGAGTTGGGACACGGTCGTGTGTCCTATAGTTCAAATTGTACACGATTAGCCACAAGGCCATGTTTTTAAACCACATGGCCTGGGCTACGTCACGCGGCTGGGCCATACAGATGTGTGACCCCTGTTTCCAAAATTATTCATTTTTATAAAATATTATGTTTTGTTTCAAAATGATCCCTGAATGTTCCCAAACTATTTTTAAGGCCCCGTAGGCTGGGTTTATGGCTCGTAAGTATATCCTTATTTTAATTAAAATGCATATTTGAATGTTATTATTAAATTTGATTAATTGTATACGATTGAAGTTAATTATTTATAATTGTACCGTAATACTCTGTAACCCTAATTTGACGATGGAGATAGGCTAGGGGTGTGACATTTAGTGGTATCAAGGCTATGGTTTAGTCGGTTCTTAGACTGAACGTAGCATGTTTAAAGCCTAAAAATACATGCCATTTTATAACTTGTGATAGTGTGTTGTCTCCTGACTTAATTGATTTTGTTGTTCGTATAGATAAAAGATGTCATCCAACTGAGCTAATTCTGATGAAGCGGAGAATTATATTCTAGCCACCGATCAAAGGGTTGTTCAAATATGCCCAAATTTCTTAAGCCTAGAAATGAGGCTCATAGTACCTTTCCTAATGTGATGAGTGATATGTTTAATGTATTTATGAGAGTCAATTTCGTGGCTCAATGACCTTTACCCCCTCGTCCTTAAAACCCTATACAATAGAATATTCACAGGTTTTCTATGGATAAAGTCCGATTATATGGAGTTGATGAGTTTAGTGATAAAGTGGGTGATGTTTTGGCTAGACTTGAGTACTGGTTAGAAAACACACAGATAGTTCTGGATGAAACGTTGTGTTCTTTCGAAGATTATCTGAGGTGTGCCGTGTTACTATTAAAAAAAAAGCTTCTCACTGATAGTCGACTTAAAGTACTGTGGCATCGAAAGGACGAGTTAATTGATATTTTTTCCAAATTGAATTCCAAAAGAAATATGTTAGAAAATGATATTTAGACAAGAAGAACAAAAGGAATTTCTTGAATGGAAGATAGGAAATAGATCAGTTGCAAAGTACAAGTGAAAGTTTATTCAACTTAGTAAATATGCATGTAAGATGATGTCGATTGAGAAGGAAATGTGTATTTGTTCCGATGATGGATTAAATAATGAGATTAAAATGCTTGTGAGTGCAATGGAATTTCGTGAGTTCATAATTTTATTTTATCAGACTCATAAAATGGAAGAAATTTGTTATCACAAGAAACAAAGTAAGATAAGAGTTCAAGACTTCAATAAATAAAATGTATCTAGAACATTTTCTCCTTTCTTGCCAAAGAAAAATGAAAGAACCGAGCAACCATTTTCAGTGCCATCAAGGTTTTATGGCAGTGATAAAATAAAGCAAAGTAATGAGATACAACCGATGACTTTAGTAGCCAATGCGGATAAGGTCAGAAATGTAAATAAACTTGAATGTAACCTTTGTGGGTGGAATCATTCTGAGATACGTAAATTGGAAGATGGATCCTATTTCATTTGCGGATCTAGAGATTATTATAAGAAAGATTGTCGTATCAAGCTAATTTGAATAGATGTCAGAATGTAAGCCTTATTGTTACATTTGCGAGAGACAGTCGAACAGGAATTTGAGGCATAATTATAGTCATAGAAGTGAAACAAAAGACAACAGTTTGATCTGAAGCTTGAGTTCTCGCCATATTTTATGTGATTCAAATGCCATGTTGAGGCCTCAGCTCTTAATATTACTGTAAATTAATGAATTTGACATTATCCTAGGAATGGATTAATTGACTGTTCATGATGTTAGAGTGAATTGTTGACAGAAACGAATTGATTTGAAATGCTAGAACGGTAAATTGATTTCTATTGAATCTGCAAAGTCTAATCGTGTTTCGAATATAATTTTAGCGATATTTGTATAAAAATTAATCCAAAAAAGGGCTGTAATGCATTTTTATTCGTATGTTAAGGATTCCAGAGTATCAGAAATAAAAGTTCAGCAAGTAGAGATAATTTGCGAGTTTACAAATGTTTCTCCTAAGGAATTTCGGGTATATTGTTAGAGCGAGAATTCAAATTTGCTATAAAAATAGTGTCAGGGAATGCTTTGATTTCGATTGCTTCATACAGAATGATTTCAACGAAATGAAAAGAATTAAGAGCTCAGTTGTAAGAATTATTTGACAGAGGTTTTATCCGGTTGAGTATATCACTGTGAGGTGTACTTCTTCTGTTTGTGAAAAAGAAAGATGGGCCGATGGAATTGTGTATAAATTATTGGTGGTTGAATAAAATTACGATAAAGAAGAAATATATGTTGCTTCGTATTGATGATTTATTTAATCAGTTAAAAAGTGTTACAGTATTCTTGAAGATAAATCTTCGATCTGGTTACTATTAGTTGTGAAATAAAGGCGTAGATGTGTCAAAAATAGCATTCAGAATTTTTTACGGGCACTTCGAGTTTTGGTTATGCTTTTCAGATTAATTAATATTCCCACAACATTAACGAATTTGACAAATCAAGTCTTTTAGCCACATCTCGGTAGATAATACATTAAGAATTTTTTGATAATTGTGTTGCAGTAAACTCTAAATTATATAGGTTTTTTTAGTAGTTTATGACACCTTTTTACTTAAAAATAATATTAATTCCGAGTATTTAATAATTAATTGGGTGAATTTTTTTCATATTAAGATAATAGGAATATTAAGAATGCAATTTTGTGCTTTGCATTAAGTTTGTGCATAATTTAATTATTTTATGCTACATATTAATCTTGATTTAATTGTTGTAGTTGGACCAAGGACCTATGCATAGCTTATTTATTAAAGCTACACGGATATGAGCCAAATTCACTCTATATGGACGACAAAGGTAATGAAAAATGGGTCATAAAGAAATTAATTTGATCTAATTAAAGTTGGTGCAATTGATGAAAATCATTTGGGTCATTAACCCATCCAAATAAGGGAGAATGAAACCCAAGTCGACAAGGCCGTTTGGACAGCTCAAAATCCAGTTTTGGGAGATTTATTAGAGGTCCCTACAATTTCAAATAAATCAGAAATCAACACACAAGCTTTACCCTTGAAACCTTCCACCACCTTGCTTGATCCAAGCATGATTTCATGCATGAATGAAACAAATAAATAACCCCCTATCTCCACAATTTATGGTCGGCCATGGGAAAGAGAAACCAAAGGGATTTTAAGCTATTTTTAGCAAACCTACTAGCTATCCATCCACTATAAATACTATCCTTTATATCTGTAACAGCCCAATTTCAGTGAAATTGGAATAGTGGTTTCGGGACCACAAATCCGAGACTGAAAAATGAAATTATTTAAATTTCATAAAATGATAAGTATTATGATAGGAATACTGCATGAAAAATTTTATAGAAAAATTTTATTAATTATGTGTCTAATTGCAAAAAGGACTAAATTGAGTAAAATGTTAAAGTTGTATACTAATAGCTATAGGGATTATATGGTTAGAGAATTCAAAATATGAGGTCCTTATATGACAATTAGACCATTGAAGAAAAACATGTATATATTTTTAATGAGTCATCCATGGAAAAATGGAAAAAGGTAAATGACTAAATTGGAAAGTGGAAAAGTTAAATGATATTAATTAAATTAAAATAAAAAGATATCATTTTATCATCTTATTCTCCATAAAATACATGGAAACCCTAGGAGAGAGAAAGGAAATTTCTCAAGCTTGAATTGGTAAGTTCTATGTCCCTTTTTTAGTAATTTTTATATTTTTGAGATCGAAAAAGCTTAATTTCTTTATTTGGATGATTAAATTGAAAGAAAACCAAAGTTTAGAAAATTACCCATGGATGAATATGATGTAAATTGAAAGTTTTTGATAGAAAATGAAAGATTATTGATAGATAAATCACTTTTACAAAGTGATTTTTAGTGAAAACATGTGTAGGGACTAAATTGCAAAGTAGTGAAATTCTTGGAAAAATTCTAAAATTTATGAAATACATGTGCTGTAAAAGTTATATTGGAATTTTGAATAAGCTTGAAATAAGAAGTAAATTGCATGAATTTCAATTTCCGAGCTTAGGGACGAAATTGGAATTAATTAAAAGTTTAAGGGTAAAATGGTACTTTTACCTAAAATGTGAAATGGGCTTGATTGAATGTAAAAATCATAGAATTGATGATTGAATTTATTTATATAGACTCAGAAGTGTCGAACAAAGAAAACAGTAGAGGGAAAGAAAAAGTCTCGGATTAGTAGATACGAACAATTGTCAAGGTAAGTTCGTATAACTAAATTAAGCATGTAAATGTGTTGAATTGATTGTTTAAACTATGTGCATCATGTCTTGTATTCGGTAAGTACATGTAATAAATAATTATTGATTTGAAACTTATATAAATGATGAATTGATACACGAATCTGTTTGAATATTGATTTCTGATTGGACAGGTGATTACCGGGAATATGAGATCTTGCATATGTTGCAATAAAGGTTGTCCCTAAAGGATAATCTTTTGATCTCATTATGAAAAGGAAATGTACCCCGAAAGGGTAATACTTGAAAAGGCTATGTACACATTGTGTGTACTATGTGAAAATGGATAGCTTCGGCTATCGAATGTGAAAAGGGATAGCTTCGGCTATCGTATGTGAAAAGGAAAGGTATACTTTGTGTATACCACATGAAAAGGTTATGTACACTTTGTGTGTACACTTGAAAGGTATACTTTGTGTATACCACTTGAAAAGGAAAGGTACAATGTGTGTACACTTGAAAAAATTATGTGCACTTTGTGTGTACAAATTGAAAAGGTTATGTACACTTCGTGTGTACCACTTGAAAAGGGAATGTGCACCTCGAGTGTATAATTAGAAAAGGAAAGGTCCATCGAAAATTCAAAGATTGAACGGAAATGTATTAACATGTGAAATAAGAAGAAATGATATGATGAGCTCATCTATGAATATTAATGTTTTTGTACTAACCAATTTGATTGAATGATTGTGTATAGGTCATATTTGTTAGTTTGCTAAATTGATGGATAAATTGCCTTATGTGTGAATTACTTGTCATATATGAATGGTAAGTGTAGTTGGTTATATGAACTTACTAAGCATATAATGCTTACTAGGTTTATTTTTCTTGTTTTATAGTGCTCGAAGCTCATGAAGGTTGGATTGGGTCGGAGCTATCATCACACTATCAACTCCTTAATTTTGGTATAAATGATAAACTTATTTTGCTATAATGGCATGTATGTAACATCCCGAAATAGGGCCTAGTCGAAACAGTAGTGTCGGGACCACAAATCCGACATCAAAATATTTATTTTATGATTATTATGAGACCTAGAATATGAGATTATGCATGTATTAAAGTTTCATGAACAAATTCCTTGAGTAAGGTGTCTAATTGGAAATCAGGGACTAAATTGAATAAATTGTAAAACTTGGATTCTAGAAGCAATTTGTATGAAATTTATTTAGATTATAAATTAGAAGGTATTAAAGATAAATTTGCCCAATTTCTAAGTTTTTGGACAAAAATGGGATTATATGGATGAAATTTTAAAGAAATGACTTAAGGGCATTTTGGTCATTTAGCTTTTTAATGAAATAAAATGGGAAAAAGAAGGCAAAAATCAGCCATTTCTTCTCCATGGCTATCGAAATTTGAAGAGTCTCCATAGCTAGGGTTTTTAACCTTTCCAAGCTCAATAGTAAGTGCTCCCAAGCCCCGTTTTTAATGATTTTGGTATTTTTGAAATCCCGGTAGCTTGATCTTTCCATTTCTACCCATATTTCATGCTAGGGTTAATGTTTAAAAATTTACCCATGCATGAGTTGCTTGTATTTTGGTAGATTATGGAGGGGAATGAAAGTTGAAGGTGTGATAAACATCTTTTCCTAAGTGATTTTCATGAAAAACCTCTAAAGGGACCTTTTTGCAAATGTTTTAAAATGTGTGGTAGAAATGTGAAAATAATGGAAAATGTGAGCTGCCATAAGAGAGAAAATTTTTTAGCTAGGCTTGGGTAAGATAGAAATTGCATGTGTTTCATTATACGAGCCTAGGGACTAAATCGTAAAAATGTCAAAGATTAGGGGCAAAACGGTCATTTGGACTGGGTAGAAATTAAACTTGAAAAGTGTAATGTAGTGAATTAATAATATAATTTTTTTGTTATAGACCCCGAGGAGCAAATTCCGGAGGTCGATCGAGGTAAACGCAAGGTTTTGGAATAACCGAAACACAGCTCCGAAACAAATACCAGGTAAGTTCGGATAACTCGAAGTAAACCTATAACATACATATTTGTATGTTCTGTGAATGTATGATAATTGCATTGTTGATGGCATGGAAATGCATGAATTGCATCTTTAATAATGAATTGTTGGATAATGTCTCGGTTGAGGTCGAAAAGGGAATTCGATGGATAAACCATGATTTACATGAGACTTGAGATCCTGCATGTGTTGCAGAAAAGGATTTAGCCTGGACTGGTAATCCAAAGATCTCAAGTATAAAAAGGATCTCGCCTGGACTGGTGTTCCTTGAGTGATCGAGCCTCCCGAAGAATATGTGTGCATTGTGGATTTAGCTCGGACAGGTAATCCGATTAGGGTCTGAATTTAGCCTGGACTGGTAATTCAAATTCGAGCTCATTAAGGGTGTTTGTCGTTATAAGGGATTTAGCCTGGACTGGTAATCCTGACATCACCTTATGAGTTTATATTGCGGGGGATTTAGCTGGACTGGTAATCCCGCCGTAAGATGTGAGGTTCGCGGGAGTGCATAATGAAACGATCATTCGTACAAATTGATGGTAAATGGATAATCCATCGAGATTTCCTAGAAACTCAACTGGACTATCACAAGGAATATGTATAGATGATATGTAAAATGATGAGCTCATCTAACATGAATTACATGGTACATTGTTATGTAACTAACTTGATGATTAAGTATATGTGTTAAGGAAACCATTTCATGCTTGTTGGTTTCATTGCCTAATATGGTTGCATGCTAAATAATTGGTAAGTTTACTTTTCAGTTATACGGGCTTACTAAGCATGTAAATGCTTACCCCTCTCTTTTCCTTGCTTTTCAGAGCTCGAGGAATCATAAGGATCGTAAGACAATTGGAGAGTCAACACACTATCAACTAGACAAGCTTTGGTATAAAGACATTTCTATTTTGTCCAATGGCATGTATAGGATTTTTGAGTATTTTGTTATATATGTCATTTGATTCGCCTAGTGAAGGCATGTAAAAATATGTTTATCTTTTTTTGTATATGGCCATGGGAATTGGCTCATTTTGAAGTAGGCTATGCCTTACAAATCTATGCATGTTTATATTCATATGCGATGGCTTAATGATAATTGGTAATGAGTTACAATAACAAGCCAATCTTAATATGTCGAGCAGACATATAAATCATTAAATGCAAGATAAGAATTAACTTAGCATGTATGAAACCAATGACATGAGGTTCACATGCAATGAGGTTAATCAAAGTTTATTATTTACAAATGGATAATTTGGTCCAAATGTGCACTATAATAATCTGTAAGTGAAATTGGCTAGTAGAGGGTGACTTAAGGCTTGGAAAATAGCCTAACAAGGTCCACATGGGTAGACACACGGGCGTGTGTCTAGGCCGTGTGTGACACACAGGCTACTCCCATAGGTGTGTGCTATGATCGTGTGTCCCCTGAACCTGAAATTTTAAGTCAGCATAGAGCACGGGCTAAGCACACGGACGTGTGCCTTGGCCGTGTTTATTTAACAGAATGGTGAGGTTGAAGTCAGTGTAGCACACAGGCTAAGCACACGGGCGTGTGCCTTGGCTGTGTTGCATACTGGAAAAAGGACACGGGCGTGTTCTAAGCCTTACGGGCATGTTGCACTTCAACTAAGGGAAAATTTCCTAAAGTGCCCCAAGTCTATCGAACAATTTTAGTTTTGTTTCGTACTGTCCCTAGGAGTGTTTTTAGGCCTCGAAGACCTGTATAAGAGACAAAGTGCACACGTTTGAAAATTTTTAAATTACGAGCGAAATTAGTAACCCGATTGTGTAAGTTTGTAAAGGTGAATTACCGGTAACGCCTCGTACCCTATCCCGGCGTCGGATATGGGCGAGGGGTGTTACATGTATAGGCTAATGAGGCCAAATGATGAAGTAACATGTTTGTTTACAATCTAGCCATTGGAATGACAAGTAATATGTATTTTGAGATAATTTGGTATGTTTGTGTTCAACATAATACAAACCACCTTTTATTAAACATGATTTACAAACCAATGAAAAGGTAAGCTTCGAGGTATGGTTAAGAGCTGGAAATGTTAGATTGAATGATAGAAATTGGTTGAAATGGATGGTATATATACTTGTAAGTTTTCATGCAGGAAAATGGTTAAATTTGGGTGAGAAATAGGGCTAGGAAATGGCCTTATTTCATCCACACGGGTAAGACACATGGGCGTGTGTCTAGACCATGTGTGACACACGGATAGCCCACGGGCATGTGAAATGACCGTGTGTCCCTTGTATCCTTAAATATGAAGTCAAAATAGTACACGGGTAAAAGACACGGCCGTGTGTTTGGTTGTGTGAAGGACACGGGTTTTAAGCATGGTCGTGTGTCAAAACCGTGTGAAAATGGCTTAAAAATGGTGAAAAATCAGTATACCACATGGCCTAGCCACATGGGCGTGTGCCCAGGCCGTGTTCCCCTCTGATTCCTAAGAAATTGCAAGTCAGAATTCCATACGGGCTGGCCATACGGCCATGGGATCCCCATGGGCTGACCACACGACCATGTCCCAGGCCGCACGAGCGTGTGCCCCTATCTTTAAGGTAAAATTTCCAAAGTTACTGGTTTAGTCCTGAATCATTTCCAAAGCATGTATTGGGCCCCGTAGGCCTATATTAGGGACTTTATGATGAAATATGTAAAGTTTTGATTTAAAATGAAAATTTATGACTCGGTTTTGTACAAATGCTAGTGTATATGTTTGGTAATTCCTCGTAACCCTGTTCCGATAACGGATACAAGTTAGAGGTGTTACAATATCCCTTATCAATCATCCCTCACTTAACATTCGTTCTTCATTCTTCTCTCTTGCATGCATAGCCATCCCCATTTTCCCTCTCCATTAGCTAGCAAATCCTTGAGAAAATACTCTTTTGGCTGGCCACTTTGAGGAGCATTTTACGAAGGAGCAGCCGAGAATCGGAGGAAGCTACTATGATCATATTATGGAGAATGACCGAATCAATCAGAGTTTATTCTTTCTTATTGTTATTTTACTTTTAATATTAATCATGTTCGCACTTTGTTTTGTTATTTTTTTCATCAATAATGGTAGTTTAAATTTGTTTAGCTAGAATGATTGCATCAATTAAATAAAGTTCATTTAAATCATGTTTATGATATTCTATGCCTCAGTCTTTCATGCTTTCAATTAAACTCAAGCATGTATTTCATTCATAAAAATGTGATTAAATGCATCAGAATTAGTTGATCAATCTTAACCAGATGGCGATTAATGGACACAATAATTGAAAGGTGCATGCTTAATTTAGGTCATAACCCAATTAAATCAAAGGTTCATAATAACTCGAGAGAGCTCTATTACCTTACATAAATTTTAGATTTATGTGATTAAATTGTTTCAAACCTAACCCTTCCTTGTTATCTCACATGAATTCTAAAAAACCCTTAGTTAATTATGATCATGGTAGTATGCATGTTTTTCTAAATGAAAAATTCCGAAATCACTTAAAATTGATTTCAAGCTCATGAAAGATCGAGTTGCCAAGGAATACTTTCCGGAACATTATTAAGCATGATAAAGATGAATTAAGTTGAATGATGTGATTATTCTAGCTTATTCATGTTACTGATTGTTGAAGTTTGTGAATTTGCTGCTAAACCTATCTCATTCATCCTATTGCATACATTGTATTTAGATTAATTTGCATTAGGGATCATTTTGCATTTAGATTATTTAATTTAATTTAATCATTAATCACCACAAGAATATTCTGTTTTTCTTACCAAATTGTTAATATTAATTTTACAAATAATTGATTAACATATACAGTTCATGTGGAGACGATAACTCTTTTACTTAGTTATTTCTTGATAACGACTGTGTACGCTTACTCTGTAATGACCCAAAATTCATAGGCACCAGAAAAGTGAGTTATAGGGCCTCCGTCTTAGCGAAATAAGTTCGAAAATAATTGTTAGAAATATTTATGAGTTTAGTGGTGTGCCTAATTAGGTTTTAATTAGGTGAATTTAGCTTAATTTAGAGTAATTTATAAAAAGAACTAAATTGAATAAGGGGTAAAAGTTTAATTCTAAAGTAATAGAAAATAAAAAGGATTAAAATGGTAATTAAACCATTTACAAAAGTTGAGGCGGCATATATGTATTAAAATCTAAGATTTTATTTAGGTTATATATAATTATTATATAATTATTATATATAATTATAAACCATCATTATGGTTTTATATTATTATTATTATTATTATTATTATTATTATTATTATTATTATTATTATTATTAGTATTGTTATTATTATTATTAAATGAAGTAAATAGTAGGCAATTGTATGGTTATAATTAAATACATGTGTAATAATATGTATAATACAATTGTAATACAAGTATTATTTATTAAGTAGATATTTATTATTTATTATTAATAAGTAAAAGATATTTATTAGATAAATAATTAAAACAAGATTTTTATGGTATGAAAAACAAATTAGATAATGACATTTGTAATAATATAAATATGTACACTTGTAATAAAATAACTAATTTACTTAATATTAAAGTAAAAGATATTTGTTAATTAAATAATTAAATTATTAGATTTTTTTGTGTGAAAAATAAAATAAATGGTGACAAATGTATGGTATTGATGGTGTACACTTGTGTGTATATGATTAAATACTTAATAGATATTTAAAATAAATATATTATAATATATGTTAATTAAATAAACAAAGTAAATAAAAGAATGAAATAAAAAGAAACAAAGAAAAGAAAGAAACAGAGACATTCGAAACAGAGCAGGAAGAAAAGGGGAAAGAAAAGAAAAAGGAAAAACTAAGAGTTTAAGGTTTAAAGCTTTGATTGGTAAGTCATTTAAGTCCTTTCTATTTAATTTTGATGTTTTAGAAGCTTTAAAACAAGGTTTTGATGAAATTAAGTTGATAGTTCAAGAGTTCACATGTTTCCAAATAGGGTTCATGTTGGACAAATTATGGAATTAGGGATTTAATTGAATGAATTCTAAGTTAGAATCGATTAAGGGATTAAATTGAAAACTAGGCTATAAGTTTTATGTTGTAGGGACTAAATTAAAGAAATTTCAAAATTAAGAAAATATGCTGGAAATTTTATAGTTAAACATGAGTTTAGACAAAATTTGAATAGAAAAAGAGAGTGAATTGGATTAAGAAAGTAAGTAAGTTTAGTTAGGATTAAATTGGGAATAAGGTAGGAATTGTTTAGAAATTTAATTATTTATTTTAATTAATACTGTAAATAATAATGTAAATTACTATTATTTTCGTAGTCAACAAAGAACCTGAAGCATTGTCACGAAAAAGAAAGGAGAAAGTTATAGAGGAGTAATTGCAAAATTCGGGTTTGTATTACTATAATTCAAATTATTTATTTATTCATTAAATGTTTAATTTAATTTATGTATATGGTAAGTAAATTATAAGGTAAGTATATTTGTTGAATTGTATAAAAATTTAATTGAATGATGAATATGTATTGAAATTGAATTGCTTATGGATTGAAATGGAAAAGTGTATTGAATTGAGTTGAAATTGAAATTGAAAAGTGATATGGAATACCCTATTACCTAGTCGGGCTGAGTCGGATATAATTGGCATGCCATAGGATTTGGAAGAGTACGGGAATTATCAGCTTTGCCGTTCAGACACTTTATGTGTCGTATTTTAGGCACCTCGTGTGTCGTTTTAGGCACTTTATGTGTCGTATTCTGATTAGGTACTATGTACCGTTTTAGGCACAATGTGCTGTACCGGTGTGCCTGGGTTGGAATCCATGGATCTGTCAAAGTCCGGGTCTGTTAATAGGGTGAACATGTAAAAAATGAGAAATTTAAAATAAATTGATTGATTATATTATTGAAATATTGAAAGAAATGAGAAAGTTGAATTATGAATTGAAATGAAGATTGAAAATGAAAGGCATGAATTTAATATTCATGTAGTGATTGAAAATTGTTACATGTGATATGTGATGGAAATTGAAGAATAGTTAAAAATTGTATTGTTATTATTAATGAATAAAGTTTAAGAATGAATTGATATTTGAGAAATTGGATAGTTACATGTTCGGTAATTATAATTCTTTATTGCTATTATAATTTGAATTATGGTAATACCATTGAGTATATTCATACTCAGCGTACGGTTGTTTCCGTGCGCAGGTTAGTAAAAGTCAAGTGTCCCGGCTCAGCATCCAGAGCATTCTCGACTCCAACACAAACTTGGTGATGTATTTTTTTTCTTTTGGGTAAAGGTGACATGTACGTATGTGTTGTGTGATCACTTGAATATGTATATTATTTTGGTTATGAAGGATGAATTATAAGGTTTAGATTGTTAAATGAAACGGTAGAAAGGTATATGATATTTTGACACATGAACATTAAATTGTTAAATGAATGAAATTTTCAATCAATTTTGAATGATGCTATCATAGTTATTTAAGTTAAAATTATATTAATGATATAAATATTAGTTAGGTGAATTTGAAATATTCGTATTGGTTGTTTTTGGTTTGAAATTGCAGGGGGTTTTAGATAAGAATAAGCAGAAATACTGTCGAAATTTTTTTAGATAAGAATAATAAAAAAATTAAAAAAATATTTACGAAAATTTTCCAGAATACTCGAACAAATCCCGTTCTACTTTTAATACGTGTTTTGGGCTTTGAGAGTTCAATATAGGGACTTATTTATTAAATTATACAATGAAAGTTATAATAATTGTAAATTATTTGTAAATTGTCTGATATGTCCGGTAATGCCTCATAACCCCGTTCCGACGACAGTTTAGGGTTAGGGGGTGTTACATACTCAAACCACGCGTTACAAGTTTTTGGCCTTGTTGCCGAGGATTGTTGCCTTAATCGTTTTTTGTGAAATTATTATTTTCAATTTGGTTTTTATTCTATTCTATTTATTTCTACTATAATAATTAATAATTAATTATTTATTCTTTATTCTTTATTTTTTTTGTTATTTATTTTTAGGTGTTTATGATCATAGATCGAATCATCGATTTATTACCTGTAGACCCTAAAATTGAGCGGACATTTAGTCAAAGAAGATGAGACATAATAGACTAGAGACAAGCTGTAGAAATGGACCTTGGAAATCAAAATGATGGTAAAGGAAATGGAGCCGCTAATGTGTACAATCCAATCCTTATTGCTAATGATAGGGATCGGGCTATAAGGCAGTACGTTCTGCCACTCTTTAATGAGTTAAATCTGGGAATTAGGAGACCAGAGGTTGAGGCACCCTAATTTGATTTGAATTCAGTGATTTTTCAAATGCTTCAAACCATAGGCCAGTTTAGTGGTATGCCCATAGAAGATCCACACCTTCACCTTCGACTATTCATGTAGGTGAGCAATTCTTTCAAGATTGAGCATGACTTAATTCATTGCCACCACATTCAATTTCAACTTGGTAAGAAATAGCCAAATGCTTTTTGATAAAGTATTTCCCACCTAGCAAAAATGCTAACCTGCGAAATGAGATCACCACTTTCTAACAAATGGATGATGAGTCCTTATAGGAAGCATGGGAAAGATTCAAGGAGTTACTACGTAAATGCCTTCACCACGAGATTCCATATTGCATCTAGTTGGAGACATTTTATAATGGTTTCAACACGCACACAAGGTTGGTGGTAGATGCTTCTGTGAAAGGTGTTATCTTATCGAAGTCTTATAATGAGGATTACGGGATCATTGAGAGAATAACCAATAACAATTACCAATGGCCGACAAATCGAGCCGCTTTAGGAAGACGAGTAGTCAGAGTGCATGAAGTAGATACGCTCACTTCACTCTCAACTTAGGTATCTTCTATCTATTCAATGTTGAAATAGTTTAATACTAACAATTTTAATCATGTTGCAGCTCAGCCACCTAGTCAATTTGATGTTGTTTGCTGCATATATTGTGGGGATGACCATTTTTTCAAGAATTGTCGATCGAATCCCAAGTCAGTTTATTACGTAGGGAATCAGCACCAAAACAGAAATGAACAAGGACCACAGTCCAATTTCTACAATCCTTCACAGCAAAACCGTCAAAAATTTTCTTGGAGTAACCAAGGAAATGGACCGAACAACATTTACATGCAACATAGACCAAGACAACCCCAAGGGTTTAATCAACAAGTTCCAAAACCATCACAAGTTGAATCATCTAATAGTTTGGAGAATTTGTTGAAGGCGTACATGGTGAAGAATGAACCTTAAATCTAAAGCCAAGCAGCAACACTAAAAAAATTGGAGAACCAAATTGGTCAGTTAGCTACGGAGCTTCGTAATCAACCGTAAGGAGCCCTATCGAGCGATATAAATTTTTTTAAGGAATTTGGGTAAGGAACATTGCAAGGTAGTTACTTTACGAAGTGGTAAGACTTTGGAAGTTGTGGTTGAAGATGAACATATCGAAAAAGGAGGAAAGTGTACCAATAGTTGAAATTCTTGCACCAGAAGAGCTAGAACTTACAAAGTTTGATAAGGTAAAATCTAAACTATTGAATTCTGAGAAGCTAACAACTTCTTTAGATGCAGATTTATCTTCTCAAAAAAATTGTCTAGTCCAAGCCAAAGTTCCATCACCTTTATATCATTAAAGATTCGAACAACATAAGTAGAAACAATAGGTGCAATTCAAGAAGTTTTTGGATGTTCTAAAATAGCTTCATATCAATATACCATTGGTGGAGACTTTAGAATAAAAGCCCAATTATGTCAAGTTCATTAATGCTATTCTATCCAAGAAGAAGAGACTTAGTAAGTAGGAGACCGTAGCATTAACGAATGAGTGCAGCACGTTCTTACAGAACAAGCTACCTCTGAAATTGAAGGACCCTGGGAGTTTTACTATACCCTATAATATTGGAGAATCTTACTGTGGTAAAGTTTTATGCAATCTAGGGGCAAGCATCAACTTGATGCCCAAATCTATTTTCAAGATATTAGGGATAGGTGAAGTAAGACCCATGATTGTGACACTCTAATTCTCAGATCAACATTTGGCATACCCAGAAGGAAAGATCGATGATGTTTTGGTATGTATAGATAAGTTTATTTTTCCAACTGATTTCATTATCTTAGATTTTGAAGAAGATAATGAAGTGCCGATCATTTTAGGGAGACCTTTCCTAGCCATGGGAAGAACGTTAGTAGATGTGCAAAAAGGTGAACTCACCATGAGAGTTCAAAATGATCAGGTAATATTTAATGTTCTTAAAGCAATGAAATTTCCCGATTCGATGGAGGAATGTTCAATGATGGAAGAGTTAAAACTTTAGTTTATATGGAATGGGAGAATAATTTTGTAGAGGACCCATTGGAGAACACCTTGGGGTCTGAACCATTAGAAGATGAAGAAGGTAATGAAAGTATGACCTTGGTGGAAGCCAATTTGAGGAACTATGTTCAACCAGCATGGTTTGAACCATTAGAGTTGAAAGCTCGGGATTTTACACAAATGAAGTTGTAAATCGAGGAACCACCAAAACTCAAACTAAATGTACTTCTTTCCCATTTGAAATATGTTTATTTGGGTAACAGTTCTACTTTACTTCTGATTGTTTTAGCAAAACTAACAGAACACCAAGAGGAGTAGTTGATCGAAGTATTAAAGAAATTTAAAAAGGTGATTGGTTGGACCATAGCTGATATCTGACAAATAAGCCCGTCCTTTTTTATACACAAGATTATCCTAGAGGAGGGCGAGCGAGGTTGAATTGATGGGCAAAGGACATCAATCTTATCATGATAGAGGTAGTTCAAAAGGAAGTTATCAAATGGTTAGATGCGAGAATTATCTACCCCATCTCAGATAGTTCGTGGGTAAGTCTGATACAGTGTGTACCAAAGAAAGGTTGAATCAGAATTGTTGAGAATGAATGAAACGAGTTAATCCTGACAAGTACGATTACGGTTTGGAGAATTTGTATTGACTACAGAAAATTTAGCAAAGCTATTTGAAAAGATCATTTTTCGCTGCCTTTTATAGATTAGATGTTAGACTGAATGGTAGGTAATGAATTTTATTATTTCTTAGATGAATATTTGGGATATAATCAAATAGTTGTAGCCTGAAGACTAACACAAAATAACTTTTACTTGCCCGTACGATACATTTGCATTTTAGGCGGATGCCTTTCTGTTTATGTAATGTAGTTGCCATATTTCAGCTATGCATGATGGCAATAGTTACTGATATGATAGAAATTTTTTTTGAGGTATTCATGGATGATTTTTCTGTTTTTGGTAATACTTATGATGCTTGTTTGAGTAATTTGGCTAAGATACTAAAAAGTTGTCATTTTATGGTTAAGGAAGGGATTGTCGTAGGACACAAAATTTTCAAAAATGGGATTGAGGTCGACAAAGTGAAGGTGGATGTAATTGATAAATTGCTACCACCAGTAAATGTTAAAGGAGTTCAGAGTTTTTTAGGCCATGCCAATTTTTACCGAAGGCTTATTAAAGATTATTAAAAAATTTTCAAGCCTTTGTGTATGCTATTAGGGAAAGAACCATTTCTGAGTTTAACAAAGCATGTTTGGAAGTTTTTGAAGAGTTAAAAAGTTGGTTAATCTTACCCCCAATCATCGTTACACCTGATTGGAACTCACCATTTGAGTTGATGTGTGTTGCAAGCGATTTTGCTGTTGGAGCTGTGATGGGTCAAAGAAGAAACAAAGTGTTTCATCCTAGCTACTATGCAAATAGAACTTTGATAGGAGCCTAGATTAATTACACATTAACTAAAAAAGAAATCTTTGCTATAGTTTTTGCTTTTGACAAGTTTCTATTCTTATCTCATAAGTACGAAAGACATAGTATTTACCTATCATGCGACCATTAAATACTTACTCATGAAGAAAGATGCTAAACCAAGGCTAATTTGATGGATACTTTTACTTCAAGAATTTGAACTTGAGATCCAAGACAGAAAAGGTGTTGGAAATAACGTAGCTGATCATCTATCGAGGTTGGAACAAAATGATGTAACTCATTCACTTGTTCCAATTAATGAGAATTTTCCAAATGAGCACATCTCTGAGGTAATTCAAATTCATGAAATACCTTAGTTTGCTGATTATGCAAATTATTTAGCATGTGGAATTATACCTTAAGGAATGACATACTGACAAAGAAAGAATTTCCTTCATGATAGTCGGTATTATTTTTGGGAGGATCCATTTTTGTTTAAACAATGTGTAGATAACATAATAAGAAAGTGTGTAGTTGGAAGTGAGATTGATGAGATCCTGTACCACTGTCATTCATATCCAAGTAGGGGACACTTTAGTGGTTGCTGCATTACAGCAAAGATTTTTACAAGCAGGATTCTTTTGGCCTACAATGTTCAAGAATGTGTATGTATATTGTGATAGATGCCAAAGGACCGGAAACATATCAAAGAGGAACGAGATGACATTGACAAACATTTTAGAGGTAGAATTATTTGACGTATGGGGCATTGATTTTCTAGGCCTGTTTTCTTCTTCTTATGGCAATAAGTATATCTTAGTAGTTGTGGATTATGTAACCAAGTGGGTTGAAGCCAAGACAAACCCAACAAATGATGCTAAGGTTGTCGTGTGATTTCTACATAAGCATGTATTTACATGGTTTGGGACTCCTAGAGCTATAATTAGCGATGAAGGATCTCACTTTATAAATAAAAGGCTTAAGTGGTTACTTGAAAAGTATGATGTGAAACACAAAATTGCCACTACCTATCACCCACAGTCAAATGGGAAAGTTGAACATGTAAATCGTGAGATCAAAGGTATCTTTGAGAAGGTGGTTTGACCTAATAGAAAAGATTGGTCTCGAAGGCTCGATGATACTTTATGGGCCTATCGAACTTCTTTTAAGACACCATTAGGAATGACTCCTTATCGATTAGTCTTTGGAAATGTATGTCACTTGCTGCTTGAGTTGGAAAGTAAAGCTCATTGGCCCTTGGAACAATCAAATTTGGATCTAAAGTAAGCAAGCGAGAGAAGAATGTTACAAATTGATGAGCTTGAGGAGTTGAGGTTATTTTCATACGAGAATGCCTAGATGTGTAAAGAAAAGATTAAGAGATGGCATGACAATCGTATACAACCTGGTGAATTCAGAGAAGGTAAAAACTGTTATTGTTCAGTTCGATGCTAAAATTATTTCTAGGTAAAACTCAAAACTTGATGGAAAGTGTCTTATATCATTTACAAAGTTTATCCATATGGAGCCATAGAATTACGTGACAACAATGGAGGTACGTTTAAAGTTAATGGCCAACGTCTCAAACATTATTGGGATGACAAAGTTGAGTGAGTGGAAACCTTTTTCAATTTAATAGACCCATGATTTTTCATATTTTTTTTAATAAATGACATATTTAGAAATTATTTTTCTTGAATTAGTATATTAAATTAAATCTGTCTAAGGAGATTGGAACTTAAGCGAGACCATTTGTGACCCTTCTAACATTTCTTGAGATATTAATTTAATGTAATTTTTTAAGAAGAAATTTTTTAAGTAATCCAAAATAAAATTTTAATTTTAATTTAATTGTTTATGTTTAATAAGAGGGTCAAATTTCGCCCAAGTACTAATAAGTTTATTCTTCTAGTTCAGTTCAAATTTTCAAATAATTGCAGTTTAGGCTTGAGGCTTAGAATAGTGAAGAGGAGGAAATTACTCATACAATTTCTATCCAAGCATGCCTTGTAGCTTCATTTTTGCTACAAATTTACCCTAATTTACTACTATATAACCCCTTTTTGCCATCATATTTTTCACACCATTCAAGCAATTAGCTTTAACCCTAGCCACCTACTCTTTTTCTCTTTGTCGTTGGCCTCAAATCATGAAAGTTTCCCCTAATTCCCTTCCTTATCGCAAAACCTATCTATTGCTGCCACAACTTTTTCGCTACCGCAAGCCTATTGCCAGAGCAACCTTGTCGCCATCAAGCTTATCACCAAAGCAACCTTATCACTGTCTCAATTCCATCGCTGCCACAAATCTTGCATCTTCACACCATGTTGATTCCTTCTTCTTCCTTTTCCAAAATTTCTATTTTTTTTAGGGAAAAGTTACCATGTCTCGTAAAAGAACTAGATCTTTCAAAACTACTGCAGAAAATCCAATTTTGATTAAAGATGAGGAAACAAGGGAAAGATTCAATTCCTTCTTCAAAAATCAACCCTTGATGCTAGAAAAATGTTTCAATTTGGAGAGCAATGACAAGATGATTATGCCTTTTTCAATTTGAAAAATAATTGATGCTTTAAATTGGAATCAATTTTGTGATGCATGATTAATGCTTGAAGAGGAATTAGTGCAAGAGTTCTATACCAATTTGACCACGTTAGATGCTAATGAAGTTCTTGTTCATAAAAAGAAGGTACCCCTTACTTTTAAGTCCATTAATGATTTTTTTAATTTACCTGATTTTGAAGAAGATGAGTACTCTGCCATGATGACAAATATCAGTTGAGATTTTTTTCAAAAAGTACTTAATGTTATTACAAATCGGGGATCCAAATGGATGATAAAGAAGTATAGTAGTCATTATTGTCGAAGGGAGTATTTAAACCCTGTGGCTAATGTATGACTTTACTTTGTTCGACATAGCTTCATGCCTATCTCACATAGTTCCACCATCTCGATAGAACGAATGCTTTTGTTGTATGCAATTATGACAAAATGTTCTATTGATGTTGGGAGAATTATACTCAAGGAAATTCAAGATTACTCTAGAAAAAAGGTAGGAAGTGCCTACTTTCCATCATTAATTACTTCACTTTGCTTGAGGGCCCAAATAAAATGAAAAGCAAATCTGAAGGGCTGTTATGTTCAAGGTTGCACAACAAGGCATGATCTTGAAAGGTTAGTAAAGAAAGTTGAAATGTTGAACCAGATCAAGCGAAATGAACCAAAAATTGATGAGTCATCAACCAAATCAAAACCAGAAGGTGGCTCAATGAATGAAATAGAAGAAGCAAAAATTGAAGAAGAACCAAACAACCCTAAATCAAGGGTGGAACCAAATGCTGCTGAACTAGTGGAGCCAAGTGTTAATCCTGAGTTGACCATTCCAATTCCTACTTCTTCAAGTACTTTGAAGAAATAGAAATTTTCAACTAAGATGGATATGTGGAAATTCATGCATAACCAACAACAAGCTTACTATTAGAGATGATACCATACAAAATAATTTTTAGAACGTCTCTAACATTTTTGTTCCTGAGTTTCCATATCATATCTTCGAGACATGACAAGAAGAGCTTGTGGAACCAAGTGCAACCAAAAAGGGAAAGAAGAAAGGCATAGATGAGCACACGAATTAAAAGAGGGGAAATTTATTTTTCTTAAGTATTTATTTTTAGGCATTTATACTTTTTTTCTTAGTTAGTATTTTGCTTTCGCATAATAAATAGGGAATTGCAAACATGAATAAATTAAACTCAATGCCTCTTCATAAAAATGAAGTAGCGTGGTAATGTGAATGAACATATCTAGGATTGGATTGTTAAGAAAGAGTAGTCTTCATGACTCACCTCTCTTTTCTTGCTATCATACCTAGTGTTTAGTTTTCATTCATTACTTTGTTGTCGCAATAAGGACATTGTTTCTTTTTAAAGGGGGTAAGGTAATATTTTGCATGAATTTTAAATTTTTTTCTTAAGTATGATTCAATGTTTACACATAAGTATGCTAAAATGAAATAATATTCTGAAAATTTTCTTTGTTCATAAGTCTGCTCAAATGCAAGTATGATTTCTGATTTTATCTGAGTTTTTTTATGTTATCTTAAGGTATGGAATGCTTGTATGTTCTTAGGTCTTATGTAGTTTTTTCCATGAAAATTTAATTTCCTTAAAAATAGACATAAATGAAGTTTTAAGTCCTTAAAATTGACTTGGTAACTTTCTTGAGGCAAAATCCTAGGAGGCATAAGAATCTAAACATGATATAGGCACATTTTCTTTGGATCGTTTGAGCCTTTCAAGCCTACCATATGTATTTGACCCTTGAAACTTTAGTTTGAACCTGTAAGCCTATTTTATTGTTAATCACCTACATCATAAGCCATATTACCATATTTTTAAGTTTTATCCTATTTTTTTGCATCAATCTTAACTATACTTGTCTTGGTGAGCAAAGATCGAGGAAAAATTCAAAAAGATGTATATGTTCTCCATGATATAAAAAAAGAGAGAGAAAACTCTATTCAAATGTCAAAGCAAAAAGAGTAAAATAAATACTCAAAATATTGAGAAGTATTGTTTGGCATAAAGCTTCAAATTAAGTTTAGGGGGTGGTAAAACTCGTTAGTAGGAAGGATGTACCTCGAAAAGATCCAAGGAAAGTTAAGGTTAAGATTATTGAACCTTAAAATTCACTTCTCTTTATCCCTACCTTGAGCCTAGCCCCATTACAATCCTATAAAATACCTATTGATTTTGACAATTATGTCAACTACATTGTGGAGGAGAATTGCTAAGTTCAACATATGAAGACCACTAAATTAAACCTTATGATCGTTTTGTCTAATTGTTATGTATGACCTTGAAAAGCATGCACTCTATGACTTATGTTAGCATTTTCCCTCACTTAGTATAAAATTTTGAAATAATGTTTCCATATGAGCGACTTGTCAACAAAAAGAGTTTGTGAGCATTACTTTGTTGATGTATGTTTATGTGCAAAAGTTGATTCTACTTAACAGTTCTATTTAAGCTTATTGCAAGATTTCCTTATCTAAATTTTTGCTTTCTATTACTTGGGAAGAGCAATGGATTAAGTTTAGGGGTGTGTAAACTCTAAATTATATAGGTTTTTTTAGTAGTTTATGGCACCTTTCTAATTAAAAAATATTAATTTTGAGTATTTAATAATTAATTAGGTGAATTTTTTTTCATATTAAGATAATGGGCATGATTTAATTAAGAATACAATATTGTGCTATGTTGCATTCAATTTGTGCATAATTTAATTATTTTATGATACATATTAATCTTGATTTAATTGTTGCAGTTGGACCAATGACTTATTCATAACTTATTTAGTAAAGCTACATGGACATGAGCCAAATTCACTCTATATGGATGGCAAAAGGAAGGAAAAATGGGTCATGAAGAAATTAATTTGATCCAATTAAAGTTGGTGCAATTGATGAATAAGTCTTGCAAGCATTTGGGTCCTCAACCCATCCAAAAAATAGAATATAAAGCCTAAGTTGGCAAGGGCATTTTGGTAACTCAAAATCCATTTTTGGGAGATTTATTAGAGGTCCTTACAATTGCAAATAAATCATAAATCAGCACACAAGCTTTACCCTAGAAACCTTCCACCGCCTTGCTTAATTCAAGCATGATTTTATGCATGAATCAAGCAAATAAATAACCCCCTATCTCCACAATTTATGGTCGACCATGGGAAAGAGAAACCTAAGAGATTTTAAGCTCTTTTTAGCAAACCTACTAGCTGTCCATCCACTATAAATACTACCCTTTATATCCCTCATCAATCATCATTCACTTAACATTCATTCTTCATTTCTCATTTTTTCCTCTCATCATATTTTCTTCTCCCTTGCACGCATAGCCACACCCATTTTCCCTTTCTATTAGGTAGCAAATCCTTGAGAAAATACTCTTTTGGTCAGCCACCTTGAGGAGCATTTTGCGAAGGAGCAACACGAGAATTGGAGGAAGCTGCTACAATCATATTTTGGAGAAATACCAAAGCAATCAGAGTTTATTCTTCCTTATCATTGTTTTACTTTTAAGATTAATCATGTTCACAATTTTTTTGTTATTTTTTCATCAATAATGGTAGCTTAAATTTGTTTGGCTAGAATGATTGCATCAGTTAAATAAAGTTCATTTAAATCATGTTTATGATGTTCTATGCCTCAGTCATTCATGCTTTTAATTAAACTCAAGCATGTATTTCATTCATGAAAATGTGATTGAATATGCTAGAATTAGTTGATCAATCCTAACTAGATGGTGATTAATAGACACAAATAATTGAAAGGTTCATGTTTAATTTAGATCCTAACCCAATTAAATCAAAGGTTCATAATAAATCGAGAGAGCTCTATTACCTTGCATAACTTTTAGATTTATATGATTAAATTGTTTCAAACCTAACCCGTCCCCGTCACTTCACATGAATTTTAAGAAACCCTTAATTAATTATGATCATGGTAGTAAGCATTTTTTTTCTAAGTGAAAGATTCTGAAATGACTTAAAATTGGTTTCAAGCTCATGAAAGATCGAGTTGCCATGGAATACTTTTCGGAACATTATTAAGCACAATGAAAATGAATTAAGTTGAATGATGTGATTATTCTAGCCTATTCATGTTACTGATTGTTGAAGTTTGTGAATTTACTGCTAAACCCATCTCATTCATCCTACTGCATACATTGCATTTAGATTAATTTGCATTAGGGATCACTTTGCATCTAGATTATTTAATTTAATTTAATCATTAATCACCACAAGAATATTGTGTTTTTCTTACCAAATTGTTAATATTAGTTTTACAAATAATTGATTAACATACACAGTCCATGTGGAGACGATAACTCTTTTACTTAGTTATTACTTGATAACGACAGTGTACACTTGCACAAACCACGCATTACAGTTGCCGGGGACAAATTTATTACAAGAAACTGTTAAATTTCTTTGATCAGATAAGTCCCAACAAAGTTTTTGACCAATTGAAAACTCTATTGACATAAGCTTAGATTCAAAATCAGTTTACATCCAGGGAAAAAAATTCACTATCGACAATAATGTTTTACTCAGGTAACCTTGAATTATGCTCGTTCAATTAGTACAGATATAAGAATTGAACCATTTATTCTTCAGAGAATTTGTTAGATGCAAAGATTTGAATTTGTTAGTTAGACTAGAATAGATTCAGAATGATCAAATCACTAATTTCAGTATGGATTGTGATAATAGTCTATATTTCTGAAATCAAATATATGTATTGAACAATTCTGAGATTATATGAAACATTTTACAAGAGGCTTATTCCAGTGCCTATTTGATTAAGTTAAGTGTGGCAAACTGTGAAATGACTTGAGACAAAGTTACTGATAGCTGGGAATAAAATGTGAAATTTTAGAGTTTGTACTGAGATATCTAGTATGGAAAAATTGAATATCAAGTCCTGTTTGAGTTATTATGGTTTATTATAATTTTGATGGTATGTGAAGGCCAGTTGGTGGATACCGTATCTGGACTCAGTTGGTGGATACCGTATCTGGACTATCTTTAATGTTGAGAAAGGGAAAATTGATCAGGATTATTATTTCAGTCTAATGTAAACGACTCATTTTTTATTTTTTATTGTTATTCCAGTCAGAACAAATTATTTGTTTGAAAGCTAATTGAGTTGTATGTATCTAAAATTCACGAAGCTATGACGCAAACAGATGGACAGTCGAAGTGGGTAATTTAGTTTTTGGAGGATATATATATATTACAGTGATATATCATCAAGTTCTAAGAATTGAAAGAGAATAAACAAGAGAAGACATATTAGACTTGGAAGACAGAAGATTTTGAGTTTACAATAACCAAACTTATTCCAGGTAAGAAATTTCGAGGACGAAATTTCTTAAGGGGGAGAGTTGTAACATCCAATTTTTCAATGGTGTAGAAAACAGTGGTTTCGAGGCCACAAATCTGACAAGTGAGTCTATAGGTATTATTATTTAATATTTACGAGTCAAGTATAAAATTATGTTGAAATTTGATTTAACGATTTTTGTTTATTGAACGAATAATTAGGTTCAAGTAGTTTTAGAAAATGATGTATCGAGACCTCGTTTCTATAAACCTAGCTTGTAAATATTTTTATTAAATATTTACGGAGTGATTATATAGGTGTATTAAAATTTGGTCCAAAAATTTTGATGTTTGGATAGTTAATTAAAGAAAAAGGACTAAATCGTAAAATGTGTAAAAGTTAATCACTAGATAATTTTATGGATTAAATGGTTTAGTTGTTATTAGTGAATGGATTTAAAAGGAAAATATACCTTTGGTAATATAAATGGATGGTTAAGGGTTAGGAAATTTGTTAGTTGAATGAAATCATTAAAGGTAATATAGTAATTAAGTTAAAAATAAGCATAAATTAAAGAAAAATAATAATAAACAAACTATCATCTTCTCTAACCTTCCACCACTGAAAATAGAAAAGAAAAACACAATTGAAGACTTCGAAGCTTCGACTTTGCAAAAGTTCATGCATGTAAGTGATTTTCAAGCCCGTTTTTAGTATTTTTTTATGTTTTTGTGATCGTTCTAGCTTAATCTAGCTAACTCGTGGTCCAATTTACAAAAATATCACATGTTTTGGATTATTCCATTGATGAGTGGATGATGTTTTTGAAATTTGTTGATAAATTTATAAGCTTGGTTGTTGATTAAGGAAATTTTGTTAGTTTTGAGTTTAAGGACTAATGTGAAAATAATTAAATTTTAGCGTGAGAATTCTGTAATTTTTATGTGTAGGGACTATTTTAAGGTTCTGGTAAAATTTATTTAGTGTGTTAGGGGTTAATTATGGAATTTTAGATAGTTTTGAGTTTAGGGACTAAATTGAATAAAAAGTAAAAGTTTGGGGTAAAAGTGTAAAATGACGATTAAGGGACAAATATATGAATCTCAGTATTTTATGCTATTTTAATTATTTAATTGAATGGAAACTATTATTTAGATAAAGAAACGGGCCAATTGGATTTAAATCATGGAAAAGCTAAAGTATCGGACTAGTTGTCGGCTTCGATTTTACAACTGTTTTGGTTGAGGTAAATTCGTATAATGGGTAATTCATTATTTGTATATTTGTTTAAATGTTAATGAATAATTATGTTAGTTATATCTTAAATGATTATTATATATTATATGCTTAATGAGACTAAATTATGGTGATCAATTAACGAATTGTGGAAAATGTAAATTTCATGAATATGTATATGAAAATGTTATATCAAAAAAGGAATCAAAGCAAATAATGTATCCCGCTTGAACCTTGTGAATACCTAGGATACAAATGACATGTCATTAAGGGTTATTTGGTTTCGGGTATTGGCCTTGGATGTCCTACCAATGGCTAAGGTCCTGCATTTGTTGCAAATTCTCCATAGCTTGTGTGAGCAGCATCGTGTAGCTTAACACCCCAACCTAAACCTTGTGTGAGCATGCCCACTTTATAGCTCGTGTGAACATTACAGATACATTTACAGTTATAGATACAAGCACACTTTGTGTGAGCATGGTTCCTGTGTATCTGACGTTGTTTCATTTGGTTTAATGGGTAATAAAGGCTTAAACGAATGAACTTAATTATATAAAATGTTATGAAATTATAACAAATGGAATAGAAAGTGTTGCAATAAGAGCTTTGAAGGTATGAACGTTACATATTAGAGATGTGATGAATGTTATGGATATCGATATACTTCCAGTATATGTTCCTTTATATGGATGGATGTTTGATGTTTCATTATTGAGCTCGCTAAATTGTGAGGTTGGTTTTGAAATAAGAAATGGATAATCTCTTAAGCATGTCAAAGGAATTATGTATGAATTACATAAATTGGGATTATTCGATAAGTTTATGTTTAAGATTTATACCAACTTATTAAGTACTATTTGCTTACGTTAGTTGTTTCCTTTTCCTGTAGATCGTCGATGTAACAACTCGATTTTGGGTCTAGTCAGAACAGTGGTTTCGGGACCACAAATTTGACGTAGAAAAATTTATTTTTATTATATTTTTATGGTCTACAATTTTATGGAATGATTTCGTGAAAATTTTGTTCAAAAATTTTGACGCTCGGGCACTCAATTTAGTTAAAAGGACTAAATTATAAAAAGTACAAAAGTTGAGTTCTACATGCTAGAGATGTCTAATTGTTATGATATTTTAAATTGGAGGTCCTTATATGTTAATTAGACCATTGATTAAGTTTTTGGACAAAAATGGACGTGGTTAGAAATGTTTCTAAAGTTTTTCATTAAGGGTATTTTAGTAATTTGGTAATTAAATGAATTAAAAAGCCAAATTAAAAGTCAATTTTTGCTCATCTTCTACCCCATGGCTGAATGTACCAAGAAGAAACCATGGCTAGAGTTTTTCAAGCTTCCAAGCTCAATTGTAAGTCGTTCTAGGCCCGTTTTTAATGATTTTTATGTTTTTGAAATCCTCGTAACATGATCTATCTATTTCTACCACTAATTTAAAAAATAATCAAGGTCTAAAATTTTACCCATTATGGATATTTGTGTATTTTGATGTCTAATGGTATGAAATGTATGTTTGGTGTATGATAAACGACTTTTGCTAAGTGATTTTCGGTGAAAATGCCTAAAAAGACTTATTTGTAAAAGTTATAAAATAAGTAGTAAAAGTGTGATTTAATGAAAAATTTGGGCTGGTATAAGTACAATAAAGATTTGGCTAGGCTTGGTTAATGAAGAAATTTGATGAAAATCATTTTACGAGCTTAGGGACTAAATTGTAAAAATGTGAAAATTTAGGGGCAAAAATATAATTTTTGCCATAATGTGATTTTGAGATGATTTGAATAGTATAATGATTAAATTGTGATATTATAGATCAAGAAAAACGAGGTTCGAAAATAGAACGGGGGAAAAAGTATTTGACAGTTAGGCCCTTTTTGCCATTTTTATGTCGAGGTAAGTTCGTGTGTTTAATAAGCATTAAATTATATATTTATAAATGCTTAATTGATATAATTGTGGTAAATGCTTTATTTTTGTATGAAATTGTGATTGACCCTTGAACGTATTCGACAAAGTTTCGACAAACGTGAAATCCCGGTTGAACCTTAGGAATAAATAGGATACAAATGTCATGACATTAGGGTTACTAAGTTTATGTGTAAGACCATATATAGATATGGCATCGATATGAGACTTCGTGTAAGACCATATCTGGGATATGGCATATATATGAGACTTCATGTAAGACCATATCTAGGATATGGCATCGATATGAGATTTCGTGTAAGACCATAGCTGGGCTATTGGCATCGATACGAGATTACATGTAAGACCATATCTGGGATATGGCATTGGTATGGTACCGAGTGTACGGGGCTCCCGAGTATCCTTTAGTATTCCAAGTGGTTCAACGGGTAATTTAACAAATATGTCAAAGAAGAGAAACAATATGTAAGTATTACGAATTTGTACATGTATGTACATAAGTTTATAAGCATTGAGTTTATGATATTGTGAATTCATGGTTTCCATGAGAATATTTTTGTGAAAGCCTTGTGATTATTGGTCTATATTTGTAATGTATGAAATACATGGTAAATTCAGTTGGCGATTGTGTAATTGGTTTTCGGGCCAAATTAAGTTATGATATAACATGTTTTATTCACACGAATTGTGATTCATCGGACACGAGAAAAAGGAAAGATTGGCATAATTGCCTAATAAAATGATTATGGAAGTATGAGAATATATGGGCTTTATGTAACAACCTGATTTAGGGCCTAGTTGAAACAGTGGTCTCGGGACCACAAATTCGAAGTTTGGAAATTTTTTATTATTATTATGAGCTTATAACATGATTATATTAGCGTATGAAAAAATTTGGTGAGTTAATTTTGATATTTGTGAGCTCGATTGCAGAAAATCGCAAAAAGGGCAAAAGTTGCATTTTAGTACCCAAATGTGTTAAATAGCTAGAGAACTAAAATTGGGGGCCTTTAAAGAGCAATTAGACCCCTAGAAACAAGGTGGCCGGCCATAGGAGTCAAGTTTAGTCAAAAGGACAATATTAGGTGACTTGATGACATAATTTTGTGATAAAATAATACCTATGAGCTTAGCTATCATTTTCTTTCTTCTCCACACCTTCTCTCCACCAAAAATATCAGCAAAAGAGGGGTTTTGAAACTTTGAAATTTCAGCAACTTATCACCTCAACAAGTAAGTGATTTCCATGTCCTTAGTTGATGATTTTTGCATTTTTAGAACCCCTAAAGCATGAGCTTTCATATGAGGGGACTATTTTGCAAAATGATTAAGAGTTTAGGGTTTTGTCATGGATGGACTTGTGATGTTTGCTGATTTTTTATGGAAGAATATGAACCTTAGAAGAGTTCTAAACAACTTTTGTGAAGGGTGTTAGCATGAAAACACCTAAAGGAACTATTTTGCATAAGTTGCAAAATAGGTAATAAGTGTGTGAAATAGTGGGATTTTGGGGTTGCGATAGGAGTAAAAAGAGTTCAGTTAGGCTTGAAATGCGAAGAAATTTGATAAAAATCGATTTTCGAGCATAAGGGTAAAGTGGTCATTTTGCCAAAGTTTAGGGGCAAAATGGTCATTTTACCAAAGATGTGAAATTATGATTGCATAATTGTAATTAGTGACTTAATAAGTGCATTTTGTTATTATAGATGAAGTTTTGCCAAATCCGAACCTAGACTAGGGAAAAGCCAAGCAAATCGACTAGACCGATTAGTCGAGTACATTTTGTAAACCGAGGTAACTTGTATGTAAATAATACAAATATATTATTAATTTATGTGTTTAAGTTGTCATTGAATGGATATAGCATGAATTGCTTGATTTCGTATTGAGAATGCATAAAAACAATGAGATGATAAGAGTCTCGTTAGAACACTAGGTAATATACCGAATATTCTAGCTGTGACATTTGGATCACTTGTGTGAGCTAGAGTAAGACATGTCTGGAACATGCGTCGGCCACATTATGATAGCCAGTGTAAGACCATGTCTGGGACATAGCATCGGTATTGAGACAAGTGCTAGAGTAAGACTTGTTAGGGACATGCATCGGCCTCGATAATGATAGTCAGTGTAAGACCATGTCTGGGACATGGCATCGACTTGAGATGTGAGACGGTGTAAGACTATGTCCGATACATAGCATCGGCACCTTACCCCTAGATTGAGGTTTATAGAAGGATAGGTAATGTACCGAATGGTTCAATGGTGCAAGTATGTTTGCAAGTTAATAATGAAAACATAATCATGTTGCAAGTGATATAGGTACCAAATTGGTACGTATGAGAAATGAGCTCCTTAGAGAGCATATGACTTGTATGGATGGTAATGAGTAAGTCATACTTATGCTTATCCTTGTTTTATGAGCATGATGATTATTGATGAATTGTCGTTGTATGTTTCATTATATGCAACTTACTAAGCTTTTATGCTTACCCTCATTCCTTTCCATTTTCTTATAGTGCCGCCTATTTAGCTCGAGGATCACTTGGAGTCAGAGATATTGATCACACTATCGTCCGAAACCTTCGGTATAGTTGGATTTATATTTTTGAATATGGCATGTATAGGGCTTAGACTTGATTATTTTATGTCCTTAAGCGTTGGCCTAATATGTGGGCTTGGGTTATGTCCCACACTTTGAATTTGGTCTTGATATTGACTAATACTCATTTTAATTATGCAAAGATGATATTTCCTTGATTGAGTATATTGCCTTAGGAAAGAATGTCTATTGTAGCTGATTTGGATGTATGGAAAGAATGTATATTGAGTTCAAGTTAATTTATGTCGGTAGGGGTGGCAAATAAGCTTGGTAAATAGCCTTATTTTGTCCACACGGGTAGGTACACGGGTGTGTGTCTAGACCGTATGTGACACACGGTCATCCCCATGCGTGTGATGAGGTCGTGTGTCCCCTACACGTAAAATTTTCAAGTCAGTATGCATAGTAATAACCACACGAGCAGAGACACGGTCGTGTGTCTCAGCCGTGTGGAGGACATGGCCCAGCACACGGGCATGTGTCATAGCCGTGTGATATGTTGGGTATGCTAAATTCAGAAACAGAATACTTAAGTTTTCTCACATAGGCTAAGACACGGGCGTGTCAAGGCCGTGTGAGCAACACGGGCAAGGGACACGGGCTTGTGTCCAGGTCGTGTGAAGCCTACACTTGAATTTTGTAAAATGGTGTAATTAAATTGGCAACACAGGTAAGGGACACGGGTGTGTCCCTAGGTGTTTAGGCCGTGTGAGACACACGGGTCATCAACACGGCCATGTTAGGATGGTCACACGGGTGTGTTACCTTTCTACACAGGCGTGTGCCCTGTTTTAAATGCAAAGTTTGCATAGGTCGAATAAGGACTCAGAAGGGTACTTAATGGTTTCCAATGGTCGATTTAGGCCTCGTAGGTCCATAATAAGAGGTATAAAGTAAAAATTGAAAAAGTTTTAAATTGGACCGAGTCTTGGTGACTTAAGATGGGTTGCATGTACGAGATCAAGTAGGAAATGCCTTGTACTCCGTCCCAGCTTGGGTTACGGATATGGGGTGTTACATTTTAAACAATTGAAAATTGTTAAAATATATACTTAAAATGTGAATACTCATAATTAATGTGCATGTTTACTTTGAGGTTTGAAATGACTTGTTAATTGCTGTGATATGTTACGAAAGAGAGATTACAGTTGTTAGGCTAATGCCAAGATATGTTAAATTATGCTTATAAATTAATAGAGTAAACATCGTGATTGAATAAAATTATAACTATGAGATTTATAACAATTGGTATTATTTTGTGTTTAAATTGTTGAACTTGATAAATGCCTAATAAGAGTTGCTTATTATTTTTATGCAGACTTACTAAGCTATATAGCTTACCCCACTTCCTTTCCCATGTTTAGAGTGCCGTCAAGCTAGCTTGGGTTGGAGATCGCTGGAGATCCTATCACACTATCAAGCTATCAATTTTGGTATTGATGAATTCAAGTATTTTGAGTTTATGGCATGTATAGAGACTTGTTCATTTTGTTATATGCATCATATGATTTTAGCCAATGTAATGGCTTATAATCGTCAAAGGCTTGTTTTGCTATTTGGCCATGTAAGTTGGCTTATAGTGGCAACATGATTGTAAGCCTAAGTATATTTATATATGTGTCAATGTCTATGGTAATATGATCATGGTATGCTTGGTAAATGTTAAATATTTGGAAATGTGATTTATGACATGATTGTGTAATGTTTGGAATTGTGATCTATTGATGAGATGAGAAATTTGAGTGTAACTTGGTAACTAGATAGTAATTGAATGAAGCCTAATGAATTTGAGATTTATATGTTTGATTTAGGGCTTAATAAATGTAGTGAATATGTGAGATAAAGATATAAAGTTGATATGTTTTAACCATGAATGTGGATGTTTTGGTTGCCTAAGTATGTATTGTTTTGTGCCTTTGAATTGGAGTAAATGTATGTGTGAATAAGGGTGGCAAATGGCTTGGTAAATAGACTTATTATTGTCCACACGGGTAGACACACAGGCGTGTGTCTAGGCCGGGTGTGACACACGGTCAGCCCTATGGGCGTGTGATCCGGCCGTGTGTCCCCTGCACCTAAATTTGTTGTAAAACAGAATGCTCAGAATTGAGCACACGGGCAGAGACACGAACGTGTGTCTCAGCCGTGTGAAGGACACAGCCTCGGGACTTGGGCATGTGCCCTGGCCGTGTGATTTCAATTTGTTCTTGGGTGACAAACAGAGAGTTACATGGGTTAGGGACATGGACGTGTGTGACCACATGGCCTACCCACATGGGCATGTGACCCATATTTTAGTAAAAAAAATTTCTAAGTGTTGTAAAATTTTTTAAGGTTCTCGCTTTAGTCCCGAACCACTTCCAAAGCACGTTTTGGGCCGTATAGGCTTGTGTTAGGGACCTTATGATTAAATGCAAAAAGTTTGATTTTGATGCCAAATTTTATGGCTCGGAAGTGTATGTTTGCTTGTGTTTAAGTCCGCTAATGCCTCGTACCCTGTTCTGGATTAGAATACGGGTACGGGGTGTTACAGTCGGAAAGCTTGACCAGTTGGAATCTAGTCGGAGAAAATACACACTATCTATCTCACTTTGGTAGATTTTGGTTATTATGTTGATGGTTATAAATAACATGTAATAGGAGATTTTATACTATTTTGTTAATATGGTATGGTTTGAGCTTATGCCTAGCTTATTTGTATATATATATGTCATTGATTTTGGCTTGTAGATGTTTATGTAAATACCTGTCTTTAGTCATTTTTTCATGCCCTTTTGAAATGGGTGACTTGTGGTAGAATTGAGATGCGAATGAAATGGTCAAATAGTATGTGTGATGTATGTTTAAGATTAGTCTTTTAGCATTGAAATTGAATTGATTTGGTATATGAATTGTGGTGCCAAGTGATGACATATTGGTTAGGCATATAAGTTGATTAATTTTGGCATGGATTAGGTATGTTTGTGTTTTTAATGTGTGAATGTGTTTTGAAATGGTTTGGCTTAGTGTGCAAGAAATAGTGTTGAAATGACTTGCATTAAGGGTAATTTAGGGAGCACATGGATTGGGACACGAGCTGTGGGCACATGGCCACATTTCACGGCCATGTGTGATTTAAATTTTAAATGCAGGATGAACCACAAGGTCTTAAATAGTTACACGACCTAACGACATAACCGTGTGACCAAACTTCAAGTGCATACCTGATCTGGCACACAGTCTGTGACACGACCATATGACCCTATTGTGAATACTCATACAGGCGAACACAAGGGCTAGGACACGGTCGTGTGTCCCATAGTTTGAATTGTACATAGTTGGCCATAAGTCCATGTTTTTAAACCACACGGCCTAGGCTATGTCACACAACCTTGTGACCATTGTTTCTAAAATTTTTCAATTTTTCCAAAATATTTTTTGTTTTAAAATGATCTTGAATGTTCCCAAACTATTTTTAGGCCCTGTAAGCTCGATTTATGGTTCATAAGTCTATACTTATTTTAATTAAAATGCATATTTGAATGTTATAATTAAATTTGATTAATTGTATATGATTGAAGTTAATTGTTTCTAATTGTATCGTAATACTTCGTAACCCTAATCTGGCGACGGAGATAGGTTAAGAGTGTTACATCTAAATATTGTCACATTATTATTAAAAGTCATGTTCAAGCCGTCTTTAAATGAACATGCAACAAAAATTAAGTTTCTTTTGAAACTTGGTATATAGAAAACGTTTTTTAAATTAATCTTTTTAAAATGATCAAAATAAATATGTACATCTCCCACTGCTTCAGCTGCCATACTTGTCTCACTTCTAGTCTAAAATGACAAACTCTTATCTCTAAGATCTTTCGTTTCCTTGAACCCTTATAGAGAAACACATACATTGTTAGTGGCTCTAGAATCAATGACCTAGTGGTATATAGAATCTTCGACTAAGCAAATTTCTATCATAAAGAATTTCATTCTTTGCCCTTAGTGGGTAGGTAATTCTTTCACTTTTTGCAGTTGGCCTTGAAATGCCTTTTCTTGTTGCAAAAGAAACACTTAGACTTAGATACGTCTTTAGGCTTCTTGGTTCTCCTCATTTCCACTTTAGGTGGGCTAGAGGACTTAGCCCTTGTTTATTTTAGCATGATTTCCCTTCCCTTTAGAGGAAGCAATAATCACTAAGTTTTCTTCTGCTTTTTGGATCAGTTGACCGCAATTCAATATCAACTCATAGGGTTATAACTCCTTAATGAGTTGTATAAGCATTAGATTCTTGTTCCGAAGGTTATATGCAGTCCTAAAGCCTACAAAGTCCTTGGACAAGCTTTTGAAAATCATCTCTATTTGTGTGTTCTAGTCCAGATTGACCTCATTATCTGCAGTCTTGGCAAAATAACCCATACGAGCAATCATATGGTCTTTGACAAGAGTACCGATTTTTTTTTTGGGTATTCATCAAACTAATTATAGCCGACTGTCGTACCAAGGCAGTTTGGCCTCCAAACATCTCCTTTAGTTTGTCTAGAATAACTTTGGCAACCTTACATCTCTCCAATTGCTTATAAAGAGTGTTGGTCACACTTGCCAGCATATGACAGCGAGCTATCCCATCAAACTCCTCCCAATGTTTTCTAGCCTTATTTTGAGTGGTTGTGGGCATCTATTATCAAGAACTGTTTTGAGTTTCTCATAGCTTAGGACAATCATGATGTTCCTTTTCCATTCCTTTATTTTCGTTCAGTTTGTTCTCAATAAGTATGTTTAGTAAGAGAGTAGGTGCCATTTTTTTGAACTAAAAATAAAACATCCATTCATTAATATTTTTGTATTAAGGAAATATTATAAAACCTTTTGCAACAAATGATATGCATTAAGATAATGCATGCGTCTTACATTAAATCTAGGAAAATATTTGTAAGTCATTGCAACGATAATTCCTATACTCATTGAATTAAGTCACCTTAGGGCAATCTTAATCAACTAGTAAGAACATGAATTTCCATCCAATTAATACGTGAACCTAATTCCTTAGGCATTCATACGTACTAATAATCGCTTCACGTTTGGTCATAATCCAATTAATACGTGAACCTGATTCCTTAGGCATTCACACATACCAATAATCGCTTCACGTTTGGTCATAATCCAATTAATACGTGAACCTAATTTATGCTTGATGATGTGGTTCCATGTTGGCCTAAGTTTGATTTGTATTGAAGTATATTTAAAAATGCTTTAATACGCATTGTTGGTAAAATAACACTACTGTCTCGAGACATCAATAACAAAAATGACAATTTTGTGCATTTTTTGGGTAATGGTTTCAAGACATGGTGAACATGTCCTGAGACAGGGTTAGCTTAGTATCGAGACAAGAGCTACATGGTCTTGAGACAGAACATCGAATGTAAGGGTCCAAAATAGGGGAAGCATGTCTTAGTACTCGACCTTCATGTCTCGAGACATCCAATTGTTCTTTGATAGCTAAGTTTGGATTCGAGTCTTGATTTTGAATTGGACCCGAAATAACCTTGAGACATGTTAGTTGGGTCCTTGAACAGCTATTACATATGCTTATAATTATGAGTTTTAATTGTTTCCTAATTATGATAAATATATGTTATTTAATTAGGAAATGTTTCGAGTAAGTGGCTCCTACAATCTGATGTAGTTGTTAAAAAAAAACTAGTTTGAAAACAATTTTATGCCACAACAAAAAATTACAAATTTGAAACCTGAGTCAGTTTATGATATTTATAGCAATAAAATTTTTTAGAAAAATACCCGTGCTCTGTGTGAGATGGATCCTAGACGATTCTAACTCTCAACCGAATGATCTTCTCCACCATTCTTGTACCACGAATCACTTTGGGTGTGGGCTCGAACAATCACGAATCAAACATAGAACTAGAAACAATTTCTTACTTTCAGTAGAAAAATAATTCTCTCTCAATAGAAACCGGTAGAATTGTTATTCCCACAAAATTGAATTTATAATTAGAAAATAAATTCTCACTATTTTTGGGCAGGATAATAATATCTCAAAGTTGTCTTTTTATCTTTACTAGTGTCATCTTTTTATAAGGAGAGATCGAAGAAGTCTGGTTGAATTAGTAGAACACAAATAAAACTTATTCGATAGAGAAACTAGTTTCCTAGTTTAACTAAGAGAAGTGTTTGTGGTCTCTCTTGTATTGAGTCCAATTATATGTGTTTTCTGGACTTTTAACCCAACACTTTATAGTTGTAACAACCCGATTTAGACCCTATTCGGAACAGTGGTTTTAGGACCACGAATCCAAGTCAGAAAAATATTTAAAAAATATTTTGTGTTTATTATGTGTGAATTTATGTGTGTGAAAATCTCCTTTTAAAATTTTACTGTTTGGATGCCCGATTTAATAAAAGGGCTTAATCGCGTAAGTTATAAAAGTTGCTAACTAATTATTAGAGTACCAAATTGTTTTGTCCTTTTAATATGGGGTATTTATGATGTAATTAGACCATATGAATTAGTGATGGAAGGTTTTAGTCATAATATATAATGGTTTTATATTTTATAACAAAGGTTAATTTTGTAAAATATTAAATGATGTTAATATAATAAAACATAATGTAAAAAAAAAAGCCATGCATTTTTTCATCTTGGCCGATTCTTTAAAGGAAAAAGAAAGACAATAAAGAAAGCCACATTCGGCCATTAGCAAGACTGATTCAAGGTGATTTTAGCTCAGTTTTTGATAATTTTTACGTTTTTGAGATCGTTGCTATGTTATCTATCAAGCCCATGTCTCAATTTTTGAATTTGATGATGATTTTGTATTTTGCCATTGTTGAAAGCTTGTGATTTTTGTTGTTTGATGTTGGAAAATAAAATATATATGATAGATTAACATATTTTGTATTTGAATTTTTGATGAATTTGAGTAATTAGGGCTAATTTGTAAAAATAATAAATTGAGGGACTAAAATTTGAAATAAATGAAATGTGTGGGCTTGTATAAGGAAGATGAATATTCAGCCTAAGCATGGTATATTGAAATTTTGCATATTTTCTGTTTTGTGCAATAGGGACTATTTTGTGAAATGTCAGGGGAAAAATGACAATTTGCCCATTTATTTGTTTTCGAATTAAATTGATCGAATTGTGTTTGAATATGTTTAGATCAAGAACCAAAGAAATCAAATTTGGATCAGGGGAAAACCAAAGTTATTGAATAGTCGTTCCATTCCGATCGTTATTGTTTGAGGTAAGTTTATAAGCAAATAAATATTGTTAAATTTCAATATATGTGATCTATAAATAATTGTAATGATTATTAGTAAGTTATGAATTAGCATTGAGTAATGAAAAATGTGATTGTGGCATGATTTGTGAGTTATATGATCTTATAATTCGATTTTATAATGGTATATTCGGTTATGTAATAAATTAGTTAGGTTGGTTATAAGGATTTGATGATGTATATTACAAATGTTGTATTAAAGATTTATCAATTAGTCGAATGTTTATTTATAAGTTATTTGTATTAAATATGAGATATTTTTTGGCTTGAATTATGGTAAATGAAATGGTACATTTTTGAGTTGGCTAATATTCTAGTAAAAAAATGATTTATGATTGATGATTAAACAATGTATAAGTTGGCCTTTAGAGAATCAGTTTTTAAGGTTCATTTGATATATTTATGGACATATCATAAAGTAAAAGAATGAGTAAGTTTTTTTTTTTTTAAGTTTGGTTTTTATATGCATACATGCATAAATATTGAAATGATATGATTAATGTTTGATATATGAAACAAGCATTTTGGCATTTACTTAAAGCATGGTTAAAATGATATGTGATTACGTGTAAGACCACGTCTGGGATGTTGGCATCGATATGTGATTACGTGTAAGACCACGTCTGGGACGTTGGCACCGATATGTGATTACGTGTAAGACCACGTCTGGGACGTTGGCATCGATATGTGATTACATGTAAGACCACGTTTGGGACGTTGGCATTGTACGATATGTGTGATTATCCGGGTATCCTATTTAACTCCGAATGATCCAACGGGCAAGGTTAAGTAAAGACCGAATGCGAAATCGAATTAAAAATGTTCAGGTATGAGTTAACTAATGTATTGAAAATAAGGTAAGTTTTGGTATTTGAAGTGATGATATGAATTATACATGTAACACCCCAAACCCGGCCTAGACGTTATGGCCGAATCTGGCGATGTCACATGAGAGTGTTTTAACTAAAACATTTTGATTCATAAATCATATCATTTGTTATCTTTTACTTAGTCGAAAACCATGAAAAGAGTCATATTGTTTTGAAAACGTTTCTTTATCGCGGAAGCGTTTGAAACTCAATTGTTGATTTTTATCTTGAGAACTTATTTTTATTTATGAAAATTCTTAGTTTATTTTAGGAAAACCATAATATTGAGATTGTATTTTATAATCCACATCCACAGTTCAAAACCTAATTAAAATCCAAAATTACATCAACCCTCAACAAATAATAAATAAACCAAAGTAAAGGTCATAAACAAAATGTATACGGACGTGGTCACCGTCGAGTCCTCCTCTGCACCGATTCACCTACTGCTGTGGATTACCTGAACAGATAAATAAGTAAAGGGGTGAGTTTCGCAACTTAGTGTGTACATCCCCACAGTATAGCATGCATGCAAACAGATAACAGAATACAATCATAATTCGGGCCTAAGCCCTTATAGGATCATTATCAAATATAGTCTTAGGGCTTCAGCCCATCTCAAATATAGTAGGAAAAATAGATCAAATCAACAGAATATGCCCACCAGCCCTGCACACCAACTCCGTCCAACCCCACACCATGTGGGGATAAAATCGACCCATTCATCCCTGCACATCATATATAGGGATACAATCGTCCCATCCATCCTTACACACCATAAGGTACCACAATGCAGCACATATCATAAGTATGCAGCTTAGCTACCAGATATCAGGCTCATAAAGCCCTACAGATACTCCCTTCTCTTCATCAGACCCACCCCGATGTAATGCATCATACAAATATGACATGCTATTATGCAGACAAACGGACCATACATTTATTTTCAGAACAGATCAGATAATCATGCCAGGTATAACATGCTAACACATATATCACAGAATTAAGAGTCTAGATAAGGCTTACCGACCCTACGACAAGTCACAGTTGACTTGGGCGACCCGTGCAACCTTACAGAACATATCAAATTTAAGAGGCTCACATGCCCGTGTGCCCTGCCCTTGTGGGTCACACGGCACAAATTGGCCTTGCCCATATGGATCACACAGCCTGGCCCAGATTTCCATATGCCCGTGTGGTTCACCCGTGTGGGCCCAAATGCCCATGTGGCCAACACGGCCCAATTAGTCAAGCCCGTGCCTCGTACACGGCCTCGCCAGCCTCACACACCCATGTCTGTTGTGTTCGTGTGGCGCGCGCACGGCCTACTTCGTCGACCACACGGCCGTGTCTCGCCACACGGCCTCCACACGGGTAACCCACACACCCGTGTGGCATCGATAGTAGTATTTTTTACTTTCGTCGATACGCGATTTTAGATTGATTGGAGTACACACCTGTTATCGATTCAAAGCTAATGTAATCACGAGCACTCCAGAACCTATTGTCAAGCAGTACGTCACTTAGTCACTTAAATTAAGTTACTAATGACAGGCAAAACTTGAAAGTTACCGACAAGCTTACTTTTAACAAACAATGTAAATCCTCCTGATTAGAACACCGTTTTAGCAATCCACCACACCTTTGTTGTCTCCTAAACAAAAGAACAGTCTCTTATCAACCCCATAATCAATAACGAGACCCAGAAACAAACTTACACTTACCGAATTTGCACCAACCGCAGAGATGGGTAATGATGAAGGAAAATAACCCAAAAACTAATATTAACAGGAAATAAAATCGACAGCAGTAGGGAATTTTTGACTGGGAAAGAAAAATAAAGAAAAAGAATATGGAGAAGGGGAAAAATTGCAGAGAAATTCGGTAGATGGAAAAGACTAAAATCTTGATAACTTTCCTATCTCAATCCCTTAACTTCTCCATAAATCTCTTCACTATCAGTATTATAGTCCTGCTCAAATTCTCACATGGCACAAGCAGCAAAATAAATCCCTTGCTCGCGCAGGGATTCAAACTCCAGACCTCTAGGCACTTAACACATACCTTAACCACTAGACCAATAGGCTCATTCTGATATAGTCTTACTAGCATTTAAACTTAAGCTCACTGAACAAGAGTATGGCTTTATCCATCAAAAACCAAAATTTTTCCCAAGCTAAGGCTTGAACTTGGGACCTCTCCCACACACCCAGAACACTTAATCACTGAAGTAGATAAGCATTTGTGTCAAACAATTACAGAAACAATTTAATAAAATTTGGGGTGTTACAACTCTACCCCTTAAAAGAAAATTTCGTCCTCGAAATTTACCTGATCAGAAAAGGTGAGGATATTGCTAACGTTTTGAATCCTCCGGTTCCCAAGTGGTCTCCTTAGTGCTATGATTCTGCTACAGCACCTTCCCTAAAGGGATAGATTTCCTTCGTAAAACCTTGGTGTCACGATCTAAAATCTGAACCGGCTCTTCCTCAAACGTCAGATCTGGCCTAACCTCAATCTCCTCTACAGGCATAACATGCGTGGGATCAGAGCGGTAGCACCTCAACATTGAGACATGGAAAACGTTGTGAATATGATCCAACTCTGGAGGTAGCTCTAACTGATATGCGACTGACCCCACTCGCTTCAGAATCCGATACGGCCCAATAAACCGAGGACTCAGGTTACCCTTGCGTTCGAACCTCAGAGCCTTCTTCCACGGTAAAACTTTAAGAAAGATTAAGTCCCCCACAGAATACTCAATGTCCTTCCTCTTCAAATCAGTATAAGACTTCTGCCTATCAGAAGCTGCTTTCAAACGTTCTCAAATCAACCGAACCTTATCCTTAGTCTCTGAAATCAACTCTAGATCCAAAACACGTTGCTCACCCAACTCAGTCCAGCACAAAAGAATGCGACACTTATGACCATAAAGTGCCTCATATGGTGCCATCTGAATACTAGACTGATAGCTGTTATTGTAAGCAAACTCTTCCAAAGGCAAGTACTCCTCCCAACTACCTCGAAAATCCATAACACATCCCCTCAACATATCCTCCAGTATCTGAATCACCCTCTCCGACTGACCATCTGTCTGAGGATGAAATGCAATACTGAAGTCAAGTCGTGAACCCAAAGCCTCAGAAAGCTTCTGCCAAAATCGAGAAGTAAACCGAGGATCTCTATCGGAGATAATCAACGCTAGAAACCCATGCAGTCTTACTATCTCTGAGATGTAAAGTTTAGCCAACTTCTGTAAATAAAAGTCTGCCCTAACAAGAATGAAGTGTGCAGACTTGGTCAATCGATCCACGACGACCCAAACAAAATCCTTCTTAGTGGGTGTTAGAGGCAACCTACTAACGAAATCCATCGTTACTCATTCCCATTTTCACGTCGGTATCTTAACTAGTTGTAGCAATCCTGAAGACAACTGATGCTCAGCCTTAACCTGCTGACAAGTCAGACAGCAAACAACGACATCGGTCATCTCACGCTTCAACCCTAGCCACCAGTACAATTCTCAGAGATTTTTATACATCTTATTTCCACTAGGATGCATAGCGTACGAACTACTCTGCGCTTCCCTCAAAATCGATAACCTTAAATCCTCATGATTAGGTACATAGATCCTACCTCGGAAGCACAATACCCCATCATTATTCAGCCCAAAATCTATAGTAGTCCCAGTCTCAACCTAATGAAATCGCATCTCGAGAGTCTTATCCTCTAACTGCTTAGCTCTAATCTGCTCAATCCATGTCGGCTTCACTTGTAGCTCTGCCAGAAGACTCTCATCGTCATAAAGACTCAGTCGAGTGAACAACGCTCTCAAATCTATCACAGCCCTACGGTTTAATGCATTGGCTACCATATTGGCCTTTCCAGGGTGATACTCTATACTGTAATCATAATCCTTAAGCAGCTCGACCCATCGTCACTGCCTAAGATTTAACTTCTTCTGAGTGAAAAATACCTAAGGCTCTTGTGATCAGTGTACACTTCTCATCGTATAGATAGTGCCTCCAAATCTTCAATGTAAAGACAACTGCAGCCAACTCCAAATCATGCATCAGATAATTAGCCTCGTGAGTCTTAAGCTGTCGAAATGCATAGGCAACTACCTTACCGTCTTGCATCAAGACGCAACCCAAACCCACATGTGATGCATTACTGTAAACCACGAAGTCCCTACCAGGCTCAAGCTGTATCAGAACTGGAGCCTGAGTCAAAATTGTCTTGAGCTTCTCGAAGCTCTCCTTCTGTGCGTTAGTCCAAACAAAAGGAACTCATTTATGCAGTAGCTTGGTCAACGGCGCTGCGATCAACGAGAACCCCTCTACGAAACGGTGATAATATCCTGCCAGTCCCAGAAAACTACGGATCTCTAACACATTCTTCGGCTGTTTCCAATCCAACACAACCTCAATCTTATGAGGATCCATATGAATCCCCTCAGCAGAAACTACATGACCTAGAAATGTCACTTCCCGAAGCTAGAACTCACACTTACTAAACTTCGCATACAACTGTTTCGCACGAAGGATCTGTAGAACCATTCTTAAATGCTCATCGTGCTAATCCTCTATTTTAGAATACACCAAGATATCGTCAATGAATACCACTACGAACTAATCTAAGTAGGGTTAGAACACACGGTTCATCAAGTCCATGAACGCTACTGGTGCATTTGTCAACCCAAAGGGCATAACTAGGAACTCGTAATGTCCATAACGAGTCCTAAATATCGTCTTATGCATATCGACCTCCTTGACCCTTAACTGATCGCAGATTGATCTTGGAGAACACAGAAGCCCCTCTAAACTGATCGAATAAATCGTCTATCCTCAAGAGTAGGTATTTATTCTTAATCGTCAACTTATTCAACTGGTGGTAATCGATACACATCCTCATTGTACTGTCCTTCTTTACGAACAGAACTGGTGCTCCCCATGGAGACACACTAGGATGAATAAACCCACGATCTAATAGCTCTTAAATTTAAGCCTTAAGTTCTGTTAGCTCCTTTCAGTGCCATTCGATAAGGGTCGATAGACACCGGAGCTGTACCAAAAATCAACTCAATCCCAAATTCTACCTCACGGCTCGGAGGCAATCCTAGTAATTCCTCAGAAAAAACATCTAGAAAGTCCTTCACAGTACGAATGTCCTTAACCGAAGAGTCCACAAAATCAGGAACACTGATGTAGGCCAAGTATGCCTCACATCCCTTCCTTACCAGCTTCTCTGCTACCAACGCAGATATCACATTACTCATATAATTACGTCGTTCTCCAATCACGACTATCTCATTATCCTCATCGATCCTCAGAACAACCCTCTTTTCAGCAAAATCCAGACTTACACGATGCTTCACCAGCCAGTCCATTCCCAGAATTAAGTCAAACTCCCCAAACGAAAGTTCCATCAGATCAGCCAGAAATATTGTCCATTAGACTTCCAACAGAATGTCTCTGAACAGTTTACTAACCCTAATAGACTGCCCCAACGGACTCACCACTGAAATATCATTAGAAGTGCTCTCATACAGTATTCCTAAAGTCTCAGACACAGAACATGCAACGTAGGAATGTGTAGAGCCTATGTCTATCAGTGCAACATAAGGTATATTAAAGATTAAAAACGTACCCATGATGACATCCGAAGTATCTCCATCTTCACGATGATGTGCAGCATAGACAAGTGCAGGCTGCCTTGCCTCAGTCGGCCCAGCACCTTTACCTGGTGCTCTCTGACCTCGACCCATACCATTACCACCTTTAGCCTGTCTCTGGCCCCTAGGTGGCTGTTGTACCCCTCTCGGTAGCTGTGTAGTCTCAACAATCGGAGCTTGCATCTGATTACCCCTTAGTAAAAAATCCCGAACTCAATGCTCAGTCGACCCACACCTCAAATAATCCCCAATAGCTCTACAACACTCACTCGGATGGCACCTATTACAAAGCTGGTACATCACCACCCCAACAGGAACAACTACAGTAGGCCTAGCTCTCATGGGCCAATTAGTCCTAGCCTTTTTCTTAGGCCTTATCCCAACATCAGAAGATTCAGAATCCTTCTTAACCTTCCCTTTCTCATGATTTTAGCGCTCAGAGCGCTTCACCTCCTTGGCAATCTTGGCCTTCTAGACCAAAATTGAGAAATCTCGCTTCCTTTGAGGAGCTATCAGAACTCGCAGACTGTCTCGAAGACCACCCTCGAATCAAACACAACACTCATACTCAGTCGTCACCATACCCCTCGCATAGTGACTCAATCTCAAAAATTCGACCTCACACTCGGCCATTGTACGGTCCCCTTGAGTGAGATTTAGGAACTCACGTCGCCTAGTGTCAGTGTAGCTGGCTCCCACGTACTTGCTCTAATAAGAGGTTTTAAACAAACCCCAAGTCAGTCGATCGGGCTGAGTGCCCTTTTTAACAATCAGTCACCACTGATACGCCTCATCTCGCAGCAACGACACAGTTCCCTTGAGCTTCTGCTCATCAGAAAAGTCCAGATCGTCCATGATATGCTCCGTGGCCTCTATCCAATACTCAGCTACACTCGGAGCAACTCCAGTGATGCCCTTGAATATCTCAGCCCCGTTCGACAAGAGTCGTTCCGTAACCGACCCACGGCTTCTAGACCCAGCATTAGCCCTAGCAACCCTTTTTAGAATTCGCAGCATGGCTTGGGACAGTGCGTCGTCCCCAGCTTCACAATCCTGAGACTCTGCACCAGTCTCAGTAACAGGTGACACCGGCATCTCGCTAGTATCCAGATTAGGGATCGTATCAGATGTGAAGGAATCAACTCGAATCCCTCTACGGCCCCTACCACGGCCTCTAATACCCCGTCTACGAGTACTACGTGTGCTCATCATAATTTTGAATTAATTTGTATTAAAATTTTAGGCAAATCAGTTTACATTTTCGATATTTTGTTAATAGATATTTTATGTAGTAAAGTTTATCAGAGTATTCAGAGTCTGGTATCGCGAGTCATAGTTTACTACAGTTTTCAGTTTACACTACCTAGAGTGTTTCGATAGAGTTTACTACCTACAGTTATTTCACAGCATACAATAGTATTTCCAAACAGATTCAAACAGAATTCTAAGCATGCTTTTAGACAATTCTAAACAGAGTTTTAAAAACTTACAGGATCGGCACCGGAGACTCAATGAACCACATACTTAATCAGAGTATTTGAAAAACATTCAAAAGTAACTTTTTAAAACAAATTTTGGAACCCAAAATTCACAGTCAAGTTTTGAACTTGACTCTGATACCACTAAATATAACAACCCAAACCCGGCTTAGACGTTATGGTCGAATTTGGCGATGTCACATGAGAGTGCTTTAACTAAACCATTTTGATTCATAAACCATATCATTTGTTGTATTTTACTTAGTCGAAAATCATGAAAAAAGTCGTATTGTTTTGAAAACGTTTCTTTATCGCGGAAGCGTTTAAAACTCAATTGTTGATTTTTATCTTGAGAACTCATTTTTATTTATGAAAATTCTTAGTTTATTTTAGGAAAACCATAATATTGAGATTGTATTTTATAATCCACATCCACAGTTCAAAACCCAATTAAAATCCAAAATTACATCAACCCTCAACAAATAATAAATAAACCACAGTAAAGGTCATAACCAAAATGTATGCGGACGTGGTCACCGTCGAGTCCTCCTCTGCACCGATCTGCCTACTGCTGGGGATTACCTGAACAGATAAATAAATAAAGGGGTGAATTTCGCAACTCAGTGTGTACATCCCCATAGTATAGCATGCATGCAAACAGATAATAGAATACAATCATAATTCGGGCCTGGGCCCTTACAGGATCATTATCAGATATAGTCTTAGTGCTTCAGCCTATCTCAGATATAGCATGCAAAATAGATCAGATCAACAGAATATGCCCACCAGCCCTATACACCAACTCCGTCCAACCCCACACCATGTGGAGATAAAATCGACCCACCCATCCCTGCACACCATATATGGGGATACAATAGTCCCATCCATCCCTACACACCATAAGGTATCGCAATGTAGCACATATCATAAGTATGCAGCTTAGCTGCCAGATATCAGGCTCATGAAGCCCTACAGATACTCCCTTCTCTTCATCAGACCCATCCCGATGCAATGCATCATAAAAATATGACATGCTATAATGCAGACAAACGGATCATACATTTATTTTCAGAACAGATCAGATAATCATGCCAGGTATAATATGCTAACACATACATCACAGAATTAAGGGTCTAGATAAGGCTTACCGACCCTACGACAGGTCACAATCGACTTGGGTGACCCGTGCAACCTTACAGAACATTTTTTATTTAAGAGGCTTACACACCCGTGTACCTTGCCCGTGTGGGTCACACGGCCCAAATTGGCCTTGCCCGTGTAGATCACACTACCTGGCCCAGATTCCCACACGTTCGTATAGGCCCACATGCCTATGTGGCCCACACGGCCCAATTAGTCAAGCCCGTGCCTCGCACATGGCCTCGCCAGCCTCACACGCCCGTGTCCGTCGTACCCGTATGGCGAGCACATGGCCTACTTCATCGACCACATGGCCATGTCTCGCCACACAGCCTCCACACAGACAGCCCACATGCCCGTGTGAGGTCAACAGTAGCGTTTTTGGCTTTCACCGAAACGAGATTTTAGATTGATTGGAGTACACATCTAGTATCGATTTGAAGCTAACGCAACCACGAGCACTCCAGAACCTATTATCGAGCAGTACATCACTTAGTTAGTCACTTAAATCGAGTTACTAAAGACAGGAAAAACCCGAAAGTTACCGACGAGCTTCTTTTTAACAAACAACGCAAATCCTTGCTAATTAGAACATCGTTTTAGCAATCCACCGCACCTTGGCTGTATCTTAAACAAAAGAACAGTCTCTTACCAACCCCATAATCAATAACGAGACCCAAAAACAAACTTACGCTTACCGAATTTGCACCAACCGCAGAGATGGGTAATGATAAAAGAAAAGGACCCAAAAATTAATATTAATAGGAAATAAAATCGACAGCAGTAGGGAATTTTTGGCTGGGAAAGAAAAAGAAAGAAAAAGAATATGGAGAAGGGAAAAATTGCAGAGAAATTTGGTAGACGGAAAAGACTAAAATCTTGATAACTTTCCTATCCCAATCCCTTAATTTTCTCCATAAACCTCTTCACTATCAGCATTATAGTCCTGCTCAAACTCTCACACGGCACAAGCAGCAAAATAAATCCCTTGCTCGCGTAAGGATTCGAACTCCAGACCTCCAGGCACTTAACACACACCTTAACCACTAAACCAGCAGGCTCATTCTGATATAGTCTTACTAGCATTTAAACTTAAGCCCACTAAACAAGAGTATGGCTTTATCCATCAAAAACCAAATTTTTTCCCAAACTAAGGCTTGAACTTGGGACCTCTCCCACACACCTAGAACACTTAACCACTGAAGCAGATAGGCATTTGTGTCAAATAATTATAGAAATAATTTAATAAAATTTGGGGCATTACAATACATGTTAAAATGTTGGATATATGTTTACTGAATGCAAAAATATATATTCGGCCAAAAGATATATGTATGTGATATTAAAGTGTGAATCATGAATATACATAAATAAATGTATATATATCCGGCCATATGATAACATTGTGACCTTGGAAGTAAATGATAATTTTGATACTGAATATATGTGAATTTCGGTCAAGTTAAAGTTGATACATAGATGTATATGTTGTATATGATTTTGCAAGTTTGAAATTATGTGATTATGATAGCATGAATTGGTTTAGTCAAGTTGAGTTATTAATGTCATTGAATGTTTTATTTGCTTATGATTTACTAAGCTGTAATAGCTTACTGTGTGTGTATGTTTGTTCTATGTTTTATAGATTTTGGAAGCTAGTTACGGGCTCGAGGATCATCAGAGAAATCTATCACACTATCGACTGTTTCTGTATTTTTATAAAGTTGAACTTAAATTTAAACCTATGGCATGTATAGGCTAGCTTATTTTTATGTTTGATTTTGAGTTGTATATATATTAAGCCATGCGAAAATGGCTAATATGTTATGTAAGTATATGAAATTTTTGTCAAGTTTATATGTGTTGTATGCATTGAAAATGGTTGACAAATTTGAATGTGGTTTGGTTGATTCAGCTATAGTGTATATATATATATATATTATGTTTGGCTTGTTTTATTAAAGCTAGGTATGTGTTCCTATCACAAGGTAAATTTGTATGTTAATTAAGTTAGGTTATTTCGTATGTTAGTTGAATGATACGCATATTATATGTATGTGAGGTGTTGGATATATACATGGTGATATAGTTAAATTATTTCAGCAAAGTGATATTATAAGTGAAGAATTTATAATCGTTTTTTTTTATATGGATATTAGTTGTGATTAGTAATATGCTATAAGGTTTTATTGTATGTTTAGAAATGAAGACCGAATGTATACAAATAGTTAAATTTATTTGTTTGGTTAGTTTTGGATATATGATTTAAGTGAAAGTTATCAATGGTCATTAAGGTCCATAAATAAATACTTTGATTGATGTGTAATGAATTGTATATGATGAAAAATATAATAATATTATTCGACTAATGATAGTGAAAATGGAAAGGAGAATATACTTGGAATATGGTTGTATTTGATTTGGTTAATGGTTCTATTGATGTATTTATTTATGCGCATATTTAGGATAATGAACTAATAAATATATTATGTCCTTGTATATTGATATAAGTTTATATTGAAAATAGATGTATAGTTTAAAGTGATGTCATGATAATTTTGGCAAAATTTAAATAAATTGAGAAGTATTTATATATGTACTTATGTCATGGTTGTAAATGTTTGAATTAGATTTTTATTTCATGGTTTATTTGTTAGTCAAATTGATGATAGAGAAACGGTAATGTTCAGACATGCTTTAAACTTGGTTAGTTAACCATTTAGGTCATAAAACAACCTAATCATATAATGAAAATATATATTGAGCCGATTCTGATATGGTCAAAATGATATGTGTTTTGATTTGTTTGATTTATATGATTCATGTATAAAATAATGGAATGTAATAATTATATTAGCTTGGATATGCGCACATGCTTATGTAGTAAGATGATATAATTGATATTTTTGCTTATGAATTATGTAACTACATATATGTTCGTTATATGATATGAAAAGACTTTGTAAAGAGATTATGTTAGCTATAAGGTTTTAAAATTGAATGGTTTGAATGATTTGATGGAAATAATATATTAAGTATGAAATGAAATGCATATAAATTTCAAGTTGTGTTTTGTTGTAGTACCTCATAACTTCATTCCGCCGACAGATACGGGTTAGGGGTGTTACAATAATTTAATCCAACTCAATATCTATTTTTTATTTCCCTAAATAATCATTTTTATTAAATTAATTTAAATTAATTAATTTTTCAATTAAAAATATTTTCTCAACTCAGTTCTAATTCCGTTAAAGTAATGACAATTTTACCATAAAAGAATATGTGATAAAATATATTTAACTTTTCATATTCAATGGATTCATAATGACCAATTAATTTGATTCTATTTTTTAATTTTAATTATTTAATTAAATAATAATTTAAAAAACTTAAATTAATTTCCAAGTCATTTTCAATGCTTAGTGAAAAAACACATTCATTTTCAAATGTAACCCATTTATCTAACTTTATCATTTCCATCCATTTTCATTTCTTTTGTTATTTATGCAATTAATTTCTGATTTCAATGAGCTATTAGAGACCGATTAGACATGTAAAACTAAGGCTCAAATGTTTTATAATTAAGTTCCAACTTTTTTTTTCTATTAATAATAAATTTATTTACTCACAAAGTCATTCCACTATAGTGCCGTGACTAACTCTCCTTAATTATATATCATTATAAATTTTACTCAATCAATAATCATCCAATTATGTTTTTAACTTGCTTTGCAAATTCAACCAATTTGTCTCATACCTTTTGTCTCTCGCTTACCATAGTATGGGTATAGACGGATGATAACCTAAAACACTGTCTAAGCTCGTCCACACAAAAAAGGGAAATATTACTATCAACATATAAAAAACATTATTACAAGATAAAAGGGGATTTCCACATTACATAGTACCTCCACTTTTCCCCATGCAGTCTGTACCCACAGCACCTAGAAACCCCATCTGAACTCTAATTTTTTCTTACAAAAACTAACATTATCCTAGCCTCCATTAGATAACTTATCATTACTTTTACGGGTCATTATTACGCAATGATGATGGGGGCGAACCTAGGCCACTAACAACAGGGCATAACTTAAAATACAGTTGGTTGTGATGAATTAATCCTTGCAACTCTTAAAAGTAATGAATTAATTCGCTCTCATGTGTCTGAGTTTTAACAACAGGAATAATATTGACTATATATAGCTTTTGCCAGGCCATTTAAAAAATAAAATAAAATAAAATAAATTGAATCTCAACCAAGGATAGTTACAAAAAAGGAAAAACCAAACAAAACGTTTCCTTAGAATTCGGTCCTCCAGCTTGAAATGGAAATTAAGTACCACCTCCAGAGGTCCCTGAAGACTCGGCCACATTTTCCAGTCTCAATGTCATGGCAACTTCTTCGATCATTTTACCTCTATCAGCTGACCCAGATCCGTCCACGGCTCTGTTAAGCCTTTTCACCCAAATATCATAATCAACAGGGTATGGTGTTCCACAAAGGCTATCCACATAATCACTCAAGGCCTTAAGTAAAGGCGAAACTTCACCTAGATGCTGCTGAATCGATCGTGTTGCCCAGCTTTTCTCCCTCCATTGCAAAGCTGATTCAATAGAATCCTGTGGATGCATTCTGCCCCCTGTCACAAAGAATAGGAGGTACACAAGGCTCTCAGCATCAGATGCAGGACAGAGTTTACCATGCTGAAGTGCATGAGAGGACGAGAACTGCAAATTTATTGCTGGGCTGTCCCTGTCTTCCAGAACTGCACGGCCCCATGAAACTGGGATATACAGAACTTTGTGTCTAGTACCTTGCATGTTGAAAACACGGATTATATTTTCAGGGGAAATATCACCATGCTGAACACTGGCTGTTGCTGCACTTCTTAGAGCAACTAGGCAGTCCCGGCAGCAGCGTAATGCATCATCAGAGGAAAATGGGCCGTCCCTAGCAACTATATATGAAAGTGGTTCGCCAACTGGTAACGTGACAAGAATTGGAGTTCCGCACCAAGGATGATCGCATCGCCCGCTAGGACTCTGCTTTTTACAAGGACCAGGATGCAAAATTCGGCCAGAGGCAATTACTTCAGGTAAATATTTGCTTGAAACCCCTTGATGCTTCAATATGTTTAGTACCTTTGTTTGTCTTTGTACTTGATACCACAGACTCATATCCTCCCAGGAGGGCTCGAGTCTGGATGGATGGGCACCAACATACAATGTTAACAACTGTGTGGGGTAATCTGGAGAAATAGCACCATAGAGAAAATAGTTGCCTCCTATGAAGGACTCCTGTATCTGGAAACTTTTCTGGCCCTGTTGCTGATCCTCCAAGAGCAATATTTCTCCCTGCCTAAGCTTCAAGTGTGATGTATTTTTTACCAGGGGATTATCACTGTGATCAAGTTCAACAATCTCTCCATGTTGGTAGCCATCCTGTTGATAAGGTATTTTGGCATTTTCATTCTCAGCTAAACGGCATTCTATTCTACGCTTCTGAAGACGAAGGCTATGAGCTGAGGCCAGTGAGGATATTGACTTTCTTGGTGGTCCATTACACTGGACAATGGAATAGAAAGTAGCTAACAATACTTGAAGAGTCCCCAGATCTCCCCAATTTGCATTTCCAAGCCTATTCCAAATTGTTTCTACTGATGAGAGGAGGACTTCAGCATGACATTTTATCCAATGGGCCATAGACTGGTACGGATCACCTGTGTTCAATTCTAGTTTACTAAGATCACCTCCAAGTTTTATCACTGCACCAAATTTAGAATCAAAAACCATAATAAAAACAGAATCATCGCTGATGGTTCTGGACTTGCTCAGACACCTAGAAATAAGTATGTGAACACCATAAAAGAGGGCTTCACATATGGTGCTAACTGACAATTTTAACTCATTTCCTGAGAGTATGTTTTGTCTAAATAAGACTAACTCCACTACTTGGTTCCAATGAACTTTTAGATTATTCCCATTTTTAGATATTAAAGCTAAACCACGTAGCTCTTCTAACCTTCCTCTTGATATTGCTTTCTCAACAGCATAAAACTTAGATCCAGGATGATGGAAACAAGATAGAGAGAATGGCGGTGGTCTGCTTTTACGCCAAAATGTACGCCACAGACCATTTACAATAACATGAAGAAAGTCTTCCAAAGCATGATACACATCTTCCTTTACACTTTTAGAAGCAAGAGGAGAACATGGCATTCGGAATAGTTGCTGAAATAAAACCCCTTCCAATGCTAGATCAAGCTTGCATAGTTCATCAGTCAGAAAGAGGGGCTTTAAAAATGGCTGCTCCCCTGTGACTTGATCCACACCATAGTTTTCCAAAATCCAATCATCAAGACTCTGGTTAAATAGCTCCTGGTCTATGAATTCCCTTCCAAAGTCCTTCAGCCCTTTGTAGACTCTTCTTGAAGTTTGAAAATACTTGCTTGAAGATGAAACTCCGGACACAGAATGGGTAGAGATAACTACATCACATTAAAATCCAAGCAATTTTAATTTAGAGGGTAATAATTGAATGCAGAAAAAGTTTAATGTGAGAGAAAATGGACAACTGCAGACAAATTATTCTATGGTTGAACATGGAAAGTCCAAAGAGTTTTTTATGTTTATTCAGGAAAAGGAGGATTCAAACCCTACTATTTTGAACAGGGAGATCATGAACCAATCATTGAGCTAAATGCTCAGGATGCAAGGCCAAAGAATTGTCAGGCTCCATCCATGCACTTGTGATTGCATGCAAGTATGCTTATGCATTTTTTTATGCAAATACGACTGTGCGAGCTAACAGTTTTGTCATATTTCATCTTAAAAGGAAAAAATATAGTGTTCTCTAGCATCTTAGGATATATATGCCTCCATATTAGAGAAGTAATCTACTTACAATAGATAAAAACTAAATTAATTTTACAAACTTTTATAACTTTTTTATATGAATAATAGTTTAACATACAAACCGTTGGATTTAGCAAGATAGTTCTACTTGATACACATGGAAATTTTTGAATCAATCTGATATCTTTATAACAATGTGATGTTTTTCAAGATATGTTTAATGGTTCCAAGTTTTTTAACATTCAACAAATAGTTATATATTTTAATTTATTAAGACTTGATGTACATGATCTGCGCGAATAAAACATGAAATATGATGACCAAGAGCAGCATATTCTAACATGTTCATTTCCTTTTCTTATTCCTCATTTTTTCTAACATTTAATTTCTTTTTTCTACTGAGAATTTAAAAAAAAAAAAGCCTGATACAACATGTATGTTGTACATGCCTTAGAACAAATCAGATCGACAAGGATAGCATCAATTGTGCATACCAAACAGTAATTCTAAATGCTCAAAAGGTTATCCTACATTGTTAATACAATAAAGAGTTATTAAGTACTAATTCGATGTAGCTTATAAAATCAAGTTCTTAAAAAGAAACTATAAAAAGTTATAATAATAAGATCTTTATACATCAAAGCATGTTCGTAACTTGTTCTTGGTCTTTGTATTTTCAATACAAATCATTGGAAATGCTTGAGACTAGTACATGCTAAATCTCCTTAAGAAACATGAAATTGATTCAGAGGTTGAAGTATAGGATAGTTTGGATAGTATGTAGGTGCTTGTCATGAGCTATGTTACAATTTAGATTATAGAAAATAAAGGTCTCACAATTAAACCACTAAGGGTTGTAATAGTAAGATCTTTAATCTCAAAAGCATATTCCTAAATTATGTTGTCATTACAAAGCATCGAAAATGCTCAGACTAGTGCATGGCATTGGCAAGCCTCTTGTGAAACATGCACCCGATATCATAGGTCGAAGTATAGGAATACTTGGAGGATATCTTTGATGGGCGTCTATCCATATCCTATACATCTAAGTGTCCAGTTCGTCCTTTGTTTAAATTTTTGAACTCCTCGGTTAGGCTAGGATTCGAAAATGAAATACAAGTTCCATCATATTAAATATTTTTAAAAATATACAACACATTATTACTTTATATAAATAAATTTTTTATATTTTCTTTATACCTATAAAATTTATCATGCTCAATTTTCACTATTACTAATTTTAAATAATTTTAATTCATTAATTAGGCAAGACCCTAATATTAGCCTACTTTAATCAATAACCACATCATTTTCTTAGTGTTTTTTTTTTTCATTTTTTTTTCATTGCAAACCACTTCTTTTGCTTCTTCCTTTGGCACATCATTCTTAGACAGCCATGGGGCTTTCTTCGCATGAACATAGCAATCTTAACTAGCCACAATGATGGAGTGGGAAATTTGAACAACTAAGGATTGAAAAAATTGACAAACATAACTGAAGGAATAGGGTTGCGGGATATCTACCAACCTTCTTCTATTAAAACTCTTTTTAATAGTAATGAGAAACAAATCCTATTAACCCTCTATTAACTATAAGTCTTATTAATCCTCTAGTAGAATATTTAAACTATAACTCTTACTAAGAGACCTATGTTAATCAAATGAAAAATTAAATATTTAATAAAATAATGTAAAACACAAATAGACTTAAAAAACCTAAAACGCAAACTTTATAAAATTAAACTAAATTTCATGCTCTAGCATTACAAGGAGATGGCTACATCCAAAATCAACAAACTGAATGTATTTTCAATAGTGAAAGATCTAAAAGGCAAAAGACAAGGAGCTAGGAATGATGTGTGATACCACTCAACATGGGCACCTCAAAGAATTTGACACGAGCTCAGGAAGGGTAAACTCATTTGAGTTCAAGAGTTTGTTTCTAGCCATTTTGAACAAGCTCATGATGTTCATGATGTTTCAAAGTGCAAGGATGAAGCTCGGTGGATACATTTTGGAGTTCTGAAAAAGTTACATTTTCCGTAAACATCCATTTTTGGAAGCTTTCCATTTTGGAAATGTTGTGTGCATGGGAATAAGACCAAGTCACTAGGCAGTGAACCAGAATATCCTCCTCTAAAAGGAAGGATTTACCCTTCTTGGCATTGCGCCCTTTTTGGAGGAACCTATGGCGAAAAGAAACAGCTAATGAAGGCTCTTGAAAGGGGAACCTTCAGACCACAGAAGAACATTAGAAATAAACTTTTTTGCTTATTCCATTCCCTTTCTTGATGGCCTTTATATAGTAGGCATTAAATCATTTAAAAATAACATTAATAAAATTGCAAAATTATAGGAATAAATTGCTAACAAAAATAAAGATTCAAATTTGCATAGATTGGTCAAATCCTTCATAATCCCTTGATTCTGGCAGCCAACTATTCCATTGATTTTGGTAGATATATTATTATTGTCTTCTCATGTAGACTTGATCAACAAATGCATCCTAAACATTACTCCCTTCCAAGTGAAAAGCTTGTCCTCAAGCTCAAATTAAGGATAATCATTATGGAATTAAAAAACAATTTCCCGTGTAGCATCAATAGTATCATACCTTGCCATTGCAATAGAATTTCCCACTTTCCACGATTAAGGCGTGATCACAAAACATGATGAGGTTGGGGAATTATTTTGTCATCCGATAGTGGGGGCAAGCTAGGAACGAAATAGGGGGTCTCCGCTAGAAAATTTGAGGCGAGAGACATAAAACACATTATGGATCTCTCTACTAGGTAGAATGTCCAATTGATAAGCCAGAGGGCCAACTCGTCATACAATTTGGAAAGGTCCATGGAATTTAGGTGAGAGTAAGGAGTGAACCCGTTCTTTCAATGAAGTTTGTTGACGAGGTTGTAGATGCAACCGAACCCAATCTCCAAGAGAAAATTCAAGATCACCGTGGCCTATCATAAGTGGTATTCATGTGATTCTAAGCTTGCAATAAAAAAAGTCAAATTATGACCAACATCTCATCTCTTTTGATTAAGGCTTGGTCAACTCTATCAACTGTTGTAAGCCCAAGAATGTAAGATAGCAAAGAGGATCATGACCATAAACTACTTGAAAAGGTGAAGTTTTGAGGGTTGTGCGAAAAGCAGTGTTGTAGCAATATTCAGTCCAAGGAATCCATCTGACCCAACTTGGTGGGTTATCTCTTATAAAACAACAAAGATTCATCTCAATTGTATGGTTGACAACTTCCGCCTAACCATTTGTTTATCGTGATAGGCAGAAGAGAAATTAAGTTGAGTGCCACATAATTTGAACAATTCCTTCCAAAATGTGCTAGTGAAGACATTTCTTCACAGACAATTAATTGAGGCAAGCTATGTAAATGAGAAATCTAAAATGTGAGCAAAAATAACAGCAGTGTATGGATGGGCCATAGGAATAAAATGTGCATATTACTAACCACAAAAAAGGTATGGACTTCCCTCTTGATTTTGGCAATCAGCCAATTAAGTCCATTGAGATGTCAAACCAAATGTGGCAGAAGAGAAATTAAGTTGAGTGCCACATAATTTGAACAATTCCTTCCAAAATGTGTCTTCACAGACAATTAATTGAGGCAAGCTATGTAAACGAGAAATCTACTCAAAGAAAATGTGAGCAAAAATAGCAGCAGTGTATGGATGGGCCATAGGAATAAAATGTGCATATTACTAACCACAAAAAAGGTATGGACTTCCCTCTTGATTTTGGCAATCAGCCAATTAAGTCCATTGAGATGTCAAACCAAATGTGGGTAGGAACTTGTAGTGGCTGTAAAAGACCAGCTAGATGCAAATGCTCTACTTTGTTCATCTAATAAGTGACATAAGAAGCCACAAAAGCTTGAATATTTGCCTTCATTCCTTTCCAATAAAAGTCTCGATAAATTTGTTAAAGAGTTCATTACACCCTTTCATGTGTGCTACCATGCAAAGCTGAAATTTATAGTAGTAACATGAGAAGTGGGTAAGATCTATACCTTCCCTTTGTACATAATCAGCCCTTATAATGGTTCAACAAATATAAAGAGCCTCTTTCTCAACTTCAGCATGCATCTCCTTGAGTGTGTTTGAGGCATTTTTTTCCTCTTGAATAGCATCAAATAATGGAATTGAAGGATTAGAAAAGATTTCAGCTTCATCATTGCAAGACAAGGCATCTACCACCTGGTTGAGTTTCCATGCCTTGTATTCAACCTTGAAATCAAATTCCATCAAGTGAAATGACAAAAATTAGCATTAAAAGAGTTTTGGGCCCCTTTGAAGTTCACCAACTTACAAACTCCTAAGCTTAGTACTTTTGCGCCATTTGCTACTATCTCCTTCAGTCCTGCTTCTTAGTTCATTGGAAGACTCAATTTCTCAATGGCTTGTTCACTTAGAAAACTACAGGTGCTGCCTAAATCAACTAGAATTGTGAGAGGGTAATTCTCAACTTGTGCTAACAATTGCATGGTTTTTGAATGTCAAACTCCAATGATCGCATGAAGGGAGATTTTAGGGACTTCATAAGAGTTTGGCTTATCCTCTTCTAGATCCCGGTCTTCTACTTCTAGCCAAAAAAGTCTTTTTCATTGATGTCCAAAAGTGTAGGGCTTACCGCAATTGAAGCACAACCCCATGGCCTTGTCTTCGGCCATTTTAGCCCATGTCAAGCACTAGAAGATTGGTTCCCTGGTGTTGCCCGTCCTCGAGATTAAAGTTGATTTTGCTCCTGCTACATTTGCAGCCGCATTGTAGGAACTAATGGTGTGAAAATGGCCTTTGATGTTGTCTAAGTCTTGGGTAACTGTGTTTCTCCTTGGATAGAGCCAATTGCTATTTTCTTTCAAAACCACAAGTTAAACTCAAAAATATGACTAGATTTTGGGTACTTTGAAGCTCTACTTCCACTCTTAATTATGTTAAAAATACCAATCTGCTGGCATGATTGAACTGAAGTGGCTTGAGCTAGTAGCACTTGGAATTGCCTTAAATAATCATCAACTATGCTAGTTTTTCAAAGGTTAAAAGAGTTCTCCTAATGGGGTTTTTCCTCAATGGTGGACCAAACCTTAAATGGCAGTATTCTTTGAATAAAACAAGATAGGGTTGGTGGTTCTTAATCTATCTTGTAAAACCACATCTAGGCCTCTCATGACACGTGGAAGGTTGCTAATGAAACCTTATCAACCTTGTTAGTTCATTTGTTATTCAAAAACTGCTCACAACTATTTAACCAACCCAATGGATCATTAATACCATCATAGGTGGGAAAATCAAGTTTGGTGCACCTGGGAATGAATGTTGATGTTTGAACCCTAATACATCTGTCATCACAGACAAGATGGTTTCCATTGCTTCCCAAGCTTGCTAACACACACCTAGGTTGTTGGTTGAGTAGATGTAGGACTTTCACATGTGATTGGACAACTCTTCTAAATAGCTTCAATTTTTTGTAAGTGTGTCCACCATTGTCTTCCATTTTGAATCTCCCCTGACACTTGGCTCGGATACCAAATTGTTGCATGCACAAGAATAAGACTAGGCCACTGGGCAATGAACTGGAATATCCTCCTCTAAGAGGGTGGATTTACCCTTGTTAGCATTGTGTCCCTTCTTGAAGGAACTTTTGGTGAAAAGAAAAATCTAATAAAGACTCTTGAGAAGAAACCTTCAAACCTCAAAAGAACATTAGAAATAAACTTCTTTGCTTATTCCATTATTATAGGGAATAAATTGCTAGAAAAATTAAAGTTTCAAATTTGCATAGACTAAGCTTAGTCAAATCCTTCATATTCCCTTGATTCTTGTTGCCAACTATTCCATTGATTATGGTAGATTTTTTTGTTATTTGTTTTCTCTTACAGATTTGACCAACAAATGAATCCCTAACGGGAAAGTTCTATTTTTAGTAGTTCCTACTCTTGGGAACTTACCATTTTGGAACCTTTCCATTTTTGGTGCACAAAAATGTCATTATTATTTTTTACAAAACCTCACTTTTGTACAATCCAAGTAAGTTTTTAAACAGTAGAAAAGTTTGTCAAATATAACATGGTAAGATGTAATAACTACTGAAAACGAAATTCAATTTTGAGGACTTACAATTTTTGAGCTTTTCTTGCATCTTGGAATTTTTGTAGTAAACTTCTATGTTTTTAAGACAAATTTGGATAATGTTACTGGGTCATATGGACTTAAGCTTTGCGCTAGAGGTAAGGGCCCATTATATGACACCCATGTTGGGCCATTAAAACTCATATTTTGTTGGATTTTGCAACTCAAGGCCCATTAGGAGTGTCGCAGCCCATGAAGCCCATAAATGAATCAAAACCCAATGGTCCATGTAGTAGCTAGCCATGTTGAAATTACTTAATAGCTAAGTTTGAAGAGTTTTGAAGGAATACAACCAAGGAAGGATGATTACACCAAGGCTCTTCCATAGTCAATCATATAGTGATTTTATACAAATTAAATAAGCATTGGTTATTTGTTAGGGTGGTTTGTAAAATTTTGGCTAAATAAGCATTGGTTATAAGTTAAGTGTTAAATAGAAATATTCTATGGAAGTGTGATTTCCATGGAGAATGGTTAATGAGAATTATTTGATTTATGTGATTATGTATGAAATGTGGTATTAATATGGAAAGCAAGTTAATATGTCACCATGGTCATTTTAAAAATTAATATGCTAATATAACCATTTTGTACACTTGATGAGATTTGATATGTGATAATGTGGAAATATGTATATTTGAGTTTATGACGACTCAGAAATTGCTATGAAAATATTGATAAATAAATGAATTTGTTATCTTTGTTCATGAAAACCACAATATAAATAATTAACATATTTATAAGGCCTATGTTAATATGGATTTGAATGTGTATGTGAAAGCACTTTGGCTCCTATATGTTGAATTAGACAAGGGGGTTGCCTAAATATACTTCGAACCCTATGAATCCTGCAAAATTCTGGAAACGACTACGTATGATCAATAAATGTGTTAATAACCTTAATTGAAATAAGTTACTTCTTAACTTTAATATGCCCTAGTAAACTTATTGAAATAATTAGAATACAATTGTCATACCAATAGAGATTAGATATGAAGTTTTGTTATGATATGAAGATCTGTTTTGATATTGAGTTTTGATATGATATGGATTTTTGTTGTGATTTAGAGTTCTATTATCATCTGGAATTTTGTTGCCTTCGGGCTCCACAATCATGCGCGTTCTTTGATACCTTAGCACTTACGTGTTCTCTGGTGTTTTGGAGGATTAACACTTATGTGCTCTCTAGTGTTTGGATGGATTCTATACATTTGAGTCCTTTTGCTAGAGTTTACTAAAGGCAAAATGAATTAAAATCTTGTTAGTAAGACTTGCCTATGCATACAAGTTATATTTGAACTAAAGTGGTACGTACTAAGGACTAAGATAAATAAGTGAAACGAAATTGAACAATTGGTATGCTAAGAATGATTATATTTTGATAACTCGTTCCGGCCAGTTGTGGCATAAATGAAATTGTGATAAGCTAAATACGACGAGAAATTAGGTATTCAACAATAAAAGAAAAGCTATTAACTAAGAAATGTTTATAAGGACTACAAAATGAAGATAGAAATTGAAATCTTTGTTTTCTATATGCTCTTAATGAAAGGAAATAATTTATATAATACATCAAACTCTGATAAAAAAAGGACATATGTTTAATTAAATATTTTTTAAGAGTCATAGTTGAATTTGGAAAAGTGATTGCTTAATGATAAATAATTAGTAAGTTGAGCCCCTATAATATGGTATGAGAAATGAATCCGCTAGATATTCCTAAATGTGATTTATGTGAATTTTGTAATAAATACTCCTCATGTGGTGCAACACTAATAAGAAATGAAATAAGTAGGTTTATCCTTGAGTACTTATTAAGTTGTTCGAGCTCAACACTTTAGTTGTTTAAATGCGTAGGTAAAGGGGCTTGTCCGAGAAGCTTGGAGCATGTTTTAGAAGCATCACATCACCGCTTAAGGTCAAATTGTTTAAATTTAGAAGGTTTTGTAATAAGATATCGACATGTACATAGAGATTAAGTGTGGCATAAACATTTGAAATTTTTCAAGTGCATTTAAACCCTTTTAAAGTGTTTCCTTATCGAAATGAGTTTTTTGTTATACTTGAATATATTGATGAGTTATATTAGTGATAGAATGAGCTCAGAATATGTTTTAAATTGGTTCTTGATTTGTTGAAATTATATGAAAGTGTTTAGATATGAATGTAAAGAGTTTTTTGTTTGCTCTAGCACAATGTCACGTCATCGTCTCTCACAACATCGCGACATTAAGCATACAAGGAGTGATGTCGTGACATTAAGCCTACAATAAGTGACATCGCGATGTCATGTAAGACAACGTTACGACCTTATGCAATGTAACAACAATATGCACCACATTGTCTCCCACTATACTGTTTTGACCCGTTTTGGCTTCCAAGAGCTTGTTTTGGGTCTTTGGACATTTTTTATCACTCTCAAACCTTTTCTAAATGATTTTAAAATGTTTTTAAAGTTCCCAAATTATAATTAAAAAATTACTTAATTAAATAAGTAATCATGATTAGTTTAGTTTAATTAACAACTATTCTAACTATATAAATTAAAGTTAGTGGAGATGAGCATCATCTTCATTATTAGTTTGATAGTTCCATTTTCGAAAGAAAAGAATAGAGAATTCTTCAATTGTTTTAACATTCGACCATCAAAAATTATAATATAACAAAGTTAAATTCATAAAATTTTTATAGATTTGTTCCCATGAAAGTTTGACTTAACTAGCTCATATATCAATCTATTCAATTGTTGAAATTTTAGTAAGATGTCGTTTTTGAGAAAATAATGAATTAGGCTTGAAATTGATAGATATTAAGTTTAGATTATGAAAATAACTAACTTGTAAAGCTTAATAAGCTTGATTGATAACTTTGTTACATTAGAGACCAAATTAAATAAATTAAAAACTTATTATGAAATTATGATAGGAATAGAAAGTATAAGATCCTTGATGAGAGAATGTACAATTAAATTTTGATCTAAAGCTAAATATCGAAAGATATACCTATCTCGAGTTTAGTAACTAAATAAAATAAAATGCAAAATATGTGTGGCTTTATATTTGAATGTGGATTGAATAAAATCTTATATTGTTTTATTTATTGAATTATTGATCGTAGTAAAAGACGATGACGGGCTGTTGAGAGGAAAAAGAAAAGCGAGAGTCGCCAATGAGTGACACGAGATTACGATTTATGCTTTTATTGTTCGAGATCAATTTATTTCTTTACATATTCATGTCATGTTGCATGATTGAGCATCGAGATGACTTCATAAAAATCATATGAATTGATTTGTTATGATTGATATTGAATATTGAGATAGTTGACTGAATTGAATAAAATGGAAAGTAATATAATTTAGTAGGACATGATTTGAATGTAAGAATGGATTGAAACATGTTATAAGATAAGATATAATGTATGCTAATGATGAATTAAAATGAAATGAGATAAATAATTATTATGTGATAGTACAGTACATAGGGTATGAACATGCAAATGTGACTGATTATAGGGTATGATAGGTAAATGTAAATGATTACAAAGTATGATAATGCAAATAAGAATATATTATGTCAATTTTAACTTAGTAAAAAGTAAGGATAGGATTGACATACTAATAAGGTCATATGCACGCTTGTACAGGATATGTGATGATATGAAGACTATGATTGGTTATATTGACACCCAACATCTGTTGCGGATTATCAAGTATTATTTGTCTCTACGAAAACCTTGGTGTGGTGGAGAGATGTATTTGCATATGAATATGCATTTCATGCCTACAGGCTTAGCATTTTGATGTTTAGGTGTGGTGTAGTTTTGCTCATACGAGTATCTTAGTGTGGTGTAGTTCAACCATGTATCCGAATCCGTTGAAAAATGAAATAAACCAAATTTTAGTAAACTACTATAATGTATGATTTTAATTGAAATTGTATAAAATTGTGAATTGATAATAGTATATGAAATGATGTGATAATAAGGAACTATATGAATGCATATATGTAATTTACGATAAGAAAATATATAAAAGATTATGTGATCCGTTTAGAATCAAGCTCTAAGGGCGAATTCAATACGAATGAGTTAATAAACTCCAGAAAGATATTTGAATAGTAAGTTAAATGGTTAAATGATATTGATTGAACATGAAAATTGATAGCTTAATATTAAAGGTATACATGTTTGATACATGAATTGTTTTAAATGTTTAAATGGTATAAAAATTGGCACTTAACAAATAATACTATTTGGTCGATTCTATTGTAACGTTGAATGACAAGATATGATAAGTTTAAATGTTAATATCAAATGAATTGATGTACAAAATGGTTATATGTATATTTCATATGATATTGAAAATTTTGGGCATGTAAGTGTATGTGATATGGCTAAAGATTGAATTTGAATTGGTTAAATGCATTCAATTAATACTTATGTTTTATTGACTTGAATCATGGAAGAATCACTGAGTTTTATCGCTCAGCATACAGTTTGTTTACTCTGTGCGCATGTTTAGGTAAATCTCGAAGTTCCGAGGTGTGATTCAGCATTTAGCGAACGATCCTCGACTCAGCAATATTTGTATAATCCATTTTCATTTTTATATATGACATGTACCTAAGTTGTGAGTCGATTTTGTATATTATATGATTATTTGGATAGTTAATGCTAGAAATGGTTAATTTTGATATGTTAAATGGTGAGTTGTGTAATCGAAATGAGTATAATATTTGAAAAGTTAAACTTGCATATATATAATGCCTAAAGTTTGAATGATTCAAATGGTAGAATGGTCTTGTATGATAAGGTTTGTTCTTGAATTGAATGATTAATTTGATGATTTGGTTAGTGATGAAACATTTAATGTAATATTTGAGGTATTGGATGTATATGTTGTGTTAAAAACAAGTTGAATATGAATTTGGTCAACTTATTAAGTTATTGTTAATTGGCATCATTTAAACCATTTGGAAACAGACAGTCACGTCGCGACGTAAGGCCCCTAACGTTGCAACGAGATCAAGTCAGTAAGTTGTGTCACGACGAGAAATCCCTAAAGTCGCAACGCCAACCCGATATTTTGAAAACTTTGCAATTTGGTCATTATTCGACCCCAAGTCACCTTAAGAGCTTTCGTAAGCTTATAAAGGACACGAAAATGAATATGTAACATATTTTGAATGAGTATTATGATTAATAGCACGTTTACGTGGTTAAATTAAATCGTAGTTGCTCTAGCAATAAATGTGGCATACCGTAACTCAGACAAGGCAATCAAGTCAAGTATGAGGTGTTACAGGTGGCATCTCTTATTCGTATTGTACGTTAGGATGGGTGAAGGGTGCTACACAATTACTCAACAATCAGCCCAATTTCATTCTTGTTTATTTCCAAATCAAATTTATTTTCTTGATTATTAAATATAACTTGTGCTTCATTTAGGTGTCCATATCAGGAAGGACCAATAAAGACTACTCAAGGCCACCCATCACCACATTAATCATAAGATTTATTTCCCTCATAAGATTTATTTCCCTTTTATTTGGTTTTCATTTTTATTCTAATCTTAGATCTAGTGTGTCTTATCACTTGCTATCCAGACCCAAATTAATGGCCAAATTTGTGCTTAGATTTTGAGGTTCCACTTTAGAATTCAAAAAAGGAAACATGATTGTTGTTACCGAACTAGTCAACTTCTTGCAAGGCAAAGTGAGGTTATGCAAGAAGTTCTTAATGTCAAAAAGGTGACATCATGGAAGAGTGAAGCCTATAGGCAATTCCTATTAAGCTGGTTAAGAAGACCAACTCGTAAAATTACTTGGATTGTAAAGGATGAGTTGAGGATACTTGATCTTGAAGTTTATGTGGAGGCAATTAAATTTTTTGCAACTGAAGTAGGCATTTTTTTTCTTTTTCAACAAAGGGAAAATGATGCAAGAGCATCAAATTTAGTTTAATTATTTAAAGTTTGTATTTTACATTATTTTATTTGATTCTATTAGTGTTTTACTTTATTTATTAAATATATAATGTGACGGTTTAAATATTCTACTAAAAGGTTAATAGAACTATTAGTAAAAGTCTTAGTATAAATAATCTACTAGGATATTAATAGGATTGGTTTTTCATTATCAATAAGAGAATTTTAGTGAAATGTTGCTAGAAAACCCTAAACCCTATTCATCTAATTATGTATGTGAATTTCTTTCAATTCTTAGGGTTCGTTTGTTTACCAGGAAAACATTTTTCGAAAAATATTTTCCTGGTTTTCCAGTGTTTGTTTGCTTGAAAATAACTTACATTGGTAAAATATTTTCAGAAACACGAGAAAATGAGAAAGGATTTTGGGGAAAATGTCTTACCGATTTTATTTCTGTAAGACATTTTCCATCTTCCCTCCTCCTTCTGTCCTTCTCCTTCTTTATCCAATTGGACCAATTCCCTTCCTGAAACAAAGCTCAAGGTAACTTTTTTATGCTTTACTCTGTATTTCATTCAATTTGTCACCTCTCTCACTCAAATCTTCTTATTCCCTTTTTTTTTGTTGAAGAATCTGTTTGGATTTTGCATCAATCTGTTGAAGAATCTTCTTCTTCTTCCTTTTTTATGCTTTATTTAAAATCTATTTGTTTCTGGGTTTTGCATCATTCAGTTTATACTTACTCTTCTATTACCCTAGATTTGTTTTTTTCTTTGATTTTCTGAAGTAATAGATATTTGGTAACTTTACTTTCTCCTTGTTATAATTGGTAATGCATTGATATGTTTGCAAAGATTAAAACAGAACAGATGATGCTGCAAAATTTCCATTTTTCTCATCTAATAAAATTGAACTCTGACCTGAACTCAGTTCTCATGTGATCCAACATTCGAGTTCATGCATAAGTTATTAGCTCTATATAGTCAAACAAATGGTTTTCTTTTTAATTTTTTGTTTCTCTATTCCTCTTTATAAAGTTACATTACCCTCAGTAAGTGTTAAAAAACAATAGAACACTACGGTTTCCACGTTGGGCTAAAATCAATCCTTGCCAAGCGAAAAGCATTTTCCACATCAATGGGTTTGTCTGTAAGCTATAAAAGACAAGCCTCACCATAAGTTTCTTCGAGTGGGGAATCATTTCCAAAACTAGCTACTTCTAGGGGTTGGCTAATTCAGTCAGTAAAAATGCCGAAAGAATCAATGATGCATGATCACACTACCAGAACTTATCAAAATCAAGAGAATAACTGCTTCACTCACCATGAAGTTCAAAGAAATTCATATCCTGGTGAAGTTAGAAATTGTGGATATAATATATACTAAATTAATGTATTTCTTATGTCCATGTGCATTAGTTTAGTAGTTAAAAGCTGGTTCAGCTATCTGCCACAAGTAGTGAGTCCAATATCCTATAGTTTCAGCATTCTTAGAAAAGAATAAGGAAACTTGAATATTCTTCTCTTGTTTCATTGTTTGCTCGGATCAGTGTTCGAATTGATTCATTAGTTTCCTTATCTAGTCAGGTAAACAAAATAAAAAAATTTTACTAAATGATTACCCTTGTTATATTCCTTTGAAAAGGAAATGGTGTGGGGGCATTACTTGCTGCTTTGCTTTTTGGATGCTTGCGGAATACATGGGCCTTTTAGTTTAATTGATTAAAAAACAAATTTTCCATTTTGAGAGATTAGTGGATAGTTTGATGGTTCATTCAGCAATAGCATATAGAGCCGAGCAGGAGATGATGGGATCCTTTCCCTCCACATCTCTCTGTTATTTTTAGTAGGCAAAAAACTGGTAGGGATAATGTGTTAGATAGGGGTATATTTTAAAGGAAAAATGAAGAGGGTTTATCACCACTACCTCAAGCTTGGGATATTTAGGCTTTCGACTGCTAGAGAGAAAAACTACATTTGCTGTTCTTGTAACAAAAAATATCTATTTTCCTTGTTCAAAAAAGGTTCCAAATGCTGTTCTTGATATAATATCCTAAAAGCATAGGATTAATATACACAAAAATAGATGTGTGATGTGTTTTTTTTTATTTAAATTTGATATTATGTCTATCTTCAATGTTTAGCCAAAAAGATACAATTAAAAACATTAATTAAAAGAATTTCACATTAATAAAAAAAAATGTAATGGTATTATACCACCATTAAAATAAATTAAAGTTTAATATAATAAAATATTTTTTTTACAATTTAAATATTTAATTTTAAAATTTAAAACAATTAAGTCTAAAAATTTTGAAGTAAAAAAAAAATCTAACTAAATCATATGTATGTTCAAAAGGGAAAGTGTAATAAAAAATATTAAATAGAAGAGTAAAATATTAAATAAAATAACATTTTTACTACTGCCACTGTACATCATGTCATCTACAAATAACTTAAAAAAAAAAAAGAAAAGGGAAGTGGTTGCAATATTTATTAAAGAATAGAATAACGATATGAAATGATGACTAAGTATAGGTCCGGTGTCCATTTTCAACATTACATATGTACATTATATTATGACCAATCATTGGTTTATTCTCAAATTGAATCATATCTAATTTTAGTTGTGTCACTAAATTGGTACAAAGAAAGTAGCTTAATTTCTCAAAAAATTATTAATGCAATTATAATTAGCTTAATATGTATGTATGTATATACTTTAGTAATGGTAACTTTAGTCATATATGTGATCTTATGAAAATCTTGCATCTTTTTTGTAGTGATCAAATATTTGTGTGGCATTATTTTGTATAGATGGATCGTAATCAAGATCAAAATGCAATTGTCGGAGCCGTCGCTTCAGTTTTAGTTTTTTGGGCTCTTTGGATTAAAAAATTAAAAACTAAGAAGGAAATTGCTTTTCACCCTCGTGTGAATCGAGATTATGAAAGAGAAAACTATATTAATAGTATTTTATATAGAGGTGACCAACATTGTATTGATGTGATAAGAATGAGACCAATTGCTTTATTTAATTTGTGTGATATTCTTAGTAGGAATAATTTGTTACAATCAACTAAATCTGTGAATATTAGGGAGCAAGTAGTTATATTTTTACATATAATTGGTCATAATGTGAGGTTTCGAGTGATTGGATCTAAATATTATAGATCAACTGAGACAATTCACCGTTACTTTAGGGTTGTATTAAGAACTATTTTGAAATTATATAAAATAGTTATTAGACTACCTGAGGAGTCAACTCCTAGTGAAATCAGAAACAATCCAAGGTTTTATCCTTATTTTAAAGATTGTATTGGAGCATTAGATGGAACTCATATTCGTGCATCCGTTCCACTTAGCATTCAAGAAAGATTTCGTAACCGTAAAGGGGGGACGGCACAAAATGTATTGGCTACTATTACATTTGAGTTGAAATTTTCCTATGTTTTAGCTGGTTAGGAAGGTAGTGCACACGATTCTCGTATTTTAAGTGATGCACTTTCACGCCCAAGAGGATTAAGAATTCTAGAAGGTAATAATTATTATTAAATATCAAATAGTTCTAGTAAGCTCATAATTTATTAGTATTAATTATGTTTTGTAAAATTGTAGGTAAATATTATCTTGCTGATGCTGGATATGGCATCCGAAATAGATATATTACCCCATATCGTAGTGTCCGATATCATTTAAAAGAATTTAGTGCTCAGAGGCCTGAAAATGCAAAGGAACTCTTTAATCTTCATCATTCATCCTTACGAATCACTGTTAAACGTGTTTTTGAGATTTTGAAGAAACGGTTTCGTGTATTAGATGCTGAACCATTTTGGAATTTTCAAACTCAAGTAGATATAATTTTGGCTTGTTGTATCATTCATAATCATATAATGAGAGTTGATCCTAATGATTTACTTAATCAAAAATTATACGAGGAACTTGAGTCTGATTTGATAATACCAACTCTTGCGGAGCGAGAAGAAAGAGAAGAAACAAGAGAATGGTCTACTAAGAAAGACGAAATTGCACAAATTATGTGGACTGATTATATGACTAGAAATATTAGGTAGGTTTAGGGCTTAGGGTTATTATTTTTATATTATGTATGTTTTAGTATTAAAATTGTTTCTTTTTTGTTAATGTTGGTTGGATAATGATATTGAAATTTTAGTTTGTTGGATTTTGAAATTATTATGTCTTGAATTTGTTAGATATTGATTATGTTTTAAGCTTATTAGATATTGAATTTATTATGTTTTAAGCTTGTTGGATATTGAATTTATTATGTTTTAAACTTGTTGGATATTGAAATGATTGACAATGACAATTATTAATGTAGAATGGGTAAGGGCAACAAAGAAGGGACCTCCAAGCAATTCAGGTGGACAAAACTGATGGAACATCTTTTTCTTGAAATTCTAGCAGAGGAAGCCCAGAGAGAAAATAAGCCTTCTAATACTTTCAAAGCAGTTTCTATTAATTGAGTTGTCGAAGTTATTTCTGAAAGATTTCAAGTCCAATGCGATGCGAAGCATGTAGAAAATCATTTGAGGACTGTAAAAAACTAGTAGCAGATTATATGCACAATTCGGGGTGAAAGTGATTTTGGATGGGATGATAACATGAAAATGATCACATATGATAAAGCGACATATGATGCAGCAGTGATGGTAACATATGTATATATATGTTAAGTATATTTCAATTGTTTTTTACTTCTTGTTCTAATTGTGTATAATATCCAACAGGCACACAAGAAGAATGAACCATTTTTGAATAAAAGCATTAATCATTATGATGAAATGACTTTGGTTGTTGGCAAAGATATGGCAACAGGAAGTTTTGTCAAAACATTTGTTAACATAGATTTGGATGATAGTAACTAAGATTCACTGCCTATAGACTGCAACAATGAAGAGACTGAAGAGGTAAGAACAAAAGTATCTTCATCTGGCACATCCAAACGTAAAAGAAAAATGTTAAAGAAAGTGTCGTTGATGAATAAATTAAATTTGTGGGTGAACAATTTGGTAAAATTGCTAATACTTTAGAACAATTTACTGCGGATAAGACACCATATATTTACGAAGAAGTGATGTTGATGAAGGAAGAAGGATTTGATGATGACTTCCTGTATTCTGTGTTTGATTATCTAGTGAGTCATGAATCCGAAACCAAAGCTTTTTCAGTTAAAAGTAAGAAGCATAGAAAAATTTAGCTTCAAAAATTTTCTCAAGGTTAAAGATATTGATACTTTTAATGTGGTATAATATTAGTTATGCACTTGGACAATGTGTAATATTAGTTATGCATTTGGACAATATTGTTGTTATTATGTGATGTACTACTAATTATGCATTTGGATAATAGTATTAATTTTTAGTATTAATTGTGGTTTGGAAGCTAATTTATAATTATTCAATCCTTATTTTTTATTTTTTTTATAACACAATTGCAAAATTTATTTGACTTTGGTTGTTTTCAATTTATGACGGTTAATATTCTAACTTAATAATTGAGTATTATTATATATTTAATTTAATTTATTTATAAATAAATCATTGCAATATATCTAAAAACAATTTAAAATATAAATTTATTAATATATGTAAAAATAGCTTTTCCAAAAAATATTTTCAGAAAATCTGCCAAACAACAGAAAATATTTTACACAGATTCATCTAAACACCAGAAAAATAAATCATTTTCCAGAAATAATTTTTCGGAAAACATTTTACTGGCAAACAAATAGAGCTTTACCTGCTCAGATTTCCCACTCTACACAAGACCGAGTCCACATTTTTTATCATGTGATGGATGCATATTTCATTTTAATACCAGTGTTGTTTCACATTGCATCAACATTAACATGGAAACCATAAAAATTCAAGTAACAATAATAAGAACAAGTAACTAAATATTTGCTTCTATGAGAACTCCATTTCTTAGCTTACTCAAGTATCTCTAGAATTGTTTTTATGTGTCAATCATGTAAGTGGTAGTCTTCTGACTTTGATGCCATATTATCTTGTCCATGAACCATCATACTTTGATTCATTTGAATAGTCCTAATAAAAGATGTAATAAGATAATTTTGGATATCGCATGAAGCATGTGGAAATTAATTAGTACTTTCTGGAGGATTTATCACTTCAGGTGATAATAACGAGACACATCTCAATTGTTTTTTGCTCAATTAGGTGAAGTCTTTCAACAAAGAATGATAAATTCAAGATGTTAAGAACAATCTAGAATTCACAAGGCTAACTAAGAACCACATCAAAGAAATATGGTAAAAGGAATGAATTATATTGATAGACTAAGCACTAAAAGGTTATGTTGAGATTACCTTGACTCTTCAATATGCAAGAGATCCTAATGCATTGCTAATACACCCCCTAACCTATGAGAACAAATTAATTTCCTTTTTTATAGTTTGAAATATAATTTATATTCAGTGTTAGCATATTGGAAGTCCAATGGGCAACATAATAAGTAACATTCCTGAAATTAGAACCAAGATTTGAATTAACTTTGACTTAATTGATGAAATCTTAAATAAAGAGGAACTTGATTGAAGCTTATGAGGGTTGCAAAAGTTGCATTTAGAAGTAATTAAGATTGTAATTTACGCAAGGACGCAAAACTTTGCTTAAGGCGAACCATAAAGTATGATTTGAAGCTTTTGCTACACCCACAACCATGCTCTAGCTTTTCTTTATTTTCCCGCACAACCAAAAGGAAAAGGAAAAGATTTTTCCGTTGTGAGTTTATGTCAAGGAGAAAGAGAAGTGTTTTAGCATCTTTTGTTTATGAAACAAACTGGCCACTAGTTTATTATCCCACCTTCAGAAGGTTGCTATATGGATAATGTGGAGCCCAAACAATTGAGTAGCTATAACCAGGAGATGTCTCTTTGTGTTCAAGGATTCGAGTGCTGATTAGAACTCCAGATCACTACATCTAAGTTCTACATATGGTTCTTTGGCAACTTAAAACTTTTTTCGGTAGATGGTACAAGGTTTGGCCACCTTTTGCTTGTTTATAAGTATTTCTAATGTGCTTTATTTTTACGATTTTCTAAATATATTAACTGCATATGAGGGCTGGCTGAAACTTGCAGTACAGATTCATCCACAACGTGCCCAGTCTGACATTTTTATTAATGAACTTTTAAATGAAAGAACAGCATAATATACACATCTAAACCATGCTTAAAACCATAAGTTCATAATGCACAGTGACAATGAGCAAGACAACATAGCACACAATTTTTACAACTCGAGAGAAAATCAAATAAAAGGAAGCTGTGGAACTAACCAGAGTTGGATTTTCTGAAACTTCCATCTAAGCTCTGCCCCGGAGAAGAGTCTAAATCGTTTTGCACAAAACCTGACACATATTATATGTTAGAGTCTGCATTAATCCCAGATTTCTATTTTGCAGTGGAGTATGTTTGAGAAGAACAAAAAGTTAAATACTAAAATATAAAGGAAAACATGCTGGATGCCCAGAGAGATCGAAAAGGAGAAAGGAAAAAATCATCTAAAGCTTGATTTCTACTTTCAAAATCAAGGAAAGTACAAAAGGAAAAATTCCAAAAATTTGATAAGGGTAAAAATGAAGCATTATATTTACTTTGCAGAAACAAGGAAAGTAACAAGTGAAATTAACAACATAAATCATGCCTGATATTAAGATTTGCAAACAATATCAAGTTAATTAGATCTGATGGATGTATTTCCTATATTAATATTTTCTATTGTGTGAAACATGACATGCTAATGCAACTTTCTGTCATAGTCAAGTTTCTTTTCTAGGATTAAATTTATACCTTGCCCTGAACTTAAGCAAAAACAAGATTGCAGGAATTATAGACAACATAGTAATCAAGGACCATTACATGTACTTGTTCGTATTTGATCAAGGATCATACTGATATATCATTTTCTAGTTCTATGAGAAATTTGTTGTAATGGTTCTAGTAAAATGTCTGCATATCCACAACTGGGCATATGGTACAAAATTGAAAATAATATAGGCTTAACTTGATATCACAAAGAAAAAATTAGTAAACTTGTAACCAACTAGTTGTTAGCAAATGGATGTTAAAATTACATACGGACCAGATGTAAACTTTCTGAAACTTCCATTTACACTTTGCTCAGGGGACGACACCAAATCACTTCGTTGAGAGCCTGAGTCAATTCATGCACTCATAAGATAATTCTGTGGCAATCTAGATGTCAAAGCACTGGTCGTAAAAGGTGAGATTTTGGAGAAGTTTTATTGAGATTTCAGATTAGTTCTGGGGGTTTAACTTGAGAGTAATTGCTCCACATCAGGCACACACAATCAGCAGTATGCATTAGAGATATTAGTTGAGGAATATGAGGTAAAAAACAACAGTGATTTTAATGAGATGCCTTCAGGAGCAGACTTTTTTGTATTCTAAAAAAAATGTCTCAGAGTAGAGAGAAAACTTCTGAACAGGCTTCTAATGGAAAATTTAGAAAGACCAACCAGGAGCTGAACATATCCTCAAGGAATTAGAATACAACATATAGAGAAATAAATGGAAAATGCTTATAGAATCAATTATGTCACCATTAATGACAATGACTCATTACATGTTTGAGGTAAGCAATTCAACAGTAACACGAATTATTGCATACAATTCATAGTTCCCCGTTGATATAAATGTATACATATTTGTTTTGTGGAAGTTAAGTGACAGCAGGTGCATAAAACAATGGGAATAACCAATCTAATCTCGTATCAACAATATACAAAAAGTTCATTTCCAGCAAACAATTGAAGCAAACAAGAGTCCTTGGAGCCAAATGCTGCTCATTAGAAACTTTTATAACACATTTTTAACAATTAGAAAGCAATCAGTACATCAGACTCATAGTAATTCACTCCAATCGACCAAATTAGGTTGAAATACGGACAACATAACAATATAAATCAAAGGAAAAGGCAGACAAGAATCATACGCAGTAAAAAAAAAAAAAGGCATATGAGAACAACTGATCTGTTGAATACTAAACAGCTAAAACCTAATATTTCCGTAATTAATTTATAACCCGCAAAAAGAGGAAGAGATTAAGGGAGACAATATTGTGAAAGAAAAGACTCACCAAACTTCATAGTAAAATATTGAGCAGAGAATACGTGAAATGGAGAAATGTGAGATGCAATATCGTTGGAGAGTCAAAAGCTCGCATTATTCAGTGCAAATGCGGCAATGTGAGACTGTGATCATTCGAACCATTAAGCATAAAAAGGAAAAAGAAAAACACATAATGTGGAGCAATAATGAGTAATGAGAGCGAGATCTTGATGCTTTCCTTCCGCCATAAAACATTTTTCAACCAAAAAAAATGAAATGGGTGTTTTATACTTTGCAATAAGTGATTGTGAAGATGGAGATAATACCTAAAAGAATTTGAAAATGTTAAAAGACCAAAAGAGAAAATGAAACTGGAACTGGGACATGAAATAGCAAAGAACTTACAAGAAGACAAGAAATATTCCGAGCAGGCTCATAGAGAGGGAAAAAGAAAAAAAGAAAAGAAAAAAGCTGAGGAAGGACAGAGTATTACTGGTTCATGTTTGTTGTCCCCACTCATCCAATTGACCGCTGGGTCCCACTCACGTGATTTTTTACATGCTTCAATTCCTATGCTGCTGCTCTCTTTCTCGAAAAGAATTATTATATTTGCATGCGCTTTAAAGTAAATAAATGAGTCTAAGCCCGTCTCAAAAGTCAGAGTGCTTTACTAAGAATATAATTCCGAAAAATAGTTGGACAAAAAAAAAAAATTATTTAAAAATTAGTTTGGATTTTAGGTAAAGGTTTTTTATTAGAGTTTTGTCTTGAATGTGTAAAAAGTCTTATTTTTCTGTTGGTTTTTCATTATTTATTATTATGTTGTTTCTATTTTGTTATTATTATTTGGATATTATATAACTCTTGTTTTATTATTAATTTTGTTACTCTTTATAGGCATTTACTTGTTAAGTTACACCTATTTTAGTGTTATTTAAGTATAAAGTTGCACATACCTTGTGTGAAATTGGCATTGTAGGTCAAAACATATGATGGCATAGTGAGGAACACAAAGTGGCTTGGAAGATTGGACAAAAAGAACCCTTGTTGCGGCAATGAGTTTACTGACTTGATCATATAGACCTCGTGTCTGGCATTGTCAGGACCATGAAAACAACCTTGTCGCGACAAGATGCCCACTAACTTGGCTGTAAAGTTTGGAGGATCTATGACTTGTTGCGACCACAAAAAACACCTTAATGTGACACCACCCTCTCTGTTTAAAGACATGAAATAGACCATCGTTGTCGTGACAACAAGCTTGACGTTGTCCCGACAAGACCATTATAACTGCAAGATCTAAAGCGATTACTAAGGGTAATTTCAGGAAATTTTGACATAACCATTGACATTTTGAGCTTCAATTTTATTTCAAATTAAGGGGAAAATGTAATTGAACTATTTTTAAATCATTAATATAAATGTTACTCCTTATAATTGCTGAAAAAATAGGGGGAAAGGTTAGATAGAACAAAAAATTTGATTTGTTGAAGTGTTTTCTCTGTATTTCCTGTTTCTTTTGTAATTTCATTTCTCTAGTTTCCATTTGTAAACCCTTGCATTTTACTATAAGTTCTGATGGGCAATGGGATTGGAATAGATATCAACTTTCAATGAGAGAGGATTCTTCTTCTTGAATGAGTAGATCTAAACTCAATTTGACTTTCTTTTAATTCAATTTCTTAAATCTAATATGGAAATCATTTTTATTGATGTGCTTAATATGATTGTAGGTTGTACTCTTCATGTGATTGGTTGTTTAGATTGTTGTTAATGTTTTATTTTACATGAATTTGGTATTAATGCAATGTGTGATTGATTTGATATGCTTAATAATTTAGGCTTGACAAATCTATGTAGAAATTATAGATAGATGAGACCAGAATGAGAGTTTATCGTGTTAAATCAAATTAGTTGAGCCAAACGTCAACCACTGAGAGGTGCGACAACTACTTGAGTGAGATTGAATGGATAGCTTGAGGGCTTTCCGTTAGTCAATTTAGACCAAGTGGAGATACTGGTTAGAAGGAAAATATAGCATTACTATCATTTTAGTGTGAAGCCATTAGCTACAAGAAGAACAATTGATTAATGCTTAAAATCTCGTTAGAAATCACTAATTTGAGTAAATCTTAGTTATATTTCCTAGCAAGAAAAAATAAGAGTAGTGATCAATTTCTAAAGCAAAGGTCAATAATGGAATCCCCAAAAGTCACCATTAATCAACATCAATGCTAATAACTTATCTATTAATGGAGATGTAAGATGGAAGGATAGCATCTAGGGGAAAGTAGTCAAGAAGAGAATCACTCTTTTGGTTCTTGAGAAAAATCACAAATGGCAAAAGGGAAGATAAAATGAGATAACCTTGTTTCAAATGAGAAAAGAATAAAAGAAAAAAAGGGAAAATAAAAAGAAACGATTGAGATAATAAAAATAAAATTAAATGGAACGCTTTTAATTGGCTCCAAACAGCGGCACTACAAGAAATTTGAATTTTGAACACAACATCACAATGTTCTCCCCTTTCACGTATTAAAAATGCAACATCCAAGGCACGGGCAATCCATTAAGTCATGTCATCAAAACAAAAAGCCGCGATGTTATACCCCTTCAAGTTGCGACTTAACTCATTACTTGAAATGTGCCCTCACTAATATGTCACGACCTCATGCCCCCAAGTTGTAGTATTGTGGCGTGGCGTCTGTTTGGCCGATTTTGATCTGTCTTGCTTTACTCATCCTTATTGGGTACCTATAATGGAAAAATAACAAATATAACACATAAAATAATAGAAAATAAAATGACAACAATTAAAATCAAAAGAACGAAGAAAAAAATTATGCAAATCCTACATAATTGAGCGATCAATGTCACCACTATAGAAAAATTTCTAACCAGTACTTGAAACTTTGTGTTGGTGTTTGTTCTTCATTCGGAAACAAGGATCAAACTATTTGATCAAACACATCGTCCAGTTCTTATTTTCAATCTTCGAGACATCTACATCACGATCCATTTGACACCAAAGTCTAACCAGGTCCACAAGTTATTCTAGGGTGCTATAGCATTGAGAATAATGAACTCCGCCTCATGGAAAAAATTAACTACCCAAGCTTTATTCCCCCTTCCAATTGAAGGCATACATGGTCAAGAACAACATAGTTGGCTTTTGTGCCTAGATTTAACACCCTCTTACCCAAATTAATCCAATAACCCGAACAAGTGATGCTACATTTGGATTACGAGTCAATTTAATTCACATTCCATTTATACACATTATTATTATCATTTTAAATCTTTTGAGGCATCTCAGTATTGGGTAGGGGTGTTCATAGTTTGGTTAAAATCGAATCAACTGATCGAACCGGCTTAATGCGATTAATCGATTGGTGGCCAAATTTAGTTCGATCAGAGGTTGCTTAATGAGTTTTTGAAATTCCAGTTATCAATTAATTCGGTTTGAAATTAAGTAATTAACCGAATTAACTAAAATAAATAATATATATTATATAATATAATTTTTATATTAGCAATGTATTTTTTATATGTTTTATACTTATTTTAACCAAAAGACAAAAACATATAAATTTTGGTTAACCGGTCAAATTAACTGAAATATTTTGGTTCGATTAATATATTTGAAAAAAATTTCGATTCGGTTAACATTTAAAGATTTTTACATTTCGAGAAATTCGGTTAATAGTAATTCAATTGCGTTATTAACTGAACCGACTGTTTGAACACCCCTAATGTTGGGTGATATGTCGTATTTATAATTGTTAATTAAGTTCTTTAAACACTTGAAGAGTTTATTCTCAAGTATTTAATAGTGTTTTTTATTACATTTTTGTACTTATTAGATTTCATGTTTAGTTTTAGTTTTTATTGCGTTTTTATATATTTTTTGGAATAAAATGGCAAGTTTATGCCATTAGGATCTTAACCATTAAACTAAGCTTGTTTTAGGCACTTGGTTAGTGTGAAAATGAGTAGAAATGTAACAGCCCAGTTTTAGCTAAATTGAAATAGTAGTTTCAGAACCACAAGTCCGAGGTCAAAAAAATTATTTTAAAATTATTTTTGGTGTTTATAGCATGTGATTATATATGTGTGAAAGTTTCGTGAAATAATTTTATCGTTTGGATGCTTAATTTGAGAAAATGACTAAATCGCGTAAAATGTAAAAGTTGCATTCTATATGTTAAATGTGTTTAATTGTTATGGTTGATTAAATGAAAGGTCCTTATGATGATATTAGACCATTGAAAGTGGAATTTGACAGAAATGGTCATTAAATGAATGTTTTTAAATAGTTTTAATTAGGGATAAATTTGGTATTTGATTAAAAAGGTAATAATAAATAAAAACAAAGTTAAAATAAGCCTAAATATCATTATATTCACCTAAAATTAAAAGAGAAAGAAGATTTTTAAGCATTTTAGGGTTCAGCCCTTGTTGTTCTTGATTGAGGTATGTTTCGAGCTCGGTTTTTGATGATTTCTATATTTTTGTAATTGTTGCTTCGTGTTCTAGCTAGCCTGTGCCTTAATTTTTGAGTTTTTTGGTGATTTTGTGAATTTCCATTGATGAATGCTTGAGCTTTTGAATGATTGATGATGAAAAATGAATATTTGTTGATAGTTATACAAGTTTTATTAAGTGATTTTGAGTAAAAATGCCTATTAGGGATTAATTTGTGAAAATTGTAAATTTAGGGGCTAAATGTGAAATAAATGAAAAAAATGGGTTGCTAGGGGCACTATGGTAAAATGGGTTGCTAGGGGCACTATGGTAATTCAGCCAAGCATGGGTTAAATTGAATTGAGTGAATTTTGTGTATTTGTTAAGCAAGGACTAAATTGTAAAAATATGGAACTTTAAGGGCTAAAGTGTAGAAATGCATAAATAGGTATTTTTGGATGAAATTGAATGAATAAGTGATTAAATAAGCTAATTTTGAATTCATATAGATCAAGAAAGAAAGAAATCGGACTTAGATTGGGGAAATCAAAAGTTGTCGAGTAGTCGATTCGATCTGTTCATCATATATACGAGGTAAGTTCATATGCAAATAAATGTCTTTAAATTAATTTATAAATATTTATTTGTCATTGAATTGCTATGAATGCTGAATGAGCAAATACAAGCAAGTATCAACGAAGTAATGTTAACTGAAATTCCCGTACGAACCCTAGGAATAGTATAGGATACGAATGTCATGACATTAGGATTGCCGAGATGAGATTACATGTAAGACCATATATGGGACATTGACATTGTATTGTGATTACATGTAAGACCATATCTGGGACATTGGCATCGTTATATGATTTCGTGTAAGACCATGTCTGGGACATTAGCATCGATATGTGATAACATGTAAGACCATATTTGGGATATGGCATTGTACGAGCTATGTGCGATTTCTGAGTATCCTTAACGATTCCAAAAGGTTCAAAGGGCAAAGTCAAGTCAAGAAAGAATATGTAAATGAGTTAAGCGACTCAGGTACGTATGAGATCCATACAAGTATTGAAAAGGGAAGTATTTGATGTATTCACTTATGAAATTGAATATATATACATTTGGGAAGGTTTGTGAACTTATATATGCTTATTCATAGTTTACCTATTTGATGGAAATGGCGTTGAATCATTTGGTAATTTTATTTGTATATGGCTTACTAAGCTTTTAAAGCTTACTTTTTGTGTTCTTTCCCTGTTTTATAGATTATCGAAGCTAGCTCAAACATCGAGGATCGTCAGGAATTGTCACCATACTATCGACTACTTGTTGGTATTTTTGGATGCTTTGTAATTATGGTATATGGCATGTATAGGCTAGTGATATGATGATATTAGCCATGAGATTTGGCTTGTAAATGTTGGTGTGTATTTGACCGTTTAAGTTGGCTTAAATCATAAGTTTGATAAGTGATATATGATGTATATATATATTGCCTTGTGTTTTGGCATGTTTGGTATGATTATTGTGATGGTTATATGGTTGCTCAATTAGCAAATTATCAATGATGTATAATGGTTGAGAAATGGCATGTTGTGGCTTAGTTATAAGATGATGAATTGGTATATTTTGTGGCATGATTTAGTTGATAAGATGGTGAGAAAATGCATATAGAAGTTAAGGTTATGGCATATTATTTTGGCATGATTTTGGTTATGGATTTGAGTAATGAAATGAATGGATTTAAATGGTATTAAATGTGCATGAAATAGTCATTTTTGGTTGCTTATTGCATGTGAAAATGATGTCAAATGAATGCTTTTAGGTACATGAATGATAGATGGGAATAATGGCTTAAATCAGGCCTATTTTCGTGCCACACGGTTGAGCACACGGGCGTGTAAATCGACCGTGTGACCCCTGAATCCTAGTTAAAACAAGTCAGAGAGTTACACAGCTTTAACATACGGGCGTGTCTACTAGCCGTTTGTGACACACGGGTTGGCACATAGGCATGTGGCTAGCCGCGTGACCCAAGTAAGTATACCCTCTAGTTTTCCCACAACCATGGCACACAGGCGTGTCTCCGGCCGTGTGGTGCAAGTCAATATGTATGCCCTGTTTTCACACAGCCTGTAACACGGGCGTGTCTGGTGGTCATGTGAGGCACACGGCCTGTTTACACGGGCGTATGATCCCTTTATGCTTGAAAATTTTCTATGTTTCCCAAAATTTTCAAATGTTATCGATTTAGTCCCAAACCTTTTCCAAGCATGTTTTAAGGTCTAGTAGAGCCTTATAAGGGACATTATGATTTTGTTTGTTTAATTTTTATATGATAATGGATTCATGTATGAGAAATGTATGTCGTATGTTGTAGTTGATCAGTAATGCCTCGTAGCTCTATTCCAGCGACGGATACAGGTTAGGGGTGTTACAAGAAAGGCCTAAACTAGAATCAAGGTCCACATCAAGTTGTTGATGTCACAACACCAATGCCTTAACCATCAATCAAAGAGTTGGAATTAAACAAAATGAACAATCGAGGGGACTCCTTCCAAAGTCGTAACATAAAGGGCATGATATCGCGACACCAACCTTGTGGTTACAATACTGATCTTGCAATTTGCAACATCGATCACAGTCTCTAAAGTTGAAGAAGTAAAGTCGCCTGAGGGCAATGTCGCTACACCGAAAGGGTTTCTGTTGCGACACTGAAGATCAAAGCACCAAGGGAGTAGTTTGTTGAGGATGTCACGACACCAACTCTGACAAGAAAAAAATCTAAAGGGCAATTTCCAGTCAAACAAAGCTTAAGTCAAGTGTTAAGTGAGGATGAAATTGTCAATTAGAAGTCAATTTGTGCCGAACTATAAAAGATAATTCATGACACATTTTTGGGAGAATTTTTGATAGATTCTTAGTACTAACTCTTTTAGGTTAGATTTTAGAAAATACTATTTTAGAATATTTTACACTTTTACCCTTCTTGGAAAAAAGTATAAGGACCTTCTTGTATCTATTGCAATTTTTGTAATATTTCAATAGATTTTCCATAGTTTCTTTATTTGATTTCACATTTGTCAATTGAGCTATCAGTATTCGTGGATTCAAAATGATAAACCGTAATTTATACATATTTTTATCCCATGTTTAGCACATTTATGGATGAATTCTCTTTAGATATGGTGAATTTGATACTCCTAATCCTTTAATTTCATGTTTTATACTTAGGTGAGCATAGAAGAGTAAAAAGAGCGAGAAACAGGCCAAAAATGGAAAAAATGGGCCAACGTGGGAAATCAACACGGCTTGGACTTCCTCACACGGGTAGACCACACGCCCGTGCCTTTTTAATAGAATTGAGTGCGAATTACACGAGTAGACCACACGTTCATGTCTATTCAACAGACTCTAACATGGTTTGGAGCAATCGAACACGGGCGTGTCACACGGGCGTGTCCCTGTCGAGCCCAAGTTGAGTTCTATTCGAAAAAGGCCACTTTGGAGGGTTCTAAGGCATTCTAAGGCCTATATAAACACCCTAGAGAAGGATTAAAAGGGGACACAGGGAGTAGAAGGCAAGGAATTACTCGAAGAAAGCCGATTGATCCATCTCAAAGGTGGATTCTCCTTCAAGACGGAAGATCTCACTTAATTTTCCTTCAAGAGTTTTGGGTTTTCTTTATATTTTGTTATCATTATTCTTTTAAGATGTTTTCTTTTACACTTATGAACTAAATCACCTAAATACCTAAGGAGAATGAAACCTAAGATGGATCTTGTTATTATTTTCTTAATTATATGTTAAATACTTGATTTGTTCTTAATTATGTGTTCTTAATCCTTGTTTTAATATTTCAGGATATTAATTCAAATATTGATGTGCATATTCAGAGGATCAAAAGTCCCTGTCTAAGAGTAGATCTAGCATAATTAAGTGGAGTTGCATGCAATCCTAGACATAGGACAACATAAATCTGCCAGATTAGGGTCAAACCTAATAAGGGAATCCATAGATCGAGTTAATGCAACACTGGGGGTTTTAATTAGAAAAGAGGTTTCAATTAATCAACCTAGGGTTAGATGTTGTTAGTCTTGAGAGAGATAATAATATAAATTAGGGATTTCTACAGATCAAGTCAAGTGAATAAATCGTCTAATTCAGAGTCGAATAACAAGTGAAGTCTAAGTGGATTTTTCCTTGGGTATTATCTTAATCAATCAAATTTCCCAAAAGTATTTTCCCCAATTTTCTTTTTGTGAATTCTTAGTTAGTTAATTAGTTTAGATAAAACAAACCCCTTTAGCTCATTTGGGTTCTACATCTCGGTCTTGCTAAAACTACATTACTGTTCGATAGGTACACTTGCCTTCGTCGTGATAATAATTAGTCTTCAAGAATGGTAAAATATAAATTTATTAAAACTTATCACGAATCAACACGATCACAAAACAATATCCTTTTGTCAATTCAAGGGTTTCATCAATTTTATTTAGCATTTCTAAACCTTACCTATTTTCTGTTATTTTCTTGGTTGATTTGGCATGAAATTGATTGGTTTGATTCAATCAATTATAGGTATGAACTAATTTTGTTTGTGGTTGAAAATTGAAGTGTTAATCGATTAATTTAAGGTTTAGGGACTAGATCATAAAATTTGGACTAAATCAAATGAAATTGAAAACCTATAATTGACGACTCTAGGGAATTATCTAGATAGGTGAGACCGAGAGGAGATCCTATTGAGCATTAATTCGATTAGACTGATTTAATTTGGTAAGGTCGAGAGATAAACTCAATTAAATTTCTTAATTAGGCAAAATGCTGATTGAGAGGTAAAATTGGACCAATTAGAAAAATTAAATTTTATTGATCCTTAAGTTAAGAATTAATTGTTTACATGGATGCTAGTCAACCATATCATTTTCTTATTTGGTAATTTTTTGAAATTGGTTTAATTGCAAATTAGTCCTAATTTATATTTTAGCATAATTTACTCATTTATGATTTGCCTTACTATGGTATTTAGAAATTAACTAGCTACACTTGTTGCATGCTTGGTCATTGTTGGTCAATTTTGTCACCCAGTCTTCTTTGGGTTCAATCCTCAGAATACTCAATCTTCCATGGTAAGCACTAGAAATATTACAACTGATTGTGACACTTGCAGTGAAAGCTGCATTTCAATTCTTATATCTTTTGTGCAAATTTCTATGCTCGATGTTGGAACATCGTGGTGCAATCAAGTTGTTGGCACTGTTGACGAGGAGATTTTGTGTGCGACGATTGGTTTTTTATGATTCTTGCATGCTTAGTTAGGGAAGCTAATTAGTGAAATATAAATTTATAGATATGACACTTCGTTTTCTTTTATGTTCAGTTCATTTTTTTATTTAATTTATTTAATTGTTCTTGTTTCTTTTGTTGTTCTTTTTTCAATGTATGACTCGAAGCAACAATGCATTCATACCATTCGATCCTGAGCTGGAGAGAACTCTTAACAATCCGAGGAAAGGTTTATTTCGTGGAGAAGATCCACTGAAGGAGGATCTATTGATAAGGAATCTACTGAGGCAGAATCAATTGTCTAAGAAGTTACCTCTAAACTGTTGGATCTGGTGCTCTAATTGTAGTATATTCGTTTTATATACTTGTATTTTTTGAAAAAATTGGTTTAATAATACCATCCATGAATTATATTAATACATTTTTATATTGTCTTCAATGTTTTTGCACGCAAAGCAAAATGGAAGCAAATATTAGCTCACTGGTTATCTAATGTTTAACTAAAACTAAGTGGTATTACGTGGTCAGATCGTAATACGAAAAGACAACTTGCATTAGTAGATAAACCTAAATATGTCCTTAGTCTAATTAGAAATGCGCAAATTAATTCAAAGACTAATATGTCATTTATAAAGTCCAATTAGGGAGATGCTTTGTTTTGAGCATCAGAGTGGATGACTCCTAAAAGATAAAGACATAAATGTTATTGACTGGATTGATAGTACATCGAACATGACCCAAGTATAATAGATCCTAGATCTATTTATGGATTTATTCACTTGTGACATTCATAGTGTGACATACCATAATCCTGTGTGAATGATGAACTATGTATGCATGACTCGTATACTTTGATGTAAGTAAAACCCTGAGTTCAAATAGATAAAGAACCGACAACTGGTGGATTAGGTATATGACTTCTGAAGTATGTAGCATCATTCACAATAGTGGAATTCATAGTCCAACTAATAGGTAAATGATATCCTCTCATTAGCATTACATGATAAATGAAAAGTAAACGTGGCCACGAGTCGTTTGTCTTTGTGACAAATAACTTAATTACTATTTGATAGTAATTGACTTTTCATGAGAGAAGATGTAATGATTACCACGAGATAAAATAGATTATCTCAAAGAGATTAAGGATATCTTATAAGGGTAACACAGTAATGATAAGGTCATTGGACAAGCACTGATTAAGTAACTCTCGTAATGATATGTAATTAGGGAGAGCTTAATCACGATACTATACTAGAATGACTTTGTGACTAAATAAGTTTATAATTAATAGGCGAAAATTTAGAACTTAGCTATAAATTATTTGAGCCTTAATTATATATGTCCAAACTGTCTTTCCATTAGCTCATTGAAACCATAAATAAATTGCATGTATAACCAATGAACAAAAATGAATAGAAATAATGAAGTTAGAGAAATGGATCGCTTTCACAAATGAATACGTTTTCTCACTAAGTATAAAAATGAGTTGATAATTAATTTAAGGTTTTTGATTTATTATTTAATTAATTTTAATTAAATAATTGAAGTTTAGAAATGAAATTAAAGTAATTAGCCATTGGATCTATTAAATACGAAAATTAAATATATTTCCTCATAGATTCTTTTACGGTAAAGTCGTTATGACTTTAACAAAATTAGAATTGGAATGAAAAAATTATTTAATTGAGAAATTAAATTAGTTAATTAAATTAATTAACTAATTAATATTTATTTTGAGAATTAAAAATAAATATTGGGTTAGATTAAATTATAAAGTGGTAGATCAAAAGTCTAGGAGGCATAAATAATTGGACCCAATATATGAGAGGCCCAATTCCCCTCATTTTACATATGCTAGATTACAACCCTAGAGTTTTTATCTAGGGTGTGCCTCTCTCCTTGTTAGACTAGGAGAGTGATTTTCTATTAAATAAATATTATTTGTGTTATACTTATTCAATCAGGATTCTCTCTCTCTCTTTTTTTTTTTTTTAATAAATAGATGGCACAAGTTTCATATTTTTTTTTTGTTTTGCAAGAAAGTAGTGGAAATTTATTTTCTTAGAATAAATTATACTTTCTAGGAACAATAATTTCAATCAGTTTCTATTAAGATAATTATTTTACTAATGAAAGTAATAAATTATTTTTGGTTCTTGTTGTTCGAGCCCACACTCGAAGTAGTTCGCGGTATGAAGATAGCGAAGAAGGATGTTCGGTTGAAAGTCAAGAATGACAAGGATCCGTTTAGCCCAAAACACAAGTGTGATTTCGGGAAATGTTTATTACTATAAATATGACAAACCGGCTCGATTTTCAAATTTTTATTTTTCTATTGAGCAAGAAAACCGTTTTTGAATAAATATTTTTTCAATAATTGGTATTAGAGCTAGCTTGTGCTATATTTATAGTATAAACTGATACTGAAATTTTCTCTCTTCTTCAAGTGTGATTAAGTTTTTATAAGATGTAACATTCTAGTAATTAGCAGCATGCTTAGGGGTATGTATGTGAATGAATGTATGTTATTATTTTTATATGATAAAGTAATTTTGCCAAAATTATGATTCCTAGAAATTTGAATGTAATTAGATCGTGGACTATCATATTCATGCAGGATTTATTTATTTTATTCTTTTAGAATAATTTATGTGACTTGGAAACGAACATAAGATTTATTTAACCTATAATTTCGACGAAATCCTGAGAACCGAGATGCATCTAGGTTGATTGAGATGATGCAAATCTGACCTAGACAAACCAACAAAAGACTGAAGGTGGTCCGACAGTAGAGGCTGCCGGTGGTGATCGATGGTAGGGGCCTACAACAGATGCTGATGATGGTGGTTGATAACGATGGTCAATGGCGGTCAACAGTGGTTGGCGATGGTCCGACGATGGTCAGAGGCAGTCCAACGGTAGCCTAATAGTGGTGACGAAGATGACACAATGATGATGACGACATGAACCAATATGACAATGAAAATCTGTAGTGGCAAAAAAAATCCAAAGTATGCTTTGGGGTGATTTTTGTAATTTTATTATTTTTCTAGAATGGAATAATGGAAACTTTAATTGGTCAAGGTCATTTAAATTTTATGCTTTTATTTATAATAGCATGATGATATTTATTTGGCTGTAAATGTATGTTCATGCATATGTATGATAAGCATGCCATATAGTTTAGGGAAAAAAACCTTGCATGTTTTTAAAAGATTGAGTGGGAGAAGGTCCCTAGACAAGACCTACAGCCTCCATCAATGGTCTCTTGTGATGGCATGACAATTTAACTACCCCACGATAGGATTGTCATGTGGATCTCACTAAGGAGATTTTTTGAAAGTAAGAAGAATTATCTCGTAATCATATGATAGTTGGTCGACCTTGTTGTAGGTATTATCATGCGATATAACAAGAAGTTTTTCTTCAAAGAGGACAACTAGTCACATCATGTTACTCAGTGAGATTGTCTCACGATGACTCATTTGTAGTACATGATGTGATAGGTGTTGAGTTGATGATTATACACTCAAGATCTTCTACTTAAGTAACTTCCACGAAACTCTACTTAAGTTAGAATGATGGTAGAATGATGGCCAAACATTAAATGATAATTAGTACGTGTGAATACCTAAGGAATTAAGTTCATGTTCTAATTGAATGGAAATCCATTTTCTTACTAGTAGATCAAGATTACCCTATGGTGACTTGATTCAATGAGCATAGGAATTATCATTGCAACAAATTACAAATATTTTCAAGGTTTAATGTTAGACCCAAGCATCATCTTAATGCATATCGTAAGATGAATTTTTTTTTCAAAATATTTGTTTAATACAAAGATATTAATGAATGTATATTTTATTTTCAATTCGAAAATGACACCTACTCCCTTATTAAATATATTCACTAAGAACAAACTGAACAGAAATAACTATAAGAAATGGAAAGGAAACCTTATGGTTGTCCTGAGCTTTGAGAAACTAAAAATAATCCTTGATAATAAGTGCCCTCCAACCAATCAAGTTGAGGCTAGAAAACACTAGGAAGAGTCTAATGATATCTTGTTGCTATATGTTGGTAAACATGACCAGCACCCTGTATAAGCAACTGAAGAGTTGTAAGAATGACAAAGTGGTTCTAGAAAAAGTAGAAAACATGTTCGGAGGCCAAGCTATCTTGGCTCGACAATCGGCTGTTACTAGTTTGATGAATACCCAACAAAACGTGACACTTTAGTCAAAGACCATAAGATCAATCTTATAGGATACTTTGTAGGGGCTGTGAATATTGAGGCCAATTTGAATTAGAATACGCAAATATAGATAGTGTTCAAAAGCTTGTCCAAGGATTTTGCAAACTTTTAGGCCACATATATCCATGAGAATAAAAATCTGATGCTTACATAACTCATGAAGGAATTACAATCCTATGAGTTGATGTTGAATATTGATCAGTCGGTCTGAAAAGTAGAAGCAAACTTAGCTATTGTTTATTCCTCTAAAGGGAAGGGAAAACACGTTAAAAGAAACACCCTTTGGGCCACCTCAAGCGGAAAGTAAGAGAACCAAAAAGCCTAAAGACTTAACTAAGTTTAAATGTTTCTTCTACAGAAAGAAAGAGCACTTCAAGGCAAACTGCAAAGAATGGAAGTGATATGAGTCTCAAGGCCCAATTTTAGGCCCATGGACATGATGGGCTTAGTTTCTCTCAAGGCCCAATCACGAGATCTAAATCCAAGCAATTGAAGTCAAAACTCAACTTATTCATTCAAGACTTTATCACGAAGAAATTTTAAGAAGAAACGTTAAAGATCCAATACAAAGGAATTTGGAGTTCAATACGGAGCGAGGATTAATTAGAATGGACCAATTTTGTTCATGGACTTAAAATCTCAATCCATGATGACAAGCCATATGGAATATGTTAACAAGCTGATGCGATACACTTCAAGGACACCAATCAAGCCTTCATGCCTAGCCATGTTATAATTAATTGATTTATGATGCATTTTTGGAAGGGGTCTAGGCATTTACGGGTCAATATGTTTGGATATAGATCGAATATCAGTCTCTTATTTTTGCAATGCATTTTGAATCACTCGATTTCAAGTTCGGCAACTCAAGTTATGATTATTTTAGTAAAGGTTGGGCATGCAAAATTTTTGGACAGGATTATTATGGAAATTACGAGTTTTGGACTTTTAATTCAAGTTTAAATCATATTGGGTTTGATTTTTAGGCTTAATTTTTATTATATATGAGCCCAATATTGTATTTATTAATTTTATTAATTTATTATTTATTTATTCCAAAATTTGGATTTTTTAGGAGTTTTATGTCAACAAGAAAGTTTAGTTTAAAATTGCTTCTTATTTAGATTAATTAGTGTTTTAATATAATTAAGATTTTTGTCTTAATATACTTAGCTAGCCTATATAAAGGCCTATTCGTTGTACACAATTCATCAATTCATTCATTATTCACTTTGAGTTAATAAAATTCTCTTTGAGTTTTCTTTTTAAGAATTTCTCTTGAGTTTTCTTTTAAAAGAGTTTTAACAATCTTTTTAGATTGTAGAGATCATATTCAAGCTTTTTCTAGGAAAGTTTTCTTTCTTGGAGGGAAAATTAGAGTCGTTTGAAGGGGTTGTGGATTCAACTGGTTTTCAAGGCTCCTTAGGACTTCTACACACTACCATTCATCTTTTTCATCTATCTTGTTTTGTTTATTTGTTATTATGTTCTTTTCTTGCTTAATTATTTCTAATATTTACTATGGATTCCCTGTTCTTTTTCTATCTGTTATTATTTGTTTTAATCGCTACTCTTTTTAATTCTTAAACCTAACTTAGTGTTTGCGTTTCAGGTTGTATCAAACTCCAAGTCCTCTGCCATTTGTTTAGAGCCCTAGGCCAAATTCGCGACTTGAAGAAACTTACGATTCTGTCCCACACGTGTCTTTATTAGGAAGGATTACATAGCCACTAACTTGCCACAAATTTTAGTGGCAATTCAAGTACTTTTTGGCACTTAACAAGCTTGTTTTCTAGCCATTTTAGTATTGTTTATTGCATTATTAGTTTTATTAGTCTATATTCAAACTATTACAAAATAAACATTTTTACGCACTTTTTAGTGTTTCGATGACCTGTTAGGCTAACTCGGGCCTTGAGAATGACTAATAACCTATATGAGTGTGTAGGGTGTCATTTCAGGCCGAGGAGCACAAAGGACATGTAACCCCTCAAAACCCAGCCTAGACGTTATGGCCAAATTTCGTAAGCCACATTACATTTATTTGTTAAAAACAACTAAGTTCAATTGTTTTACGCGATCTCTAAATTTTAAATACTAAGTAATTTTATTTTTGAAAAACACTTATTAAAACACGAATATTGAAAATTTCATTATTTTATTGAAATATTATCTTAAGTAATTAAAACAAGGAATTTGCAATATTATTAATTAATTCTAAAAAAAATTTTGATAAAAATATTTCGCAATGAACTTTTGAAAATACTTAGAAAATTATAAGTTTATAAGTTTATGTAAAATCGAATAAAAATAATAAATAACTTAAATAACAATAATTCAAAATACTTGTAAGTTCATCAAACATGCATGCGAGGCAATTTAAAAATTAAAAAGTAAAAGAAATAACCCAATGAAAGTCCAATGTCCAAAGTCTAAAATAACAACCCAATAGTTCATAAACCTTTTATTAAAAATACATCCGAGAGGCTCCTTCATAAGCTGAATTCAAGTCCTATGTTCCTGAATCACTTGAAAAGGTTATGAAACTAAAAGGGTGAGCTTCTAAGCTCAGTGTGAGTCTTATAACATTTCGAATAACAATAATCACCTATTATCATTCAAAATAACCAATATTTATGCACATGATCATGGCAGTGCAATTTTTGTAAAACAATTATGCAATTCTTTTTAAAACATCCCACCTATAACCGCTATACTAAAAAAAGAGTTCCCTAGAACTCATCCATCCAAACACTCCAACATATATATGGACGAAACCACCAAATTTGTAGACCAACTGTCATGTAGGTTATGGATAAACCACAAAATTCGAAGACAAGCTGCCATGTAGGTTGTGGACAAAGCCACCAAATTTGCAAAGAAGAACCCAAATCTTCCTCCTTACACATATCCCAACCCCATGCATGTAATATGACCACAATAAACAAATTTTCACTTTATTACAGAATATCACGCTAATTGAATCATTTAACATATAGTATCACATAGGCATGTTTTGACATGCAATTCACATATTATCTCGATGTATCAAAACATCACATTTTTAACAGTAATGTAAAATCAATTATGCCATAATATCACATAACATGAGAATAAGAACAAAATACTTTTCAAATTAGCGATAAACATAACCACACAACATACTTTTTACAAGCTAGTTGGTTTGAAGTCACTTACTTGGTATGATACATATCGATAGGTTTAATCTCCCTTTTTGGAATACTTTAAGTATTCGAATAATGCACAATTCAATTATAATATTTATTTAAACATTAGAATTAATGTGTATCAATTTTTATATAGATTAGACCCATACCTGATAGTAGATCCGATGCGAAACACCACTCTAAAGAATGCCTACACTCGGATATTAACCAGTGGAATACCGATTCTTGTAAATAATCAATCATAATGGTACTCTTATTTTCAAAGTTAGGGGCTTTTTGGGATGGTATCAATCAATCATTCATCAAAAGTAGAATACAAGATGTTAACACTTGAAGGTAAAATACACTATAATCTCTTATACATGCGGCCTAAAGGAAGAAATGAATAGAGGAATAGTGGTTTTCATTCAACCACTATACTTACTTTATCTTGATTGAATTAGGAGGATTGATAAATCACCAGGATCTTAATCGGAGGGAAATCGAGTTTAGAGAAAATAGTCATTTGGAAAGGAGAGTAAAAAGGTAAGATATCAAAATAATTTAAGAACTACTTGAAAATAAGAGAAATAAGATTTACTAAAGAGAATGATAGAGATCGAAAAATGGTCAAGAAAAGAGGAGGGCCACTAAAGTTAATTTCACTATTATGTCTTTTGTGTTTTTGTCTTTCATGTTTTACATACATAGTGAAACTATGACAAGCAAACATTAGCTCGTTGATTTTTTAAGTTCAAATTGATGATAATTGACATTATAAGAACATTTACATTGAGAGAAAGACAACTTGATTCAATAGATAATCTAAATAAGTTCGTAATCTCGTAAAAGAATCAAAGTGAAAATTTGATTCAAATACTTGGAAGGATTATTATATCGTCTACAATTCCAATTGGGGAGATGGCTAGTCTTGGATATCGGAGTAGTTGACTCCACGGGTAAAGACATAGATGTATTCATTGGAAGAATGATACATTAGATTGGATACAAGATGAATTAATTTTGAATTCGTTTGTGAATTAATTCACTTGTGACGTTCATGGTATGATTTAATTATATCCTGAGTTAGTCACTAACCATACGTATGTAACTCATGCGCTTTGATATAAGTGGAGGCTGTTAGAAAATTGGGTTTGGAAAACGCAGTAGAAAATAAATTTAGGGAAAAGCTAGAGTTTTAATTTGTTTTTCCAAAACAAGAACTTGGTTGTGATATCTAAAGTAATAAACACTTAATCAAAATTGTACCTTTTCGATTTGTGTAGGATGAAAACTTCGACCGAGTAGTCTTCTCTGCTATCCTCAAGCTCACATCTGTCGAGTGTAGGCTCGCTTCAATTCATATTTTTTTTTGAAAAATACTAGTGGAGTAATTTTGCAATTTCTCTAAACTTTTGATCCAAGTTGTAAATAAGAAAAATATGTCTAGAAATTTTCTGAAATAATTTATTTAGAGAATTTACTCTCTACAACTTTCTCTTAAATTCAAGTGTGTGTAAATAATGACCCAAGGCTCTCTTTATATAAGGAGTGTAACAGCCCGTTTTCAGTGAAACCAGAACAGTGGTTTCGGGACCACAAATCCGAGTCTAAAAGAAAAATTATTTTAATATTATTTTACGGTCTGCATTATGATAAGAATATCGTATAAAAATTTCGTTAAGAAAATTTTATCGATTACATGATTAATTGATAAAAGGACCAAATTGCATAAAATGTAAAAGTTTAATTCTAATAGCTAAAAGGATTAAATAGCTATGGAATTCAAAATTGGAGGTCCTTATATGACAAATAGACCATTAATAGGAGTTAGTAGATAAGTACGATGATTCATTCATGGAAAATTTTATAAAGAAAATGACTAAATTCGAAAGTTGAAATAATAAAAGATGATAAGTTAATTAAGTAATAAAATATCATCTTTTTCATCATCTTTCAAAAAAATTTTATGGAAACCCTAGCTAAGAGAAGAGAACTCAAGCAAGCTTATTTGGCTTAATTGGGTAAGCATTCTTGTCCCGTTTTTAATGATTTTTATGTTTTCGAGATCTTAATAACTTAATCTTGGTATCTCGGGGATTAATTTGTAAAATTATCAAAGTACTAAGGTTATTCCATGGATGAATATGTATGAATAATGAAATTTATGGTAGAAAATGAAAGGCTGTTGATAGATAAACAACTTTTGTAAAGTGAATTTTTATGAAATTGTGGTTTAGGGACTACATTAAAAAGATGTAAAAATTCATGGAAAAATTCTGAATTTTATGAATTACATGGGTTATAAATGTTACATGTAAAAATCAGTTAGGCTTGAAATAAGGATTAAATTTCATGAATTTCATTTTTCGAGCCTAGGGATGAAATCATCATTAATTAAAAGTATAGGGGAAATATGGTAATTTTACCTAGAATGTGAATTGAATTGAATTGAATATGAATTGTATTAAATTGAGCTAAATTTATTCGTATAGATCTAGACAGATCAAATACGGTGCTAGATCGAGGTAAAGAAAAAGTAACGGATTAGTAGCATATGAGTTCACGAACATTGTCGAGGTAAGTTCGTGTAACTAAATTTTGTTTATTTATATGTTTGAATTGAATGTTGTATATGTGAATTGTGTAAATGTCATACATATGAAATTGATTACATATTTGACAAAATTCGATAAATGTTAAGTCCCATTTGAATAAATGAAATTCAATGGATACAGGATTCTCAAATTGGTTATGGTCCTGCATATGTTGCGGGCACACCATAGCTCGAAAGGGCGTTTAGCCCTCTCGAGCTTCCTATTATATGGTTCTTGCGAGCTTTACATTAATAGCTCTTCTAAGCATCCCGATTGGTTGTGATTCTGCATGTGTTATAGGCACACTACAGCTCTTATGAGCGTTCTGTTATATGGCTCTTCGTGAGCTTCCCGATTAGAGGCTCTTTTTGAGGTTCCCGATTAAAGGCTCTTTATGAGCTTCCTGATTAATGGCTCTCAGGAGCTTCCCAATTTTGGCTTTCTTGAACTTCCCAATATATGGCTATCTGAAGCTTCCTGATTAATGGCTCTTCGGAGCTACCCGTTATTGGCTCGCATTAGCTTCCTAAATATGGATCTTATAAGCTTCTTGTTATATAGCCCGGATAAGCTTCTCGTTATACAACTCACATAAGCTTCATGTTATATGGCTTGAGAGAGAGCTTCTCGATTATGTGCTTTAATGAGCACTCCTAAATATGAATTGACGGATTATAATTTTTACATTTCAAGTGTACTATTTGTGTCTCCATCGATATTTCTAATAGATTCAACGGGTAAAGTTCTGACATGGAATAATCTAAACTTGAGATAAATTATTATGGAAATGTACATGTTATATGGATATATGACGTGGAAAGCATATGAATATAAAAAATTTTGCATGATGAGCTCATCTTTGTTTCTTGATATTCATATGAAATACATGACTAACATGTTTCTTGAGGTTATATGTGTTTAGGCAAATTGCCAAATTTCTTCGGATGAATTTTGCATGCTTACTTTAAATGTAAATGATTGGTAAGTTAATTTCTGTTATACGAACTTACTAAGCATAGTATGCTTACTCTATTTTATTTCCTTCTGTTCTATAGTAATTCGGAGGCTCGTTGGGTTGGAAGCTTGACGGAGATATCTTCACACTATCAATTGGCTCAACTAGGTATATTTAATAAATTAACTATGGTTATAATGGCACGTATAGGTTAACTTGGCCAATGTTGGCATGTAAATGTTTTGGTTGTATTTAGCTATTGGAATGGCTTGTAATGGTCATGTTTTGGTATATAAAGTATTATCATGTTTGAAGTATGAAATTGATTAAGCATATATGCATTTGGTATATAGGTAAGTATAAGTTTTGGAATGACATATTAGTAAATTGTCTATTGGAGTGCCTAACAGCAGATTGGTTGTATGTGTAAAATGTCAAGTTTAAGACATGGTTTGGTTTGTTTAAGTGCTTTGATATGGTTCATGAATGTATTTAAGTGTTATTGTAGGTGGAAGACAAGTTTGGGTGAGAAATTTGGCTAGGAAATGGCCTTAATTTGTCCACACGGGCAGAGATATGGGTGTGTGTCTCAGTCGTGTGTGACACACATCCTAGCACATGGGTGTGTGTTTTTGCTGTGTGTGCCCTGCATCTTAAAAATTCAAAACAGAATGCGCAGGATTTTTCACACGGCCTGGCACACGGGCGTGTGGCTTGGCCGTGTGACCACTACACTTACACATAGCCTAGCACACGGGCGTGTGACTTAGCCGTATGACCCAAGCCAGAGAGCTACACGGGTACAGACACGGGCTAGGACACAGCCATGTGCCCCATTTTGAATGTCCACACGACTTGTGACACGGACGTGTCTATTGGCCATGTGAGCCACACAACCTGATCACACGGGCGTGTGTACCCTACACCTAGGAAGAATTTTGGAATTTCGCAAAAAATTCTATAGTACCCGATTTAGTCCCAACTTGTTTCTAATGTTTGTTTTATGCCTCGAGGGTTCATATAAGGGACTTATTGAATAATTTCTGACATGATTGTTAAATAATCTAAATTGTTCGTATTTGATCTATATATTTCGGTAATGCTCCATAACCCTGTTTCGGCAACGGTTATGAATTAGGAGTGTCATAATGAGAGTTTAGAGAGTTCAAATATGATTAAACTTAATCACTTTCATATTAAATCAATAGAATATTTATCTACAAGATAAATATTAAATTAAATTAAATATTAAATTAATAAAATACTATTAAGATAAGTATTAAATTAAATTTAATATTAAATCTATTAAAATAATATTATTTTTGGAATAGTTAATTTGAAATTATATTCTCTAGTAAAGCTCTATTAGGAGTGTAATTCTTTCACTACTCAACCACTGAAGGCCCACTGCTGCTGACCATTTTTTGGCCACCAGAATGTCGTCGTCGCAACCGTCAAAACCCCGAGTTGGTTTTGTTTTATTGATTCGGCCCGGTCCAGCCACCAACTAATTTTTGGGTTTTAGTCTCAGTTTTGGGCTCTTGGACCCAATTTACAATCTTAGGTCCAATTTTCAAGTCCAATTACCTATTGGGCCAATTGTTTGAGAAGAAAAATAATTTTCAAAAATATCATATTAATTTTAATTAAATTTATTAATTTAATTTTACTTAATCAAAATTATTTTTCCCAAAAATCACTTAGATTTTCCAAATTAATTTTTCAAGAAAATGCTTGAATCAAATTCTCTAGTTGAACAATTGTTATGTCTACCCAATTTAATTCCACATTGAATAAATCAACTCAATTAAATTATTTCCAAATTCGTAAAATTTCTTTCCGATTCAAATGTAGTTCGATCGAGCTTCTGTTGAGCTGGCGGAGGAACCAACCAGACATATACAATTAGGCTCCATAATTACAATTTTGTCTAGAAGCATCATTTCGATAATTCACAATTACTTAATCATGGAGTGAGTCCACAAGAAGTACCATGGTTGAAGACTTCTTGTTGTATATATTGTAACACCCTCTACCTGGCATGGTTGCCAAGCCCGAATATCAGGATGCCACACGATCGTCTCATGTCATAACCAACAAGTAAAAGCTCATTCTAACAAAACATCCATCAGTTTATTATTCGCATAGGTCTTAAGTCAATCATACTAGTTAGTTATCATTATCACATACTAATCTTATAAACATATTAAAATATGCATAAGGTCCATTCAACAAAATTCTCAAACTAGGTTCATAGCTATCGGTAATGACACTAAGGTATCAATATTTTCTTTAAGTGGTATCGATACCACCTGGAAAAACAATATCAAACTTGCATTCTATTTTTTTGTTTAAAAACCAAAGTCTCGAAAATTATCGGTACCTGTCATGAAATATTGATAAATTTACCCCGATTATTGATGCTTGAGTAAAGCTATCGATACCAAATCTGTTTTCTGACTTTCTCTACTCTAGACCTCAAAAATGCAGCATACATATGCAATTAATCCATTCCTATGTAGTTCCTAAACATCATTCATTTATTACTTCAACCAATAATCATTCAACAACCTAATTAATAGTTCAATATTGCAAAATCTTGTTCGAGCAAGTAACATCAACCCATCCTCATGTTTATGAAACCAAGCATAACAATAACTTGTAATCCTTATAAACTGAATCCAAAAACCAGCAACATGCCTAGAAGTTAACATGGTTATAAACAAGTCTACCACATTGCATCATTCCCCAAAATGTAAATAAATATAGAACACCTATGAAATAACAAATAGAGTTTCTTGGATCACCTTTCGAAGACCACACTGCTCACACCGACACTTTACTACTCTGCAAGGGTTTTAAGAAAGGAGTGGGTGAACTTAACAAGCTCAGTGAATGCCTGGAACAACTACCATGCAAACAATTCATCAAGCATTAACGAAACAACTTATAACAACCTCAACAGTTCCAACTCTAGTGTTATATTATACTTACTCGTGCATTATTTTCTAGTTCTTTTACATGGTAAACATATACACTTTTAAGCATATATCAATTTACACATATAATCACCTAAAATACAAGCATATATCATAATACTCAAATAATCACATAACATTTAAGCATATATCCAATACTTAAAAAAATCTTTATAGATCAGTTGCATTTATCACAATAATTCACACAACAATACATTCAAAAATCAACTAAGAACTCACCACAAGCAATCAAAAAGATAAGCCTAAGCTATGTTCTCATGTAGCCGAAACTTTTAACATAACCAACTTGAAATCCAAATATCTCTATCTTCACTTAATCTTTTTGCCTAAAACAATTTTCATTCATCTAATTATTCATCTACAACTAATTCTCAACCTTTAAACTATAATAAAATACTCAATTCATAGTATCAACTTTTTTGACATGTTTTATGGCTATTTTCCAAAAAAAATCATTAAAACTCAAGAAATATTTAACGAAACTTCAAAGTAAGTTTAGAAACTTTTTAATCATGTCAAAACTAATTGAAAAATACTTTGAAACCACGTTTTTACCAAAATCCTAAAATCCACCATTAACAAGCTAATTTTCGGCTTTTATTCAAAACATGCGATTTAATGGCTAAAAACTTAGTTTTAATGACTAAAAAACATTTAAAACTAATGGGAAGATGAATTGTTACCTTAGTTGATGAAAAACAGAACGTTTGATCAAAACTCAAAAAATCCACAAGCTTGATAATAGAGGAATCTATGGTGTTTTTAGGTGTTTTTCTTGGATTTTATGGAGATATTTGGCTTGGGTGATGATAGAAATAAAAAGATTTAAGGTTGAAGAACAAAAAGTGGAAAAGAAGAGCTTTGGGAGCGAGGGACGGCTAAAGCGTGAAGATGGAGAAGACTAACGTGAAATTTATAAGTGATGGATAATATTAGGGTGATTTTTAAAATTTGGTTTAATTACCTCTTAAAAACTCACAATTTTGAATCTTTTAAAAATCAGTCCAACTTTCAAAATTGAAGGTCTTTAAAACTCTTTTTTTCAAAAATTGATTTAATTTTCTAAAAACCATAGTAAAAAACATTATCGATAAATCATGTCACAAAATTCCAAACACTCTAAGGCTAAAATCCCTAAAATGCCCCTAAACTCTTAGGCCCTATTTTAGGGTGTTACATATACTCTTTAGGAAAGCAATTCATCCAACTACTTTATCTAATGACCTTGTCATGTGTGTGTTACCCTCATATGATATCCTTGATTCTTTAAGTTAAATCTGTTTACTCAATACAATCCTATTTTGTCTCATTGTCACCGTTGTGTCTTCTTAATGATAAATGTGATCACTGTCAACAAATGACTATGATTAAATTGCTCTTTAAAGAACAAGCAACCCATGACCACATTTCATATTTATCAATCCACACAATGGCAATGGGGGGATATTGTTAACTATTTAATTGAGCTATGAATTCCACCGTTGCTAGTAAAGTTATGCCATACACAAGTCATATACCCAACATATCGTCTATCGGCTAGATCATCTTTAGAGCATAAGCCTCTACTTATATCAAAGCACATGAGTTACATATGCATGGCTAGTAACTAAGTCATGATTTAGGTAAACCATACCACGCATGTCATAAGTGAATTAATTCACAAACGGATTTAGAATTAATTCATCTTGGATCTAGTCCAATGTATTATTCTACCAATGAATACATCTATGTCTCTACCCATGGAGTCAACTGTATCGATAGCCAATACTTGCCATCTCCTCAATTGGAATTGTAGACGACATAATAATCCTTCTTAGTATTTGAATCAAATGCTCACTTTGATTATTTTACGGGACTAGGGACTCGTTTAGATTATCTATTGAAGTAAGTTGTATTTCTTACAATGTAAATGTTCTTATAATACCACTTATCATTAGTTTGAACTTAGACAATCAATAAGCTAATATTTGCTTGTCACAATTTCGCTATGCATGCAAAATATGAAAGACAAAAATACAAAAGACATAACAATGAAATGTGAAATTTATTTATTTATCATTCAAATACATAGAAAACAATCGCATGTTTACTACAATATGGACACATTTCTCAATAGAGGCTTATGCTTTAAAGATGATCGAGCCCATATCCGGTAAGTTGGGTACATGACTAGTGTATGGCATGAATTTACTAGAAGTAATGGAATTCATAACTCGATTAAAGAGTTAACGATATCCTCTCATTGGCATTGTGTGGATTGATAAATATGGAACATGGCCATGGGTTACTTGTTCTCAAACAACAAATTTACCACATTCATTTGTTAACAGTGATCATATTAATTATTAAGACACAATGGTGACAATGAGATAAAATAGGATTGTATTGAGTGAGCAGATTTAACTCAAAGGAATCAAGGATATCATTTGAGGGTATGTAACAACTTGTATTTCAGTGGTATCAGAAATAGTGGTTTCAGGACCACAAATCTGACGAGGAGGTCCATAAATATTATTATTTATTATTTACGAGTCAAATATATTAATATAATAAATTTTGATTTGATAATTTAAGTTATTTGAATGAATAATTAGGTTCAAGTGGTATATCCCTAAAGTTAAGTGGCTTTAGAAAAGGAGGTCTCAAGATCTTGTTTTTATAAATCGAGCCTGTAAATATTTTATGAAATACTTACAGAGTTTTATTAGGGTCATATTAAATTTTGGTTAAGAAATTTTAATATTTAGCTAGTTAATTAATTAAAAATGGCTAGTTTGAAAAAGTTGCAAAATTTTATTCTAAGTTAAAGGTATTAAAAGGTTAAAATAGTATGATTGCTAGGGTTTTTATGGCAATTGTGCTAAATCTTAGTGGCATGCACGGTTAGTGCTTTGTTTAATTAATTTATATGTTATAATTTTATTATAATTAAAAAAAGAAACTTAAAGTAAATAAAATAAACAAAACACATTAATTTTTTTTTAAATTGTATGTTCTATGTGTGATTTTGGCATGTTTAGGTCTTGTCTAGGTGTGTTTTTAATAGGTTTAAAGTTTGGTGAATGGTATGTTTGTGTCTCAAGTAAGCATATTTGGTAAACTTGATTTTTAAGGTACATTTTGGGACACACGGCTTGGGACATAGGCTGTCACATGGTCGTGTGTCGCACACGGTCTACTCACACAGTCGTGTGTCGCACACGGTCTACTCACACAGTCGTGTGTTTGTTGATTTTTAAAGTGCAAGTTTGTAAATGTGGTTTAGTGAGTTACACGGCCTGGCAACACAGCCGTGTGACTCATATTTTCCCAACTTTTCATGTTTTCCTAAAATTTTGTGTTTTATTTCAAAATGACCCCTGAATGTTCTTAAATTGTTTTTTAAGGCCCCAAATGTTCGATTTAAGGCCTATAAGTGTATTATTGCTTAAATTAAATTGAGTTATTCAATGATAGTTCTTGAATTACATAATTGTTTCTATTTTGATGTTGAATGTTCTATTTAGTACAGTAATGCTCCATAACTCTAATCTGGCGACGAAGACGGGTTAAGAGTGTTATATTTAGTGGTATCAAAGCAACGGTTTAGACAGTTCTTGTAACACCCTTATCCCGTAATCGTCGCCAGAATAGGTTAAGAGGCATTACCAGACTTATAACTCAGTTTAGAACAATTATTTATCCAATAATATTAAATCTCAGTCAATATCATTCATTCACATTCAACACGTACTTAAAACAAGCATACAAAGCCTTAATCATGCATTCGAGACTAGATTGTAACATATTAAAAATTTTAGAAACTTAGAAAATTTTCAATTCAAATATCACACACCCGTGTGAACAGGCCGTGTGAGTAGACACACCCGTGTCTTAGACCGTGTGGAAAAAGGGCATACATACTGACTTGTGTCACACGGCCAATGACACGCCCGTGTTCCAGGCCGTGTGAAAATTAGAGAGGTTACTGACTTATCAACAAGGCCAAGTCACACACCCGTGTGCTAGACCGTGTAGAGCATACTGACTTCATATATATTTCGATACTAGGGGACACACAGCCATACAACATGACCGTGTGTCACACACAGCTGAGACACACGCTTGTGTCCCTGCCCATGTAGACAAAAATAGGCTATTTGCAAAGCCATTTTACCACCCTATAAACACAAACCTTCACAAGCGAAAATGACCATATTTCATAACCCAATTGACAAACATTTTATAACCATTTCATATACAATATATACCAATTCAACTTGATATTCAATTTCCTATTTAATACCATGCATAATTCATTCATCTAATATTACATATAAATGCCTCACTTGTATATTTTCATTCAAACATTACCATACCAAAACTGTAACACCCCTAACTCGTATCCGTTGCCGGATTAAGGTTAAGAGGCATTACCAGAGTTATCAAAACCTTTTTCAATCATTTCGTAAACATATTATACATCATTATCATCATAGCAAATCATACACAAAGAGTCCCTTTAGAAGGTCAACGAGACCTTAAACATGCTTTAGGAAGGGGTTGGGACTAAACTGAGCTCATACAAAATTTGTCGAAACTTAAACATTTTTCAAAGTATCAAATATCACACGTCCGTGTGAACAGGCCGTGTGCCTCATACGGCATTAGATACACCCATGTGTCTATACTGTAGCGAAACAAAGCATACATACTAACTTATCCACACGGCTGGAGACACGCCCGTGTACCTTGGCCGTGGTCAAAACTGACTTCGGTCACATGGCTGACCACACGCCCGTATGTCTATCCCGTGTACCCTTCGAAATGGCCACACACGCCTATGTACCAAGGTTGTGTGCCTCACACGACCACTAGACATACCCGTGTGTCTAGGTCATGCTCGAGACTGACTTAAAATTGTAGGACTACCCCAAGGGACACATGGCCCTGTAACATGACCATGTGTCTCACACGGCTGAGACACACGCCCATGTCTCTACCCGTGTGGACAATAATAGGCTACTTGAAAAGCCATTTTGCCACCCTATTATCACAAGCTTCTAAGACCAAGTTTCATAACCCAATATGCAACCAAATCATTACCAAAACAAGCATTACTCATACTTCAATATCATTTCCATACATAATTCCAACTCAAACATACTAATTCCATGTACCTAATTCATACCATGAACACATGATTCATATCACATTTATAACCATTTCAATATCATAACAACCTTACCAAATCAATCATGAATCATACCATTTCAACCACACAACTAACTTACCAGAAAGACCATTTCACAAGGCCATATATATATATATATATATATATATATACAAACATTAACATCATTAACAAGCCATTGTCGCATGGCTACATATATACAAATCAAAATGAACCATATCGAAACTAGCCTATACATGCCACATAACCAAAAACTCAAAGCTTTTGTTTACCGAAGCGGTAAACGGATAGAGTGATGAGGTCTCCTACTACTTCCAACATGAGCAAGTCTCCGAAACTCTATAAACATAGGAAAAACACACAAAGTAAGCTTTGAAAGCTTAGTAAGCCATAAGCAAATAAATCATTTCAATGATATTTATAAACCAATATCACTAAAATAAATTTAACAAATCTCAATCACATACACAATCATTGTAATAGTAAACTCATATAACCACATTAAATCACTCCACTTATTTTATTTATCAATGAATATATAACCATACTTCCAAACTCAAATAACAACCATTAGCTCAATCATATAAATCAAGCTCGCACATATTCATTATATAACCAACCAAAACATGTCATGCTTCACTAGCCAATTTACATATATACGAACCATATATCATAACACCACCGTCTCGATATCTATTTCATATCTAATTTTTCAAATCAAAACAGTATATCTCAAAAACCATGATTATTGTTTCATATTTCTCATATCCGAATCGTAGAACCACAATGTCATATAACAAGCATATAGAACACACATTCATTTGAATACATTTCTTTTATTCATGATAATAGAATTCGTATATCGTCATTAAAAACATATTCACCTTCCATTTCTGAATTTCATATATAATTCACAAGTACCAGAATCATATATGACAAAACACAATTACCATTTCATATTTCTCATATAATTCATTTGATTATAGTTCACTTACTATTAACCACATCTCATTTTCACATAAATCATAATCATACTAACTTTAATTGCTCAATTTCATATACATTGCAACATACCTGAATCGGATGCACATTCATATACTCATTTATTTCTTAGAGTGCCCATTGAACCATTTGGAATCAATAAGGATACTCGGATTGCTCATAAGCTCGTACAATGCCAACGTTCCAGACGTGGTCTTACATGAAATCAAATATCGATGCCACTATCTCAGACAGGGTCTTATACGAAATCATATACGATGCCAATGTCCCAGACATGGTCTTACACATAAATCACAAATCGATGCCAATGACCCAGATGTGGTCTTACACAATAACACATCTCGAAATCCTATGTCATGACAAATGTATCCTATACTATTCCTATGGTTTGTACGGTGCTTTCGGACGTTATAACACTGTCGATGATTTTTCAATTTTACATATTCATCTTTCATAGCCATTCAATACATTTCAATATCATAGAAGCATGAATAAATCAATTTAAATACATTTATTTGCATATGAACTTACCTCGTACTAACACGAATGGACCGGAACAACTATTTGACAATTTTTTACTTTCCCCGATTCAAATCTGATTTCCTCATTTCTTGATCTAATTCAATACAAATTTGGCTTGTTTAATAACATATTCATTCAATTTCATCCAAAAACACATAAAAGGGCAATTTGCACTTTAGCCCCTAACATTTTACATTTTCCACAATTTAGTCCTTATTTCAAAACAACACAAAATACTTAAATTTTCACTATGCCCATGTTAGGCTGAATTCACATTGAATCCCTAGCAGCCCATTAGTTCAATTTATTTTACATTTTAGTCCCTCAATTTCTCATTTTTACAAACTAGCCCAAAACACTCAAATTTATCAAAATCCAAATACAAAACATATTAATTCAACATACGTCTTTCATTTTTCATCAACTATTATCATAAAGCTCACAAAATCATCAATGGCATATTTCAAAATCATCATCAAGTTCTAAAATTTAAGCACGGGCTAGTTAGAACACAAAGCAACAATCTAAAAAACATGGAAATCATCAAAAATCGAGTAAAATAGACTTACCTATTCATTCATGCAATGGCCGAAATACTTTGAAGCTTCAATGGCTTCTTTTTCTTTTAACTTTTGGCAATAGATGATAATGAAACCAAATTATTTTATTTTGTTTTATTTATTAAAACACTTATTAGCTATTTTACTATATTAACCTTCAAAAATATTTAAAACTACTCCAACTACCCCTCCACTATCATCCATTATCACAAAAATGGTCTAATATCTTTATAAGGACTTTCACTTTAATAAACTATAGCAATTAAAACTTTAACAAATAGAAAGCCACTTTTGCATTTTACGTGATTAAGCCCTTTTTATCAAATCGGACACGCAAACGATAAAATTTTCATACGAAATTTTCACACATAACAATCCACATGCTATTAACACGAAAAATAATATTAAAATATTTTTCTGACTCAAATTTGTGGTCCTGAAACCATTGTTCCAACTAGGGTCTAAACCGGGCTGTTACAAAAACATACCAAAATAAGTCAAATCACATGGCTTAACTTATATACAAAATCATTCCCAAATCATGATACCAAAACATAACTACTTCTTTCAAACTAGCCTATACATGCCATATTTACATTTCCACAAGTTCAAAAGTACCAATCGGGAATTGGATAGTGTGATGTGCAACTCTGGCTTGTCCGAAATAAGCGGGCTATCGAACCTCTATAAAACATAGAAAAAGAAATAGAGTAAGCTTCATAGCTTAGTAAGCCCATATAATTCAGAATTAAACTTATCATTTATACATAATCAAAGCAAAAATAAAATTGCCAACAACTCAATTTAACCATCACCTATTCACAAGTATTCATCATAAGTTAGTCATATAACAAATACATAAACCATCCATAATACAATAGTTTGTAACATTCAAAAATTCACATATCATACATATAACATTAATAACACTTATAACTCGTAACTTATTCGTATAAATAGTATTTAGCTCATTGAACCTATTAGAACTTCAAAGGATACTCGAGTGATCAATATCAATAATCCGTCAATTCTTTATCATATATGCTCTTTCGAGCTATGTTCGATACGCTCCTCCTGAGCTGATGGATAGTAAGCACTATTGAGTTGAATCGGTAAGCTCATACGAGCTGTGGTGAGTTTGCAACAAATGCAGGAGCTCGACCAATAGGGTAATCCTAATAACAAGTCACTCGTATCCAATGAATTTAAATAGTTCAAACGGGGCTCGGTCACACAAACAATATAAAAATAAGACATTCATACTTCAAATATCTCAATTATACACATTCTTTTTAACAATCACAAGTATAGAAAAGTTCGATTCTAATTATACGAACTTACCTCGTAACCTCGGATAAAACTATCAGCTATTCGTCCACTTTTTGTTTTCCCCAATCTAAACTCGATCTCGGCTTATCTTGATCTATATGATATCAAATTAACTCATTCAAACTTTCATTCAATTCAATTTAACCTAAAACATTCATTTTGGCTACGCCTAGACTTTTGACTACTTTACAATTTAGTCCTTAACACTTAAAAATGTAAAATTGCACAATTAAGCCATAACCCATAGTAGCTAAGTCTCCTAGGGACTCTTATCAGCCCATATCTTTCATTATTTCACACTTTTAACCACTACATCTTACAATTTAACAATTTAATCCCTATTCTACATTTTTATCAAAAATCAGTTTATAAATCTTGTAAAACTATCATCAAACTTCCAAAATCTATCATTTAACAACAAAGAACTCAAGTATTCAACAATGGAACTATTCAAATTCATGAAAAAATTCAAAAATTAAGGTATGGGCTAGCTAATATATGAAGCAACGATCTCAAAAACGTAAAAATCATCAAAAACTGAGTTCAAACCGTACCTCAATCAAGTCAAACAGGTGTCGAACCCTAATATCTCTTCTTGACTTCTTTTTCTTTCAATATTCGGTTATGAAGAAGAAAATATGATGATATTATGGCTTTTTTTTATTTAATCTTTACTTAATATATAATTTACTAATTTAACCTTATAATAAACCTTAATATATCATGTAATTCATGGAAATAAATGTCCACTAGCCTTAACCATGGTCAAATAACATTATAAGGACTTCCATATTAATAAACCATAGCTATTTAATGCATTTAAACATTAGAACTCAACTTTTACGCGTTACGTAATTTAGTCTTTTTTACAGAATTAACTATTTAAACGGTAAAATTTCTTTATAAAACTTTCACATAATAATTCTATCATGCTGAAGACATTATTAAAATAATAAAATAAATATTTTGACTTTGGATTTGTGGTCCCAAACTACTATTCTAATTTGACCTAAAAACGGGCTGTTATAGTTCTTGGGCTGAGTGTAGCATGTATAGAGTCTAGTAATACATGTCATTTCATAAAATGTACATGACATTTCATAACATGTGATAGTGTGATGTATCCTGAATTTAGTGGATTTTGTTTTTCACATAGACAAAAGATGTTCTCCAACCGAGCGAATTCCGATGAAGCAAAGTGTAGTGCTCAAGCCTCCAATCAAGGGGCTGCTCATAATGTGCTGAAATTCAAGATGTTTAGAGAAAATGTTCACAATAATTTTATTAATAATAAATAATATTTTTATTGTGTATATGAAAAATCAATTTTTGTGGCTTTACGAAATCCACCCTCTCATCCTCAAAGTCCTATACGACGGAATATTCACAGATTTCTATTGATTAACTCTGAAAGAGTGGAGTCGAAGAGTTTAGCGGTAGAATGAGTAATAATTTGGCCAAAGCCGCGTATTGGTTAAAAACTCACAGAGAGTTTTAGATGAAATATTATATCTTTCCGAAGATTATCTGAGATGTGCAGTGTCATTGTTAAAAGAAGAGGTTATGTACTTTGATATCAAAAGAACGGATTAACTTTGATTTCTTCTAAATTGATTTCCAAAATAATTATGTTAGCAAACAATACTTAGACAAGAAGAAAAAGGAATTTCTTGAGTTGGAGCTGGGAAACAGATTAGTTGTGAATTTCGGGTGAGAGTAGTTCAGCTTGGTAAGTATGTTAATAAGATGGTATCAATTGAAGAGAAATTATGTAATTATTTCAGAGATTAATTGAATGATGAGATTAAAATACTTGTTAATGCAATGGAATTTTGTGAGTTTGTAGTTTTTATTGGACCGGGCTCAAAAAAAAGAAGAAATTTGTTATCATAAGAAACATAGTGAGGCATGAGTTTGAGACTTCAATAAATGGAACGTATCCAAAACATATTCTACTTTTCAGCCAATGATAAATGAAAGGAGTAATTAGTTCTTTCCAGGGCCACTAGGGTTTTATGAAAAAGATAAAATGAAATAGAATAATGTGAGACCATCGATGACTTCAATAGCCAGTGCGATAATGTTCGAAATGTAAAAAGAGCTGAATGCAACCATTGAGACCAAAAGTTGTACCACCCCTAACCCCTCTCCATCAATGGATTAAGGTCGCAGGCATTACTATCAAATCAATTGATTAATCATTGATGATTAAAATATAGGCAATTTCATTCAGACTACAATAAAAATTACTGATACAGTCCTAAATACGAGTTTATAGGTCCCTAAAAATGATTTAAGAACTAATAGGGGCTAATTTAAAATAATTTTAGAAGTTTGGGGTGAAATATAAAAAAACCTAAAAACAGGGGACATACGACCGTGCGGAATACCCCAGGCCGTGTGACTTTCGAAATTGGGACACACGGTCGTCTCCCAGCTCTTGTCCTTGCCCGTGTAACTTACTGACTCGAGACACATGGCCATGTCCCAGCCCATGTCTCTACCTGTGTAACTCTCTGACTTGGGTCACACGGCTGTGTCACAGGTTGTGTGTCAGCCTGTATGGAAACTATACTTGTGCAATTATTCTACAAGTTTAGGGCACACGTTTATGTGTGTTATTTGTGTATGACACACGGTCGTGTGACAGACCATGTCCCAGGTAGTGTGCACCTAAATGTACCTTATAACTCAAGTTTACCAAATTGTGATTACTTGGGCACTAAGCAACCATTTCACCAGCCCTTTAACCTATTTAAAAAAGAATTAAACATGCTCAAATCATACCAAAACAACCATCTTAAGTGTCTAACCAATGTACCCTCATTGGTACGACATTTTATATCTTCAAAACATATCAACAAGGCATCATCCAAATCAAGATTTCATTCATACCAAATTCACCAATATTAAACTAACATATAGCTACTAAAGATATCAAGTTTTAAACTACAAACACATATCAAAACCTTATGTCAAACTAACATACCAAACATATACATATATACAAATGACCATCATTATACTTGAAACCCAAATTAACATCACATTAAAAAACCAACAATCAACCAAAGACTTCCTAGGTACATGCCATTACAAAAATAAACATCAACATACTTGAGCTTGAAATCATTGTTGGATGCTGAGTCGACAATCAAAAGAAAAGTACCTAACCTGCGCACGGAAAACAAAATCATACGTTGAGTAAAACTCAGTGATATTCCTATAATTCGAACAATTTAACTTAGTACAAGTTATTGAAATGTAAAAATGCAATAAGCAATGTTATGAACATAAGTTTTAAATTAATAATATAGATTTGATCATTCTCTAATCTCATCCACAAATTTTCACATACTCAACCACAAATCAATGGTAATCAACTCAGGCAGTGGCATGATTCACCTTTATGATCAATACTTAATTTCATTTCAAAATTAAAACTTCAATTCATAATCCATTGACATTTCAATATCAAGAACATTAAGTATTTTATTGTTTAACTTCCTTATTAACACGACTTAAACTCAACTAGATACACGGATCCAACCAACGCACCAGTTTGGCACCCAGTGCCTCATCAGATAAATCTAAAGTAATAACTGCGCCTAGCACTACATAAGTTGACACCTAGTGTCTCATAGGTTAAACCAAAGCAAATTGGCGCCCAGTGCCTCATCGACTCGAAGTCAAAGAAATCCCTGAACTCTTCCTATCCTTTGGCATGCCATCTATATTCGACTTAGCCCAAATAGTTAATAGGGTTTCATTTCACATTTCAATATAACAAATGTCACATTTACCATATACATAGGAGAGGAGGAAAGGAGGAATGAACAAACGACACATCATTGGAAATATACACGAGACCATGGGCTCTCAGAACCAATGGAAGAGCCCCAACCTGTACCCCCAAGGGTACACCGAACTCAGGGGATTCCAACAGATTCGACAAAAAATGAGATTCTCAAGAAAATATTGACCCACACTGAGTGCTAATCAAGGTGGGTGACTGATCTGTCATAATTTGGTGTAGTAGATTTAACTGGTTTTCGCACTTAAAGAGCTTCAATACAAACACTTTTACTATATTTTAATTAAGTTTTCCTAGTTTCGTTTACATTCAATAAAAAGTGTAATATGAGTCTTTTATTGAACTTAGGGGTCGAATGAGGCCTAAGGGTGAGCTAATATACTTTGTGAATGTGTAAGAGACCATTAGAGGGTGTACCAACTCAATACTGGTCACTGTGTTGCAACACAGGGAGTTTTATGTCGCAACATAAGGAGCAAAGAGTAAGAATTTCAAGACTGCCTTTAGTGTCGCGACACAACCAAAGAATGTCGTGACACGCCTCTAAAGCTACCCTGAGTATGAGCATGCTGCCTTTGATGTCAAGACATAGACACTAGGGTGTCGCGAGACTGATCCTATATGAGAAACACTTATGAGCCAAGGGCATTTTGGCCTGTACAATCAAATATTAAACACGAGAGCATCAACTGACCTAGGGTTGAGGATGACAGTAACCCTAACTCTATAAATAGACTCATTTAATACTTGTTATGAAAAGCATTTCATACTGTATAATTTTCTTTACAATTTTAGTTTTTAGTTTTTCCATTTTCTTAGGCTTTAGGTTATTTTCAGTTTTACGTTTGTCAGGCGATCTGATTTGTGGAATTCAATCAACTCTTTGTGGATTCCGTTCTTCAATTAAATACAATTCAGGATTCTCTTAAACCTTTGTCTCTTTATTTGTTATTAATTTTCATCTTTTACATCGAGTTTATTATGTTTTTTAGATCCATGAGGAACTAATCCTCTTATGGGGGATTAAAAAGTGGACGTATGATTAATTGATTGTTGTGCAAGGTTTTCTTTGCAAATCAGCTATTTGGGAGAGCAAGAACTTAAACCCTAAGCTTGACGACCCTAGGAAGTTATCTAGGTGGGAATTAACCCAAAATTGGTATGGTCTATCCATGAACACCTTAACCCCGAATCGGTCTGGACTATGAGATCGAGAGATAAGTAGTTCTTGCCAACTAGTTATTCTAGTGGAAGATCGAGAGATACTACTAGGGTAATGACTTGTTGATTGAACAGGGAACCCGAAGCAACAGTTAGTTATGATTACCGAAGCGAACTAGTCACCCATGCTTAGATCTGATTTAGTTTCCATAACAAATTTCCCAAAATATTTCCATTTATATTATTTTATTCTTTAATTATAAAAATATCAAAAATCTTTCTTTTTGTTTAGTCATAATATAATCTGTTTAAAGTACTAATTAGTTCTATTTCTGCTTAGGCTAGGATTAGTTTAGTGCTCGCCTCCCTTGAGTACAATCCTAGGAGTACTCACCTACTTCGTTGTAACTATATTACAACTTGACCTGTATACTTCCAGACACTGACTATTTAACATATTTTGTGTAGTATTTCTACTTCGGATGTTGGTACGTCCGAAGGTGATCAATGTACCATTATGATGAGTAAGCAGTCTTACCCGACTTCGGGTGGCCACAATTTTGGACCACCCCAGTGGATGTCGACCCTTCGATTCCACCATTGGGACCACAAGAAAGAGGGATCTTCATCCGTGACCCACAAAACCTACGCAAACAAGTCCATCCACACCGAGAGAGGATGGGACAGGTTTGTCTCGAACGAGCAGATGGTAGCATGGATAAGTTTGAAGACGACTTTTTTGCAGACTTAGGAGGGAGTTTTTCCTTTTCCCAGTAATTTCCTTTACAAAATTTGGATAATTTTTAATTTCTATTGTTAGTTAGAACTTAGTTTTAATACTTACAAAAAAAAAAAAAACCGTGTGCTTATTCTATGTAGGAACCCCACACATTACGTGGCACTACAATTTGGAGCTAAAACCGACACGAGAAGGACCGCCCAACTACTTTTGAGGCACTTCTAACGCAAAAAATAAGTAGTCTCTTCTCTTATCTTTTGGGTGCACATTAGGTACAATGTGCCAAATAAAGTGTGGGGGGTAACATAGAATTTTTCAAGTTTTTTTTTTCAAAATTTTAAATTTTTTTATTTTTTATTAATTAATTTTAATTTTTGCATGTTTATTTAGCTCGAGCTTGTAGAAATACAAGTGACTAGTTAGGAGCATATAAATAGGATTATGTGTATAAATCGTAAATTTAGCTCGATAGTAATTGATTTTAGGTTGTTTAATGTTAAATTAATTAGTTCACTTTGTTACACTATAAATAGGTGAAAGTGTGTTAAGTATACCAAATGAAAAATAAGTACATGAAAAACACATATGTTTGTTTGAATTATAGGTTGTTAGAATGTTAAATTTTAGTTAATTGAATTCATGAATTGAAACAGTTAGGGATTACCTAATGCATTTTTTGGTCACCACTAGAGACAAAAAGCCAACCATACGTATAAATTCCCTAGTACCTTATTTTGGGTCTAATTCTAGTTTCTTGATGAACCTCAAATGAAACTGTAAGCCTAGTATACAATCTCTTAATCCTTTTTCTTTTTGGTCCCAACATGAACTTAGACGTTGGGCCATTAATGTTGAGGGTTAGGTAGATACGTAATAGAGATTTCAAAATGAAAATAATTGAGAGTGAAAACAAAGGAATATTACAGTATAGTGAGAAGTTATGCTTAAATGAAGAAAAAAAATCAACTGAAGAAAAGCTTTGTGAAAGCTAAATTCCAAACGAGAAAATCTCGAATGTGTGACACCCCAAACCCGGCCTAGACGTTATGGCCGAATCTGGCGATGTCACATAATGGGGTGTTTGAAAACTAAGTTTCTATGATAAATCTATTTCCATTTAATTACTTTTCTTATCTCTTATTAATTTTAAAATCCTTACTCGTTTAATCAATTATTTTAAACATAATTCGTTGCGAAAGCTTTTAAAACTGTTTTGAGTAAATCGTGTGTTTAGAGAAAACTTTACCTTTTTGAAAATTGAGTTTTCCTACATCTAGCAGTTATAAATCCATAAAATAAATAAAAACCAGATTTAAGCAAAAGTCCCAAAAAAGTCCCCAAATTACATCCAAATAAACCACGGTAGTTAAAACCATAAATCACCAATTTATAAATTGTAAAAGTCCAAAACTATGGTCACTGTCAAGTCCTTCGCGGCACCGATCTGGTAGGTTTAGGAATTATTTGTGCACATTAAATAGAGAGGGATGAGTTTACATAAACTTAGTGTGTAATCCCACAAAAAAACAAATAGCAGTATTCACAATGCACAGTCAAAAACAGCCTTGGGCTTAAGCCTCTTTCAGTATCAGTGATGGTTGGGCCTTAGCCCAACTCAGTATCAGTATCAGTATGCACAAAGGCCTTAGCCCACCACAGTATCAGTAATAGTTATACAATATTCAGTAATAAAGTCCTACCCAACCAGCCTCTACATACCATCTCCGTCCAACCCTACACTCTATGTGGGGATTAAATCAATCCACCCATCCCTACACTCTAGGTAGTACCGAATGTAGTACAAAACAGAGGATTTCAGCTGAGCTGCCAGTATATTAGGCTAAGAGCCTTTAAGTACACTTCCTCCAAAAAAATCAACCCAACCCCATACAATGCAACATAAAATACATGACATGCTATCTCATGATATCAGTACATATAATCAGTAAATGTATACATGCATACTATCATCATACTCAATATATATATCCAAAAATTAGTCAGTTCACACAATTAAGGGTCTAAGTAATGCTTACCAACCCTACAGTAGGTTCACAGTCGACTTGGGTGACCCGTGCAACCTTAGCCATCAATTCAGTGAAAATGAGCTCACACGCCCATGTGGCCAATCTGTGTGGCCCACATAGCCCAATTTTTCCTTGGCCGTGTGGATCACACGGCCTGGCCCAAATTTCCACACGCCTGTGTAGTTTACCCGTGTAGACGCACACGCCCGTGTGCTCACACAGCCCAAATCAGTCCAGCCCGTGTGTCGCACACGGCCTGCTTGGCCATCACACGACCATGTCATGCACGCACAGCCTAGCCTCGTCGAACACACGCCCGTGTTAAGGGACACGACCTACCACACAGGCGATCAGATGCCCGTGTGGCGTCAATAGTGAGGTTTTTGGCTCTCGCTGAAACCTCGTTTTCTGTACAATCGAGTACACACCTGGTTTCGATTGATGCCAAAACGATCCCCGAGCACTCCAGAACCTTTAATTGACTAGTACAATTCCACAATTAGTCTTAACTCACGATTAATCATAACTTTATCAACCGTCCAATTTTATTTTTTTCACTTACCCCTAACACTCCGAAAGCTTTTGGCTATGAAACAGCACAAAAGAGCCCCATTTCTACTGATTCTCTGCTGCCCAAACAGGAAATTATTACCCTTCAATATATTATTCAGAAATCAAGATTACAAGGTACTATAATAACTTGCCCAAAAGCACCAAAACACCGAACAACGTAATACCAAGATTGAGCAAATAGTTAAAAATTAGAGGAATAAAAGAATTGACTACGAAGAATGGGGAATCGAGTTTGTTGACAGGAAAAACGAGAAGAGAAGAGGAAATAGTGAGTGACCGAATTTTAAAAAAAATAACAAAATGAAAAGAAATATTTTGATAACCCCCATATCCATATCCCCACTCTTCTAGATTCTTTCCACCCAACTCCCCACTATCCAAAACCCAAACACAACCAAAACTCTTAGCCATCAAACCGAGCAAAAATATTCCCCCTTGCCCACATAGGGATTCGAACACTAGACCTCCTACATTCTACTACTCCACTAAACCACTAGACCAATAGACCCATTCTGATAACTACTTACTAACTTTTACCTAAAAGCCTACTAACCAGAGATAGAGCTTAATCATAAAAATACCAAAACTTGCCAAAAACTTGGCTTGAACTTGAGACCTCTCACACACACCCAAAACACTTAACCACTAAAGCAGATACACATTTGTGTCACATTTTCACAAAAGCAGAAATAAAAATTTTAGGGTGTTACAGAATGAACAAAAGCAAAACGAGTAAAAAGGAAGAGAAAGAAAGAACAGAAATGGAAAAAAAAACACTTATTTTGCACAAAAGACTCACTAAGATAATTATACTCATGGATACTATATTGTACCTTAAAAAATGGAGGGAAAAGGAAGGCAATAGAAGGGGATATAAGGTGGTTAGGTAAATAATATAATTGGGGTAAATTTTGGGTAAATATAATGTGCCAAACTATTTTTGTGCTTAACACGTTTTGTAGAGTTAGTTCCTCAATTCTAAACCAACCTAAGCCATAGAACATTACAAGCTGAAAAGTCCTATGTGACCTAAGTGATACGACTCATGGATTAAAATTAAACTAAATGTTTATGATTCTTGCCACTTTTATTCTTCGAACATAAATGTGTACTTATGCATTTGTTTAGATGGAATAATATGCTTGACATTCTTAAATTTGTTTACTTTGTAACATAGTGAACTAACGTGTTTGATATTGAAAATCGAGAGTCAATTATATATCGTGCTAGACTTAAATGTTTCTTCACATTATCTTGTTTGTAATGTTCCAAACTAATCTCACATATGAAACATGCTCAAGCATCGTTTAGTCATTTTGTTTTCTTATTATTTTCTATTTCTTTGTTTTGTTGCTTGAGGACAAGCAACGAGTTAAGTGTGGGGAAGTTTGATCTGCCACAATTCGTTGTGGCATATTAAAATATTTTCGGCACTTAACAAGCTTATTTTCTAGCCATTTTATGTTTATTTATTTCATTTTCCATTTTATTAGCTTAGATTCATTTTTTTGCAAAATAAGCATTTTTACACACTTTTTTAGTATTTTGATGACTCGTTAGGCCAACTTGGGTCTCGAGAATAACTAATAGGCTATTTGAGTGTTTAGGGTGTCATTTCAGGTCAAAGAGCACAAAGGACGACGCCAACGTCACAAAAACAGCATGCAGCATCGGGACACCAAACATTGAAGCATTCAAAGCTTAAATAGGGCCGACATAGCAATGAAAATCTAGATACGCACATCTATGTTTTGGTAGCCGTTGAGGGCATATTTGTCTCGTTAAAACCCTAATTAATTAAAGGACATATTAGGCACTTAAAACCCTTAATTGTAGCCTATATAAACCCCATTATAACATCATTAGAAAGGAGTCGACCTAGGGATTCGCCCTAAGGAGTCGTCGAAACAATATTTCATATTTTTATTTTAGTTTTTTCTTATGTTCGCTTAGTCGGGATCTTTCTATTCCGATGTGAAAACAATTGCGAGCGAAGATTGTTCTGAAGCCACGCATCAATTATTTATCAATGAACATTCTCTTTTCCTTTATTCTTTTATTCTATTATTTATATTTCATTAATTTGATCAAATAAGGTTTGTGTGAATCTTGAGATAAAATCTTATACGTATTTTAGATCTTGCATGTTTCAATTATGAAACCGATTTATTAATTAAGTAATTATTTAACTAAAATCGGGTATCTATTCAAGAGTACTTAGTATATTAGAGAATGATGCCCCTAGTAAAATATCTAGACAAGTGAGATCGAAAAGGTATCCGTATGCCTAGGAAGAAACCGAAAGGGTGACTTAGGTGGTAATCCTTAGTGAAGATGAAACCGAAATGGTATTCTTAACTGGGGGTGGTAAATAACTCAATTGAAGGTAATAAGAGACTTAATATATAACTAGGGATTTAATCGATCATAGGCCGAGAACTAGCATCGTTGACACTAGGAATAGGAAATTTAATTATGATATCTTTGGTTAACTAAATTCCATTAGGTTATTTTAGATTAGTTTAATTAATATTTTAATTCTGCATCAACACTACTAATTTATGATTCAAGTAGATTAGTAATTATTTTTTATAATTAATTTAATAATAAATTTCTCCAATCTGCAATCTTTTAGGTACGATCCTCGGAATACTTCCCGAAGTGTTTCGTTGTAACACTTTACTATATTACAATTTGACCTGTATACTTGCGAACATCGCTGCTTAATTTTATATCTTTTTGCTGTAGTATTTCCAGCCAGAAGTTCACATGTCGAGCGGTGGCTCACACAATAATAACACTTGAGTTGATAAAACACAAAGAATTGCTCACAAATGCTTGTAGAAAAAAGATGAAGAATTGAAGAACAAAAGGTTGATAATGAATTTTTTATGTATCTTGAAGTTCTTGATCTTTTTGTAATCACTCTTGTTATTGTAGAGGCTTTGGGAGCTGATATTTATACCCCTTGATTGATTTCCAACCATTGTGGTTGTTGAGAAACTCAACAGAGCCATTGGAGATATGTAAACCAAAGCGTTTATGTTTCCTGCAACAATAGGTATCGATACCTTTGAAAGGATATAGATACTTTGGGTATTTTATGCTTAAATTTAGTGATTGTTAAAGCCTATAGTATCGATACAATAGAGGAAATATCGATACTTTCTATGAGGTATCGAAACCTTGGGGAAGGTATTGATACTTGGCAACTTCTTGTTTATTTTTCAAAACATCGGACCTTAAAATGGTATCAATACCAGGGGAGGGTATTGATAAATTTTGCAAGGTATCGGTACTTTGTATTTGTGCTCAATCTTTTTTATGAAACAGAAACTCAAATTGGTATCGATACCAAACACGGGTACCGATAATTTTTTGAAAGGTATCAATACTTGATTAAAAGTATCAGTACTTTGGAATTTTGCTCGATTTTTCTGAACTTCGAAGCTCAAATTGGTATCCATACTTTGGGTTAGGGTATCAATACCTTATAGAGGGTATCAGTATTTTGACCCTTAGGAGCATTTTAACTTGTTTAAAAATGTTTGCAAAATTGTTTATTGTTTTGAAGAACTTCCAAAATATTTTCTAAGTATTTGAAAGATTAGATTTAAAATTTTATCTCTTAAAAATATTTTGAAACAAATTTTTACTTTGAAATTTATCAATTTTTATTCAGAAAATAATTTTATTGAAAAACATTATAGTTGTTATATCAAAATATTTATCAAATAAAGCTTATTTTAACACATTGGAATTAAAAAAAAAACTTCTATTCAAAAATCTCTAATCTCTCCTCCAAGAAAGTATTCTTGGCAAGTCAATGCTTGAAGATGGTTCCAAAAATCTAAAATATTGTTAAAACTACTTTTAAAAGAAACTAAAGAGAAATTATTGAGGAAAGAAACTCAAAGGTATTTATTGAACAAAAGATGAATAAATATTTAATAAAAAGGGGGCACACTATATATAGCCAACCAAGTGCTACCTAATCTCCTTAATTTAAGGGTTTTGATAAGTATGTCAAATAAGTATGACAACTCATCAACTAACTAACTAACTAACTAACTAATTAACATGTGAAAATTTGTCTAAATGTGGAATTTGATGGGAAATTCAGTCAAGGGTATAAATGGGCTCCTGTAACAGCCCGATTTTAGCTAAATCAGAACAGTAGTTTCGAAACCATAAATTCGAGGTTAAAAAATTATTTTAAAATAATTTTTGTGTTTATAGCATGTGATTATATATGCGTGAAAGCTTCGTGAAATAATTTTACCATTTGAATGCTTAATTTGATAAAAGGACTAAATTGCGTAAAATGTAAAAGTTACATTCTATATGTTAATTGTGTTTAATTTCTATGGTTGATTAAATTAAAGGTCCTTATGATGATATTAGACCATTGAAAGTGGAATTTGACATAAATGGTCATTAAATGAATGTTTTTAAATGGTTTTAATTAGGGATAAATTTGGTGTTTGATTAATAAGGTAATAATAAATAAAAACAAAGTTAAAATAAGCCTAAATATCATCATCTTCACCTAAAATTAAAAGAGAAAGAAGCTTTGGAAGAATTTTAGGGTTTGACCCTTGTTGTTCCTGATTGAGGCATGTTTCGAGCTCGATTTTTGATGATTTCTATATTTTTGTAATTGTTGCTTTGTGTTCTAGTTAGCCCGTACCTTAATTTTTGAGTTTGTTGGTGATTTTGTGAATTTCCATTGATGAATGCTTGAGCTTTTGAATGATTGATGATGAAAAATGAATATTTGTTAATAGTTATACAAGTTTTATTAAGTGATTTTGAGTAAAAATGCCTATTAGGGGTTAATTTGTGAAAATTGTAAATTGAGGGGTTGAAATGTGAAATAAATGAAAAATATGGGATTCTAGGGGCACTATGGTAATTTATCCAAGCATGGATTAAATTGAATTGAGTGAATTTTGTGTATTTGTTAACCAATGACTAAATTGTAAAAATGTGAAACTTTAGGGGCTAAAGGTAAAAATGCCCAAATAGGTATTTTTGGATGAAATTGAATGAATAATTGATTAAATGAGCTAATTTTGAATTCATATAGATCGAGAAAGAAAGAAATCAGACTTAGATCGGGGGAAATCGAAAGTTCTCAAGTAGTCGATCCGATTCATTCATCATATATACAAGGTAAGTTCATATGCAAATAAATGTCTTTAAATTGATTTATAAATGTTTATTTGTCATTGAATTGCTATGAATGTTGAACGAGTAAATACGAGCAAGTATCGATGAAATAATGTTAACCGAAAGTCCAGTACAAATCCTAAGAATAGTATAGGATATGAATGTCATGACATTAGGATTACCGAGATGTGATAACATGTAAGACCATGTCTGGAACATTGGCATTGTATTGTGATTACGTGAAGGTCATGTCTGGGACATTGGCATCCTTATATGATTTCGTGTAAGACCATGTCCAGGACATTGGATTTGGTATGTGATAACATATAAGACCATATCTGGGATATGGCATTGTACGAGCTATGTGTGATTTTCGAGTATCCTTAACGATTCCGAAAGGTTCAATGGGCAAAGTCAAGTCGAGAAAGAATATGTACGTATGAGATTCATACAAGTATTGAAAAGGGAAATATTTGATGAATTCACTTATGAAATTGAATATGTGTACATTTGGGAATGTTTGTGAACTTATATGTGCTTATTCATAGTTTACTTATTTGATGGAAATGGGGTTGAATCATTTGGTAATTTTATGTGTATATGGCTTACTAAGCTTTTAAAGCTTACTTTGTGTGTTCTTTCCTTGTTTTATAGATTATCAAAGCTAGCTCAGACATCGGGGATCGTTAGGAACCGTCATCACACTATCGACTACTTGTTGGTATTTTTGGATACTTTGTAATTATGTCATATGGCATGTATAGGCTAGTGATATGGTGATATTAGCCATGAGATTTGGCTTGTAAATGTTGGTGTGTATTTGACCATTTAAGTTGGCTTAAACCATAAGTTTGATAAGTGATATATGATGTATATATATTGCCTTGTGTTTTGGCCTGTTTGGAATGATTGTTATGATGGTTATGTAACGCCCAATTTTCGGGTTTTCTGTGTTTCGGTGTTTTTTTTAAAATTTGGGTGTGTTCTGGTTGGTTAAAATATATATTTTAGTAGGTTAGTGGGCCTTTGGAAGGCCCAAACTTAAGTTAAATTCGTGGTAGTCTTCGAAATTTTGATTTTAAGAACAAGTGATGCAATTGGCGTTTGGGCTTTTAAGAGTAAAGGGGTAAAAGATGTTACAAAAAGGAGTGTGGTGTAGTGGCAAGGTAGCGCCACTTAGGGGACAAGGAAGTGACGCCATAGAGGAAGCAAGGGGTCCAAGGTTCAAGCCTTGGCTCTTGTAATTTATTTTGGTTTTTCTTTTCAATAAATCTTGAAGCAAGTAGGTGCGCTTTAAAGTTTAATGTGTTGGACTTATGACACAAATGAGTTGATGGCCTAGTGGTGGTGGCGTGATTTGGCATGTGAGAGGACTTTGGTTCGAATCCTTTGGCACGCAAAGGTTGATTATTTTACTATGTTGGGACGGCAAGAGTTGGTGTTGGTTTTAAACTCTGATGATGGAGGGATCCCACATCGGGAAGCTAACATAAGAGTAGATGGAGAGCTGGCTTTAAATAGAGTAACCATGAGGAGAGTAAATGTACCCTTCTGGGCTGATCCCTTTCGCTTGGTGGCATGCTCGTTTGGGTTGGGCGTCAGCTAAGAGTGTGAGGGCGCGGATTAATTGCAGTCTCCTAACAGGATTATCGCATGGGAGATATCGTCATCAATCGTCATCAACCAGGTGTGTAAACGACACCCTCCCTTAGACTGAATCGGTAAAAGCCGAAATACCGAAACGTTGGTATTTTGTGAACTCGTGAGCGTGCGAGCGCTCGTTGGATAGTTGTTAATGAATATGGTGCATTTGGATGATTAGAGTGCAGAGTGTGCATTTTCGTGCACAACGGTATATTTGGGCTTAATGGGCCAAAAACGGGTCAATGGACCAATAGGCCCACTTTGGTAAAAAGACGAGGTAAGTACTTCTGATTACTTGGTAAACGTTAGAATGAGCATGAAACCCTAGCAATAGGTAATAATTACTGAAATACCCTTATGCATGAAAAATTACAATTTTACCCCTAGGGATATTTTATTTTATCTGAAAAGTATGATGTTCTGTTTCTGTGTACGTATGCCATGACATATTATTCTGTTGCATGGAACATGGGTTTATATTGATGGAGGAAGCGTTACGCGACCTCATTTGCAAATCTGGTGGCCTCGCCATATATATATATCTGATTCGGTGACTTCGTCACAATATCCGCGACCTCATTTGCAATCCGTGGCTTCGCCACATATATAAACATATATATATGTTCTGGTGGCCTCACCACAATATCTGTATCTGGTGACTTCGTCACAATATCTGGCAACCTCGCCGTAATTTCTGTGGTGTGTACGGTTGGGTGGGTCGAGTAGTCTCCCCACATGGTGTAAGGCTGGTACGAGGGTGTTATGGATGGCTCTGGGTTGGGATTTTTGCATTCATGATATATTTGTTATGTATCTGCTATGGGCCTATGAGTTTCATTCTGATTTCTGTACTGGGCCAAAGCCCAGATAAGTCTGACTCTGAGGTTTGATCTGTTTTGGGTTATGGTTGGGTTATGTTACACACTGAGTTTACCAAACTCACCCTTTATTTTCATCTCTGCAGGAAATCCCCAACCATAGTGGGCTTGGAGCTGTGAGGGATTCGGAGTGGCCACATCATCTGCAAAGTTGGTTTTTTCTAAGTTAGTTTATTTTTTATTATTTTTATATTCTGATTTAATTTTGGGTTTTAAGTTGTAATAAGGTCGCTATATAAATTTCTCTTTCCGCTATGGTTTTTATTTTCTGATTATATTTATACTATGTCGAAACTGCTAGTGTTAGGCTGCGCGGGTTTTCAAAATTAATAAATTTTTTCAAGACTCAACAAGCATGACAAATGGATAGCCTAAAGATTGATAAACCGACTTTTCATTCAATTGTTGTTTTTATAAAGACCACCCTAATCACTTAAACCAACGAATGCATACTAAGTCGTAAGTCCATGTGACACGTCAGATCTGACCATAACGTCTGGGCTGGGTCTGAGGTGTTACATTTAGTGGTATCAGAGTCAGGTTGCAACAACTCAGCTATGGAACAGATCTAAAAACTGGAGTTTTAAAGAAACATTGAATAAAGTTTTTTTGAAAATCGTTTTTTTAGGAACTTGATTATAAATTGTTTTCGAGAATGTTTCCAATATTTTCTCTTTACAAATAGATGATTTTAAAGATTAAAATCAGTTTTCTAAAATTAATTTTTTTTAGAAGGTGGCACACCGAATCTCCGGCCCAAGTCTGTAAGTTTTCTGAGCCTTTCTGATTGTTTCTAAAATATCTGTTATATGCTTGTACAAAACCTTATCATGGTACATTAGTTAGGCTAACACTGGAACTCTAGAAACTCTGATAAGTAGACTGAAACTGTAGCTAGGCTACCGCGAAAGAAAACAAACTCAAACTTTGAATTACTGTTATTCATAAGACATCTGTAATAAACACTGAAATATTAAACTGATTCATAAAATTCTTAATCAAATAATACAAAATGAGTACACGAACAGCTCGTGGAAGAGGCCGTGGACGTGGCCGAGGTAATGCTCAAGTTGAATCTTCGTCTTCAGGACATGTGCCGGCAGCAGATGCACCGGTACCACCGGCAACGGAGGTAGAGTCTCATGATCGAGGTGTCGGGGACAATGCTCCGTCCCAGGCGATGCTCCGAGTTTTGGAAAGGGTTGCTGGGGCAAGTAAGGGAAACAAAAATTGGGGGTCTATTTCTGAGCGGCTCCGGGCCAATGGAGCAGAGATATTTAAGGGCGTATCTAGTGTAGCTCCGAATGTGGCTGAGTATTGGTTAGAAGCCACAGAACAGATTATGGATGATCTGAACTACTTTATGGAGCAGAAGCTGAAGAGAGCCATATCGTTACTCAGGGATGAGGCTTATCAGTGGTGGCTCACGGTGAGAGATGGAACCCCTGCTGACAGTGTGACTTGGGAGTTGTTTAAGATACCCTTCAAAGAAAAGTATGTTGGGGCTAGTTACGTGGACGCTCGCCGGAAAGAATTTCTGAACCTGGTGCAAGGGAGTAAGTCAGTGGCTGAGTATGAGTCTGAGTTTCTGAGACTGAGCTGGTATGCTTCTAGGATTGTCGCTACAGAGTATGAGCATAGCGTACGCTTCGAGGATAGTCTGAGAGATGAACTTAGGGTACTGATTGCTCCGCAGAGGGAGCGTAACTTCGCTGCTTTAGTGGAGAAAGCTAATATAGCTAAGGAAGTGAAGCGTACAGAAAGATAGAATCGTGAGAAAGATCAAAACTGTTTTAGGAGAGATTCAGGACTTTCAGGTGGTATGAATAGGAATGTTAAGAGAGCAAGGGTAATGGAGCCAGTTCGAGCAGTACCAATGAATGCTGTTAGACCGCAGGCTTGTAGGAGTTGTGGGAAGATACATATGGGCGAGTCTATGGAGCATAGGGTTAAGGACTGTCCCCAGGAACCAGATCAGGTTCAAGTCTTAGAGCAGAGGGTCGCTCAACCAGTGAGGGGTAGGCCACAGTTTCCGAGAGGACGTGGGCAAGGCAGAGGTGGTAATGGAAATGGTCAAGGAAGAGGAGCGCCTGGCAGGGGTGCTGGATTTGCTGAAGCTCATCAGCCGGCATTGGTGTATGCAGCTCGTCGCCGAGAGGAGGGTGATGCACCTGACGTCATAACTGGTACGTTTCTGATTTCTAGTATGCCATACACTGCGTTGATAGATGTTGGATCTACCCATTCGTATGTTGCATGTGCTATATCTGTGTCGCTGGGTGTGCACTCTGAGGTGACCGTGAGTGGGGTATTTGTACTAAGTCCTTTGGGTCACTCGGTTAGGGTAGATAAACTGTATAGAGATGTGCCTATAGAAACTCAAGGAAAAGTTTTCTCTGGAGATCTGATGGAGCTACCTTTCGGAGAATTCGATCTCATTTTGAGAATGGATTGGCTTGTTAAGCATAGGGCTACTTTGGATTGTGCTACTAAACGAATGATGTTAAAGACCATAAAGGATGAGAAGGTTTTGGTGATAGACGAGCGTAGGGATTATCTGTCTAATGTGGTGTCGGCATTGAGAGCTGAGAAGTGGATTCGAAAGGGATGTGAGGCTTATTTGGCATTTGTAAGCCAATCGAAAACTGAGGGTCTGACAGTGGATAAAGTTAGAACCGTCAAGGATTTTCAAGATGTTTTTCCAGAGGAGCTTCCGGGTTTGCCCCTCGAATCGAGAGGTTGAGTTTGGAATCGACTTGTTGCCTGGAACGGCACCGGTGTCCATTGCACTTTATAAGATGGCACCGAAGGAGTTGGTGGAGCTGAAAGCCCAAATTCAAGAGTTATTGGATAGAGGCTTCATTAGACCAAGTGTGTCTCCGTGGGGAGCACCAGTGTTGTTCGTTAAGAAGAAGGATGGGTCAATGCGGATGTGCATCGATTATCGATAGTTGAACAAACTGATGATTAAGAACAAGTACCCACTACCGAGAATCGATGATTTATTCGATCAACTTAGAGGAGCTTCAGTATTTTCCAAGATTGACCTTCAATCTGGGTATCATCAGTTGAGGGTTAAGGAGGTGGATATTCAGAAGATGGCATTCAGAACTCGGTATGGTCACTATGAGTTCTTGGTTATGCCATTGGGGTTGACTAACGTACTTGCGGTATTTATGGATCTGATGAATCGAGTGTTCCAGTCATATGTGGATCAATTCGTAGTCATCGACGATATTTTGGTTTATTCTGAAACTGAGGAGAAGCATGATGAGCATCTTCGTATTGTGCTGCAAGTGCTGAGGGAGAAGGAGCTTTATGCGAAATTCAGTAAGTGTGAGTTCTAGTTGAGAGAGATAACTTTCTTGGGGCATGTTGTCTCTGCTGAAGGGATCAAGGTGGACCCTTGAAAGATTGAAACGATTCTAGAATGGAAGCCACCAAGGTCAGTGTCAGAAATTCGAAGTTTTCTGGGATTAGCTGGGTACTATAGAAGGTTTGTAGAAGGATTTTCCGTGGTGGCAGCGCCTTTGACAAAGCTTATAAGGAAGGGAGTACCGTTTGTTTGGACTGAGAAACAATAGGAATTTTTTGAGAAGCTGAAGAAAGTTCTGACCGAGGAACCTGTACTAATTCAGCCGGAGTCTGGAAAAGATTTTACCGTATGCAGTGATGCATCACATGTAGGGTTGGGTGTGTCTTTGATGTAAGAGGGTAAAGTGGTTGCTTATGCATCGCGACAAACTTAAACCACATGAAGTTAACTATCCTACTCATGATCTGGAGTTGGCAATGGTAATCTTTGCGCTTAAGGTTTGGAGACATTACCTGTACGGAGAAAGGTGTATTATATACATAGATCATAAGAGTCTTAAGTACTTAGCGACTCGTATGAGAGCTGAACCTTAGGCGTGGAGATGGATAGAGTTGCTTAAGGATTATGATCGCGCGCGATTGAGTATCACCCGAGCAAAGCTAATGTGGTGGCTGATGCCCTAAGTCGTAGAATCAGATTCGATCCGAGAGCCATGTTTGCTCATTTGAGTTTATATGACGACAGATGAGTCTGCTTGGCGAATCGCAAGTTAGACCGACCTGGGTGGATGAGATTAAGGAAAAACAGTCAAGGGATGAGTCTCTAGTTTCTCGATTCCAGCAGGTTAAGAATAAGGTTACTTCTGAGTTCGGACTGAACAGTGAGGGAGTTCTGTGTTACCGAGGTAGAGTTTGTATTTCGAAGGACTCTGACTTGAGGCAAGCAATTCTGAAAGAAGCTCATGGAGGTCTGTGTGCTATGCATCCTGGAGGGAATAAAATGTATCGCGACTTAAAGGAGTTGTATTGGTGGCCTGCATTGAAGCGAGAGGTAACGGAATTTGTGGGAAAATGTCTGACTTACCAGCAAGTGAAAGCTGAACATCAATTACCTTCCGGACTTTTGCAGCCAGTGAAAGTACCACTTTGGAAGTGGGAGAGGGTAACCAAGAATTTTGTGAGTAGGTTACCCTTGACTCTGTCGAAGAAGGACTCGATTTGGGTAATTGTGGATAGGTTGACCAAATCTGCTCATTTTATACCTGTCCGCACTGATTATTCACTTCAGAAGTTAGCCAAATTGTATGTGGCGGAAATAGTGCGACTTCACGGAGTGCCAGTGTCGATTATCTCTGATCGAGATCCTAGATTCACATCTTAATTTTGGAAAAAGTTGCATGAGGCGTTGGGTACGCGGTTGAACTTTAGTACAGCCTTTCATCCTCAGACTGATGGTCAGTCGGAAAGGGTTATTCAGATTTTGGAAGACATATTGAGGGGTTACGTTATCGACTTTCGAGGCAGTTGGGAGGATTACTTACCGTTGGCAGAGTTTGCATACAACAACAGTTATCAGGCAAGTATTCGAATGGCTCCTTATAAGGCACTGTATGGGCGAAGACCGAGTTGGGTGAATGACAGGTTCTTGGACCTGAATTGGTGGCAGATACTGGGGATAAGGTCAAGTTGATTAGAGACCGATTGAAGAAAGCATCTGATAGACAGAAGTCATATGCAGATTTGAAGCGCAAGGGAATTGAGTACTCTATGGGTGATATGGTCTTCTTGAAGGTTTCACCTTGGAAGAAAATATTAAGGTTTGGGAGGAAAGGCAAGTTAAGTCCGTGGTTCATTGGGCCTTATCGGATTCTTCAGCAAGTGGGTCCAGTGTCTTATCAGTTGGAGCTACCTCCAGAGTTGGATAGGATTCATGATGTCTTTCACATCTTCATGTTAAGGCGGTATCGTTCTGACCCTACTCATGTTGTGCCGATTGCAGAGATCGAGGTCCAAACAGACTTGACTTTTGAAGAGGAGCCTGTGCAGATTTTGGATCGAGATGTTAAGATTCTGAGGAGGTAATCAGTTCCGCTAGTAAAGGTGCTGTGGCGTAATCATGGCAGAGAGGAAGCTACTTGGGAGTCAAAAGTGGCGATGCGTCAACAATATCCTCATCTGTTTGATTCAGGTAAAATTTCAAGGACGAAATTTCTTTAAGGAGGGTAGAGTTGTAACGCTCAATTTTTGGGTTTTCTGTGTTTTAGTGTTTTTTTTTAAATTTGAGTGTGTTCTGGTTGGTTAAAATATATATTTTAGTAGGTTAGTGGGCCTTTGGAAGGCCCAAACTTAAGTTAAATCCGTGGTAGTCTTCGAAATTTTGATTTTAAGAAAAAGTGATGCAATTGGCGTTTGGGCTTTTAAGAGTAAAGGGGTAAAAGATGTCACAAAAAGGAGTGTGGTGTAGTGGCAAGGTAGCGCCACTTAGGGGACAAGGAACTGACGCCATAGAGGAAGCACGAGGTCCAAGGTTTAAGTCTTGGCTCTTGCAATTTATTTTGGTTTTTCTTTTCAATAAATCTAGAAGCAAGTAGGTGCGCTTTAAAGTTTAATGTATTGGACTTATGACACAAATGAGTTGATGGCCTAGTGGTGGTGGCGTGATTTGGCATGTGAGAGGACTTTGGTTCGAATCCCTTGGCACGCAAAGGTTGATTATTTTACTATGTTGGGACGGCAAGAGTTGGTGTTGGTTTTAAACTCTGATGATGGAGGTATCCCACATCGTGAAGCTAACATAATAGTAGATGGAGAGCTGGCTTTAAATAGAGCAACCATGAGGAGAGTAAATGTACCCTTCTGGGCTGATCCCTTTCGCTTGGTGGCGTGCTCGTTTGAGTTGGGCGTCAGCTAAGAGTGTGGGAGTGCGGATTAATTGCAGTCTCCTAACAGGATTATCACGTGGGAGATATCGTCATCAATCTTCATCAACCAGGTGTGTAAACGACACCCTCCCTTAGACTTTATCGGTAAAAGCCGAAATACCGAAACGTTGGTATTTTGTGAACTCGTGAGTGTGCAAGCACTCGTGAGACATTTGTTAATGAATATGGTGCATTTGGATGATTAGAGTGCAGAGTGTGCATTTTCGTGCACAACGGTATATTTGGGCTTAATGGGCCGAAAACGGGTCAATGGATTACTTGGTAAACGTTAGAATGAGCATGAAACCCTAGCAATAGGTAATAATTACTAAAATACCCTTATACATGAAAAATTACGATTTTACCCTTAGGGATATTTTATTTTATCTGAAAAGCATGATGTTCTGTTTCTGTGTACATATGCCATGACATATTATTCTGTTGCATGGGACATGGGTTTATATTGATGGAGGAAGCGTTACGCGACCTCATTGCAATCTAGTAGTGGCCTCGCCACATATATATCTGATGCCGGTGACTTCGTCACAATATCCGCGACCTCATTGCCAATCGGTTAACCGCCACACATATAAACATATATATCGTTCGGTGGCCTCGCCACAATATTTGTATCTGGTGACTTCGTCACAATATCCGCGACCTCATTTGCAATTTCTATGGTGTGTAGTGGTTGGGTGGGTCGAGTAGTCTCCCCACATGGTGTAAGGCTGGTACGGGGGTGTTATGGATGGCTCTTGGTTGGGATTTCTGCATTCATGATATATTTGTTCTGTATCTGCTATGGGCCTATGAGTTTCATTCTGATTTCTATACTAGGCCAAGGCCTAGATAAGTCTGACTCTGAGGTTTGATCTATTTTGGGCTATGGTTGGGTTATGTTACATACTGAGTTTACCAAACTCACCATTTATTTTCATCTCTGCAGGAAATCCCCAACCATAGTGGGCTTCGAGCTGTGAGGGATTCGGAGTGGCCACATCATCTGCAAAGTTGGTTTTTTCTAAGTTAGTTTATTTTTTATTATTTTTATATTCTGATTTAATTTTGGGTTTTAAGTTGTAATAAGGCCACTATATAAATTTCTCTTTCTGCTATGGTTTTTATTTTCTGATTATATTTATACTATGTCGAAACTGCTAGTGTTAGGCTGCGCGGGTTTTCAAAATTAATAAATGTTTTCAAGACTCAACAAGCACGACAAATGGATAGCCTAAAGATTGATAAATCGGCTTTTCATTCAATTGCTGTTTTTACAAAGACCACCCTAATCACTTAAACCAACGAATGCATACTAAGTCGTAAGTCCATGTGACACGTCAGATCTGGCCATAACGTCTGGGACGGGTCTGGGGTGTTACAGGTTATATGGTTGCTCAATTAGAAAATTATCAATGATGTATAATGGTTGAGAAATGGCATGTTGTGGCTTATTTATAAGATGATGAATTGGTATATTTTGTGGCATGATTTAGTTGATAAGATGGTGAGAAAATGCATATAGAAGTTAAGGTTATGGCATATTGTTTTGGCATGATTTTGGTTATGGATTTGAGTAATGAAATAAATGGATTTAAATGGCATGAAACGTGCATGAAGTGGTCATTTTTTATTGCTTATTGTATGTGAAAATGATTCCAAATGAATGCTTTTAGGTACATGAATGATAGGTGGGAATAATGGCTTAAATCAAGCCTATTTTCATGCCACACGGTTGAGCACACAGGCATGTAAATCGACTGTGTGACCTCTGAATCTTAGTTAAAACAAGTCAGAGAGTTACACGGCTTTGACACACGGGCATGTATGCTGGCCGTGTACGACACACGGGCTGGCACATGGGCGTGTGTCTGGCCGTGTGACCCAAGTCAGTATACCCTCTAGTTTTCCCACAGCCATAACACATGGGTGTGTCTCTGGCCATGTGGTGCAAGTCAGTATGTATGTCCTGTTTTCACACGGCCTCTGACACAGGCGTGTCTGGTGGTCAATTGAGGTACACAGCCTGTTCACACGGGCATGCGATCCCTTTATGCTTGAAAATTTTCTAAGTTTCCCAAAGTTTTCCAATGTTATCAGTTTAGTCCCGAATCTCTTCCAAGCATGTTTTAAGGTCTCGTAGAGCCTTATAAGAGACATTATGATTATGTTTGATTAATGTTTATGTGATAATGGATTCATGTATGAGAAATGTATGTTGTATGTTGTATTTGATCGGTAATACCTCGTAGCCCTATTCTGGCGACAGATATGGGTTAGGGGTGTTACAGCTCCTTGGGTCAAATTCTTATATTTTTCTCCGCTTATTAAATAAAAATTTGATTGAAATTTAAAAAGAATTACAAATTGGGCCACTTTGACAATTTGGCCAAATATTTAACTAAGTCCTTCTCCAAACTTCATATTGGGCTTGTGGACATCCCAATGGGTCGTTTTCAAGAATTTGGACTTGTGATCTGTTTGCTGTCGAAATTGGCTCGTTCAAGCTCCTAAGTGTAATCCATTGCACAAAAACATCAAGAATTAGTTTCCTTGACCAAGAATTCCAAGATTGAAATCCTCATTTTCTTTATTCTTGAAATCACCCAAAACAAAAAAAAAAATTGGACCAAGATTCGATTTCTTGATTTTCTTAAAAATAAGAAAGTGAATCATGATTTTCTTTTTCCCTCGTATGCACTTTTAGGGTCTTCGCAACAAAGTCTTGGGTAGTTCCATTCAATCTTGCATTGATTTGTTTTGCTTTTGACCTTATTATTGGGCCTTGCAGTAAAAAAAGTCCCTCATGTCTATAGGCTTGAGATTGGGCCCTAAGTTTCGCATCATGGATGTGATTGACTTTCTTTACCACAAATCCTGATAACAAGTTCAAAAGCAAAGGTAATATTGAATGAAACTATCCAAGACCTTGTTACGGAGGCCCTATAAGTGCATACAAGGAAAAAAAAATCAAGATTCACTTTCTTATTTTCAAGAAAATCAAGAAATTGGATATTGGTCCAATTTTATTATTTTGGGTTATTTCAAGAATAAAGAAAATCAAGATTTCAAATCTTGAAATTCTTGATCCAAAAAATGATTCCTAAAGCTAGTGTGCAATGGATTACATTTACGAGCTTAAACGAGTCAATTTCGAGAACAAATAGATTAGAAGTCCAAGTTTTTAAAAATTAGCCCATTGAGATGTCCACAAGCCCAATATAAAGTTTGGACAGTGAGTCAGTTGAATATTTGGCCAAATTGTCAAAAAGGCCCAATCTGTAATTCTTTTTAAATTTCAGTCTAAGTTTTATTCAATAAGTGGATCAATATATAAGAATTCAGCCCAAGGAGCCCATTTAAACTATTGATTGAATTTCCTATCAAATTTCACACTTAGACAAGTTTTCACATGTTAATTAATTGGTTAGCTAATTAGTTAGTTGATGAGTTGTCATGTTTAGTTGGCATACTTATCAAAACCCTTAAATTAAGGAGATTAGTTAGCACTTAGGTGGCTATATAGTGTGCCCTCCTATAACAGCCCGATTTTGGGGTTAGTCGGAATAGTAGTTTCGGAGCAACTAATTCGAGGCCGGAGAAATTATTTTTTAATATTATTTTGTGTTATAGTATGATTATATTAGTGCATGAAAATTTTGGTGAAATAATTTTAGCGATTTTACGCTTAATTTTGAAAAGGGACTAAATCGCATAAAAGGCGAAATTTGTGTTCTACTAATTAAAAGTGTCATATACCTAGAGAATTTTAAATTAGAGGTTCTTAATGTGCAAATAAGCCTTTAAGAGAGTGATGGCTGGCCCTAGAGACAAGGAAATCAAATTGTCAAAGGTTAGGTGAGGTTTTGGTGACAAATTTGACTAGAAATAAAATAAAATAAAGAGAAAAAGATATCACCTTTTCATCTTCCTCCTCTCCACCGAAAATATCAGCAAAAATAAGGGTTTTGGAAGCTTAAAATTTTAGCAACTCTTCACCCTTGCAAGTAAGTGATTTTAATGGTCATTCTTGATAATTTTTGTACTTTTGGGACCTTTGTAGGATAAGCTAACTAAAGAGGGGGGACTATTTTGCAAAATGGTTGATAGTATAGAGATTTAAAATGAGAGGATTTATGATGTTTGCTGAGTATTTATGGAAGAAAATGAATCTTGGTTGTTAAATAAACAACTTTTGTGAAAGGGATTTTCATGAAAACACCTAAAAGGATCATTTTGTGAAGTTTATAAAATAGGTTGTAAATGTGTGAAATAATTGAAAATTGTGAGTTTTTATAAGAGTAATAAAGGTTCATCTAGGCTTGTTAAAGGAGGAAATTTGATTAAAATCGTTTTACGAGCATAGGGGTAAAATCGTAATTATGTAAAAGTTTAGGGGCAAAATGGTAATTTTCCCAAGTATGAATTATAGATTGTCTTGATTAATGTAGTGATTAAATAAGTGAATTTTTTTATTATAGATCAAGAAAAAAGGAGTCCAGACCCAGACTGGGGGAAGACCAAGCTAGTAGACTAATTCAATCTAGTCGCCCACTTTTTATATACCGATGTAAGTTTGTGTGCGGTTGATACAACTTTTTATTATGCATTTAGCATTTAATGTTATATGAATTGTATAATTGTCTCATGAATATTATTGATGTTGTTCGATAAAGATTTGAGGTGATAAAAGCCGGTTGAACCTTAGGAATACTTAAGGTACAAATATTATGACATCGAGTTGATGAGATCCTATATAAGACCATATATGGGGTATGGCATCGGTATCAGTATGAGTTATCATGTAAGACCATATCTGGGATATGGCGTTGATATGAGATTTCGTGTAAGACCACGTTTAGGACATGGCGTCGAAATGAGAATTCGTATAAGACCATATCTGGGATATGGAATCGATGTGAGATCCCATGTAAGACCACGTCTAGGACATGGCATTGGAATCTTATTGTGTGTATGATAATCCCAAGTATCCTTAGTATTCCAAGTGGTTCAAAGGGTAGCCCGAGGATGTGTCAAAGAAATGACGATGTATAATCATGTTGAAAGGGTACAGGTATGTACGCCAAGCTTGTAGTTATTGAGATTATGAAATGATAAGGCTGCAGTAAGATGAGAATGAAGGCATTACGATCTTGAAGTTCTGTTGAACCTTATGTAACTTGAATGAGATAGAAGATGACTACCATGATTGTTGAAAACAAGATGATTTAAGTTTGTTATGTATGTGTATGAAAATGCATATTTTTATTGCTTATTAATTACAAGCAAGCTTACTAAGCTTTATGCTTACCCTCTCTCTTTTTCTATTTCCTTTTAGTATTGCCAAGCTAGCTCGGGGATCAAGGGACATTGGAGGCTCGTTTACACTATCGATTGGATCTTTTGGGTATAGTTAGTCTCAATATTTTGAGTATGATATGTATAGGGACATGGTCTTTTGTTATATGTCATATTGGTCTAGCCAAATGTGTTGGCTTATAATGATAGTTGAATCATTCTATATATGGCCATGAGATATGGCTCATGACGATTGTTGAGTTGTAAACCTATTCATCTATGTATGTATGTGCCGATTTCATTAGAATATAGCCTATGGTTATGGATGATTGAATGTTGATAAATGATATGTGAGTGTATGATATGTTATGGGAATACATGCATGCAAGTCTAAGAGATGTTGTTCATTTGTACATATGTGTTTATTTAAATAAGAGTGGCAATTGGCTTGGAAAATAGCCTTAAAGTTGTCCACACGGGTAGATAAACGGGCGTGTGTCTAGACCATGTGTGACACACGGCTTGCCCCATTGGCGTGTGATCCGGCCGTGTGTCCCCGGCACTCTAATTAATGCCAAACAGAATGCCCAGTAGTAAACATACGGGTAGAGACACGGTCGTGTGTCTGGCTGTGTGAGAGGCATGGCCTTAGTACATGGGTGTGTGCTCAGGTCGTGTGAAGTCTGCACCTGATTTTGGAATTTAATCCGCCACATGGCCTAAGGACACGAGCGTGTGCCTTGGCCGTGTGACTTTATTTGTTTGATGACGTCACAGTCAGAGAGTTACACAGGCTGAGGACACGGGCATGTGTGAACACACGGTCTACCCACACGGGCGTGTGACTTTCCAACACATGAAAATTTTCTAAGTGTCGTAAAAGTTCTGAAAGTTTCCGGTTTAGTCCTAAATCCTTTCCAATGCATGTCTTTGGCCTACAAGGCCCGTATAAAGGATGTTGTGTATATGTTTGAATGACCTTAATTGAAACGAAATTTTATGGTCCGGTTTTTTGTGTTTGATTGCATTTACATCCAGTAACACCTTGTACCCTATTCCAGCGTCGAATATAGGTAAGGGGTGGTACACCTCCTATTCATTCATCTTTTATTTAATAAATACTCATTGAGTTTTTTTCTTTAAGAACTTCTATTGAGTTTCTTTTAAAAGAAGTTTTAACAACCTTTTAGATTGTGGAACCATCTTCAAGTTTTGAATACTTTATTAGAAGGGAGATTAGAGTCGTTTGAAGGAAGTTGTGGTTTTCTTTAATTCCAAGGCTCCTAAAGGCACTATCATGCCATCTTCTTCTTTTTCCATGTTTTTTCTTCTTTAATTTAGTTTATTTTTCGGTTCTTGTTTATATGTTTCTCATCTTCTACTTGACTTATCTCCAAGCCATAAATAACCAAGAAAAGATGTTTTCCCATCTTGTTACATCAAGAATCACTCAAAAATAAGAGATTTCTCTTTTGTTCTTGTGTCAAATGCTTTTGTTATAAAATAGTTTTATTTTAGCTTAAAAATTCATTCTAATAAACTATTTTGTTCTTTTGATTTTAGATTTGATTGGAGGCTTATTTAGAGTTTAAGAATAGTTTCTTTTGATTTTAGATCTTGGATTCCCTTTTGGTTGTCTCTCTCTCTTTCCTTGGTGTTTGGTTTCTTTTTCGTTCAATTCAATCACTTACTAATTTATTTTTGTTTCTTTTGTTTAAATTTGAATTTGACAGTTTCTTCTCCATCAAGATTGATCCAAAACACCTCCAAATACTTAGATCTTCATTCTTCTTGGCTGACCAAACTAACCTTCTTCCTTAGTTTGTGATTTCATTTGGTTTTGTTATTTAATCAATCAAATTTGTGTTGACTGATTATTTTCACTTCTTGGACTCTTCAAGAATGCTAATTTTTTATTCAGTTTTCTTCTTCTTATTCTCTCAATTTCTTAATTTTATTTGCTGCCCTTTATCTATTAGATTTAACATGGATTGTTCGCGTTACAGGTTGAGTTAAATTCCAAATTTCATTATGTTCGTTAAATTCACAATTTTGACTAACTTTTAATCAATACATATCTTTTCATTTTACTAATTTATTCGTAAGTTAAAAAATTATGAGCATAAATGGCATAATACTTTTGTAGGTAAGAAAAAAGATAATGGATGTTTATCAAAACTTTTTAGACTAAAAATTAGAATAAAATAAAAGATAAATGGTTAAATTAGTTTTTTTTTACCAATATTTATTCTTTTTAAATTAATTATATTTTTTAAAAATATTAATTAATTTAAAATATGAATAATTCACGTGACAAAAAAATTGCGCTATCCACGTTATCTAAGAGAGACCTTGTAATATACATATGATATAAAAAAATTTGTTCAATTTTTATTCAAACATTTTTAAATACAATTTTATATCAACTTTTTAATATTTTAAATGTGATTAGCGAATGTATACTTTATTTCAAGATACAACATTTTTTTTAAAAAAAAAATTAACAATCTTTTACAATTTCTAATATTTTTATGAGTTTTTTGGAATGTATTTTGGATAAAGTACAACAATAGTCATCTAATCGTTCAATTCGTTTTATTTTGGTCACACAACTATTAATTTTTTCGTTTTAGTCACTCAACTATTTGAAATTAAATATTTAGTGACTCTTCTATTAGTTGCTAATGGAAGTCTAACTTAGGGTTTGTTTTAAAATTTAGGATCAAAGTGTTAGAATGTGTTGAAGAGCTAAATTTGTTATTAGTCTAACTAAAAAAACGCTGATTAGACTTCTGCATAAAGTTAACGGCTAAAGTAACTAAAATATTTAATTTTGAAAAATAGAGTAATTAAATAAAAATAATAATAGTGTAATTAAATAAAAATAATAATAATTTGGTGATTAAAATAGAACGATTTAAATAGTTAGGTGACCATTCTTCTACTTTAGCTAAATTTTTTTTATAATTTTTATTATTCTTTTTACAATTTTTAAAAAATTCTAACATATTTCTAAATTGTCAAAAATTACGTACGTTTTTTTAGTAGTTTTATTTATTTACATTTTATTTGTGTTTTTTTATAATTATTTACAACTTTATATATTTTTAGGTTTTTAGCTATGATTGAACATCTCAACTATTTTTTTATGACATCCATAGGCAACGTGAGAAACTAAATTAAAAAGGTATGACAACGTTAGAAATTGAAGACTTTTAAGGATTAATAAGAAAAAACAGTGAACTTCATTTGATAACTTTTGCAACAAAAACAAGAAAAGCTGAAAAAACACAAATATTTAGGATTGGAATTGTTTAGGAATCTAACTCTAAATCTGCTGATAAGCAAGTCCTTTACCATTACACCATGAGCTTAGTTGACTACTCCTGATTAATTAAAAATGATTATCACTAAAAGAACAAGAAATGCCATAGGAGTAGATCAAAGGAAAATCAAATATCTACGGCAATAAGCCTACAGTCAAGCCAATCCAAGCATCGTTAAGCACGCCAGGATATGGTCTTTCGATTCTGTATCCAAAAGAGTGAAATAGGTTACTCAAACATGTTCAAAATTTGGCTGAATGAATATCCGACTTTATCTGCTCACAATTCGCAGTGATTTTTTTCCTGTCTGACCTCACTTCTTCACTAGGATGTACATGACAACCCTTGGACTACGATAATCTGGATGCCACTGTGACTGATCGATGCGCCCAACCACAAAGTCCTTCACTGCAGCTTCTAGAAAGCATTCAAGGACAGTATCTGCAGTTTTAAGCATCAAAAGCAACACATCAGTAAGTGAAGTTATGTTGATACATGTACCTATGTTTGTGAGGGAGACATCCTAACCATTTCGAAGTTCCCCAGACAAAAACACCGTTGTTTGTGGCCAGCATAGCTGTGTAAGGGAGTCCAACAAATCCACAACTGCTCCTTCACTATAGATCACATCTGAACCTAGCACTAGAAAACTGGTACATATAACTTATCAATGAATACAAGATTCAATTTGATCAATTATTTATGATATCAGGAGAAATTTCCACATGTTTAGCAAAGGAATTCAGCACTGTGAGACCAACAAAGTCAAATTTCAACACATTAGCTCCTTAGGTGGCAATGAAATTATTTATTTATTTGGTATGATCCAAAGTTATGAAAATCTTTGGTCCTTACTATTATCACTAGAGCCTTTACACTCATTGAGCAAAAACTCCACCACTCAATCTAAAACTTTAAGGCCCATGGGCCTTGGATGAAATGGCAAAGTGTGAATAGAACCCTTGTATTGCCTCAGGCGCACCATGCAGAAAGAGCTCCTGCCTTGGTGAAGTTAGGCTATGTATATATTTCTCTATGTGTACATTATATGCCATATATATACACGCTTGAAAGTTTTGATGATAAACTCTAAAGAGTGGTCCAGTTTACCTACAAAACATGCAATTTCTTTTTTGTTGGCCAATATGCATCATTTCCTTATGGTCCCATGTTCGTTGTTGAATGCTAAAATATTGAAGTAGAAAGTTTGATATTATCCCTTCTTTTACTAGTAAAGGTACATTTAATAAAGAAATCTGAATGTAAAAGAAATTAAAGAGAACTTCAATCAAACAGGCGTTTCTTATGCCTATAGCCTTACAAAGAAGCACATCTAGATGCCCTAGATGTGCATCTGATCACATGGCCTTGCCTGAGAGGGTCTGAAGCCATTTTGTTGTTGAACAGTAAGGTGCAGGTGTAGACGTGCCTGGGCACACACATTGACAACACTAACTCACGTGAAGGCCCAATCAACTGAAAACATAATAACACCTATTTAAGGTGGAAGTTAAACTCAGCTGATTGATAAAAATGAGGCACCAATTAAACTCAGCTGATTGATAAAAATGAGGCACCAAATCTAAAATTCCTTTTAGTCAAGACATGCATCTAGGTGCTAAGATGCAGCTCATATCAAACAAAGCATCTTTCATCCCTTCAGGCAAGATGCTTTAATAAAACACATGCCTTTTGTGCCTAGCTGATTTTGTTTTTCAAGGTGAAACAAGCAGAAAAAGCATGCCCAACTTATGCATAGTGAAACAAGCAGAAAAAGCATACCCAACTTTAAGCATACTTTGGTTTCTTTTGCTAGCTACTTTTTTTGAAAAGTAGAAAAGGTCAGCTGCAGCTCTATTTACAGAAATAAAAAATTAAATAATGCAATGAAGCACAATTAAATAAAATAAGGGAAACTTGTGTCTTTATTTGATCACATTAGTTATGATAATTATAGATCTTTGAGGCATATTAGGCATGCATTAAATTCCTTAATTATCACATATTTTAAGCTTACTAGACATAATTCATACATAGAGTTCGAAGCTATCACCTTCAAAGAACCTTTTTTTTCCTTAAGCCTTTCAGGTCAGATAATGTAAGGCTTCTAGTACATAGCATATGCTTTTCATAACATTGCTAAAATCAACTGGTAAAATTTAAATTCTCACAGCTAATAGATGTGGAATTTATCAGCACTTAGAATCCCCTTGACATGCAGGATAATGAGGCTATCCTGTGGCTTCTTCACGTGAATAATAATATCACTATTTAACATTAACCCTCAAATGAGGACAAAGAACCTATTGTGTGTTATTCTCCATCATTGTTATGTCAGGCTTATTACACAATAAGGAAGAGAGGCAGGCAATAACTGATACCATAACAAATAAGAGGTGAGGCCCTTAAAATTGGTTTTATCAGGACTTAATATGAGTAAACATACATGAGGATGCATTATTTGTGCCGTAAGAGAAGTTTTAGTTTCATCTATTTCCAATGCTTCTTTTTCTATCTGTGGCTTATAAATTCAAAATTAACTGCCATAGTTGGAGTTGAAACAAATCCATGTTATGGGCTTGTAGGAATTTTCTCACATAATGAAAGCATCAGTGAAATAAAGCTTATACTTGAGTATTGCCTAACAAAGTATGTTTGGAACACTCCGCCTACCTCCAGAAAATCTATTCTTTTATTGCATAATCATGGAAAAGAACCTCAGCGTCCCTATTTTTATTATCAAACTAGACAATTGTAACTTAACACTGCCAAAGCTTGAAATTAGGAAGAAATAGGGGAATCTTAGTACCATAATCAGGTGGAGGTTCAATCAAGTCATTGTCAGGGTCATCTCCCCAAGTGAGTTCCTTCACAGCAGCAGAACCCCTCACTCCATGTCTCAAGTTGCTTTCAACATTCTTTTTAAGTAGCCTCAATCTATCAGGCAGATCAGTGAGGATAACTTGAGCACCTAAAAGAGCTGCTATACACCTGAAAATGCAAATAATATACTCCCAAGTAAGAAAAGCAATAGTCTTCATTAAAACCTTTATAATTACTTGTACATATAAACTAAAATTATGTATTCTATGCGTAAAATGCGCAAATTCAAGAAGATCAAAATTCTGTTGCTAAACAACATGACAGCTAAAATTTGTGTCAAGACAAATAATATGACTGTCAAAAGAGTTTGAAACAGTCGGTGAGTTTCAATTTTCTCCTTTTTCCAAGAGCCGCCGCAATTTCAGAATAATTCAAGTTTAGGCCATGAAAGATATTGGAAGTACCCAACTAATCCACAGCCAGAGCCCAATTCAACGACCTTTTTGCCTTGAAGAACAAGAATTCCCAAGTCCACAGCATGCTCCAAAAACTTCCCTAACACAACTCCACTATCCCACATGACTGCTCCAGTTACTCCAGGTTTTCCCTGCAGAAATTTTAGGGGTGAAAAGAAAAATCGGATGACGGTAAAAAAAGGATTTACCAAAAGTTCAAGAAACACTTTAAATGTTCAAGTGACTTCCAGATTGATTAGAAATTTGAGGAAAGGAAAATATCAAATTGTTTTGCTAAATCTATTAATAAGCTGAGGAAATCAGGTCAGTTGCCGCTAAAGGCTAAAGTAGAGATGCAGAGGAATAGAAGCATGCAAGGCAGAAAAATTGAAAAATAAAATACCAAGGAAGAAGGAGACTGGAGAATGGAGAGAGAATGGCCGCAGGCATCAAGACGGAGTTGGAGAGAAGAGTGGGAAACGAAGGCGTTTTGTTTGGAGAGAGTGGGCTGTTGGATTCCCCAAAGCAGCATCGTCTCCTCCGCAGCACCCGATTCTGTCTCCCATTCCAACACACTCACCTTCCCTCCGTAACTTCCCAACTTCATTTCCAGTCTCTCCTCTTCCATTTTTACTTTTCTCTTTTTTCTTTATAGGATTTTTTTTTTTTTTATGGTACCCACCCTATGTTGGATTAGAATAGGAGTGAGGGAAGGAAAGAAAAATAAGAACTTAAAAAGAACCTTCTATCTCGTGCACGTATATTTCATTTTCATTTTCATTTTCTAGAAATTTAGGCATGAGATGATTAGGAAACCAATACATTTTTGTTTTTTCTTTCGGTAGAATATGCTTTTATAACCTTTGCAGATTAGGCATTTATGGTGTTTTAAGTTAAAAAAAGTAGAAGCATCATTTCATTTTTGTCTATTTTTTATTTATTTAAAATATGTTATCAACATGATTTTGTTTAAAATGATAATTTATTACAAAATTATATTTAATAACAATAATGATATTTAAAATAAATAATTGATTTTATAATATTAAAACTTATCATACCCACAATGTAAGTAGAAAAATAATAATATTCAAAAATCTTAAAAAAATTTCTTTTTTTTTTCTGCAAGCCATTTGTTTATTATCTTTTGTTTTGCTCAACGGCAGTGTCAGCCTCCAGGTCGGCTATCGTCTACCTTTTTTCTCTCGCATCAATCCTTTCTTTCTTTCTTCTTCTCATTCACTACGCATGTCTTCTTTCTTTTCAGTTTACAAATCTATTTTGTGAATATCTTTGTTGCCTTCACAAGTTGTAATGGATAGATGACGGTACATGTTGTTCGCTAAAACTCCACCGACCACCAGTAGTTTTTGTTAAATTTGTAAAATAAATCTAAAATAAAACTGAATACACCAAGATCTATCATGTCAAATCATCAAGAATAAATCAAGAATAAAATTACATGCAGAAGCGTACCTTAATCCACGAATTCCTTGAAGTTTTACCAGATTTTGGGGATTTGATCTTCCAAATTAACACACAAGAAATTCAGAGAATATCTACTCTCTCTTCCCTAATAATGGGATATTAGAAAAGATATCTTGTTATGTAATTTGGGGACTATAACCCTAATATTTATAACCTTGGCATATTAGTTCTAATCCTTAATTAGTCTATCATTAATTAGAATTTGATTAGAACTCAATTAATAGAGTATTTACACATATTTGACCCATACTTTATTTAATAATTAAAGCCTAATAAAATTTTAACCAAATTAGATCACTTTTAATTTGGGCTAACCTATCATGATAGTAAATAATAACATGTAATTACCCTTATTATATATGTGATGTCCATATTTTCCAACAATCTCCCACTTGGACCACATATATATACTAATTACTCTATAATTACATGTCATTATATAACCTTATGAGCTCAAAATTTTACTATCATATCCAAAAGGTATTCCGAACAATCTCGTACATTAATTATGTTAACATAGAACCAATGCGACTTTTGTTATATATATCGTAACTAAATCCATCCATGATCACGTATATTAACACGACCAAATGATATAGATAAAGTATGGATGTGTAGCATGAAAATTACATGCAATATGATCTAAACATGTCTATTTCCAACTGGTCCTCCTTAGTGAGATCAAACCTTACCAAAATCAGAGTGTGAATAAACCAAATAAACTTTATTTCTGCAGAAAATGAACGTAATATCTTTAAACTGAGATAACTAAAAATGTGTCTATAACATAAAAGTATTTAAAAATACAAACTCCCACTAAAACAAAATATCCTTTAAATGACATTACACCCATATGAGCAGTGTGCTCTTATAAAACCTTAGGTGTAGTTCCTTAGTAAGTGGATCTACAATCATGGAGTTTATCCTAATATGCTTTATAAGCACCTAACCACTTTGAACTTTTACTTTAACAACCAGGAACTTAAAGTCTATGTGTTTTTACTTTGACGTGCTCCTATTGCTATTGGAATAAAAGATTGCTATTTGTTTTCACAATTTGCACCTTAGTGACAAAATATTGTATCCATATTCCATCAAAACTGGAGTCTATATGCCTAATGATCTTTAACTGATTAGACCTCCGATATGTGAACATGTAATTTTTTGTTCTCCGAAAATACCTTATAACCCTCTTAGATGCTATCCAATGGTCTAAACCAGGGTTGTTTTTCCAATGTATACAAACCTGAACATACATTAGACTTTCTACTGGTAAAATGTAAAAATCTAATGCATTTTTTGTAATCTCAAAATCATTCTTAGGGCATTGATTGAGGCTATACTTATTATTGACAAGCAGTATGTCATTAACATATAAAACCAAATATAGAACCTTACTCCCACTAAACTTATGGTATATACAATTAACAATAAAATTCATCTCTAAACCGAATGAGATAGTTATTTGGTAAATTTTGTAATATTATTGACGAGAAGTTTGCCTAAGCTCATAGATGAAGTTCTTTGCAAATCATTAACTTTGCATCATTAGACACAAAGCTTTCTAATTGCACCATATAAATGTATGATCAATGTTACCATTGAGAAACCATTAACTTAATATTCATCTGCTATAGCTTAATGTCAAAATATTCCACTAAAGCCATTATAACCATTTCTCTAGTGGACCTTTTTAATTCATTCTTGAGATTGTTGAGTTTAGTCTTCTGGAACAATTACCTCATCTTGAATTAGGAGTTGTTCAACATTGTCTTATTGAGGTTCTAGATTCACTTCTTAATCAATAATAGGTATGAGAACCTAAACATCATCAAAAGCGATAGTAGGAACTGAGTTAGAATCCAATTCCTCCTCAGGTCTCTAACCTTATTTCTCCCCCCAAACTCAACATCCTCAAAAAATGTTGTAGTTCCCGTCTCAAAAATATTCCTTATTATGGGATCATAAAATTTATAGCTCTTAGATTGTTCAGAATTTCCTTGACCCTTATACTTTATAGACATCAAAGAAGTCAGAAGTGATGTCATTTCAATATTATCATTTTTAGCAAAACGTTTCTCAATTTCGTCAAGGAAACTCTGGCCTGAGTAATCTTTTTAGATTCTTTGCCTCTAAAGGCTTCTAAAATGTTGTGCTTCATGATCATTAGACTCATACAATTTGAAGATCCCACCTCTCAAAATCCCTTTTAACATAAGGGGTGTTTTCCACAGTGAGAGGCGGGGGTTGTTCTTCCCTTAGTGCAATGTCTATGTTCATACAACCAAACACTATAAATAAGTGCCTTTTGCATTCATTGAAATTAGTCCCATTAAGCATGGGTATAGAATTGATATTAGCAGATATTGTGGCAGTAGAAGATGAATTAGCTGAATATAGAACAATAAATAAATAAAAATAAGCTCACATAAATATTCATAAGTAAACAATAAATTTAGGATAATGGCTAATCCTATCTCAAGATACCAAACACAAAATCAATATCAAGTCTTTGGACAGAAATATTAGCAGTAAGCCGTACTCTTGTTGTAGCAATCAAACATTTACAATAAATTAAGTCAAACAATGAATTAATATTTGGATTAACATATTGCTCATATAAAGTATCTTATAATTGTCACACATTTATCACCACAGATGTCGTTGAAATTCTGCCAAATATTAACTTACATTTGGGTCAATTAATAAAAGCATTAATCACAAAAAAATATAAGCATCTTGATATTTCAAATAAACTAATCTACACAAAAGAGGTCACTTTGGCGACATTTTATTTCAACTAATATTTTTAAAATATTAGACATCCTTAATTAAAACCCAAAGCCAAAATTTGAATTTATTTGTTTCGAAATATTTCTTTTAATTTCATCTTTCAATCAAATTAAAAGATACTAGTATATATATGTATATATAGTTATCCCAAAACAACATATAGTGATGTTGGCAAATATAACAATAGTTGCATAAATCATAAATCATAAACTTCACATAAGACTTCAAATTTAAACCAAAATAATTTGAATAAAGGTAAACCTCATCTTAAGATATCAGACACTCTATTAATATTTCATCTTTGGACAAAATATTAACTTGTAAGTGATATCTTGGTGTAGTAATCAAACATTGACAATAAGAATGTAACACCTCTTACCTATGTCCGACGCCAGGACAGGGTTCGAGGCGTTACTAGACTTAAACATAAACATTCATACCAAACCGAGTAATAAAAATGTGTCCAATTTAAAACTATTCATACATATGCATATCGTTCCTTATACAAGTCTATGTGGCCCAAAACATACATTAGGAGTGGTTCGGGACTAAACCGAGGAATTTCAAAACTTTTACAACACTTAGAAAATTTTCTTGTTTTGGAGGGTCACACACCTGTATGGGTAGGCCGTGTGGTCTCATATGCCCGTGTGGCTAGGGACACGCTCGTGTCCTCAGCTCGTGTAATTCTCTATTTATGACGTCATCAACAAAATAGGATCACACGGCCAAGTCACACGCTCATGTGCTAGGCCGTGTGGCGAATTTAATTTTCATAAATTTTCATAAATAAGCTGCATACTTCACACGGCCAGGGCACACGCCCATGTACTAAGGTCGTGTGTCTCAGCCGTGTGAGAGACACGGCCGTGTCTCGTGCCTATGTGCTTACTATTGGGCATTCTGTTTCTCAAAACTAAGGTGCAAGGGACACACGACCAGATCACACGCCCATTGGGGCAAATCGTATGTCACACACGACCTAGACACATGCCCATGTGTCTACTCGTGTGGACAACTTTGAGGTTATTTTCCAAGCCAATTGCCACCCTTATTTGCTCAAACACATACATAATTTCAAGGGCATTTAACATGGCATAATTAAGTGTTTAAACATCATCAATTAGGTCATGTTCATGGCAACACCTTATCAACTTATACATGCTCATGTTACCATACCTTGTTAAGCCAAGTTTACCAAATCACATGTAATATGTAACATCAATTTACTCTATTTTACACATTCATGTCTTAGTTGTCATCATGCCATTTACTCACGATTCCATCATCAACATCCATAATCACATTCACAATTCAACCATGCCAAAAAATTTTAACCACAACATGTATGACCTGAGCACATGCATGGATATATGAATAGGCTTAAACCCCAATAATCAATATGAACCATATCTCATGGCCATATAAAAATGAATAGTCAAGTTATTATTAGCCAACGCATTGGGCCAAATTAATATGATACATAAACAAAAAGACCAAGTCCCCTATACATGCCATATTCAAAATATCAAAACCAATTATACCCAAATGACTAAGTTGATAGTGTGGTCGATACTCCAACGACTTCCGATCCCTGAGCTAGCTTGGCGACACTAAAAAGAATGAAAAAAAGAAGAAGGGGGTAAGCTTTAAGCTTAGTAAGTTTGCATGTAAATAATAAGTAACATCAAACATGTATTAACATACACATAGCATATTATAAATTTGTACATAATCATCAAATGATAGTAGGCATATCTTACTCATTTGCATCCTTACCAATAATGTATCATAAATTGAGCTCATATCTCATAAGTTTTGCGTACGTACTTGTGCCACTTCATAACATAATCATAATCTTTCACATATTTGGAAAAATCTTCAAATTACCCGTTGAACCACTTGGAATACTAAAGGATACCCGAGAAAATCTCATACACATAATAAGATGCCAATGCCATATCCCAGATATGGTCTTACATGGGATCACAAATATCGATGTTGGTAGCCCAGTTATGGTCTTACACGATATCTCATATCGATGCCATGTCCCAAACATGGTCTTACATGAAATCAAATATCGATGCCATATCTCAGATATGGTCTTACATGGAATCACACACAACCCTAATGTCATGACATTTGTATCCTAACTATTCCTAAGGTTCAACCGGAAATTTTACCACATCGAATCCTCGCCGATCGTATTCATAACAATAATTAAAAAATTCATGCAATATCAAAATATTAAATGCATAATATAAATTTGCATTATTTAACACGAACTTACCTTGGTACAAAAATGGACAACTAATTCGATTTAGTCCAAAATCTTACTATTTCCCCAGTCTAGGTCTGCACTCCGTTTTTCTTTATTTATAATAGCAAATTTAGCTCATTTAATTATTATATTGTTCAAATCAGTCCAACAATCATATTTTGGAAAAATTATAGTTTTGCCCCTAAACTTTTATATATTTACAAATTAGTCCCTAGGCTCATAAAATGAAATGTACTCATTTTCTTTGTTACCTAAGCCTAGTTGAACCTATATCATGCTTGTACCAACAGAAATTTTTTATCAAATCACATTTCTACTATCCATTTTTACAACTTTTACAAAAAAAAAAAGTCATTTTTAGGTGTTTTCATCAAAAATCACTTAGTAAAAGATGTTTATCACACATCAAATAATCATATTCTTCTATTAAACATCAAAATACATGCATTCACACATGGGTCAAATTTCAAATATGACCCCTACTTCAAAATATGGCTAGAAATAAGTAAATCGGGTTACGATGACTTCAAAAATGTAAAGAACATTAAAAACGGGGCTAGGATTGACTTAAAATCAAGCTCGGAAAGTGGAGAAACCCTAGCTATGGTTCCTTAGAATTTTCAACATAAGAGGTTGAAGATGGACATGATTTTTGCTTTATTTTTCCCTTTTAATTCTCTTATTAACCAAATGACAAAAATGCCCTTTTTGCTAAACTTTCAAATTTTACCAATTCATGCATATTTTTGTCCATAAAAATAGAAATTGGTCAAATTTCTATTTAAGGACCTCTAATTAATAATTCTTAGCTATTTCATGCTTAAATCTTCTAGAATCACATATTTTGCAACTTTTGCAATTTAGTCCTACATGTTAAATTGGACACTTTATCAATAAAATTTTTTCATGAAATTTTCACACAATCATGAAAACATATCATAGACCTCAACACATTCATAAAATTATTATTTCTACTTCGAATTTATGGTCTCGAAACCACTACTCCGACTAGGCCCAAAATCGGGATGTTACAAAAAACATGTCGAACAATAAATCTTTCTTTGGGACGATTTATTACTCATATGTAAAACTGAATAATCGTCACATATTTATCACCATAGTTGCACATGTAATATTATTAACCTTCATTTGGGCCAATCAATATCAACATAACTTAAGTTACATGCACACAAACTTTTATATTTAAAAAATAATAATTTATACAAAAAAAAATCACTTTGGTGACTTATTACTTCAATTAAGTTATTTTAAAATATATATAAACATACCAATATTCAAATTTAAAATTTCCCCAATAGTCAAATGTCAAAACTATTTTTTTATTGCTTAATAGACTCCGAAATAACCCAAAATAAGGTTGTCTTAATAATACAATAAAAAATTGAAAACCTTAATTTTTGACTATTTCATTTTTTTTTCCAAAACCATATATATCAAAACCAAACATAAATAATGTAGTGGTTCAAAGCCAAATAATTAACAAGTACATGTATTCATAATTTTGGCATGGATAAAAACACCAAAGCAATTCACACATATACATGTATTCATAATTAAATAGAAAAACTTACCCGGAATTTACTATGTAAATCCAAAGTTGTATTTATGATTAAACAAATATTCACATGAATACTTGAAAAATATTTTCAAGCCAATAAATTTACAAAAAAAAACAAAATCATAATAGTTGGCATATCCCACAATTCATACAATAAATCATATCATCATAATTTAACAAAATATTTGGAACCATAAGATGCCAAAATCTAAGATTATAGAACCAAACTTAAAACCAAAATATTTAAATATGTGTATAGTTGACATGAATTTGCACCAAAACACCCATAAAATTGAATATATAACCATAACAAAAAAAAATTAACAACTTCAACGATATCCATGTAATGACCCGATTTAGGGCCTAGTCGGAACAGTGTTCTCAGGACCATAAATCCGAAGATAGAAAAATTATTTTTATTATTTTTATTATTTTTTATGAGGTTATGGTACTATTACATTAGTGTATGAAAAAAATAGGTGAGTTAATTTTAATGTTTTCAAGCCCAATTGCGAAAAAGGACTAAATCGCATAAAAGACAAAAGTTGCAATTTAGTACCCAAATGTGTTAAATAGCTAGAGAATAAAAATTTGGAGTATTTAAAGGGCAATTACACCCTTTTTAATAGTGTTGGCTGGCCATGTGATGGATTTTAAACAAATAGTCAAAGTATTAGGTTGATGATGTCATGTTTTGGTGATAAAACAATGCCTAAAAGCCTAGCTATCATTTTCTTCTTCTCCATCTTCTTTCTTCACAGAAAATACCAGCCAAAATAGAGGTTTGAAAGCTCAAAAATCTGCAGCAACTTAAAGCACTCATAAGTAAGTGATTTTAATGAGTTTTTTTCAAGATTTTTACATTTTTGAGACCCTTGAAGCATGAGCTTTCAAATGAGGGTGATATCTTACAAAATGGTCAAGAGTTTAGAATATTTCCATGGATGTATTTGTGATATATGCTGAGTTTTTATGGAAGAATATGAGTCCTAGTTGTGTTATAAACAACTTTTGTGAAAGGTGTTAGCATGAAAACACCTAAAAGGACTATTTTGCATAAGTTGCAAAATAGGTGGTTAGTGTGTGAAATAGTGAGAATTTAGGATTTTCATAGTAGTAAAAAGAGTTTAGATAGGCTTTAAATACGAGAGAATTCGATAAAAATTGATTTTCGGGCATAAGGGTAAAATGGCCATTTTGCCAAGGCCTAGGGGCAAAATGGTCATTTTACCAAAGTTGTAAATTTACGAATGCCTAATTATGTTTAGTGACTAAATGGATGTATATTGTTATTATAGATCAATATTTTCCAAAACCGAGCCTAGACTGGGGAAAAGTCAAGCAATCCGAATAAGCCGACTAGTCAAGTACTTTTTGTAAACCAAGGTAAGTTGTATGTAAATAATACAACTACACTGTTAATACTTCTATTCATATTGTCATTGAATTGATATTGTACGAGTTTTTAAGTTATAAATTGAGAATGCCTTGTAATATTGAGATAGTAGAAATATTCCTTTGAAACCTCAGGATATGAACTGGATATTTGTGCCATGACATTGGGTGATTTGTGAGCCAGTGTAAGACATGTCTGGGACATGTTTCGGCCACAATATGAGAGCCAGTGTAAGACCATGTCTGGGACATGACATTGGCACAGAAATGAGTGCTAGAGTAAGACATGTCTGGGACATGCATCGGCCTCGACAGAGATAGGTAGTGTAAGACGTGTATGCGGGACACGACGGCCAGAGTCGTGCTAGTGTAAGACATGTCTGGGACATGCATCAGCATGCATATATGAGAGCCAGTGTAAGACCATGCCTGGGACATGGCATCGACAATATATCCCATGTTGAAGGTTTATGGAATATCCAGTAGTATTCCAACGGTTCAATGGTAAAAGTTATAGTTCAATTTTGATAAAGAAAGGATGATCATGTTGTGAGTGTTATAGGTACCTATATGATAAGCGTGAGTAACGAGCTTAAATTTAGAAAATGAGACTCGAGTAGATGATAATGAGTAAGTTAAGTTATGTTTACCTTTGAGCTATAAGCATGATGGTAAATGGTGATATTGTTGTATAGTTATTTATATGCAACTTACTAAGCTTTATTCTTACTCCATTTCCTTTCCTTTTTCTTTCAGTGTCACCAAGCTAGCTTAAGGATCCCTTAAAGTCAGAGATATCAATCACACTATCAGCCACAATACTCAGTATAGCTTGATTTATATTTTTGTAGGTGGCATGTATAGGGCTAGACTAGGATGTTGGATTAAGATAATTATTTCTGTATTTTGGCTCCAGTCAAAAGCCCTTCATTTTGTATCAAGCCTGAAATAATGGCTATTTTTCACTTTGATGAATGTATACAATGTTCTTTCTATGGATGAATTGGTGTCCATTATGCTGAAATTTGTATATTGAAATGATCTTGTGTAGGTTGTGCAAAATGGGTGACAAAATGACTTGAAAGATAGCCTAGTTTGTCCACACGGGTAAGACACACGGCTCACGTCCATGGGTGTGTGTTGTGGTCGTGCGTCCCCTGCACTTAAAACTTTAAAGTCATTTTAGTACACGGGCAAGCCACACAAAGCGTGTGCCTGTGTCGTCGTATAAAGTCGGTGATGCATGCTAGCGATTACAGACACGAGACACAGACACTGTGTGTGTCTCGGCCATGTGAAGGACACAATTATAGGGCACGGGTGTATGCTTGGGCCGTGTGGTTTTGGCAGAATGCCCAGGCTTTCAGACACGGGTTCGGGACACAGGCGTGTTCCTAGCACACGGTCGTGTGTTCTATATCCACACGGGTGTGTGGAGCCTTGATGCATGAAATTTTCTAAGTCTTTCATGAGTTCTCAGTTGAGTTTCAAACCACTCCGGATGTATGTTTTAGGCCTCGTAAGCCCATATACAGGTCAGATTACATGTGAAAGGAGAAGTTTTTAGATTGTTTGAAATTTTACTGCCCAGTTTTATATAATCAGTTGAGTTGAGTCAGGTAACACCATAAACCCTATCCTAGCATTGGATACAGGTGAGGGGTGTTACATTTAGTGGTATCAGAGCATGGTTTAATCAATTTTAAGACTAAACTAGCCAGAGTACGAGTCTAGCTATACATGCCACGTATATGCATATTGATAGTGTGACGATTCTTGACGATTATAAATTTTATTTATTATAGTAATGGATCCTGATAGAACCACGACGGATGACGTGGAAAATAATGCGTCGGCTCCCGCAGAAGAGACCGTGCCGATAGAGAGTGAGCCCGTAAGTATGGGCCAAGGCGGAAGGGCTAGGGTAGCCTACCTCCGAATGATGGATGCTTGGTATACAGAGTTCGTTAGTGCGAACCCGAACACCCCACCACCCCCACCTCCTCCGATTCTTCAATACGACCCAATGGCTCCGCAAGGTCCGGATGTGTTCAGACGAAAGAAGCCTCCGGTAGACAAGATCTGGAAGCAATGGGCCGAAGAATTTCGGGCTAGTGTAGATAATGACCCGGAGATAGCGGAGTTTTGGCTAGAAAATACCATGAGGGTATTCGATGAGCTGTCATGCATGCCTGAAGAGTACGTGAAGTGTGCCATGTCACTTCTAAAAGACTCGGCTTATCTATGGTGGAACACTCTCGTGTCTGTAGTACCGAGACAAAAAGTGACTTGGGAATTCTTCCAAGAAGAGTTTCGAAAGAAGTATATTAGCTAGAGGTTTATGGACTAAAAAAGAAAGGAATTTCTAGAGTTGAAGCAAGGTGATAAGACTGTGACAGAGTATGAGCGGGAGTTTGTGAAACTCAGCAAGTATGCGCGAGAATGCATATCCACTGATGCTACTATGTATAAGAGGTTTGAGGATAGCCTCAATGAAGATATTCGAGTGTTTGTGGGCATCCTAGAGCTAAGAGAATTTGTGATGCTCATTGAGAGAACATGTAAAGCAGAAGAGCTGGTGAAGGAGAAAAAGAAGACAGCCATTGAATCGTGTGATTTAAAGAAAAGACAGATGGAGAAGACACATCAGTCCTTCTCCAAGAGGTCAAAAGAGTTTACTACCCAATCGAATACTTCGGTTGGATATTCGAAGAGAAACAAGAATCGACAGAACATGGCATCTAAAGCCCAAACTGCCTCAGTGGCAAGTGTTGGTAGTTCTCGACCAAATAGGCCGGAGTGTTCGCAATGTGGAAGACGTCACTTGGGCGAATGCCGAATGAGCGAGAGGGGCTGTTTCAAGTGTGGGTTACTTGACCACTTTATCCGCGAGTGCCCTGAGATAGACGAGAGAGAGAGAAAACAAGAGGTGAAAGCAAGCAGTGCTCCCTTGAGGGGTAGGCCTCAAAGGAACCCCGGGAGTGGAAATAGTAGTAGAGGTGCACTAAAAGAGGTCACGATAAGATCTAACGGCAAAGCGCCAGCGAAGACCTATGTTATACGAGCCCGAGAAGAGGTAGAGTCTCCAGACGTGATCATGGGTACCTTTTCTATTCACGATATAACTGTTGTCGCTTTAATTGACCCGAGATCTACCCACTCTTACATATGTATGGAATTAATACCTCGTATAAACATGCTAGTAGAGTCCACTAAGTTTGTAATAAAAATGTCTAACCCGTTAGGCAAGTATGTATTAGTGGACCGAGTATGTAGAAACTGTCATTTGGTGATTAGAGGCCATTGTTTTTCGGCCAACTTGATGTTGTTGCCGTTTAATGAATTCGATGTAATTCTTGGGATAGATTGGTTGACCTTCCATGGCGTTGTAGTAGACTGTGGGAGAAAAGTAATTCAGTTAAGATGTGAGGATGGAAATGTTCTTCGAGTTGGGCCAGATAAGTCGGATAACTTGTCTATGATAGTATCGTCTTTAGCAGCCGAAAGATATTTGAGAAAAAAGTTATGAAGCTTATCTAGCTTTTGTGCTGAATACCCAAGTGTCCGAGTCGAAGATTGAGTCAGTATCAGTGGTTTGTGAGTTTATAGATGTCTTTCCGGAGGAGTTACCAGGGTTACCCCCAGAGAGAGAGGTTGATTTTGGTATCGAGTTGGCTCTTGGTACGACGCCAATCTCGATTAAACCTTATAAGATGGCCTCCACTGAGTTAAAGGAGTTGAAAGTGCAGTTGCAAGAGTTAACAGACAAAGGTTTTACTAGACTGAGTTATTCACCATGGGGTGCTCTAGTGCTTTTTTGTGAAAAAGAATGACGAGTCAATGAGGTTATGTATCGACTACAGACAACTTAATAAGGTAACAGTGAAGAACAAGTATCCTTTGCCGAGGATCGATGATCTCTTCGATCAATTGAGAGGAGCCACTATGTTCTCTAAGATAGACTTAAGATCGGGCTACTACCAGTTAAGAGTCAAGGAACATGATGTACCGAAGACTGCTTTTCGGACAAGATATGGGCATTATGAGTTTCTTGTTATGCCTTTTGGATTGAAAAATGCCCCAGCGATATTTATAGACTTGATGAACCGTATCTTCCAACTGTATTTGGATAGATTCGTCGTCGTTTTTATTGATGACATCTTGGTTTATTCGCGTAACGAGAATGAATACGCGAAGCATTTGAGAACTGTGTTGCAGATCTTAAGGGATAAGCAACTTCATGCCAAGTTTAGTAAGAGCGAGTTTTGGCTCAAAGAGGTCAGGTTTCTAGGACATATTGTGTCGGGTGACGGGATCAGAGTTGACCCAAGTAAGATCTCAGCTATTATGGAATGGAAATCGCCAAGGAATGTAACAGAAGTTCGTAGTTTTCTGGGGCTAGCGGGATACTATAGACGATTTGTAAATGGATTCTCCATGATAGCTACACCGATAACGAGGCTACTATAGAAAGATGTCGAGTTCGAATGGACAAAAGAGTGCCAACAGAGCTTCGAGAAGTTAAAGGCTTTGTTGATCGAAACCCCAATTTTAGTACAACCTGAGTGAGGCTAGGAATTTGTAGTTTTTAGTGACGCCTCCCTAAATGGTTTAGGGTGTGTGCTAATGCAAGAAGGCAAGGTTATAACCTATGCCTCAAGACAGCTAAAACCTCATGAGAAGAATTATCCGACCCATGATTTAGAGCTAGTAGCAGTGGTGTTCGCGCTGAAGATTTGGCGACATCATTTATATGGAGAGAAATGTAGAGTATTTACCAATCACAAGAGTTTAAAATACTTGATGACTCAAAAGGAGTTGAATTTGAGGTAACGTCGATGGTTAGAGGTGTTAAAGGATTATGAGTTGATCATCGACTACCATTCAAAAAAGGCGAACGTAGTCGCCGATGCCTTGAGTAGAAAGTTGTTGTTTGCCTTAAGAGCTTTGAACACGCAGTTGACTGTATCTAAGGATGGTTCGATCCTAGCAGAGCTAAGAGTCAGACTGACTTTTCTTCATGAAACTTGTGAAACTCAGAAAGATGACGAGAAACTACAAGCTAAGAGAACTTAATGTGAATCAGAGATTGCGTCAGATTTTTGTGTTAGAACTGATGGGTGTATAATGTTCAAAGATAAAGTTTGTGTACCCAAAGATAGTGAGCTTATTCAGAAGGTTTTGCGAGAGGCACACAGTGGTTGTTCGTCAATTCACCCGGGTAGCGTGAAAATGTACAACAACCTTAAGAAAATGTATTGGTGGTCGGGTATGAAAAGATACATTTCTGAGTTTGTATCCAAGTGCCTAGTGTGTCAACAAGTAAAGGCTGAACATTAAGTGCCTTCATATTTACTTCAGCCTATTATGATTCCTGAGTGGAAATGAGATCGTATCATCATGGACTTCGTGACCAATTTGCCTCTAACCCCAAAAAGGAAAGATGCAGTATGGGCTATTGTTGATAGACTCACTAAGTCAGCACACTTCATACCAGTGTGTACCAATTACTCCCTTGAAAAGTTGGCTGACTTGTATGTTTTTGAGATTGTGAGGCTTCATGGTGTGCCGTTATCGATTGTATCTGATTGAGACCCGAGGTTCACCTCGAGGTTTTAGAAGAAGTTACAAGAAGCTTTAGGAACCAAGTTGAGTTTCAGTACGGCATTTCATCTGCAAACTAACAGACAGTGCGAAGAGTAATACAAATCTTAGAGGACATGTTGAGGTGCTGTGTTCTCGAGTTCCCAGGAAGTTGGGAAAAATACTTACCATTGGTTGAATTCGCCTACAATAACAGCTATCAGTCGAGTCTAAAAATGGCCTTATGAGGCTTTGTACGAGTGAAAGTGCCGAACGCCCCTATTCTGGACTGATTTGAGAGAGAGTCAGATTCACGGGGTTGATTTGATTAAAGAGGCTGAGGAAAAAGTTAAGGTGATTCATGACAGTTTGAAAGCCACCTCGAATAGACTAAAATCCTACGCGGATTTAAAGCGAAGGGAGATTGAGTTTGAATTTGGGGATAAGGTATTTTTGAAAGTTTCCCCGTGGAGAAAAGTCCTCAGATTTGGTAGAAAAGGCAAGTTGAGTCCTCGTTTTATAGGACCGTATGAGGTTACCGAGAGAGTAAGGCCCGTTACCTACCATTTGAGTTTACCATCAGAGTTAGAAAAGATTCACGACGTATTTCATGTATCCATGCTACACCGATACAGATCAGACCCTTCGCCTATAATTGCACCAACTGAAGTTGAGATTCTCCCATATATGACGTATGTTGAGGAACCGGTCAAGATATTAGCTCGAGAGGTCAAATAATTAAGAAATAAGAGTATACCGCTTGTGAAGGTTTTGTGGCATAGACATGGGGTCGAGGAAGCCACATGGGAACCCGAGGAGTCTCTGAGAGAGCAATATCCAAACTTATACATCGGTAAGATTTTCGAGGACGAAAATCCCTAAGGAGGAGAAATGTAATGACCCGATTTAGGGCCTAGTCGAAACAGTGGTCTCGGGACCACAAATCTGAAGATAGGAAAATTATTTTTATTATTTTTATTATTTTTATGATGTTATGGTACTATTATATTAGTGCATGAAAAAATTTGGTGAGTTAATTTTAATGTTTTCAAGCCCAATTGCGAAAAAGGACTAAATCGCATAAAAGACAAAAGTTGCATTTTAGTATCCCAAATGTGTTAAATAGCTAGAGAATCAAAATTTGGAGTATTTAAAGGGCAATTACACCCTTTTTAATAGTGGTGGCCGGCCATGTGATGGATTTTAAACAAATAGTCAAAGTATTAGGTTGATGATGTCATGTTTTGGTGATAAAATAATGCCTAAAAGCCTAGCTATCATTTTCTTCTTCTCCATATTCTTTCTTCACTGAAAATATCAGCCAAAATAGAGGTTTGAAAGCTCAAAAATCTTCAGCAACTTAAATCACTCATAAGTAAGTGTTTTTAATGAGTTTTCTTCAAGATTTTTACATTTTTGAGACCCTTGAAGTATGAGCTTTCAAATGAGGGTGATATCTTACAAAATGGTCAAGAGTTTAGAATATTGTCATGGATGTATTTGTGATATATGATGAGTTTTTATGGAAGAATATGAGTCCTAGTTGTGTTATAAACAACTTTTGTGAAAGGTGTTAGCATGAAAACACCTAAAAGGACTATTTTGCATAAGTTGCAAAATAGGTGGTTAGTGTGTGAAATAGTGAGAATTTGAGATTGCCATAGTAGTAAAAAGAGTTTAGATAGGCTTGAAATATGAGAGAATTTGATAAAAATTGATTTTCGGGCATAAGGGTAAAATGGCCATTTTGCCAAGGCCTAGGGGCAAAATGGTCATTTTACCAAAGTTGTGAATTTACGAATGCCTAATTTTGTTTAGTGACTAAATGGATGTATATTGTTACTATAGATCACGATTTTCCAAAACCGAGCCTAGACTGGGGAAAAGTCAAGCAATCCAAATAAGTTGACTAGTCAAGTACTTTTTGTAAACCGAGGTAAGTTGTATGTAAATAATACAACTACACTGTTAATACTTCTATTCATATTGTCATTGAATTGATATTGTACGAGTTGTTAAGTTATAAATTAAGAATGCCTTGTAATATTGAGATAGTAGAAATATTCTTTTGAAACCTCAGGATATGAACTGGATATTTGTGCCATGACATTGGGTTATTTGTGCGCCAATGTAAGACATGTCTGGGACATGCTTCGGCCACATTATGAGAGCCAGTGTAAGACCATGTCTGGTACATGGCATCGGCATAGAGATGAGTGCTAGAGTAAGACATGTATGAGACATGCATCGGCCTCAACAGAGATAGCCAGTGTAAGACGTGTCTGGGACACGCATCAGCTAGGATTTGTGCTAGTGTAAGACATGTCTGGGACATACATCAGCACGCATATATGAGAGCCAGTGTAAGACCATGTCTGGGACATGGCATCGGTAATATATCCCATGTTGAAGGTTTATGGAATATCCAGTAGTATTCCAACGGTTTAATGGTGAAAGTTATAGTTCAATTTTGATAAAGAAAGGATGATCATGTTGTGAGTGTTATAGGTACCTATATGATAAGCATGAGTAACGAGCTTAAATTTAGAAAATGAGACTTGAGTAGATGATAATGAGTAAGTTAAGTTATGTTTACCTTTGAGCTATAAGCATGATGGTAAATGGTGAGATTGTTGTATAGTTATTTATATGCAACTTACTAAGCTTTATTCTTACTCCATTTCCTTTCCTTTTTCTTTCAGTGTCACCAAGCTAGCTTAAGGATCCCTTAAAGTCAGAGATATCAATCACACTATCAGCCGCAATACTCGGTATAGCTTGATTTATATTTTTGTTGGTGGCATGTATAGGGCTAGACTAAAATGTTGGATTAAGATAATTATTTATGTATTTTGGCTTAAGTCAAAAGCCCTTCATTTTGTATCAAGCCTGGAATAATGGCTATTTTTCACTTTGATGAATGTATACAATGTTCTTTCTATGGATGAATTGGTGTCCATTATGATAAAATTTGTATATTGAAATGATCTTGTGTAGGTTGTGCAAAATGGGTGACAAAATGGCTTGGAAGATAGCCTAGTTTGTCCACACGGGTAAGACACACAGGCGTGTGTCTAGACCGTGTGTGACACACGGCTCACGCCCATGGGTGTGTGTTGTGGCCGTGCGTCCCTTGCACTTAAAACTTTAAAGTCATTTTAGTACACGGGCAAGCCACACGGGCGTGTGCCCAGGCCGTGCCATAAAGTCAGTATGCATGCTAGTAGTACACAGGCAAGAGACACGACCGTGTGTCTCAACCGTGTGAAGGACACGGTTATAGGGCACGGGTGTGTGCTTAGGCTGTGTGGTTTTGGCAGAATGCTTAGGCTTTCAGACACGGGTGTGTTCCTAGCACACGGTCGTGTGTTCTATATCCACACAGGCGTGTGGAGCCTTGATGCATGAAATTTTCTAAGTCCTTCATGAGTTCTCGGTTGGGTTCTGAACCACTCCAGATGTATGTTTTGGGCCTCGTAAGCCCATATACGGGTCAGATTGCATGTGAAAAGAGAAGTTTTTAGATTGTTTGAAATTTAACTGTCCTGTTTTATACAATCGGTTGAGTTGAGTCAGGTAACACCACAAACCCTATCCTAGCGTCGATACAAGCGAGGGGTGTTACAATCCATCAAAACTTAATTTCACCAATTAAACTATAAAAGATATCTTATTGAATAATGGTTATAAACACCTATTCATACAAACTATAATCATGCATTAATCCTCAAAATCATTGATATGCATATAATATATATACACACATAATATATACACACAATTATAATAATATAAAAATAATATTGGCTTGCCTTACATATTTCATGTAAACTCAAATTTATATTCATGACTAAAGACATTATCATAAAAATTCTTTATACGCACAGATACTTAAAAAAAATTCATAACCACTAAATATAAAAAGAATCCCAAATTATATAAAAGTCCTTATATGCGGAACTACTTATGAAAATTCATAGCCACCATATTTAAAAAAAAACCCAAATATTTTAATTTTAGTCGGGTTTCATAAGGACTAAAACTTATATAAAATAATTATAACTGAAACCAAAAGTAATCATTCGTATATATGAATGAAATTCAATGGTGAATATAATTCATTATGAATAAAGACAAAAGATGATAATTCCATATATATTCAACCACAAACAGAAAATTTAAAACAAATAGTGCGAAAAAAAAACATCTTACCAACATTCATTTATTCGATTATCAAGTGAATTAACTTTCAAAACCAATTATACAACCCAATTGGAATTCTTCAATTGCAAAAAGTTGTAAGTATGTAACTTTAATTTAATAATGACTTTAACCAAAATTTATAAAATAATTGTGTGAAAAGAAGAGAAAGAAATCTCACAAATCAATTTTTATCAATTTATTATAAATAAACATTCATCTATCGAATAGCATATGCAAATATTAAACTAGATTATATTTATAAAACCCTAAAGCTTTATTTAAAGAATCAAAACCCAAAAATTTATCAAGAATATCAAAGATTCAACATAATATATAATTAAAATATCAAATCCATAAAATTAAAAAGGAAAAACGAATCAATCCAAAAAAAAAAATCAATTCATTCTCAATGATTCAACATGACAAAGCTCGGATGCCACTTGTTAGAATTGTAAAATAAATCTAAAATAAAACTGAATAAACCAAGATCTATCATGTCAAATCATCAAGAATAAATTAAGAATAAAGCTAAATGCGGAAGCGTACCTGAATCCATGAATTCCTTGAAGTTTTACCGGATTTTGGGGATTTGATCTTTCAATTTAACATACAAGAAATTCAGAGAATATCTGCTCTCTCTTCCCTAATGATGGGATATTAGAAAAGATATATTGTTGTGTAATTTGGGGACCATAACCCTAATATTTATAACCTGGGCATATTAGTTCTAATTCCTAATTAGCCCGTCATTAATTAGAATTTAATTAGAACTCAATTACTAGAGTATCTACGTATATTTGACCTATACCTTATTTAATAATTAAAGCCAAATAAAACTTTAACTAAATTAGATCACTTTTAATTTGGGCTAACCTATCATGATAGTAAATAATAACATGTAATTACCCTTATTATATATGTTATGTCCATATTTTCCAACAGTTTTTTTCTTGGAAAGTGGGTAGCTATTCGCCAAACTTCTTAATTTGTTTTGTTTTGAGAGTTTTTCAAAATAATAAATTATTTCACGTGTCGAGTTGGACCTGTGTTGTCTTAAGTTTTATATTATTTTTGTTTGTTTTTCCATTGTTTAATAAGTCTTCAGTTTTAAAAGTTTTTGTCTGCTCGTTGCTTTGGACCATCCAGGGTTGATTTCTTTATTGTATTAAGTGTTTGCAATTACTCCAGATATGTCGTGCTTGAGTTGTGATAAAACTAATTGTCAACGTGTCATAATATTTTATTGATGCTAATGCTAAAGCCTTTGTTATGTTAATTGAGTTTGTCCTTCATCATCTACTACGAGTATTTTATATATTTTTCTCTTTGAATTGTATGATTCCATTCATTGAATGAATTAATGAATTTACCTTTAAAAAACAATAATATTTGAATAATTATTTGATTTCATAATATTAGAATTTTCCATACCACAATATAGGTAAAAAAATAAATATTTGACATATAAAAATTATAAATCAAGAAAATATATTCACATATATATAAATATAACTTTTTAATTATATAATTACATAGTTTTTATTTTATTTATATAAATAAAGAAGTTATTAATTAAGGATATGAATTAAAAATAAAGTTTAAAAGTGTTTATTAACTAAAAATATTAATTAAAAATTAGAAATAAAAATAAAACTAGAAAATCTTGAATCCATATGAGTTGAATTAACTATAAGCTTTAATTAGAAAATAAATAAATAAATTTGAAAGAAAAATAAAATAAAGAAAAGTTTTAAATAACGTGAATTTAAAAAACCCAAAATGTTGAAGTTAGGAAATGGTCTTGAGCCAAAGGCATGAAAGCCCCGGCTTTTAATTTTCTAACTAAAGATGGTGATGTGTTAATAGAAAGCACTTTTTAAAAGTATGTTCGCAGTTTCATGCCACACCCTAAATAATTAAGAAATTAATTTATATTCTTAATTTGTTTTCTAAAATTAGCACTTACCCCTAATTTTGCTTAAAAATTTTAAAATTACAAATATATATATATGAAAGGTAATAAAAAATAGTTTTTGTTAAAATTCATTCATAAATAGATGTCCATACAACTCAGATAACCTCTAAATAATTTATAGGATATCTTAATTATCTTATTTATATTTTTTGTAATCTATGGTAATTAAGTTTCTATAAATAGGGGAAATGTATAAGCTTAAGATATTTTAAGTAAAAAGTTGATTTATTTTTTCATTTTTGTATCTACTTTTCTCTCTTGTTCTTACTATATTTTTCTTAGTATTATAATATGTCATCAACATGATTTTGCTTAGAGTGATAGTTCATTTTACCAATGATCAAATTTATTCTCCACAATTTTCAAAATTTTATATGATAAAATGTAAAGTTTTACAAGAAGTTTCTTTTATTTAATGTTTTTTATCTGATTAATTTTTTAATCAACTAATTCATGATTAATTATAATTGTCTTTATTAACTTATTTTATTTTTAAGTTCTTAAGAATGGTGAAAGATTTAATAACGGTATGAATTTTGATTCAGTGTTTTTGACCTTGGGGTGTATTAGTGTCATATAAGTTATTGTCGGGGATCGACTCGTATAAACGGCAAATAAGAAAAATAGAGAAAATTGAACACACAAATATTACGTGGAAAACCCTCAGTGAAGAGGATAAAACACCACGGGCAAAGAAAGCTTCGATTTTTCACTAAACAAGCAATCGAATGAGAGTACAAGCTGGAGAAAATAACCCTAAAATAGAAAAACCCAAAACTCAAATACAAAGCTCTCTAAAAAACTCTCTCCAAAACTTTTCATCAAGTCTCACAAAGGAGATATTTTATCAACTCTCTAAAATAGGGTTACAAAGACCCTTTACATAGGCTACTATTAATGTCTTAATATAACTAAAATACTCTTAGAGTAATCAAAGTTTAATTGGGAAAAAGAATTCTTGTTGAACTGTCAAAACACGGCTGTATAAGTTGTTAAAACATCGTGACGTTGTGATGTCCATGCTCTCTTTGTCATGACATCGATGCCACTTTCATCTTGGGATTTCATCGCGTCGTCATGACGACGCCCTTCTTCGGTTGCTCGTCAATCGTCTTTCTAAGTGCCTATAAAGAGTTTGATAAATGCGAGACACATCCTAAAAATCTCCAACTTGACTTGTATTTTATACGCCTTATTTGCCAATGCCCATCACGAGCCTAACTTGATCTTTGCAGGATATTAACTGAGTCCAAGCAGTGATTGAACTTTAAAACTGGAAGACTTTTAGTTTTTTGAAGTGCCAAATCAAAGTTGTCTCGAGGTTGCTTCCCATAAATGCAATGCTATGTCTTTTCAACTCTTGCACCTAAAAGAGAACCTCTCTTATTCAAAATGGTCATGCATTTTATTTTATATAACCAAGTTGCCTATGCCTCAAATAAGTCGACTCAACTCCTTAACAAACAAGGAAATTGTTACTTTACCAATCACCATTGAACTCTGTAGAACATAAAGATTGTCGGCATTTCAACCTCTCTTTAGAACAAAAGCTCCAAGAGATACATTAATGCCGCTTGACTCGACGACGATCCTACAACCCTTCGAGCCTAAATTTCTCAAGGAGATGAGATTCTTCTTTAAATCAAGCACATGCTTGACATTTGACAATGTCCTAATGATTTCGTCGTGAATCTTTATCTAAATGGTACCAACACTGGTTACCTTAGAGGGTGAATTGTTCCTCATAAGTACAACTCCATCTTCAACCACCTTCAACTGGACTATATGTGGAGAACAAGTCATTGTTTGGACACATATGGAAAGAACACCCTAAATTTAGAATCCACTCATACATAAGTTTAGACCTTTCGATCGTAGACACCAACAACCAATCATTACCCTTGTCCTCGGCCACACTAGCATCGATTACCTCAACCTTTTGTTCCTCATCGCTCTCAACAACCTTCTTGTTTTTATTTTTCAACCTATAACATTCTGCCTTTATGTGACCCAACTTCTTACAGTTATTACATGTCTTGTCACGATTCATTAACTTCAATTTTAAGCTAGATTTATTTTGACTTAGATCCTTAGGCTGTTGTCTGCTTCTAGCAACCAAAATCGAGACTTGACTACTAGACTTGCTACCCGAACCTAACTCATTATTGAGTTTTTCCTTAATCAATAAGTTACCCTTCACATCCTCAAATGAGAGTTTATCTCTATCATAAATTAGGGTCTCCTTAAAAGTTTTATAAGAAGGGGAAAAGAACACAATAATAGCATAGCCAAACCTTTATCATCTATGTTAACCTCAACATTATTCAGATCATTTAAGAAGGTAACAAATTAACTGATGTAACCCATGAGGTACTTACCTTCGTCCATTCAAAAGATGTATAAGTGTTGTTTCAACACCAATCGATTAGCCAAAGACTTTGTCATATATAGGGTTTCTAATTTTTCCATAAGGTTGTTGTCGTTCTCTCTGTAAGCACCTCTTACAACACATTGTTCGTGATGCACAACTGAATTGTTGATAGAGCCTTCTCATCAAGCTCTTCCCATTTTGACTGCTCTAGATTTTCTAGCTTTTGCCCAATAATGACCCTTTTTAAGCCATTTTGAATTACAATTGTTGTTATCTGAACTTGCCATAAATTGAAATTTGTGATTCTATCGAACTTTTCAATATTGAATTTCATTGTTTCCATCTTGAACGAGCCAATTGCGAAATCTGAACCAAGCTTTGATATTATTTTTTTGGGGATCGACTCGTATAAATAATGAATAAGAAAAATAGAGAAAATCGAATACATAAATATTTACGTGGAAAACCCTCAATTAAAAGGATAAAAAACCATGGACAAGGAGGCTTCAAATTTTCACTAAACAATCATCGAACAAGAGTATAAGATGGAAACAACCTTAAAAGAGCAACTCAAAACTCGAGTACAAGCTCTCTCAAAAACTCTCCTCAAAACTCTTCACCAAATCTCACATAAGAGATATTCTATCAACTCTCTAAAATAGGGTTACAAAAACCCTTTAAATAAGCTAATAATAAAGTCCTAATATGTCTAAAATATTCCTAAAGTAATTAGAGTTTAATTAGTAAAAAGAAGTCAAGTTAAATTGTCAAAACGCGATTGCATAAGTTGGGAAAATGTTGTAACCTCATGACGTCCATGCTCTCGTTGTCATGACGTTGATGCCACGTTCATCTTGGGATTTTATCGCATCGTCCTAATGTCTCGGTGCTCTTCATTGTGATGTTGGGCCTATTTTGGCCCTTCTTCAGTTACTCGTTGATTGTCTTTCTAAGTGCCTACAAAGAGTCCAATAAATGCGAGGCACACCCCACAGTTATTTTGGGATAAAATTTTAGTATTGATAAATTTTGATTAGATTCCAAGTCTACTAATGGAGTTAAATTTGCTTACTTCTTGATAAAATCATCAAGACTCAATGTTGAACAAGAATTTTTTTTGTGATATTAGCTTTGTTTAAATAAATAGTCTATTCGCACGGATATAAGTCTATCTGAAAGGATCTATTTCATTCCCTGAAGTGAATGCAAATTGGTGGCATAATAATAACCACCATAAAAATAGTCATAATACTTTTTATCATCACAAGAAGTGGAAACTACAAAACAAAAAGAGTTCTAAAGATAACCATTGAAAATTAGAGATAACTTACATTATCAATGTGGTAATAAAACAAGTCAATATCAATATACTATTTTGTAGTACAAAATTAATTTGAAGCTTGAGAAGAGCTAGTATATCAATACTCAAAAGAACATAATTTGTGATAGTTAATGCATTATGTTCTAGTCAGTCTTAAGTAAATTAATAAGTTTTAAAAAGATATTCATCATAACAGATATCATATTAAGATTGTGGATGAGAAGAAGATTAATTTATATATATATAAAATCTATTATATTGGCTAATAAATTTTGTATTAAAAACTACTGTCTTTTCCTCTAATTCATACTATGCATATATTAGTATAGTTAAATCACATGCGATGGTAAATCATAATTTTATATTAGTATAGTTGAATCACATGAGATGGTAAACAAAAAATTTACTATTCCATATATATTACTTAGTTGGCATGATCGGTTAGACCATCCTGATCAATAATAATGCAACAAATGAGAATTTACATGGATATTTATTAAAGAACTTGAAGATTCTTCATTTTAAAGATTTCTTAATTGTTACTTGTTCTAAATAAGAAGATTTGTTAGAACCTCACTAGCAAAAGTTGAAATTAAATCTCTTGTATTTGCAAGAGAATTATGAACCCATTTATCTAGCAAGTGGATGTTTATGATTTTAGTAGACAAATCACATGTGCATTATCAAATCACAACTTTTTATTTGTGAGATTATTTTTTTAATGACTAATTTAATAATAAAAACTTTCATATTATGCAATTGAGATAATTCTTGCTAATGCCAATTAGTTTATATCTCAGACTTTTAATGATTATTGTATATAAGTTTGAACAACTTTTGCAAAGCCTTTTATTTATATGCATATTGGTTTAGAGAAATAATTAATTGAACACCTTCGGTTAATATCTAAACCATTACTAATTAGAACAAAGCTTCCTATTTCAACATGAGATTATGTTGAATTAATTACATGCTATAACACTTGCACACATCAAACCAATAAGTTATAATAAATACTCTATATTATAATTGACTTTTAGTTAGGAGTTAAAGATTCCCCCTCTTAGAATTTTTGGATGTGTAATATATGTTTCAATATCTCCACAACAATGTACAAAGATGGGCCCTCATAGGAGGTTAGGAATGTACATTGATATGAGTCTTCTTATATTATTAAATATTTTTTTGCTATTAATTTGAGATTTAGTTATAAAATGAGTTGATTATTATGAGATAGTTTTCTCATTATTAGGGGGAGAGAATAAAAAGTTAGATAAATAAAATACATGGAATGAATTATAATTAACTAATACCCTCGTACAAAACAATGTGAACCAGAAGTTCATAAGATAATTCAGTTTATTGTAATTGAATTGCCAAATGCATTTACTGACTTTATTAGAATAAACAAGTTTTGTAACACCCCATACTTGACTTGATTGCCGGATCTAGACTATAGGGTGCTATGTTCCAAGTTTGAATTTAACTAAAACATCCATTATTACATTCAGTATATCAAAATATCGTAATACAAATATTATTTATAGCACGTTAATTAATTGATTTTGCCAATGAATTTAATACAATTATATATATACCTTAATTTAAGTTATAAAAATTCTACAAATGTAGCTTTACTATATTGACATATTTACTTATTCTTGTAAATAATATTCTGTGAGCATACTTAATTACAATTCAACTCTGACCCTGAGCTTCCACCTTTAGGTCGACCCGCTGTATGCATATTACAACTGAGAATTAAGTTCTCTTGAGCACATCAATGCCGATGTATCCATGTTTTATGGCACCTTACGGTTGCAATCGATAGTGACACAAACACCACCCGCATCATTTTTTTATCAGGGTGGGTCATCAGTGTAACCATTTGTCGGTGGAATAGAGGATACACGATAGGAGGTTAGGATGGCACCGCATTCGAGTACGAAGGAGGGTGATAGAGACAAATGCAAAGATGAAGAAGAATACCATGATGACGATAGAGATGGAGATGAGCATGAGGGTGAGAGTGAAGGCAATGATAATAAGGGCAATGAAAATGATAAAGTTTATAAGCTCGCATCTCCAGTTGTGCGCAGAAATCCTCTTCACATTCGTCGTCTGCTGCCCTGCGGCACACATTCTCTTCGATGACACAATTGATTTTTTTTATTTCTATTGCAATGTAAATATATATGGCATAAATAAAAAACTAAAAATTTTCATTCCAACACTATATTTGTCTTTGTTACATTCTAACGTGAGTTATGCGTAAGTTAATAAGAAATAAAAAATTTGAAACACCAGAATAATAGAAGCATTGTAGTGAATATATTCTTTGAAAGAAAATAGTGCTATCAACGTTGAGGCCCCAAAGTACCCCTCAACATAGAACATGTTGCCTTCGTATACCCCAGGTTTCTATAGTATCCGCATAACCTCAGTTGACCATCCATCTCCCAAATATTGTTCCATACCCAAGTGATATTTTGGTGACCTTTCAGGATGCAACATAGGTTCATGTTCAGTGCCAACTCATATGACGCGTTAAACATTGGCGGCCACGTATTCTCATCGAGGACGAGTGGGAATTTAGAACTTTATACTCTATGCATACGTTCAAAACTATACACATTGTTGATGTAAGGCATGTACTCAATTCTTAGGTCCCCACATATGGCAATTATATGTACGCATGGGAACCAAAGTGCTTAGAACCTCCCACAATCACAAGTCTTTCCTATTACATTGACACGATATGATACCCCTGATATGTCTTGGTTCGGCCTAGCATGCTCTGTGACTCAAAATTCTAGGTTCCGATGCGAGTGGCACACTACATACATAGTGTTCACTCTCATCGTATTTCGTCTGATTTCTTTCATTAAATCCTCACACCAAGTATGGTCACCCATTATCTGTCAAGTGTATGCTCTCACCCTCATTGGAAATAAGGCAACTGGGCAAAAGTATGTTTCTTTCACAACCGAGTTTATCGACAAATGATGCGTCCCCTTTAGTATGGAATTGCTACACTCGGCTAAGTTTGACGTCATGTGCTTGTACTGTAAACCCCTATCATACGATTGCGCCCACTGTTTAAATGGTATGTTCACTAGGTACACAGCACCGTAGCTGTTGATGGCGCCCAAGCTGTTCAACATTTCATGGAAATGGTGTTGGACGAGCTTGTAACTTGTATAGAAAAGCATACCTATGAATGCAAACAATGAACAAAATAGGGTCTAACATGACTGTGTAGGTAGTGCCAACTACAAACCCATGCCAATGATTGTATCTTGCTCACTTTTCAAAGGCCATTTTAAGTGGTAGTTGGATATGACATGTCGTATGCAATACCTATGGTAGGTGCGATCCCAAAGGCTTCTCTGGCACTCAATAGCAGTCAAGATTTCGGTTCCCCTATCTGATATAACACATATGTCGGGCTGCGAGCAAACGCGATGACGCAACCTGCTCAGGAAGAAATCTCAATCATCTTTCTTTTCTCTATGAGTTATTGCAAACACAATCGGTAGAATCCTCCAGTTACCGTCTTAAGCAATGAAAATCAACAACCGATATTGATATGTTTCGTACAGCCAGGTGCCATTAATTTGCACCAAAGGGTTATAGTGCAGGAAAGCTTCTCTACATTGTTCAAAGGTCCAAAAGATTCAATGGAATACTCTTTTCCAAGGGACCAATCAATTGTTAGAGTATGTTGGATGCGTTTCCAGATCGATTATGGAATCTAGAACATACCGATCCAACACTTGACACCATTGGCATAGATAGTTGTATGAATATTCTCAACTGTGATGTAGCTTATCCATAGCCTTCTATTTTTTAACCCATGCTTTTTAGTATGATGGAGTATAGTCATACTAGCTACGGATGTTCGCAATCAACATCAGGACGAAAACCTTAGGACTCACCTTCATCATCGGTAGAATAATGTTAGAAATCATGTTTGAGTCTAGCTTAGAATAATCCTGACTTGCACTTTCCACAATACAGGTATGTGGACCGGAATATTTCTTTATTGTCCATAGCCTAGTCTTCTTCTGTACAGATGCCATGATTTTTCACTTGCATCTTTCGTTGCGAATTGCGCACTTTCCCTCAAATTTTTGGGAACGGGACTTCGTGACATGATAATTCACTCCATGAAGTTGTACCGCTTCAGTATAGCAAGGAAAGTATCTTTGTTTAGGTATTCCATTTCAACTTCTAGTACTCATACATCGCGCTATATGCTTGCATGGCTAGGTGTTTTGTGCGGTAGACGTGAAAACTCTAAACCACCTTCGACCGATAGGTCGATATTGGTCATGTGGGGCAGAAGTTCATATGGCCTATATCATGGATCTGGATCCAGGGTATTGTCCGAACCTTCATTGTCAGACCCGCAAGGTTCAAGCTCCATTGGAATCGGTTTCAGTTTAAAAAATAGTGCCACCTCCGAACCATTTGGACCACACTGAATTGGCTCAAGGTCTGACTCCTCCCCGTCAATTGCATCCGCTATTCCTTGTTCCTCACCTGTATCTTCTTCATCAACCGCATCTTGTTCCTCAATTGTATCTTCTTTATCAGTAACATCTTCTTCCTCATCTGCGCTCTCATTGTCCCCTTTAAGCAAGGGGTTTGATGTACCTTTTTCGGTCCCCGTCGAAAGGAGTAAGCCATCAGTTCTTTTGTAACCCATGTGCCCACCAAAATCTATACCGGTTTTGTGTTTAGTGTACATCGATGAACCCTTAGTATAAGTGCTTCCAACCCATGACATTGAGCCCGCACCGTAGTTGAAATCGAACACCTTAATTGAATGTTGAGCCCGAGTGTTAAGATTCTGGTTATGCTCATACCCTGATTGGTATTGACCACCGAAGTTTAGATCCCTGCTGAAAATTGACGAGTGTCTACCTATAGATGTTTCGGGGACATCGTAGTAGTAGCTTTGTAGTAAGCCAGTGAACCCACCATACGACCGTGTAGTAGGACTTTCTACTTCAGCTTCAATTCCAACATTTGCTCAATGATCGTTGAAAATGGGCCAGATCCATCAGCCTAAAAAAACTCGACATATAGCTCCATTACAACATTTCTACTTAAGTAGTGCAATGATATGACTGTCTCGAGCTGGAGCTCGCCATTCACATCAAATAAGTCATACCTATAGGGGTCAACGGAAGCAAGATATCTACATTGCAACCTTAAAATTATTCCCCGGGTCGATCCTCCAACTTTCCTCCTAATTCTAGTCCTTAGCTCACATAATTGAATGGTATGATTAAACGTTGATTCCACAAATTGTGCTCCTACAAATACCACCCCGACCCCTATATTACAAATTTGACTGTCGTTGTAAATAAAAAATTTCACTCGTCGACTAATTTAAATATCGGTCCTGAATTGAATTAACAAAACAAAAAAAATAAGTAGAGGTTTGTCGAAAGAAGTACACATGACTCCCGCAACTCAACAATTCGATATTTGATATTAATTTGCTACGTGCCTAAGTTATGCAAATTACGTCCTTTTAATAGGAAAATAAGTCAGCGAGAGAGAGAATATGTACTTCGAAATATGTTTATGAATACATGCATTTGTCAAACAATGATGATAAAATGCAAAACATTATTCGAAAATGCATTCCTGAAGTCATATAACTTTATAAAAACAGTGCTCCCCAAAGTATTCAGTGCCTTAAAATGTGCGTCAATTATGCAGAATTTCTTTGGGGCAGGTACTTTTAACTTTCAGCAGAAGAAAAAGGTTAGAGAAAGCACGCCCAGTTGGGCGAGCTTCCCTACTGACATGGTAGGAAAGCACGCCAAGCTGGGCGTGCTTTCACTAACCTTTTTTTTCAAAAAAACCTGCCTGTCCTATTTTTCAATTGATTTTAAGCACGTTTTGAATATATTCCTCGAAGACGCTAGTCCTACGGTGCATTTTCTACTGTAGGAAATTTTTAATTTGCAATCAACCCTTCCCCCACACCTATAAAAGGAGTCCTCCACTCTATTCTTCATCGTCCCTCAAATATATTCTCCCATAGCCTCTCCATCCTTTCTCTATAAAACATTTATTGGTGTTAAAAATTTCTATGACTAAAAATTTTTAGTTGATGTTCAAGGTATTATTGAGTCATCGATGATGCGATATCGCTTCGAGTTGTACACATTTCATATATCATGCCGAGATGGGACCATTACCTCCGAAGCCTATCTTGGGGAAGTCGGGTTCTGGGGTGATTTTGCTTTGTACGGTCACGAGTGGAAGTATACATGGAGGTTTCAACCAATGGCCGTTATGTAGTCATGAATCAAAGTATAATGGGGGAGCCAGTTAACAATCGTTACGCAACTACGAGTTTAAACTTTTCGAGTACCCAAAAATATTGCCTTATAAATAACATACAAAAGTTTGAGGGCATAATCATATAGAAAAAATGTGGCCCTTCCTACTTGTAACACCCTGTACCCGAGACCGTTGCTGGAGTCGAACACGAGGTGTTAACAGACTTAATTCATTTATTTAATTCCATTTCTACTATTTAATTCATTTATTTGACATACATAACACCAAATATGAGCATGATTAGCCATTCCAATGGCTATTCATTACCAAACATTTTGATACCGCTCATCAATCATATCATAAGACCATATATACAAAATGATTATAATGTTATATTCAAAATAAACAAGCCATTTTCGCATGGCTATACAAATATATATACATTACCAAAAGATACTTAATTAACAACAAAAGTCAGTCCTATACATGCCATTAACGGTTCGCCACAAAAGTACCAAAAAGGCTTGGGTAGTGTGGATGACTTCGACTTGGAATCCTCGAGATCGATAAACTAACGATCAATCTAAAACACAAGGGAATAAGGAAACGAGTAAGCAAAATGATGCTTAGTAAGTCTTAAGAAATTTTAAACAAGTAAAATTTGACCTATAAGTCAACATTCAAAATATTAAATCCGAATCACCCATATACCTTTTTTTAGAAATTATGTATATACACATTTATATATATTAACATACAAAGAGATCACAACTCAACCTCGATCATAAACATGAATTATAGAAATAATTTAATCGTATATCTTCATATAAATAAAGACATCGTCCAAAATAGTTATTTTCATATTCATAGCTGCGATATTCATCCATACTTATATCTATACTGACATACACATTCCATTCCTTATATATGAAACCTCAATCTAAAAGTGGGTTCGCTTAAGTATACAAAATGCGTGCACTGTTTTTCATCTTTGTATAGTACATTCAATTCATAACCTTACTCCAATTATCGACATTAAGCCTGTTAGGTTAGAACCCGAATCTAGTCACTAGCATAAAACATTCAAGACTTTAAATTCGGATATACGTCCAGCACGTAGCCTGCGGACCTAAGGTCCGGATATAATTCTCGTTGACCATGCGACATGAAGTCCTGATATAATTCTCGCTTATAGCCTACGGACATGAAGTCCGGATATAATTCTCGCTTATAGCCTACGGACATGAAGTCCGGATATAATTCTTACATATATATAATCACAGGGTAACACATTTCACATAGCCTATCACAATGTAATTTAATTGTTCCATTCGTATATAAGGGCGAAATATACACCATCAGTTTCATTTCATTTTGGAGATCATACGAACAAATCACATCTACATTTCATCAATCCAACTTAACCCAAATTAACCATTCAACTAAATGTCATATAATTAAATTATTTACCACACATCTTAGATCAAATAGGACTAAAAGATAATCTTCATTTAGCATGTACATATCCAGGCATCGTAAATCTTATACTAAAGGCGTTTACTCAAAACTTACCTCGGATATTTTGAATAGTTGCGGATGGACTACTCGATTGCTTTTTTTTCTTTTCCTTTATCTGATTTTGACCCTCTTAGCTCTTGAGCTAAATTCAACGAATAGATTTTTATTAAATAACTTATCAATTTAGCTATTTGATTTAATACATGTATACCATACAATTAAGTACAAAAGATGTTATTAACTAGATATTAAACTTCATACATATGCTCTACTTATGTACCAACAAACATAATACTAGCTTAATACCATGCATAGTCGAATCTATTTAACATCAGTTAGTTTCATATAAATACACATATCGTCCCAAATCGACACAAGAGTCAAATTCATCACTTAAACATTCACACCAATTTATTTTAATATTTTGGCCGAAACCCTCAATTGATTATCATAGCCTTAATATTTCAATATAAATACATATACATATATATATATATACAATCTAAATCCCTCATGCAGTACAACCTAAACAACATGTAAGTTAACGTCAAGTCCCTTCCACAAAATGAATTATACTTCTTTCTTTAACTTCAATTGTCAACTTGGAAGTAACTTTAAACATAAATTTTTGGAAAGCACATTAAGCATTTAAAATGGACGTAAATGATCACATTTTTAAGACAACAAATCAGCCCTTTACAGCAGCACATTAAGCATCTAAAATTAACGTGAGTGAACACATTTTTAATATAACAAATCAGCACTTTACAGCAACACATTAAGCATTTAAATCCAACGTAAATGAACACATTTTTAATATAACAACTCATCAATTGTACAGGGCATTTAATTTGTAAAATCATACTTAATATATATTCTGTTTCAGACATTGTAAAATCATCAACAATGCAAGTTACTAAATCAGCATAACAACATCACAATCTGATAGTATTATTATCCCAAACTGGACAACTTAATTAACACCAATTGGCAGTATAAAAACATCTAAATTTAACTTTGAAATCAACAGGTTCGGACAGCTACATTTACTAAATAAAACAACATAAATGGTAGTGCATTGAACAGTGAATTTAACACATTTGAACAACTTAATTTTAAGCTCACTATCAGTTAATTGGTGAGTGAATAGTATATACAAATGTTGCATTTCCAGCATGTTTTAATCAGTTTAAATAAGAGGAATTACATGCTGAAATTTCCGGCATTCGGACCGCAAAAAATCTCTTTCAGACAGAGATAAGGTTAATATTTAACAACTAATATTTTTCCTTATTTACATCAGCAGTAGACCAATTACACCAGAATTTACTGCACTTTCAATACAGCAACTACATGCTGAAGCAATAGACATTCGTGCGGCAGATTTCAACAGCAACTTATGCATTTATTCATCAAAATTTTTCTTCACTTCTAAGTGCAGTATTTTGGTAAAAATAACATGTATTTTAAGCTACTAAACTCTACTTAACAGTCCTATTAGCCGAACATTACTTGCATGTAATAAATATATTTTAAACATAAAAATTTTACAGAGTTTCCTTTGTAGAACTTACCTTACTTTAGCTATCCACCTTAGCCGAATTTTCTTCCCCAAAGACTTTTCTTCCTCCCCTTTCTCTAGCTACGGCAATGGAGGAGAAAACATAGGTTAACTTTGGTTTCTCCTCCCACTAACTAGTATTTTATTAATCTTTATTCATTATTTCATTTTTGTAATATTAATTATTAACAAAAATAATTATTTTATACATAAATCCATAACATGGCCAGCCACTAACAAAAGTTTTGACTAATTGACATGCAAGTACATTTTTTTTAACCTTATGCACAATTAGATCCTTTTATAAATACCTATCCTATTTCACAAAAGTCTCATCTAAGTCCCTTCTTCAAAATTTCACATACTGATGATAAAATTAATGCATGAAACTTTCACACATTCATATTCACATAAAATAAGCATAGAATATGACAGTTAATTATTTTTATGTCTCGGTTTTGTGATCCCGAAACCACTTTCCGGCTAGGGTCACATTAGGGCTGTCACACTACTATAATCGGAGTAATTATTTTTTCCATTTCCAAGCACCCGGTACCTTTAACCTTCCTTCTTATCCAAAAGTCGGCACTGTCGCGGATATAGGAGGACTCTCAGGCGGGGAACGACTATTTCGGTGGAGTAAAGGTGAATCTCTTTTTGGGTTGACAATGGTTATCGTTATTAAATAACCTATTAATAACTACAACAACAATTGCACTGACTTGAGTTTGATCTCTACTTCCGCCAAAAGATCTGCTCTCCCCTTAAAAGTCTTCTTGTGTCCACCTTGGTGTCAGCTTTCAGATAAGAATGAAAGGTTAAAGATATTGACAATATGGAGATAGAGAAAAAATTACTTTGATTAGACTGGAAATCCCTCTATTTTTTCCTATGATTATGACCTCAATCTTATATATGGTATATATAAGGCATCATCTGTGGGGTATCCAAAAAGCTTAAACTCGTGACCACATAACGACCATCAACTGGCCATTGGTTATACTTGAACCTGTGATCGCATCATGACTGCCGACTGGGGCTTCCACTTAGACTTCAACCCTTGATCTTATCAAACACAATCACCCCGAAACCAGATTTCCCTAGAATGAGTTTCTAAAGTGATGGTCCTATTCCGCCATGACGTATGAAATGTATATATTATGAGGCATGTTATCATATTCCCGACTCCTCAAAACTAACTATGAAATTCCGCGGTTTCAATCGAAAATCCTAAACTTAAAATTATTAAAAACCTTAACCCTAGGAGGGGGTAAGGGAAAGTGCGCCTAGCTGGATAGCTTTCCCTTCTTTATCCAAAAACAACTTATTACCCTATTTTTTTTTTTTAAAAAGGGCTTATATGGCTAATAAAAAAAAGAGGCATATATATCTTTAGCCCAAAAATTTAGTTTGAAGGTTGATTTTATGTTAAACTTTTCTTTTAAATAATATGCATCTTTCGTAAAAAGTTATAAGTAACCATATGAATTTGTGGATAAATTACTAATTTTCAAAACATTATTTTAATATTTTAATTTTTTTCTTACAATATATAATGCAATTCTTTTTGTTAATCCAAAATTTAATTAAATGTTTAAAATTTAACAAATCACATCTTAGAAAAAAGCTATGAACTGAAAATTAGTGGATCCGAATCAGAAAATTTTATTGAATTAAATTGAAATAAATATTTTTATAAATGTTTAATGATTTATTTAATTTAATCAATTAAGTTTTTGAATAGTAAATGGTTTTTTTTTTTGGCGCAATTACTAAAAAAAAGAAGGGAAAGAAAACAGAGAGAAGGGGGAGTGACTGACTGACAGGCCTTTGCGAGTTTGGACCGCAAACAGATCCGAATCTTTCGTCCTCTCTTCCATTCCTATTTCCTTCATTTGACTTTCTTTCTTCCTTCCTTCCTTTTGCAGATCCTTAACCAAAAAACATGCGGCATTGTCTTCACATTTTTTTCTTCTTCCAACTAATTAATTGAATAATAAAGCTGAGCTGAAACCGATACAATACGAATTCCACAATCTCATACACCAATGGCCGATGATGAAACCCCTAGCCAAACCCAAGAGTCCTCAACGGCAAGAGAGTTTTCTGCCAATGGGACTTCCATGAGTACCACTGATGTCGAAGCCAAACTCGACAAAGGCAATATTGAAGAAGCTGAATCTTCTTTACGCGAACGCTTGTCCCTTAATTCCGAGGTTTGTTTTTCTTTCTTTTTTTTTGGGGGGGGGGGGCGGGGGTGATCTGGAATTGGGAGAAATTGGATTTTGATTTGTTTGGTTTTGAAGGAAGCGAGGACTCTTTTGGGAAGATTAGAGTATCAAAGAGGAAATGTGGAAGCGGCACTTCGGGTACTTGATGGGATTGATCTGCAAGCTGCAATCCAAAAACTGCAACCTTCCGTAATGAGCATCTTAATCCTAATTCTTCTTCTGTTTCTTCTTCTAATTATTCTTCTTCTCATGAAAATAGTTGTGCTAATCTTGATTCCCAGTCCCAACAAGCTGCCAGACTCGTTCTTGAAGGCGTTTACTTAAAGGTCAAGTCCCTTCAAAAGCTCGGAAAATTTGCTGGTATGGGAAAAAGTTTAGCATTTCGCCTTCCTTTTATGTTTGAGTCTTACTTAGAATGGAAATATAGCAACCTCTCTTCCTTTTCTATACCTCAAGAAAGTTGAATTTTGTTTTCATTGGTTTTGTAGAGGCTGCTCAGGATTGTACAAATATTCTTGATGCTGTGGGGAGGATATTTCCTCAAGGAATACCTGATGCCCAAGTTGAGAGTAAATTGCAGGAGATGATTAGTAAAGCGGTTGAGTTACTTCCAGAGCTTTTGAAGCAAGCTGGTAAGTATCAAGAAGCAATGGCTGCTTATAGACGTGTACTGCTCAATCCATGGAACTTAGACAATGATTGTTGTGGGAGAATTCAGAAAGCATTTGCGGTTTTTCTCTTGCATAGTGGGTTGGAGGCTGGCCCTCCTAGCTTAGGTGCTCAAGCTGATGGTGCTTATGTACCCAAAAATAATTTGGAAGAGGCTATTCTGCTTTTGTTGGTTCTTATGCGAAAAATTCACCATGGTGATATCCAGTGGGATCCATCTGTTTTGGATCACTTAATGTATGCGCTTTCTTTATGCAGCCAGACTCCTGTTTTATCGAAGCAACTTGAAGAGCTCAAGCCTGGAGTATTTCATCGTACTGAACGTTGGAATCTCTTAGCTCTTTGTTGCAGTGGTGTGGGACAGAACAAAGCTGCCATGAATCTATTAAGAAAGTCTCTGCATATAAACGAAAGACCTAATGATCTCACAGCATTATTGTTGGCTGCCAAGATCTGTAGTGAGGACTCTCAGCTTGCAGCTGAGGGAGTAGGATATGCACAGAGGGCAGTCAATAATGCAAAAGGGGTGGATGAACATCTGAAGGGTGTTGGCCTTCGTATGTTAGGTCTTTGTTTGGGAAAGCAGGCTAAAGTTTCTTCCTCTGACTTTGAAAGGTCCCGTCTTCAGAATGAAGCACTTAAATCTTTAGATTCAGCACTTTCCTTTGAGCAGGATAATCCTGATATAATCTTTGAGTTGGGAGCTCATTATGCAGAGCAGCGGAATTTGAATGCTGCTTTGCGTTTTGCAAAGAAGTACATTGATATAACCGGTGGTTCTGTAATGAAGGGTTGGAGATTGCTTGCTCTAATTTTGTCGGCTCAACAGCGATTCGCAGAGGCTGAGGTGGTCACTGATGCTGCGTTGGATGAGACTGGCAAATGGGAGCAAGGACCACTGCTCAGGCTGAAAGCAAAATTGAAGGTCTCCCAGTCACGACCCATGGAAGCTATTGAAACTTACCGTTACCTCCTTGCTTTAGTTCAGGCCCAAAGAAAATCATTTGGTCCTATGAAAATTGATTCTCAGGTTCAAATCTGAATTTTAATTTCTTAAATGTTGTAAAAGAAAGAAAAAGCTTTTTCTTAATAATGTTTATTTTGAATGTTTTTGTGGTTGCTTTTGCCACATTTACATGTCCCTAATGCAATTTGTCTGCACTAGTAGTACCAAGGGGCGTAGGTTGTCAAAATGCATCATTTTCCGTAGAAATCAAGCTCAGTTAATCACTCTGTTTCTTGAACTGATGAAGCAAGGTTCTTATTTTAAGAATGTATGCACACACATGCGAATTATGACATCAATGTGCTTTAATTGTGTTACCAATTAAAACTATTCTGTTGGTTTTGGGTTTCAAACATCAGATGCTTGCGTCAAGTTGTTAACTGTAAAGCTCTCCCTTGAAACAATAGTGAAAATAAGTCCACATAACTGTCTCATGGAAGATGGTTTTTCTAGAGCAGACGCCACAACTTAGTGTTTTTTTTATACTTGTCAGGCCATTGTGCGTGATATATGAGGGATGATGACCTGGTTTGATAGAGGACGGAAATATGCTTGTTGAGGGATTAATTTATCTAGGACTTTCTTTTATGCTTTACAAACTTGATTATAATTTTTCAGAAATGCAGGCTAGTTTTAATTTATTTAATTTCCAAGTGTTAGGTTTTTTGTGTTATATTTGGTTTTTGCAGGTCTAGCTAGCTTATAAATGCATATGTTATTTTAGTTTTGATTAGATTCTGGGTGACGAACATTTCTTTTTTTGGATTGAAGGATAATGAACATGTGAGATATTGATTATTGAGATTTTCTTCTCTCTTGATTCATTATGGTATTCTCCCATGATTCTTTGTGTTTTTCTTTCTCTTCTATTGGTTCCTTAAGGTTTCTTCCCTGATTCTCTGTGATTTTTCTTTCCTACGTTTGTTTCTTCCCTAACGTTCTATGTTACTTCCAAGTTTTTTGTCTGTTTTCTTATTTTCCATCTAATTTTCTATTTTCTATCTCAGTCCCCTACTTGTTCTACGTCAAGGTTATACAATTATAAAATTGCAATTAGCAAGCAAAAAAAAAAAAAAAAAGAGGAAGAAGAAGAAAGAAAATTGCAATGCAATGTTTGTATGGCAAGCCTAGAAATGTGGATGATTTGCTGTCAATTGATATGTAAGACAAAGTCCTATTCTAAGAAGTAAGTTCTGACTTAATTCAGGATCCTTACGAAAGGAGGGAGGGAACAGCCAGAAAAGCCCTTGCTTTTGCTGATCTTATGTATGGATCCAAACCGAGGGCAATTGCATAACAGGGTTTATTTGATCAACCCTATTTATTGGAAAAAAAAAGGCTTAATTTGTCACTGTTGTTTTTAGTCAAAAGGCTCTATGTTGGAATTTGATGACATTGCTCTTTTCAATATTTTCTATTACCTTGCTATTATTGTTAGATTTCTTATTTTCTCTTTTCTCCTTCATGACTTAAAGTTTGGGTTAGGCCTATCCTCTGAGTGTTATAAAAGTTTGATACTTTGGTTGTTATTGCTTCTAAATTAATTCTCTTTTTTTACCTGATAGGTTGAGGATGATAAGGTGAAAGAATTTGAAGTTTGGTATGGCCTTGCAGCTCTGTACTCTAGTCTTTCACACTGGAAGGATGTAGAAGTATGTGTGAAAAAAGCCAGGGAGATGAAACAGTATTCTGCAGAACTGGTGCATACAGAAGGCAAGATTTAAAACCTTATTTTACCAAATGAACCATCTTTTTCACCTGTACTTTCAACTTGTTAAGCTTATAGTTACTCCTTAATTTGCTAATCTATTTATGAAATCAGCTCTATACATTCAAGTTAACCTAGCAGTTCTCATGGACTACCTTCTAATAGATTTGGTAGATATCATAGATGCTTTGGCCATGATGTATGAGGCTGAAATGTTAGAACACTTGGATATAGGTAACTTAAATAACTACAGCTGCATTCAGGACATTTCTTGGACATGTTCACCGAACATTTAAAATCTGTTGTGTCTTCTACTGGGGAGAAAACTTATCCTCTTGACAAGATGATTGTCAGGAAAAAAGGGGAAAAAGGATCTAGGTTAAGTAATGTTGGTCCTCTTTAGAACTTAGGTAAGTTAAAATAACCATATGAAATCCTTAGCACGTGATCAAAAGGGGCTTCTATCTTTTGCTGTCCAAACATTAGAAATCAGATAGTTTAAGCTGCAATTCTTTTTTCTATATGCTATTGGTATCCTCAGAAGTTACTGCAAGCAAATAATAAAAATATAAAATTCATATTTATGACTTAAAATGAGAAAATGACAAAAGGAAATTCAAACATAATGGCTCTACTTGAAACTGAATCATGCGTTTCTATATTCATGAAAATGATGTTCTTAATTCTTCAGAAGTATTACTTTGTTTTTGTATCCAAAATGCAAGATTTCCTTCTTCTTCTTCTTCTTCTTTGTTTTTTTGCTTTAAATGCAATAAGGCAAAAAGTATAATGCAAAATTAACAACTCAAAAGAGCTTCAGAAATTACATCTTTTCTAGAATGGTGGGAGGTTAATGTTGAGACTTACTTTGGGTCTTCTATTCTTGGTGAGCTTTTATTTTAGGTCAAAGTACTGTTTACAATAAATTTATCCTATTTTGTTGTAAGGTTTTCTTAACTATTTATCTCAAATTATTTACATCTTCATGATTAAATTTTGTTTATGTGGTTAATTCTAGCTGAGCTTAAGAAATATCATGGGGTTGGAGTGATGCACTGCTATGTAGTTTTGATCATATAATGACTAGAGGAGGGTTAGCAGTTACCTCATCAATAAAATGGAACTCTTTGTGTACTTATTTTTGCTCTATTTATCTTTGAGATTGTAATTGATGTGGCTAATATAAACAAAACTTTTCTTGGCTAAACCAAGACCTGATTTGGTTAGTTTGGCTTGCAACTTTGGTGCAATCAAGGTTTACAGTCCTTAATGTTCAAAAGGCTAACAAAAGAATTTAAGAAAGAGATACATAATGTGTAGTTTGCTTTTGCATTATGTCATTATGTTTGGGTATTTACTTGTTATATGTTCTTTGATTTGATTTCTACAACAGCATTATATTATTTCATAGAATTAAGTATATGACTAGATCAGATTAAGTGTCATTGCTTATGGTTCTTACCATCATTGTGTAGGAAGTCAAGCACGGTGGGCTTCATTTCTAATATAATGAAATGGAGTGGATATTGTACAATGTTCATTCCCTTCAGTAGGATTTTGTTAATGAACTAGTGTTTTTTTACATTCAGTGCTGTTTATGATATTAGTGTATGTATGTATATGTAAATCTATTTGTAGGAAATAATTTATAAAAAAGTTTATGAATTGGTTTCTTAAATGTTAAAGAAGGGAACAATTATGTTTTTAGAGTTATAATTATGCAGAGAACTAAATGGTAGAAATTCCAGAATCTAGATAATTAAAATGGTACTAATAGTTTGTTTAACGAACATTCCAGGCTTTATGCATCAAGAACGTGGAGAAATTCAAGAAGCACTGGCTTCATATATCAATGCTAGTTTGCTAGACCCTTTTTATGTTCCGTCCAAGGTACGGATTGGTGCATTGTTGTCCAAGTTGGGATCGAACTCATTGCCTGTGGCGAGAACCTTACTCTCAGATGCTTTGAGGATTGAACCTACCAACCGTAAGGCTTGGTATCACTTAGGTATGGTACATAAGGATGATGGTCGCCTTGCAGATGCCATAGATTGCCTCCAGGCAGCATCAATGCTCGAAGAGTCAGACCCTGTCGAAAACTTCAGATCTATCCTTTGATCGACCTCCATATTTCAGGTACTAGAATCTAATATATGCTCATTTTATCTAATATTTGCTGCAAAATCTGTACATCTGATGCTAACCGACATTAGCTTCCTCTACATATGTCATGGGCAGCCTTGGGGACGGTCCAGCACACAGACCATGATACATACAGGGGTCTCTTTTGTACTCTTTCCTGTTTCTTTACTTAATGTTCTTGGTGCGAAAAAAGAAGAAATCAAATCAAAAGGAAATGGAATTTGAAAGGAAATTACAATCAAACAGAAGGAAAGAAAATACCGGATCTTGGGCGGTTCAAATTATAGGAAATGTGGTAATGGTGGCTCTCAAATGGTCTTTCTAATGGTATTTTGCTTAGCATGCTTAATGATTATATTATATGTATATTTATAAAAAATCTTTGTTTTCTTTATTCATTCTAGAGGTTCAAGGATAAAGAGGGGAAAGAACTAATTGTTTCATTTATCCATACTTAAAAAAAAAAAAAAATTATGATTGGGTGATGGTGTCTTACTTGACGGTAGAATTGTATATCTTCTTGAAATAAATAATATATATTTTCGATGAGAATAATTGTATAATTCAAAACTGTGCTATAAAAAACCTATGAAACTTATAGTAAGAAGAAAAAGGAAAAAGAAAAGAAAAGACAATGGGAAGATAATACTCTTTTATTGGAATACATAAGTTTGTATATAGATCCTCAATTATCATGTCATAATGCGAATATGATAATTAAATCTCCTTTTGGTGTTATAGAATTTATTACGTACATCCACTTTCATTTAGGATTTATAATGCTCCTTGAAAGTTTTATTAGGTAAACAAATCTTGTGAGATAAAAAATTATGAAGAAAGTCGCAAGTTTTCTTGTAATTTAATTCAACAAGGAAAAGATGACAATATCATTTAACATCTTTGAATCAATGTATTTCAATTTTGTTTACTAACTCTCCAAATTTTATACTTGGTAATGCCTTGATTTGTCAAGTTATTACTTGGGATGAATTTGTTTAATTTCTATTTTTTTCAAGGATATGAGAAAAAAATAATTTAGATGAAATATGCTTTGTTTTTTTTTTTTAATGTATCTTACTTTTAATTGAGCTATACATGTAGCTTTAGCCAAACATATTTTTTAACTTGCTATGCTTTGCAATTATTTTTACATGATTTGAAGGGGCATAAATTAATATTTGTTTTGTCAAATGTCAAGATATGATTGTACCTCCATGATAAGTGTATATGTAAATACCTCCATGATAAGTGCATATTTATGATATATTTTTGAGTTATTTGCAATTTTTGTGTTTTGGCTTGTTTTAAAGTAAAATTGCTTAAATTTAGTCTCATTTTAGTGTGTTGTTTACTTAGGTTCCATGATATGTTATATATGCATTTTAGTTTAAATTTTAGCATTTAAATAAATTTGGTTTGATTTTTTTTTTTGAAAAAAGACCGAAAAAAGGTCTACACAATTAATAGAATCTTTTTTTTTTGGTGGAACAATTAATAGAATCTTTGATCACCAATGCATGGATATTTTCGGGATGATCCATCGCAAATGTCCAATTACAAGATTTATTAATGGCATCTTTACAAATAAAATTGGCCACCTTATTACAATTATGGCTGGTCCAACAAATAGAAACAGACTCAAACATTTCCATAGTTTTAAGAATCTCCTTGATGCGCGTGCCCACATTTTTTTACCCTGTTTGTTATACTGGCGCAGTTAGTCTCGATTAAAGCTTTTGAAATATTCATAGTCCTTGCCAGCTTCAAGCTTTCCTCGGGAGCATAGATTTCCGCCCATTCAACGGTCAACGCTTCCTCTTTAAAGCCCCCTCCTCCAATAACAAAGCCATCTTTGTCCCTAGCAATCATCCCATAACCAGTTCTATTTGGAGCAACAGCAGCATCGAAGTTTAACTTTTATGAACCCGCAAGGAGGCTTTTTCCATTTATGACAAGCAGGGGCAATCGGGATCAAAGGGTTTTTTTTACCAAATTATGGATACAGAACTCGTTGCTGAGAGTTTTAGCTCTCTCCCAAACCACCCTAGCTTCATCCTCTTTACCCCGGAAAATGTAGTTATTGCAGTTGTTCCAGTTGTTCCAAAGAGTAGTGAAGAAGTCAGCAGCAACTTTTTTATCCAGCACGCGCAACACATCCTCGAGCCAATCGATGCAGCAAGCATCATTCTTCATGACAAGCTTGTTATCCAACCCTCTGATTGTAAGAGTCGTCCTGGCTTTCGGGCAATCTTTTAATGCATGGATAAGTGTCGGAAAATAGCTTGTTTTCAGTAGTATCAGAAAACAGTGGTTTTGAGATCACAAATTCAATGAATAAGTTCATAATAATTATTATTTAATCCATATGAGTCCACTATAATTTTATATTGAATCTTGACCTAATGAATTTTAGCTAAAAGAATAAATAATTAAGTTTAAGCGGTTTGTCCCCAAAGTCAAATGATTTCAAAAAATGAGGTAACATGATCTCGTTTCTGTAAAATGAGCTCGTAAATATTTTTATTAAATATTTAAAAACTACTATTTAGGTATGTGAATGTTCGGTTCGGAAATTTTTTTGTTTAATTAGTTAATTAAAAAATGACTAATTTGTAAAAGACGTAAAACTTAATCGCTATTGGATTTTAATGATTGAATGACTTAATTAATTTAAGTGGAAGGATTTTTATGGAAAATAGTAGTGAAGCATAAAATTATAATTTTATATGTTAAAACTTAAGTTAAATAATAAGAATAAGAAAATAAAAACAAAAAGAAAAGGAATTAAGCATTATCATCTTTCTTCTTCAACATTTGGAAACCCAAAACACCATGGTTTTTTTAACTAAAAGCTTTGGTCATCTCTTCTACCCTTGCATGGTATGAATTCTTTGTCCATTTTTAGTAAATTTATGTTTTTGAGATTGTTGTACTTAATCTAGCTAACCCAAGGATTATTTTGTAAAACTGTTAAAAATTTTGGAAATTACCATTGATGATTTTTAGTTAATTTTGATGTTAGATGAAAGATTTATAATCTTGGTTGTTGTTTAGGACTATTTTGTAAAGGAAATTTTGATAGTTTTGAATTTAGGGACTAATATGAAATTTTGTAAAATTCGGCATATTAAAATTTAAAAATTTTAAGGGTATTTGAGGGTGATATGCTGTTCGGTTTTAAATATTAGGAATGAAATGTGTAAATTTAAATAGTTTTGGCTTTAGGGGCTAAACTGAAAGAAATGCAAAATTTTAGGGAAAAATTATAAAAATAATGAAAATTTAAGGGCATATGCATAGAAATAAGTTTGATAGTATATTTGAATTTGATATATTGAATTTAATTACTATATAGATCAAGAATTGAATTGTACGAAGGATAATCAGGGAAAAGGAAAAATTGCAGATTAATCCCTACGAGTCAACTGAAAGCATAATCTAGGTAAGTTCATAGTGTAAAAATATGTATGTGTACTTACTTATAACTTGTATTAACATATGTTGGTTAATTGTACTTAATGTGAAACTTCTTCAATAAGTTGTAAATCTTTAAATGCTGCAATTAAAATACAAATGAGAAATGAACATTCGATAGTTGGTGAATATTGTGGTTATGTGATATGGAAATTAATATAATGGAATTACAACACGTGTACGAGAAGTAATTGATTAATTGATTATTGTTATGTATTTAATTAAAATGCTTGGTTGAACGTACCATACAAAGTTTCAAATGGAGACAATTTCAGACTAGTATGATAACTATTGTTATATGCAAATTCAACTAAAGGAAGATACTTTTCCCAATTCAACCTAAAGTCAATTACACAACTTCTTAACTTATCCTTCAGAACTTGAATGACTCTTTTAGACTGACCATCTGTCTGAGGGTGGAATGCAGTATTGAATTGCAACTTAGTTCCCAATGATCCCTATAATTGCTTCCAAAATCTTGAAGTAAACCTGGGGTCTCTATCTGAAACTATAGAAGATACGATTCTATGCAGGCACACTATCTCATAAACATAGATCTCAGCTAACCTTCCCATGAAATAAGTAGTGTGCTTTGGCAGAAAATTTGGCAGAAAATGAGCTGACTTAGTAAGCCGATCTATTATCACCCAAACAGAATTCTTATTTGAAGGACTAAGGGGTAACCTTGACACAAAATCCATGGTAATTCTATCTCATTTCCATTCTAGTGTCTCAAAAGGATACAACTTACCCGAGGGAACTTGATGTTCTCCTTTAACTTTTTGGCAAGTCAAACAATTCGAAACATATTATGTGATTTCCCTTTTCATTCCAGGCCGCTAGCATAAGCTTTTCAAATATCTATACATCTTGATACTCCCTGGATGGAGTGAACAGGATCCCTGATGAGCTTCCCTTAGCACTTCTTTTCTTAAGCCATTCTCAAATGGTACATACATTCTTCTCATGAATCATAGTTCACTTTTTTTACCCAGACTAAAATTTGTTGCATTAATAGACATGATACATTGGTTATACATATCACATTGTGCATCCTTCATCTGCTCTTCCAGAATTTGAGAGAGAAAAGTTGGTTTGATAGTTAACTCTGCCAATAATGATCCATCATCAACCATACTCACTTTTTCTCATAGTGACTTTAATGCTGCCACTGTTTTTCTATTCAAAACATCAACCATAACATTTTCTTTTCCAGGGTGATACCCTATAGCGAAATAATAATCTTTCAGCAGTTCCATCCAACGTCTTTGGCGTAGATTCAAATATATTTCTGTCAACAAATACTTCAAAATCTTGTGATCAGAGAATACATGACACTTTTCTCCATACTGATTGTAACACCCCTAACCCGTATCCGTCGCCGGACTAGGGTTAAGAGGCATTACTAGACATATCAGAATATTTAGAAATCAAAAGTCATACATCATCATTTCATAATCAAAATCAACATAAAATTCCATTCTTAGGTCAATGAGACCTTAAACATGCAATAGGAAAGGGTCGGGACTAAACAAAACACATACAAAATTTTTCGGAAACTTAACAATTTTCTAAGTTACAAAGATCACACACCCATGTGAACAGGCCGTGTGCCACACACATCATTAGACACGCCTGTGTGTCTAGACCGTGGCAAAATAGGGCATACATATCGACTTATCCACACGGCCACAAGACACGTTCGTGTGTCTAGCTCGTTGTCAAAACTGACTTGGCCACACGGCCTGGCACAGTCCGTATGTGTGTGGCCGTGTGTTCTGCCTAGACTCATTTCGGAATGGCCCTGGAGCAACACGGCAGAAACACATCCCCTTGTCCCTGCCCGTGTGGGCATAAAATAGGCCATTTACAAGGCCAAAATGCCACTCAATATGAGTCCTCCATACGAGCATCATTCAAGCATCAATATACCACATTTTCAGCCAATTTCAATCTCAAAACATACACCATTCAAGTCATGTAATCATCAATCTATTTCATGCTCAATATCTACACCAAAACATACCAAAATCATAAGCCAAATTCATTCAATCATACATTACCAACATCTCAATTTTCTTATCCACCTTCATGCCAAACTTATACCAAATTTAACAATTAAACACATACCAAATTGACCATTTCATTTAGTCATTCATATGCATCAAATCATACCATTTTCTCATCATATAAACCATAACAAAACCAAACCATATTCACATTCATTATTAGGCCATATCACTTGGCGAAACATATATTTACATCTCCAAACATATTTCAGGCCATATCACTTGGCGAAACATATATTTACATCTCCAAACATATTCACTTACTTCTAGCCTATACATGCCACATAACCAAATCTCAAAACATTATTTATCGAAATGATAACCAGATAGTGTGATGACGTCTCCATCGACTGCCAACCCGAGCAGATATCCGAAAATCTATAAACATAGGAAAAAACACATAAAATAAGCTTCGAGAGCTTAGTAAGCCATAAGTAAATAAATCTTCACAAGATCATGTATATAATTCAACTTGAATAAGCCAAATTTAGTTAACTTCATACACATATTCAATCGTTTATCTTATATAATTCAACATCACCACGTTAAGGAACTTCATTAGGCTTATTTATCGGTGAACATATAAACCATTCTCTCACTTTCAAATAACGACCATTAGATCATTCATATTAATTAAACTTGCATAATTTTATTACATAACCAATCGAAACATGGTCATTTATTACATTTCATGCATAGAAATATATCAATTTCTTTTTATGCATTTCAAAACCTAAATAGCCATAACAAATCACACATCCAAACCATGTTCCATTTTTCCGTAATTCTCATGTCCGAAACATAGGGCCACAATTTCATATAACGAGCATATATAACATGTCATTCATTATTATATATATTTCACATATCGTCTTTTGAATCATACTCACATTTCATATCAGAATTTCATATACAAATCACATGTACCTGAATCATATATGGCAAAACACAATTACAATACCACAATTTTCATATAATTCATTTAATCATAGTTCACTAGCTAGTATCCACATCTCATTTTCACATAGATTATATATCAACTGATCATAATCTTACTCACTTTCATTGCTTAATTTCATATACATCACAACATACCTGATTCGGATGCACATTCATATACTCATTTATTTCTCGGAATGCCTGTTGAACCGTTCAGAATCAATAAGGATACTCAGATAGCTCATAAGCTCGTACAATGCCAACATCCCAGATGTGGTCTTACATGTAATCAAATATCGATGCCACTGTCCCAGATAGGGTCTTACACAAAATCATATATGATGCCAATGTCCTAGATCTAGTCTTACACGTAAATCATAAATCGATGCCAACGTCCCAGACGTGGTCTTACACGATAACACATATCAAAATCCTATGTCATGACATATGTATCCTAACTATTCCTAAGGTTCGTACGGGGCTTTCAGATGTCGTAACTCGATCGATTCAAGCTCGTAAATATTGCTCCCATGCTTAATTCAATTTGGAATATACATATGCACAAGTAGTAATTCAATTCAGCACTATAATGCACATACATTTCAATTTAACAACACTTATTTGCTTATGAACTTACCTCGTACGGACACGAACAGATTGGAACGACTATTCGACAATTTTCGACTTTCCCCGAGCCAAATCTAATTTCCTCATTTCTTGATCTAATTCAATACAAATTTAACTTATTTAATCACATATTTACTCAAATTCATCCAAAAACACATAAATGGACAATTTACACTTTAGCCCTTAACATTTTACATTTTTCACAATTTAGTCCCTATTTTACAAAACACAAAATATTCAAAATTTGACCATACCCATGCTTAGCCGAATTTCATTAAGGTCTCTAGCAGCCCATTTCTTTCATTTATTTCACATTTTGACCCCTCAATTTACAAATTTCTCAATTTAATCCTTAATACACATTTTTATCAAAAACCACTTAATTAAACATGAAAATCAAGCATCAAAGATTTATTCTTTATCATCAAACAACAATTTAATCACATTATCAACAATGAAAAATCTCAAATTCATCATCAATTCCGAAAATTAAAGCATGGGCTGAGTAATATTCGAAGCAAAAATCTCAAAAAGCGAAAAAATTATCGAAAACTGAGCAAACACATACCCGGATTTAGCTTCCTAAGTGCCGAAACTTAAACACAGCCTTGGCTTCTTTTCTTCTCCACATTTGGTCATGAAAAAGGATGAATACCCATTATCTTTGTGATTTGTTTTATTTATTTCATAATAATATAACATTTACCATTTTAACCTTTGTAATTTAATTAGAAAACCTTATAACATATGCCCATAACCATCCAAGCTATGAATTAATGGCCTAATTTCATTTTAAGGCCTCCAAATTAAAAGAACATATCATTATAACACTTTAACAAATAACTAGCCACTTTTACAATTTACGCGATTAAGTCTTTTTTGCAAATTGAGCACACAAACGATAAAATTTTCATACGAAAATTTCACACATATCAATTCACATAATTTAAGCATGGAATATAATATTAAAATATTTTTTTGACTTGAATTCGTGGTCTCAAAACCACTGTTCCGACTAGGGTCTAAATCGGGCTGTTACACTGATAGTGTCTCTATATCTTCAACACCAATACTGCTGCTGTCAATTCCAAATCATGGATTTGATAGTTCTTCTCATGAGGTTTGAGTTGGCGTGACGCATAAGATATAACTCTCCCTTCTGCATAAGCACACATCCAAGCCCATTCAGAGATGTATTAGTATAAACAACATACTTTATACCAGAATCTAATTGTGCTAAAACTGGAGCTTCAGTCAATATTGCTTTCAACTTCTCAAAACTTTGCTGACACTCATCAGTCCATTCAAACCTTTATTTCTTTTTCAATAGTTTAGTGAGATGAGTTGCCAACATTGAAAATCCTTTCACAAACCTTTTGTAATAGCCTGCTAGCCCTAAAAAGTTACGAACTTCAGTGACATTTTTGGGAAAATTTCATTCAAGTATTGCTTTCACCTTACCAAGATCTAATTTAATTCCTTTAGCAAAGATCACATGGCCCAAAAAAATGTACTTCTCTCAACCAAAATTCACACTTACTGAACCTAGCATAGTACTGATTTTCACGTAATTTTCTCAACATAATTTTCAAATGTTCTTCATGTTCAACTTCATTTTTAGAGCAAACTAAAATATCATCAATAAAAACCAGAACAACTTGATTCAAATATGGCTGAAACACTCTATTCATTAAGTCCATGAATACTGTAAGAGCATTAGTTAAACCAAAGGGCATTACTAAAAATTCATAATGGACACATTTTAATCAAAAGACAGTGTTAGATACATCATCACCTCTGATCTTCACTTGATAATATCCAAATCTCATATCAAGATGTAGCCCCACAAAACTGATCAAACAAATCTTTAATTATGGGCAGATGGTTCTTATTTTTTATAGTTACCTTATTCAACTAGAGATAATTTATATAGAGGCATAATGTTCCATCTTTCTTCTTCTTAAACAGAATTGGTGCACCCCATGGTGACACACTCGGTCTTATAAATTCCCTATTCAACAAATCTTGTAATTGTGCTTTCAAATCTTTCAATTCTAATGGATCCATTCTATAAGGAGTATAGGAGATAGGTGTTGTACCAAGTTCCAATTCAATTGAAAACCATACATCTCTCTTAAGTGTCATCCCTGAAAGCTCTCCTGGAAACACATCTAGAAATTCCCTTACCACTTGAACATGATTGATGTCCTTTCTTAACTAAAATGAATTTGTAACACCCCTAACCCATATCTGTTGCCGAAACAGGGTTACAGGATGTTACCGAAGTTTACAGAATAATTACACATGATTCCACAATTTTCTTATGTTCATAACAAAACTGTCCACCTGAGTCATAGTCTTTTAATTATTTATATCTTGAGCTACAGAACTCCAAATTGAGAAATGCTAATTTTTCATGAAACTAGACTCATATATCTTCTTACCATAAAATTTTCATAATTTTTGGTCTAGCCAATAAGTAGACATCAATATGGATATTTTCCTTACCATACTTATACTATTTCATCCATGTGTGTATAAGAACCATATATAACCTTATGAACTCATATGTTTATATATATATGAATATATATCATTGCTAGCCATACCAATGGCTAACTTCCAAACATTGTGTAACATTTATTATTTCACTAATTTAGCTTATACATGCCATTTTCAAAATAAGTAAATCATTATACCAAAATTGATAGGATGATAGTGTGATGAAGTCTCCGACCCGTCTTCCACTTCTTCCAGGCTTTCAAGCACTATAAAACAAGGAAAATAAAACCTAATAAGCATATTTATGCTTAGTAAGTTCATATAACATGAATTAAACTTACCAATCATATTTAACATTGAAATCATATAAAAGCATAATTTCCATTCATTTTGGGTATTTGCCTATTCATAAACATTTCAATCAAATATGTTAGTAACAAACCTACCAACATGCATAGATGAGCTCATCATGCTATTTTCTCATTCCATCTCATATTTCTCATGTCTCGTTTTACTATCTCATCCGTTGAATCATTGGAATTATCGATGGATTTTCTAGTAGCACACACAAAGTGTACATTTTTATCTTTCGTCAATTCATATCCAGGATTTAGCCCTTAGGATGTTAAATCATCAAGCACTCTTTCGAGTTACATATCAAGTAACCGTAGTGAATCAGAATTACCATTTTAGGGAAAATCCTATTCACCTTAAGTTACCATAGTGAATCAGGAACAAATCCTATCCACTTTAAATATTTATAGTGAATCAGGAACAAATCCTATTCACTTTAATTTCTTTTAGTGAATCAAGAATAAATCCTATTCACTTTAAATTCTTGAGAAGGCTTTTGTCACATTTTCCATCCGAGCTCAATCCATTTCTGCAACACATGCAGAACCTCATTTATTTCGAGAAATTTCCATTTATCCATCGATCACCAATATTCAAACGGAATTTCACCCATTTATTAATTTCCGAACATGTATCATTTCTTTCATTTCACATCTATATAATTCATATATTCAATTTCATACATCATATACAATACAATACAACATTTAAATTAACATATTTACATACCCATTCAAGTTATACGAACTTACCTCGATAGCAACTTGTAATCGAAATTCTTTTAATCTGATATCTTTTCTTTTCCACGATCACTTTCCTTTTTCGATCTTTCCGGGTCTATATAAATGAAATTAACATCAATTCAACATATTTCATACTCATTTGAATTCAACTCATGTTCTAAACAAATTACTATTTTTCCCCTAAACTTTTCATAAATTTCATTTTTATCCCTAGGCTCAGAAATTAATATTTATGCAAATTAATCCTTGTTCCAAGCCTATTTGATTTTTACATCTCACATTTCAGCACTTATATTTCATAAAATTCAAAATTTTTCTTTGAATTTCACAAGTTTACAAATTAGTCCTTATTACACAAAACTTTTAATTTATTCTTCCATTTAATCCTTTACCAAATTCTAACTTGAAATTCTATCAATTTAACCCTTAATTCATCAATTAATTCAATATAAACCATGTCCAAAAATCTACTAACTTTCAAAATTTCAACATATACTAAGTAGTATTTTATTCTAGGATTCCAAAAACATCAAAATTATAAGAAAATGTGTTGAATAAACTTACCAATTTAAATCTGAACTTCAAAAACCCTAATTTCCTTTTTCTTTTTTTTTTTCTGTTTCGTATCTCTATTTTGTTCTTCTTTCTCTTTTATTTCATATATATATAATAATATAATATAATAATATAATAATATACTTTATAATTAATTACTATTATATATATTCACATTTTAAACTAAAAAAAATCTAAGATTTTTCATACTTAAACCGCCTCAACATTAAAAAAATGGTATAATTGCCTTTTTAGCCCCTTTAATTTTTCTTGAATCTATAATTAAACTTTTACCTCTATTGCAATTTAATCCTTTTACCTAATTATTTTTAATTCAAGCAAATTCACTTAACAAAAACCTATTTAACTATACATTTACTGGAACAGTGTCCCGAAAATGCATTTTTTAATCAATTAACTACAAAATCAATAAAATTTTCTTATCAAAATTTTCTTGCAACCTTCCTATCATAATATAGACCATGCCATAATTTTAAATTAAAATTTTATTTTTTATCTCAGATTTGTGGTCACGAAACCACTGTTCTGATTTCACTGAAAATAGGCTGTTACAACTCCATAATGTACGCCTATAACACCAAATACCCGGCTTGGTCACCAAGCTCAGATATGGGATGCCGCACCACTATCTCATCTCATTTTCATAAAACAGGAAGCTAGATTCTAGCAAACAGGTTATCTTTTATTAAGTTGTGTAAGTATTAAGTCGTCCAAATAATTAATTAACATTGTTACATGCAAACCGTTTGTTAATCAGTCTTACATATAGTTAGAAATATGCATAAGGGCTAATTAGCAAAATTTCCTAAAAATGTTCGTAGTTATTGATACGAATATCTAGGTATCGATATTTTTCATGAGTGGTATTGATACCACTTGGAAAATCGATACCAAATGAGCATACTTTTTCTCGATTAAAAACCTAACTATCAAAAATTATCGGTACCACCGAAAAAAATTGATATTTATTCTTCGAGTATCAATACTCGAGCAAAGGTATCGATACCAAATCTCTATTTTGTTTCCTATATGTTTTAATTTTTAGAGGTATCGATTTTCAAAGCCCAATATCGAAACCTCTGCTACTGGAGCTAAAAATACAGCAGAGAAAGGTAAATAATTCATCTCAAATATTTCCTAGACAACATGAATCAAGTACTAAGTTAAATAACCAATCATACGACTTCATCAAGAGTACATAACTTTAAAAAAAACTAGTCTGAACAAGTATGATTACGCCAACTTTAATGTCTACAATCCTAAGTAATAATAATAACACGATATTCTTAGAAACCAAGTCAATTGTTGAGAAATCAACGTAGCTATAGTAAGTCTACCACATTGCCTGTTTCCTTAAAATAAATAAACGAAATAAAGCAACTACGAAGAATGATCAGACTTCCTTGGATCACTCCCTCGGAAACCACACCGCCCACACCGTGTTATCGCTAATCTGCATAGGTTAAAATGAGTGGGTGAGCTTCAACAAGCTCAGTGAATGCAAGAATTTCTAAAACACAAACATGTCATCATGGAACACAACCAAACATTTACTCATGAGTACCTCATTCTTAAGTCTAGCATCATATAGTATTAAATCTTGCATCTTCTAATAAATCATTCTCACAATACAAACATGCTTATTTAGGCATACATCACATAACACATAAATATATATTTCTACATTTATAAATGATAAGATAGATTGATACTTGAGTTATGAAACACACAGTGAGCTTTATCATCACTAATCGGATACACGGATCTTCGTTATACCGCATAGACTTAAAGAGTCAACATGTCCCAAAAGTGAAGCGTTTAGCTAACACTCTCCTTATTTCCCCTTTCATGTTCCGTTGAATGGAGCTTAGCTCCCATTCCCTCATCCCTCCAAGCATGTCCCAGAGCCTCAATGCTCAAAACCTCTATACATATAAGTGAGTACTCACAATCCCATGGCATGCCAACTATATCCGATGGTTCCAACATCACAAGGCCAAAGTATCCGAAAAACAACACATATTACTTACTGATTATCTGCGTACTATCACTGCATATTAGCGTCTTTTTCAAAACACTAGAATAGTTATATAACATATATATTACATATTTGTTACATGCATATCATAGCACTTTACACAATAATCACCATATCCACATATCACATATCATGCATATTATTTAACCACTTAACCACAAGATAAGTATAGTTTCAAAAAAGCTTACACTTGAAAGTTAGAGTAGGGGTTTAGGCTACATCTAAATTCCCAAATAACACATGAATCGTGTTTATGAGTAGCAATTCCATACACTCATCACTTTATGCTTTTCCAAAATCTCAACTAATGCTTCCCTAGCTCGTAGCAAGCTCTACGAATCTAAAGCTTTACATACATAAATCATACAATAACCATAGTCTGTAACACCCCTTACTCGAGACCGTCGCCAGAGTCGAGCACGAGGCGTTACCTGACTTAACTTACTAATTCGAGGCATAAAATTTGCTTTTAAAATTAATTTATTTACATTCATTCAATATGTCCTTAAAAAGGGCCTCGAGACACTAAAACATGCAATTGAAACGGTACAGGATGAAACCGGGAACATTAAAAATTTTTCGATTACTTAGACAAATCAAAACAATTTATTTCATTATTCCTTATAAAACTGCCCCCTGCGTCATAGTCACTAAATAAATCATAACTCGAGTAAAAAAACTCAAAATTTAAATTCGTGAATTTTCCCTGAAACTAGGCTCATATATCTTCTTATTAATTTTTGTGAACATAAAATAGAATGTCGGTAATGACAATATATTACAAAGAAAAAAGAAATAAAATAAAAAACACACAGATTTTACGTGGAAACCCTTTCAGGAAAAAACCATAGGCAGATAAGAAGAAAATTCATTATGTCGAATTCGAATAATTACAAGAGGAATAGACTATGTCTATTTATAGACTTGTAAAGCCATATTCTAGTAAGACTGAAGCACCTTATTCTAATCAATATCAAATAGATGGAATTTAATAAGGTTTAAAAAACCTTATTCTACAATAAAATAAAAGAAGTGTAATTCTATATGGATTCTTCTTTTATTTTATTTTACCACTATATTTTATTTAAATAAGGATTCGGGTCACTTAATTCTAACAATCTCCACCTTGACATGAATTCTCAATGAACAAGTTCTTCATCGCGAACTCTCAACGAACAAGTTCTCCATCTCTTCCATAAAACCCCTTAAGGGTTTAACTTCAACAATGAATACCAACCAAGTTTAAGCAATACTCAAACTTGGTTATAGGAAGTGACTTAGTCATCATATCTGCAGGATTTTCATGAGTACTAATTTTGCTCACAACAATATCACCACGAGCAATAATATCACGAACAAAATGATATCGAACAACAATATGTTTTGTTCTTTCATGAAACATTTGATCTTTTGTAAGAAAGATGGCACTCTGACTGTCACAAAATACTGTGCTGATTTGAAGGTCTTTATTGAGTTCACTAAAGAGTCCCTTCAACCAAATAGCTTCTTTACAAGCCTTAGTAATCGCCATGTACTCAGCTTCAGTGTTAGACAAAGCGACTGTAGTTTGCAAAGTGGTTTTGCAACTGATTGCACAACTTTCGATTGTAAAGACATAACTTGTGAGAGATCTTCTTCTATCAAGGTCTCCAGCAAAATTAGCATCAACATACCCAATAACTCCATCTTTAGTTCTTCCAAAATGTAAGCAAACATCAGTAGTACCTCGTAAGTATCTTAAAATCCACTGAACTGCTTTTCAGTGTTCTTTACCAGAATTCGCCATATATCTGCTAACTGCACTGACTGCATATGATAAATCTGGACATGAACAAACCATAGCATACATGAGAGATCCCACTACACTAGAATATGGAACATGTGACATGTACTTAATCTCATCATCTAATTGTGAAGACAAAGCCGATGAAAGTCTGAAATGGGCTGCTAAAGGAGTACTAATAGGCTTAGCACTCTGCATATTGAATCTGCAAAGAGCTTTCTCAATGTACCCCTTTTGGCTTAGGTACAATTTATTTATTTTTCTATCTCTGAGAATCTCCATACCAAGTATCTTCTTTGCTGGTCCTAAATCTTTCATCTCAAATTCTTCACTTAGTTGGGCTTTGACCTTTCTTATCTCTCCTTTATCTTTTGCTGCTATCAACATGTCATCAACATAAAGAAGTAGGTACACAAAAGAACCATCACTGTTTTTCTTAAAGTAAACACAGCTATCAAAACTACTTCTTTTGAAATCATGAGAAGTCATAAAGGAATCAAACCTCTTGTACCATTGTCTTGGTGACTGTTTCAAACCGTAAAGAGACTTTTTTAGCAAGCAAACATAGTCCTCTTTTTCTAAGATTGTAAAACCCTTTGGTTGTTGCATGTAAATGTCCTCCTCAAGTTTTCCATGTAAAAATGCAGTTTTTACATCTAACTGCTCAAGCTCCAAATCATGCATGGCCACAATACCAAGCAAAGCTAAAATCGAACTATGCTTCACAACTGGAGAGAACACATTTGTAAAGTCTACTCTTGGAATTTGACTGTAACCTTTTGCAACAAGCCTTGCTTTATATCTGGGTTTTTCAACTCCTGGAGTCTCTTCTTTCTTTTTAAATACCCATTTACAACGAACAACCTTTTTACCTTTAGGAAGTTTCACAAGATCCCATGTTCTATTTCTGTGAAGTGATTCCATCTCCTTTTGCACAACAAACATCCACTTTTCTGAGTCTTCACAGCTAATTGCCTCAGAATAATTAGATGGCTCTCGGTTTGCATCTATATCTTCAGCCACATTTAAAGTATAAGCAAAAAGATCAACCTCGGCATATTTCTTTAGAGGTTTAATTTCTCTCCTAGTTCTATTTTTGGCGATAGAGTATTGCGGTGAAGAAGCAACTCTATTCTCAATTTTTGTATTGGCTTGAGGAGTCGACTCTGTATTAATTTGATGCTCCACCTGCTTTTGATTTTCTTTATTGGAAGAGTATTTAAGAGATAAGTTAGGTAGCGTAGCAGTTTCATCAAAAACAACATCTCTGCTAATTACAACTTTTCTATTTTCAGGACACCATAACTTATACCTTTTTACACCAGCTTTATAACAAAAAAAACACATTTAATGGATCTCGGTTCCAATTTTCCATTATCAACATGAGCATATGCAGGACACCCAAAGATCTTTAAATCAGAATAATTAGCAGGATTACCAGACCATACCTCTTGTGGAGTCTTTTTCTCAATGGCAACGGATGGAGATTGGTTGATAAAAAAAATGCAGTAGAGGTTGCTTCTGCCCAAAATGACTTCGGTAAGTTGGCATTTGACAACATACATCGAACCTTTTCCATGATCGTTCTGTTCATTTGTTCTGCAACGCCGTTTTGCTGTGGAGTATGACGAACTATCAAGTGTCTCACGATCCCTTTTGACTTGCACAATCTATTAAACTCATCAGAACAGAGCTCTAAGCCATTGTCTGTGCAGACGTATTTTATTTGTTTTCCTGTCTGTTTTTCAATCATAATTTTCCAAGACTTAAATGCGGAAAACACATCACTTTTCTGCTTTAGGAAGAACGCCCAAACTTTTCTAGAAAAATCATCAATAAAGGTTAGCATATAATTAGCTCCACCTCTCGAAGACACTCTAGATGGCCCCCACAGATCAGAATAAATATACTCCAATGTTCCCTTCGTGTTATGGATTCCTCTGGTGAATCGAACTCTCTTTTTCTTCCCAAAAACACAGTGCTCACAGAAATTTAGTTTGCAAATTCCTTGCCCATCAAGAAGTCCTCTTTTGCTCAATTCTACCATTCCATTCTCACTCATTTTCCCTAGGCGCATATGCCAAAGTTTAGTAATATCATCATCTGACAAGGAAGAGGAAGCGACAGCTGCATCACCAGTAACAATAGAACCCTGCAAAACATATAACTTGGCAGTCTTTCTTTGCCCTTTCATCACAATAAGGGAACCTTTGGAAATCTTTAAAACCCCACTTTAAGCTGTGTATCTGTACCCTTTTGAATCAAGAGCACTCAACGAAATTAAATTTCTCTTCAATTCTGGAACATGTCGCACATCACTAAGTGTTCTGACAACTCCATCAAACATCTTAACTTTAATTGTTCCAACACCTGCGATTTTACATGAAGTATTATTTCCTATCAAAATAACACCTTCAGACACTGTTTCGTAAGTTGTAAACCAATCCCGATTGGGACTCATGTGGAAGGTGCAGCCTGAATCAAGTATCCACTTCTTGCTCACTTTAGAATTGTTGACAGAATCGACTAGAAGTTCACCATCGCTGGAGTCTTCTACAACATCAGCTTCACCAGAATTTTCTGGTTATTTTCCTTTTTGATTCGCAACCTCCATTATAATCTTGTTTTGTAGCTTATAGCACTAAGATTTAATGTGCCCTTTCTTCTTATAGAAGTTAAAAGTTTTACCTTTGTTTGAAGACTTCGATCGACCCTTAAATTTACCGTGAGGATTTCGTTCTTGTGTCCTTCCACTATCATCATCAGCATTCCGATCTTGTCTCCCACGAACAATGAGACCCTCTCCCTGAGAGTCGGGTTTAACTACAAGATGTTTCATATTATCATACGAGGCCAAAGAATCATAAACCTTATCAACTGTGAGAGACTCGTGGCTATATAAAATCGTGTCTCTAAAGGTTTAATAAGACGAGGGCAACGAACAAAGTAAAATCAATCCTAAATCTTCCTTATCATACTGAACCTCCATGGCCTCCAAGTTTGAGAGAATTTATTTAAACACTGTTAAGTGTTCATGCATAGACGCACCATCCTCCAAACGATGAGCATAAAGACGTTGCTTCATATGCAACTTGCTGGTTAGAGTTTTTGACATACATATTTGTTCCAGCCTCTTCTGTAATGCAACAGCGGTATTCTCCTTCATCACATCCTGTAAAATTTCGTTGGACAAATGCAGATGTAATTGTGTTAATGCCTTTCGATCCTTATGCTTCTTCTCTTCATCCGTTAATGTTGTAGGCATCTTATCTATCCCTAGTAGCCTCCAGATCCATCTACGCAAGAACTGCTTGCATCTTAATCTACCACAACGCAAATCTGGTGTTGCAATCCAACAATAAAATTTCATACTTCAAAGACGTCATTATCGTGATCGAGATGAACAACCTAAAAGCTCTGATACTAATTTGTGAACATAAAATAGAATGTCGGTAATGACAATATATTGCAAAGAAAAGAGAAATAAAATAAAGAACACACAGATTTTACGTGGAAACCCTTTCAGGAAAAAACCACGGGCAGAGGAGAAGAAAATTCATTATGTCTAATTCGAATGATTACAAGAGGAATAAACTATGTCTATTTATAGGCTTGTAAAGCCATATTCTAGTAACACTGAAACACCTTTTTCTAATCAATATCAAATAGATGGAAATCAATAAGGTTTAAAAAATCTTACTCTAAAATAAAATAAAAGAAGTGCAATTCTATACTAATTCTTCTTTTATTTTATTTTACCACTGTATTTTATTTAAATAAGGATTCGGGTCACTTAATTCTAACAATTTTTTTCCAGAATTTTTGGTCTAGCCAATTAGTACAGTTTATTAGTTAAAGTTTCCCTTTTTGCACTGTTCGACTACTTTGACCTCTCATCACTACGAATCAATTTTCTCCCTGTACAGAATTCAAATAACCATGTTGTTTGTTTCTCTTGAAAGTAGATTCACTAAGGAATCTAGAAATATAAACTATAACTCCTAATTCTTTTTGTACAAGTTTTAGTGAATTTATAAATTTAGAACAGGGGATTCAAAAATCACTCTGACCCTGTCTCACTAAAATTCAAATATCTCTTAATATACACTTCTTTTAGTTACTATGTTTCTTTCATATGAAAATATACTCAATAAGATTTAATTATATATCTCTTTCATTACCTAATTTAATTTATACTATTCTTGGTGATTTTTCAAGTTCACATCACTGCTGTTGTTCAATACTGTTTTAATGCTAATTTCACTTTTTCATAATTTCTTTGTATTAACTACCATTTAGGCATACATAATACCGAAACATGTTCTTCAGTAGCCATTTCAATGGCTAATAATTATCAAATATTTACATACCATTCTTTAGCCATATCATAAGGACATACACACAAAATGGTTAAGTCCCTATACATGCCATAAACTAGAACGTTTGTAAACGAAGATACCCATTTGGTAACTTGATAGTCGATAGTGTGAAGTGATCTCTGACGACCTCCAACTCGAGCTTGCTTTTAAGTACTCTGAAACATGGGAAAGTGAAAGAAGTAAGCTTATAAAGCTTGGAAAGTTCACATGTAAAATAATAAGCATTAGCAATCAATTTAGCTTACTACTATGCTCTCATAATTTGCTTAAATAATGTTTAGTTCTTACTTTCCCATCTTACTCATCGGTAACCTTACCAAAGGCTCAGAATACAAAAGGCACCTTACTTAATAGCTTGCTTACATACCTGTAACATCTCACTTAACACATGAGTACTCTTTCATAATATAGGCATATTGCCAATCATGTCATAAAGTGTCACAAGCATAACTAAAAACTCATCACTTACTTAATACTTGATACTCTCAATTACTTACAATCTCAATATTAAATAAGCCTTAAATGCATACCTGTACTCTTTCTTCATATTCTCACCTTGTCGTTTCTTTGACTTACTCTTTGGATTACTCGAGAACCTTTTCCTTTTCAAGCTTACCATTGCTATGTCTTGACATGGTCTTACGTGGTATCCTTGCCTTATGAACTCACCAATGCCATGCCTTGGCATGGCCTTACATGGGACCTTTTCCTTATAATAACTCATCAATGCCATGTCTTGACATGGTCTTACATGATTTCCTTGCCTTATAGAACTTATCAATGCCATGCCTTGGCATGGTCTTACATGATTTCCTTACCTTATAGAACTTATCAATGCCATGCCTTGGCACGGTACTACATGATTTTCTTACCTTATAGAACTTATCAATGCCATGCCTTGGCAAGGTCTTACATGATATCCTTATCTTACCAAATGCCATGTTCCAAACATGGTCTTATATGGTATCCTTGTCTTACCAAATGCCATGTTCCAAACATGGTCTTACATGGTACCCTTATCTTAGTGCCAATGCCACATCTTGATGTGGTCTTACATGGAGTCCTTAATCAATGCCTATGCCATGTCTTGACATGGTCTTACACGGGATCCTTCCCTTACCAATGCCATGTCTTGACATGGTCTTACATGGTATCCTTAATCATCAATTCCTCCTTAAATGCCATGTTATGAACATGGAATTTTTCGTCAATTCTTCCTTAATTACCATGGTACAACCATGGACTTTGAGATATCAATGCCTTGTCAAGTCATAGCTGAAACATACTTGCTCAAATTCTCAAGGTTAGTCGCATAACTCAATAATAACAATACTAATAATAATAATTGCATAATAATAAAATGCTACTCAACTTACATACTTACATTCTCAATCTCATCATATCATCAACTTAACTTATTCTCATCAAACTATGCTAGTCAATACTTTCTTGTTATCATACAGAGCCATAATAAAAAATTTGGTCTTACATATAAATTATAGAAGTTCTCTTTCCAATATCGAATTATTATCGAACATTAATCATTATATCTGAAACTCAATACTAAAATATTTATGGCCAAAAATATCAATTTATCATTCAAATATGCATGATTAAATGCTTATTAATCATATGAACTTACCTCGATACCAAAACGATCATTTTACCAACTTTCTCGATTTTCAATTTTTCTCCTGTTTAGGTCCAAATCTCACTTTCTGGTATCTAAAACATCATATTTCACTCATTTAATTAATGTACTATTCAAAACATTCCATAACTCAAACTTTGGATAAATTACAATTTTGCCCCTAAACCTTTACAGAATTACGATTTTGCCCCTAGGCTCAGAAATTAAAATTTATCCATTTTTATTATGTTTTATGACACTCTGAACATTATTCCCTTCTGTGGAAACATCATATTCCCACTCTATCATGTACTTATGAACATTAGGTATTTTTACCGATTTTGTCATTTTACTCGTTTTCACTTAAAATCGCTTAGCAAAAGTTGTTTAACATAATTTCAAGCTTCATATTCTACCATAAAACATCAAAATAAAAAAATTTAACCTATGGGTATTTTTCCAAATATGAACCCTAGGTTAAATTATTGCTAGAATAAGCTTAATCAAGTTACCGGGACTCCAAAAACGTAAAGAACATTAAAAACGAGGCTAGAACGGACTTACTAATGAGCTTGGAAAGCTTGGAAACCCTAAAAATGGCTTCCACCATGCTATATTCCGCCTCCATGAAGACGATGGACCAATTTTGGCTTTAATTTCCCTTTTTAATTCTTTTAATTACTAAATGACCAAAATGCCCTTAAAGGCTTTTCTTTCAAATTTGTCCTATTCTTATCCATTTTTGTCCAAACTTAAAAATAATGGTCTAATTACTAAATAAGGACCTCCACTTTAATAACCAATTTCAATTAAATCCCCTTTATTATCTAGAACACACATTTTGCTAATTTTACAATTTAGTCCTAATTATCAAATTAGGCACTTCTACATAAAATTTCTTCACAAAATTTTCACACAATTATTAAATCAAAGAATAAACCTTAAGACTTAATTAGAATAAATTTTTTTGACCTCAGATTCGTTGTTTCGCAACGACTATTCCGTTTAGGCCCTATTTCGGGATGTTACATTTCTCTCCCCTTTAGGGATTTTTGTCCCCGAAAATCTTACCTACAAATGGATTTGAAATTGATTTCCAGCAACACTTTCAAATTCTCATTCAGCCTTGGCATACCCAACATTTTACTTCTTAAAGTAAGGCTCTAAACTAGAATACCTACTGATAAGTAACTGACCTTATTTTATCATTAACCTTATACTCTCTGATGAAACGCAACTAACTCTTCTTTTCTTACCAAAATGGAAATTCTCTGCCACTAATCTTCTTTCAAAAAAAGTAATTGTTTCTCTTTTGAGTGTCAATATTCTTACCTTTCGATTATGTATACAATTTTTAATAATCTGTCTCTGATTTCTGTAATTAATTTTCACTTTCCTCTAATCCTTTCTGCTCAATTTAATTCTGCAAATTTTTCTTCCTCAATTCAACTATCAGTACAAAGGTGACATGCAGTAACATTTAGCAATCTCATGGTCAAAACTTACTGTAGCTTTCTTCTGAAGTCACGGTGCAACCCTAGATTTCCAACCATAACAATTAAAATTTACACTCTGAATGAATTGACAACCTCAAAATGAATAACTCAGATAATCCTTCAGTAGAAAAACTCTTTCGTACTGAGAAGAATACACAAACTTCTTCAAGCAATCAACCATAGCTCATTTAACCTTTCGTTGATAATGCTAATTCTGTTGCACAATTCTTCGAAATACGCTCACATTTTCACAAAAAACATCAATACTAACTGTAATATCTTCTAAGATAATTGAAAATCAACTTTAACTCTCTAAAAGTTCAGGTATCAGGTTCAAAGCCTGGTACATAACATTTCACACTCTTACTAGTATAACTAGCTCAAGTTATCATCCATCTCTGTACTTCTCAAATAATCAAATAATTATCACTGTGCTAGGTATCATAACTGTTGCAAAATCTCTTGATTTCTCATTAACACATTTCTAGAAACCATAAACTCTTTATTCAAACCAATCTGAGTCATAATGGATACTTCAATTGTCAATATCTTCAACTGTTTATACTTTATTAGCATGAATTAAGCCAAACTAAACTTCATACAATGAGAACTTTAACAATCAGAAAACTTGGATTTGCAAAAATATACCTCTGATGCAACCATTCTGATACGCGTATACAACTCTGTACCATAACCTCTAGAATATGTACTATTTATTCGGGTAATTTATCTATTTATACATGATATCAGCATTTATCTCTGAAGCCATGAATAATTCAAACATACATATAACTCAATCAACTGCTCAATTGAATTAGTCTCAACTAAAAGATAATAACTTTTCAAAAACTGTTCTTCTCTATGCTGTCATGATATCTCAAACATACATTCTGTTGTGATTTCTTCAAAGAGCTAATCACAAATCATTGTTACTACATAACTCGAAAGAACATAGCATTCGGTCTTTAACTCACTGATATATATATCAAGATTATGCGAAAAATGAAAATCAATGCACATGTCTGAACTGAACTACACTGAGGCCACAATACTTATACTACTCAAAAATCATAATGCCATAATAAGACTGACTTCTCAATTACTTTAGTAAATAATGTCCCGGGTGAAAACAAAACATCCCGATCATCTGAGAGATTTAGATACAAATTTCAATAACAACCAGTGCAATAGCAGAATCTTTATACCTCTGATAACTATACCTCTGTACTTTCATTATCAGGCCTTAACTCGTAATCATCATAAACATACTCATAATAAGAAGAAACCATTTTCATCAATAGAGCATTTTCTGCTAATGTCTCATGGCTGATCCTTTGAATAGTAATTTTTTAATAAAATCGAGATAATAAAATCTCAGAACATGGAGCTACACAGAATTCCTGGTAACCACATCTCATGTAGAGCAGTTAAGGTTTCAATAGGATCTCGTAAAATTTCCAAAAGGAAAGGATAATACTCACAAGTCTCGGGAACAACTATGACAGAAGCCATAAAATTTTCCTTTACTTTCATTAAGCAATAGTTAACACTACTGGATCACTAACATCATACGGATCTTATCACAACCTTCCATCTACACGTCAAGTAGAAAACTGGAATAGATAAAGCAATATCAATCACACCAAAACAAACTATAATGCTTTCATCATGCAGAAATTTAACTAACATTCTCATACTACAGGAATTGCATCTATGATCTTGCATATATTTATATATATATCTCTGAAAGTAAATGTACACATATAATAGTCGGAAAAGATTTTTCTATAATTTCTCAACTATAAACCCTACATTCAACTATTAATACGGCTCAATTATTATTCCTCTATCTAATTCTGTCATTATTGAATTCACATTATCCCATTCACAATTGGAATTTATTCGGAAGAAAATCTAGCAATCATATACCTTACACATCATACTTGAATGAGTGCATTAGTTGAGCCTAACCTTTTTTTTACTGTGACATTTTAGTTATCCGGATGATTTTATTATTAACCTGGCATCCTTTCTGCAACTGTGTTCATTTGCTAAATCATTCTCGACTCTGATTACATCGTCAATAAATCTATCACTGAACTCTTTAATTTTCCATTTTAGCCTATTCAATCTGAATTTCATGAAATCTCATTCTGAATTACCTTGCTGATAAGGGGGTGAGGTTGTAACACCTCTGACTTACCTCTTACATACTCATGCATATAACTTAACACTCATCATATTAAAATATTATCACAATTATACAATTTGATTCAAGAAACTTAACATGCACGTTCATAATACAATGACTTCATGATCATCTTATGCAAATTAGTGCACTTATACATATAGCATCATACAAATGCCAATTTAACATGAACACTTATCTCAATACAAACTTTCCTTTCATCTTATCTCATCTTTCATATTTCTCGAACAATTCTTATTCACAATTTATTCATTATCACATAAACATCATGAACCATTATTCTTACATTTTATGAGCCTCAACTCATCATAAACATACTATCTGTACTATCAAACTTAGCTCGGTTGGAGTGCGCATCTGTCTGACAAAACATTTTATATCTGGGTCGGGAGTCGTCACACTATTATAGTTCAATATGGTATGTATAGCTAGACTCTTACTCATACTGAATATTCTGAGAACTGACTAAACCTTTTCTCTGATACCAATAAATGTAACATCCCTTACCAGAGACCATCGCTGGAGTCGAGCACGAGGCGTTACTGACTTAACTTACTAATTCGGAGCATAAAATTTGCTTTTAAAATTAATTTATTTAAATTCATTCAATATGTACCTAAAAAGGGCCTCGAGACCCTAAAACATGAAATTGAAATGGTTCAGGATCAAACTGGGAACATTAAAAATTTTCCAATTACTTAGACAAATCAAAATAATTTATTTCATTATTCCTTATAAAACAGCCCACCTGCGTCGTAGTTACTAAATAAATCATAACTCGAGTCACAAAACTCAAAATTTTAATTTGTGAATTTTACCTAAAACTAGACTCATATATCTTCTTACTAATTTTTTTCCAGAATTTTTGGTCTAGCCAATTAGTATAGTTTATTAGTTAAAGTTTCCCCTATTGCACTGTTTGACTACTCTAACCTCTCCTCACTATGAATCAATTTTATCCGTGTACAGAATTCAAATAACCATGTCGTTTATTTCTCTTGAAATTAGGTTCACTAAGGAATCTAGAAATATAAACTATAACTCCTAATTATTTTTGTACAAGTTTTAGTGAATTTATAAAGTCAGAACAGGGGATTCAGAAATTGCTCTGACCTTGTCTCACTAAAATTCAAGTATCTCTTAATATACACTTCTTTTGCTTACTCTATTTCTTTCATACGAAAAATACTCAATAAGCTTTAATTCTATATCTCTTTCATCACCTAATTCCATTTATACTATTCTTGGAGATTTTTCAAGTTCACATTACTACTGCTGTTCAATACTGTTTTAATGCTAATTTCACTTTTTCATGATTTCTTTGTATTAACTACCATTTAGGCATACATAATACCGAAACATGTTCTTCATTAGCCATTTCAGTAGCTAATCATTATCAAATATTTACATACCATTCTTTAGCCATATTATAAGGACATACACACAAAATGGCTAAGTCCCTATAAATGCCATAAACTAGAACATTTGTAAACGAAGATACCCATTTGGTAACTTGATAGTCGATAGTTTGAAGTGATCTCCGACGACCTCCAACCCGAGCTTGCTTTTAAGTACTCTGAAACATGGGAAAGTGAAAGAAGTAAGCTTATAAAGCTTAGAAAGTTCACATGTAAAATAATAAGCATTAGCAATCAATTTAGCTTACTACTATGCTCTCATAATTTGCTTAAATTATGTTTAGTTCTTACTTTCCCATCTTACTCATCGGTAACCTTACCAAAGGCTCAGAATACAAAAGGCACCTTACTTAATAGCTTGCTTACATACCTGTAACATCTCACTTAACACATGAGTACTCTTTCATAATATAGGCATATTGCCAATCATGTCATAAAGTGTCACAAGCATAACTGAAAACTCATCACTTACTTAATACTTGATAATCTCAATTACTTATAATCTCAATATTAAATTAAATGCATACCTGTACTTTTTCTTCATATTCTCACCTTGTCGTTTCTTTGACTTACTCTTTGGATTACTCGGGAACCTTTTCCTTTTTGAACTTACCATTGCTATGTCTTGACATGGTCTTACGTGGTATCCTTGCCTTATGAACTCACCAATGCCATGCCTTGGCATGGTTTACATGGGACCTTTGCCTTATAGTATCTCATCAGTGCCATGTCTTGACATGGTGTTACATGATTTCCTCGCCTTATAGAACTTATCAATGCCATGCCTTGGCATGGTCTTACATGATTTCCTTGCCTTATAGAACTTATCAATGCCATGCCTTGGCATGGTCTTACATAACTTCCTTGCCTTATAGAATTTATCAATGCCATGCCTTGGCATGGTCTTACATGATATCCTTATCTTACCAAATGCCATGTTCCAAACATGGTCTTACATGGTATCCTTGTCTTACCAAATGCCATGTTCCAAACATGGTCTTACATGGTACCCTTATCTTAGTGCCAATGCCACATCTTGATGTGGTCTTACATGGAGTCCTTAATCAATGCCTATGCCATGTTTGGACATGGTCTTACACGGGATCCTTCCCATACCAATGCCATGTCTTGACATGGTCTTACATGGTATCCTTAACCGTCAATTCCTCCTTAAATGCCATGTTATGAACATGGACTTTTCCGTCAATTCTTCCTTAATTGCCATGGTACAACCATGGACTTTGAGATATCAATGCCTTGTCAAGTCATAGCTGAAACATACTTGCTCAAATTCTCAAGGTTAGTCGCATAACTCAATAATAACAATACTAATAACAATAATTGCATAATAATAAAATGCTACTCAACTTACATACTTACATTCTCAATCTCATCATATCATCAGCTTAACTTATTCTCATCAAACTATGCTAGTCAATACTTTCTTGTTATCATACAAAGCCATAATACAAAATATGGTCCTACATATAAATTATACAAGTTCTCTTTCCAATATCGAATTATTATCGAACATTATTCATTATATCTAAAACTCAATACTAAAGTATTTATGGCTAAAATATCAATTTATCATTCAAATATGCACAATTAAATGCTTATTAAACATATGAACTTACCTCGATACCAAAACGATCATTTTACGAACTTTCTCGATTTTCGATTTTTCTCTCGTTTAGGTCTCCAAATCTCAATTTTTAGGATCTAAAACATCATATTTCACTTATTTAATTAATGTACTATTGAAAACATTCCCTAACTCAAACTTTGGAAAAATTACAATTTTGCCCTGAAACCTTTGTAGAATTACGATTTTGCCCCTAGGCTCGGAAATTAAAATTTATCCATTTTTATTATTTTTTATGACACTCTGAACAATTTTCCCTTCTATGGCAACATCAAATTCCCACTCTATCATGTACTTATGAACATTAGGTATTTTTACCGATTATGTCGTTTTACTCGTTTTCACTTAAAATCGCTTAGCAAAAGTTGTTTAACATAATTTTAAGCTTCATATTCTACCATAAAAAATCAAAATAAACACATTTAAACTATGGGTATTTTTCCAAATATGAACCCTAGGTTAAATTATTGCTAGAATAAGCTTAATCAAGTTACTAGGACTCCAAAATCGTAAAGAACATTAAAAACGAGGCTAGAACGGACTTACTATTGACCTTGGATAGCTTGGAAACCCTAACCATGGCTTTCCCCATGCTATAGTCGGCCTTCATGAAGAAGATGGACCAATTTTGGCTTTAATTTTCCTTTTTAATTCTTTTAATTACTAAATGACCAAAATGCCCTTAAAGACTTTTCTTTCAATTTGTCCTATTCTTGCCCATTTTTGTCCAAACTTAAATATAATGGTCTAATTACTAAATAAGGACCTCCAATTTAATAACCCATTTCAATTAAATCCCCTTTTTTTATCTAGAACACACATTTTGCTAATTTTACAATTTAGTCCTAATTATCAAATTAGGCACTTATACATAAAATTTCTTCACGAAATTTTCACACAATTATTCAATCAATGAATAAACCTTAAAACTTAATCGGAATAATTTTTTTTGACATCAGATTCATGGTTTTGCAACCACTATTCCATTTTGGCCCTATTTCAAGATGTTACATAGTCAAATAGAAACCAAATATTCACTCAAACCAACTAAAACACAAGCTTTAAGCTAAGTTCCCATGTAACTTAAACTATTAACATAACAAACTTTATATACTAATATCACGATCTATACTTAACTTTTTTGCTTAAAATCAGTTTCGTTCATCTAGTTAATCATTTATGCCTAATTCACAACCTTTAAACTAGACAAATTTACTCAATTCGTAGTATCGATATTTTTCAACATCTTTTAGGCAATTTTCACAAATTTCATTAAAACATGAGAAATCATTAACGAAACTTCAAGATGAGTTAAAAGCCTTCTAATCATGCTAACACAAGTTGAAAAATACTTTGAAACCAAGTTTTGACTCAAAATCTCGAAACCAACCATTAATGGCTCGATTTTTAACTTTTATTTAAAAAATGCGATTGGAGGGCTAATAATTCTGTTTTAGAATCTAAATAACATTAAAAACCAACAGATATATGAATGATTACATTTGTTGGAAGAATGAATGAGTTTTGATGAAAATCTAAAAATCCTTCGTTTGAAGAAGATGGTGAAAATCTACGGAATATTGGGTGTTTTTCTTGTTTATGGTAATAAATAGCTTAGGAATGATAGGAAATCAAGGTATTGTGGTTTGGGAATAAAAAATCAATGGAATAGCTAGGGATATGGCAAGGGGCGACAAGCATAATGAAGGGAAAAAAAACAGACGTGAAAAAAATGTTGATGGGAAGAAATAGGTTCAATTTTATAAAATAGTAAAGCTACAACATAAATTCCTACTATTTTGACTTTGTTACAAATCAGTCCTTTCTTAAAATTAAGGGTTTCTAGATCACTTTTTGAAAAATTGATTTAACAGTTAAGATGCCAAATTCAAAAACATTATCGAGTACCAACCTTACGAAATTCTGAGCTCATATAAGCCAAAATTCCTAAAATACCCCTAAAACACCTTGGCCCTATTTTAGGATATTACAATGCCAAATAAGTATATGTGCCTATAACTATTAATTTTTCGGTGGATACAACAGAAATTATTTTATTCGCCAAACCAGTCTGTACGTTGGGAATTAATACCTCCTTACCCTCAAATCTCAACAAACGCACACCTCTAACACGACAACCTACTATAGCATTATGTCTAGTCAGCCAATACAATCCTAAGATAGTATCAAACTCATAGAAACTCAGTAAAAACAAGTTTTCCAAGAAAATGTATTCACCAAGCACCAACGGGAAAATTTTTATCATTTTATTAACCACAGTACTGACCGAGTGGATTGGTTACTAACACATTTATTTCAGAATATATAACTTCAAGACTTAAACCCTGTACAACGTTAGTACAAATATAAGAATGAGTGGATCTTGGATCTATCAATGCATAAATACTGTTTTCAAGGACAAAAAATTTATCTGTTATAGCTTTTAACATATCAACATCTTCTTTTTCTTTCATTACATACACTTGGACGGACACTCAAGAACTTGGCTTACTAGAGTTTTTCCTTAATGCTCCATGCATTGAGCCAGACATTCTTGCCACTCTAGATTTGATCTCTTATTGAAACTTTTAAGGCCCATGAACAGACTGCTCTGTGCTTGCTTCTATCTTGGAGGGATAATCTTTAATCAAATGATCATTAGATCCATAACATGCCCAAGAACGTCTCTAATATTATCCTCCATGGCTTTTACCGCAGTGATCATAGTTAACATTTCTTATTACTCTAGACCCTCTAGAGCTTGCCATAAAAATAGCTGGTCTACTAAATCCTTCACACCTGAAACTCTTAGGCTATGAATATCTTCTTGAAGTTGAAAAAGTTTGATATTTGACCTTCTTAAAACTTACTAGAGGAGGAGGGCTGGACATTATCCTTTTTACCTTTTCTCTTTCAAAGTTTCTACTCCTGTTTCTAACAATTGTTTCCATCTTATGAGCTTTGGTTGCCATAACTACTAAACTTTTACATTCAGAAGCTGCTACCAGAGCATGAATTTCATCTCTTAATCCCCACAAAAACTTATTACACATTTCCTTTTCTGACTGGAACATGTTTTTAGCATATTTACTGAGTCTAACAAATTCTCGTTCATATTCCATCACAGACATCCTTCCTTATCTAAGATATAAAAATTTTTCTTCATTTGTTTTACATACATCTGGTTCACATACCTTTTTCTAAACTTCTCTAAAAAGAACTCTTAATCAATAATCTTTTCAGGAGTCACATTAATCAATGTTTCCTACAACTGATAAACTTCTCCTTCTAGCAAATATATAACACACGAGAGACTATCTTTTGGTGTACATTTCAGTTCTTTTATCACCCTACAAACTTGAGACAACTGCTACTCAGCCACAACGGGATCATCACCTTTGTCACTCATAAATTCTTTAGTAGCCCTTTTACAAATTTCTTTCACATGGTCTCCTTTAGGTGGAGTCACAATAGGTACTGGTGGTGTAGGTTGTGTTGGGCGAATCGCTTCTAGTTGTGGTTGTTGATGCTGTTGTGGCTGGGCCGCTTGAGTATTCCCCATAAATATGTCAAACATCTATGTCATCATCGTAAAGAAAACATTTCTGAAAACATTTCCAGCTGCTTCCAAGCCAGTTGTTGGTGTTTGTTTTGGAAAAAGAGGTACATGACTTCCAATTTCTTCTCCAATCGTTTCTTTAAATCCTTCAGACATATTTTTCAATACTACAAGAAAATTTATATTAGTTTAACACACTCAGTGACTAAGCCAGAGGCGTATCATGCATGATGGGGCGTGAATCAGCCTTTGATTTTTTAAAAATTGGCTCAACCTTGGCTCTAATACCAGACTTGTAACACACCAAACCTGACCCTATTATAGGATCTGAGTATGGTGTGTCACTACTTAAAATCAAACTAACTTTAAAACATTTTTCGAAAGCTTTATATAATTCTTACAGAGTTATAAATATAAAACATATATTAGCTATTATTTGACCAAGGTTTGAATGAAAACATCAACAATTTAAAAATAATGTACAAGCCATATGGTATAAGTTTAAAATAATAACTTCATTAAATAAAATGTATTAATTCAAAACCAAGCATTAATACTTCATAGAAATCTCATAAAAACATAATCTTATCAAAATAGAAGTTCTTTGTATAAAGCATTTCCAAATACACTTATGCACCACCCCCACGAGTCATGCATGATACGAAACAAAACAGTCAGCTTACAATAGTAGTAGCACTCTAGCGTTGTCCTTCTAACAAAACCTTCCTTCAGTTAGCAAGCCTGATAAGGAAAAAAGTAACAAATGTAATAACCCGATAGACAGGGGTGTCAGAAAGTGAATTCCCGGGACTTTGTTCTCGTAAATCACACTCATAAATATTTTTAATAAATATTTATGAAGTTAGTTTTGTAGTTAATTAGGTTTCGGTTAAGTGAATTTACTTGAATTAAAAGTAATTAGGTATAAGGAATAAATCGTGTATAGGGTGAAAGTTGAATTATAGATTAAATAATAATTAAAAGGACTAAAAAAGCAATTTTACCATTGTTTCTTTAAGTGGGACGGTTAGTGAATTATATATATAAATTATACGTAATTTAATTTATATATTATAATAAAATATTTTATCTTAATAATTAAGTAAATGTATATATATTATATAATAATATAATAAATTAAAGTATAATAAAACAAAAGTTAGTTTTAAAAAAAGAAATAAAGAAAGATAAAAACATACAATTAAGAAAGAAATAGAAAGAAAAAGAGAAAGAAGAAAAAAAGAAGCCATGTAAGGCTAGGGCTCCAAATTTTGAAAGTTTAATTGGTTAGTCAATTTAGTTTATTTTCTTGTAATTTTTATGTTTTTGGAATCCTGGTACGTAGGGTTACTCGACCCATGTCAAATTTTTCGCAATTATTAAGTTTTTAAGTGTTGTTAATGTTGAATAATTTTAGTATTAGTGATTAAATTGATAGATTGTTAAGTTAGAAATGGAAAATGATTAAATTGTAGAACAAATTGTAAATTTTGAGTAATAAGGACTAAATTGTGAAAAATTTGAAATTTAGTGGTTTAAGTGAAAATAGGGAGTTAAATTTAGTTTAAAATGAAATTTGTATGAAAATATAGAATTAAATGTGAAGAATAAAAATTAGTCTCAGTTTAGGGACTAAATTGGAATTTAGGAAAATATTAAGTAAAAATTTAAATATTAAAGATTCAATATGAAATTGAAAATTTATTGTATTGATGAATTTTAATTATTTTAATTCTATAGCTAACGTTGTACCAGAATCTTCGACTAAAAAGGGGAAAGATAAAATTGACATGGAATAGCTTGGAATTCACGGTTTGTATTTCTATAATCCGAACTTAGTTGTTAATTGTTATAATTCAATTTAATGCATACGATAAGTGTTGAGGTGAGTAATTGACATTTTGATAATTGATTGAAAGGGATTGAATTGGTAGATACATATTGAATGTATTGATTATTATAGATTGAATTTAATTGATGTGTATATTTGTGATTATATGAAAAATTAGTATTGGATATTGGTTATATCTGGAATGTGAAATTACACCCTATTAACTGTATCGGGCTGAGTCAAATATAGATGGTATGTCATAGGATAGGAAAAGTTCAGGGATTTCTTCGACTTCGAGTCGATGAGGCACTGGGTGCCAATTTACTTCAGTTTAACTGATGAGACCCTGGGTGTCAAATTATATACCGCTGGACGCAGTTATTACTTCGAATTTTTTCAATGAGGCACTGGGTGCCAAACTAGTGTGTTGGTTGGATCTGTGTATTTGTTTGAGTCTGAGTCATATTAATAGGGGTAATTAAATAAAAATATAACACCTTTAACCTGTAGCCATCGTCGAAACAGGGTTACGAAGCATTACCAGAGTTTACAGATAAAATAAACAAACATTTCATATCATATACATTCATGTCAGAAACCAATCAAAATAAACATATTTTCCCTTATACAAGCCCTCGAGACCCAAAATACATGTTAGAAACAAGTCGGGACTAGATCTGGTACTCAAAGAATTTTTCAGAAAACATTGAAGTTTTTCAAAGCTGCGGGGTCACACTCGCTCAGGGCCGATCAGGTGATTCACACGCCTCTGACACGCACGCCGTGTCTTAGGGTCATGGACATTCAAAATAGGGACACATGGCCGTGTCCCAGCTCGTGTCCTTGCCCTTGTAACTCTTTGACTTGGGTCACATGGCTAAGTCACACGCCCATGTGCTAGGCCGTTTGAGCATACTGAATTGCATTCTTAAGAAGATATAGGGGACACACGGTTGTGTCACTTGGCCATGTGTTACACACGACCGTGTCACTTGGCCATGTGTCACACACGGCTGAGACAAATGCCTGTATATCTACTCTTGTAGGTGAAAATAGGCCATTTTCTAAGCCACATTTCTCACCCAATTTGGTACCAACCTAATGTCAACAATTTGCATATAACCAAGTCATAATAAGGCATTCAAAACAAGCTAAAATCAAGTCTTAAACATGTATTATCACCACATACAACCAATATGCCTTTAGATACCTCAAGTGACAATTTAAAAACATGTCAAACAAGTATCCAAACTTACCTAAATAACCAAATACATATATGCATAATCCCAAATGGTACAAAATATACCATTCTAACAAACATCAATATGATAAGACCACATATATATATACATCAAAATATACCAAACACAAGTCATTTAAGTAGCTAATCTCAACAAAACACTTATGTGCCAACATTGGCCAAATTAACCTATACATGCCATTATAACCAAATTTAAATATCCGAAAGTACCAAAAGAGCCAATGAATAGTGTGAAATAGCTCCGACAAGCTACCAACCCAAACGAGCTTCTGAATTACTACAACACACGAAAAATAACACAGAGTAAGCATTTAAGCTTAGAAAGTTCGTATAACAAAGAAATTGACTTACCATATTCACATTTAAAGTAAGCATACAAAACATATCCCAACCAATTTGGCCAAAAGCCTAAACACATGTACTCAACAACCATGTTAGTCATGTAATTCAACCACTATTCAAATTCCATATATATGTAACAGCTATACCATATATCCATATATCATATATAAATCATTTCCATGTAATTCATGTAAATACCTGTACTAGTTCGTATTGAACTTTTAGAAACTCGTAATAGAACTATGCTCGCTGAACCATTTAGAATATCATTGGATATGCGGATAGTACACACGAGGTGTACAAAACTGTAATTCGTCAATTTATATACATGTATGCTTATACAAGCTATGAATCGGTATGCTTTCACGAGCTATGAATCGGTAAGCTCACACGAGCTGAGAATCGGTAAGCTCTCACAAGTTATAAATCAGTAAGCTCATATGAGCTGTGGTGTGTCTGCAACACATGCAGGACCTCAACCAAATCAGTAATTGTAATGACATGTCATTTGTATCCTATGAATTCCTAAGGCTCAAATGAAACTCGATAATTGTCGGATATACGATCGATATTTATAGATGGCAGTTATACAAATCACATACATATAATTCAATTTAAAACATATAAATTTACAATTTAATTACACAAAATTACCTCGATAAGTGTACATAGATACGGAGGCAACTAATATGATATTTTCTCTTTGTCTCGATCTCACATTGTACAAGGTCTGACAGGATCTATACCAATGAATTTAACTCATTTCAATATAATTCTCATTCAATTTAATCCAACATGGAGTTTTGGCAAAATTACCATTTTGCCTTATACTTTTAATTCCTTTGTAATTTAATCCCTAGGCTAAAAAATGAATCTCATACAATTTAATCCTTACTCAAACCTAGCCAATTTTTATACATATTAATAGCAACCTATATATTTCACAAAATTCACAAATTTTACTATAAATTTATCACCTTTTTCAATTTAGCCACTAATTGATAATTTCATCAAAATTCTCTGTACAAAAGTTGTTTATCTAATAACAACCATTCATTTTCTATCATCAAACTTCAAAACTCAAGTATGTTCATCAAAAGCAAAACGCTAATACTTTAACAGTTTTGCAAATTAATCCCTGGGCTAGCTGGATTAAGCTACAACGATCCCAAAAACATAGAAATCATAAAAAACGGAACAAAAGTACATACCTAATTGAGCAAAATAAGCTTGCCTAAATTTAAAGCTTCTGTGGCTAGTTTTTTTTTATTTAAATTTTGGTGGAAGATGATGATAATAGTTTATTTTATTTTATTTATCATAACTTTAATCACTAATTTAAAAAAATAATCTTAATAGTTCATTCAATTTCCAATGATGACTACTCATGCTTATCCACTAACAAATTTAATGGATAATTACTATATAAGGACCTCCAATTTAAAATTCTATAGCTATTTAATACCTTTAGCTATTAGAACTCAACTTTTGCACTTTACGCAATTTAGTCCCTTTTATCAAATTAAATTTATACGGTATTTCTATCATACTGTAGACCATAAAATAATAATAAAATAAATTTTTTGACTTCACATTTGTGGTCTCGAAACCACTGTTCCAATTTCATTAAAAATGGGCTGTTACAAAAACGGTACTATGATTCATATTGGATGATATTGTATGTGAATTGAAATGAGATAGTGATATGAAACATGAAAATGAAATACATGAGTTATGTACTCATGAATTGGATATGGAATGGATAATGTTATTGTTTAAATGATATGTGGATCAAATTGTGAAAAGGTATTATATAGCAAGTGATGAGAATTGAGTATGGTTTGAAATGATGTATTCATGAGTTGAGTATTGAATGGCTAATGCCATTGTACAAATAAATGTGGTTTGATATGTGAATAACTATTTATATAGCAATTGTGTGAATTGGGACATTTGTTTTAAAAATGAAATATGATAGCATATGATAGTCATGATACTCGACAATGATATGTGCTTAAAGTTCAATTGTGCATATTATATTATCTTGTCTTTAAATATTCGGATTATAGAAATACCACTATGTTTTACTCAACATACGATTTTGTTTTTCTGTGTGCAGATTAGGTACTTCACTTTTGATCACCGATTCAACAACCAACAACGATCTTGAACTCAAATGTAGTGATGTTTATCTTTTGTGTCGGCATGTACCTAGGATGTCTAAATGATAGTTATTTTGTGGATGGATTGTAAATTAGGTTATAAGTGTAATGTTGGTTTGGTATATATATATATATATAAACATGTTTTTGTGTTTGAAGCCATAGTATGGTATGGTAAATTGAACTAAAGCTTGGTATGTACATGGGAATTCAAGTTAATGTTTTAGGTAGATATTAGTTAGGCCAAATTGATGGATTTTGGCATGTTTATAATTTTAAGTTGAATAATGCATTGATGATATGTTTTGATGATATAAATGTGGTACCAATAAGGATACATTGGTTAGGCACCTAGGATGATTGGTTTAGCATATTTTGAATGTGTTTGATTGTGTTTTGAACAGGTTAAATGAACTTTTTTTTGAATTTTTTAATGTCCAAACTTGTAAGGAATGGTAAATTTTTTGTTTAAGGCATATTTTAGGTCCACACGGCCAGACACACGGGTGTGTGACTTAGCCGTGTGAGACATACGGCTAGCACACAGGCGTGTGAGCCATTTCAAAGGGTACACATCCTGGCACACGGGTGTATGGCTTGGCCGTGTGACCCAAGTCAGAGAGTTACATGGGCATAGGCATGAGCTAAGACACGACCATGTGTCCCTACTTTGAATGCTCATACAGCTAGACACATTTGTGTTTGACACGACCGTGTGAGTCACACGGCATGACCACACGGCCGTGTGAACCCTACAGTTAAAAATTTTCTAACTTTTTCCAAAAAAATTCAAATGTTCCTGATTTAGTCTCAAACTATTTCTAAAGTGTTTTCAAACTCTCAAAGGCTTATTAAGGGACTCTATGCATGTTAATGTTAAATCATTTTATTATCTTTGAAATGTTTGAAATGAATGATTAGATTATGATTACTCAATAATATCCTGAAACCCTATTTTGACGACAGATACGAGTTAGGGGTGTTACATTTTATGGTATCAAAGCTTTACAAGTTTAGCCAATTCTCGGACTAAATTGAGCTCAAAATTGAGTCTAGAGGTACATGCCATAATTGAGTCGAATTGAGTCAGGATTTGGATGCTAATATATTTGCTTTTGTTTTATAGTTGAAAATGTCAGATGATTATAATGATGATGTTGATCAAGAGATGTATACTGGAGATAATGTGTCCAATGAGTTAGATGAAACCAAATCAGTAACGCCAAGTGTTAATCCAGTTAGTACTCAACAACCTAACGTTGAGCGAGGTAACATTGAGGAAAGAAATGATTCATAGTTATATAAAGCTATTGCTGATGCTCTTTAGCGTGTGGCGGGAACCACATCCGTTATGGCATCTGCACCTACTGTTCGTCAAGCTCCGATTAAAGAGTTGCATAGATATGGTGCAACTGAATTCTTAAGATTGAAAGGAGTTGATCCTTCCACAGTAAAGTTTAGATTGAATCCACTAAATGCATCTTGCAACAACTTGAATGCAACCTGCGTGAAAGCGTAATATGTGCTATTTCTTTACTACAAGGAGAAGCATATATCTGGTGGCAGTCAGTGATATGCCATGTATCTATAGGTCAGGCTAATTGGGAATTCTTTCAAAAGTAATTCCAAAAGAAATATGTTGGCAAATTGTATATCGAAGATAGAAGACAATAGTTTTTGATGTTGAAACAAGGTGCAATGTCTGTGGTTGATTATGAACAAGAGTTTTTGTGACTTAGTTGGTACGTTGTTGAGTTTGTGTCGACTAAAATTGATAGTTGCAAGCGATTTTTATGTGGTTTACGCGATGAGTTGCGAGTACAGTTAGTATCACGCAAAATTATTGAGTTACGGACCTAGTTGAATGGGCAAGAATGGTAGAACAAGTTCTAGGTTTTGATAAAAAGACTAAAATACTTGTACTATTGGAAAGTGTCCTGGAGCTGTGGGTTCAAATCCACAATCGAAGAGATCAAAAGAATTTCATGGTAGCTAGAGATCAAATTTTAGGTCAGGTAGAGCTGATAAAAATCGTGATAGACAATCGATTATGTCTACGGGTAGTGTGCGAGGTCCATCCAGGAATACTGATTTTCCAAATTGTGAGCACTGCAAGAAAAAGCACCATGGAGAATGTTAGAAGTTAACTCAAGGCTGTTTTCATTGTGGATCTATGAAACATTTTGCTAAAGAGTGTCCGTAGAATGAGAAAGCTACACCCTTTACTTCTCAGAGATCTATGCCTGCTCTTAGGGGTCGCGGGTCGAGTTGAAGTGATTCATTTTCGTGAGAGGGTGCTAGAAAGGGAAATGATGCTGTTACTCATCAGTCGGACGTTAGAACGCCAGCTCGAGCTTATCTTGTGTGGACTCGTGAGGATGGCGATGATAATGATGTTGTGACAAGTATCTTTTTATTACATTCAGAACCTTTTATGCTTTGATAGATCTGGGATCTTCATATTCGTATGTTAATACTGAATTGGTTAAGTCAGAAAGTTTAAAATCTGAGACGTCTAGAGTATCAATAGTGGTGTCTAGTCTATCAAGACAATCTGTGTTAGTTGATTAGGTGTGTAGGAGATGTCCATTAGTGATACAAAATATAACCTTCCCTGTTGATTTGTTGATAATGTCGTTTGGTGATTTTGATATGATTTTGGGTATGGATTGGCTTACGGAGCACGGAGTGATTTTGGATTGTTGTAAAAAGAAGTTTGTTGTTCAGAGTAAAAGGCGGTGATATGATTAAGGTGAATAGTGTTCGAACGAGTGGTTCAACTCGTATTATTTCAGCAATTCGAGCTGCTAAACTTCTTAATCAAGGTTGTGCAGCTTTTCTAGTCTATGTTATCAACTCAGGTTCTAATGATAGTCAGTGCAGTAAAATCCAAACAGTTTGTGAATTTTTTGATGTGTTTCCCAAGGAATTACCGGGATTACCACCAGATCAGGAGGTTAAGTGTAACACCCCTCACCTGTATTCAAGCCAAAATAGGGTTATGGAGAATTACCTGGCTTACATCACATTTAAACATGCATTTCACATTCAATTTGTCAGTTCATATACATTTCATTCACAACCAATCACTTTGTCCCTAATATAAGCCTACGAGACCCAAAGCATGCATTGAAAGTGGTTCGAGACTAAACCAATAACTCAGGAAATTTTTCAACACTTAAAATTTTTTTGCATAAAACAGGGGACACACGCCCGTGTGGTCCGCCCGTATGTCTCACATGGCCAACAGACAGGCCCATATCATAGGCCGTGTGAACATTTGAAAGGGAGCACATGGCCGTGTCCTAGCCCATGTCCAACCCCATGTAACTCTCTGACTTGGGTCACATGGCCAACAGACGTGATCGTGTGTCTAGCCCGTGTACCCTAAAAATGGCCATACACGCCAGTGTGCCAGGCAGTGTACTAGGCCATGACAATCCTATAGGGTATACTGACTTATGCCACATGACCATATGACACGCCCGTGTGTGAGGCCATGTGGAGCATACTGACTTGGTTTTTAAGTCATCACCAGGGACACGCTGTAACAACCCGTTTTAGGGTCAAATCAAAATAGTGGTTTTAGGATCACAAGTCTGAAGTACAAAAATTTATTTTTATTACTTCTTTAAGGTCTACAGTATGATTGAATGATTGTATGACAATTTCGTTAAGAAATTTTATCGATAGAGTGTCCAATTTGACTAATAGGACTAAATTGCAATAGGTGCAAAATATGTGTTCTAGAAGCTAGAGGTGTCTAATTGCTATGAAATTTTAAATTGGAGGTCCTTAAATGTAATTAGACCATTATAATTTAAGTTGGACAAAAATGTACAAGGTTAGATAAAATTACAAAGTTTTAAGTGAAGGGCATTTTGGTCATTTGGTAAATAAAGACAAAGATAACTAATAAAAAGATGTCATCTTCCCTAATTTAGTCCCCCATGGCTAAAAATCACCAAGGGAGACATAGATAGGGTTTGGCCAACTTCCAAGCTCGATTGTAAGTTCGTCTTTGTCCCGTTTTTAATGATTTTTACGTTTTTGTGAATGTTGTAACTTGATTTAGCTATTCTAAGGACTAATTTGAAAGAAAATCAAAGTCTAAAATTTTACTCATGTTAAATATTTGTGTATTTTGATGTTTAATGGTGTTAGATAAACAACATTTACCAAGTGATTTTAATGAAAATATCAAATAGGGACCTATTTGTAAAAGTTGTAAAATATGTGTAAAAATGTGAATAAATGAAAAATGTGGGCTGATATGAGTACTAATAATATTCGGCTAGGCTTGGGTAATGAAGAAATTGAATGAAAATCATTTTACGAGCCTAGGGACTAAAATGTAAAAAGTTAAAAAGTTAGGGGCAAAATTATAATTTTTACCATAAGGTGTTTTTGGGATCAAATTGAATAATGTGATGATTGAATGAGTTAAGTGTGGTATTATAGATCAAGAAAAACGAGGTTTTGACCTAGACCGGGGAAAGAACAAAGTTGTGGACTAAATCGAACTATTAGCCATTTTGTACTGGGGTAAGTTCGTATGTTAAAAATAAGCTTTAGAATAACTATACTTAAATGCTCTAATATTGCATGAATTGTATGTTTGATTATGTGAATGATTATATCTCTATGAACGAGGTTGACGAAAAATCGACAAGTAAGAAATCCCATTTGAACCATAGGAATAGGGTAGGATACAAGTGACATGTCACTGGGGTCATATGTGTTATGTGATTATGTGATCCGGGTGTTGGTCTTGTACGTCCTACCGGTGGCTAAGTATACCAGCATATGTTGCGGACACTTGATAGCTTGTGTGACCAGCACCGCGTAGCTACGTCTTGACTGACAGCTTGTGTGAACATATACGTTGATAGCTTGAGTGTGAGCAACTATGTGATATGAGACTTGGGTAGCTTTGGCTACATATGTGGCACTTAGTGTGCAAATTTCCCGAGTATTCAACATTTTTATTCTGAGTGGTTCACAGGTATGTCAAAGATAAGAATATGTATAAGTTCATTTTGAGATGGTTTAGGTATGTACGTAAAGCTCATGTTTATTAAATGCTTAAAATGATGAAAATGAGGTAAGTTTGGTGATGGAATAAATTATGATCATGAGACTATGGTAAATTTACATTTAATTATGTTATAATATTTAAATGTTATATGCATGGTAAGGTTGCTTATTTCTTACAGACGAGCTTACTAAGCTATATAGCTTACTCCGTTTATTTTCCATGTTTTTATAGTATCGCCAAGCTAGCTCGGAGCGGAGGTCATCAGAGATTCGATTCACACTATCAAACTTTTATTTTGGGTATTGATGATCTTAGTATTTTGAAAGTATGACATGTATAGGGATTTCGTCATTTTTTTATATGTGTCATTATGATTGGCCAAATGTATTGGCTTGTAATAACTATTGGTTGATTTGGTACCTTGTCATGTTAATTGGCTTATTTTGGCTAACATGGTTGTAAACGTAAGTATATTCATATATATGCCAATATCTTTGGTGATATGGTCATGGTATGCTTGGTGAATGATGGAATGTGATTCATAGCATGAATGTGAAATGTTTGGAAATGTGATATATTGATGAGATGATAAGATTGTGCACAATAGGTGTCTTGAAGGTAGTAAATTGAGGCTTAATGAATGTGAAATTTGCATGATTGAGTTAGGGCATAATAAATGTTGTGAGTATGATGGATGTTGCTGTTGTATTGGCATGTGTTGGTCATAATTGTGGATGTTTTTGTTGCCTAAGTATGCCATTAATTGTGCTATTGAGTTGGTGTAAGTGTAGGTGTAAATAAGGGTGGCAAATGGCTTGGTAAATAGCCTTTATTTTGTCCACACAGGTATACACACGGGCGTGTGTCTAGGTCGTGCGTGACACACGGTCTGCCCCATGGGCATGTGTTTTGGTCGTGTCCCCTGCACCTAAATTTTGAGAAACAGAATGCTCAAAATTGAGCACACGGGTAGAGACATGGGCGTGTGTCTCATCCGTGTGAATGACAAGGCCCTAGGCACGGGCATGTAAAGTATGCACCTATTTTGTGAAAATTTAATTATCCACACAGCCTAGCACACGGGGGTGTGACTTAGCCGTGTGACATCAATTTGTTTATGCATGGCAAAATAGAGAGTTACATAGGTTAGGGACACGGGCGTGTGTGACCACACGGCCTACCCACACGAGCGTGTCCCAAACCACACGGACGTGTGACCCTTGTTTATAGCAAATATTTTCTAAGTTTTTTTAAAATTTCTAAAGTTCTCGGTTTAGTCCCAGACCACTTCCAAAGTATGTTTTTATTCTCGTAGGCTCGTAATAGGGACTTTATGGTTGAATGCAAATGGTTTTAATTTGGACGCAAATTTATGACTCAAATTTGTGTGAATGCTTTTGCTGTAAGTCCGGTAATGTCTCGTATCCTGTTCCGACATTGAATACAGGTAAGGGGTGTTACACACACGACCGTGTAACCTGACCATGTGTCATACACAGCTGAGACACATGCCCGTGTGGACAAGAATAGACTATTTACCAAGCCATCTTGCCACCCCAATTTGCACACACCTACACAATTCAAATGGTACTCATTCATAGCATAAGTTGACATCTAATTCAACCATAATCAAGGCTAAAACATACCATTTCAATACCAACAACTAACATGCTTATTATCTCATGTTTTACTCATTCAAATCATGCCAACTTCATATTCTTAAATCAACTAATTTTAACCTTTCCAAACATGTAATATCATGCACCAAATCACAAGCATATAACTTCCCAATTATCAACCACTTGACATTCAAATTACCTATTATCAATAAGCATCATGAAACCAACCTTAATCACATAACATAGTTCAATTACCAAACTAAAAACATAAGCCATTTGTACATTTATTTTAATCATCAAAATCACCAATATAAGCCAACTCACATGGATATATATACAATCCTAAAACGTAAACATTTACAAGCCAATTCAAATGACTCAATTCACAAACAAAACATATATCATAAAGACCAAAGTCCCTAGACATGCCATATGACCCAAAACTTAATTTCAAAGGTACTAAGTGATAGTTGGATAGTGTGAAGCGATCTCCGACAGTCCTTGAATCCGAGCTAGCTTTGAAATCACTATAAAACATAGAGAAATATACAAAGTAAGCTTTACAGCTTAGTAAGTTCGTATAGCATTTAAAATCAACTTACTAAATGTGCACAATTTAAACAAATAAAACATAATATACAATTCATATAAGGAATCATCATCCTATCATAATTTCATTCACAAGATTTGTTATCACTTTCAATATCTCCTTATTTCAATGTTTATACGATTCATGTACATACTTGTATCATCTCGTATCGAACTCATACTCATCCACATTCATGATGTACCTGTTGAACCATTTGAAGCATTATTAGATATTCGAGAAATTCACACACTTAGTGCCAAATAAATAGCCGAAACTATATCACTCTCGCACACTAAGTGCATATATATAGTCGAAGCTATCTCGTTCTCTTACACTAAGTGCAAATATATATCCGAAGCTATCTCGATTTCACACACTAAGTGCCCATAATTAACCAAGTCGTCTCCAAACACGATTGTAGTCTCAAATACACAATTTATGCAATATCAAAGCATTTAAAGCATAATTATAACAATGCTAATTACATACGAACTTACCTCGGATGTAAAAACGGTAAAATAAGTCGATTAGTCGATAACTTTGTTTTTCTCCCGATCTAACTCTGAGTTTCGCTTTCCTTGATCTATATGATATCAAATTTAGCTTATTAAATAATCCCTCTATTCAATTTAGTCCAAAACACACTTTAATGTACTTTTACACATTTTCCCTATTATTTCACCACTTTTACAATTTAGTCCTTCTTTCATAAAAACACAATTTCAAGAAATTCAATCACAACCCATGCTAGCCAAGTTTCAATTAGGTCCCTAACAGCCCATATTTTTCATTTATTTCATATTTTAACCACAAATTTTTTTACATTTTATAATTTAATCCCTAATTTGCATTTTCACTAAAAATCACTTTATAAAACTTGCATAATTCACAACCAACATTCATAATCTAACATAAAACATCAAAACACACATGTATTCACCAATGGAATCATTCAAAATCTTTAACATTTTTGCAAAATAGTCCCTGGGCTAGCTAGACTAGTTGCAACGATATCCAAAACATAGAAATCATTAAAAACGGGACAAAAATGAACTTACAATTTAGCTTGCAAGTGCCAAATGCTTCAAACCCTAAAATTGTTTCTCATATCTTCAAATTTCAGCAATTGTGAGGAAGATGGACAAAATTTTGATTTTAGTTTTACTTATTTTAGTTTTATTTCATAATTTACAAATATAACCTTAAATAAATTACACTAATGATGTCTAAAAATGTCCATTACCATTATTAATGGTCTAATTGCCGCAGAAGGACTTCCACTTTAATATTTCATAGCTTTTAAACACCTTTAGCTAATAGAACACAAGTTTTACATTTTACGCGATTTAGTTATTTTCATCAAATTAAACACTCAAATGACAAAATTTCTCAACGAAAATTTCACACAATCATATTTTCATGCTGTACACATTAAAATAATAATAAAATAAATATTTTGAATTCAGATTTGTGGTCCCAAAGCCACTATTTTGATATGACTAAAAATGGGCTGTTACATTAAGTTTGCAATTGAAGTGTTTCCTGGTAAAGCTCCGGTGTCAATGTCCCCCTATTGTATGGCACCCATGAAGTTGAAGGAATTAAAAGTACAATTGCAAGACTTATTGGATCATGGCTTTATACGCCCTAGTATATCGCCTTGGGAGCTCTAGTGCTTTTTGTAAAAAAGAAAGACGGCTCAATGCGACTTTGTATTGACTATCAAAAATTGAATAAGTTTTTCGATTAAGAATTGATACCCTCTACCCCATATTGATGACTTATTTGATCAAATAAAAGGAGCTTCTATCTTTTCAAAGATCAATTTGAGATCGAGTTACTATCAGTTGAAAGTGAAAAATAGTGATGTACCGAAGATGACAGTTCGTACATGTTATGACCATTATGAATTCTTAGTGATGCCTTTTGGGTTAACGAATGCTCTAGCGGCATTCAGGGATCTCATGAATCGTATTTTCCAACTGTATTTGGATCAATTTGTGGTAGTTTTTATTGATGATTTTTTATCTCTTCGAAATCTGAATCCGAACATAAGCAGCACCTCAGAATTGTTTTGCAAGTTTTACGAGAGAAACAATTATACAAAAAGCTTAGTAAGTGTGAGTTCTGGTTATCAGAAGTTTTATTTTTGGGTCATGTTATCTCAGCAGATGGAATTAAAGTTGATTCAAAAAAGATAGAGGCAATTATTCAGTGGAAAGCACTGAGGAATATGTCAGAGATTCATAGTTTTCTTGGACTAGCTGGTTATTACCGTAGATTTGTAAATAGATTTTCAAAGATAGCTTTGCCGATGACAAAGTTGTTGCATAAGAATGTTCAATTTATTTGAGATGATCAGTGTCAAGAAAGTTTTGAGAAATTGAAGCAGATGTTGACTGAAGCGCCGATTTTGACTTTACAAGAATCAGGAAAGGATTTTGTCGTTTATAATGATGCTTTCTAAAGCAGTCTTGGTTGTGTTTTGATGCAAGACAAGAAAGTGATTGCTTTTGCATCTCGTCAACTAAAAATGCATGAATGCAATTATCTGACACATGATTTAAAGCTAGCTACTATGGTTTTTTCTCTAAAGATCTAGAGACACTACCTGTATGGAGAAAAGTGTCATATCTATATCGATCATAAGAGTATCAAATACCTCCTATCTCAAAAGGAGTTGAATTTGAGACAACGTCATTGGGTAGAGCTTCTGAAAGATTTTGATTGCGTTATTGATTACCACCTTGGTAAAGCTAACGTTGTAGCTGATGCGTTGAGTAGAAAAACAACGATTGAATTACGAGTAATGATTACTCAGCTCAGTATCAATAATGATAGAAGCTTATTCGCTGAATTAAAGATCAAACTAGTGATGTTTGATTGGATCAAGTCAGTGCAGTTCGATGATGACAAGTTGACGACATATTAGAAAATTTCAGCATTGATGATTATGGTTGCTTGAGGTTTAATAACCAAATCTGCATTCCGGATGTTTCTAAATTAAAAGAGTTGATCTTTGCGAAGCTCATGGTAGTCTTTTTGCTTTGCATCTTGGAGGAACAAAAATGTATCACGATTTGCGAGAATCTTATTGGTGGCCAGGAATGAAAAGAGACGTGGTCGAGTAAGTGGCTAAATGCTTAACTTGTCAGCGAGTTAAGGCAGAACATCAAGTTCCCATCGGATTTTTTCAACCTATTTCTATTCCTGAATGGAAGTGGAATGGTATCACAATGGATTTTGTAACGGGATTACCTTTATCGACAAGTAAGAAAAATACTGTATGGGTGATTGTTGATCGACTTGTGAAATAGGCTCATTCATAGCGGTCATGTAATATCCTGATTTTGGGCCTAGTCGGAATAGTGGTTTTGTGACCACAAAATCTGAGATAGAAATAATTATTTTATAATTATTTTGATGTTTATGATATGATTGCATGATTGTGTGAAATTTTCGTGAAGAAATTTTATGCATAAAGTGCTTAAATTGAAATTAGGGACTAAATCGAATAATTTGCAAAACTTGCATTCTAGAAGTTTCTAGTATGAAATTGTTTTGAAATATTATTTAGGAGGTATTAAATAGAAATTTTCCCAATTTCTAAGTTTATGGACAAAAATTGGACATGGATGGAATTTTTGGAAAGTTTAGTAGTAAGGGCATTTTGGTCATTTAGGGGTAAAATGAATTAAAATACAAAATTAAAAGCCAATTTTGCTCATCTTCAACCCCATGGCCGAATATAGCAAGGAGAAACCATGGCTAGGGTTTTTAAAGGTTCCGAGCTCGATTGTAAGTCCATTCTAGCCCCGTTTTTCAAGTTCTTTACGTTTTTGGAGTCCCGGTAGCTCGATTTAGCTTATGCTAGCAATAATTTAACCTAGGGTTTATATTTGGAAAAATACCCATAGGTGAAATTTATGAATTTTGGTGTTTTATGATAGAATATGAGGTTTTAAATTATGTTAGACAACTTGTGCTACTCGGTTTTAAGTGAAAACGAGCAAAAGCGCTTAATCGGTAAAAATACCTAATAGTCATAAGTACATGTTAGAGTGAGAATTTTGTGTTGCCATAGAAGGGAAAAATGATTAGCATGTCATAAAACATAAGAAAATAGGCTGAAGTTTAATTTACGAGCTTTGGGGAAAAAGTGTAAATATGCAAAAGTTTAAGGGCAAAATTGTAATTTTTCAAAAATATGATTTTGGGTCAATTTGAATAATTTGAGTCCTAATTAGACTATATTTTAAATGATAGAGCAAGGAAAACTGAAATTCGGGCTAAAATGGGGAAAATACCAAGTTGTGGACGAAATGGTAAAAGTAGCCATTTTCGCATACTAGGTAAGTTCATATGTAAATGTTGGTAACATAGTTATTATTTTAAATGTTTTCATGTTATTTAAATGATATGATAATTATTATGAAATATTATACTCGTGATAATTGTTTGATAATATGTCAAATTATGTGATATACTTGGAAAATGTGAAATACTACCGAGTATCGGTATCGGTATTCCGTAGAAGATGGTTGAGACACATGATTGGGAAAAAGGTCCCGTTGAACCTTAGGAATGGATTAGGATACAAGTGACATGTCATTGGGATATTTGGGCATCCGAACTCGTTGAGTTGAGTCCGAGTTCACTTATGGATGCAAATGTCTGAACTCGTTGAGTTGAGTCCGAGTTCGTGAGATGTAACTAGGCATCCGAGCTTGTTGAGTTGAGTCCGAGTTCACTTATAGATGCGAACGCCCGAGCTCGTTGAGTTGAGTCTGAGTTCGCTTATGGGCGGGTTACATGGTAGCTTGGCTACATATGTGGCACTTATGTGCAAACTTTCCATGAATCCGAATTATATTCCGATGTGTTCAACGGGTAAAGTTCTACTCAAATGGAGGAATACTCAAGATGAAAGGGACGTATTGGTAAGTGTTGTGAAATGGATACTTTGAACAGGTATGTACTTAACCCTCGGGTTGAAAAATCGATATAACAACAATATGGTAAGATGATAAATGAAAATATGATATGAATGTCTTGGTGATGATTATGCAAATGATGTTTTATGTTTGCTTATATGGTTATGTTACTTGCTATTTTCATGTGAACTTACTAAGCATTTATGCTTACTCCCTCCTTTTCATTCCTTGTAGTGTTGACAAGCCAGCTCGAAAATCGGGAACGGTCGGAGGCACGCACACACTATCCGTATACCATCTTGGCATAATGGCTTGTATATTTTGAGTATGGCATGTATATTTTGAGTATGGCATGTATATTTTGAGTATGGCATGTATAGCATTATAATCATTTTGTATATATAGTCTTATGATATGGTTATTGTGTGGTATAAAAATGTTTGGTAATGATTAGCCATTGGAATGGCTAATTATGATCATATTTGGTGTTATGTATGTCAAATTGCTAGTTAATCCATGGAAACCATGAAATAAGTAAAATTTACCATAAAATAGATTCAGACAGCAGTAGTGACATGAATTTGAAAAATTATTAAAAATAGTAGAGATATAATTAGATGATGAATTAAACATAGAATTGAAGAATTATGAGTCTATTTTCATATGGAAGAAACAAAAGAGGTATATGAGTTATATTTTATGATATGTTTAAGTTTTGGTGGAACAGGGTCAAAGCAATCTCTGAATTCCCTATTCTGAATTTGGAAATTCACCATAAATTGTATAAAAATAATTAGAAGTCATAATTTATATGTATAGATTTATTATTGAGTCTAGTTTTAAGAGAAACAAACTTTATAGTCATTGAAATTCTGTAAAGAGAGATATCTAATTCGTAATACACAGAGGTCAGAGCAGTCGAACCCTAAAAAAGGGGAGAATTTAACTAATAAAATGTACTAATTGGCTTTGCAAAAAATTCTAGAAAAAAATTAGTAAATAGTTATATGAGTCTAGTTTCAGGAAAAATTTACGAAATTGGATTTTGAATTTCAGAACTCGAGATATGAATTTTTAAGCGACTGTGACGCAGTTAGCCAGCTTGTCTGGAATTTCTAAAATTAAACGGTCTCGGGTACGGGGCGTTACATTTGGTGGTATCAGAACAGGTTTAGTCGGTTCTCGGACTAACCTAGCATGTGTAAAAGTTTAGCTATACATGCCACTGATCTGTGATAGTGTGATGTCTTCCGACGCGTATAAGTACCGTCTTATTTGGACAGGGTACTCTCCAACCGAGCTGCGCCGAACATGTTAATGTTATGTGAAGGTATTTAAGTAAAATTATGATCATGATAAGTCTCGGTTCAGAAAAGTATGAATAAAGGTTTATGATACATATGTGATAAATATTCATATTTGTTTAATGCTCATATGTTGTAGTGTATATGGCTTACTTGATAAGATGAACGGAATAAATAGAAAGTAGTAGAGGTATGAATAAAAGTCATAATATTATGATACGAATGAAAATGTCCTTGTTTTGATTTGGACGTCGAATGTTGATGAATGCTAATGATATATAATTTTTATGAGATAAAGGATTATAATGGAATGAACTTATCTATGTTAAATTGTTGGACTGAATTATATGATTGTAATGATATGTACATGATGATGCACGAAATGAGAGTTATGATTGTGGTGCAAATATCTATGTTTGTTTGGCCTTATATGATGTCATGAGCATGACTTAATTTAATTAAATGAATGGATAAGTAAAGCTATCTAGAAAACATAGAATGTATGCATAAGTATATTGTCTAAATGGGACAATAGGAAAATTGGTGTAAGCCAACATGAATGAATGACATGATTTTGATGATGTTGCTATGATGATGGAAGTTGTGTCATATGTGTATGTATAAGAAAGTCGAGTCGAGGTCCTACAACCCCTCCCCTTACCGAAATGGTACTTATAATGGAATTTCATGAGATTTGTATTGAATAAGTTTCCGGTTGAGAACCCAAAGAGTTCATGATAGAATAATTATAAGTATGATCGAGAGATTGAAAATGAGCTGATAAGTAAAGTCGAGCCGATGAAAGTATCAGATTGACGTAAAGATTATTGGAATTATGCACTTTGTCCCGATTAGAAAAGGAATTCTCCTTGGTAAATCGAATTACTCAGTGCAAGGTCGAGAAAAGTGTAAATCGAAATTTATTCAGAACGGCCCTCTTTTGTGAATGGTTTAATATGAAATTTGTGACGGAGAACTAGTTGGGGAAATGATATTTGAAATGTGAACTATCCGAGTGTGATAGTTATGACTGGACAGATTTAGCGATCTCTTTTGAGATGTTCTATGTGTTTATCCGTTCTCAGAAATATTTCTATGGCTATTGATCTTCTGAAGAAATTCTTGTTATATGGGAATGTCTTTTAATCCTGGTGTTGGATGAAAGCATTGGTAGTCCGACTGGTTTATAATTTATATTGCTCTATTTCATCGGGTATTCTATTTCATTTAAATCGATAAAAATTGATGAGAGAATACATATGATATTATGATTCTGCTTTTTCTACTTGATGCTTCATCTGATATATATGTATGGAAATATATATTGTTCTTGTTATATTTGATTCTAGTGGGATTAAATGATGTTTTCTTTTGGACTTTCTTTCTTTGAAGAATTATTTGGGTATTCCGTATTTTCTCTATGAGTTTGGTTTTCGATTCTCCGGCTTGGTTTTCGATTCTCCGGCTTGGTTTTCGATTCTTGGGTTTCTTTATTCTGGATTTCTTTATTCTGGATTTCTGTATTTTGGATTTCTTTATTCGGTTTTCTTGTTATCTTTGTTCCATAATTTGTCAATTATGACTCGTGTTCGAAGTGCGTTCTGCAGCTCGTGATAATCATGTCAAATATGACTATACTTCTAATTTGATCTTGGTAATGTGGTGATTTTAGTATTGGGTTTTTTTTAATTTACGTAAAGGATTTGACATTAGTAAAGGCATAAGTGATAAAAGCGCGAGTTTCAGATCGGTATGGTGAATTATCTATTTGAAAGATTTCATGTGACAATTATTTCAGGATTATTTTTCCCAAGTCGATAATAGAATTTCATTTTGTACGGATAAAAGAGTAAATAGTCCGAACGAGAAGTGTATATTTATTAGAAAAAGTTTGATATTAGTTAAAGTCACTACGAATGATAAGGTTTTCATTTTGTGAAAGCTGAAAAGCTTATTACATGTTGACAGAGTTCGGGTAGATGAGAATATTGGTAACCGAAGCGTCTGAACTAGACTAGTCTACATTGAGTAAAGACTTCCGACTTTCAATGTGTATTGTTGTATGAATTGTGATGTGTTTCAAGACAGTGAGGTAATGTGATAGTTTAGAGCATTCGATGTTACATAAAATCGGAGTTGTTAAAGGGGTTAAAGCCGAGCATTGGGATCTATCAAAATTATCCTTGTCAGTGTTGATATTGGGATAGAAATGAGAAGGATTATTCTTGAGGCCATATGAGAATTATTTCCATGGCAGAAAGAGGAAAATGTGATGTATCCTATTGTTAAATGTTTGGCGAGATCTATAAATCATATCTGTATTGAATGAATTCCTACTCATCAGATTCATGGAAATTCAGGTCTCTTTGATTGTTGGATTTCTTGGAATTCCAGTCTCCATCAATCAAGTTAAGATCCGGGTTTTATGTCATGATATCATGGGAAACTGAGAAGGGTTGAAAATTTAAGAACAGTTGAGAGTTGAGATGTAAGCTTTCAGATCATATGAGAAATTAAAGAGATGTATTGGAGGTACAGTCTAAGTGAAAGTTCTCCGGCACCGAATATGAGATTAAAAGTGAAGACCACTTTTCTGGTAAGATTTTCGGGGACGAAAATCCCTAAAAGGGGGGGAGAGTTGTAATATCCTGATTTTGGGCCTAGTCGAAATAGTGGTTTTGTGACCATAAAATCTGAGATAGAAATAATTATTTTATAATTATTTTGATGTTTATGATATGATTGCATGATTGTGTGAAATTTTCGTGAAGAAATTTTATGCATAAAGTGCTTAAATTGAAATTAGGGACTAAATCGAATAATTTGCAAAACTTGCATTCTAGAAGTTTCTAGTATGAAATTGTTTTGAAATATTATTTAGGAGGTCTTAAATAGCAATTTTACCAATTTCTAAGTTTATGGACAAAAATTGGACATGGATGGAATTTTTGGAAAGTTTAGTAGTAAGTGCATTTTGGTCATTTAGGGGTAAAATGAATTAAAATACAAAATTAAAAGCCAATTTTGCTCATCTTCAACCCCATGGCCGAATATAGCAAGGAGAAACCATGGCTAGGGTTTTTCAAGGTTCCGAGCTCGATTGTAAGTCCATTCTAGCCCCGTTTTTCAAGTTCTTTACGTTTTTGGAGTCCCGGTAGCTCGATTTAGCTTATGCTAGCAATAATTTAACCTAGGGTTTATATTTGGAAAAATACCCATAGGTGAAATTTGTGAATTTTGGTGTTTTATGATAGAATATGAGGTTTTAAATTATGTTAGACAGCTTGTGCTACTCGGTTTTAAGTGAAAACGAGCAAAATGGCTTAATCGGTAAAAATACCTAATAGTCATAAGTACATGTTAGAGTGAGAATTTGGTGTTGCCATAGAAGGGAAAAATGATCAGCATGTCATAAAACATAAGAAAATAGGCTGAAGTTTAATTTACGAGCTTTGGGGCAAAAGTGTAAATATGCAAAAGTTTAGGGGCAAAATTGTAATTTTTCCAAAATATGATTTTGGGTCAATTTGAATAATGTGAGTCCTAATTAGACTATATTTTAAATGATAGAGCAAGGAAAACTGAAATTCGGCTAAAATGGGAAAATACCAAGTTGTGGACGAAATGGTAAAAGTAGCCATTTTCGCATACTAGGTAAGTTCATATGTAAATGTTAGTAACATAGTTATTATTTTAAATTTTTTTATGTTATTTAAATGATATGATAATTATTATGAAATATTATACTCGTGATAATTGTTTGATAATATGTCAAATTATGTGATATACTTGGAAAATGTGAAATACTACCGAGTATCGGTATCGGTATTCCGTAGAAGATGGTTGAGACACATGATTGGGAAAAAGGTCCCGTTGAACCTTTGGAATGGATTGGGATACAAGTGACATGTCACTGGGATATTTGGGCATCTAAACTCGTTGAGTTGAGTCCGAGTTCACTTATGGATGCAAATGTCCGAACTCGTTGAGTTGAGTCCGAGTTCGTGAGATGTAACTAGGCATCCGAGCTCGTTGAGTTGAGTTCGAGTTCACTTATGGATGCAAACACCCGAGCTCGTTGAGTTGAGTCCGAGTTCGCTTATGGGCGGGTTACATGGTAGCTTGGCTACATATGTGGCACTTATGTGCAAACTTTCCATGTATCCGAATTATATTCCGATGTGTTCAACGGGTAAAGTTCTACTCAAATGGAGGAATACTCAAGATGAAAGGGACGTATTGGTAAGTGTTGTGAAATGGATACTTTGAACAGGTATGTACTTAACCCTCGGGTTGAAAAATCGATATAACAACAATATGGTAAGATGATAAATGAAAATATGATATGAATGTCTTGGTGATGATTATGCAAATGATGTTTTATGTTTGCTTATATGGTTATGTTACTTGCTATTTGCATGTGAACTTACTAAGCATTTATGCTTACTCCCTCCTTTTCATTCCTTGTAGTGTTGACAAGCCAAATCAGAAATCGGGAACGGTCGGAGGCACGCTCACACTATCCGTATACCATCTTGGCATAATGGCTTGTATATTTTGAGTATGGCATGTATAGCATTATAATCATTTTGTATATATAGTCTTATGATATGGTTATTGAGTGGTATAAAAATGCTTGGTAATGATTAGCCATTGGAATGGCTAATTATGATTATATTTGGTGTTATGTATGTCAAATTGCTAGTTAATCCATGGAAACCATGAAATAAGTAAAATTTACCATAAAATAGATTCAGACAGCAGTAGTGACATGAATTTGAAAAATCATTAAAAATAGTAGAGATATAATTAGATGATGAATTAAACATAGAATTGAAGAATTATGAGTCTATTTTCATATGGAAGAAACGAAACAGGTATATGAGTTATATTTTATGAGATGTTTAAGTTTTGGTGGAACAGGGTCAGAGCAATCTCTGAATTCTCTGTTCTGATTTTAGAAATTCACCATAAATTGTATAAAAATAATTAGAAGTCATAATTTATATGTAAAGATTTCTTATTAAGTCTAGTTTTAATAGAAACAAACGTCATAGTAATTGAAATTCTGTACAGAGAGATACGTGATTCGTAATACACAGAGGTCAGAGCAGTCGAACCCTGAAACAGGGGAGACTTTAACTAATAAACTGTACTAATTGGCTTAGCCAAAAATTCTAGAAAACAATTAGTAAATATATATATGAGTCTAGTTTCAGGGAAAATTTACAGAGTTGGATTTTGAGTTTCAGAACTCGAGATATGAATTTTTAAGCGACTGTGACGCAGTTAGCCAGCTTGTCTGGAATTTCTAAAATTAAATTGTTTGAGCTGTTTAAGTAATGAATTAAGTCTGTTAACACCTCGTGTTCAACTCCAGAAACGGTCTCGGTACAGGGCGTTACAGGTCAGGACTAATTGGTCACTTCAAAAGCTTGCTGAATTTTATATTCAAAAAATAGTGAGATTGCACGGTATCCCTATGTCGATAATCTCTGATCGAGATCCGCAGTTCACTTTGAGATTTTTGAAACAGTTGCACGAATCTCTTGGTACGTGACTTAATTTTAGCACAGCTTTTCACCCACAGATTGATGGACAATCTGAGCGTGTTATTCAGATTTTGGAGGAAATGCTTTGCACTTGTGTTATTGATTTTGAATCGGGATGGGAGCATTACTTACTTTTGGCCAAATTTATATACAATAATAGTTTTCAATCGGGTATTCAAATGGCTTCGTATGAAGCCTTATACGGTCGTAGGTGTCAAACACCTGTTTGTTGGATGGAATTAAGTGAAAGAAGAATGATTGGGCTGGAATTAATTCAAGAAACGGAAGACATTGTTAAGAAAATTTGAGATAGATTGAAAACAATTTTTGATATATAGAAATCGTATGCAGATTTGAAATGTCGAGATATTGAATATTCTGTTGTCGATAAAGTATTTCTTAAAGTTTCTCCTTGGAAGAAAATTTTGAGATTTGGTCGAAAAGGGAAGATGAGTCCTCGTTTTATTAGACCATATGAGATAAAGAAAAGAGTGGGACCAGTTGTGTATTGTTTAGTTTTGCCTACGAAACTACAGAAAATGCATGACGTTTTTCACATTTCAATGCTTAGAATATATCAATCAGATCCATCTCACGTTATTTCGATAGAAGATATTGAGATTCAACCTGATTTGTCGTACGAAGAAGAATCGGTTGAGATTTTGGCACCTGAGGTGAAAGAGTTGCGTAATAAGAGAGTTCCGTTAGTGAAAGTACTATGGTATAGTCATAGTGTCATGGAAGCAACTTGGGAACCGAAAGAGACAATGAGATCTCAATACCCCTACCTCTTTTCAGGTAAATTTCGGGGACGAAATTTAATTAGGGGGAGAATGACCCGATAGTCAGGGGTGTCGGAGAGTGCATTTTCGAGACTCTGTTCCCGTAAATTGATTTACGAAGTTAGTTGTGTAAATAATTTGATTTCGGGTTAAGTGGATTTACTTGAATTAAAAGTAATTAGGTATAAGGACTAAATCGTGTATAGGGTAAAAGTTGAATTATAGATTAAAGAATAATTAAAGGGACTAAAGAAGCAATTTTACCATTATTTCTTTAAGTGGGACGGTTAGTGAATTATATATATAAATTATATGTAATTTAATTTATATATTATAATAAAATATGTTATCTTAATAATTAAGTAAATGTATATATATTATATAATAATATAATAAATTAAAGTATAATAAAACAAAAGTTAGTATATAAAAAAAGAAATAAAGAAGTACATAAAAAAAGAAATAAAGAAAGATAAAAACATACAAATTAAGAAAGAAAAAGAGAAAGAAGAAAAGAAGAAGTCACCCAAGGCTAGGGCTCCAAATTTTCAAAGTTTAATTGGTTAGTCAATTTAGTTTATTTTCTTGTAATTTTTATGTTTTTGGAATCCTGGTACCTAAGGTTACTCGACCCATGTCAAATTTTAACAATTATTAAGTTTTTGAGTGTTGTTAATGTTGAATAATTTTAGTATTAGGGATTAAATTGATAGATTTTTAAGTTAGAAATGGAAAATGATTAAATTGTAGAACAAATTGTAAATTTTGAGTAATAGGGAATAAATTGTGAAAATTTTGAAATTTAGAGGTTTAAATGAAAATAAGGAGTTAAATTTAGTTTAAAGTGGAATTTGTGTGAAAATATAGAATTAAATGTGAAGAATAAAAATTAGTCTCGGTTTAGGGACTAAATTGGAATTTAGTCAAATATTGAGTAAAAATTTAAATATTCAATGTTCAATATGAAATTGAAATTTTATTGTATTGATGAATTTTAATTGTTTTAATTCCGTAGCTAACGTTGTACCGGAATCTTTGACTAAAAAGGGAAAAGAAAAAATCGACGTGGAATAGCTCGAAATTCACGGTTTGTATTTCTATAATCCAAACTTAGTTGTTAATTATTATAATTCAATTTAATACATACGGTAAGTGTTGAGGTGTGTAATTGACATTTTGATAATTGATTGAAAGGGATTGAATTGGTAGATACATATTGAATGTATTGAATAGTATAGATTGAATTTAATTCATGTGTATATATGTGATTATATGAAAAATTAGTATTGGATATTGGTTATATCTAGAATGTGAAATTAAACCCTATTAATTGTATTGAGCTGAGTCAGATATAGATGGCATGCCATAGGATAGGAAGAGTTCAGGGATTTCTTTGACTTTGAGTCAATGAGGCGCTGGGTGCAAAATTGGTTTGTTGGTTGGATTCGTGTATCCGTCCGAGTCTGAGTCTTGTTAGTAGGGATAATTAAATAAAACGGTACTATGATTAATATTGAATGATATTGTATGTGAATTGAAAATGGGATAGTGATTTGAAACATGAAAATGAGATAATATTATTGTTTAAATGATATGTGGATCAAATTGTGAAAAGCTATTATATAGCAAGTGATGAGAATTGAGTATGGTATGAAATGATGTATTAATGAGTTGAGTATTGAATGGATAATGCCATTGTACAAATAAATGTGGTTTGATATGTGAATAAATATTTATATAGCAATTGTGTGAATTGGGACATTTTAAAAAAAAAGTGAAATATGATAGCATATGATAGTCATGATACTAGACATTAAGATGTGCTTAAAGTTCAATTGTGCATATTATATTATTTTGTCTTTAATTATTCAGATTATAGAAATACCACTAAGTTTTACTCAGTGTACAGTTTTGTTTTTCTGTGTGCAGATTAGGTACTTCACTTTTGATCGCCGATTTAGCATCCAACAATGATCCCAAACTCAAATGTGGTGATGTTTATCTTTTGTGTCGGCATGTACATAGGATGTCTAAATGATAGTTATTTTGTGGATGGATTGTAAATTAGGTTATAAGTGTAATGTTGGTTTGGTATATATATATATATATATAAACATGTGTTTGTATTTGAAGCTATAGTATGGTATGGTAAATTGAACTAAAGCTTGGTATGTACATGGGAATTCAAGTTAATGTTTTAGGTAGATATGAGTTAGGACAAATTGATGGATTTTGGCATGTTTGTAATTTTAAGTTGAATGATGCATTGGTGATATGTGTTGATGATATAAATGTGGTACCAATGAGGGTACATTGGTTAGGCACCTAGGATGATTGGTTTTGCATGTTTTGAATATGTTTGATCGTGTTTTAAATAGGTTAAACAAATGTTTTTTTGAATAGTTTAATGTCCAAGCTTGTAGGGAATGGTAAATTTGTTGTTTAAAGCACAGTTTAGGTCCACACAGCCAGACACACAGGCGTGTGACTTGGCCGTATGAGACATACAGCTAGCACATGGGCGTGCGAGTCAATTTCAAAGGGTACACGGCCTGGCACACGGGCATGTGGCTTGGCCGTGTGTGGAGAAGGACAGGATGTTCAAATTTGATGAGAAGTGCTTAAGAGCTTTCAAATATTTGAAGAGTCGATTAGTTTCGGAACCCATAATAGTCACACCAGACTAGGATTTGCCATTTGAATTGATGTGTGACGCAAGTGACTTCGTGATAGGAGTTATCATGGGCTAGAGAAGGAACAAATTTTTTCATCCCATCTACTACGCAAGTCAAATTCTGACAGGAGCTGAACTAAATTATACGGTAACAGAGAAAGAGTTACTTGATATTGTGTTTGCTTTTGACAAGTTTCAATATTATCTTATAGGTACCAAAGTGATTGTTTATATAGACCACTCGGCAATTAAGTATTTACTTTCCAAGAAAGACGCTAAGCCGAGACTGATCCGATGGGTTCTTTTACTTCAAGAGTTCGATCTAGAAATTCAAGATCGAAAGGGAGTAGATTTCGCCCTTTTGCAAATCTGTCGAAAATAATCAAAATTAATTAAAATTTGATATAAAATTAAATAAAATTCAACATGTTCATAATTTGGGTGCAATTTAATTATTTTATAAATATTATTTATTTTTTGACATGAATTTTACCGAAACTGCATGAATTTGAGTTAAAAAGAGCATGGAAAAGTGTGTATATTTTTATGTTTCCAGTGTGACCGAATTCAGAGAGTTACACGGGAACAGACACGGGCCAGGAGACGGCAGTGTTCCTACTTCGAGTGCCCATACGGCCACACACATGGGCATCTAACTTGGCCATGTGAGTCACACGACCTGACCACACGGCTGTGTGAACCCTGCAATTAAAAATTTTCTAACTTTTTTCAAAAATTTTCAAATGTTCCCGATTTAGTCTCAAACTATTTCTAAAGTGTTTTCAAACTCTCAAAGGTTTATTAAGGGACTTTATGCATGTTAATGTTAAATCATTTTATTATCTTTGAAATGTTTGAAATGAATGATTAGATTACGATTACTTGGTAATGTCTCGGAACCTTATTTCTGCGACAGATATGGGTTAGGGGTGTAACATCCTTAGCCCGAGTCCGATCGCCGGTTTAGGCTATGAGGTATTACCAAGCTAAACATTTAATTTTTCAATCACATAACAGTATATAATACGTACCTGGTCATTACCATGTATCATACATATTAATAATAGTTTACTTTGAACATTTGAATTTGTAATCTCATTCGAATCACCGGCGTTAAGCCTGCTAGGTTTCAAAACCCGAATCCAGTTACTAACTCAAAGCCTGCGGAACTTTAAGCCCGGATATAGTACCAGCACTAAGCCTGCGGGATTTAACCCGGATATACATTACCAGCACGAAGCCTGCGGGATTTAACCCGGATATACATTACCAGCACGATGCCTGCGGGATTTAACCCGGATATACAATGTATCGAGAGCTAAGCATATTTACCCACATGATAATTCGGCTCATATCATATAACATTTGTACTTCACTTTCTTCATTCGAATATGAGCACACAACGAAAACACACTTTCAATATAACTTTCGATTCAACACTTTTATGCAAGAACACGTAACCATTTCACTATCTCAGCTTAACTCCTAATATCCATTCGATTACATTCCATAAACTCAAGTTATTTATTAAACAACCTTATTCAAGTAGAGACAATAATTTGCAGTTCATTTATCATGCTTATCTCATTACATCAATTATCTAACAACTGTAATTACTCAAAACTTACCTCGGATATTTTTGAACAGTTGCGGATAGGCTATTCGTTCGCTTTCTCCTTTCCCTTATCTGGTCTAGTTCCTCTTTGCTCTTGAGCTTAATTTAAACCAATAAATTTGTTTAATTATTTCGAACATCAAAGGCAATTTAAAGCACTTAACCCTTATACTCAATAATGAAACCAAACCGTATACCTAATTATTTTAACACATCACCTCGAATGCATATATTGACTAACATATACCCAATCCACATGCCAAGTTACCATGAATAAAAATTACATATATATATATACTACTAGAAATCTAATTATCTACTCGATCATATAGGGTAACTTCAATGCATCATAGTTATACAATTTGCCATACACATACCGCATATTTGACAAACCGAAACTACTCTTACATATTATCCATTATAATCATTTCAATATATATATATATAACATAGCTGAACATTCCTTAATATAAATGCAGATAGTGATACTTTAGTAAAATATAATAACCATCTCCATAAGTATATTTTTACTCATGCAAAGACCGTACCTAAATCAACCATAGGTAGCACCCAAATCACCAACATTTTAACGCACCAACTACTTAAACTTAACCTTTCATACACTTATATCTAATGTCATAAAAAAATGTTGAATGCCTAATTTAACCAAACTTAAAGATTTAACCTTCATCACTTTAATTAACCACAACCTATTTTTCAAAGCTTCAAATACAAAGAAATGAACACTTATACTCTTATGCCGAATTAGCTAATACTTATAATCCATAGCCGAATGTCATTAAACCTAAACCACCATAATAATTTTACCTATCAGCTCATACTTTATTATCAAAATGAATTAATTATACTTATAAAGATAATATCAAGCCGAAACCTATGCATAACATTACTTATATTATTCAAAATTATACCTTAAAAATCATATACATAGCCGAACCTTTTGATAATTAAACCTCTAATTATTTATTTCAATCACCCAAATGGCATTTGCTCCCATTTAACATTTATATACCAAACGATTGTTCAAGACAAACAAAATCTCATCTCCTCCCTTGACAACCACAACCGAAAGCTCAAACCAACATCCAAATTTCAAAGTTTTCAAATGGGCTAAATATGAAACTAGTTAATTAACTTAAACTAAGCTTAAAATTTCAAAAACTAACATAATTTACTAACCTCTTCAAGCTTCAAGTGACCGAATGTTTTTGCCCCATTTCTTTCTTTCAATTCGGCCAAGAAGACAAAGATAAAGCTTTGTTTTCTTCACCCACATTTTCACTTACTTCTTTATTCATTAATATTATAAAAATTATAAAACCATTTAGTTGCCTTAAAACTAATAAATAATATATATATATATATATATATTGTCATAAACATCAACATGGCCGGCCACTATAAACAAAAAGGGACATTTGACATGCAAGTCCAAACTCTTTAAAACATGCATTAATAAACCACTTATAAATTTATCTATCACATTTCAAAATTTTCTCACATAAGTCCTATTTAATAATTTCACATACAATTAACAAAATTACAGTATGAAACTTCCACACATGCACGTTCACATATAATAAGCATCGAATATGATGGTTAATTATTTTTTTACAACTCGGTTTTGTGGTCCCGAAACCACTTTCCGACTAGGGTCAAATTAGGGCTGTCACAACTCTCCCCCACATAAGGAATTTTCGTCCCCGAAAATCTTACCAGTGAATAAGTTAGGATATCGATCTTTTATAGAGTCTTCAAGTTCCCAAGTAGCTTCTTCAACCCCATGTTTGAGCCACAGTACTTTCACTAATGAGATTTTCTTATTTCGTAATTCTTTTACTTCACGAGCCAAAATACGAACCGGTTCTTCTTCGTAACTCAAATCAGTTTGAATCTCAACCTCAGAGGGATTAATCTTGTGCGATGGATCAGATCTATAACGTCGAAGCATCGAAACATGAAAAATATTGTGAATCTTTTCAAGCTCAGGGGTAAAATCAACCTGTATGCGACTGGCCCAACTCGTTCGGATATTTCATACGGCCCGATGAATCTCGGACTCAATTTGCCCTTACGACCAAATCTGAGCACCTTTTTCCAAGGTGAAACTTTAAGAAACACTTTGTCTCCGACTTGATATTCAATGTCTTTTCGTTTTAAATCTGCATACGATTTCTGATGATCTGAAGCTGCTTTCAGACTTTCACGGATTACTTTTACTTTCTGCTCAGCATCTTTAACCAAATCAACCCCGAAGATTTTACTTTCACTAAGCTCGGTGCAAAACAACGGCGTACGGCATTTACGACCGTACAAAGCCTCGTAAGGTGCCATCTTAATGCTTGATTGAAAACTATTATTGTAAGCGAATTCAATCAAAGGCAAATATCATTCCCATGAACCACTAAACTCAAGGATGCAACATCTCAACATATCCTCGAGTATCTGAATGATCCGCTCAGATTGACCATCAGTCTGGGGATGAAAAGCGGTGCTAAAATGCAACTTGGTACCCAATGCTTCTTGCAACTTCTTCCAGAATCACGATGTGAATCTCGGATCTCCATCCGACACAATAGAAATAGGTACCCCGTGTAACCTCACAATCTGAGAAACATACAATTCGGCTAGTTTGTCAAGTGAATAATCCGTACGTACGGAAATAAAATGAGCCGACTTTGTCAATCTATCAACAACAACCCAGATCGCATCTTTCTTGCTTGACGACAATGGCAACCCAGATACAAAATCCATCGTAACTCGATCCCATTTCCATTCAGGTATCAAAATCGGCTGAAGTAATCCCGAAGGCACTTGGTGTTCTGCTTTCACTTGTTGACATATCAAACACTTCGAAACAAAATTAGAAATGTCTCGTTTCATACCAGGCCACCAAAACTGACGTTTCAGATCATTTTATATTTTCGTACTTCCCGGGTGGACTGATATTCGGCTACTATGAGCCTCGCTTAAAATTATCGAAATAAGTTTCAAATTTCTTGGAACACACAATCGACTTTTGAACCTCAAACAATCATTGTTGTCAATTTGAAACTCTGAATTCACATTCAAAACACATTCAGCTCGTTTAGCAACCAATTCATTATCGACTTTCTGAGTTTCACATATTTGTTGAATCAATAATGGTTTGGCTTTTAATTCTGCTACTAATACATTATCAGATGAAACAGACAAATGTACATTCATCACTCGCAAAGCAAACAGTGCCTTGCGACTCAAAGCATCGGCAACCACATTAGCCTTTCCCGGATGATAGTCAATGACAAGCTCATAATCTTTCAACAACTCAAGCCAACGTCTTTGTCGCAAATTCAAATCTTTTTGAGTCATCAAATATTTAAGACTTTTGTGATCCGAATATACATGACACCTCTCTCCAAACAAGTAATGTCGCCATATTTTCAAAGCGAATACAATGGCAGCTAATTCGAGATCATGGGTCGGATATTTTTTCTCATGTGGTTTCAATTATCTTGAAGCGTAAGCTACAACTCGACCTTCTTGCATCAATACACAACCCAACCCATTTATAGACGCATCACTGTAAACGACAAACTCTTTACCGGATTCAGGCTGCACTAACACTGGAGCTTCAGTCAAACAGGTTTTTAGTTGGTCAAAACTTTTCTGGCACTTCTCTGACCATTCGAAGTTAACATCTTTCTGAAGTAGCTTCGTCATTGGTGTAGCTATCATCGAAAAACCTTTTACAAACCGTCTGTAGTAACTGGCAAGTCCCAAAAAGCTCCAAACTTCAGTAACATTTCTAGGAGGCTTCCAATCAAGTATGGCTGATATTTTACTTGGATCAACCCTAATACCCGATGCAGATACCACGTGCCCCAAAAAGCTAACTTTTTTCAACCAGAACTCACACTTACTGAACTTAACATATAACTGCTTGTCCCGTAAAATCTGCAACACTAATCTCAGGTGCTCGGCATGTTCGATTTCATCTCGTGAATAGATCAAAATGTCGTCTATGAACACGACTACGAACCGGTCCAAATACTATCTGAAGATTCAATTCATCAAGTCCATAAATACCGCAGGGGCATTAGTGAGCCCAAACGGCATCACTAAGAACTCGTAGTGACCGTATCTCGCTTACAAAGCGCTTTTAGGCACATCTGAGTCTTTAACTCGCAACTGATAATAACCCGATCTCAAATCTATCTTTGAAAACACTGATGCTCCCTTCAGTTGATCAAACAAATCATCAATACGCGGTAACGGATATTTATTCTTTACTGTCACTTTATTCAACTGACGATAGTCAATGCACAATCTCATGGTTCCGTCCTTCTTTTTCACAAACAATACTGGTGCACCCCAAGGTGAGAAACTCGGTCGAGCAAAACCTCTATCCGTCAATTCTTGCAACTGGGTTTTCAATTCCTTTAATTCCGTTGGTGCCATACGATACGGAGCTGTCGAAATTGGTGTGGTACCAGGTACTAGTTCGATGCCGAATTCTACCTCACGAATAGGTGGTAACCCTGACAATTCCTTAGGAAAAATATCTGGATACTCGCAAACCACTGATACTGATTCAAGCTTCTTTTCTGATTCTTTACTATCAAGTACATACGCAAGATACGCCTCACACCTCTTTTTGACATATTTCTGAGCCAACATCGAGGATATAACTGCTGGTAACCCGTTCATATCAGTAGACTCAACTCAGATTATCTCATCATTTGCGCATCTCAAATCAATAGTCTTTCTTTTGCAATTCACAACTGCATCATGGACGGTCAACCAATCCATACCGAGAATAACATCAAATTCATTAAACGATAGAAGCATCAAATCGGCCGGAAAATAGGAACCTCAGATTATCAGGGGACATTTCCTACACACTTTGTCGACTAACACATATTGACCCAAGGGATTTGACACTCGGATTACGAACTCAGTAGACTTAACAGGTAGAGTCTTACTGGATGCTAAAGTCTCACATACATATGAATGAGTAGAACCAGGGTCAATCAAAGCAATCACATCAGTATCAAAGAGAGTAAAAGTACCGGTAATAACATTAGGCGAAGAAGCATCCTTGCGTGCGCGTATAGCATAAGCTCTAGTAGAAGCACGAGCCTCGGATCTGGTTGCAGCATCTCTAGACCCTCTCTGACCTCCACTAGCATTCCCTGAATTTCTAGGTGGTCTACCTCGTGCTGTAATACTCGGTTTCCCACTCTGATTCACATTTTGCTCGGATAATCTCGGGCAGTCTTTAATAAAATGGTCGGCTGACCTGCATTTATAACAGGAACGGTCATGAAATCTACAACTCCCCGAATGCCATTTACCACAATACTTGCACCCTGTCCTGTCCCGACGATCATTTCCAACACTGGCAACTGAAGTGGCTCGTGTACCCACAGGGGGTCGATCGTGGTCTCGTCTGAAAAAACCTGAAATATTCTTTGATCGGCCAGAATCATCTAGAAATTTCTTTGATGATTGTTGAAAAGAATTTCCTAAAGATCTTTTACGAAATTCTCCAGCTTCGACATCAGCTTTCCTTTTTTCTTTACTAAGCTCTTCGGCCTTGCAATCTCGCTCGACAAGTATTACGAACTCTCGTATTTCAAGAATGCCAACAAACATCTTTATATCTTTATTTAGCCCATCTTAAAAACGTTTACACATAATAGCCTCAGACGATACACATTCCCGAGCATATCTACTGAGTCTGACAAACTTCCGTTCATAATCAGTAATTGACATGGAACCTGTTTAAGCTCAAGAAATTCTTTTAAGCTTCGATCAATGAACCTCTGATCGATATATTTTTTCGAATTCGGTTTGGAAGAACTCCCACGCCACTGTTCTCTGGGTACAACAGAAACCAATGTGTTCCACCAATAGCAAGCGTAATCACGTAGCAAGGATATAGCACATTTCGGGCATTCATCGGGTGTGCAAGATAGTTCATCAAGTACTCGAATAGTGTTGTCCAACCAAAATTCAGCTTGCTCGGCATCATCACTATCTATAGCTTTAAATTCGTGAGCCCCGCTTTCGAATTTCACAACCGGGGCTTATTTAACCTCATCCGATCGATTCTGGGAGGTATCGTGAGGTGCAGGGGGTATACTATTCGGGAGTGGGGTTGTGGAACAGTCAGATAGTTCGAATGTATTGGTTGAACCAATCATTCAATACACTATAGAAAGCCTGTCTAGCATCATCGTTCTGATCACTTGCAATAGGTTGAGAGTCCAACGGCACTGTCCCGTGCACGGGAGCAGGCGCTACACTCTCTACGTCATCAGCTACCGCTCGATTGGGATCGGGATCCATTACTATACGAAAACACATTTTTAACTGTCAGAATTCATCATACTATTGTATTAATACTATATGGCATGTATAGCTAGACTCATACACTCTACTTTAATCCTAGAATCGACTAAACTGTAACTCTGATACCAATAAAATGTAACATTCTTAGCCCGAGTCCGATTGCCGGTTTAGGCTATGAGGTATTACCAAGCTAAACATTTAATTTTTCAATCACATAATCTAACAACAAAGGCAGAAATCGAACTGAATACATACAGATTTATAAGTTATAAATGCCATTTTCATACGGCCAAAATATTTACAATTACAAAACATATTTTGTCAACAGTCCAACCTATACATGCCATATCGAGACCAAAATATAACTGTACCAACAAGATCGATAGTACGATGAACTGTTGACGATCCCCGAGTCGGTGGCCAAAATCAACAATCTATAAAACAGAGATATAAGAAACAGAGTAAGCTTTTGAGGCTTAGTAAGTTTTAAGCATTTCAACAATAAAACATGTCATTTAAATCGAACAATGAATGTTACCAAATTTGTATTCTAACTACAATCACTAGGCCAAATATACACAAGTATACCATACATAAAGACTATTGGCCGAATATAAATACATAAGAAATTTTCAGCACATGTTTCACTTACTTTATGGCTCATACAACTAATTTAATTCACATATTTTCATATAATGGCAGACATCGATCGAATAGGTCATTTCTTTTATTCATAGATATATTAATCATTCACATAGTTATATCATTGTTTGACACTAATGACTCACTTTGAAATCAATTCACATAACAGTATCTAATACGTACCTGGTCATTACCATGTGTCATACATATTAATAATAGTTTACTTTGAACATTTGAATTTGTAATCTCATTCGAATCACCGGCGTTAAGCTTGTTAGGTTTCAAAACCCGAATCCAGTTACTAACTCAAAGCCTGCGGAACTTTAAGCCCGGATATAGTACCAGCACTAAGCCTGCGGGATTTAACCCGGATATACATTACCAAAGACGAAGCTCATGGGGATTTAACCCGGATATACATTACCAAAGACGATGCTCATGGGATTTAACCGGATATACATTACCAGCATGATGCCTACGGGATTTAACCCGGATATACAATGTATCGAGAGCTAAGCATATTTACCCACATGATAATTCGGCTCATATCATATAACATTTGTACTTCACTTTCTTCATTCGAGTATGAGCACACAACGAAAACACACTTTTAATATAACTTTCGATTCAACACTTTTATGCAAGAACACGTAACCATTTCACTATCTCAACTTAACTCCTAATATCCATTCGATTACATTCCATAAACTCAAGTTATTTATTAAACAACCTTATTCAAGTAGAGACAATAATTTGCAGTTCATTTATCATGCTTATCTCATTACATCAATTATCTAACAACTGTAATTACTCAAAACTTACCTCGGATATTTTTGAACAGCTGCGGATAGGCTATTCGTTTGCTTTCTCCTTTCCCTTATCTGGTCTAGTTCCTCTTTGCTCTTGAGCTTAATTTAAACCAATAAATTTGTTTAATTATTTCGAACATCAAAGGCAATTTAAAGCACTTAACCCTTATACTCAATAATGAAACCAAACCGTATACCTAATTATTTTAACACATCACCTCGAATGCATATATTGACTAACATATACCCAATCCACATGCCAAGTTACCATGAATAAAAATTACATATATATATACTACTAGAAATCTAATTATCTACTCGATCATATAGGGTAACTTCAATGCATCATAGTTATACAATTTGCCATACACATACCGCATATTTGACAAACCGAAACTACTCTTACATAGTATCCATTATAATCATTTCAATATATATATATAACATAGCTGAACATTCCTTAATATAAATGCAGATAGTGATACTTTAGTAAAATATAATAACCATCTCCATAAGTATATTTTTACTCATGCAAAGACCGTACCTAAATCAACCATAGGTAGCACCCAAATCACCAACATTTTAACGCACCAACTACTTAAACTTAACCTTTCATACACTTATATCTAATGTCATAAAAAAAATGCTGAATGCCTAATTTAACCAAACTTAAAGATTTAACCTTCATCACTTTAATTAACCACAACCTATTTTTCAAAGCTTCAAATACAAAGAAATGAACACTTATACTCTTATGCCGAATTAGCTAATACTTATAATCCATAGCCGAATGTCATTAAACCTAAACCACCATAATAATTTTACCTATCAGCTCATACTTTATTATCAAAATGAATTAATTATACTTATAAAGATAATATCAAGCCGAAACCTATGCATAACATTACTTATATTATTCAAAATTATACCTTAAAAATCATATACATAGTCGAACCTTTTGATAATTAAACCTCTAATTATTTATTTCAATCACCCAAATGGCATTTGCTCCCATTTAACATTTATATACCAAACGATTGTTCAAGACAAACAAAATCTCATCTCCTCCCTTGACAACCACAACCGAAAGCTCAAACCAACATCCAAATTTCAAAGTTTTCAAATGGGCTAAATATGAAACTAGTTAATTAACTTAAACTAAGCTTAAAATTTCAAAAACTAACATAATTTACTAACCTTCTTCAAGCTTCAAGTGACCGAATGTTTTTGCCCCATTTCTTTCTTTCAATTCAGCCAAGAAGACAAAGATAAAGCTTTGTTTTCTACACCCACATTTTCACTTACTTCTTTATTCATTAATATTATAAAAATTATAAAACCATTTAGTTGCCTTAAAACTAATAAATAATATATATATATATATTGTCATAAACATCAACATGGCCGGCCACTATAAACAAAAAGGGACATTTGACATGTAAGTCCAAACTCTTTAAAACATGCATTAATAAACCACTTATAAATTTATCTATCACATTTCAAAATTTTCTCACATAAGTCCTATTTAATAATTTCACATACAATTAACAAAATTACAGTATGAAACTTCCACACATGCACGTTCACATATAATAAGCATCGAATATGATGGTTAATTATTTTTTTACAACTCAGTTTTGTGGTCCCGAAACCACTTTCCGACTAGGGTCAAATTAGGGCTGTCACAAGGGGTGTTGCAACAAAGTACATTCATATGAATTCAATGAGTTCCAAAGATAAATCATACATAACATTACTAATAGTACATCTAAACCTTTCAGAAGGATTTACACACATTCACATAGTATGCCTAATGGCGTAAATAGAACACAAACAAACTCAATACGCCAACTTACTTATCACTTAGGCATATACTGTACGCCAGCTCAACACAACTCAGACAAACCCATTCTCATGTCAGTCACATACCCAAAATTCAGAATCAGAAGCATATCATTTAGTCTTATTCACATACATTCCCCTTCTTAACTCTTTATATCATTTTCATTTAGAACAATATGTTTTATAATGATCTGCCAATCCGATTTGTAATATAGCTGCCCTACCAGAGGCTACACAAACATATCTCCTCATCTTCATCACCTCGTATCAGTTCATACCATATCATACATATCATAAGTAGATAATAGTGGCTTAAGCATGAAGACTGACGCTTATTTTATATCACAGGCAGATTGCACTCAGACTAAAGACTTTGGATAACCATTACCCACACAACATCTTTCATCCATTATAGAGGAGGATTACTTACCTTACATGAATTATAAAATAAAGAAAATTACAACACATAGAAGTAAGAAGGAACTTACCAGAATTCTAATGCAAATCTATAAAGCAGGTGATTTGCCTTTATCACTTGGACCTTCATTAACTTCTTAAGCTAAAATAAAGATAATTAAACATATCAGGTCATCAATTGATCAAATTTGATCATACATGCAAGAATAAACAACACTTAATCCAGAATCAAGAAATTTCCTTCCTCACACACTATTGTAACATCTATGCATGAGGAATGAGAACCACATAAATGACTTAGAGGGTAACCTAGGGTTCATCGGTAATTACAAGTGAGTTGGTACTAACGTAGAATTTAGTTGAGTACTATAAACCTTATTTTGAAGAGGTTTTCTAAACTTAGATTTTTAAAAAGATTTCAGAGGAAATCAAGGAAGAACAAGAAAACATAAAAGTGTTCATGTAACACCCCTAACCCACATCCGTCGCCGGAATAGGGTTACGAGATATTACCAATCAAATTATAACTCAGATCAAATTTCCATTATTTATTTATCTAGTAAAAAATTTAAATCAAAACTATCATACTTTGATTTAATTTTACATATAATACTAGAGTTTTATAATCAAACAATGGCAACAAATAAACATGAACATTAATCGTTAAACTCATAACCAAGAGCATTTCGTTTCACAAACTTATTAAATATATATATATATCCTAACTTTTATGACCTTTGAATAATGCAAATGTAAAATATCTTATAATCATGCAAAGGTTATGCGCATACCACGTGCAAGCAAATACACATCATTTCATTTCATATAATGAAATATTGCATAATAGCATTTGTTCGCCTATTTACATCATTTACATTTCATGAATAAATATTTATATTTAAAACAACAACTCCACCAATTAAACTATTCAAGTAAACCAACCAAAATGTTAAAATAATGTACCATTAGAGACCAATACAAAACCATATTCACCTTTCCTCTACTTGGCTAATATTGTTTACCTTTACAACCGTGAGCTTATGCTAAACACAATATACATATATATAGCATTCACAATACTAACTAAGACTTTACACATTTCAACTTAAAATATATTCATCCTTTACACCTTTACTGAAGCACAAATTAAAAACCATAACACATATATATGTTTCTTGGGATCACGTACATGCATATATCAATGTCACATTATATACCAAAATATTAATATAGACAAGTAATGAATCACAATTCAAGTCAATTCATCATATGCATAAATAGCTATATAAGCATATGTCGAATCTCAAGTTGGTTATAACCATCTCATCCAATTTCATCTTATATCCGAACATACAAATACATTATTGAAATAGTTGTCAAACCAATTCATGTTGCAAATTATATTTCACAAGAATAAGTCATTAACCACATTTAGACCTATTCAAAACATACTTATCTCATATTCAAATATAACCAATTGATCTTTAATGCCAAACCACATAATAATACCTTAATTGAGCATATCAACCGAAATCTCACACACTTTATCTTAATATAAATCATATTCAAAAAAACCAAACATACCTAAATATATATTAAGGCCAATATATTCATACCACACTCAAGTCATTAATCAATTTCAAAATACAAACACATAACACAAATTATAATCAACCATGGCACATGGCATGATAATCAAAATAGACTTAAACCATAATTTAACCAAAACTAAACTTAAGCATAGAAGTAAAGCCATTTTCGCATGGCTCCAATTATACATAGACCAAAATACAACATTCGAAAATAAAATCCAGCCTATACATGTCATAGATTCGGAAGTTCGCTTATTAAAAATATCAAAGACAGTCGATAGTGTAATAAGCTCTTCTGACAATTCCCGAGCTCGTAACTCAAATCCAAAATCTATAAAACAGAGGTAAGCATGAACACAGAGAGAGTAAGCTTTCATAGTTTAGTAAGTCATAAACAAATAAACAACTAAATAACATAATCAAATCATTTAAACTAAATCAGATTATACTACCGTAGTTACTTTAAATCTTAAGTTCACAATTTCATGTATTTATAAGCACTTTCACATATAGATTATTTATGGCCAAATGAATATTTACATATTTTAACAAACTATCATTCAATTTCCAAGCCAAAATATCTTTATTATAACTAGTACATATACACTTATGCATAAATTCATAAGTCAAAGGATAATAATCTCATACATATTTATATTATATGGCCAAAACACATAAGCATATATAGGCAAAATATCTTTTTCATACATAATGGTTACCTTGGCCGAATGCTCATATAGTTAAATTAACAAATTATCATTAAATTTTTAAGGCCAAATAGTCACTATGAAACCTAGTCCATATACACTATGTTACGTAAGCTCATGTATCAAAATATAACTTCATATACACATACTAGTTATGTGGCCGAATACACATGATCATATATGCACATAATAAAGATTCATTTCAATAATATTCACAAGACCGAATACACATGATCATATATGCATATAATAAAGATTCATTTCAATAATATTCACAAGGCCAAAAACACTTACCAAATTCACATATATTCTTCATTTGCATCACACACAATTTGTAACAAACATCAAGTTACTTACTTACCTTATTTCAAGTAGATAACAAGCTAATTCATACCTGGCCATTAAGCTCGTTTTACACATTTGATCACCACTTATCTTTGCCCGATGAACCATTTGGAATTGAATAGGACACTCGGATAATCACACATATCGTACAATGTCAACGTCGCAGACGTGGTCTTACATGTAATCACATATCGATGCCACTGTCCTAAATAGGGTCTTACTCGCACACATATATCGGAATCACATATCGATGCCATGATCTCACTCGCACATCACATATCAGAATCCTATGTCATGACATATGTATCCTAGCTATTCCTAAGGTTCATACGGGGCTTTCGGACGTCGTAACTCGATCGAAACGAATTCGGAAGTATAGTAGCCAAGTTTAACAACATTCGGCTATTGCATATATAATTTCACATATTTCATTTCAGTATATATAAATTGCATATAATTAAAATTAAATACGTCTATTTTCTTATAAACTTACCTCGGACGACATAAAACGGAGCGGGACAACTAGTCGACAACTTTCGTTTTCTCTTGATCCAAATCCGATTTCTTTGGTTCTTGATCTAAAAATATTCAAATTAAGCTCATTCAAACATATTTTCATTCAATTTAGTCCAAAAACACATAAATGGTCAAATTACCAATTTACCCCTTACATTTTCACTTTTTACAATTTAGTCCCTGTTGCACAAAACACAAAATATGTAAAATTTCCCTATACCCATGTCAGGCCGAATCTTACCCATATTCATATAAGTCCATATATTTCATTTATTTCACATTTTAGTTCCTCAATTTATTATTTTTGCAATTTAGACCTAATTACTCAAAATCATCAAAAACTCCAATACAAAGCATGTTAATCTAAAACATATCTTTCACATTTCATCATCAAACAACAAAAATCACAAGCTTCCAACAAAGGCATAACTCAAAATATTCACCAAAATAAAAAATTCAAGCATGGGTTTACTAGTACTCGAAGCAACAATCTCAAAAATATAAAAATTATCAAAAACCGAGTAAGAACGAACTTTGAATCAAGCTTGAAAGGATGGCCGAACCTAGCTTCTTTTCTTTTTTTTTTCTTTTTTTTATGTTTTCGGTGAATGATAATATAAGAACATGGCTTTATTTATTTTTATGTTATAAGATATATAATAACTTAACATTTAATTTACCTTTTTAACCTTAGTTAAAAACATTATACTTTCACTTATATATGTCCATTGCCGTCCACCCTTTTTAATAATGGCCTAATTACCTCATAAAGGCTTCTTATTATAAAGACATTCAACAATTTGATCCTCACACATTAAACTATCAAGTTTTCATTTTACGCGATTAAGTTCTTTTATTTTATCGGATACTCAAACGACAAAATTAAATCACGAAAATTTCACACATACAAATTCACACATAATAAACACAAAAAATAATTTTTAAATATTTTTTTGACTCAGATTCGTGGTCCCGAAACTACCGTTCCGATTAGGGTCTAAATCGGGCCGTTATAGTTCAGAACGACCACCGCTATCCTTATATACTTAAGCTCGGAGACAAGGATGAGTGGAAAAATTAGATAATTCCACTAACTCTCTTTATTCCCGTGATTAAGTGCACTTAACATAATTTAAGTCTTATCATATAAAGTAGTTTAGTTCTGTTCTAACTAAATCTCAACTTAACTAACTACATTACCATACTTAAATAATATACAAATCTAAAGAACTGCGAACTTTACAAGTTCGCTCAAAGCATTTAGGTTTGGCAGATACTTAATAGAAGAGCCCGTCAAACCACAGAACTCGCCAAAACTAAGTGTTTGTCAAATGGCGGAATACACACAATTCTATACTTAGCCAAGATAAACATTTTACTTACTCATATCTATCCTTATTTTACCAACTTTACACCACACAGTAACCAAATACAGAGACTTGGCCAGGCAGGCTGTTACACCTATACTTTTTAAATCGGTCAAGTTTAGTCCTTGTACTTGTTGAATTGGTCAAGTTTAGTCCCTATACTTTTTGAATTGGCCAAGTTTAGTCTTGATCCAAAAAATACCTATTAAAAATGTTTGCTTAAATTCAATTACTAGTCATTTACTATATATACAATTGTAGATTTAGCCCATATTTTTTAGTTGAATCATTCTAAATCGCGAATTTTGAAATTTCAATCTTGATGCAAATGATAGTAGTTAATCCATTAACTGAATTTTAGTTAGTAATATTTGTAAATAACAAGTTGACATAGCATTACACTTATAATAATATGTTTGGCGCATCAGATTTTGGAAATAACAAAACTTAACTCAATCAATTTAACAATTAACATTTAATGAGGATCGAAATTTTAAAATTTAAAAAGTACAAATACTAAAAATAACTAAATTAAAGTATAGAAACTAAATCCATAACTTTTACAAATTACATAAATTAATAATGGAATTTGACCATTAAAAAAATTACTATTAGTATATATTATGATTGATCAAATTAAAAAAAAGCAAGTTTGTGCTAATTATTTAGAGAGAATCAAGGATATTAAATTAGCCTATGAGTCATTGTGCAAACCAATTATTTTAGGGATTAAATAATTGAATTTGAATATATTTAATAATTATTTTAAATAATATAAAAGAACATCACAAACAGGGGCGAAGCCAGGGTTGGCATGGGCCCCGCCCCCCTAAAATATAAATTTGCTCTTTGATCCTTAAATTTTTTTAAAAATTTTAAATTAGTAAAGGTAAAATTATACTTTGGCCTCCTAAAATTATAAAAATTTGATTTAATCCTTTACAAATTATAAATATATATACTATAAAAAATTAAAATTTTATCCGGCCCCCTAAATATTTATTCTGACTTCGCCCCTGATCACAAATACATAGACCTACAAAAATAGCATGAATACTATACCAACATATGAACCTAAAAAATTATATAAAAAATTATTAATATGTAAAAAGTATATGAAAAATCATGACCACAAATGAACACATACTTTCTATAAATTGAATCCTTTAAAAAAAAAAGTATGCAAATATAATACAAGCACATAAATAAAAAATTCTCGAATTTTTCTAAATGTAAAGTAGAAAAAGAATTTAAATACAAGGTAACAATACAAAATAATCAGGATATGAATATAAAAATTCATATTAGTTATAATAAATATATAATACTTCAAAAATAAAAATAATGACACAAACTTTTTTAAAAAAAATTTCTATCCTTTTCTTTTTATATTTTACTTATTCAAATTATTAATTTTTTCAATTTAATTATACTCCTGCTTAAATTTAATTTAATTATACATGCAATCGAAAATTGTATAGAGTCAAGATTGATTGATGCATGTGTTTTATTTCACTCACTTAGTGACAGGATAGAAATGGACCCAAAAAAAAAAATATTTAAAAGATATATAACACAAATTCAAAAATAAATAAATAAAAAGAAAAAGAAGAGAAAGAGTCTCGACTAAAATAATCTAAACCTACTGATTTTGGCCTCTAATCCCAATAATTTTGGAATTTTTTTTTTAAAGAAGAAGAATACAAAATGAAAATAGTAGGAAGAGGCGAGAGATGTTGGGCATTCACTCATGCTGCTCCTCTCACAAAGTCTGTCTCCTCATTTGCAGATTTCTTCAACCGATCAGCTGCCTTTTCGACCTACAAAACTCATGCATTTGTTATTATCAGGCATCTTTATCTCACATTTCAACAATATGATTTTGGCCTTTTTATTATTTTCTACACATCAAATGAAATGCTTTATTCTTAAAATGGTTAAACTTGTTAGTCCCTAGAATTTGAAATTTGATCTATAAACTTTAAAAGTTAAAAATTTAATCTTTTTACTTTTTTAATTTAAAAATTTTAGTCCAATCATTAGTAATTTCTATCAAAATTTGTCAATTTAATATATTTATTTTCTATCGATCATATGTCTTATCATATGAAAATAGCCTAATCAAAATTCTAAATTGATAAATTTTGACATAAAATACTTAACAATTCTAGTTATTGGACTGATATTTCTAAATAAAAACTTAATTTTTTACTTTTTATATAAAGGGACTAAATCTCAAATTTTGTCAAAATATAAGGACTAATAACATATTTAACCGTTTAAAATTGATTATATGATTCGCTGATAGGACGTTGGACTTTTAATTTTAACTACTCCTAACTAAAAAAATATTGCTTTTATTTTTCCCAAATTAAATGTAAATAATTGTTGATTAGATTGTTTAGGGCAAAGTTAAAATACCTCTTTGTTCCAATTGGTTGTGGCAGTGAGAACAACAAGAGTTGCTGTTTGTAGGAGGACTCCAATAATCATACCCCACCAAATTCCCTGAACAAGTTCAAAATTGTATACCCAATTTATTGTTAATAGGACCAAAAAAAGAAATTATTTGAGATTTGGAGAGAATGGGAAAATTATCAACTTACTGCTACTCCTAAACTAGTTTTGAAGCCAAGAACACATCCAATGGGGAGACCAATAATGTAATATGTTGCCAGGTTTACATAAGCCACAATTGCTTGCCATCCGCTCCCTATTGCCACACCTGAAATTCCATAACAAAAACCCGTAAATAACCACACATTTTCCCTTTTTTGGTACAAAAGATGTTTTAGTTTTGGGATAAAAGGGGTTGCAGATGGTTCGAATCCTAGACTTGCTGGATGATCATCTTTATATGCAACTGTATGAATGAATAGACTAAGTGTTGAGGGGAGGTCGCTCTTGAACCCTCCATGGAGGTATTGTTCTCAAGCTGCCTATGTTTGGATATTCCTAGATTTTTGTTTTCCCACTCCAAGTAGGGCCCAAAAGGGCTCACGAAATTTGGAAGCACCTTGCCACTAAGGAAATGTTTAGCATTTGACTTTGGTAGGGTTCGAACCCATGCCCTTAAAGATTCTTAGTGAGTAAGAACACTACTTAAACATTTTCTTAATGGACCAGACATTTTCACTAAACTCCATGAAACCCGTCTTAGGCTCTATGCAGAGTCAAAAGGCAAAAACCCAAAGCTAAAATTGAGCATAAACATCCCAGGAACAATACTTCCATTGAGGGTCTGAGGTCGGCGAAGAGAATAAACTCTCCTCAACACTATGCATACAGTCCCAATAACTTTTTTTTGGAAGAAAATGTTGGGTTTGGTGTGTTTGATGAATGATTACCTGAGAGTATAGGCTGAATGCCATTTAGGAAAACAGAGATGGCAAGCAGTGGAGTCAAGTCTGAAACTGCTTCTATAACCTCAGAATCACTTGTAAATGCTTTGCTTAATCCAACTCGGAATATCAAAACAATTGCACTGAATACAATACTTATCAATATGCTTGTCCCAGTCACCACAAACACTGAAAATTTTGCTACCCTTGGATGGCCTGCCCCTAGCTCATTACTCACTCGAACACTGCCAATGCCCATTCACCTTTTTCAATCACCATACACAATGTTTATCTATTCCCAAAAGTAGGTTAACATACCTGGCAGCTGCACTCAGGCCTAGCATAAATTGCATGTCCCAGTTCAAATAATTCATGCTGAAAAATATGAACCATATCAGCAATTTTGCTTTACTTGAAAAGGAAGCAAACAAGAGGGGCATAGCGGTTTACCAAATTGAAATGGAGTCCAATGCAATGGTTGGATTAGAAAGCAGTCCCGATATAAGCACTAATCCTTGGTTGTACCAAATCTCCAAACTAAATAAAACTAAAATCAGATGAAGAAAAAATTTAAAAGACACAAAGTGCATTGTAGTCAAAAGCTAGCATACCAAAGCATAACAGCAGAAGCTACAGTGAGTTTGAAATAAGGCCAAATTCCAGTGAAGGCTCTAAAGGATAAGCCACTCCAAGTCTCTTTGCAGGAAGGGCTAAGAACAATATAAAGTCCATTTATAATAACAAGAAACCACCAAGAGAGGCTGAGAGTAAGAGCAGCACCGAGTAGGCCACAGCCCAAGACATTGACAACAAGCCAGGTGAGAAGAACATGCACCAAGAATACCCCAATCGACATAAATGCCAAAGGGTTCACTATGTTCTGTGCTTGTAAGAACCTCTGCATGGGACAACTTATGGCGAATGCATAAATTTGAGGGATGAGACCTCGAGAAAAGACTTGACCTTGCTGAGCTATGCTTTCGGTTTGACCTATTGCTTGAAGAACGTCACCAGAGAACCAATACAGAAATGTTAAAAGAACTGCAGCTCCTAAGTGCAATATGATTGCTCTTTGGCAAATGATTCCCATTGCTGAATATTGCTTTGCCCCATAGGCCTGTCCACATACTGTTTGTACTGCACTCGCCATGCCTAACTGTAAGGAATCCCAAGTGGCAACACAGTTAAGGATGATCAATATAAGATGGAACTAAAAAGGAAAAAAGAAGAAGAAGAATACCATAATCCCATAGGCAAGACCTTGAATACCAACACTAGCAATAGAAGCACCGGCAAGTTCTAAAGCACCTAGATGTCCAGTGAACATTAAGGTGACAAAGCTGAGCATGTAATTGAAAATGGAAAGAACAATAGAAGAACCAGATAGAAGCCAAAGAAGCCTGGACTCCCATGCTACAAGCCTTGGCCACCATCGAAGGGCAATCGGTCGGTGCTGCAAAAACTCTTCGATTGCAACGGATGACAAATCGGGTATCCGAGAATGGGAGTCGAGACCCAGCAGCAATGGTTGATACTCAGGAGCTGCTGAACCCATTGTGAGATCACAGCAACTACGTGGAGAATCTAGCTAAATTGTTCTTTTTTTTTTTTTGGAGGGTCCAAGTTTGACGGTTTGAAACATATATATCCAATATATTTAAACTGGTTGTTCCATAGTATTTGGTAGCTAACAACCATTCTCTTAAGATAGATGAAAAGAGAATGGTAGATAAAGCTAACAATTTTTCTCACCTAATTAATTTGGATTCAGCTGAAGAAGTGCAGGTATAGCCAATGTTCTCATAGATGAATTCAACATTTTAATTTCATTTATACTACACATTGAAAAAAGAAGTCCTCTAAGGGATTAATTAAGACACATATTTGAAATTGTAAAAAAAAAAAAAAAAAAAAAACTCATATTTGAAAATGTGAAAATTATTTATTATTATTTTTAAAAATATACAATTAAAAACATTGTTGTTCAATTTAAAAAAAATTGATATACTTTTAATGAAAACATTAAAAAATAAAATACATGAAAATATTTAAACCCTGTTTGTAGAATTGAAAATTTTCAAGTGCATCAAAAACTAACTAATATATATATTGATTAGTATTTTGGTAAATTGATAGTGTATTTTTTTTATTCCTCAAGTAGCATTAAAAATTGTTGTGTCTTTTTTTATTTATTTTTTATTTATTTAATATTTTATTATACCCTATAAAACATTTATCAATTTCTAACATTACTTGTGGAGCTTAAAAACTACTGTAAGAGTATACCAAATATTTTTCTTAAATAATTATTTAATTAAAAAATTTTAAATTCCGGGAATTTGGGAAATAATTCTAGTATATTAGGAAAGTTTAGTAGAAGTTCTGATTCCTCCTTGGTATTTCCGGTGCCTCCTGTGTTAGGAGGCCCACACGACCGCACGTTCACCTAATTTTGATGGTTAAAATATGGTGTTATCCTTGTACTTCGATAAATTTTAAGATTTAGTCCCTGCACTTAAAAAGTTAAATTTTAAGTCTTCTTATTTTTATTTAAAAATCTCAATCTAATTATTAAAACTGTAAGTATTTTTTGTTAAAAGTTGTCAACTTGAAATTCTGATTAAGATGTCCTCATATAAGTTGCATATGATTGACAAGAAATAAATATGATAAATTGATAAATTTTGACAAAAATTGTCAAAAAAATAATGAATAGATTAAGATTTTTAAATTGAAAAAATAATAAAATTAAAATTTTAACTTTTAAAGTATAAAAGCTAAATCTCAAATTCTATACAACTATAGGGACTATCAACATACTTTAACCTACTTTTGATTTGAAGTTCACAGTGAGTGTATCTTTGTAATAACAGTTGGTGATGGTCAAACTATTGTTGAGTATCTGATTCTCCTCGGAAAATATTTAGCATTTTAAAAGTTTTTCAACATTGGAACTTATTTTGGTAAAAGTATCATAGTTGTCTTTCTAATAAAAGTTAGATTGTATTTTTTTATACTAAAAAAATGAGTAAATTGATCATTATGCCTTAGATAAAAGAGAAATTTGATCCATTTGTTAAAAATTTTATCCAATTTTACTGTTAAAAATTGGTCTTTATACATTAGCATGATGTACATGTGGCATGCCACATCTCACTGTCTAGTTATTCTTTCATACACATTAGTTTTTAACAATATAAATAGATAAAATTTTCACACAAATGACTAATTTGCTCTTTGATCTAATATTTATGGACTAATTTGTTCATTTTTTTAATAGAGGGAGCAAAATTCAATCGAACTCTTACTACAAAGGCCTTTATGGTACTTTTACCTTTATTTTATACAAAGTAATTATTTGAAGTTAAAATTAATTTCTTCTTTCGGCAAAGGTCGATTTTTTCTTTGTTGGTGAATTGAAGAATGAGGAAAATCGAGTAGTTTGGAAATCGTTTATATTCACTATCGAGTTCAATATTTGAAAAAATGGCATAGTTAACTGGATAAGTAGACAGTTACACATGACGTGCTATATGTACCTCATGTTGACGTATAAGAACTAGTTTTTAACAATAAAAAGTGATGAAATTTGTAACAAAAAGACTAATTAATTTTTTGATGTAACATATATGAACTAATTTATCATTTTTCTAAATAAAAAGAACAAAATATAACCTAATTTCTAATATAAAAACCTTTGAATGATAGTTTTATTAATCAATATTGGAATATTTTACGTATTGGAATATCGACCATTCTATCATTTTTAATATTCTCGAACTCGAAGACGTTTCATGAAAAATGAACAAAAAGGAAAAGCACCAACTCGAAATCCGTAAAATACCTCTTCAAGCAATAAACTGTCTTTATTTTATTTAAATATTATTGAAACACCAAAAACAGATTTCTCAAACATTTTGAACTTTAAGCCAAAGTTTTTATTTATAGATATTTCAATTGAAAAATCTAAATCTATTTGGAACAAGTAGTTTACAAAGTCCATTATGGTCGGTTTTCATGTGGTCCAAATTGCATAGGTATGCTTCGACAACAAGCTATCCCTCTCCCAAGGCCAATCTTGTTAACTTGTCCAATTCATCAACTAATTGAGCAATATACTTTTGGACATCCAATTAATTTTAAAATTTTAATTCAAAGAACTAAAATTGTAACAGTTCAATAATTGATAAATTACACTAAGGATACTAAATTTTTGGCAAGTTCACGTTTTGGTCACTCAATTTCAAAAAGTAACAAAATCGTCATTGAACTATTCAAAAGATTTCACTTAAGTCATTGAACTATTCAAAACATTTCATTTAAGTCATTGGACAGTTAAGTTATTTTTAAAGTTCGACTAGCTAGTTCCGAGCGACAATTTGACAATTGGTACGGTAGATCAGTACCCATCGACGAGTAGAAGAACATACCTTAGATCCAAATCGATATGAAGGTTGTAAACTCGAAATTATATAGGGTCTTTGTAATATCCCGTTTTCGGTAAAATCAGAGCAGTGGTTTTGGGACCACAAATTCGATTCCGGAAAGGAAATTTATTTTAATATTATTTTATGATCTACAATATGATAATAATGTCGTATGAAAATTTCATAAAGAAATTTTACTGATTATATGTTTAATTTGATAAAGGACCAAATTGCACAAAGTGTAAAAGTTGAGTTCTAATAGCTAAAAGGATTAAATAGCTATGAAATTCAAAATTTGAGGTCCTTAAATGGTAAATAGACCATTAAAAATGCTTAGTTGTTAAGGATGATGATTCATCCATGGAAAATAAAATAAAAAAAGATGAAATTGGAAAGTGAAATAATAAAAGATGATAAATGATAAAAAATAAAAATATCATCAATTTATCATCTTCTTCCCCAAAAATACATGGAAACCCTAGGAAAGAGAAAGCAAGCTTTCTTGGCTTAATTGAGTAAGTAATCTTGTCCTGTTTTTGGTAATTTTTATATTTTCGAGATCAGAATAGCTTAATCTATCTATTTTGGGGATTAATTCGTAAAGACACAAAAGTATAGAAAATTTTCATAGATGTAAATGCTGAAATTTTGAAATTTATGGTAGAAAATGAAAGGTTGTTGATAGATAAATAACTTTTGTAAAATGAATTTTGATGAAAGTATGATTTTAGGACTAAATTGTAAAGTTGTAAAATTCAAGGAAAAATTCTGAATTTTATGAAATACATGGTCTGTAAATTTTATATGTAAAATTCAGATAGGCTTGAAATAAGGATTAAATTGCATGAATTTCATTTTTCGAGCCTAGGGACGAAATCGTCATTAATTAAAGTTTAGGAGCAAAATGGTAATTTTGCCTAAGATGTCAATTGGACTGAATTGAGTATGAATTGTATTAAATTGATGTCAAATTTACTAGTATAGATCCGGATAGGCCAAAATCAGAGTTAGAGCGAGAAAAAGAGAAAGTGTCGAATTAGTAGATTTTACGTACACGAACATTTATTGAGGTAAGTTCATGTAACTAAATAGTGTTTTTTTTATACTTGAATTGAGTGTCGTATGTGTTTATATGAATTATATAAATGTTATAAATGTATGAAATAATCACATGCCCATTAATGTTTAAAAAATGATAAGTTCCGTTTGAATAATGAGATGCGATGGATACAGTATTTTTCCCGTATTGATTATAGTCCTGCATATGTTGCGGACATTATAGCTCAGACTAGCATCCTGTTAAAAGCCTTATCGAGCATCCTGTTATATAGTTCCTGTGAGCATCCTGATCGGTAGTGATTCTGCATGTGTTGCACACTACAGTAGCTCTTTGTGAGCATCCTGTTACATGATTCGATCGGTTGTGATCCAGTATATTATGCAGACACAAACATAGCTCCATGTAAGCATCCTGATATAAGCTCTTATGGGCTTCCTAACATGGCTTGCTTGAACTCCCTGTTACCTTATCGGGTGCTCCCTGATATTAACTCTTCAGAGTTACCTGATAAGCTCTATGAGCTCTCTGATTTAAACTCTTATAAGTTTCCTATTTAGCCCGGATAAGCATCATGTTACATGGCTCATCTGAGCATGCTGATATATGGCTCGAGAGTCTGCTTCTGATTATGTGCCCTTATGGGTACCCCTAAATATGAATTGATGGTTTCTGATTTGTACACTTCGAGTGTACTACATGTGTATCCATCGATATTTCAAATAAATTCAATAGGAAAAATGTAACAACCTGATTTTGGGCTAGTCGAAACAGTGGTTTCGAAACCACTAACCCAAGGTGAGAGAAATTATTTTTAATATTATTTTATATGTTGTAGCATGATTATATGAGTGCATGAAAATTTTGGTGAAATAATTTTAGCGATTGCATGCTTAATTGCGAAAAAGGACTAAATCGCATAGAATGCGAAAGTTTTGTTCTACTAGCTAAAGGTGTCAAATAGTTATGGAACATTAAATTAGAGGTCTTTATTGAGTAAATAGACCACAAATTTGTTAATGGCTGAACATAGAGACAAATAAATTGTAAGGTCAAAGTTAGGTGAAATTTGGTGACTAAATTGACTAGATTTATAATATAATAAAAAGAAAAAGATATCACCTTTCATCTTCCTCCTCTCCACCAAAAATATCAGCAAAAATAAGGGTTTTGGAGCTTCAAAATTTGAGCCACTCTTTACCCTTACAAGTAAGTGATTTTGATGGCCCTTCTTGATAATTTTTGTGTTGTTGGAACCTTTGTAGCTTAATCTAGCTAATGAGGGGACTATTTTGCAAAATGGTTGAAATTCTAGGGTTTTTCCATGAGATTTATCATGTTGTTTGCTAAATTTTCATGGAAGAAAATGAATCATAATTATTAAATAAACAACTTTTGTGAAATGAGTTTTCATGAAAACATCTAAGAGGACCATTTTGAAAAGTTTATAAAATAGGTTGCAAATGTGTGAAATAATTGAAATTGTGAGATGTTATAGGCTTAAAGTAGTTTTGACTAGGCTTGGTTAATGTGGAAATTCGATGAAAATCGTTTTACGAGGCTAAGGGCAAAATAATATTTTTTTTAAAGTTCAAGGGCAAAATGGTCATTTTGCCAAAATATGAATTATGAAATGCATTGATTAATATGATGATTAAATTAGTGAAAATTTATCATTTTAGATCAAGGAATACGAAATCCAAACCTAGACTAGGGGAAGGCCAAGCTAGTAGACTAAATCCAACTAGTCGTCCACTTTTTGTGTACCGAGGTATGTTACACGTAAGTAAGGCAACCTTATCATTATTATGTGTTGAATGATTAATTTTTCGTAATATGGTTGAAAATGCTTATGAATAATGCATGATGAAATTTAATGTTGTAAAGTCCTGGTTGAACCTAAGAATAGATTGAATATCCATGCCATGACATTGAGTGATATGTGTGCTAGTGTAAGCCCATGTCTAGGACATGACATCGGCCACGATATGAGATCTAGTACAACACCATGTTTGGAACATGGCATCGGCAATGTTATGAGAGCTAGTGTAAGACTATGTCCGGGACATGGCATTAGCGTTGTTAAGTGCGCTAGTGTAAGACCATGTTTAGGACATGGCAACGGCCACATTATGAGAACCAGTGTAAGAATATGTCTGGGACATGGCAGCGGCATTGAGACGAGAGCCAGTGTAAGACCATGTTTGGGATATGGCATCGGCCTCGACATGTGAGCCAGTGTAAGACCATGTCTGGGACATGGCATCGGTAATTTACCCTATTGCGTAAGGCTTGTCGGATATCCTTTAGTATTCCAAATGGTTTCACGATTTATTCTAAAGCTTATGATAAATATATGGAATGATATAATCATGTTGTGAGTGGTACAGGTTCTTATTTGAAACTCATGAAATATGAGTCTAGTTATGCTGCCTTAATGGTAAGAATAACATCAGTAAGTTCTATCTATAAAAATGATTTTGGTACGATTTTGTAATCTTTGACTTATACTTGTGATATATAAGTATGTAGTGATATCTACTTTTGTTTACTCAAGAATGTTGTATTGATTTATCACATGCTATGTGTTTAAATATGCATGGTTGATGTTGTTACTTATTTACACGCAACGTACTAAGCGTTATGCTTGCTCCCTCTCTTTTCCATTTTCGTGTAGTTTCGCCAAATTAGCACCGGGAATCAAGGGACGTCGGAGGCATCGATCACACTATCACCTGAAGCTTTTGGTATAGCTAGTTTAAATGTTTTGAGTGTGGCATGTATAGGGACTTGATCTTTTGTTTAGTGTCATGTTAGTTTAGCCACAAGTCTTGGCTCATATGGATGTGATATTCATTTTGTATAGGCCACTAATGTTGGCCAATATTGATTATTATTAAATGCATTTGATGAAAATTCTCATGGTTGTGGTTGTTTTAGTTATGTGTGTTTATGCTTGGATAGGTTATGTTTGATGTTGTGTAGGTTAGTGCAAGTGAGGGTGGCAAAAAGGCTTGGTAGATAGCCTTGTTTTTGTCTACATGGGCAGACTATGGGCGTGTGTCTAGACCGTGATTGACACACGGCTTGCCCCATGGGCGTGTGGTAAGGCCGTGTGTCCCCTACACCTAAAGTTGGCAAAACAGAATGCCTAGTAGCAACCACAAGGGCAGAGACAAAGTCATGTGTCTCAACAGTGTGGAGGGCACGACCTAGTACACGGGCGTGTACCATGGCCGGGTGCTCTTAAAGGGTTGTTGACGTTAGAAATAGAATGTCAAGGTTTTTGTACACGGGCTGAGACACGGACGTGTCATGGCTGTGTGAGGGACACGAGTCATGGACACAGGCGTGTGCTAAGCCGTGTGAAAACCCCTGTAGGTTCGAACTGAGAAATAAATTTGCATGGGCTAGGGATACGGGTGTGTCTCGATATGTTTAGGCCGTATGAGCCATACGGGCCCTTAACATGGCCATATTAAGAAGACACACGGGTGTGTCACCCTTTCCACACGGGCGTGTGCCCCTGTCTGCTTGAAATTTTACAAAATTTCTAGAGTGTACAGATTAGTCCCGAGTTAATTCCAAAGTGTGTTCGGGGCCTCGTAGGCCTATAGTAGGGACATTAAGGTATTGTGAAAATTTTTAAATTTGGAGCGAAATTTCATAACTAAGAAATGTTTGTTTGCATGTGTTGAGAGAAGTAGCACCTCGTACTCTGTTCCAACGTCGGATACGAGTAAGGGATGTTACATTTAGTGGTATCAGAGCTACAGTTTAGTCAATTATCAGACTAATGTAGCGAGTGTACAAGTCTAGCTATACATGTCATAAATACATTGTGATAGTGTGACGACTCCTAACAAATTTAAATTGTGTATTCATGTAGTAAATGGATCTCGACAGAGCAATGGCGGACGATGTAGAGAGTAATACACCAACTCCCACTGAAGGGACCGCGCTAGTAGAGAGCGGGCCTGTGATAATGAGTCAAGGCGGAGGGGCTAGAGAAGCCTACCTCCATATGATGGATGCCTGGTATTCGGAGTTTATTCTTGCAAATTCAAACATTCTACCTCCCCCACCCCCTTCAAAATGTATTTAATAATAATCAATATTTGCCAACATTAATGGCTTATACAAAATGAACATCACATCCATATGAGCCAACACTTGTGGATAAACTAACATGACACTAAACAAAAGATCAAGTCCCTATACAAGCCACACTCAAAACATTAAAACTAGCTATACCAAAAGCTTCAGGTGATAGTGTGATCGATGCCTCCGACGTCCCTTGATTCTCGGTGCTAGCTTGGCGAAACTACACGAAAATGGAAAAGAGAAGGAGTAAGCATAACGCTTAGTAAGTTGCGTGTAAATAAGTAACAACATCAGCCATGCATATTTAAACACATAGCATATTATAAATCAATACATAAGACTATGTCTGGGACATGGCATCGGCCCCGACATGTGAGCCAGTGTAAGACCATGTCTAGGACATGGCATTGGCAATTTACCCTCTTATGTAAGGCTTGTCAAATATCCTTTAGTATTCCAAATGGTTTCACAGGTTATTCTAAAGCTTATGATAAAGATATGGAATGATATAATCATGTTGTGAGTGGTACAGGTTCTTATTTGAAACTCATGAGATATGAGTCTAGTTATGGTAAGAATAATATAAGTAAGTTCTATCTATGAAAATGATTTTGGGATGATTTTGTAATCTTTGACTTATACTTGTGATATATAAGTATGTAGTGATGTCTACCTTTGTTCACTCAAGAATGTTGTGTTGATTTATAATATGCTATGTGTTTAAATATGCATGGCTGATGTTGTTACTTATTTACACGCAACTTACTAAGCGTTATGCTTACTCCCTTTCTTTTCCATTTTCGTGTAGTTGCGCCAAGTTAGCACCGGGAATCAAGGGACGTCAGAGGCATCGATTACACTATCACCTGAAGCTTTTGGTATAGCTAGTTTAAATGTTTTGAGTGTGGCATGTATAGAGACTTGATCTTTTGCTTAGTGTCATGTTAGTTTAGCCACAAGTGTTGGCTCATATGGATGTGATATTCATTTTGTATAGGCCATTAATGTTGGCTAATATTGATTATTATTAAATGCATTTGATGAAAATTCTCATGGTTGTGGCTGTTTTGGTTATGTGTGTTTATGCTTGGATAGGTTATGTTTGATGTTGTGTAGGTTAGTGCAAGTAAGGGTGGCAAAAAGGCTTGCCCCTTGGGCGTGTGGTAAGGTCGTGTATCCCCTGCACCTAAAGTTGGCAAAACAGAATGCCTAGTAGCAACCACACGGGTGGAGACACGACCGTGTGTCTCAACCGTGTGGAGGACACGGCCTAGTACACGAGCGTGTACCATGGCCGGGTGCTCTTAAAGGGTTGTTGACGGTAGAAATAGAATGTCAAGGTTTTTGTACACGGGCTGAGATACGGGCATGTCATGGCCGTGTGGGGGACACGGGTCATGGACACAGGCGTGTGCCAAGCCGTGTGAAAACCCCTGTAGGTTCAAATCGAGAAATAAATTCGCATGGGCTAGGGATACAGGCGTGTCTTGATATGTTTAGGCCGTGTAAGCCACACGGGCCTTCAACATGGCCATGTTAAGAAGACACACAGGCATGTTGCCCTTTCCACACGAGGGTATGCCCTTGTCTGCTTGAAATTTTACAAAATTTTCTAGAGTGTATATATTAGTCCCGAATTAATTCCAAATTGTGTTCGGGGGCTCGTTGGCCCATAGTAAGCATTATGGTATTGTGAAAAATTTTAAATTTGGAGTGAAATTTCATAACTAGGAAATGTTTGTTTGCATGTGTTGAGAGAAGTATCGCCTCGTACTCTGTTCCAGCGTCGGATTCGAGTAAAGAGTGTTACATTTAGTGGTATCAGAGCTACTATTTATTTGATTCTCAAACTAATGTAGCGAGTGTACAAGTCTAGCTATACATGCCATAAATACATTGTGATAGTGTGACGACTCCTGACAAATTTAAATTGTGTTTTCATGTAGTAAATAGATCTTGACGGTGCAATGGCAGACGATGTAGAGAGTAATACGCTGGCTCCCACTGAAGGGATTGCGCCAGTAGAGAGCGGGCCTGTGACAATGAGTTAGGGCGGAGGGGCTAGAGAAGCTGACCTTCATATGATGGATGCCTGGTATTCAGAGTTTATTCGTGCAAATCCAAACACTCCATTTCCCCTACCCCCTCCAATCCCTCAACCTAACCCCATAGATCCCTAAGGGGTAGAGATGTTAAGAAGGGAGAAACATCCGGTTGATAGAATTAGGAAACAAAGGGCCGAGGAATTTAGAGTGAATGTAGATGATGACCCAAAGAGGATAGAGTTCTAGCTAGAAATTACCATTAGGGTATTCGATGAGTTGTCTTGCACACCTGAGGAGTGTATGAAGTGTGTTGTGTCACTCCTGCGAGACTCAGCCTACCAATGGTGGAACACCCTTGTGTCGGTTGTACCAAGGGAAATGATTACCTCAGAATTTTTCCAAGAGGAATTCTAGAAGAAGTATATTAGTCAGAGGTTTATAAATCAGAAGAGGAAGGAATTTCTAGAATTGAAGCAAGGCTGAATGAAAGTAACATAGTATGAGCGTGAGTTCGTAAGGCTCAGCAAATACGTTAGGGAGTACGTATCTACTAAAGCCATAATGTGCAAGAGTTTTGAGGACGGATTGAACGAATTCATCCGATTATTAGTTGGCATCTTAGAGTTAAGGGAGTTTGTGATACTGGTTGAAAGAGCTGCAAGGCAGAAGAATTGACCAAAGAAAAGAGAAAAGTTGATATTAAGTCTCGTGACTCAAGGAAAAGACAGATGGGGAAATCACATGAATCTTCATTTAAGAGATCGAGAGAGTTCACTACCCGATTAAATGCTTCAGTAGGATTCTTGAGTAGAAATAAGAATAAGCAGTACACGGCATCTAAAGCTCAAACCATTTCTATCGCGAGTGTTGGTAGTGCTAGACCAAATAGACCAGAATGTTCACTGTGCAGTAAGCGCCATTTTGGTGAGTGTCGAGGGAATGAAAGAGGCTGTTTCAAATGTGGGTCACTAGACCATTTCATCTGAAACTATCTGGAAAGGGGTGAAAAAGACGAAAAGCAAGACGTGAGAGCGAGTAATGCTCCTTCGAGGGGTAGACCATAGAAGAACCCAAGAAGAGGGGCTAGCAGCAAAGGTTTGCCTAGAGATTCTGTCGTGAGGTCCGAGGGCTGAGTGCCTGCAAGGACTTATGCCATTTGCACTCACGAAGAGGCATCATCATCGGATGTGATTACAGGTACTTTCTCTCGTCACGATATTTCTGTTGTTGCTTTGACTGATCTGTGGTCTACCCATTCGTATGCTTGTGTGAAACTGGTGTCTAGCATGAATATGCCTGTCGAGTTTGCAGAATTTGTGGTAAAAGTGTCAAACTCGTTAGGCAAGCATGTGTTAGTTGAAAAAGTGTGTAGAAACTGTCCTTTGATGATTAGTGGTCATTATTTTTCGGCTAACCTTATATTATTGTCGTTTGATGAATTTGACCTAATTCTTGGCATGGATTGGCTGACTATTCATAACGTGTTAGTAAACTATGGTAGTAAGTTTATTGAGATGAAATGTGAAAATGAGACATTATTTGGGTTGAATTAGGTGAATCTGATAGCTTCCCTGTACTAATTTCTTCTATGACTGCTGTGAAATACATGAGAAAAGGGTATGAGTCTTATCTTGCCTTTCTGTTGAATACCCAAGTGTTGGAGGTAAAGATTGAGTCAGTGCTAGTGGTATGTGAGTTTTTAGATGTGTTTCTAGAAGAGTTGCTCGGACTGCCTCCATCTAGGAAAGTTGAGTTTGGTATCGAGTTAGTCCCTGGTACGACGCCTATATTGATTGCCCCATATAGGATGGCACCATTAGAGTTAAAAGAGTTGAAGGCTCAGCTATAAGAGTTAACAGATAAGGGTTTTATAAGACCGAGCTATTCTCCGTGGGGTGTTTCGGTACTTTTTATGAAAAAAAAGACGGGTCGATAAGGTTATGTATAGACTACAGACAGCTCAAAAAGGTGACGGTGAAAAACAAGTATCCCTTGCCAAAGATCGACGATTTGTTTGATCAATTAAAGGGAGCCACGATATTTTCTAAGATAGACCTAAGGTTTGGTTATTACCAGTTGAGACTTAAGGAGTAGGATGTGCCAAAAACCACATTTCGAATGAGGTATGGGCATTATGAGTTATTTTTCATGCCCTTTGGCTTAACGAATACTCCTGCAATGTTTATGGATTTAATGAACTGTATTTTTCGGCCATACTTAGATAAATTTGTTGTGGTTTTTATTGATGATATATTAATTTATTCTCTTGATGAGAGTGATCATGCGGAACATTCGAGAACTGTTTTGCAGACTTTAAGGGATAAACAGTTGTATGCCAAGTTTAGTAAAAGTGAGTTTTGGCTCCGAGAGGTCGGATTCTTAGGACATATCTTGTCGGGCGATGGAATTAGAGTTGACACAAGTAAGATCTCTGCTATTGTTTAGTGGAAGCCACCGAGGAATGTATCAGAGATTAGAAGCTTTCTAGGCTTAGCAGGTTACCATAGATGATTCGTTAAAGGATTCTCCATGATTGCTACTCCGATGGTGAAGTTGCTACAGAAAGATGTCAAGTTCGATTGGACGGAAAAATGCCAATAGAGTTTCGAGAAACTTAAGGCGTTGTTGACTAAACCCCCAATTTTAGTACAATTAGAACCAGGAAAAGAATTCGTAGTGTATAGTGATGCATCCTTGAATGGATTGGGATACGTGCTCATGCAAGAAGGCAAGGTAATATCAAATGCCTCGAGACAACTGAAGCAACATGAGAAAAATTATCCGACGCACTACTTAGAGTTTGTAGCCATAGTGTTCACACTGAAGATTTTGAGACACCACTTGTATGTCGAGAGATGCTGAGTATTCACCGACCATAAAAGCCTAAAATACTTGATGACTCAAAAGGATTTGAATTTACGAAAACGAAGGTGGCTGGAGTTGATTAAAGATTACGAGTTAGTAATTGACTATAACCCGGGAAAGGCGAACGTGGTCGCAAATGCATTAAGTAAGAAGTCATTGTTTGCCTTGAGAGCTATGAATACTCAGTTGTCTGTAATCGAGGATGGTTCAATTCTAGCAGAGTTGAGAGCTAACCTATGTTTCTTCAAGAGATTTGTGAAGCTCAGAAAAGTGATAAAGATTTGCAAGCCAAGATGACTCAGTGTGAGATTGTTAACGAATCAGATTTTTGGATTAGTACTGACGGTTGTTTGATGTTTCGAGATAGGGTCTGTGTAACTAGAGATGATGAGCTTATTGGGAAAATTCTTCACGAGGCACATAGTAGTTGTATGTCAATCCATCTGAGTAGTACCAAGATGTATAATGACTTGAAGAGATTGTATTAGTGGCCAGGTATGAAAAGAGACATATCAGAGTTTGTGTCAAAATGTTTAATTTGTCAGTAAGTGAAAGCCGAACACCAAGTACCTTCAGGTTTACTTCAGCCTGTAATGGTTCTCGAGTGGAAATTGGATCGAATTACCATGGATTTTGTGATGGGATTATCGTTGTCACCCAGAAAGAAAATTGTTGTTTGGGTCATAGTTGATCGATTAACGAAATCAGATCACTTGTTTCAGTATATACCGACTACTCACTTGATAAGCTGGCCGAGTTGTATGTTTCTAAAATTGTAAGGCTCCACGGAGTGCCTTTGTCGATTATTTCGGATAGAGATCCAAGGTTTACTTCGTGGTTTTGGAAAAAGTTACAAGAAACTTTAGGGACAAAGTTGAATTCTAGCTCAGCTTTCCATCCGCAAACTGACGGCCAGTCGGAAAGAATAATTCAGATTCTTGAAGATATGTTGCGGTGTTGTGTCCTTTAATTCCAAAGTTGTTGGGAAAAGTATTTGTCGCTGGTAGAATTTGCCTACAACAACAACTATTAGTCGAGTTTGAAAATGGTGCCTTATGAGGCGTTATACGGGCGTAAGTGCCGAACGCCTTTGTTTTAGACCGAACTCAGAGAAAATCAAATTCACGGGTTCGATTTAGTTAAAGAGACCGAAGAGAAAGTTAAGGTAATTCGTGATTGTTTGAGGGTCGCTTCGGATAGACAGAAATCCTACGTGGATTTGAAGCGAAAAGAAATTGAGTTTCAAGTGGGTGATAAGGTGTTTTTGAAAGTGTCCCCATCGAAGAAAGTCCTCAAATTGGTAAGAAAGGAAAATTAAGTGTACGTTTTATTGGACCTTATGAGGTGACTGAAAGAATTAGACCGGTAGATTGTCAACTAGCCTTGCCATCCGAGTTAGAGAAGATCCACGATGTTTTTCATGTGTCAATGTTGCGTCATTACCGTTCTGACCCTTCGCATGTTCTTTTGTCAACAGAGATTGAGATTCGCTCAGTATGACTTATGGCGAAGAACCGGTTAAGGTTTTAGCTCAGGAAGTTAATCAATTGAGGAATAAAAGTTTAGCACTCGTTAAGGTATTATGGCATAGACATGGGGTAGAAGAAGCCACATGGGAGCCCGAGGAGACCATGAGAGACCAATACCCAAACCTTTTTAACAGTAAGATTTTCGGGGACAAAAATCCCTAAGGGGGAGAATTGTAACAACCCGATTTTGTCGAAACAGTGGTTTCGGAACCACTAAACCAAGGTTAGATAAATTATTTTTAATATTATTTTATGTGTTGTAACATGATTATATGAGTGCATGAAAATTTTGGTGAAATAATTTTAGCGATTGCATGCTTAATTGCGAAAAAGGACTAAATCGCATAGAATGCGAAAGTTTTGTTCTACTAGCTAAAGGTGTCAAATAGCTATGGAACATTAAATTAGAGGTCTTTATTGAGTAAATAGACCACAAATTTTTTAATTCCTGAACATAGAGACAAAGAAATTGTAAAGGTCAAAGTTAGGTGAAATTTGGTGACTAAATTGACTAGATTTATAATATAATAAAAAGAAAAAGATATCACCTTTCATCTTCCTCCTCTCCACTAAAAATATAAAAAAAATAAGGGTTTTGGAGCTACAAAATTTCAGCCACTCTTTACCCTTACAACTAAGTGATTTTGATGGCCTTTCTTGATAATTTTTGTGTTGTTGGAACCCTTATAGCTTAATCTAGCTAATGAGGGGACTATTTTGCAAAATGGTTGAAAGTATAGGGTTTTTACATGAGAGTGTTCATTTTATTTGCTAAATTTTCATGGAAGAAAATGAATCATGGTTGTTAAATAAAAAACTTTTGTGAAAGGGGTTTTCATGAAAACATATAAGAGGACCATTTTGAAAAGTTTATAAAATAGGTTGCAAATGTGTGAAATAATTGAAATTGTGAGATGTTATAGGCTTAAAGTAGTTTCGTCTAGGCTTGGTCAATGTGGAAATTCAATGAAAATCATTTTACGAGCCTAAAGGCAAAATCGCAATTTTTTTGAAGTCTAAGGGCAAAACAGTCACTTTGCCAAAATATGAACTATGAAATGCATTGATTAATATGATGATTAAATTAGTGGAATTTTATCATTTTAGATCAAGAAATACGAAATCTAAACCTAGACCGGGGGAAGGCCATGCTTGTAAACTAAAGCCAACTAGTCGTCTACTTTTTGTATACCGAGGTAAGTTGTACGTAAGTAAGGCAACTTTATCGTTATTATGTGTTGAATGATTAATTTTGCGTAATATGGCTGAAAATGCTTATGAATAATGCATGATGAAATTTAATGTAGTAAAGTCCCGGTTGAACCTAGGAATAGATTGGATATCCATGCCATGACAGTGGGTGATATGTGTGCTAGTGTAAGACCATGTCTAGGACATGGCGTCGACCATGATATGAGAGCCAGTGTAACATAATGTTTGGAACATGGAATCGGCAATGAGAGCCAGTGTAAGACCATGTCCGGGACATGGCATTGGCGTTGTTAGGTGTGCTAGGGTAAGACCATGTCTAGGACATGGCAATGGCCATATTATGAGAGCCAGTGTAAAAATATGTCTGGGACATGGCAGCGGCATTGAGACGAGAGCTAGTGTAAGACCATGTCTGGGACATGGCATCGGCAATTTACCCTCTTGTGTAAGGCTTGTCGAATGTCCTTTAGTATTTCAAATGGTTTCACGGGTTATTCTAAAGCTTATGATAAAGATATGGAATGATATAATCATGTTGTGAGTGGTACAAGTTCTTAATTGAAACTCATGAGATATGAGTCTAGTTATGCTGCCTTAATGGTAAGAATAACATCAGTAAGTTCTATCTATGAAAATGATTTTGGTACAATTTTGTAATCTTTGACTTATACTTGTGATTTATAAGTATGTAGTGATATCTACTTTTTTTTACTCAAGAATGTTGTGTTGATTTATCATATGCTGTGTTTAAATATGCATGGCTGATGTTGTTACTTATTTACACGCAACGTACTAAGCGTTATGCTTGCTCCCTCTCTTTTCTATTTTTGTGTAGTTATGCCAAATTAGCACCGGGAATCGAGGGACGTCGAAGGCATCGATCACACTATCACCTGAAGCTTTTGGTATAGCTAGTTTAAATGTTTTGAGAGTGGCATGTATAGGGACTTGATCTTTTGTTCAGTGTCATGTTAGTTTAGCCACAAGTGTTGGCTCATATGGATGTGATATTCATTTTGTATAGGCCATTAATGTTGGCCAATATTGATTATTATTAAATACATTTGATGAAAATTCTCATGGTTGTGGTTGTTTTGGTTATGTGTGTTTATGCTTGGATAGGTTATGTTTGATATTGTGTAGGTTAGTGCAAGTAAGGGTGGCAAAAAGGCTTGGTAGATAGCCTTGTTTTTGTCCACATGGGCAGACTATGGGCGTGTGTCTAGACCATGATTGACACACGGCTTGCCCCATGGGCGTGTGGTAAGGCCGTGTGTCCCTTGCACCTAAAGTTGGCAAAACAGAATGCCTAGTAGCAACCACAAGGGCAGAGACAAAGCCGTGTGTCTCAACCGTGTGGAGGACACGGCCTAGTATAAGGGCGTGTACCATGGCCGGGTGCTCTTAAAGGGTTGCTGACGTCAGAAACAGAATGTCAAGGTTTTTGTACACGGGCTGAGACACGGGTGTGTCATGGTTGTGTGAGGGACACGGGTAATGGACACAGGCGTGTGCCAAGCCGTGTGAAAACCCTTGTAGGTTCAAACTGAGAAATAAATTTGCATGGGCTAGGGATACGGGTGTGTCTCGATATGTTTAGGCCGTGTGAGCCATACGGGCCCTCAACATGGCCATGTTAAGAAGACACACGGGTGTGTCACCCTTTCCATACGGGCGTGTGCCCCTATCTGCTTGAAATTTTACAAAATTTTCTAGAGTGTACAGATTAGTCCCGAGTTAATTCCAAAATGTGTTTGGGGCCTCGTAGGCCCATAGTAGGGACATTAAGGTATTGTGAAAAGTTTTAAATTTGGAGCGAAATTTCATAACTAAGAAATGTTTGTTTGCATGTGTTGAGAGAAGTAGCGCCTCGTACTCTGTTCTAGTGTCAGATACGAGTAAGGGATGTTACATTTAGTGGTATCAGAGCTACGATTTAGTCAATTATCAGACTAACGTAGCGAGTGTACAAGTCTAGCTATACATGTCATAAATACATTGTGATACTGTGACGACTCCTAACAAATTTAAATTGTGTTTTCATGTAGTAAATGGATCTCGACAGAGCAATGGCGGACGATGTAAAAAGTAATACGCCGACTGCCACTGAAGGGACCGCACTAGTAGAGAGCGGGCCTGTGATAATGAGTCAAGGTGGAGGGGCTAGAGAAGCCTACCTCCATATGATGGATGCCTGGTATTCGGAGTTTATTCGTGCAAATTCGAACATGTCCTAGGATACGGGTGTGTGATCTGGCCTTGTGTCCCCTGCATCTTTAAAATGTCAAAACAGAATGCTCAGAGTTGATCACATGGCCTAGCATACGGGCGTGTGGATTGGCCGTGTGACCCCTACACCCATATACGACCTAGCATACAGGCGTGTAGATTGGTCGTGCGACCCAAGTTAGAGAGTTACACGGTCTGAGACACAGGCGTGTCCCTGGCCTTGTGAACCACACGGCCTGACCACACGGGGGTGTGACTTCTGCATCTAGGAAAAAATTTGAGATTTTGCGAAAAATTTTCTGAGTAGTCGGTTTAGTCTCGACTCATTTCTAATGCATGTTTTGGACCTCGAGGGTTCATATAAGGGACTTTATGATTGATTTTAGACGTGAATACTGTATGGTATAGCATATCCGTTTATTTAATCTGTAAGTTTTTGTAATGCTCTGTAACCCTGTTCCAGCGACAGTTTCGGGTTAGGGGTGTTACAGTCTTTCTATATATTTTTACCACCTTTTTACTTAATAATTATGTTTATCTTGAGTAATTGTTACTAAAATAAGTAAATTTTACTTAATTGGTAATATTGGGCATGAATTTTTAAAGTATGTGAAATTGTGTTTAATTACATATTTTTTTTTACATAATTTTTATTATTTCATGTTAATTTATTAATATGAGATTTTTCACTATGTAAGAGGACCATAGAAGTTGTGATTAATGTGAATAAAATACGGACATACACAAAAATTCATGTGGACGGAAAAACCATGCAATTTGGGTCATGAGGTTGATCGTTTGACCCAGTAACAGAGGTGCTAAAAGATGGACATGTCTGCTACATTATTGGACTGAAAAACTGTCCAACAAGGGGGATCTAAAGCCTAGTTTTGACATAAGTAGGTGGTAGCCCAAAAGCAAGCATTGGGGCACTTAATTGAAGGTCCTTACAGTTGGAAAATAATAAAAAAAATTAGCCCAACTACTTCGCTATTAAAACTGTCCACCCTATTGCCATTAATAGCCTTGGTTTGAATTCAAAATTAAGAGACTTAGCGATCCCCTTCTCCTTGAAATATGGCCGACCATGTGTGGTAGAAAAAGAAGGAATTCAAATGTTATTTTTAGCTAACTCTACCCCTTATCTTCACCTATAAATACGATGCACCAACCCCTTAATCCCTCATCCCTCACAACTCATTTCTCTTCTCTCATTAGCATTTCTCCACATTCTATTTCCCTTTTTCCTTCCCCTTGCATAGCTGCCCATCTCCTTCCCATCCTTTAGCCACAAAATCTGTGTCAAAAGCATTCTTTGGTCGGCCACCTTAGGAACTCCTTAGCAAAAGAAACATCAAGCACGATGGTGGAGCACATCAATTAGATTAGATTCGAAAGGTTGTTGAACTGAATAGAGTTTAGTCTTTCCTCTTGTTATTTATTTTAGTTATGTTTGCTTTGAGTTTATTGTTTTTGACATCAACAATGATATTTTAAATCATATTTGCTAGGATGATTATGTTAATTAAATAAAATTTATTTTATTCATGTTTAATTTGTTTAGGCATCAGTCAATCATGTTTTCAATTAATATCAAGATGCATTTCATTCATACGTGATTGGGTGCAGTCAAATTAGCTGAGTGATTCTAACTAGATGACGGCTAGTAGACACATAATTGAAAAGTGAAATGCTCAATTTAGATCCTTAAACCCGACTAAGTTGAGGTTCGTAATATCTTTAGTAAGCTCTATTGCTTTGCATAGTTCTTAGGTTTATGTAATTAAATTGTTGCAAACGTAAATGTCCCTGTGACCTTACATAAATGCTAAGAAACCCTTAGTTAATATGATCAGTAAAATGCATATTTAACTAAGTAAAAGACTTCAAAAGGACTTAATTTAGTTTTCAAACTCATAAAAGATCAAGTTGTCGTGGAAGTATTTGCAAACATTGTTAAGCATGATAAAGTAAATTGAATTGATTAATATAATTATCCTAGCCCATTTAACGTTGATTGTTTTTGTTGCTAAAGTTAATCATTCATACATTTAGGTAAATTGCATCTAGATTAAAATTGCATTAGAGATCACTCTTTGCATTTATTTAATTTAACCATCACTATCCAAAATTATTGAATTTTTACATCAAATTGTTATTTATAATTTTACAAATAATCGATTAACATACACAGTCCCTGTGGAGATGATAACTTATTTTTACTTACTTTTTACTTGAACGATTGTATACACTTGCACAAACCGCATTACAAGTTTTTAACGCTGTTGTTAGGGACGTTGCCTTAATCATTTTTGTGAAATTATTTTTTTTTGCAATTTTTTATTTAATTTCTAACTTTAATAATTAATTTTTTAATTTTTTTCTCTTTCCCTTTATTATTATTATTTTATTCTTATTCTTTAGTTTTTTGTGATTTTTCTTTTTAGGTCGTCATAAGCATAGATCGAATCATCAATTACTCCCTGTAGATCCTAAAATTGAGTGGGCATTTAGACAAAAAAGACGAGAAAGATTAGCTTAGAGACAAGCCGTAGAAATGGACCATGATAATAGAAATGATGTTCAAGGGAATGGAGCTGCTAATGCTCGAAATCCAATCCTTATTGTTGATGATAGGGACCGACCCATAAGATAGTATGTTGTGCCATTTCTTAACGACCTAAATCCGAGAATAAGGAGAATAGAGATCGAGGGACTGCAGTTTGAATTGAACCCTGTGATGTTTCAGATGCTTCAAATAATAGGCCAATTAGTGGAATGCCCATAAAAGATCCACATCTTTACCTTCGATTGTTTATAGAGGTGAGTGATTCCTTCAAGGTAGTCGGTATAACTGAAGATGCATTGAGGTTGAAGTTGTTTCCATACTCGTTACAAGATTGAGCACGATTATGGCTTAATTCATTGCCATCCAACTCAATTTTTAGTTGGCAAGAATTAGTTGAATGCTTTCTGGTAAAGTATTTCCCATGCTAAGTTGCGGAATAAGATCACCATTTTTCAACAATTGGATGACGAGTCCTTATACAAGGCGTGAGATAGATTCAAGGAGTTATTACGTAGATGCCCTCACCACGGGATTCCACAATGTATCCAATTGGATATATTCTATAATGGTCTCAACGCATACACAAGGTTGGTGGTAAATGCTTCTACGAATGGTGCTCTCATGTCGAAGTCTTATAATGAGGCTTACGAAATCATCGAGAGAATAGCCAGTAATATTTACCAGTGGCCGACAAATCAAGCAAGTTTAGGAAGACGAGTAACAGAAGTACATGAAGTAGATGCCCTTACTTCACTCTCAACTCAGGTATCGTCCATCTCTTCAATGTTGAAACAGTTTACTACTAACGATTTAAATCATGTTGCAGCTCAACCACCAATGTAGAACCAAGGAGGTGGACCAAACAACACTTACATACAGCATAAATCAAATCAACCTCTTGGTTTCAATCAACAAGTTCAAAACCTATCGCAAGTTGAACCTTCAAATAATTTGGAGAATTTGTTGAAGTCATACATTGCTAAAACTGATGCCTTGATTCAAGACCAAGCAACTACATTAGAGAATCTGGAAAACCAAGTGGGACAATTAGCTGATGAGTTTAGAAACGAACCCCAAGATGCTGTACCAAGCAACATAGGAAATCCTCTATTAGTCGAGTCTTCTAATCTTGAGAACTTATTAAGAGCATACATAGTGAAGATTGATGCAACTATGAGAAATTTGGAGAACCAGATGGGGCATGTCAACAAAATTCGAAATAGACCACAAGGAACTTTGCTCAGTGACATGGAGAACCTAAGAAAACTGGGCAAGGAGAATTGCAAAGTGGTCAATTTACAAAGCAGAAGGACTTTTGAACCCAAAAAGGTTGAGGTTGAAGATGAACCTCCCCAGAATGAGGAAAATCAACCAACAGTTGAAATTCCTGCACTAGAAAAGCCAAATTCTAAAAAGGTAAAATCTAAACTAGTGAATTCTGATAAGCTAACCTCTTCATTAGATGCAAAAATATTACCTTGGAAGAGTTGTCCAATCCAAGCCAAATTTCCACAACCTCTATATCCTCAAAGACTCTAGCAACATAAACAAGATATTCAATTTAAAAGAATGTTGGATGTGTTGAAACAACTACGTATCAACATCCCGTTAGTAGAAGCTTTTTCTAATTATTTTGTTTTAATTTATGTTAATTACCATTTTGCCATTAAAACATATATTATTTTATTATTTTTATTCCAATTGGCATCCAAAAATAATAATTAGGGTTTAATTGCTACATAGGTCCTCCCTTCTATGATATTTAAGCTATTAAATCATATAAATGCAATAATTATTAAGTTTTGCACCTTTTACAATTTAATCCTTTTTCTTTAATTATTTATCTAAACGTTAAATTTTCTTAACCAAATTTTAAAAAAAATCTAATGACTCCGCAAATATTCTATAAATAACATTTACGGGTCGACACGACAGAAATTTGTGGTCCCAAAACCATTGTTCCATCACCACTGAAAAACGGGCTGTTACATCGTAGTAGGCTCTAATGAATCCAAGGATTCACACGCAACAATCACACGATACACACAGTCAAGTAATAGCCAATGACTCACTTAAACCAACTGAAATTATAACATCCCGATTTTGGGCCTAGCCGAAACAGTGGTTTCGGGACCACAAATTTGACGTGAAAAAATTTATTTTTATTATATTTTTATGGTTTATGATTTCACGAAATAATTTTGTGAAAATTTCGTTTGAAAATTTTGACGTTTGGGCACTCTATTTAGTCAAAAGGACTAAATTGTAAAAAGTGCAAAAGTTGAGTTCTATATGTTAGAAGTGTCCAATTGTCATGAAATTTTAAATTGGAGGTCCTTAAATTGTAATTATACCATTGGTTAATTGTTGGACAAAAATAGACATGAAATGAGTGTAATAAAATATTTTTAAGTTAGGGGCATTTTGGTAATCTAGTAATTAAAAAATTAAAAAGGGAAAATAAGCCAAAATTGGCTATCATCTTCTCCATCCAGCCGAAACTAGCATGGAAACCATGGCTAGGGTTTGGTTCAAGCTTCCAAGATCATTTGTAAGTGATCCCAAGCCCCGTTTTTAATGTTCTTTACATTTTTGAAGTTTCGGTAACATGATCTACTCATTTCTACCATTATTTTGAGCTAGGGTTTATGCTTAAAAATTTTCCCATGAGTGACATGCTTGTATTTTGATCTCTAAAGGTAGAAAATGAGTGTTGGGTGTTAAATAAACGACTTTTACTAAGCGATTTTCGACGAAAATGTTCGAAAGGACCGTTTTGTAAAAGTTATAAAAATGGTATAAAAGGGTGTTATGATGAGAATTGTAGTTTTCTATAGTTATGAAAATGGTTTGGCTAGGCCTATAGAATGGGAAAATTGAATAAAAATCATTTTACGAGCCTAGGGACCAAAGCGTAAATAAGTGAAATTTAAGGGTCAAAATGCAAATATGTAAAAGTATTTTTTATGGACCCATTTGAATAATGTGAGTAATAAATGAGCTATATTTGTAATGTTAGATCAAGGAAATCGAGATTCGGGATTAAATCGGGAAAATACAAGGTTGTGGACTAAAATGGTAAATTGCCGTTTCCGAGATCGAGGTAAGTTCGTGCGTCAATAATAATGCAATGCTTGTTAAATTAAAAATCCCTTATTGTTATTGTATGAATGGCATGAGTGAATACATTGAAAGGTGATGGAATAAGTTCATGATGTGAAAATATGATATGAAACAATGATGCATGGAATTCAAGAGAATAATGATACATGATTAGTAAGTACATAATTAATGTGACGGTGTATGCTATTTCTAATGCCTTGATAGCATGTGAAATGTAAATGTTTCATTTCTACCCTGTACTATGTGTCTCGATGTTTCATGTATTATACGTTAATTGTTACCATGAAAACATGATTGATATTATGAAACTATTGTATTGATGAAAAAATGGTAAAATGTCCCGATTGAGTAAAAAGGATATCTGATGGATACGCCATTCTTACATGATATGAGACCCTGCATGTGTTGCAAAAAAGGATTTAGCCCGGACAGGTAATCTGTTGATCTCGGTATAGAAAGGATCTAGCCTGGACGGGTGTTCCTTGAGCGATCGAGCCTCCCGAAGAATATGTGTGCATTATGGATTTAGCCCGGACGGGTAATCTGATTAGGGTCTGAATTTAGCCTGGACTGGTAATTCAGATCCGAGCTCATTAAGAATGTTTGACGTTACTAGGGATTTAGCCTGGATTGGTAATCCCGACATCACTCTGTGAGTTTACACTACGGGGGATATAGCCTGGACTGGTAATCCCGTCGTAAGATATGAGGTTTGCGAGAGTGCGTGCTTGAAAATGATCACTTGTATGATTTGATGGAAAATGAGCTATCCATCGAGATTTTGAGAAACTCAACGGGAATTTAAATGAGAAATGGAACGGAAATACATGAAATGATAAAACTCATATATGCTTAGATGATACTAGTATGATGCATATGATTGTCATGTTTGGTTAAATGGATGTGCTAAGAGATAGCACACGTACGTACTCGAAACCCATGAGCATGTGTTTTCCATGTGAAATGAAATGTACTTGTGATAAGAGTGTAAATGAATGAGTGATATTTTTTAGGATAATTTCTATGTCAAATTTGTGATGGTTATCATTATGTTGCACTAAGACAGATTAGTACAATAGCAGTGGTTTGAATTTGAAAATCCACCAAAAATAGTGGAAATTTATTTAGAGTCTGAGTAAAATATGAAATTAAAGCTTATCAAGTCTAGTTTCAGATAAAGGAAATGGTGTAAGAAAAGGAATCTCATATGATGAGATATTTGAATTTTTGTGAAACAGGGTCAGAGTGATCTCGGACTCCCCTGTCTTAAATTTGGAAAATCATTAAAAAATGTAAAAAAAAATGATTATGGGTTATAATTTATATGCTTAAAATCCTTAATGAGTCTATTTTCAAGATAAATAGACGGAAGCATCATCCAAGTCCTGCATTATAAGATAATTAATTCATAGTGAAGAGAAGTTGGAACTGTCAGATAGTGAAACAAGGGTAAATTTAAAGAATAAATTGTACTTATTGGCTAGACCAAAAATTTTGAAAATTTTTAGTAAGAAGATATGTGAGTCTAGTTTCAGGGAAAATTAACCGTTCTCAAATTGGAGTTTCGTAGCTCCGGATACAGATAATTTAATGATTGCGACTCAAGAAAATAGCTTATCTAGATTTTGAATAAAAAGAGGGAAATTGAAAAATAGCATATTAACACATTGCTTATTATTTTTCATGTGAGCTTACTAAGCGTAAAGCTTACTCCCTCATTTACATTTCCTTAGTGTTCTCAGGTCGGCTCGGGGTTGGAGATCGTCGGAGGCAGCGTTACACTATCAAACCAATACCTATGGAGTATTGATACATATGTTAGAGATATCAAGTGAGTGGCATGTATGGAGACCTAGTTCTATGACATGAGTTATTATGATTTGGCTAAATGTATTGGTCTATATCGAGCTATTGTATATGGCCATGAGATTGGCTCATATTGATTATGGTTTGTAAGTCTAGCTAATCATGTCATGTTTTAATGCATATGATGGATGATTTGAACATGTTGTTTGACATGCATGTTTGGTAATGTGATATGTGTGTTGGATGTATGCTCTATGATCAATTGGCGTGGTCATAGTCATGAAGTAATTGTACGTTATAGAAACAATGTGATAATGGTTGAACATGAGTGCCTGATGGATAAGTTAGTAACCATAGTATAATGGTAAAAGTGGTCATCAATATGACAAGACTTATGAATGTGAATTTAGGAATCTAAACTTGGTAGTTCATGAGTAGATGCACTTCATGTAATAGGACATGTAAATGTCACGAATATGTCTTGATAAAGAGTGATTAATCACTAAAGTGAAACCATGATTTGTGGCTTTAATACGTATAAGGTTGTAAGGGTTTATGGGTAATATGAAGGCTTGGAAAATAGCCTAAGTGCTAGCTACACGGGCAGAGACACGGCCATGTGTCTCAACCGTGTAGAGGACACGGCCTAGCACATGAGCGTGTGGCCTGGCTGTGTGGTTCAAATTGTATGCTGATGTCATAAACAGAGAGTTACATGGACTGAGGACATGGGAGTGTTGATGACACACGGGCGTGTGACCCTGTTTTATGAGAAAAATTTCTAAGTTTTCCCAGAACTTCCCAAAGTTCTCGGTTTAGTCCCAGACCATTTTTAATGCATGTTTTGGGCCTCGTAGGCCCATAATAGGGACACTATGAATATATTTTATTTGTTTTAATTTGGAACAAAATTTTATGGCTTGGATAGCATGATTGTTTGTGTTTAAGTCCAGTAACGCCTCGAACCCTGTCCCGGCATCGGATACGGGTAAGAGGTGTTACAGAAATACAAGCCTAAACTACATTCTCATATAACTAAACCCTTTAGCATGTCAAACTTAAATTTTTAATAACTCGGTCTACACTTAATATTTTTGTGCGAAACGAGCTTCATTCATCTTCATATTCGTCTACGGCATATTTTCAACCTTTAAACTGCACAAAACTACACGTTTCAAGGTATCAAAATTTTTCGACAAGTTTTGGCCATAATAAGGAGAATTCATTAAAACTCAAGAAATCCTTGACGAAACTTCAATGTTACTTTAGAAAGCTTATAATTAGGTTAAATTAATTTAAAAACACTTTAAAACCAAGTTTTTATCCACAAACTCGAAATTCACCGTTAAAGACTTGTTTTCGGCTTTTATTTAAAACATGCATTTTAATGGCTAAAAATTTTGTTTCAAGAACTAAATAACATTTAAAACTAATAGGAAGACGATTGATTACCTTTGACGGAAGAAAAACGGAGTTTTTGACACAAATACGAGAAACCCACACTCAAGGAAGATGATGAAATTAGTGGGATTTTTGGGTGTTTACTTGGAATATTTTAAAGATAAATGGCTTAAGAATTGACATAAATCAAAAGGGAGAAATTTAACAACCGAAATCGATGAAGAGGACTTCAGAGAGCAAAAACGAAACAAGCAAGAAGAGAGTAAAGCTTTTTCATGAAACAAGCTGGGAATAGGGTTTTTAGGTTGGTTTTAAAATTCTAGGCAATTTGCTTCATAAAAACTCTAAGTTTTGACCTTGTTACAATTCAATCCTTTTTCCAAAATTAAATATATTTAAAACTCATTTTCAAAAATTGACTCAACTTTATGAAAATCATTGTCGAAAGTATTATCGAATACCAACCTTATGAAGTTTTGAGTTCATATAGGTTAAAATTCCTAAAATACCCTCAAAACTCCTAGGCTCTAGTCTGGGGTGTTATAGTAATTTCATCAATTCATGAGACTTTTATAATGTAAATAATATTTAAATATGATATCTGAATTTATTTTGGACTGTTTGGACTTTATATTAAGGAAATGGGCTTCAGATGAACACATTTAGACTTAAATTGTTAGATATAGGCCCAAGGCCCATATTTTAATATTTTTGTAGGGAATGAGAACCCCATCAACCACATTTTTTTCCATCTTTTCCAGTTGTAGTAGTAGCGATTGTTGTCATTTTCTCTTCTTCCATTTTCTTGCTTATTTCATCAATTTCTCTCAAAATTTTCTCACCTATCTTAAGATTTTGTTAAAATCTTCACTGAAACAACCTCCTAAGCTCAATTTCTCCATCAATTTCTTCAAATGGCAGTCTAAGGTTTATTTATTTTTATGAGAGAAGTTGAAGTTGGAGTGAAAAAGCTTCAATAAGGTATGAAATGACTTTCCACATCTCCTCTAAGTTAAATTTTGTAAATGGTTGCTTTGAGAAAACTTAGAATGAATTTATATTAATTTTTGAATATATATTTGGTTTTTGGAAAACGAGGATATGGTGATTAGTGGATTTTCAAGCTTGATTAAGCATTGCAGAGCATCCATTGAGGTAAGTATCATAGATGCTCACACTTACCCTAAGTTAATAAACTTAGGAATCATGAAACTAATGTTATACTTAGGTGTTTAATTATGTTATCATTAGTGTGAAATTCCCTGAAAAATAATATGATGAGGTAAGTTACTAAAATGTGGTAGAAAGGTTTTATGACCAAGTGAGACTTTGTAGTCAATTATGTGATAATGTTATTAAAGTTTCCATGGAAGAAAATATTAAGTTAATAGGATTCATGTGTATGTAAAGGAACCATGTCAACACTATGGAAAAGATTAGATAAGGCTAATGGCAAAAAAATGTCAAAGTGCAAGGTTCTATTTAAGCCAACAAGTGTCGATACAATCTTAAAATATTGAAATGGTGATTAGATTCATGAAAATATTTTAAATACTTATCATATGTTTAATTGAAATTATATCGAGTATATATTGTAAGTTTATATTTTTATGTTTGAAAAATGTAGTTTTTGACAAGTAAAGTTCAACTATGTCAAATGACATTAAAATCCTGATTTTTAGCATGAAAACGACTTTAAGAAAGAACCTTGTAAGATGTCTACTTATGGAGATGAAAATGAAAGCTTTGAAATCTTAAGTAGTGGCATAATGTCATGATTTAAATTACTGATATATCTTATAGTGGTTTACGCCATGAATACTGATACAGAGTTGTTATTTAATTGGTTACATGAGTTTACTAATATTCTAAAAACCTTGAAACAAAACTTTGGTAGTTTAGATAAATAGTCAGGATATAATTGACATGCCATGTAATACCTCTTACCCGTGTCCAACTCCGGAACTGGGTACGAGGCATTACCGGACTTAATTGTTTACAACATGCAAAAACTGGGCTATAAAATTTCTTTTAGATCAAAACTTTTCATACACATGTATAACACCTCATACATGGGCCTATGAAGCTCAAAACATGCATTGGAAGTAATTAGGGACTAAATCGAGAACTTTGAAAAGTTTCAGGAAAACTTGAAAAATTTTCCCATGAAACAGGGTCACACGCCCGTGTGGACATAGGGACACGCCCGTGTCCTCAGGCCGTGTAACTCTCTGTTTGTAACGTCAACATGCTCATCGAACCACACGGTTGGGCCACACGCCCGTATCTCCAGGCCGTGCTCCTCACACAGTTGAGACACACGGCCGTGTCTCAGCCTGTGTGGCCAACACTTAGGCTATCTCCCAAGCCTTCATGTTATCCATAATCTCTTTCAACCTTATGCACATCAAAATCGCAAATCATGACATTATTTTAGTGATTTAACACTCTTTATTAAGACATATTCTTAACATTAACATGTCCTCTTACACGTAATGCATCTCCTCATGCAATACCAAGTCTAGATTCCTTAATTCACATTCATAAGACTTGTCATTTTGATTACCACTATACTATTATACCATGGTTACCAACTTATCCATCAAGCACTCATGTTCAATCATTACCACATTGTTTTTATAACGTGCAATTACTACATGGCTATGACCACCTCAACTGGTCATAGAGCATACATCCAACACACATGTCATATTACTAACCATGCATGGCAAGCAAACATAATCACATTATAAACACTAGACATGACATGAATAGCTAGGCTTACAAGCCATAATCAATATGAGCCACATCTCATGGCCATATACATATAACTCAATATAAGCCAACACATTTGGCCAAAGCAAAATAATATGTCAATAATCTAGATCCCTATACATGACACTCACTTGAAATTTCTAACATATACCTCATTATCCCTAAGGTAGTGACTTGAGAGTGTGATGTTGCCTCTGACTATCTCCAACCCCTAGCTAACTTGAAAACACTAAAGGAAAGGAAAGGAAGGGGGTAAGCTTTATAGCTTAGTAAGACCGTATGAAAATAATAAGCCATTTATCAATTTGTTTCTCATGATAATACAACCCTATTTGCATTTTTACTTATGCTCCAGTCAAGCTATTTTCTCGAGTCACAGTCACTAATTTATTTATATCTAGAGCTACGGAACTCCAAATTAAGTTCCGCTAATTTTTCCTGAAACTAGACTCATATATCTTCTTACCATAAAATTTTTAGAATTTTTGCTTCACCCAATTAATACAGTTCATTCCTTGAAGTTACCCCATTTTAGCTGTCAGATAGTTCTAACCTCTCTTTGCTAATAATTAATTATCTCATAATACGAAACTTGGATGATGTTCTTGTCTATTTTTATTGAAAATAGACTCATTAATAATTCTAAGAATATAAATTATGACCCATAAATATTTTTTTACAATTCTCAATGATTTTCTCAAATCAGAATAGGGATTTCGAAGTCATTCTGACTCTATCTCACAATAACTTAAAGATCTCATAATCTGATATTCATTTTCTTACACCGTTTCTTTTATGTGAAACTAGATTTAATAATATTTAATTTCATATTTCATTCAGCTTCAAATTCAATTTTCACAATTTTTGGTGGATTTTCAAAGTTGGACTACAGTTACTGTCCAAAACAGTTTTAGTACAAAAATGATGATAACTAAGCTCATCACACCTCCACCAATCATTTCAACCATCATGGTATAAATACATATTTATACAACATAAGCATGGACCCATAATCACAAGGTCATCACCAAATCATTCTAATTCTCATGACTTACTTATTTACTTCATTACAAGGATGCATCATAACCTGAAATCATTTCTTATGAGTTTTGCATACATACCCGTTCCACTTCGTAGCATAACTTTTATCTATTCTCACCAATGACATACCTCAATGGGACCATCATCAAATCATTCCTTAAACTACCCGTTGAACACTTGGAATACTATTGGATACATTGGAAAACCTGCACATAAGTGCCATATACGCGGCTAGAACCAACTCAATAGCGCGCGACATATGTAGCCAATGCTACCTCACACTATGAAATGCTCGCATTCTGAGCTACTCACGGGCCTTTTATCAAGTCAATGCCCGGACCCCATAGTGTTATCATGTAACATACGCTCGTTGAGCTACTCACGGGTCTGTACACAAAGTCGGTACCCGGACCCATGTTACATATATCATTTTCTCATGAACTCAAACTCAACTCATGAGTTCAAACCACATAATTCTCTTAGCATATCCTTTTGTATCCTATGTTATATCCGAGGTTCAACAGGATTTCGTTTCTAACCGAATAGCATAGTACTTGCTCACAACGTCATTTATTCTTCCATCATACATTTCATACTTTCATGATAATCAAATAAGCATATATAAATTCTTGATAACAATGAATCATTTCAATACTCATAATACCAAAACATTAACATTTGGCATCACTCTCTCATACACAATATCACCAACATATAACTCAATTTAATCTTAGAAGGATAAGTGTAACACCCCTCATCCGTATCCAACGTCGGGACAAGTTTCGAGGCGTTAACGGACTTAAACATTCACAACAACACATAACATATTACCAACCATGCATGGCAAACAAGCATATGCACATCATCAATATCAAACATAACATAAATAGCTAGATTTATAAGTCAGAATCATTAGCTCACTAAAGACCAATCTATTTGGCCAAATTATAATAACACATGTTATAAAACTAGGTCCCTATACATGCCAGCCACTTGATAATTCTAGCATATGTGTTTATACTGTCAAGGTGTTGGCTTGATAGTGTGATGCTACCTCCGACGATCTCCAACCCTAAGCTAACCTGGCAACACTAAAAGAAATGGAAAGGAGGGGGTAAGTTTTACGCTTAGTAAGTTCACATGAAATAATAATAAGCAATTTACTAACATGCTTTCCATAGTAAAACTAATCCAATTGTACATTTACACATGTTCTGGTTAAGCTGCTTTCTTGAGTCACAGTCACTAAATAATTTATAACTGGAGTTACGAAACTCAAAATTAAGATCCGTAAATTTTCCCAGAAACTAGACTCATATATATTTCCACCATAAAATTATAAGAATTTTTGGTCCAGCCAATAAGTACAGTTTATTATTCAAAGTCTCCCCTGTTTTGCTGTTTGACAGCTTTGACCTTTCTTCACTATGAATCAATTTTCTCCTTGTACAGAATTCAAAGTATGTTCTAGTTTATTTCATTTGAAACTAAACTCATTAAGAATTTCAACCATATAAATTATATCTGATAATTATTTTTGTACAATTTTTAATGATTTTTCCAAGTCAGAATAGGGGATCACATAGTCATTCTGAACCAGTCTCTCAAAAACTTAAATATCTCATTATATAGAATTCCTTTGCTTTCTCTGTTTCTGTTATACGAAAATAGACTCATTAAGCTCTAATTTGATATCTCATTCATTCTCTGATTCAATTTTTACTATTTTTGGTAAATTTTTAAATTCACATCACTACAACTATCCAGAACAGTTTTATTGTCAATTTTGATATTTCACACTTCAATTGTATTCATCACTTACCCATAACAATCTTTTCAATTTCCAATCACATATTGAGCATATTGCTCATAAGTTACACACGTATATACTTACACTTATCATCAAAGTCATACACAATTTCATTTAATCAATTTCCCAGTTGAACGCTTCGGAATAATAATAGATACGCAATGGTATCACACACAGCCCACCTTTAAAATCGAAGCTCTCTTGTACACATAGTGGCCTTCACTTAGCACCACTCATGTGACCTAGCTCGATTGTACACATAATTTTGGCTCTCTTGTACACATGGTGAACACTTAGTACCACCCATGTGACCTAGCCAGTTTATCTCGTAACTCTCTTGTCTACATGGTGCCCTTCACCTAGAACCACGCATCCGACCTAGCTACATATATCCCGTAGCTCTATTGTCTACATGGTGTACACATAGTATCACCCATGCGACCTAGCTACATCATAATGTCTCGTAGCTCTCTTGTACACATGATGTGCACTCAGCATCATACATGTGACCTAGCTACATACCATCTGTATCATCCAATCTTTCCGAAGGTTCAACCGGGATTTCTCTCTCTTTCTAATACTTGATTCCATACTTCCAATAGTCAATTATGATTCAAAAATCAACTTCAATACATAAAAAATGCTGAAATATAAAAACATAATAAAGATAATGTATTATTTACATACAAACTTACATACTTTCTCATTTCCACGTCGAATTAATATTGAACATTTAAATCATCATAATTATACTTACTTTCAACACCTCGACAATCATAGTAAATATATCAATTTTACATTGAAACATGCATAAATTAATGCTTATTATACATATGAACTTACCTCAATACTAAAACGGCCATTTTACCAACTTTCCCGATTTTCGATTTTTCTCCCATTCTAGGTTCAAATCTCATTTTTCGGGATCTAAAACATCATATTTTACTTGTTTAATTAATGTACTATTCAAAACTGTCCTTAACTCAAACTTTGGAAAAATTACAATTTTGCCCCTAAACTTTTGCATATTTACACTTTTGCCCCTAGGCTCGGGAATTAAACTTCATCCCTTATTCTTATGTTTTATGACATGCTGATCATTTTTCCCTTATATGGAAACATCAAATTCTCACTCTAACACATAGTTATGAACAATAACAACTTCTACCGATTAAGCTATTTTACTCATTTTTGCTTAAAACCGCTTAGCAAAAGTTGTTTAACATAACTTCAGCCTTCATATTCTACCATAAAACATCAAAATAAACACATTTCACCTATGGGTATTTTTCCAAATATGAACCCTAACTTAAATTATTGCTAGAATAAGCTTAATTAAGTTACCGGAGTTCCAAAAACGTAAAGAACTTGAAAAACGGGGCTAGAACGGACTTACTATTGAGCTTGAAAAGATTGAAAACCCTAGCCATGGCTTCCCCCATGCTAATTTCGGCCTCCATGAAAAATATGAGTCAATTTTGGCTTTATTTTCCCTTTTTATTTCTTTTAATTACCAAATTACTAAAATGCCCTTGAGGACTTTCTTTAAAATTTTGTCCAATTCATGCCCATTTTTGTCCAAACGAAATATAATGGTCTAATTACCATTTAAGGACCTCCTCTTTAAAACCCCATTTCAATCAAGTACTTATGAATTAGAACACATATTTTACAACTTTTGCAATTTAGTCCTAAAAGTCCAATTAAGCACTTTACCAGTAAAATTTCTTAACGATATTTTTACATAATATTTTAATCAATAAATAAACCTTAAAACTTAATCAAAATAAATTTTTTGACTTCGAATTCATGGTTCTAAAACCATCGTTCCGTTTAGGCACTAAATCGGGCTGTTACAACAACTTCTGCAAATAAGCCCTAATAGGCAGATTAAACATGCAATCTATAAAATTTCTTATCAATACTCTAACACATGCATCTAATCACTCGGTAAATCACAAAAATTAATCGAAATAAACTTTTCTATCTCAGATTTGTGGTTTCACAACCACTATTCCATTTAGGCCCTATTTCGAGATGTTACAATAAGTTTCAAATATATTAGCAATAATATGGATAACATGCTTAAATTAGTCACACGGACTTACCTCGACATCAAATTGGTAAAAAGGATTAAACATCAATTTCTCGTTTTTTCCTCGTTCTAAGCCTGAATCTCGTTTTTCATCATCTATAACATCACATTTAACTTATTAAAACAATATACTAATCAAATTAGTCCAATGACACATTTTGGCAAAATTTACAATTTTTCCCCTATACTTTGCCATAATTACCAACTTGCCCCTAGGCTCGTAAAATGATTTTTATTCAATTTCCTTACTCATTAAGCCTAGACAAACCATTTTCATAACTATAGCAACTCACAAATTCAATTATTTCACACATTTACACTTATTTTACAACTTTGCAAAATAACCCTTTCTAGGTGTTTTCAAGCAAACTTCTTTCACAAAAGTTGTTTATTACACAACTATGACTCATTTTCTTTCATAAAAATTCATAAAACAACAAAAATCCTTTCATGGAAAGTCCCTAAACTATCAACCATTTTGCAAGATAGTCCCCTCATTTGAAAGCTCATGTTACAAGGATTCTAAAAATGCAAAAGTTATCAAGAAAGGTCTCTAAAATTACTTACTTGCAAGGGATTGAAGTTGCTGAAAGTTTAAGCTCTAAAACCCCCCATTTTTTCTGCTACTTTCGATGAAATGGAAGAAGAAAATGAAAAAAAAATGACAACTTTTTCTTTATTTTATTTTAGTACCAAAATGTCACCTAATATCCCATAAATTTTGGCTTTTTGAAAATTTTGTCTCCCCATGGCCGGCCATACTCTAATTAAAGGCCTATTTTCACTTTAAAGACTCCCAATTTTATTTATCTAGCTATTTAACACATTTAGGTACTAAAATACAACTTTTGCCCTTTATGCGATTTAGCCCTTTTTCGCGATTAAGCACTCAAACGCCAAAATTAATTCACCAAAATTTTCATGCACTTATATAATCATGCTATAACACATAAAATAATATTAAAATAATTTCTTAACCTAGGATTTGTGGTTCCAAAACCATTATTCTGACTAAGCCCTATTTTGGGATGTTACATGCCAATAGGGGACTCCTGATTTATACTTTGGTGTCATGTTACTTGCATTTCGGTGCTATCCTAATTTGGTCTTCAAACACCTATGCTTTAGCACTCCTATTATTATAGTTTTGGATAACTCATCCTTAGTATCCCTTCTTTATTTTTCTAGGCTTACTAAGGGTTGGATTTAAATTAATTGTGTCATTGTATGAATGAATTATTAAAATTAATTGTAGCACCCTAACCCATCTCTATTGTCAAATTAGGGTTACAAAGTATTACCGAGTAAAATAGAAAAAGTATACAAATTAAATGCTAACATATAATAATTGAATCTAATCATGGAAAAAAATACACTTATGGGCCTTAAATCGTGTCTGCGAGGCCCTAAAAATAGTTTGGAAATAATCTGGGATCAAATCGAAACAAATTAAAAAATTCTGAAAAAATTTGAAACTTTTTGAAACAGAGGTAACACGGCTGTGTGACATAGCCCAGTCCGTGTGAGCATTCGAAGTCTGAACACACGCTTGTGTTTTCGCCCGTGTAAGTATTCAAAATAGGGTCACAGGTCGTGTCGCAGGCCTTATGCCAAACCATGTGTGTATTCGAGGTTGGATCACAAGACCGTATCGCTAAACCGTGTAACTCTCTGTGATCGTGTGGACCAACCTACACCTAAAAATCAATAAGATATACAACCGTGTGAATAGGCTATATATGTCACACAGCCGTGTGACAGCCCATGTCCCAAGTCGTGTGCACCAAATATGTCTTCCAAAACAAGCCCAAAACAATGTCATTTCATAAGTATCAAGACACAACAAAAAAGAAACAACCATTTTTATGCCTTCAAAATTCAATCAAACAAACATATAATATACTAAAAATCCAACCTAGGTGCCTAACCAATGTGCCATCACTAATACCACAAATTAAACATTCAATCAAACCCATACTGAAAGTTTACATGACATTAGCTTTAAGGCATACTAAAATCTCCATTTCAACACATTCATTTACCATATATCAAGCTAATCACAAAAGACATTTAGCTAATGAACAAAAGCACTTCAAGTCTCAAACATAACCCAAATATACTAAACATAGATATACAACCACAAAGCTTACTCAAACTAACTTATAAATAACATCATCATAAAAAAATTAACTTAAAGGCTCCTAGTACATGCCATTTATAACCTAAAAACAAAATAACTAAATCTTCTACCGAGATGAAGAATGAATAGTGTGAATATAATTCGACCAGATTCCAACCAACCAAACTTTCTGATTACTTGCAAGACGAAGAAAACAACTACATAAGCAAATAGTGCTTAGTAAGCTCGTATAATCTTAAACTTTAACTTACCAAAAAGGATGTAACTTAACCATTTAACAAGATAATGTAATATCTCGATCGTAAGTTCATCAACCACCTATACACATCACAAATCTAAATAGTTAGAGAGTTCATATATAAAACATGTAATTTTAATGTGTTGTCAAACATATACCCGAAAACACATTTGGTACATAACTCAGCCGTTACATATTCACTTAACATTTAATACCTTTATTTCAAATATTCATTTCAATTATCCCTTTTCTTCACATATTTATATTCCAACAAATACTTCGTACAAGCACTTCATATAACCATTCATATATCTATTTCTATATAAACATTTCGTATAGCCGTTTTATAAAACCATTTATCACATGATCATTATGTATAAATTCATTCATTAAAATATATATATTACTATTCTATACAACACAAACCTCATAGGGTTAGTAATGTAACAATGAAATATGCAATTTTCAACATATCTTAGATCTTGTTATAATAAATATGCAATGTATCACACAACAAATAACCATCACTTTTCCGTTTAAAGTGTTCATACCTTCATATTCAAACTCACATATATAAATCATATAACCTTTATACTTAATTATAAAACATACAAAGCATGAAACTAACAATTCTTGCCAATATACCATCGTTTCAACTTTTCAGAACATTTAAACCTAGATAATTCATATCATTAAAATACCACATGATAAATTATCATAAACCAAATCATCATTATAATAACATCTCATTTCAATTAATCAAAAGGATAAAACACATTCGAGTTAACTTCAAAACTTTAACAGACTCACGATGCTGCTTACACAAGTTTCAAAGTATCTATAATGCTCAGGTCTGTGTAAGTGTACACAGTCATTATCAAGTAATAAAGTAAGTAAAAGAGTTATCGTCTCCACAGGGACTGCGTATGTTAATCAATTAATTGTAAAAATAAAGTTAACAATTTGGTGATAAAAAAATAATATTTTGAGTGATGATATTTAAGCTAAATTAAATTATCTAAATGGAGGATGATCCCTAATTCAATTTAATCTAAATGCAAAGTATGAAGTGAAATGTATGAGATGATTATAGCAAAAAAAACACAAAATTCAACAATCAATAATATGAATATGCTAGGATAATTACACTATTTCTCTTAGTTTATTTTTCTCATGCTTAGTGTTCGAAAAACATTCAATGGCAACTCAATCTTTCATGAGTTTGGAAACCAAATTAAGTCCTTTTGGAATCTTTTACTTAGTGAAATATGCATTTTACTAACCATATTAAACTAAGGGTTTCTTAGAATTCATGTGAAGTAATAGGGACAGATCAAGTTTGAAATAATTTAATCATATAAATCTAAAAACTATGCAAGATAATAGAGCTTCTCAAAGTTATAATGAACCTTTAATTTAGTCAGATCAAGATCTAAATTAAGCATGCACTTTTCAATTATTGTGTCCATTAGTCATCTTTTTGTCAGGATCACTCGTCTAATTCAAATGCATCTGATCACGTATGAATGAAATATATACTTGAGTTCAATTGAAAACATGATCGACTGAGGCACTAACACTATAAACCTGATTTAAAAACCTTCATTCAATAAACGCAATCATTCTAGATCAATAGATTAAGCTACCATTGCTGATGAAAAAATCATAAAACACATTGCAAACATTATTAAATCAAAATAACAAAGTAAAGGAAGAGTAAACTATGTTTAAATCGGTAGTCTCGTGAACTCCGAATGAAGATGTTTTCCTCTGATCCTCATGTTGCTCCTTTGCTAATGACTCTTCAAGGTGGCTAGCCAAGAGAGAACCTTATCACAGTTTTCCTGGCTAAAGTGCTAGGCATGGAAAGAAGCAAGAGAATGAGAGAATGAAAAAAATGAATGGATGACTAATGAATGAAGGAATGATGGATGATTTTTAGGGATTAAGGGATGAATGACAATTTGACAGGAGCGTGGTATTTATACTTGGGGTTGGTGGCTGAATTTACTAAAAATGGCGTCAAAGATCCCTTAGTTCTCTCCCATTAATGGCCAACCATAACAAGTGGAAATGATGGTGAGTTGGTTGCTTGAATTAAGCATGGAATCATGCTAAATTTAGCCATGCAGTGGACGGTTTCTTGAGCAATCTTAATGTGCTGATTTTTAATGATTTTCAAAGTGTAGGGACCTCTAAATAATTTTCCCAAAGCTAATTTTTGGGCAGCCACAAGATTGTGCCGAATTCGAGCTTTACTCGCTCTTGTTAGACGATTTCATGACCTAATAAATAACCAAACATGTCCACCATGTATCATCACTTCAACTGGGTCAAATTAACATCCATATGACCCAATTTTGCATGGTTTTACCATCCAAGTAGGGTGGATTTGTTCATCTCCATGCAAGAATTGTCTTGAGCTCCATGATATATCACCTCATGGTCCCACTGCAATTTTAAAACATAGCACACTAATAGATAACATGAAAATGATTTAATTTATGCACAAAATTTATATAATAAATTAAAAAATTTCATATTTCATAACTTCATGTCCATGATTTAGATTTAAGCAAAATTCACTAGATTCATTAACAAATGCTTGAGATTAGTGTTATTTTTAAGTAAAAAGGTGGTAAAAATGACTAGAAAAATCCTATACAATTTAGAGTTTACAGTATTCGCAACACATGCAGGATCTCAAGCCATCATTACGATCTGTATCACCAGTACATAATACTTGCTAAATATTCACTAGCTCAAAGCCTACTAAGGGCTAGTTTAGCAATGCTTTTGAAAAGTGCTTTTGAAAAGTGCTGTGGAAAAGTACTTTTGAGAAGTGTTTTTGAAAATTTTGGTTTAAAATTTCAGTGTTTAGCATTGCTATCAAAAAGTGCATTTGAGAAATAAAATGTCCATTTTAGACATGTTATTATCAAGTAACAAATATACATTTAAATAATATTTAAATTAGTTAATATTATTATATTTTAGTAAGAATATAAAAAATTATTATAACTTCTTGTTAATATTTTAATATATAAAATATAAATTTTAAATATTTTTAAGCCATAAATAATAATTATTTATAAAATTTAATTAGAATATATAAACTATATTTTAAATATTTAAATATAACTGTCGAAACCATTTTTCAAGTTTGAAAAAACAGGGATCGACTTTAGAAACGAATTATGGAGTCGCCACCGATCTTTTTCGAGGTGTGATCGGACCACCTTGAGATTGATCATTTTAATAAAATATTTTGATTTATTAAAACAATGATTTTGGGTCTACGAAATTCAAGAAAAAGGGTTCGGGAGTCGGTTACGCACAAGGAAGGGTTAGCACCCTCGTAACGCCCAAAATTGGTACCAATTGATTAATAAAATAAAAATACATATGTAATTAATGAGTGATAAAATAATATATTTTATAATAAAATAAAAGTAATGTAAGAGATAATATGTGGAAAAATATATAATATATAATAAAATTTATAAAAAATATATATATAATAATATAAACAATATGATAAGTAATATATAAAATAATAAAAATAATATAACAAGTAATTTTACATATAAAAATATAGTAAAATAAATAATATATATAGTAAAAAATATATAACATATAATAAAATTTATAAAGATGTATATAATAATATATATTATTTTTCATATAACTGACATTTATAAAAATAAATAATACATATAATATTTAAAATGAATCAAATATATAAAAAGGATTAAAATCAAATTTAATTAAAAATCTAGGGTTAATTATAAATAAAAATAAAAATTTTTATGGCCTAATTGAAATACACGCTAAATTCGGAGGGACTCATTGGGCAATTAGCCCTAATCCCAAAAACGATGTCATTTCAGAATAAGTATTATAATAGCCATAGGGGCTAAATTGAAATAAATGTAAAAAATTAGGGCTAAATTAAAATATAAGTAAAATGCAATTATAAATTTTTAAAAATATTGATTGGGCAATTTGCCCCTTAAACAAAAACACGCGGATCCTATTCGGGTCCCGGGTCGACACGCGGATCCTGAGCTTTGAAACGACGTCGTTTGAAGCTAATTGGTTTTAAGCAAAATGGCACCGTTTTGTTAGGGCTATATAAGTCAAATTTCAACTTTGAAATCATTTTACAACCCGGTTTTAAGAAAAGAAATCCTCTGAAAGAGGAGAAAGGGGGAGAGTTCTCCGGGCTCCGGCCTCTGTCAGGCCAAGCCCTGATCGTTGGGGACACGCACCCACGCGCCGACGCTAACTCTGTCAAATATGGCAGCCAGAAGCTGAAAGGCTTCATTTTTCAGTGCGAATCCATCGGTAAGCCCATCCTCTTCTTTTTAACAATATTTTTATTTACTTATGACAAAACAATGATCATAAAAAGGGTAAAAGATTCACCTCTGTTTTTTCGATAATATGTTGATGTTTCTTTTCTTGCGAATATCTGTATATAACTGTATTCTTTTTATTGAATCTGTGTATATATCCAAAAAAAAACCCCCTTCTTTACATTTTCTTGATTCGGGCTTTTATAGCCACTAAAAAGAAATTTACAATCTGTGATTTTATTTTCTTGCCATATTTGCTGCTATTTTTCTTTCCTCTTTTGCAGGTAATGATGAAAAATCTGACGATGAACAGTGACAATCGGGCGCTGATGACGATTCACTAGTGCACTGGTTGGGGCAATGATGCTGGCATTGATTTACGCATTGACTACGGCGCAATTCGGGGCCGGAATCACGGGGTGAGGCGAAGAGGCATGTCTATTGAGATGCTTGCGGCGCCTAGAGTTTTTGAAACTCTAGGCCTTTCCATCTTCTGTTTAACAGTTTAGGCCTCTTGGGCCCCGTTCGTTTTTTGGGTTAAGGGTGTAATGGGGTAATAGGCTAATTGGGTCTTGGGTTAAGAGTTTTGAGTGTATGTAGGCTACCGGTACTTCTTGTAAATGGGCCATAGACAATGCTCAATTTGGGCTATGTATATAGGCTATCAATTTGGACTTGTAAATGGACTTTTATTTCCCTTTTTTTTGTTTTTGTTTTTATATTTATTTACTTTATGGGCCGGGCGAATTTAGGTTATTACAGCTGCCCCTCTTTGCTTATTACTATGTAACAGGAATAGAGCAAAGATTTCAAAAAGAGCAAATTTGCCCGGCCTGGCCAAGTCTCGAAATCTTGGTCCTCATCTTAAGGTATTCTGATAGCTTCGGGAATGTCAAATTGGCTATCTTTAACCTGCTTCTTGCAAACTTAGGAACGCCAGATCTGTTATCTTCGATCTGCTCTCTGACAATACAGAGACGCTAAATCTGCTATTTTCGATCTGTTTTCTGACAATACAGAGATGCCAAATCTGCTATTTTTGATCTGCTTTCTCACAGAGATGCCAAATTTGCTATCTTCGATCTGCTCTCTGACAGAGACGCCAAATCTGCTATCTTTGATCTGCTCTCTGACAATACAGAAACGCCAAATCTGCTATCTTCGGTCTGCTCTCTGACAATACAGAGATGCCAAATCTGCTATCTTCGATCTGCTCTCTGACAATACAGAGACGCCAAGTCTGCTATCTTCGATCTGCTCCTTGTAAACGCAAGGATGCCCAATCATCTTGGATCTGCTTCGAAGCAAAAACATCCAAAGGTTAGATCTACTATGTCTTCGATCTGCACTCCGTCGAATATGGAGATGCCAAATCTGTTTCTTCGATTTGCTCTCTGACAATACAGAGATGCCAAATCATATTAGATCTGCTTTATCGTAAATACGTGAAAGCCAAATCTACTATGTCTTCGATCTGCTCCTTGTAAACGCAAGGATGCCAAATCATCTTGGATCTATTTCGATGTGAAAACATTCAAAGGTTAGATTTGCTATGTCTTCAATCTGCTCTCCGTCGAATATGGAGATGCGAAATCTGTTATCTTGGATCTGTTTCAATGTAAAAACATTCGAAGGTCAGATCTGTTATGACTCCGATCTGCTCTCCGTTGAATATGGAGATGCCAAATCTGTTTCTTCGATTTGTTCTCTGACAATACAGAGATGCCGTCTTGGATCTGCTTCAGTGTAAACACCTGAAGGTCAAATCTGCTATGCTTTAGCCTGTTACCCTACTGCTTAAGGGGTTAAGGTGCATCAATCTTCATTGTCCCTTGAAGGACATAACCTGTATAATGTGTATGAGTTCATGCCTAATGATTAGGATGCTATGATCGAAGTGATTCAAATGCTCCTAATTAAACCTGTTACAATGCAAAATGTTTATGAATATGACCCCTATTCCAGACGTCACCACTCATTCCTTCGTCGAAGTTTATCCTTATTTCTCTCGAAGTATCATTCCTACTCAGCCTGTGGGTTTGTACCATTCTTCAAATGCTATGACCCACCAAAATGTCTGTAAGATGATCTTCTCTTAGGATCGAATCGTTTGATTTGTCCAATCATCATTTTGGACTAAAGAAAGAATTTCCTCGAGTTCTTTCAAACCTCACTTACGTGAATTCCTCGAACAATTGTTCTGTTTTAGTTTCTTGTATTATCTAGAAATTTCCAGAGTAATGAGCAAAACTTCATTTGTGAAAATTATTTAGTTCATCTATCATTATTTTAATGCAACATACTTTAAGAATAATGGAAGATGAATTTAATCTTGAGAATAGTTAGATTTGAATGAATTTGTCGAAAATACAAAGAATTTGTCGAGAATAGTTAGATTTGAATGAATTTGTCGAGAATCTAAAGATAGTAAACAGGACAAAAGTTAGATGCCCTAGATATCGCTGCTTGAGCGTCTATACACCAGCTCCATGAAGACTTTCTTGATTTCAACATGTGTTTAAAAGATCCAAAGTACTTTGTTGATGGCCCGATATGCAACACGCTTCGCTCTTTGTGGAATCAGATATAGTAAGATTATCGTGTGCTCTTCAAAATTTGAGCTGCCCTTTCGGGTTTTCAACTGAAAACCCCTTTGGTCACAAGGCGCCCTTTGCGGGTTTTCACCTTGGCCTCTCCATTTTATTATTATTATTTTTTTTCGAAAACTCAAGGCGCCATTTACGGGTTTTCACCCTAGATTCTCCTCTCCTTTAGACAAAGTACCTTTTGACTGAGTCTGAATTCACTGGATTGGGTAAACTCTTCCCATCCATTTCTGTTAAGATCAATGCACCCCCAGAGAAGGCCTTCTTCACGACATATGACCCTTCCCAATTCGGCATCCATTTTCCTCTAAAGTCCTTCTGAATGGGAAGGATCTTTTTCAGCACAAGATCCCCCTTGTGGAATTCTCTTGGTCGCACTTTCTTATCGTAAGCTCGTATCATTCGCTTCTGATACATCTGACCATGACGAATGGCCCTTAGCCTCTTTTCCTCAATCAAGTTCAACTGATCATATCGTGATTGTATCCATTCAGCTTCATCCAACTTTATCTCTGACAAGACTCGGAGAGACGGTATTTCCACTTCAATGGGTAACAATGCCTCCATCCCATAAACCAACGAGAAAGGAGTTGCCCCCGTAAAGGTTCTGACAGATATTCGATGACAAAGAGTGCAAAAGGTAGTTTCTTATGCCAATCTCTATAAGTCTCAGTCATCTTCCCCACTATCCTCTTGATGTTCTTGTTGGCTGCTTCTACTGCCCCATTCATTTTTGGGCGATACAGAGAAGAGTTATGATGCTTAATCTTAAACTGATTGCAAACTTATGCTATCGTTCTGTTGTTCAAGTTCAATGCATTGTCTGATATGATCCTTTCAGGCATCTTATACCGATAAATGATTTCTTTCTTCAAGAATCGACTCACAGATGTCTTAGTAACATTCACATAATAAGCAGCCTCTACCCACTTCGTGAAGTAATCAATGACCACAAAAATGAAACGATTCCCATTCGAAGCTTTTGGCGATATCGGCCCAATGACATCTATGCCCCACATGGAAAAGGGCCATGGAGAAGTCATAACATGTAAGGGTGAAGGTGGTACATGAATCTTGTCTCCATAAATCTGACATTTATGGCATTTCTTGGCGTAGTTGATACAATCCCCTTCCATAGTAGACCAATAATATCCAAACCTCATGACTTGTCTAGCCATCGTGAAACCATTAGCGTGCGTCCCACAAACACCCTCTTGAACTTCTTCCAAGATTAACTTAACTTCCACGGCATCAACACATCTCAACAGTACTTGGTCCTTTCTTCTTTTGTACAAGATGTCCCCATCCAAAACGTAGTCGCAGGCTAATCTCCTTAAAGTTTGCTTATCATTTTCAGTTGCCTGTTCTGGGTATTTACGATCTCTCACATATCGAAATATATCCTGATACCAAGTGTTATCATCCTTTTTTTCTTCCTCAATGTTACAATAGCGAGCTGGAGCCTCAAAGATACTCATCTGAATGGGTCTCATCTCCTCCTCTTTATTCACTTTAATCATTGAAGCCAAAGTTGCTAGAGCATCTGCCATCTGGTTTTCGTCTCGTGGGATATAATTAAAAGCGATGTCATCGAACTCCTCAAGTAACCCCAAAACTACCTTTCGATAATTGATCAATTTAGGATCCCTTGTCTCCCATTCACCTCTAAGGTGGTAAATTACCAACGCAGAGTCTCCATATACTTCCAAGGTTCTTATTCCTCACTCTATAGCCGCTCGGAGTCCCATGATGCACGCTTCATACTCGGACATATTGTTTGTGCAATCAAAATCCAACTTGCACGTGAATGGATAATAATCGCCATTTGGGGATACTAAGACTGCCCCAATTCCATTTCCTACCGCATTGGATGCGCCATCAAAGTTCATCTTCCATGGATGTTCTTCAATAGTTGCCATATACATCAACTCTTCATTAGGGAAATCAAAGCTTAATGGCTCATAATCTTCTAGAGCTCTGCTAGCCAGAAATTCTGCTATCACACTTCCTTTTATAGTCTTTTGACTCACATAGACTATGTCAAATTCTGAAAGCAATATTTGCCATCTTGCCATTTTTCCATTTAGTGCTGTTGACTCCATCATGTACTTTAATGGATCAAATTTTGAAATTAGCCAAGTCGTACGATATAACATATATTGCCTCAACCTTCGAGTCGTCCAGATTAAAGCACAACACAATTTCTCAATTGGCGAATATCTTATCTCACACTCTATGAATTTCTTGCTGAGGTAGTATATCACCTTCTCCTTTCTTCCCGACTCATCATGTTGGCCAAGCACACATCCCATAAAATTGCTAAACACTGATAAGTACAGAATTAATGGTCTACCTGGGCTAGGTGGAGATAACACAGGGGCATTTAACAAGTATTGCTTAACCTTATCAAAAGCATTCTGGCATTCCTCATCCCAAGTACCTTGGTTGTGTTTTCTAATGAGGCGAAATATAGGATCACATTTCTCGGTTAATTGTGAAATAAACTGAGCAATATAATTCAATCTTCCAAGAAAGCCCCGAACTTCCTTCTGAGTACGTGGTGGAGGCAATTCTCCTATGGCTCTAACTTTGTCTGAGTTAACTTCTATTCCCTTTTCACTGACCACAAAGCCTAATAACTTCCCCGACCTAGCTCCAAAGATGCACTTTGCCGGATTAAGCTTCAACTAAAATTTCCTTAATCTCAGGAACAACTTCCTCAAAACTTCAATATGTTTCTTCTCTGTTCGAGATTTAGCAATCATGTTATCAACATACACCTCAATTTCTTTGTGCATCATATCGTGGAATAAAGTCACCATAGCCCTTTGGTATGTTGCCCCTGCATTCTTCAACCCAAAGGGCATTACCTTGTAACAAAAGGTGCCCCACAATGTTATGAAGGTGGTTTTATCCATGTCTTCCAGATGCATCTTTATCTGGTTGTACCCTAAGAAACCATCCATGAAGGAGAAAAACGAATATCCCGATGTGTTGTCTACCAAAGTGTCTATGTGTGGCAGAGGGAAATTATCTTTTGGGCTAGCTTTGTACAGATCTCTATAATCAACGTACATTCGTACCTTCCCATCCTTCTTGGGGACTGGTACAATGTTAGCTACCCATTCAGAGTACTTCACCTCTTGTAAGAATCCTGCATCGAACTACTTCTTGACTTCTTCTTTTATCTTCAATACGATATCTGGCCTCATTCTTCACAACTTCTGTTGGACTGGCTTACAATCCTGTCTTATTGGAAGACGATGCACTACAATATCGGTATTTAACCCTGGCATATCTTGATAGGACCATGCGAAGATATCCTTGAACTCACGTAGCAACTCAATCAGTCCTTGCCTTGTGCCCTCGGCAATGTGCGAACCGATTTCCACCTATTTCCCTTCCTTTAGGGCTACATTCTCTATTGCCTCTTTCTCATAGGGCATGATTTGTTTCTCCTCCTGTTTTACCATCCTCAACAGATCTGGAGACACATCACAATCCTGGACATCTTCAAAATCCTGAGATTCCTATAAACACATGTCTTGCTCGCGAGAGAAATCAGGATTTGTAATATCAGTGCTCATGTCATTGATATCTAGGGACCTGTGAAGTATAAAGAATATACAAAGAATGAATGAATTTAAGAATGATTATTTATATGCTATGAATGAAAGAATAAGAATTTTAAAAGTTTAATGGAATATTAGTTGATAAAAATGAAACAATACTCATTCAAATTGATTAAAGTTATGTTTTATTTTAAAAAATGATAGATGATCGTAAGCCCATTCCACAAATGTAATCCTATTACTCCTAGGCCCTAGAGTAACAAGAATGTTTCGAGAATTACTCTGAAAAATTCCTAAAGACTACAGGAAGTTCCTCCGCAGTCCAATTGTTCAGAGAGCTTCCCGGTTCGTAAGGACTAATGCCCTCAAGGTTTCCTTGCTCTGATCCTTCGTCGTGTATAGCATTAATCTGATGACTTTCTTCTATAAGTAACCCTCCCGATATGAAGGTTTGGGATATTGGAGGGAATGTCATCGGCTCCCACTCCACTTCTCTTCCATTAAGGCGTGCCCTTCTTCCCTCTTGGCTCTTCTCAACTTCCTTCCTCCTTTGCTTATAGTCTGGTTTGAAGCCCAGACCAAAGCAATCTCTCTTCTCTTTCAGTTCTAGGATTTGAGTCCCTCCTTGCAGGTATTTTCCTAACCCTCTTCCTGGTAAGGCTCCCTTTCCCACCATCATTTGTAGAGCCATCCTCGTGGCTCTTGCTATCTTTGGCACTGGTAGCTTATTCCCTTTTGAAATGAAGGTTGCATTCATAAATTCTAAAGAGCGAAAGAAACACTCAATAGACTCTTCGTTCATCTCGACATAAGGGGCCTTGCTAGTGACTGCAGCTATAATGTCCTCCTCCGCATTGATGGTTACTAACCATCCATCCGTCACTAACTTTAATTTCTGGTGCAACGATGAGGGCATCGCTCCCGCTGAGTGTATCCATGGCCTCCCTAATAAGCAATTGTAGGAGGGCTTGATATCCATCACCAAGAAGTCTACTTCCTATATACTCAGCCCAATTTCCAAGGGGATGTCAATCCTTCCCATCACCTTCCTTTCTGTACCGTCGAAGGCTCTTACCACATTTTGACATGTCTTCATGTGAGAACTGTCAATCAGTAATCTGTTCAATGTAGACAACGGTATAACATTCAATGCCGATCCATTATCGACGAGCACACTTAGGAGTGTGCACCCCTTGCATCGAGTGGTGATGTGCAAGGCCTTAGTTAACCCCCTACCCCCCGGTGGGATTTCATCATCATTAAAGTAGATGAAATTATCCACACTTATGTTATTCACCAACCGGTCCAGCTTGTTAACGGATATGTCATGGGTGACATATGTTTCGTTGAGCACCTTCATCAATGCATCCCGATGCACCTCAGAACTCAAACATAGAGCCAATACTGATATGCGAGCCGGCTGCCTACGCAACTGCTCAACCATGCTATACTCGCTATGCTTAAGGAACTTTAGAAATTCCTTAGCCTCCTCCTCCTTTACTGGCTCCTTGGCAGGCACTTCAGCCTCTTTCTCCTTCTCCGCACTAACATTCTTTATTTTTGTGGGCTCCTCTCTGACGCCCACCGTATCATACCACTTCCCACTCTGTGTATGGGAACCCTCAACTTGTACATCTTTTGACGTACTGGCTATATTCTCCTCCTCCAGCACTGTCACACTGCAGTCAAAACTCCATGGTACCCTCTTGCTATCTTTATAAAGGAAAGGCGTAGGCTTATGGATAATGACCTTAGGCACCGTTTGTGCCCCCACTTCATTATTCCCCAGCAGAGAAATAATAGTCATTGGCCGGCTAGTTCCTTTCTGTTCATCCTCCAGCACACATACTTGTTTTTCACAAGAGTTACCTTAAAAAATTTGTAGCTCTTTGTTGTCTATAAAGCCTTGCACCAAGGCCTTGAATTCTTCACAATCTTGAACTTCATGTCCTTCTTTCTCATGGAACTCACCATAGTTCCTTGTTTCTCTTCTCTCGTTTTTAGAGGTTAACATACCTCTCTTCATCATCTCCTCCTAAATCACTTTCATAGGCATCCTCACCTCAGCAACATCTTCCTTCATTCTCCTCTCACTGGCTTCGCCAATGGCATTTACTCCTTGATTGCTATGATTTGGCAATGGGTTTTCAGTATTAGGAGTATTGTCGAACTTCACTACCCCCATCTTAATAAGCCTCTCTACGGCCTTCTTAAAACCAGTACAGTTTTCGATCGAATGCCCTGGTATTTCAGCATGGTATTATTCGTGATCCGCATTTGCGCGTCATACCATTTGGGATATGGGGGCTGCAGTGGTTTCAAGTGAAAAGGAGCAATAGCATGTGCATCGTATAAGCTTTGATAAAGCTCACGATACGTCACGGGGATAAGTGTAAACTGCATCCTTTCAGAATTTTGCCTTGTACCCGACTCTTGCCTTTGAGAACTCTGTTACTCAACCGCAGCTGTTTTAGGTTGACCAATTATGATTGCCTTCGTGTTGAAGGTGCTTGTGTTATTCACTTCACTATCATTTCTCCTTGGGGCTAATCTTTTGGTCGCTTCCCCCTCGATTTTCCACCCCTTATGGCATTCTCGATCATCTCTCCCGCCATAACTATATCTGCAAAGCTTTTAGTGGTGCTCCCAATCATGTGAGTGATGAATGGAGCCTTTAGAGTGTTGATGAACAACATGGTAGTCTCCTTCTCCAAGAGCGGTGGTTGAACTTGCATGGCAACCTCTCTCCACCTCTGGGCATATTGCCTAAAACTTTCATTAGGCTTCTTTTCCATGTTTTGCAAGGTAATTCTATCAGGAATCATGTCAGTCACATGATTATATTGCTGCATAAAAGCTTGCGCTTAGTCTCTCGAAGAACCGATCATTGCGCGACTTAGTTGATTATACTACCTAGCCGCTGCCCCGACCAAACTATCCTGAAAACAATGGATCAATAATTGATCATTGTTTACATAACCAGTCATCCATCTACAGAACATGGTAATATGGGCTTCCGGGCTAGTAGTCCCATTGTACTTCTCGAATTCTGGCATTTTAAACTTATAGGGAAGCACCAAATCCGGGACTAAACTCAAGTCCTTAGCATCCATTCCCTATCGATTATCAGCATTTTCTAGTGCCCTAAATTTCTCCTCTAACCATCTGCAACGTTTCTCTAATTGCCTTGATGATTCGAGTCTCATTTCTTCCCTCTCAGTTACATCTTGATCGGGGATAACCAGATTGGCAGGATTGTCTCCAGGATTGAATCCTGAACCAATTTGAAAGTTCATGGGTATTCCAGCATCGAATTGACCCTGTTGAGGCCTTATCGTGACAGACGAGCCTCGGGGATATGCCTCAGGTTGGGTCTGTACATGAGGTGGAGTGAAACCAGGAGGATGACCCTCGTTATCCTCTTCAGTGGTAGTCATAGGGGCTTTCCCTTTATCTGTTGTTCCCCTCAACAGCTGAGCCATCTCAGCCATCATATTCCTTTGAGCCTTCAACATTTGATACTTCATCTCTTGTTGGATTTTTTCCAATTGCTCATGTAACTGCTCTTGCATTTCTTTCTGAATCTGCTCAAGTCTTTGATCCATATTCTTTGACTTAGCGCGTGTACCGTAAGGATGTGTTACTTCCAGATTTTCTTTCTCTTATACTCTCTTTCTCCATAATAATTTTAACTAATTGGGGTCTTTCTATAAACTTGAATGCATATGATGTGATGAGATGCAAATGCATGAATGCTAAAAGATATCGATTCTGATTCAATTTCTTTTTAGAAAACGTTATTTAAGAAACAAAAATCTTTACAAAAAATGGATTACAAATACACCTTTGCCCTCAGGCCCAAGATTTTAACCCTATCCAACAATAAAGCTAACTCTAGACCTCTATCTGACACTAACTCATATTTTGTACTCAATACATTAGCTTGTGCTGCTAGGTCTTGTAAATGATCAGCAACCTCTCGAATCTGGACTATAGCTTCTCCCATGAGATAATCTCTATCTCCAACTTGATCTTGAAGATGGTGAAGTTCTCCTTTCCACTGTTCTTCTCTTGCCTCGAGCTACTCAATCCGTAGCTCACAGTCCTGTAGTGCTGCTTCCAACCCTCCAATATTGTGCTTCATTTCCTCGATCTTATCCAGACTTGCCTTTAACTCGACCGCAGAGTTACGACTTCAGTGATGATGAAGGGATCGTCCCAGCTTAGTTACCTTAGTTTTTAATCCTTGATTCTCCTTCTCTAGGGCCTGATTATGCGACTGCATCTCTTGGAACTTCTTCTCCCAATACTCGGCTTTGGCTCTTTCTTCTTGAACCTCTTATTGCCACTGCTCTGAAGACTTCCCCAATCCAGCTCTCTTCAATGATAGCTGTGTCTTTTTATACTGTGTCTTCAAATCATCTCGGTCTTCCTCAATCTTCCTCTTTTCTTTCCTTACTTTTTTTACCTCGATTTTCTGAACATCAACGTCTAAGCTTTGGTACATCTTTTCCTCCTCGAGCCTCTCTATCTTTCTTCCAAGCTCCAAACTCTTCCTTTCGAACTCTTGCTTTATAACCTCCAACTCTAATGGAATCACTCGTAAGCTCTCCTCTAATGATCGAGCCACCCCCAAAATTGGCCTAGGGACATTATCGTTGACTCTCTTATTAAACCACCCTTTATAATCAAAGGTTGACGTCGAGCCTTCAGTCAAGATCTTCATACAGAAAAGGCTTCTTCCAAGCCTCAGAAATCTCTCGCATCCTCTTCTTATAGTGATCTTCTTTATAAGAGAAATCACTCTGAGCTAAACCCTGTGTAGTCGGTATGAACTGCCTCGCTCGATATTACCTTAGAACAAGCAATGGTGCATATCCAACAACTCCCTAAATTCCTGGCAGAGGGACCCAATCAAAACTGCCACAGCGGTAAAGGACTTCACTAGGAACCAACCAGGGAGCCTTCTACATAACATCTTCCTCTCGAAGATTCTAAAGAATGTCTATTCACCTCTCCTCTGAAATGTCATCTCTCCTAGGCATGTCTACTGCTTCCTTTAAGGGAGAATAACCCTCAAAGAATACTCGGCAAGGAACCCTATCAAGCTTTCAGAAGTGGCTATGGAGCCAGACTAGCAACAATTGCGCACATCCAATAAATCTACCCTCGTCGGCCCTCCGACATGCACTCAAAGATCTAAATGTCTCAGCTAGGACTACTGGTACTGGTGTATTCTGCTTACCAACGCGATCGAACAAATTCGCGACTGCCTCATCTATGTGCTCCAACGCTTTTGGGAAAATCACCATGCCGTAAATACTCAAAGCCAGGACATCGACCCTTTTCTTTACGTCTGGATGTGTCAATATCAAATCCCTCAAAACAGCCCATGGAACACACTTACTATCACCCTTTTGTTGCACACGAGCTACAGCCCACTGCTCACTCATCCTAGTAATCATCACTAGTAGGCCTAACATAAGCCTTGTGACCCTGAATCCCCGGGCAACGCAGTAAAGTCGTATACTCCTCCAAAGTAGGTACAAGATCAACATCACCAAATGTAAAGCAACTATAAGCAAGGTTCTGGAACTGTACCATAGCTCAGAACAGATGTTTATCTACCTTGATGTCTAGCAAATAGGGAAGATCTCCATAATTCTAATTGAAAAGCTGCTTAGCCTCGTCATCCCATTGGGCCCAAATGTCTCTCAACTCTTGAAACTCATTCTGTGTCGAATTAATACGAGTGAAGTCCCATAACTCTGAGGTATACCCCTCGATAATACTATCTCCTTTCTCTAACTGGGTTTTCTCTGACCAGGTACAAACAAAGGCATTGTCCTCCACTTTATCAAGATATTCGTTCCCCATTACAAAACTTTCTAACCCAAAAATCGAACCGTGAATCGATACCTTTGAATGTTTGAATGACATGCAATGATAGCAAAATAGAGTAAGTCAGTATCGTATGAAAGTATAACAAACAAGCACTTATAAGGATAGCATACTAAAGGTTATCACTCTACTCCCTTGGGTAAGCACTTAAAGCTCACTATATGCATTTCAGTTCTAAAGCAAGGGTACCTGAACCAGCAGATTCCTCGGTCCTCACCCATTATAGGCTCATATAGACCAAGTTCAGTTCAGGGGGACATATTTCCTTATGGCCATGCGGAGATGAAAATCTCACGAAGACATAGGTATAGTATCCCGGAAGTAATCCACTAGCTCATACGGAGGTGAAAACCTCACGAAAGCGTAGCTTCTCACTCCCACTTAAGGGTGTGACCACAACGGTCATGCAAATGCAATGTGTGCGAGAAAATAACAAACATATGCAACAAACACATGTAAAAGGATTTGTAATTTTTAAAATCAAATTTCCAAACTTCGACAAAAGGACATAAAATAATCAATTTTACGGCTTGACTCTCTTATTAGTCCCTAGTGGAGTCGCCAAGCTGTCGAAACCTCTTTAAAAACGAGTTTTTTTAATAAAAAAACGAAAATAGGAGTCGCCACCAATCTTTTAAAGTGTGATTGGATCACTTTATAAAACGTTTTGGTCTGCGAAATTATGAGAAAATAGGTTCGGGAGTCGGTTATGTACGAGGAAGGATTAGCACCCTCGTAACGCCCAAAATTGGAATCAAATTGAATAATTTTGTCTTAATGTCAAAAGTTTGAATGAATTTAGAAATAAGATCTCTTTTAAAACCGTAATAATTTGAATTAAAAAAAGAAACAAGATTCTTTTCCTTCGAAAGAATATAAACATCATATCCAGCATGATTGGACACGATTTTTTAACTTTCGTAACTAAAATAATCTTATGATTTTCAAAACTTATTTAGAAGGATCTTTTAAGTATTTAGACAAATAGGAAATCGCAACCCAGCATGTTAGGGCACTATTTCCCGAATTTCTAACTACCAAAAAATATTGCCTTATCCTTTTTAAAAATCCTTTTTGGATCGAATAAAATATAAAAGTTCTTTAAAGTGATGATGCATTTAACATATTATAAAGGATTAATATTAACCCATATGATATCCATTTTAACATTCCATGCAAATATAATAAAGATGATGAGTAATAACATAAATTACACAATATACGTTATCATTTTATGCATATATGATCATAGATAATATAAAATATACATGCATTATCGTTACATGCAAAATACAACATAGTGCATAATAAGTACAACAAATATAAATTGCAATATATATATGATAATATTTTATGCAGTCGTAACTTAAAATAACATAAATAATTTATTTCATGCGAATATGTAAAAACAATAACATGAAATAACAAATGATCTATGAAAGTTTAACCTATTAAACAATATCAAAATAAAAGAAAACAAAAATAAATAACCAAATTATAAACATATAAAATAAAAATCAAATAAAATAAAAATAAAGATGTTTAGAAATATTTAGAATAATATATGAATGACAAAGGAAAATCTTTTTTTTTAAATGATTAATATATATATACCATATTATAGGATATAATAACAAAATAATGTACCAAATATTAATATTACACATATTTATTTAATAATAAAATAAAAATACATATGTAATTAATGAGTGATAAAATAATATATTTTATAATAAAATAAAAGTAATGTAAGAGATAATATGTGGAAAAATATATAATATATAATAAAATTTATAAACAAAATATATAATAATATAAATAATATGATAAGTAATATATAAAATAATAAAAATAATATAACAAGTAATTTTACATATAAAAATATAGTAAAATAAATAATATATATATAGTAAAAAATATATAACATATAATAAAATTTATAAAGATGTATATAATAATATATATTATTTTTCATATAACTGACATTTATAAAAATAAATAATACATATAATAATTAAAATGAATCAAATATATAAAAAGGATTAAAATCGAATTTAATTAAAAATCAAGGGTTAATTATAAATAAAAATTTTTATGGCCTAATTGAAATACACGCTAAATTCGGAGGGACTCATTGGGCAATTAGCCCTAATCCCAAAAACGACGTCATTTCAGAATAAGTATTATAATAGCCATAGGGGCTAAATTGAAATAAATGTAAAAAATTAGGGCTAAATTAAAATATAAGTAAAATGCAATTATAAATTTTTAAAAATACGGAAGGATTGATTGGGCAATTTTCCCCTTAAACAAAAACACACGGATCCTATTCGGGTCCCGGGTCGACACGCGGATCCTGAGCTTTGAAACGACGTCGTTTGAAGCTAATTGGTTTCAAGCAAAACGGCACCGTTTCATTAAGGCTATATAAGCCAAATTTCAACTTTGAAATCATTTTACAACCCGGTTTTAAGAAAAGAAATCCTCTAAAAGAGGAGAAAGGGGGAGAGTTCTCTGGGCTCCGGGCTCCAGCCTCCGTCAGGCCAAGCCCTGATCGTTGGGGACACGCGCCCACGCGCCGATGCTAACTCTGCCGAATACGGTGGCCAGAAGCTGAAAGGCTTCATTTTTTAGTGTGAATCCATCGGTAAGCCCCTCCTCTTCTTTTTAACGATATTTTTATTTACTTATGACAAAACAATGATCATAAAAAGGGTAAAAGATTCACCTCTGTTTTTTTTATAATCTGTTGATGTTTCTTTTCTTGCGAATATCTGTATATAATTATGTTCTTTTTTTTGAATCTGTGTATATATAAAAAAAACCCTTCTTTACATTTTCTTGATTCGGGCTTTTATAGCCACTGAAACCAAATTTACAATCTGTGATTTTATTTTCTTGCCATATTTGTTGCTGTTTTTCTTTCCTCTTTTGCAGGTAATGACGAAAAATCCGGTGATGAACAGTGACAATCGGGCGCTGATGACGATTCACTGGTGCATTGATTGGGGCGACGATGCAGGTGTTAATTTGCGCGTTGACTATGGCGCGATTCGGGGCTGGAGTCACATGGTGAGGCGAAGAGGCGTGTCTGTTGAGATGCTTGCGGCCCTAGGGTTTCTGAAACCCTAGGCCTTTCCATCTTCTGTTTAACAGTTTGGGCCTCTTGGGCCCCGTTCGTTTTTTGGGTTAAGGGTGTAATGGGGTAATAGGCTAATTGGGTCTTGGGATAAGAGTTTTGAGGGTATGTAGGCTACCGGTATTTCTTGTAAATGGGCCATAGACAATGCTCAATTTGGGCTATGTATATAGGCTATCAATTTGGACTTCTAAATGGACTTTTATTTCCCTTTTTTTTATATTTATTTACTTTATGGGCCGGGTGAATTTAGGTTATTACAATGATTTCCAAAACACGCAATGAAATCTAAAAAGGGTATTTCGTTATTTGGCCAAACGAAAAAATCAAAACCCAGTACGTTAGGGCACGATTTTCCCAAATTTTTAAACACGAAATATTGTCTTGTTTTGAAGAGTTTCCAAATAAGCAATTATAAAACCGGCTCCAAATACTTCGTTTGTTTACTTTAGGGTAAAAAAAACAATTAATGTTGTGCAAAAATTGGAATTTTAAAAAAAATGATGAAATAAAGAACTTAGTATTGAGCATGAAATAAAAATTCGGGGCAATAATATTACATGAATAAAGAATGAGGAACACAAAAGAATGAGTTGGGGTACATGCTATGGCAACATATTATATCAAGTTACACTAAAGAAATATCAAGTTCCAAAATAAAATTAAATGGACAATTGGGCAGAAAGAAAAAATTTTAAAAACATAACTATACTAACAACACAAAGATTTTAAAACAAGTCACAAAAACAAAAACCTTTTTTAAAAAAAATGAATAATATATATTATTTAATAATGTGCAAATGAATTTTAAAATAAATAATACAAAGTAAATAATATACAAAATGATACACATCTTAATTTACATAAAAAGACTTAATATAAATAATTGGTATATAGGAATATAAATATATGAAAAGTATTTGAAAGAATAAAAATGACATAATAAAGTTTATATGAAATAAAATTTTGTAAAGGGGAAAAATATATCTATATAAAATAATATAACGCTAAATATATATATATAAAAACTAAATTTTGTGTAAATATAAAAAATGCAAGAGGATATTTAAATTTAGCAAATTGAAACAAAAGAAACGCATATTGAAATAGTAGGTAAACTCAATTGAAATAAGCCAAACTTAAAGAGATAATTAATGAATAAATAGAACATCAAATTAAAACTAAGGACCACAATTCAATGCGCACGAATTCACAAGGACTGAAAACGAAAATTATCCAAATCTCCAAAACGCAGCACCTAGGCGCAAGCTAAATTGCAACAACACGAAAATTTCAGGGAAAATTAAAAAAAAAATAATATGCAAATAGGGCCAATTGAAAGCTAGTGTGAAAGTGGGGGACTAATTGCGCAAATCACCCATCTAAGGGGAAATGCGCGGACCCAGCCTAGCAATCGGGTCAACACGCTTTCCCCCACCCCAAAATGTTGCTGCTTTTAAAATTTAAGCCTTTATTTTATTATTTAAAAAATTAAAACTTTTTTTAAAATCATTTTTTTTGCTAAAAAACATTTCAACTTTGATCTTTCTAAAAAAAACCCTAAAGTTTTAAAATCCCCCATTCTCCTCTCTACTCTTCGCCGAAAAGCCTATGTCCAAGCCTTGAACCGCCCCAAAAACCATATAAGACCAGCGAAGCAAGGCCCTCCGACAGTGTGAGCATGGTGCGCGGTGAGTCTCTCTCTCTCTCTCCTATCCTTAGTTCGTGTTGTGGATCTGAATGGGAAGGGAAAAAAATGGAAAAAGAAGAAGCAAAATAACACTGTAGTAAATAATCACCTTTGAAAATATTCTTTGATTGCTTTCTATTGATTTTCGTGTATTTTTCGTGTACAATTTCTCTGAAATAAGAAAGAACCCCCCTTACAACGAAAAATTTGAAGGCTTTATAGCCGAATACAAACGGTTGCTCGCTATTCTCTTGCTCAAATTGCAAATCGTGCAGATGTGGAGCGGAGTGCACGGACGTGGGGCGTGCAATAAGCGAGCTAGGGCCGTGCTTGATGTGCCGACGTACGTGGTGGAAGGACGCCGAACGTGGGGCTGCGGCGCAAGCAAAGGAAAAACTGTAGGGCTTCCCAAAACTCCAACCACTTGGGCTTATCAAGCCTAATTTAATTTGGGTTTATATTTGGGTCTGTAATTGGGTTGGTTTTATTGTTTTGGGCTAAAAAAACTGTTGTAAAAAGACTTTTGTTTGGTTTTAATTTGTTTTTTGTTTTTTTTTTGTGTATGTATGGGCCCAGGCTAAAAATTGGGTCTATAGCTGTCCCTCTTTGCTCGTTGTCGTGTAACGAGAATGAAGCAAAGACCACAAAAAGGCAAATTTTGCCCGGTCTTGCCACATCTTGATCTCTTTATGCTCATCTTCTTTAAGAATTCCAACCCACTGCATCTTCATGGGTATAGGAATTGTGTTTCCGATCCACCCTAACCCTCAGTCTGCCCCATCGCGACTTCAGGGGGTTAAAACTTGTAACTTTAAGCTTGCTCCACTGTAACTTCAGGGAGATAAGACCTGTATCTTGAGTCTGCTCCCTTGCTACCTCAGAGAAATAAGGATGGTGGCTAAAATCTGTTCCATAGCCGATACATGGAGATAAGACTCGCCATTTTCGATCTGCTCCATAGCCGATATATGGAGATAAGATCTATACCTTTCAGTCTGCTTCCTTGCTACCTCAGGAAGATACGACCTGTACCTTCAACCTGCTCTCTTACTTCTTCAGAGAGATAAGGCCGATGGCTAAAATCTGCTCCATAGCCGATACATGGAGATAAGATTTGTAATTTTCAGTCTGCTTCCTTGCTACCTCAAGAAGATAAGACCTGTATCTTCAACCTGCTCTCTTGATACCTCAGAGAGATAAGGCTAATGGCCAAAATCTTCTCCATAGCCGATACATGGAGATAAGACTCGCCATTTTTTATCTGCTCCATAGCCTATACATGGAGATAAGATTTATAACTTTCAGTTTGCTTCCTTGCTACTTCATGAAGATAAGACCTGTATCTTCAACATGCTCTCTTGCTTCCTCAGAGAGATAAGGCCGGTGGCTAAAATTTGCTCCATACCCGATACATAGAGATAAGACTCGCCATTTTTGATCTGCTCCATAGCCGATACATGGAGATAAAATCTATAATTTTTAGCTTGCTTTCTTTCTACCTTAGGAAGATAAGACCTGCAATTCACCGATGTCGCTCCACTGTCCTCTAGGGAACATGCCTTCTAGACTCGGTTTTATCTGTCTATGTTTATGCCAAATGATTAGAATGCTATGATAAAAATCAATCAGATGCTCCTAACCAAATGTGCTATGAATGATATGAATGTAAAAATGTCATGAGAATGATTTCTTTTAAAGGCTTAAAGTAACATCACTCGTTATTCATCAGAGTTTTATCATGCTGCCTTCCTGCTCGGCTAGCATTTCCAACCAAAAACCCGTAGAAACAACCCACTTTGCTCAACTGGTTTGCCCCATTGTAACTTCAAGGTCCACTTCACTATACTTCTGAGACCTTAGGTTTGTACCATCCTCAAACCCTCTCCTACAACTCGGGAGTATAGGACCTGAATCTTTCATCAATTCGGTCTATTACACAATTCCTTGGGTGTCAATGACTAGACGCGTGCACCTAATATTTGTATGAATGAGGAATATCATTTCCCAAGAATGACCCTCTTATGCTTGGGTTGACATCACTCATTTCCATTATTGACGTGATATCCTATTTTTGTTTAACCGATATCTTTGATTGAAAATTCAAAGAGACAATTTCAATTGAGACTCAAACATTTCTGACCCTTAAATTGGGTAAGTTCTAAGCAATAGCCCAGTTTCAGGTTCTTGCACTGTTTAGAGCCTACTAGAGTAATATGTAAACTCTTTTTGTGAAGGTGTTTTTAGTCCATTAATCGTTATAAGCACTTGAAAAAGATTATAAAGATAGACAAAACTGAAATTTATTAGGAACAAGATTCAAGAATAATGAATTAATCCAAACAAAGCAAATATTGTCAGTGTACAAAATTAGGTAGAAAAGGGAACAAAAAAGAATGCCCCAGATATCGCAACCTAAGCTCTTCCGTATGAACTCCACGAGAATAATTTTGAGCTTTCCATGTGCCTAGGAGATCTAGCGTATTCTGTCGATGCCCCATGACATGCGTACTTTTTCTTCATTAATTCTAGCATAGCAAGACTACCACACGCCTCCTCTTTGGTCGAAATTTGAATTGCCCTTTTCAGATTTTCAATTCAAAACCCCTTTGGTCTCAAGGTGCCCTTTGCGGGTTTTCACCTCGGCCTCTCCTTTTTCTTTTTCATTTTTTTTAGGTGCCCTTTGTGGGTTTTCACCTTTTAAGCGAAGTACTTCTCAACCAAATCTGAGTTTATTGGATTAGGCAAGCTCCTACCGTCCATCTCGGTTAATATCAGTGCCCCTCCAGAAAAAGCCTTCTTTACCACATAAGGTCCTTCCCAGTTTGGCATCCATTTCCCCCTGAAATCTTTTTGCATAGGGAGAATCTATTTCAATACCAAGTCCCCCTCATGAAATACTCTGGGGCAAACCTTTTTTGTTGTAAGCTCGCATCATTCACATCTGATACATTTGACCATGGCGGATAGCCTTCAACATCTTTTCTTCAATCAAGTTCAACTGATCATACCGAGATTGGATCCATTCTGCTTCGTCTAGCTTCAACTCTGACAAAACCCGGAGAGAAGGAATTTCGACTTCAATGGGCGAAATTGCTTCCATCCCATAAACCAATGAGTAAGGTGTTGCCCCAGTAGAAGTTTTGATAGATGTTCGATAGGTATACAGAGCAAATGGTAACTTTTCATGCCAATCCTTGTAGGTCTCAGTCATTTTCCCCACAATATTTTTTATATTTGTATTAGCCGCCTCCACTGCACCATTCATTTTTGGGCGATACGGCGACGAATTGTGATGCTTAATTTTGAACTGCCTGCAGGCTTCCACTATCACACTGCTATTCAAATTCAACGCGTTGTCAGATATGATCCTTTATAGCATGCCATATCAACATATGATCTCCTTCTCTAAGAACTTGCTGACTGCCGACTTTGTGACGTTGGCATATGAAGTAGCCTCTACCTACTTGGTGAAGTAACTGATGACCACAAAGATAAATCGATGTCCATTAGAAGCCTTCGGCGAGATCGACTCGATGACGTCCATGCCCCACATTGAAAAAGGCCATGGGGAAGTCATGACATGAAGAGGTGAAGGAGGCACATGGATTTTGTCCCCATAAATTTGGCATTTATGGTATTTCTTGGCGTAACCGATGCAATCTCTTTCCATCGTAGACCATTAGTACCCAAATCTCATAATCTGCCTAGCCATTGTGAACCTATTGGCATGCGTCCCGCAGACACTTTCATGGACTTCTTCCAGGATTTTCCTAGCTTCAACAGCGTCAACACATCTTAGCAGCACCTGATCCTTCCTCTTTTTATACAGGATCTCTCCGTCTAAGATATAGTCACTGGCCAGCCTCCTCAATGTTCTTTTATCATTTTCCATTGCCTGATCAGGGTATTCACGATTCTTCACATATAGTAGAATATCATGATACCAAGGACAATCATCTCTCTCCTCTTCTTCGTCAATATTGCAGCAATAAGTTAGAGCCTCACAAATACTCATCTGAATCGGCTTCATATCCTCCTGTTTATTTACTCTAATCAAAGAAGCTAGCGTAGCCAAGGCGTCTGCCATCTGATTTTCGTCCCGCGGGAGATAATGAAAAGTGATATCATCAAACACCTTAATCAAATCCAGAACTAGCTCTCGATAGTTGATCAACTTGGGGTCCCTTGTTTCCCATTCACCTTTGAGCTGATAAATCCCCAATGCAAAATCCCCATACACCTCTAACACCTTGATTTTATGCTTGATGGCTGTACGGATTCCCATGATACATGCTTCGTACTCTGCCATATTATTTGTGCAATAAAAATCCAATTTGCAAGTTAATGGATAGTGATCTCCACTTGGGGATATCAGGACTGCCCTAATTCCATTACCAACTGCGTTTGATGCTACGTCAAAATTTAGTTTCCAAGGACGATCTTCTGAAGTGTCTTCTTCGATAATTGCCACATACATTAGATCCTCATTAGAGAAATCAAAGTTCAAAGGCTCATAATCTTCTAAAGCTCTGCTGGCTAGAAAATTTGTTATTGCACTCCCTTTCACAACCTTCTAGTTCACACAAACTATGTCGAATTCGAAAAGCTGAATTTGCCATCGGGCCATCCTTCTACTCAAAGTAGCTGACTCCATCATGTACTTTAAAAGGTCCAATTTTGAAATTAACCAAGTCGTATGGTACAACATGTACTGCCTCAATCTCCGAGTAGTCCAAACCAAGGCACAACATAGTTTTTCAATTGACGAGTACCTCATTTCACACTCAGTGAATTTCTTACTGAGGTAATATATCGCCTTTTCTTTCTTTCCTGTCTCATCATGTTGGCCGAGCACACATCTCATTGAATTGTCAAATACTGTCAAGTACAGTATCACTGGCTTACCAGGACTAGGTGGTATTAGCACTGGGGGATTGGACAAATATTGTTTAAACTTATCAAAGGTTTTCTGGCACTCATCGTCCCATACACCTGGGTTGTGTTTCTTGAGAAGGCGAAATATGGGGTCACATTTCTCAGTTAGTTGTGAAATGAACCGGGCGATGTAATTTAGTCTTCCCAGAAAACCTCGAACTTCTTTCTGAGTGCGCGGCAGAGGCAATTTTTGAATAGCCTTGACTTTGTCGGGGTCGACCTCAATTTCCCTTTCGCTAACTATGAAACCAAGCAGCTTTCTTGACCTAGCCCCAAAAGTACATTTTGTCAGATTGAGCTTTAGCTGAAACCTTCTCAGCCTCAAGAGCAATTTCCTCAAAACTTGTATGTGCTCTTTTTCTGTTTGGGCTTTTGCAATCATATCATCGATGTAAACCTCAATTTCCTTGTGCATCATGTCGTGAAACAAGGTTACCATGGCTCTTTGATACGTTGCTCTCGCATTCTTCAACCCGAATGGCATCACCTTGTAGCAAAAATTTCCCCACAAAGTTATGAATATAGTCTTTTCCATGTCTTCATAATGCATATTTATCTGATTGTACCCAGAAAAACCATCCATGAAGGAGAACAACGAATAATCTGCTGTGTTATCCACCAAAGTGTCAATGTGAGGCAGTGGGAAATAGTCCTTTGGGCTGGCCTTGTTCAAGTCTCTGTAATCTACACACATCCGCACTTTCCCATCTTTCTTAGGGGCAGGGACAACATTGACTACCCATTCTGAGTAATTGACAACTTACAAGAACCTAGAATCAAATTGCTTCCTGACCTCTTCCCTTATTTTTATTGCAACATCGGGTCTCATCCTTCGAAGCTTCTGTTGAACAGGTTTGCACTCCTCTTTTATGAGGACGCGATGCACTGCAATATCAGCACTTAACCCAGGCATGTCTTGATACGACCACGCAAAGATGTCTTTGAACTCTTGCAGTAATTCAATGAGGTCCCGTCTTGTTTCCTCAGTTATGCAAGTTCTAATGTGCACCTCCTTCCCTTCCTCCAAGGTCACATTCTCGATTGTCTCTTTATGAGGCAGAATCTGTTTCTTCTACTGCTCTACCATCCTTAACAAATCTGGAGGTAAGTTATAGTTCTCATCATCTTCAAAATCCTGAGATCCCTCTAGAATGTCTCGCTCAAAAGGGAACTCTGGGTCCCTAACAGCGTCACTCACGTCATTGATATCTAGAGACCTATTGTTGGCATGAAAGGATATCAAAAAATAAAGAATCTAAGAATAGCTTATTTGTATGACGTGATTATAAATGAGATGCAATAAAAGAATATCTACTTAAGATAAAAGAATATTTACTCAGAATAGGACAAAACGGCGTATTTATATTGAAATAAAGATGTTTTGAACATGAGCCTATTTCACAAAAGATTCTTATTGTTTCTAGGCTTTAAAACAATAAAGTGTTTTGAACATTACTCTGTATTAGCTCTAAAAATTATAGGAATTTCTCCCACAGTCCAGTTGTTCATAACACTTCCAGGTTCATAAGAGAGAATGCTTGCTAAGTTTTTTCCCATCACTTTCTCTTCAGATATGACGTTGATGTTCAGACCTCCCATCAAATCTTCGATCGTTCCTTCTCTTGTCATCTTCAGTTCAGAATAGATTATTCCTCCTGACACAAATGTATTGGATATATGGGGAAAAGTCATCGGTTCCCACTTGACCTCTGCCCTACTCAATCGTGCTCTTCGCCTCTCTTGCCTCTTTTCCATCTCTCTTCTCTTTTGCTTTGCATCTGGCCTATACCCTAAGCCAAAGCGATCCTGTTTATCAGCCAAAACCAGTACCTCAACTCGTCCATGAAGATACTTTCCAAGTCCCCTTCCAGGCAATGCCCCCTTTCCTACTGTTAGTTGCAAGCTCATCCTCGTAGCCCAGATATTTTTTGGCATCGGGACCCTGCCTCCTTCAATGATGAAAGTCGCATTGACAAATTCCAATGACCGAAAGGAACACTCAATTGCTTCATCATCATTTTCTATATACGGTTCACTACAGGTAGCGGATGCAATAATGTCCTCCTTCTCATTTATCATTATCAACCAGCCCTCTATCACCAAATTTAGCTTTTGGTCCAATGATGACGGTTCTACCCCCGCCGAGTGAATCCAAGGCCTCCCTAACAAGCAATTATAAGAAGGCGTAATATCCATCACAAGGAAATCTACCTCGTATGTGTTTGGTCCGATTAGCAGAGGTACCTCAATCCTTCCCATCAGTTTCCTCTCGGTGCCATCAAATGCTCTCACTATGTTCTGGCATGTCTTCATGTGAGAGCTATCTATTAGTAACCTATTCAATGTGGATAGGGGCAAGACATTCAATGCTGATCCATTATCAATTAGTACCCCTGGTAATGTATACCCCTTGCAGCGAGTGGTGATATGCAGAGCCTTGGTGGATCCCATGCCCCCTGGTGGTATCTCATCATCGCTAAAAGAGATAAAATTGTCGGCACTTATGTTGCTGACAAGACAGTCTAGCTTGTTCACTGAAATGTCTTCAGCAACATAGGTTTCATTCAACACCTTCATCAACGCATTACGGTGTACCTCTAAATTTTGGAGCAGAGCTAGTACCGATGTGCATGCTGGCTGCTTGTACAACTGTTCCACAATACTATACTCACTGTGTTTTAGGAACTTCAAGAATTCTTTAGCTTCATCCTCAGTTATCGGTTCATTAACCCGTGGTTTTGTCTTCTCTTCCCCCTGTTTAAACATCAAAGATTTTCCTTTTACAGGCTCAGCTTTCGTATCTAGCATACTGACCAGACTCCCCTCTCCTGATGATGTCACATTACAGTTATAATTCCAAGGCACCCTTTTGCTATCCTTGTAAGGAAAAGCCACGGGTTTATGAATCACAACTCTTGGCGCCTTTTTTACTCCAGCTTCATTGATTCTAGGTCATGAAATGATCACCACTGGATGATTGACCTCACAGACCCTCTCTATCGACCCCTCCTCCGAGGTGTATACATCTTCCTCTTCAGCAAACTCAAATAACTTCAGCTCTTTGTTGTCCATTAGACCCTATACCAAGGCTCTAAATTCATCGCACATTTCAATCTCATGGTCCTCCTCTTCGTGGAACTCACAATAGTTCCTTACTTCTCGGGATTTGCTCCCAAAGTCTCGCATGATTAGATCTCTCTCCACCATCTTCTTCAAAACCTCCCTCATTGAGGTTTTCACTTCTGCCACATCCAATTTAATTCTCCTCCCCATATTCTCAACTATTGTGTTTACCCCATTATTAGTATGATTGGGTAACAGATTTCCTACACCAAGTGCATCATCGAATTTCACAACACCCATGTTGATGAGCCTTTCAAATACCCTTTTGAAAGAGGTGCAGTTCTTTATTGAGTGTCCTGTGATTCCCGCATGATATTCACATTGGGCACTTGCATCATACCACTTGGGGTATGGGGGCTGCAATGGTTTTAAGTAGAACGGGGATACAACGTGTGCATCGAATATATTTTTGTACAACTCCCGATACATCATTTGAATAGGAGTAAACTTGAGCTTCTCCGTGTTCTGCTTTGTATTGGGCTCTTACCTTGTCAACGCTTGCTTGCCCGTGGCTACCACTTTCGGTTGATTTACCGTGATTGGTTTCACATAACCCATGCTCACATTGCTGACCTCATTTTCTCTCTTTTTCGAGGCCGACCTCCTGGTGCTTTCTCCAGCCTCTATCTTTCCGTACCTTATCGCATTCTCTATCATTTTACCAGACATAACTATGTCCGCAAAACTCTTAGTTGTGTTTCCCAGCATGTGATTAATAAAAGGTGCTTTCAAGGTATTGATGAAAAGCATGGTTGTTTCTTTTTCCAACAGTGGCGGTTGGACTTGCGCAGCAACTTCCCTCTATTTTTGAGCGTATTGCCTGAAACTTTCACTCGATTTTTTCCCCATGTTTTGTAACGTGATCCTGTCAGGCACTATATCTATCACATGGCCATATTGCTTCATGAAGGCCTGTGCCAAATCTTTCCATGATTTAACTTGGGTACAACTCAGCTGATTGTACCATTTGGCCGCGGCCCCAGACAAACTGTCCTGGAAACAGTGAATCAATAACTGATCATTATTGACATGACCAGTCATCCTCCGATAAAACATCGTGATGTGAGCCTCAAGGCAGCTAGTTCCGTTGTATTTTTCAAACTCTGGCATTTTGAACTTCGGAGGAAGTACCAAATCTGGGACCAGACTTAACTCCTTAGCATCTATCCCGCAATGACAATCAGAATTTTCCAACGCCTTGAATTTCTCCTCTAGCCATTTATATCGGTCTTCTAATTTCTTTGGGAGGTCTACTCTTTTCTTTCCTGTTTTCACTACATTATCGAAGTCAGGGACTAAAGGATTTGGCTGATTGTCTTCAGGGTTGGAACATAAGCCAGTTGGGAAGCTAATTGGTGCCGAAGTACCAGTCTGATATTGAGGTTTGATATTGACAGACACCCCTCGTGGTGGTACAGGGGTATTTGTCGGGGTGAAACCTGGAGGATAAGCAAGGACCTCACTGTTGTCTTCAGTATTAATCACGGGACTCTTTCCCTTTTCTGGCCTTCCAACCAGTAGCTGAGATAATTGGTTCATCATATTTTTTTGTGATTCCAGCATCTGATCTTTCATATCTTGCTAAATCTTGGCTAATTGTTCTTGCATTTGCACTTGCATCTGTTCTTGCATTTCTTTCTGCATTTGCTCCAATTTTTCCAATGTTTGATCCATAGCTTTGGTCTTTTTCCGTGTGTAATATTGATGTTCCAGGGTAACTATAATATGATTTCGGATTAATTAGGGTTTCTTTGCGAAATTTATGCACATGATGTAATGATGCAATGCAATGTAAATGCATGGAATGAATTGAAAAGGAAGAAAGGCGTTGATTCTGAATTCAATTCTGTTGGAACAACTTTTCTAGAAAATAAATTCCTTTACATAAAAAGGATTCATATGCGGCCTTGCCCTCATGTTTCAGGCAAAGTCACCGATTTCTTTTCTTTGTAAAAGTCAAATCTTGCAAGCTCCTAATAGATGCCCCCACTAGCTCCTTTTTGCTTGATTCAGACCGCGACTTAATACTCACTTATCCTCGCAATGTTCGTTAGCTCCTTTAAGAAAGTCAGGAAGTGATGGCTCTCAAACAATCTTTATCAGCTTAAATCATCGGCAAAGTCTTGTTTTCCTCCGCAAACTGTCAGCCTTCTTTCGTTGCGTTTACTTGGACCATATTCAGACAACCGTATTATTATCCACTTTATCAATAAATTCGTTTTCTCATGACAAACTGTTCTATTTAGCAATCAAATATGAATCAACGCCTCCTTTCTATGATGATGTAATGCAATGCAGTCATAAACAAAAACAAACACGTTAGTACAGAAGAAATAAATAACAAATAAAGTAATTATTCGGGTGCTCACTAAATTTGGGTAAAGTCTACTTAAGGTGGACTCTCAAGGTTCACTATATGTGGTTCAGTTCTAGAGAAAGGGTACCTGAACCAGCAGATTCCTCGATCCTCACCCATTATAAGTTCATGTGGATCGAGTTCAGTTCAGGGGAATACATTTCCCTGTGGCCATGCGGAGGTGAAAACCTCACGAAGACATAGGTACAGATGTATCCCGGAAGTAGTCCACTAGCCCATGCGGAGGTGAAAACCTCACGAAAGCATAGTTTCTCACTCCCACTTAAAAGGTGTGACCACAACGGTCATGCAATGCAATGCAAGAGTATTCTAACAAACATAAGGCTCACAAAAAATACAACAAAAGAATCATGATTTTCAAAACAAATTTTCAATTTTCGACAAAAGGACAGAAGATAATCAACTTACGGCTTGACTCTCTTATTGGTCCCCAGTAGAGTCGTCAAGCTGTCGAAACCATTTGTTAAGTTTTGAAAAAAAATGAATCGACTTTAAAAACGAATTATGGAGTCGCCACCGATATTTTTCGAGTTGTGATCGGACCACCTTGAGATTGATCATTTTAATAAAATATTTTGATTTATTAAAATAATAATTTTGGGTCTACGAAATTCGAGAAAAAGGGTTCGGGAGTCGGTTACGCACAAGGAAGGGTTAACACCCTCGTAACGCCCAAAATTGGTACCAAATGATTAATTAATGTCTTAATGTTGAAAATTTGAAAAAAGAAATGTTAAAATATGATCCCTTTAAAAATGTACGAACAACTCGAGTTGGATTTTAAGATTCACTTGTTCCAAAGAAATAAAATACCACATCCAGCACATTAGGACACGATATTTTAAGCCTCCAAAAACTGAGATCACCTCATGATTTCCAAAACACGCAATGAAATCTAAAAAGGGTATTTCGTTATTTGGCCAAACGGAAAAACTGAAACTCAGCACTTTAGGGCACGATTTTCCTGAATTTTCAAACACAAAATATTGCCTTGTTTTAAAGAGTTTTCAAATAAGCAATTATGAAACCGGCTCCAAATACTTTGTTTGTTTACTTTAGGGTAAAAAAAATTAATGTTGTGCAAAAATTGGAATTTAAAAAAACATGATGAAATAAAGTGCTTAGTATTGAGCATGAAATAAAAATTCGGAGTAATAATATTACATGAATAAAGAATGAGGAACACAAAAGAATGAGTTGGGGTACATGCTATGGCAACATATTATATCAAGTTACACTAAAGAAATATCAAATTCCAAAATAAAATTAAATGGACAATTGGGCAGAAAGAAAAAATTTAAAAAACATTACTATACTAACAACACAAAGATTTTAAAACAAGTCACATATACAAAAACCTTTTTTTTAAATGAATAATATATATTATTTAATAATGTACAAATGAATTTTAAAATAAATAATACAAAGTAAATAATATACAAAATGATACACATATTAATTTACATAAAAAAAACTTAATATAAATAATTGGTATATAGGAATATAAATATATGAAAAGTATTTGAAAGAATAAAAATGACATAATAAAGTTTATATGAAATAAAATTTGTAAAGGGGAAAAAATATATCTATATAAAATAATATAACGCTAAATATATATAAACTAAATTTTGTGTAAATATAAAAAATGCATGAGGATATTTAAATTTAGCACATTGAAACAAAAGAAACACATATTGAAATAGTAGGTAAACTCAATTGAAATAAGTCAAACTTAAAGAGATAATTAATGAATAAATGGAACATCAAATTAAAACTAATGACCACAAGTCAATGCGCACGAATTCACAGGACTGAAAACGAAAATGATCCAAATCTCCAAAACGTAGCACCTAGGCGCATGCTAAATTGCAACAACACAGAAATTTTAGGGAAAATTAAAAAAAAAACAAATAATATGCAAATAGGGCCAATTGAAAGCAAGTGCGAAAGTGGGGGACTAATTGCGCAAATCACCCATCTGAGGGGAAATGCGCGGACCCAGCCTAGCAATCGAGTCAACACGCTTTCCCCCACCCCAAAATGTTGCTGCTTTTAAAATTTAAGCCTTTATTTTATTATTTAAAAAATTAAAACTTTTTTTAAAATCATTTTTTTTGCTAAAAAACATTTCAACTTTGATCTTTCTAAAAAAAACCCTAAAGTTTTAAAATCCCCCATTCTCCTCTCTACTCTTCGCCGAAAAGCCTATGCCCAAGCCTTGAACCGCCCCAAAAACCACATGCGACCAGCGAAGCAAGGCCCTCCGACAGTGTGAGCATGGTGCGCGGTGAGTCTCTCTCTCTCTCTCTTATCCTTAGTTCGTGTTGTGGATCCGAATGGGAAGGGAAAAAAATGGAAAAAGAAGAAGCAAAATAACACTGCAGTAAATAATCACCTTTGAAAATATTCTTTGATTGCTTTCTATTGATTTTTGTGTATTTTTCGTGTACAATTTCTCTGAAATAAGAAAGAACCCCCCTTACAACGAAAAATTTGAAGGCTTTATAGCCGAATACAAACGATTGCTCGCTATTCTCTTGCTCAAATTGCAAATCGTACAGATGTGGAGCGGAGCGCACGGACGTGGGGCGTGCAATAAGCGAGCTAGGGCCGTGCTTGATGTGCCGACGTACGTAGTGGAAGGACGCCAAACGTGGGGCTGCGGCGCAAGCAAAGGAAAAACCGTAGGGCTTCCCAAAACTCCAACCACTTGGGCTTATCAGGCCTAATTTAATTTGGGTTCATATTAGGGTCTATAATTGGGTTGGTTTTATTGTTTTGGGCTAAAAAAACTGTTGTAAATGGACTTTTGTTTGGTTTTAATTTATTTTTTGTTTTTTTTGTGTATGTATGGGCCCGAGCTAAAAATTGGGTCTACGATAACTATTAAATATTTGTAATTAGTATTTTAAAAAATATTTTTTTATTTTTAATTAATAATTTTAACACATTTGTAATTAAGTACCAAGAAAAAAAGGGAAGTACTATATTATTAGAGGGGTGAAAAAGTAATTAAGCACTAAAAGTGCTTTTGGGAGTGGAAAAGCTAAAAATTTTAACTTCTCCTTTTCAGAAGTGCTTTTCAAAAGCACTTCTGAAAAGCTAAAAATTTCAGTCAAAAGCAACTTGTTCTACACAGCTTTTCTTCCAGAAGTGCTTTTGAAAAGCAATGCAGAACTGGCCCTAAATAAACACCGGCTCATAACCTGCTAAGTAATCATCGGCTCAAAGCCTGCTATTCAAGTACATCACATACTCACTATATTCATTTATTATTTATTTTCTAATCATTCACTAGATAAATAACAACATTAAATCTAATTATAATAAAGCATGTAATAAGTAAAGATCATTATATACATAGGAATAGTAGTATGAACTTACCTCAATTACAATGGTTATAAAAGTAAAGTTGATGATTAATCCAAAACCTTAGTTTTTCCTCAATTCAAATCTAGTTGATTCATTTCTTGATCTAGATAATAATTTTCATTCAATTAAATAATTCAAATAGCTTACATAATTAACTCAAATCTATAACCCACATCAATTGTGAATTTATAAAATTACCCCTAATGTTTTAACATTTATGTAACTAGTCTTCAATCCCAAAATTTACAAATTAACCATAATAAGCAAAAATTCATGTTAGTAGAATTTTATGGAGATTCTAAGCAAGCCATATTTTCCATCATTTCACAATTTTACCTTAACTTTTACCATTTTCAAAAATAAATCCTTAAACATTAAAACCATAAAAAATCACTTAAAAAATACCTATATTTAACTACCAACCTTAATAATCTATCAATTAAATCCACAAACACTTTCAATTAATTCATAGCAATCCCTAAACTTTTAAAAATTTTACAAATTGATCCCTGAGCTAGCTAGACTGAGCTAATACGATAACAAAAACATAAGCATGAAAAGGGAGAAGTTTGGTCGAACCTCCTTGACTCAAAAATTGTGTCTTTCAGCTAGAGGAAGAAGAACATAAAAATATAAATTGTTTTGCTTTTTTTTTATATAACTTAACTTAAGCTTTTCTTCTTTTTTCTTTTCTTTATTAACTAATAAAACATATATTTTAACATGATAAAACAATATCAACCATACCTACCTTTTCAATATGGCATATTTGCCACATAAACCCCTGTACCTATCTTAAATTGATCAATTAACAAATAGAAACTAATTTTTCCAACTTTTATGATTTAGTCCTTTTTAATTAATTACTTAACTAAAAATTAAAATTTCCTAACTAAATTTTAATATGACCCTAATAGTACTCCGTAAATATTTAATAAAATATTTATGAGCACGATTTATAGAAATGATGTCCCGATACCTCATTCTCTAAAACCACTTGACTTTAGGGACATACCACTTGAACCTAATTATTATTTCAATTAACAAAAATCATTAAATCAAATTTCAATGTAATTCTATATTTGACTCGTATATATTAAATAATAATATTTACAGACTCACTAGTTGAATTTGTGGCCCTGAAACTATAATTTCTGACACCATTGAAAAAGGGGCTGTTACATTGTCAAATGTTATTGTTTACTTATGACCTTTATGGAATTAAAAATTTTGAGGTCTAATTGAAAGTCTTAATGCGTTATTAAGGTGACTTAATAATCGTGTAAGTCAATGAGGTGAAATTTGAAATTGAAAGGTAAGGTTCATAAATTATTCAAATGTCAACACTAGGAACTATGCATAATGGGCATTTTTAATAAGTCATCAAACTATAAGTTGATGTTTAACTTGCAAACTCACATGAAAGAGTTAAAATAGTAATAATGTGGCTTAAATAAACTTAAATTGATGATCCATCTAAAGGACTCACAATTAATATAGACTTAGGATAAAGTTCGATTATCTATGTTACTTACAAAGCTTTATACTAGTTGTTTAAAATGCGTAGGTACAAACTTGCTGAGAAGTTGATATAATAGCTAGTGAGCATTGCATCATTCAATGATCCTATAAGGTTGTTTTTCAAATGTTAAAGTGTAATTTATATTATATTAGTGGAATGTATACCAATTCTCGTGATGAATATAAATATTGTAATGTGAATGACATGTTTCGGGTTCTATTTAAAAATTTGCTTAGCAAAAATTTATGTCATTCCAATTTGAATGTGTTTACACCATGCTTTTATGCCCAAATGAGTTTATATATTGATTTGTAATGCTTTTTTTCATGTTGAAATGATATGGTAACGTTTAGGCATGTTTTTGTGTCAATTTTTTATTCCAAGGGTGTGGTTTCAAAACTGCACTGTTTTGAGTCGTTTTGGCTTCCCGAGGTCTGTTTTGGATTCCAAGCACCTCTGACCACCCTTGAGCATCTTCAAAATAATTTTAAATTGTCTTTAAAGATTTTTAATTGTCCTAAAACTTAGGTTAATGGTTTTATAAAAATATCCTAAAGTTTCAAGTTTAGTAAAACTCTCATTTCTTTCAACTCGAAAGACCTCGATTTAAGCAGATAGGTCTCAAACATTTGGTTTATGATCTAAATGGGTCCTAATATGTATTCAATGACCCAAAATGATTTCAAAATTGTATTTTACTCTTTCCTGAACATTTAGAATTGTTTTAAAGAAAATCTATTAGGTTATCAAATGGTGTCTTATTAAAGGAAAATTTAGACTATGGTTTGGAAAGTGCTCAAGTAGCACCTTTCATTCGTATCGTACGCCGGGACGAGTGAGGGTGTTGCATGTTTACTCCCAAATACTAAATAGTGATTAAAAGCTAATCACAATTAGTTTGCAGGGCTTACACTAGCATTGTTCTATTACAAAACATATCATGTAAGTCTAAGAAATTATGCAATCGAGAAATATATTGTAATTGGTGTTGCACAATATATGCAATAAATATTGTAATGGGATATTTATTAATAACATAACCTTACAAGAATCTAGGTTTTATTACGCAAAATATTATGTAGGCCATAAGAAATAGTGTAATTGAGTGATATATATTTTAATTGGAGTTACAAAATATATTCAAAGTATTTAATAAATAATGTAATGGGTAATGCTTTTTTAATATACAATATTACATAGGTAGTAAGAAATTGTGCAATCGAATAATATATATTATAATTCTTTTTACACAATATATATGATAAATATTGTATTGGTTTTTATAGTAATTTATGAGCCCCTAAGCTTATAAAACTTTAATGTTCTCTGCACAATATTCTATAATATTCTTCTAGTCCCAAGCATTCTACAACAATAATTCAAGTCCAAATTATTCCCAATCAATAAGTTGCAATTTGAATGATTTTTGTTCCTATTTGTTAATATATTTCTAACTTCTGAATTTTCTTATAGGATGAAAGAAAATGAGTGAATCATTTGAGCTAACATTCAATTTCTTTCATGTAATCTATAACTAAATTTGTTATGCTAGTAAGAAAACTGAATAAAATATACACCAATGTTTTCTTTTTCTTTTTCTCTAAATTTCCTAATACTTTGGTCCCTTATTTCAATTTCAAGTATTGTTGAAATTCCTTTTTGTTTTTAAAAATAATTTTTATTTTCTATTTTTTTAAAATTGAAAATATGATCACATATTTGACACTTAGTTTTCGATAAAAATAAATAATTCTTACATTTATACAAATTTGAATATTTAAAATTATTGAAAAAAATATATTTATGTTTATCTGTATTTAAATCATAAGTCAATTCTTTAATTAAATTTTGTTAAAAAATAAAGAGAGATGGGGAGAATAAAGAACAAAGAAAATATAAAAGCAATAGGAAAAATCCTGTGGGATAAAAACCTAACAAGGGAAAAAGAGTACACAATCTATAATACACATAATATGTTGCCTCATTAAATACCCTACCAGAAAAACCCAATGGGACAAGACCCCGGTTAAGGGAAAAAGAGTACAACGCGTATTTACTCCCCCTCATGAAAACATCACATATTTTATCATATTCTACATATTCAATCTTGAATACTAGTTTTTCAAATGACTATTTGAATGTATTTGATAAGCATTTATATTATCATTCTTTTAAAAATCATGAGTGAGGGAAAAGTTTGGGAAATATATTTTGATCTCTTCAGGAGATTCAACAATAATCATAACAAACTTTAATCATGATTCTTATATAAAAACACAAATAGGTATTTTGGAACATTTTATAATCTTTCTTCAACTACTCAAATTTACCACATATGTTCAAATTATTTCAATTCATATAAATGAATAATTTCCCAAGAATTTCAATATGCTTCTAGCATTCTAAATCCTTCAAGGATTTTAATATAAACTTTACTATATAGTGATTTATAAAGGTTGTAACAACAACCATTAGACGCAAGTTAAATCTTTTATGAATTGTTAATTTAATAATATATCTAAAGGTTATTGCATCCACCACAAAAAAATATTATATCTTTTCATAATCAATACCAGTACTTAGCGAAAAACTTTATATTTTTATTCCGCTTTTGCAAAACTACTTCATTTATACCTTCGTTGGCTTTATACCTTTAGATATTTGGACTACTGGTCCAAAAACTCCTCAAATTTAATTAAACTTGAGTTGCGTCTTTCTATTTTGATCAATTTATTCCATATCTATATTTCTCCATAGATTTATTCAAGATCCTCCTTTTAATTCATTGTTTCAATAATAATATTGCATGCAAAATCATTGTTGACCACTTTTATTATTCGGTTCCACATTTTCTCTAATTGACATAACTTATCGAGATCTTTTATTTTCATTATTTTAAAATTCAGTTTCAGGTACTTGAATCTCTTCTGAAGTTTTACTTATTAGTTATGTCTTAGGTCTCTTCTAGAGCACCCGCCTCCACTATATAACCATCTAGAAGAATTATTCATCTTTGGAACTGATCAATCTATATAACACTTAGTTATTTTTATTAAGTTAGTAAATACATCTAATAGTTAACTTGTAATAAGTTATCCTTATTAAACTTCTGGTTCAAATTACTCTCCCCCTAACTCATTATAAGTTATTATTTCTCCCCACCTAATGTTAGGAAAACTAATAACTCATGTCATAATTAAATCTTGAATTAATAGCTCAAAAATATTATAAGAAGACTCATATAAATATACATTTCCAATCTCTTGTTATGAATCATCTTTGTGCGTTGTGGTGGAGCAGTTGGAACATATACCGCACATCCAAAAATTTTAAGATGAGAAATATTTGGCTCTTGACCAAAAATAAATTGTAATGAGGAGTATTTATAATTTATTGGCTTGATGCGTACAACATGTAAATCAATACAATCTCATGTTGAAATAGAAATTTTTGTTCTTATAAGTAATGATTTAGCTATTAGTTGGAGGCATTTGATAAACAATTCAGCTAAATCATTTTGTGTGTGAACATGAGCTACAAGATGTTCAACTTTTATCCCAATTGACATGCAATAATCATTGAAAACTTGGGATGTAAACTCACCAACATTAGCAAGATGAATTGTTTTAATTGCATAATTTGAAATTAATCATTTAAACAAGCAATCTCACAAACGACAGGTTGCGAGTTGATAACGCATGTGGTTATTTTGTATATGCATCTACCAAAATCATATAATATCAAAACCATCCACATGGTGGATGAATGGGCCCATATTCATTTTAGAAATGCAAGACATTAAATCTCAACTTTAGCTAGTGAGTTTCTAAAAACCAATTTTTATTGAGAACAAGCAACAAATGAGAATTCTTTAAACTAAAGAATCTTCTGGTTCTTTAATGGATGTCCATATGAATTCTCAATTAATTTTCGCATCATGTACGATCTAGGATAGTCTAACTGGTCAGACCAACTAGTAAACGCATTTGTATTAGTAAACTTCTGGTTTACTTTAACATGTGTTTCAATTGTACTAAATTGTAACAAATTGATAATTTTATTGTCATTCTTTTTATTTTGTATCCACATTAAATACTATTGTGACATTTACTACTGGAAATGTCTAAATCACTGTGAATTCTATAATGCCACTAAGTCAATAAATATAATTTCCAAATAATTATATGCAGTATTCGCTTCGGGGAATATGCCAAAATCTTCAAATGCCCAAAAATATACTAATAGCAAACTTTGAGAGTAGATCTTATTTTCCATGTGTATAATAGGTACATAACTAACGACTTTTCATACATAAGTTTTCTCTCTTGCAAGTTCTCATTAGTAATATTTTACCACATAATTTTAATTGAGAACTTAATCTGAATACTGTAGAGTTATACTCACAGTTTATAAAAAATACTTGCAACTTTAGATGCATCCAACCATAATAAGCTTTAGATAGAATTATCATATTCTATTGCTCATGAGTAGATCTTTCATAGTCAAATATTTTTCTTTCAACCCTTTAATAGGGATGATGACAAAAGAATATCATAAATATTATAAATTAATAACTCAATCCCCTTTTTTTATTCATATGAAATATAATCTTTTTTCTCATTCACAATCTCAATATGAGATCCATTAAAAATAACTTTTAAAAGTAATGCATTAACCATCACAAATTTTGTGCTTTTTAGATAGTGATATATTAGCTCTTCTGAAGCTTTCAACTAATTTTATACTATCAAATATTAGAATAATATTTGTTTGTTTCAATACCAAATAAGATAAATATTTTCTATCTATAATTATAGAATTCATTCCTACATTTTCATATCCTTTCTCAAAGAATATTAACAAAAAAAATATATATTTGGGCATACGCCACATATGTGGCCAATAATATTTCATATTACATATTGATAACATAAGTTATCTTTACCCTTTAAAGAGTTATCTTGAGAACTCTCATTGTTCTCTTATTTATTACTATGTTCCAACTTTTAGTGGTCCATTAGTATATCTTTTATTTTTTTATATTTACATTAACTTCGGAGAATGCAACAAATCTAGTAGGATAGACTTATAAACATCCCAATAGATTATTTATTTCATAATTACCATCGTAAACATGCGTGAGGTTTTAAATCAAAATCTATCTATGCATGTTGTCATGATTAGTCTCAAATTATAATAATAAATAAATAAAACATAGTAAAATATACCTAAAGATCTTTAACATCATCGTCATCACTTGAAGGTATGAGTGTAACATCCCGAATTAGGACCTAATCGGAACAGTAGTTTTGAGACCACGAATCTGACGTAAGAAAATTCATTTTTATTATATTTTTATGGTCTAAAATTCTATGGAATTTTTTTGTGAAAATTTAGTCCAGAAATTTTGACATTTGGGCACTCAATTTAGTCAAAAGGACTAAATCGTAAAAAGTGAAAAAGTTGAGTTCTACATGCTAGAGGTGTCCAATTGTTATGAATTTTTTTTAAATTGGAGGTCCTTAAATGGTAATTAGACCATTGGTTAATTTTTTTTACAAAAATGGACATGAAATGGGTTAAATAGAATATTTTTAAGTTAGGGGCATTTTGGTCATTTAGCCATTAAAATGAATTAAAAACAAAATTAAAAGCCAATTTTTGTCCATATTCAACCCCATGGCTGAAAATTGCATGGAGAAGACATAGCTAGGGTTTTTCAAGCTTCCAGGCTCGATTGTAAGTCTATTCTAGCCTTGTTTTTAATGATTTTTACATTTTTAAAATCCTCGTAACAAGATCTACCTATTTCTACCATTTATTTGAGTTATGATGAAGTTATAGGGTTTGAAACATGTTATAAATTTGTGCATTTTGATGTTTAATGGTAGATTATGCATGTTCATGGTTGGAGAAATGACTTTTACTAAGTATTCAGTGAAAACGCTAAAAAGGACTAAATTGTAAAAGTTATAAAATTTTTCATTAAAGTGTGATTTAGTGGAAATTTTGGACTGCTATAGTTATGAAAATGATTCGGCTAGGCTTAAAGTGCAAAAAAAAATTGAATAAAAATCATTTTACGAGCCTAGGGGCAAAAGTGTAAATATGATAAAGTTTAAGGGTAAAAATAAAATTTGTAAAAGTATGATTTTTGGGTCAATTTGAATAATTTGAATAATAAATGAGCTATATTTGAAATTTTAAATCAAGAAAACCGAGATTCGAGACTAAATCAGACAGTTCGAGATTATGGACTAAATTGGAATAGTTGGTCGTAATTGCATTTAAGGTAAGTTCATGTGATTAAATAAGCACGATATCCATGTTATTGTTGTTACACTTGAAATCTATTTTGCTATGGTTGTATTGATTTATATGTTAATGATATTGTGTATGGGAACGTGATGTACCCATGAAATAATCGAAAGCTCAAATGTCGATAACATGTGATGAGATGATTGAATATAATGGAAATTTGATGGAACATGATATTTCTTTTAAACGAGTAAGTTTGTATGTAAATAATATATTATTTTTACTTATGTTATAATATTTTATTATTATATGAGATGTGGTTGTATATTGAATGATCACTTGATGTAAATTATGAATTGAAATTGATTATGGATGAATTGGTAAAATATTGAAAATTGAGGAATTTCACGGTTGGACCTTCGGAATAGAAAAGATACAAATGATCCATTGTGAGAACACATGTGTAGTACTATGTGCAGGCTACTATGTGTTTAAGATGGTTTTAGGTCACGTGTGTAGTACTAAGTGCAGGCTACTACGTGTACCAGATGGTTAGGTCGCATGTGTAGTACTAAGTGCAGGCTACTATGCGTACCCGATAGCTTCGATCACATGTGTGGTACTATGTGCAGGCCACTATGTGTAAGAGACGTTTTGGTCACAGATGTAGTACTAAGTGCAAGCTACTATGTGCACCAAATAGCTTCGATTACAAGGGTGGTAATATGTGCAGGCCACCGTGTATCTGTTATTATTCTGATGAGTTCAACAGGAAATTGACTGAGTGAAAATACATGTGATCATGTAATGACTAGTGTAATTGAATATGACTATGTGATGAATAAGTGCAAGTATATGTGTGTGTGAAAATTTATGAGCAATGTGCTCGATAGTTGAGCGAACTTTCAGTAAGATGAAATGGAGTAAGTGAGATTACGTAAGAGTGAAATTTGTAAGAAAATAGTTTTGGACAACAACAGTTATGTGACTTTGAAAAATCACCAAAAATGGTGGAAATCAAATTATAAGTTGAATAAGATATGAAATAAAATATTATCGAGTCTATTTTCACATAAAAGAAACGGTGAAAGCAAAAGAATTTTGTATTCTGTGATATTTGAATTTTTGTGAGACAGGGTCAGAATGATTTTAGAATCCCCTATTCTGACTTAGAAAATTCATTAAAAATTGTACAAATATAATTATGGGTTATAATTTATATGCTTAAAATCCTTAATGAGTCTATTTTCGAAATAAATAAATGGGAACATTATCAAAATCTTGTATGAAGAGATAATTAATTTTTAGTGCAGAGGGGTCGAAACTATTGGACAACAAAACAGGAGAGACTTTAAAGAATAAACTGTACTTATTGGCTAATCCAAAAATTCTGAAAATTTTATGATAAGCAGATACATGAGTCTAGTTTCAGGAAAATTAGCGGATCTTGATTTGGAGTTCCATAGATCAATTTATAAGTAACTGAGTGACTATGACTTGAGTAAACAGCTTAACTTGAACATAAGTGAAAATGCAATTATGATTATTTTACCTTGAAATCATGTTGTAAGAATTGATGGAATCATGTTGATAAATTGCTTATTACTTTCATATGGACTTACTAAGCTATATAGCTTACCCCCTCCTTTTCATTTCTTTAGTATTGTCAGGTTAGCTCGGGGTTGGAGATCGCCGGAGGCAGCATCACACTATCGAGCTATCAATAGGGGATATCGATAAGTCTTAAGCATCTTCAAGTGAGTGGCATGTATAGGAGCTTAGTTATTGATATGTGTTCTTATGATTTAGCCAAATGTATTGGCTTATATTGATTCATTGTTTATAGCCATGAGATATGGCTTATAATGTTTTGGCTTGTAAGCCTAATTATCCTTGCCATGTGTTGATGCTTTGTGATATGATTATAATTGTCTGCCATGAATGAATAGTAAATAACATATGTGCAAGAGAATGCCCTAGGACCATTCAGGGTGGTCATGGCTATGGAATAAACGCGTAAATTGGCATTAAGTTGATAATGATTGAACATGGACATTTGTTGAATAAGTAGAGATTAATTATTAGGTAATATGTTATGGTTGATTGTTAAAAATGTGCTTTAGTGAGGCATACTAAATCATTAAAATGATGCTATGGTATGTGTCTTTAAAGTATTTAAGTATGTGAAAGATTAAGGCAACAAAAAGGCTTGGAAAATAGCCTAAGTGTTGACCACACGGGCAGAGACATGGCAATGTGTCTCAGCCGTGTGGAGGACATGGCCTTAGTACACGGGCGTGTGACTTGGCCGTGTGACCTTAATTATTTATTGACATCATAAACAGAGAGTTACACGAGCTAAGGACACGGGCATGTGAGACCACCCGGCCTACCCACACGGGCGTGTGACTCTACAAACATGAAAATCTTCTAAGTGTTGTAAAAATGTTCGTGAGTTCTCGGTTTAATCCCAAATCACTTTTAATGCATGTTTAGAGCCTCGAAGGCTCGTGCATGGGACATTTTGCATGTGATCGAATGATTCTGATATGATTGAAATTTTATGGCCCAGTTTTACATGTATGTGCATGTTTAAGTCTGGTAATGCCTCGTATCCTGTCCCAGCGTTAGACACGGGTAAGGGGTCTCACCATAACTATACTACTGTTTGATAGGTGCGCTTGCCTTAGTCGAATTTTTAGTTAGTTTAGCGACCATCAAAAAACGATATTAGTGGCCATTTTTGATGAACTCGTAGAAGACATTCGTTTGCATATTATATTGACTTGTCCAATTGAATTTTGTGATTACTTTTGCAGGACACTATGACAAACACAAGAGGCAAGAAAACTACCGTCCCCACTTCGAAAAAGGGGAACGGCCCAGGAGCGACATCCTCAAGTGAGACCACTGAGATATGCCATCCCTTTCTCCAATTCCCACCAGGATATCAGGAGGAGTTGTTTTAGTTCTACATGCCCGACCCCTTGGTGTGGGCCAATGCATCGATTGGGTCGCATTAGATCAATTTCAACTGGTTGACTCAGTTCTGACCCTCCTCGCTATCGCTCTTTGGGACCATTTTTTCGACATTATTGAGCCGACGTACCTGGAGTTCACTTTTAGAACTCTATTCAACATTTCACTTCCAAACGGTTATGACAGAGTTCGACAACCCAGGCACAGTCTAATTTTGTCTCGGCGGTCTAGTGTGTCAGTTGAGCATCCCAGAATTCGGAGCTACCTTGAGACTTTACACGGAAGAATTTATGGAGGCAGACAATTTCCCCCATCTCCACCGTTACATTCATTACACACCTTCCTCATGTTGGGCTGCCCTCATTCCTGCTACGAGCATTTATGACCCCAGCCGCTCCAAGGCATCGGCTCTCTCCCCAGCCTTACGGTATCTCCACGCCCTTTTAGCTCACAGCTTGACAGGGCGATGGGAGAGCACTGGCGTCGTTAATACTCACGACGTATACTTCTTATGAAGCATGCGCCAAGGGCATGTTTTCGATCTCGCATACTTCATAGCCCTCACCTTTCGCCATCAGATCGAACGTCACAGAAAAGGAGCCATCTGCATCGGCCCTTATGTGACTCGTCTAGCTCGACACTTCGGGCTCCTGAACATAACGACGCAGTCCTCATCGCTCACACTCATCGGCCAGATGTCCCCACAGGGCATCTTAAGTATGCTTCACATGAGGATGATAGAGCGTCATCATGGATTCGATCCTCCTCAATATTGACTAGTACGAGCCACCGATCAAGATGACCCCGAAGATATTACTGATAATATTCCTTCATTTCAGGAGGACACACCTTCTCAGCCACCGCCGAGTCACAAACCAGATCATGCGGCTACTTCATCGACAAAACTTTCTGACCACCTAACTTGCTTCGAGTAATATTGCACTCAGTAGTTCAATAGCACTGCTCGATGATTCGACAATATAGAGGCGACTCTGCAACAGATTTACCAGCATTTCCACATTTCGCCTCCACCACCACCACCTCACGATCCAGCCATCAATGAGGACTTTTGAGTCATTTTTATTTGCACTTTGTTTTTCTTTTCCTTTGGTTTTTATTTTTATTTCTATCATGTTCTAAAAGACATTTATTAGTTTATTTTGAATTTTATAATTTTATGGCTGTTTCTTTATGAGTAACCATGACAACCCCATCGATATAACTCCCTAAAACATTCCTGATAATATCGTAGCTTCAAACGATTTAGTCGATTGGTGCTACTCCAGAACATACAAGATATCCTCTGGAGAAAGATAATCCACGACTACCATGTCCTGCTCGACCACGACCATAGCCACCACGACACCGACCACCACGATAACCTCTTCGCTTGGCACTGTGATCATGGAACCCAACCTCTACCACCACCGGAGTATCCTGCCCCACCTTCACCTCTGCCTAGTTACACATGCACTTCATCTCCAATGTCTCTAAATCCGCTTCCACTATTCCAAGGATTACATCCAAATTCAGGGCAGTGTCGCTTCTCCCTCTTTTTTTATGCTATTATATTTATATTGTTATTTTTGTACATTGAGGATAATGTGCATCTTAAGTGTGGAGAGGTTAATTATATGATTATTAGAAAATCCCTAAATTATATCTTATTCTCAAATAATTTTCTCATATTACTATCAGAATGAATTTTGATTGATTTATGATTTTTATTGATATGTTTTGGATTAAAACATAAGTAATTATGCATTGATTATTTAAACTGTAGGACAATAGAGAATCAGGCATGATAAGTTAAAATTTTGAGAATTAAAATTGTTAGGCTGTTTCTTTGGAAATAAGGTATTATCTTGAAGTTCTAAATTTACAGGATTGACATCACAAACCCATAATTTTTGTGAGATTTTGAGCCTTGTAAAAGCATATATCTTTCTTGCTCACTTTTATTGATAGTTATGAGTGAGTCAATACTGATTTGTTATTCTAGAACTTGCATCGACTATACATGTCGACACCACACCTTTGATTTGATATACTGAGATGATGAAGGCACTTAGGTTTTAACCCACTCACTCTATAAAAAGCGTACCCACATAATTAACCCTTCGTGAACCCCTTTGAGCCTTAAACACCATTTCTTGATATTTTCCCGTTAAAAGTTAACCCACAACTTAACCATTTTTGATTCATTAAGAATTTCTCCCTTTTTATTGACTCCCTTTTTATCAAGATTTGATTTGATTAGTTACCTAACTATTTTCATCCATTTCAGTTTTTGAATTATTTTTTATTATGTACTTTCTACACTTGTTCTTATTCTTAAAAAAAAACGCATGTTTATCTTTAATATTGATGTAAACATTTAGTGTTAGTTTATTTTTCTACTTAGGTAATTTATCAATTCGATCTCAATTCTAACCTTCTTTTTTAGCCTTTTTTCGCACCGTTAACCCAAGCCCCATTACAACCCTATTAAAGACCTTTTGATTTGTGTATCATCTCATTTATAGTGGTGGAGATTTGATTTTCATGCAAGCCTATAGTAATAACTTTTCATATTTGACTATTGAGTGCTTAATTATTGAACCCTAAACACTTTGAGTGATTTGAGTGAATATTTAGTGAGGATATCAACCCTTGTCGATCTGGAATAAAAGGTGATTACTTAAATAAAAGGAAATACCTATGATTTTATAATTAAAATACTCAACTCGGATTGTTTGAAACTTTAATGTCCTTTTAGTTGAATTCTCAATGTATGATTCTTTGTGGGTTACTTCGAAACATTTTTTATGAGAATTATAAGTTAAGAAGAATTTATTTTAATTTTGAGTTGAAGATTTTGCTTAAGGACAAGCAAATGCTTAAGTGTGGGGATATTTGATAAACCATAATATATACATATTTTTATCCCATGCTTGGCATATTTATGGATGATTTTTCATTAGTTTTATTAAATTCGATACTCCTAATCCTTTAATTTCATGTTTTATACTCAAGAGAGCATACGGAAGTGAAAAGAGCAAGAAACGAGCCAAAAAAAGGACAAAATAGGTTGATTTTAGTATTCCACACGGCCTAGGCACTTCCACATGCCCGTGTGAGATACACGGGTATGCCACATGCCCGTGTGTCATGGCCTTGTCATCAATAAACCATGTTAGAATTGCACACGGCCTGGGCACCTTCACACGAGCGTGGTACGCGGTCGTGTCCCTGTCGAACCTAAGTCTAATTCTATTCAGAAAAGGTTAATTTTGAGCTATATTGGGCATTCAAAAGTCTATATAAACACCCTAGAAGAGGATCAAGAGGGACACAGAGAGTAGAAAGCAGAAAATATTCGAAGACAGCCATCAGAATCAGCTCGGAAGTAGGATCTACTTCAAGACTGAAGATCTCCATTCAATTTCCTTAGAAGTTCTTTGGGTTTCTTTATGTTTTGTTGTTTTCCCAATTTTTAGATGTTTTCCCCTATCATTATGAACTAAACTCCCTAAATACCTAAGGGAGATGAAACCTAAGACAGATCTTACTACTATTTGAATTATATGATAAATACTTATTCTTATTCTTAATTATGAGTTTTAATCCTTGCATTAATATTTTAGGATATTAATTTAGGTTTTGATGTGCTTATTCAGTAGAGCAAAAGTCCTTGTTTAAGAGTAGATCTTTCATAATTAAGCGGAGTTGAATGCAATCCTAAACATAGGACGACGTAAATCTGCCATATTAGAGTCAAATCTAATAAGGGAATCCAAAGATCAAACTAATGCTACAATAGGGGTTTTAATTAGAAAGAGATTTCAATTAATCAACCTAGAGACAGTTGTTTTTAGTCTCGAGAGAGATATTAACATAAATCGAGGATTTCTACGGATTAAGTCAAGTGAATAAATCTTCTAATTCAGAAGTAATAAGTGAAATCTAGGTGGATTCTTCCTTAGGTATTGTCTTCTCCATCGATTTTCCAACAGTATTTTTCAACTTTTTCCTCTATCGTGTTCTTAGTTAATTAAATAGTTAGTCTTAGTTTAAAAATATCCCTTTAATTCTTAGGCTAGATAAGAAAAAAATAGTAATTACTAGTACTTTTAGTCCTTGTGGATACGATATTTCCAGTCTCACCATAACTATACTACTGTTCGATAGGTGAGCTTGCCTTAGTCGAATTTTTAGTTAGTTTAGCGACCATCAAAAAACGATATTTGTTTAAGTTCTTCCATGAGGTAGATATTTATAGGTGGTAACCGGTGCCTCGTGGATTTTTAATAATCATCTCTTGGTTATTCACCGATTGAAGGATGATGAGGACCCAGTGTAAGTCCGATTGGTGTTTGCACAATTTTAGGTCCAAGTGCACGATTTGCCTTCGAGCCTTTTTTCAGAATTGATGGTAAGACAATTTAGGAATTTCATCGACCAATTTTTAGAGTATGACACCAAACAATTAAATAGAGGTCTGAAGAATTTTTTAAGGATTCGGGTTTAACTAGATATCTAAAACCTTTTGAAAAGGAGGAAGAAATTAATGATCTTTTATTCAAGGTTAATATACGCAAAATTTTGATATGAAAGATTATCTTTATTTTGCTTGGCGACAATTTTGTCTCACTTGTCTCAACTAAGGGAGGAAGAAGATGGAGCTTGGTTAGGACCTTTCGTTGCGAGCGCAGACGAAGAGAATGACCACCATGAATAGTATCTGGCTCCGAGAAGAAGGGGATGATGGCTTCTTCGAGGCCAATTTTGGCAAGAGAAATTTGAGCCATAATTTTGGGAAAGGTAAGAGGCAAGATTATTGATAGCAAATTAATCCTATCTTAGGATTTAATTTGGAAGGTTTATCAAATCATCAAGAGTTTAAAGAAAAGGGATCTTCTAGTGGGCTGGATTGAGAGGCAATGGAGTATGATCATGAAGAAAGCCCATTGGAAATTATGGATGGGAAAAAGAGGCGTAGGTTTGAAAAATTAAACTCTAAGGTTTCTGCTTACTTGGATCCGTTAGAGATCACTGAAGAGTATGGTAATGCTCGAACACAATAGATATTGACAACTGCCTATAGACAGGCTGATTGAACACCATGAAAATGTTATGTCAGAATGTTCGTGATTTGGGGAATTCGCGAGTAGATCACAGACTTAGTATATGATGAAAACCTATCATCTCAACTTGTCTTCTTTATGGAGACAAAACTTAGTGTGGATCGCATGAAGAAAGTTGGAACACGGTGTGGCGATCATTATGGGATTGACGTACATGTTAAGAATACGCAAGAGGGTTAACTTTGGGTTGGAGGGAAGGTTGCTCGAGTCAACTTCATATCTTCTCAAGAAACCACATAGATGTTGAGATACAGAAAGGGTCGAAAAGACCGTTGTTGTAACAGCCCGATTTAGACCCTAATCGGAATGGTGGTTTCGGGACCACGAATCTGAGCCATAAAAATATTTTAAAATTATTTTCTGTGTTTATTATGTGTGAATTTATATCTGTGAAATTTGCGTGATTTAATTTTGTCGTCTAAGTACCCGATTAAGTAAAAGGACTTAATCGCGTAAATTAAAAACTTGAAAGTTTAAAGTATAAGGGCCGAATTGCAAGTGGCTTTTTAACTTGAAGTATTTAAGTTGTAAATAGACCATTTGAGTAGGTAATGGTCGGTTGTACCCTTGTTATATGTGTTTTATTTATTTAATTATAAAGGTTTTATATGTAATTTAGTTAATAAACTTATATTAAATAAAACCAAAGTTAATATATTCATTATTTTTCATTGTTCATCCACCGAAATAAGAAACAAAAGAAAGAAATAAAAGAAATCTAGGTTTGGCCACATTCCAAGGTTGATTCAAGGTTCGTTCTTACTCGATTTTTGATAATTTTTACTTTTTTTTAAATCGTTGCTAAGTTATCTACAAGACCCATGCTTGAATTTTTTATTTTGGTGAATATTTTAAGTTATGTCATTGTTGAAAGCTTGTGATTTTTGTTATTTGATGATGAAATATGAAAGATATGTTTTGGATTAACATGTTTTGTATTGGAGTTTTTGATGATTTTGAGTAATTAGGACTAAATTGCAAAAAAAATAATTTGAGGGACTAAAATGTGAAATAAATTAAATATATGGACTTGTATGAATATGGGTAAAATTCAGCCTAACATGGGTATATTGAAATTTTTCATATTTTGTGTTTTGTGCAATAAGGACTAAATTGTAAAAATGTGAAATGTCAGGGGAAAAAGTGTAATTTGCTTATTTATGTGTTTTTGGACTAAATTGAATGAAAATATATTTGAATGAGTTTAATTTTAATATATTTAGATCAAGAACCAAAGAAATCAAATTTGGATCGGGGGAAAACTAAAGTTGTCAACTAGTCGCCCCGTTCCGTTTTAAATTGTCTGAGGTAAGTTTATAAGCAAATATACGTACTTAATTTTAATTAAATATGAATTATATATGCTGAATTGAAATATGTAATATATACATGCATTAGCCGAATGTGAGAAAGCTTGGCAATTATGTTTACAAATTCGTTTCGACCGAGTTACGACGTTCGAAAGCCCCGTATGAACCTTAGGAATAGCTAGGATACTTATGTCATGACATAGGATTCCGATATATAATGTGCGAGTAAGACCATAGAATCGATATGTGATTTCGATATATGTGTGCGAGTAAGACCACGTTTAATACGTTGGCATTGATATGTGATTTCGATATGTGTTTACGAGTAAGACCCTATTTGGGATAGTGGCATCGATATGTGATTACATGTAATACCACGTCTAGGACGTTGGCATTGTATGATATATGTGATTATTCGAGTGTCCTATCCAATTTCGAATGGTTCATCGGGAAATCATAAGTTGTGAACGAATATGTAAAATGAGCTGAATGACCAGGTATGAATTAGTTGTTACCTACTTGAAATAAGGTAAGTAAGTAACTTGATATTTGTTACAAATCATGTATGATGCAAATGAAGAATATATGTGAATATGACATATGTATTCGGCCTTGTGAATAAATAATTTGAGTATTATTGAAATGATTCTTAACTATGTGCACACATGATTAGGTATATTCAGCCACATAATTAGTATATGTATATGAAGTTATATTTTGATACATGAGCTTATGTACCATAGTGTATGTGGACTAGGTTTTATAATGACTATTTGGCTTTGAAAATTTAATGATAATTTGTTAATTTAACTATATGAGCATTCGGCCAAGGTAACCCTTATGTATGAAAAAGATATTTTGCTTATATATATGTATGTGTAATCGGCCATATAATATAAATATGTATGTGATTTTTATCCTTTGACTTATGAATTTATGTAAACAAGTGTATATGTGCTAGTTATGATAAAGATAATTTGGCTTGGAAATTGAATGATACTTTGTTAAAATATGTAAATGTTCATTCGGCCATAAATAATCTATATGTGAAAGTACATATAAAATACATGAAATTGTAAGCTTAAGATTTAAAGTAACTACGATAGTATAATTTGGTTTAGTTTAAATGATTTAATTATGTCATTTAGTTGTTTATTTGCTTATGACTTACTAAGCTATGAAAGCTTACTCTGTGTGCGTGTTCATGTTTACCTCTGTTTTATAGATTTTGGATTCAAGTTACGAGCTCGGGAATCGTCAGAGAAGCTTATCACACTATCGACTGTCTTCGGTATTTTATAAGCTAAATTTTTGAACCTATGGCATGTATAGGCTAGATTATAGCCTGAAATGTTGGATTATTTTGGTTTTGTATAATTTAAGCCATGCGAAAATGGCCTAACTTCATAGTTTGAATTCAGATTTGTTGTTTATGGCTTAAGTTCATTTTGGTTATTACACTATGTGTCATGGATGAATGTTATATGTGATATCTATTTTGTGCATTGAAGTTGGTTGGTGAATTTTGAATGTGTGCATTTGGTTGATTCGGTTATGATATATGGAAAGATAAACATGTATGTGAATTCGGTTGAAATGCTTAATTAAGGTATTATATGTGACTTAGCATCAATGAGTATTGGATTATGTCTGAACAAGGTAAAAATTTGTTGGGACATATTTATTACTTGATATATAAGTTTTTTGTTTGAGTAAATATATTTGAAATTAGTTAAGCGATAAAATATAAGTGATGGATATTAGCTAGTTGTGATTCGGCATTTATGCTCATGAAATATGATGAATAGTTTTGTATATGGATTAACGAACATGAGAAGTAACATATGAAATGGATATGCCATGTGTTTAGAGCTTGATTAGTGTCTTGGTTATGTGTTTGCATTTTAAATATGGAAATTTTTAGCTTGTGAATTAGATATGAAATGAGTTGTTATTTGTACTAAAAATGGTTCAACTTATTATAGTCATATGCGCATAACTTGTGATAATAGAAGAGGTATATTTTGGTCATTTGGTAACTATGTCTAGATATAGTTTATTAATATTAGTAAATATGCACATGTAGCATAAGCAACTAAGGTATGTTCGGTCTTGTTGTAATGTTGCTAAGGTACTTATGTTTTAATTGGTTCAATATGTGCATGATCGAATGACTAGAAAAGAGGTATGTTTAGTCCTTAATGATATTTATTTAAGTGAAGTATACGTAAATGTTTGATTAATGCCTTGTAGATATTTTAACCTAAAATAATGTACAAAGCATGTTTGTTTATATTGACTATTATCTATGCCGCAGATGTGAGTGGTATTTAAGTTGAGTATTACGGCTCAATTAGTTTTAAATTGTGCATGTGTATTGATTATGAAGTGGTATAACTAATATTAAGTTAGTGTATAAATCATTTTCTCACATGCTCGATACATGTTAATTAAATATACATAATTGATTATAAGTAAGTATTAAATGATAATTTGCAATGGTATTAAAGTTTCAAAATTTTTTACTAATATAAGCGTTTTAATGCTGATGAATTACAAACTATGGAATGTAATGAAAGTTTGTTTGAGTTGTGATATGACTGGTAATGACTCGTAACCCCATTCTGGCGGCTGATACGGGTTAGGGGTGTTACAGTTGTGGAGGTGGATAGGATTTTATGGAGCTCCAAATACAAGGAACAGAGTGAGGACATGGAATTTATTAAAAACTCTTGGGAGAGATTAGAACCTACCATGGATGGTTAGTGGAGGTTTTAACGAAATTTTATTTGCCTATGAGAAGAATGGGGGTTGTAACAACCCATTTTTTAGTGGTGTCGAAACAGTAGTTTTGGGACCACCAATTCTAACATGTTGAGTTGTAAATATTATTTGTGTAATAGTTACGAGGTCATTATGGTCGTATTAAAATTTGGTTAAAAAATTTTAACGTTTAGATAACTAATTAAAGAAAAAGGACTAAATCGTAAAAAGTGAAAAAAATAATAACTATTGATGTTTTAAGGTTGTTTGATTATTTAATTAAATGAGGAGGATTTTATAGGGAAATTAAACCATCTCAATGGTTAGTGGATGGTAATTGAAATTAATATTGAGTAAAATATGTTATAATGGTAATTTTGTAATTAAATTGAAGTTAAGTTAAAACAAATTAAAAAAAATATCATCTTCTTCATTTTTACTTGCTTTTGATCGAAAACACCATGGGAGAAAAAGCTTGGAGGTTCAGCTAGCATATTTCCTTGCATGATTGAGTTTGAGTCCCTTTTTAATGAATTTTATGTTTTTGAGATCATTACAATTAGGTCCAGCTAACCCGTACCTTTGTTTTTGAAACTATTAAAAATTTTGATTGTTTCCATTGATTAATATTGATTTTTCTTTATGTTAATGATGAGTTTGAAGCTTTGGTTGTGATTTTAGATTGTTTTGTAGAGTGATTTTTTGTTAGTTTTTTAGTTAAAGAATTAAATTGTTAAAATGTTAAAATCTCATGGTATATTTGTGAAATAGTGGTATTTTGAGGACGGTTTAGAAGCCCTAAAATTTTGGCTAGTATAGTGAGCTTCAAAAGTAGTTAATTTGATTATTTTTTAGGTAAGGGACTAAAACGCATAAAGTTTAAAGTTTAGGGGAAATTGTGTAATTCTTGTAAATAGAAGGGTACAAATTTTAAAATTTATTAATATATGAAATTTAAGCTAATAAATGAAATAAATTACATTTTAGATCAAGATTCTGTTGATATACAGAGAAAAGGAAAAGTAGCAGAATAGTCCCTTAACTTCTGTAACTACTGCGATTTAGCCTAGGTAAGTTCGTTCGATTTAAAATTTTACATATATAGTATCTAATGAATTATTATTGTATTAGTGGATGTTAAACTACTATAATGGTGATATGAAATTGTTTGGGAAATATGATTTAAAATGTTATTCTTAAGCCGGATGAACGTTTGATAGAGTACAATTGGTAATGCAAATGATTATATTACGTGTTATACGGGATTGGTGGAGATGAGGATGTTACATGATTTACATTTATTTCCTGAGTATACCGGGGTTCAGCATTTGTTGTGAACCATCGTGTTATACTATTTTGATACTGGCGTGTTAAGGGGGCAAATGTATAGCCTACGGCTTGGGCACTTGGTGCCGCGGCATGTTTTCGATTGGACTAGCTCTTATGAGCGTTTGGAATGTTCCGGTTGGTTTACCTATGTACTCATATGCACATAACATTTACCAGGCAATAATTGTCGTATTGAAGTATTGTATTGAATTTTTGGATGGTCCTTTATTGTTCATTGAATTCTTGGTAGTAACTTATTTTGAATATGATAAACCTCTTATGAAATTATTAAATGAAGTTTGTATTCAAAGTGAATAAACTCACTCGATCTGAATTGTGTCTGACAGGAAATATTGACCATTAAGTTTTAATAGTTTAAATTATATGTTAAGTTTGATAAGATTTACCGTTTTTATCCATCAACTTACTAAGCTTATAAGCTTACTTGTGTTACTTGTTTTCTTCTTGTAGATATCATTTTGTGAAACGGACGATCTGATCAACCTTCGAGTCACACTATCAAGTTGAATTCGGTAGTTTTTGGATGTTTATTTTGGCTTATATGGCATGTAATACATTTAAGATGCAAATGTTTTGAGATTTGGCATGTATATATGATGTGGCCTATCATAAGTGTGGTTGCTTGTAAGATTAAGATGTGAATGACATGGTAATGTTATGTGTCCACTTGCATTGTGGTTAACTCGTAATCTTTTTGCATTGTTAATGTTTGGATAAAAACTTTGGTATGTTTAAAATGGGTAGAAATGTGTACAATTGTGTTAGGTGTGAGTTAATGTTATATATTTGGTGCAATGAAAGTATACCTTTTGTCTTAAATTGTTTTGTTTTGATTTGAGGTGCCTTTGAATGGCATATTGGTTAAAAGATTTAGGTTGCTTGAATTGATATGTTTTTTAATGTTTAAAGTGTTCTTAAGTCAATTAAATGCAATATCAATTTGGGTAACTTGTTGGGAAAGTTTATGTTTTGAAATGGCTTGTTTTGAGGGTTCCTAAAGTTGTTTTTAAGCCTCGTAAATGTATGCTATGATTGAATTTCATTTATTTATTTTATTTTAGTTAAACCTTTATTAATATAATGACTTGATGTTACTTGTTATGAACTGTTAACGTGTTGTAGCATCCTATAACCCTAATTCGACGACGATGGTAGGTGACGGGTGTTACAGAGGTGCTCTGAAAGAGGAAGATCGAATGGAGGAGTTTAGGAAAGCTTTGGAGGAATGTCAATTAGAGGACATTGGCTACTCCATCCAAGTTTCACTTGGGAAAGGGGAAATTTTGCCGAAAATTAACATTAGAGAAATACTTGATCAAGGTGTGGCGATGGTTGATTGGGTGCATATTTTCCTAAAGGTTTCCTTGCGGCATTTACCACATTCATTCTCTGACCTTTTCCCTTTTGTTCATTCAAATCAACAAAGAGGACTATAAAAAGACAAAAAAGTAATTTAGGTTTAAGGCATGGTGGAGCATGGAAGATTCATGTGAGCCAGAAATTAAATGGCTATGAGTAACTAGCTCGAGGGATCTGGTGGAAAGGCTTGGGCTAAAAGGGTAAAATCGAAAATAGGGGATCTAACGAGGAAGCTTAATAGGAGGCTTTAGGAGTCTGACAATCAAGGAAACATTAGTAAAATTGATCGATGTTAAGTAGCACTTAAACTTGAATGTGGAGAAAGAATAGAGGTATTGGGAACAGAGGGCGAAGACAAATTGGTTGAAAATGGAAAAACAGAATACATCTTTTTTGCACAATTTTGCATCCCAAAAGCATTGTGCTAACCAGATTAGTGGACTACAAAATGGGGAATGCATATTGGTTATGGAACATTTCGAGATGGAAAGGGTGGCAAGAAATTATTTCATTGATCTTTTTTCAACCAGATGAATTGGAAATCTAAATCACCTTTTATCGAGGATGGCAACGTGCGTAATAGATAGTATGAATCAGGAGTTGATGGCTGAATACAAAGGCAAGGAAGTTTTTGAAGCTTTGAAGACAATGGGCCCAACGAAAGCATCAAGGGCGGATGGCTTCCAGCCTTGTTTTTTCAAAAATACTGACACAAAACTGGACGGGATGTTTGCACATTTTGTCTTAACATACTTAATGGTGGTAAGCCTCTAGAGACTATTAATATAACTAATATAATGCTTATCCCAAAATAGATCATCCTACGAATTTAAAGAATTTCAAACCTATAAGCCTTTGTATGGTGTTGTATTGCAAAAATCATTGTAAATAGACTACAAAAGGTGCTTGAGACTTGCATTGACAAAACACGAAGCGCTTTTATGCCTGGCAAACTAATTATGTAATAATGTGCTCCTAACTTATGAAGTTTTACATGCTTTTAAACAAAAGAGGACAAAGAGAACAGGCTACTTGACTTTTAAGTTAGATATAAGCAAAGCTTGCAATCGAGTGGAATGGTCGTTTATTCAAAGTATGATGTTGAAATGGGATCCACAAGGCCTTGGGTGGAATTCATAATGCAATGTGTCAACTCGGTATGATACTCATTCATTTTGAATAGCGAATTCGATAAAAACCTTAAGCCAACTAAGGGATTAAGACAAGGAGATCCATTGAGTCCATATTTGTTTTTATTTTGTAGCGAAGGGCTTTCAACCCTAATGAGACGAACATGGCAAGATGAATTGCCGAAGGGTGCGCAAGTGTGCCAAAGGAGACCTCAAATATCTCATCTGATGTTTGCAAATGATTGCATTTTATTCTAGGCAAGCAATAAAGGAGCAAACATTATCAAAAACATTCTTAGTGAATATGAACCAAGTTCGAGACTGTGTCAACTTTGACAAATCTACTTTTTTATTCGAATGTATCGGATTAGGATAAACTAATTGCTTCTCAAACACTTAATTTAGGGTGTCAATGGATCCAAAAAAATATTTGAGCTTGCCAGCCATAGTGGGGAGAGGCAAACGACAGGTTTTTCAGGACTTGAAGGACCGAATGAGAAATAAGATAAGTGGTGGGAGTATTAGGCACCTCTCACGAGGTAAGAAAGTTTTCATAAAAGCCATTTTGCGATCCCTACGTATTTTATGTTACCGAATTCACTATGCACGGAACTGGAGGGTATTATTGAGACCATTTGGTGGGAAAAATGTCACAGTAAATTAGAGATTCACTGGTGTAAATAGAGGCACTTGTGCGAACTTTAAGAAAACGGATGCATGGGTTTTAGATGTTTAGCAAAGTTTAATTTGGCATTACTTGCGAAGTAGGGGTGGCATCTGATTTGCTATTCGAATTTGTTGCTCGCTCGATCATTAAAAGCTAAATATTTTCCAGATACGAAATTTCTAAGTTTAGAGTTTAGGGAATCTGTCTTCGTATACTTGGAAAAGTGTGTGGGCAGCTAAGGGTCTTCTTGCGACGGGTTGTGCTGGAAAATAGGCAAGGGCACTGCAGTAAGGGAAGATGCCTTGATACCTGGGAGTGTAGAATACAAAATTTAGAATGGAGTTAGTAATCTAGACATTCAAACAGTGGCAGATTTGATAGACCCAACTGCAAGAAAATGGAGAGAAGAGTTAGTTTGGACTACCTTTGATGGGATGCACAGAGAATTTTGTGTATTCCCTTGGCAAAAAGTTCCCCAGGAAGACCACCTTGTATGGTAAGGAGAGTCGATCGGCGAATACACTGTTCGTAGTGCTTACAGAATACTCTTACAAGGAATACAAGGAGCTAATCCTACTCTGAATCGACAAACCCATTCCTCGCTTTACAAAAAATTAGGGCTACTGGAATTGCCCAACAAAATCAAAATAACAAACTGGAGAACATCCCAAAACTTTTTGCCTATTTTTGCTAATCTACATTATAGAAGACTAACTGGATCTGCAGGCTACCCAAAATGTGCGGATGGTGTCGAAACGGTGGAGCAAGTTTTCCGGGATTGTCAGAAAGCAAAAGAGATCTGGCAGCAGCTGAACATCACGCGGCCGGCCGTGGCATCAGATATGAGCTTCAAAGACTGGATGGCCTATTTTTTTGAAATTAATTCCAGACACCAATGTAGAATCTTTGGTGGCGCAATTTGGGCGATTTGAACCGGGAGGAACAAGCTTCTGCTCGAGGGCAAGAAGAAAATAGCATTAGATGTGGCAAAATTTGTAAGAGATTATCTGAAAGAATTAGATGGGATGAGTCAGAAAAGCCTGTCAAGACAGGAGAGCCAATACAGTGGAAGCCACAGAGCGGGCAGGCTGTAAAAATTAATTTTGATGTGGCTTTCAGTAAGCATAGAAACAGATCGTGCTCAGGAATTGTTATTAGAGAGTCAAACGGTACGGTGCTATGTTAAAAAATTTCTTTGCATAAAAACATACCTTCTCCATTTGCGGCCGAAGCGATGGCGTGCTTGCAGGCGGCCAAGTTGGGGCTGGACCTGGGGATATTGACGGCGGAGATCGAGGGATGTCTTATCCGTGGTACGGAAATTGCAAAATAACAGAATCGAAAGATATCGAGAACATCAAATCTACCTGTGTCGGGTACCAGTCCTGTGTTTTCAGGCATGTGCCGAGACAGGCGAACGGATCTGCACCGATGCACGGCGGTTTTCAAGAGAAGGAAGGTATATCAGATGTTTGGGATAGGGCCGGTGTCTCTTCATTTGGCTGGGTTTCCATTTTTTTTTAATTAATGTTTTCTTTTGACATCTGTTTGGCTTCTGAAGGGCCGAATATTGATTATTTATTTAATAAAAATCCAGCCGTGTTTTAAGACTGATTTCATGAAAATAAAAATGATTTGTTATGTTTATATTCAAAAAAATTTATTCAATTAAAAATAGGTTTCTTTTTCCTGAAAACAAAAAAATCCGTCCAATATTTAATTAAACATTTAGAACAGTAAATACAAAAGGTGGCATGGATGAAATAATAGTGTCATAACATCTGTAGATGCTATAAAATTACTCACGGCAAACAATATTGCTGATAACATGATCCAATTATCCCGAATTCAACCTTGTTCTCTTTTAAGTACTATAATAATGTAAAGCTATAGATATTTCCTATTATAATTTACAGTAACAGTACTAGATTCTGAACACACAAGCTTTAACATTTAAAAGAAAAAAAGCTACAACTTCCTTTTATCATTTCCCCAAATTCAGCCTTGAGGAGCATTTTCCTTCAGCATTTAAGACACCCATTGATGCAAATTCCATTACCAGAACTTCTCAGCTCAACTCCTGTCTGCACCACTATTGGTGGTGCGTTTGGCTTGGGTTGGAGGCGGCAGGATTCAGGCCTTCTTTCCCCATTTGTTGCACTTCAAGTGGAGATAGTATCTTGATATACCACACGTTGTTCACGAATTCCCTGATTATCACAAAAGCATTCGATGAAAAAAATAATAATCCACCAAAACCACATCTTGAGACATGTAACATTTTCATCACTGAACCCATCCACCATTCTATATTACAATAGAGCCAAGCTAGAGAAGTTGGGAGCTTGAACATGTAACATGCTGCCAGGAATATATAATCAAATGGGGAAAAGAATTCCAGAACATCTAAAGATGAGGTTGTTATCATAAAGAAACTGAAAAATCTCAATGTTCTAGAGATGTATAATCCCCTAGTATTTTAGATTGGTTATTTAACTCATTTATCAATCTTGATTAACTTCTCAAAGATTAATAAATTGTATGGCCTTCACAACTTTAACCTCTACAATAAGCCTTTACTTCCATACAACCCTTTTATTTGTCTGAATCTGTTGTGTATCAACAAATATATTGCACATAAGAAACAAATCGTTTGTCCATTCAATTTCACTTGACACTTGCATAATAGATTCTTTTACAACCCTCTGACCCTCTTAACCTTTTCAATTTTTGTTCCTTGAATGATTGTTTGATCCTCAATAGTGATGTCAACAGAGCACGGCGGATTTTTTCTGGCCCCAAGCCGACATACTGGATGTAACCCGAAAACTGGCCCCAACTTCAAAACAACTTAACACTCCTGAACCAGACCCTACCCCACCTTGATTTGTCAGAAGTTAATTTTTTTTTTAATATTAAAGCAACATTTTTTTAGTTAACAAAGCAATTACAAAACACGGTTAAAGCATCATAAAAAACGAGAGGTAGGAACATTACAGTAATAGAACTACTCTAAAATATTTCTGAAAGCTAACTTGCACATTCTAAGTAAATACCATTGCAAAATAATTTGCAGTACTTCTAGTCTTATAGAAAATAACTTCATGACGTATAAATGAATATTTTAGAATTATTGCACCCCCACCCCCTTTTTTTTTCCTTCTCCTGTGATGGCTCCATCTTCCCTTCGTAGATTCAAGGCACAAATGCATCTTTAAAAGTTCTATATTCATTTTACAAACAAAAAAAAAAGGTTCTAGTTAAACTCTCTCTATAACCACTTCATTTGTCTGCCAAAATTTTCAATGTTAGAAAAGTGACTGTTATACACCTGTAACATCTAAAACACCTTTAACAGCATTTGAGATTCAAATTATATTTGGATTTTTTTTAATTTTTAAATTAAAAACTATAATATATTAATTAGTGAGATTTAGATCGTACCTTTAATAAAATATTACTAATGTAATTATATTTAATAAAAATTATTTTCATTTAATAATATGATTAATATATTTTTTATATAAATTTTAAACATTTTATTGAAATAATATCTTTAACTAAAATTTATTATTTTTATTGCAATTAAAAATAGAACTAATTTTACTAAAATTTGAGACGAGGTTGTTAGAAAGAACTAATTCAGTAAAGAGTATACTTTATACTTTATGGTTGTTATAGATGAAAAGCTATTATAGAAGGTGAAAATAAAACATAAAAAATCGATTTTACAACAAATTTGGCTGTTATAATGAAATGTTATTATAGAGGGTGACCATTATAGATAGAGCTTATGTTCTTTTTTCTCTAGATAAAAAAATTCTATATTCTTAGAAACCAAGTGTGGATGACTTTCACCAGTGTTTCAGATCTTTCGAACAGTTGGGCCATGATAATAATAGCCTACAAACATTCCAAGTAACCCAAATACTTGCAAACCAAAATGAGAATTCAATGACTTCCACTTTCAGCATACCCTCCTAATGTAGACAGCATGTATGCAATAAAAGATTAAAACCAGGATGCGTGAATCCTCTGTCCTTTTTTGTCTGGTTAATTGATTGGGCTTACATAGGTGGTAGAATCAAGTTGACTTTCAAGTATAAGGAAATTTTATTTTCAGTAGGTTGTGTTTTGACATGACTTATATACAGGTTTTAATGCCTATGTTTAAGGTTTAGTTAGTTTCAAAATCCAACTTAAGCAGCTAACAGTAATGAGAGCTTGCACATCTTCATAATCTCTGTCTATAAAATAAATACAGCTCCTGCACCTTATGCAGCATCTTTAAGCTTGCACTTTCCTAATCACAGCTAAGGCTTGGTGTTATGACCATAACTTAAGACGTTGATAGGAATGAAAATCTACTTATCATTCATAATGTCTGTCAATAAAGTGAACATTGCTGTAGCCATTCATATCTTTTAAGCTTCCATTTTGCTTGTCTAATTAGGTTTTTTTTATAATTTTATTTCTTTCAATGACTCTCTACTTATTATCTTGAGTATGTGTCTGTTCTTGAACTTATAACTGCCCCTTTATGCCAAAAGTTTTAAAGCCCCAAAATTAGTCACCTGTTAGAATCCTATTCCTCAGTTCTTCTCCAAGCATTCAATCTTCAACTACCAGAAAATTGAATGATCCTAAAGATCCAGTGGCACAGAAGATCTAACCAGCATAACAGCAGCAATATATGACAGTTATCATCAAGGACGAGCATGTTTGATGAGAAAAAGAAAACTTTAAATTTAAATCATGAAAAGTTTTAAGGCTTGGAATACCATCTTGAATAATAGATTCAAAAGATAACAGTTTGACTCATAATAAAATTTACTAAGGTGGTGACTGAATTGGTTAATGATGCAAGAATCATAAACTGACTGAAGAATTTCAAAGTAAAAAGCATCAGATGAACTTATGTTTAGAATGCACAGGAGGACTTTTTTCAGACAAGTAGGAGGCTTGTTCGTAATCATTAGAAAGTTCGATGAACTATATCATTGTTCATGCTACCGACGGAAAAAAAACACACAGACACACTCCTAATTGCCTGAAATTCGGTGCAAATTTAGAGTGCTCTCTAGCACTATCTTAACAGTCACATTGTAGCAGACAATTATTCATAAATAAATTAAGGGTGATTTGGAACTTACTGCCAAGGGTCATCACCAAGGAGAAGAATATCATTCTCCCTGTCAACAAATACAAGCTGCCAGCCTGATCTCTGAGGGTCCTCTAGTTGGCCTTCCAGACCAAACATTCGAGCAAGCTCACAACGCAGCTCATTATAGCTGCTAAACTTGGAAATATCCAATGAGCGCCCGAAGGACCCCAACTTGTGAACCTATCAACAAGAATAAGATCAAAAACCATAAGAATCACAAGCCATTGAATAAACTAAACATTATCCTGTGTAATTCTTTCAAAATATATAGGAAGTCTCCAACACAATATAGTCAATACCGACACTCTGATAATTGTGTTTCACAGAATACAAAATAACCACTTGACATGTCAGCCAAAAAGGTAAATAAGAATAGTTGGCTTTGTCAGCAATGACACCATCCAAAGAGCCTAGATTACTAAATAGAACTACAGCTGACAAAGTTATACTCATTGTTGTCTGTTGGTTACTATGTCAGATATCAATAAAGTGATCCACAAGTCCATATGACCATGCTTTGCATAAAAATGGAAGCCTAACAGTGAATTATTCGCCTTAGAAACCAGATAAGACAAATCCCACATATTTTACCATCTGAAAATAATAAAAGATACATTTGAAGAGTTAAAAGAAAAATACTATCACCTTAACAAAGGTTCCGTTCGGAGGGTTTACTTGGTCCACATATTCGGAAGACTGCAAGTAACCTGATTCATCCACACAACTTGAGGTAGTCATATCTGAATTAAGAGGGAAATCTGTGCCAGAAGCACTGGTAAAATTTGAAGTGGCATATGGCAGAGACAATGAATCATTTTCATTTCCAATATTTTTCAGGTTGCTCATCCCTTGCTGCAGCATAAGAGATGATGAATCAATGCTAACCCCAAACAGAAAATTGTTTTGTGGATCAGTTGAACTCTGGTAAGCAGAATACTCTCTTCCTGGAAATGGAGGTAATAAGTTAGAGAGTACATTTGACTGTACCATTCCCAGATGTTCAACCTGGGGCAGTACGTAGTTAGCAGTTTCAGATGAAAGCTGTGGTTCAATAGCTACTGGCTTGGACAACAAAGAAGAAGAGATAATTTGGTTTGATCCCTTCAAGTTGAGTAAATGGGAAGCTCCAGCATGGGACAATGAACCTAAGATACTTTGCATTGACGAAGCATTAGATAAGGCTAGAGAGTTCCCAAGAGGATCAGAAAATGTCTGCTGCTGGCATTCTGAAGCAGCAGTTGGCAGAGATGAGGACTGGGCCTGGCTGCCGGAGGCTTTAGGAAAAGCAGGGATTAGATTAGATATCTGCTGTTGATCAGAAAACTGTGGTGTTTGTTGCATTTGCTGAGATTGTTGCTGTTGTTGCTGTTGCTGCTGCTGTTGTCGGTGGTTATTGTATGAATTGGAACGCTGCAACTGCTGCAGAAGCTGAACCTGGGAAGTAGTCTGGTTCTCCTGAAATCCCTGAAGAAAGGCATTTTGTGTTTGAGACTGCTGTAGCATCTGCCTTTGAATTATAGCAGGCAACCCATTGGACATGCTCTGTGGTTGCTGGAATTGCAAGAGAGACTGAGAGCCTATTTTGGATGAATCAACAGTCCTCATTTCCTGAAATGCAGCAGCAGCCATTGCTTGGTAAAGATCAGGTTGGACACTTTGTATTGAAGAAGTATCAAGCCTTGGCTGCATCCAGGGTGCAACTCCAAAACCTTGGAAGTTTAAAGACTGAAGTCCTTGATCTCCAATCCCACCTTGAAGCCACATCATTTGGGAATTGATGTTCATATCACCATCTTTGAAAGCTGCTAATACAATTAAACTGATTCAGGATAGAATAGGAAAACTCCTATTTTCAGGTAAATAAGAGATTCTGTAATTCCAAGCAACCTTAGCAAAGACTATAGCATACCATGGAAAGAGGGTAGCGCAGATGGCCATGGTCGCTTCAATCGCAGGGGGAAGGGTGATGAATACATAGGGAAGGTTGTTAATGGTTCAATCTCCCACAAGGACACCCTTGGCTGCTTCTCTCCTGCAGTGGATTCATCCCAGCCAACCTGGGATGGAATGTAAGTCTTCCGTGTCAGATATTATTGAATACATTACATTTTTAAGGAGAAAAGACAAAAAGAAAAAGAAGAAGGGAGGGGGATATGATACTGCAAACTAAAAAATCAAGCACAAAGAAACTTAAAACAAACCTTAACAGAGCGCCAATGCGAATTTGGCCAGCGACCAGGATCTAAGTCGCTAATGCCAGTTATTGTACCCATATATCTGACATAAAACACTCATGTTAATAACCGCCCACTTAAATTTGCCAGTGATACTTTAGTCAATTGACATATAAAAATAGAAGTATTTACTTGAGGAAAATAACCAAGTTGCAGAAGGAAACACCATAAAATTTAAGCAATTTCCAGGAGTAAGAAAACATTTAGAGAATTAAGACCCACCGGCGGACACTTGACTCTTCTGTCTCAAACAGCATTCTAAACCGCATGCCTACAGAAACCCGGGTGTAATAGACTGCTTTAACATACTTGGCGAGAGGAATGACAAACTCTGAAGGACTGGCCCTGAAATGAAGCTACTGTAAATGAACAAGATGTTATGTTGGAATAGAATCAAGATTTTTTAATTAGAATTAAGTAGTTGACCTTGGGTTATAAAAGATAGTAAAACGGCTATTGGTTGCAGCCGCATGAGCGGCTGCAGCAAGAAGACCAATGTGCATGCTGTCACTTGATAAAACAGAAGATGGCATAACAGTCTGAGGACGATTTGCTCTCCGGATACCCAGCAACAACTGATTCTTCTCATTCCTGACAGAAAATAAAAATAAAAAGCACATAAAAACAAAAACAGAGATAATATACTGATTAGCAACTCACTGATTAGTAGCATGACAAGAAAAAGCAGTAAAGCTGCAGTAACAACTGCCAAAATATAAATAGCGCACATTAGAGCAGGCAAAGCTGACACAAACCCAAAAACACACCCGAATCGAGCTCAACCAAACCCAACTTGACCAAGAATCCCTTAAAATGATGCTAATTAAATTGCTTTGGCTTCAAAACCAAACAATGAGGATCAAAATGACCCAAACCCGAGTGATACACCCAAATGAGCAGAACTTGATGCAACCCAAACCAAATTTGACCCCAATTTTCCCAACCCAAAGTGACTCAACCCACCCAGCTGTCACCTCTACTACACACAATGAGGATGCATACTAGTGGACTCGTGACTTCAGAAATAAAAAGTAGAATTGGATATTTTATTGTAGAAGATACATTCATAAACCAAAAATCCCGTCCATAAAATTTTGCTGCCAAACTATCTAAGCAGGATGATTTCACTAGATTGTTTCAAACCGCATTACGAATTTGACAGCTATTAGTAAGATATTTCTCCAGCCAATCACAGAGAAAAGGTACTTTGATTACTAACAAAGTAAGCATAAATTATACTTGGAAGAAAGAAAACCCAATTTACCAAATAAAAAGGACTGAGTCACCAGCAACAAGTCTCTTAGCACTAACAAAAACACTCCACCCAGTTGTAAGAAGATGCCTCTTTGGCTGCCCTGCACACAAGAAAATACATAAATTGATTAGAGGTTGTTAACAGCCATTGATATTCAAAACCTTTTCATCATCCAAGAAAGCATATATCCCACTTAAAGATAGGTAGACATATAAAATAAAAATTCATCAAAAGCAGATCCAAGCATCCAAATAAAATGCTACATTCCAAGTACTAAATCTGAACATATTCCAATAGGAACTAGCAAAAATTGCCGATTCCTCTTTGAAAGGAAAAACACAATAAGAAATGAGGCAAACCTCATCCAAATCCAACACACAACATAACCTACAAAAACAGTAGGGGAGAAATATTCCATTTGATAATGATTTCCCCCCCAAAATTAAGGGTTGCAGGGGATCATTTACTCCATTAATGCATCACTCACAACTCCATACAATATTTGATCCCCTCAAATACATGCATATCAGAAATACTCCCTTGAAGTCTTCAAATGTTATTCTTATAGAATTACTACTAGATGAATTGACCATCTTTGGCCAAGAATTAAGCTTTCATTAACTCTTTTCAACAAAAAAACCTTACAGCTAACAAATCTTCACAATCCCCACACAATTCCAAAGAGAGGAAAAGGACTTAAGCACATCAAAAGCAAAACGTGAAAGACTTAAAACAATCAACCTTTGTAGATTGCCAGAAACATTTGCCATATCAGACAAACACAATCACCATATTATAAAGCATATATCAAAAAGTAAAGAGCTATTTGGTCATCACATTTCACAATTTGCCCACACCAACATCAACCAAAATTTCAGAGATGACCTTGAAACTCTGACCATTTGCAAGGTGAGAAACAATAAACAATTACAAACAAATGGGCATTTTGATGCAGCGAAATTCACAAAACAGCATACATAATCCATCAAAGGAAGCAAACAACAAGAAAGCTTCTTTTATTGTTGTTGGCAAGAAAGCATTAACTCTAATATCTTATTAAAAAAAATTCCTATTTCTGTATATTATTTTTCATCCATTGTAAATAACTACTTCTTTTTGTAAGATTCACATATTAGCCATGCTCTAAAAATGATCTGAACCTCAGCATCAGAGATTCTTAGCCCCAATATAATCAAACCAATAACTGATGCAGAATATAGCAAGGATATATCTGAGGTCATCTTCAAAACTTTCAGAAACAATCACATAAAAGACCCAAAGTTAAAGAAATGTTACAGCACCTTCAAAATGAAACCAATAACTTATTCACGAGTAGATGAACTGGGTACAGGCAAAATACAACACTAACTGAAGCGAAATGACAAATAATACTATAAAATCATGACAATTTGAAATTTCTCTTAAAATTATTGTGGAACAAAGCATTGAACAAAGTTGTTTCAATCACTCACCGCGAAATACATGCCTAAATTTCCATTCATTTTCATGAAGATCCCTGGCAACTAACTCTTGAGCTGGAGGTTGCAGGGAGTAATCCTAAAGGCACAACAGAATTAAAAGGTAGAGAAAGAAAGATAATGACTCAAACTAAATCAATTAAAACCAGATGCTAGTGAACTGAATTGCTTGTAACCTACTAAAACATACAAGAGGAGGAAAGACTTTTTCAGCAGCCCGACGAGGCACAGAAAATCCTCCATGAGTGCTTGTGTCACTTGCCGTCAGTGTTTTGCAAAAATAATTGGTTGGTTGTTTACTGGGAGTACCCAGTTCAGCAGGCAGGAGGAACACATTCTTTTGCTCTTGCTACAATAATGCTTTCAAGTCAAGAAGTGCCAAATTAAAAGACTATCAAGCACAAAACATTGAAACAAGGTCAAGTTCCCATACCGGGCTCAGTGGCTGCAAGGTCATTTGAGCATACACTTCATCTGTTTCGACATCTGCCTGTATTTGAATAAATGACTTTGTAAGCAACCAACTAAACATTCCATAAACAGAAAGTGGTTAACTGAGCATTTAACTTACGTGCATGGTCACATTGTGAAGCTGACATATAAGCTGAGGGGGTAAGCTCGGATAGTTCGGTATGTGAGCATCTACTTCCTTGTTGGTTGAAGCAGCAACCTGCAGAGGGAGCCATAAACACCAAAAGCTCGCAGAAATATTAGAAACGAAGCATACAGTTCCTCACAGAGTGCTCTAATCTTTTAGGAGCTTCAGCAGATCACTCACCACTTCATGCATCAACAAGTAGACTATAATGAAGATATTCAGCGATACTGAAATGGCTGGTTCAAGGAAGTTCTATTACTACATGTAGCCAAAAAAGTTCCGACATCCTTACATAGCATCTTAAAATTCTAAGTTCTCCCTAAAACTTAAGCTTATTGAACTCTTTTCTTGAGCAGAAATGGAGAAATAGAACCAAATCTGAAAGAAAGCATGAGAAATAAGGCAGGTACAGTTACCTGTTCACTATGACCTTGGGGAAAATATACAACACGGCTTCCAACAGGCGGCAGGGACACCAGAGGACCCGCACATGCATGCCAAAGTTCAGAATTCAAACATTTCTTCTCCCCTATACAAAAATCTTTCACTACTTTATAATTTCGAAAAAATTATAACTTAGCGCAGCTTTATACTTCAAGAAAAATACTAAAAGAATTTTTTTTTTAAAAGCTAAAAACAGTTACCTTCCTCAGTTTGCTGATTAAACCCTGATGAAGAGAGTCTCATTCTTCCAATATTTAAAAAAGAAAAGTTATTCGTTCTCTAAAGAAAACCAAGAAAAGTGCGGTTGAAATGGAAAATACACCTAGCCCTTGTTATTAAAGTATATTCAGGGGTCGTGCAACAGCCATAACTTCTAAGGAAAAAGAGAACTTACCCACCCCCACCCCCTTTCTCCACCAGACTCCTCTCAACTTAAGTTAAAATCAACATCCAAAAAATACGGGGAACAACCTTTTACTCAGAAGGGGTTCATGAAGCTCAGATCTTGCTTCTTTTCACATTCAAAATCATCCAAAGTTTCCAAAGCAAAACAAAACCCTAGCTTTCTTCTTCACTCAGATCTCCACATTTTGAAGCTTTTTTTCCCAAAGTAGAATACTATCTCAACCCACCTGAAGTGTACCTCTGCCCCGCACCTGATTACTGGAGCTGCTCAGTTGAGTTAAAAAACTAGAAAATGACACTTTTTAATTACTCTACTTTTTGGAGCTCTTTCTAGAGAGAGGGCTGAAGACCTGGACAGCAGCTGGAAAGAGTGAGAAAGAAAATATACATACACATTAAAATCCGCTATCACTTATAATCAGGGCGGCTACCATTCTTTATTTATTGTTTTACAAATTTCTTATTTTACTATATTATTTTTATAAATAGTTTTACAATTGTTTAGGTGTTATAAAATAGTAATAATAATGCAAAAAAAAAATTTATTACATTTCTTTATTTTCTATCATTACTATAAGTAGTATATTCTTATTTATATATATATACACACTAAGATTGGACTTCTTATTTTTTAATATATAAATATAAGAAGACGAAAGCTGAATAGTCAAGTGAAAAGTTAAAAAGGAAGATGAAAACTTGAATATCTACTTCATTGTATAAAGAATATGTCTCATTAAAAATTTTAATAGGAAAAACCTTATAGTACAAAAACCTAGAGAAAGAAAAAAGAGTCCATAATCTTTTAATACACAACTTGTCACAACTTTAAAAGAAAAAATATGATGCAAATTTACTCCCCTCAAGTAAACATCACTTAAGATCTTTAAAATAACACAATCCAATGTTAAAAATTAACTTCTCAAGTGTAGCGGTTGGGAGTGCCTAATTAAATTCTCGATTATTTTTTGCATTGGGTGAGGAGCGTTACAACAATGCATATTTTGCTCCCCTTATTTGAACATTATTTTATAACTCAATATCGAGTCATTCAATATTATTTATCAATAATAAATCATCAACATATACAACAAATTTTGTTGATGTATATCAATATAGCAATAAAATTCAATTGCATTCTCATGCTTTAGATGTCGCCAACAACTTTATAAAGCATTGATATATTGTATCATTCACTATTAGCAATACAATGAGTGCATTGAGCACATAAAGAAATGGCAGTTCAGGACCATCGTTTTATAACATTATTGTTTGACCATTTGTATTCCTTTTCAATATCTCCAATCTACAAGAAAATCTAGCCTGATTAATTTTGATTATATAAACACTATTGGATACTCAATAACAATTCTTTATAATATCATTGTGTAACAATTTGTCTTTATTGAACACTTAATCTTCATGTCGTGACAAATTTTCATTTTTAGATATACTTTCATTATAAAGTTTATCTATTGAATTAGTATTTTTCTTGGAAATTCGTCAGAAATTCCAATGATTTTCTCATGAAACTCAAGTTTTGTGCTTCATGCATCAATATTATCAAATCATTTATATCAGTTGAATACAAATTCATTAGACGTATATAAATATCTTTATTTGGTTTTTGCATTTACCACAAATTAATCATTTTTCATAACCAAAATCAAGTGTCTTGTGGTCATTCTTATTACAAGTCCATTCTATATATTATGACTTGTATTTTTTTTCACTATTATGCTAACATATACTCTCATTGGCTTTACACCTTCCGGGTGTTTGAACTTCTTGTCCAAGATATATTTCATAAGTTATAATAGAAGCGTTATTTATTTTTGATGACTTGTTCTCATCTCAATGCTTTCAAATTTATTTTTATTCAAAATCCTCATTTCTCCATAATATTGAAGTATTCTCTTTATATTATCATTTTCAACAACTATTTCCTTTTTGTCAGCTCCATTATATTTAGTTATGACATAACATGTTGAAATATCCCATTATATTCATAATTTCATGTATTTGAACTTCTTCTAGGGTTTTATCCCAAGTTATGCGTTGGGTCTCTTCATGAGTACTCGTCTCTTCTAGCATATGACCATCTTAATTTCTTTTTCTTTTCTTTCAATAATTTTTCATTTTATGTAATCAACTAGTTTGTCATGCTTCTAGCATGCCGAAGACTTATTTTTATCACATTGTCCTTCTGGGACATAATTATTTAGAGCATTTTAGCTGGTATATGTATCAACTAGTATATACAATCTCTAAATGTCATCAGTAAAGATGTCTGGCAAATAATTTTATCATTCAAACTTTGTGCACATAATATTAGTGAGGATCACAAAAAAAAGACATAATTATTTAACCAATTTGTCTTCCCTTAATACTAAGAAAATTTGTAACATAACAGTACTTTTCAAAATTATAGATATATCTCCCTTCAGCTTTTTCAAATCTAATAAAAATTTTAAAATTTATCAACTTCATACTTGATGATCCATCTTAGTGCGTTATGGTGGAACATAATTATTTAACCAATTTGTCTTCCCTTAATACTAAGAAAATTTGAAACATAACAGTACTTTTTCAAAATTATAGATATATCTCCCTTCAACTTTTTCAAATCTAATAAAAATTTTAAAATTTATCAACTTCATACTTGATGATCCATCTTAGTGCGTTATGGTGGAACATAAAATAGATATTGCACATTCAAATATTCTTAGATGAAATCTATTAGTTTATGAATCAAAATCAATTCCCATTAGACAAATATTTCTTACATGTTGGCCTTGATGCAAATAATACATGCTTATTGTAAAGCTATTCTTATATTAATGGTTAAACAATTAAATGGAGGCATAGTTTTGCTAACCATTAAGTATAACATCTATAGACATAGACAACTTAATATTATCCCAAATAAAATTACGAAAATCAAGCTTGGGATATAGTGCACCAACGTTGTTAGCACAAATTGCATACTACATAGATTGTGCACAATCAAATTATTTCAAGAAATAATATTTCAAACTTTGGGTTGCACACATGTGATACATGACCTCATATATTATTTGGTTATCATCCAAAAATGCAATCGACCTCTTACTTTAGCTGGTGTTAGTTCAATATATTGTCAAAATAAATAGTATTTATGAAAATTATTAAAATACAACTTCTAATTCTTCAATAAGATCATATAAATTTTCATTAAATTGTTTTGCATCATCATTGACTCGGGATGGTCTAACCGTTCATACCAATACTATGAACTTCTTTTCACTATCTCATATGTCAATCATATATGTGTAATGTATTCCTTCGGAGAATATTTATCATATAAAAACATGAGTATCTCATGTCATTTCTATCTATGATTTTAATGTAAATCACATAAAGATTACCTTTAGCATATATCTTTTTTATCTAAAAATAATAATTATATGTTTTACAAAATTTTGCATCATAAAGAGGTGCAAAATTAGCTCTTCTAGAGCTTTGACGATCTAATGCAATATTAATTAGTTCTTCAAGAGCATGTAATAAAATATTATTTTATCATATAACATTAGTAAATGTGTAATTTATTTTTAAAAAATATGCAATTTTGCAATTCTTTTCAACATGGATGATAAAAATTTTAGATCTTAAAAAAAAATTATTTATTGATATAAAAGAAAATATATTTTTATATAAATAATAAGTATAAATAAAACATATGTTAAACATAGCAAAGAATAAGTTCATGTCACTAATCAATCACATTAAGGAGCATGCAGTTAGATAAATTGTTTTATACGCCATAAGACAATAAAATACAAAATATTATAAGGTCACAATAAGATATTAAAGCTACAACTATAGAGATTTAAAATTAAAATTTTCTAATCTCCACCTCTTATAGCATAATTTCAATTCAAATTTTATTATTATGCATTACGGAACATCTCTTTTTCTTTATAAGACTCAGCAAAATTTAATGTTTTGGACATGCTATAGGCTTGTACATAATGCATTCATATATCATAATATTTATTAACATCATCCCCTTTTTTTTTGGCCTTATACATTTTCACAATGAGTAGAATTATAATGTCAATATAAACTGTGATAATTGATAATTTTATTGTCATTCATTTTTTCTAATATCCACATATAAGTAATATTATGACATTTACTTCTAGAAATGTCTAAACCAATGAAAGGTCCACAATGTCATTATTTCAACAAAAGAAATATAATTTTTATAGAAGTATATACAATATTCACTTCAAGGAATAATTTGAAATTTTAAAATAGCCAAATTGAGTTTAATGATTAAAAGTGATCATAGAATTTGTTATATTTATTGCAAACATTCATTTCAAGGAATGTATAAGAAATAATTCAAAAAATACTATAAACTTATATTGCTTGCCAATAAGATCATAAGGTCCAAAGAATGATTAATTAGTACAAACCATTAATTATTTTGTTTTAGGAATAAACATTTAGCAACTGTAACCCTTAAAACTGGGCCTAGAAGCTATGATCCAATCTGAGCGATTACATGAGCCTTGAAGATGGCCAAAATGAATTTTTTTTAAGAAAATTCACTTACCATTTGAAAACATTTGATTTTGTAAAACATTTTGTACTTTTCGTTATAGAGTTATGTGTTCCTTTATATTTAAAAAGTATTTAAAATGTAACTTAGTTTTTAAAACACATATTTGCAGTGGCTAATAATCACTAAAACATTTCTTTGATCGTTTAGAAATCACATAAAGTAATTCATGCATAAAACCTAATTATATCAAAATAATGTCCCTTACCACAATTTATAATATAAAATTCAAAGTCCCAAAACCATTTAAACAAACCTAATTTAAAGTCCATAGTAAAAGTCCAAAAGAAGTTTAAAAAGTCCATAAAAACACTAAACCGTTTCCAAAATCCATAACCACGAAAACATATTATATCGAAAGCCTATCTGAATATCCAAATTCGAGCCTTAAGTACGAGGATTACCTGAGACAAGCGAAAATCATGGGTGAGCTTTAAAAGACTCAATGTGAGATCAATACAAACACTTATTTTAACACATAACATAACACATCAAAATATCACAAAGCATTTTTCACAGAATTCACATATTATCGCATTTATTAAATCAAAACATAGCATGCTTATGAACAATGCACAATTAGAAGATTTTCTACCCATCTCCGCTACACACCAATATCGAGTTCCCTAGAACTCATCTATCCAATAACACACCAGTTTGCAGACAAGCCACTACATAGATACCGATGAACGGTCACATAGCACATCGTGGACAAGTCACCACATAATTGTCAATAATAGCCACATAATTTGTAACACCCTGAAATTCGGGGTTAGAAGTTTTGAGATTTGTGTTTAGGTTCAGTGAGTAGGTTGAGCAATTGGGTTGATTTCTGCGTTTTAATGTCAGAATGAGCTTGCTGGTTTGATGGTTGGATGTGTGTTAGTTTACCTCTAGGTTCTGGGTTCGAATCCTTATGTGTGTTTGAGGAAATAATTTTATTTGAGTTTTTTTTTAAAGTTTTATATATATATTTATTTGTGTTATTTATTTTATTGTACTTTTATTTTTGAAAAAAAGAAGAAGTTGTTTCTAAAATTCTTTTGCACGTTCTCTTTCCCCATTTTTTTTGGTTTCCTCTCTTTTTCCATGTTTTTGCTATTCTTTTTTGGTTTTTCTACCTTTCTCTCTTTCGTTGTTGGTGAATTAATTACCGCCGTATTTTTATTCTCCAAATAAATTCTGAGTTTTAGTACCGACGTTGTTGGCTGATTGTCCTTGTGTGTTACGTTTGATTGGATGCAAATTTGAGTAAGTTTTGTCTTTGGAATTAAAGGAAAAATTGCTTCAATTTTGTTTATACTGTTGGATTGAATTCTAGTAGTTTAGTTGCGTGTATAATTAAGGTTTTCGAATGGTTTGGTGGAGCAACTTGAGCAATTCTCGGTACTTATTATCACATTCTAAGGTGTGTGTTCAAAAACTGTTCAATTTCAGTATCAAATTGCTATTGGATTCTATGGAATTCGACAATTTCTTGTATGTTCCTGAAACTGTTGATTTTGGGTATTGGATTGCATGTTATTCTGTAAATTCTTGTATAGTTTTGAGTTACCAAGTGTTGGGGCCATTTTGATGTCAAAACCACAATTTTTAGCCTATTTCGGTATGGTTTTGTGACCACACAAGTGGCCACACGGGCATGTACAGCACACGGGCGATCCTCACGGCCGTATAAAATTTAGAATTAGGGTTTTTGGGCAATTTTTGGTGTCATACGGCCTTGTGGGTATGATTTGGGAATTTTTTTGATTTTTACACGGACGTGTGAGATTTCCACACGGTCATGTCTACTCTGTACTTAATTTTAGCACTTTTAGACAGTGAGTTACACGGGTTACTCACACGGGCGCGTGTCCCCTCCACAAGGGCATGTGTGGCCTTCACATGAGCGTGTAGACCTCTAACATGGCCTGGGCACTTCTACACGACTGGGACACACGACTGTGTGGCCTTATTTCACCAATTTTTGTACTGTCTATTTTTGTTCTGATTATGATTCTATGTATTCTGACCCTTGGCTAGGTCTTAGTAAGGGTGCTCGGGACTTTGTTTGGGCTTGGACTTGTGTGTTATTCACAATCATAGATCTAATTAAGCGTTTCGATTAAGTGTTAATTGATGTTATGTTATATCTGATTCTGATTCTGGGCATTTGAATGTGTGTATTTTTTATTTCATATTTTGTTTCTGTAAGTCTGTCTACGAATGGTGTGCATTTTGCATTTGCATTAATATTTTAAGGTTGGGTTGTGAAGAGAAGGAAGACTGATTCTGATCTAATAGTTTAACTGCAACTTATCGGTACAACAGTTTACAGCAATGCACTCTACTGCATATATGCAAGCCTTGCTGCGTATTATTACCTGAGTGGCTTAGTCCACATACATGGTGTGTAGGGTTGGAATGGGCCTTTCGTGGACCTATGTGGTGTGTTTGGATGGATGAGCTTAAACAACTCTTTTGGGGTGTGATCGGGGGACGAAGAGGTGTTTTAACTGGACGAGTGGGTTTTTTTTATTACTTGTTGCATTCATTCCTTATTCTTTTATCTGTATGATTGCAATACTAACTGTTTATAGATTGAAGTGTTTCAGTACTAATACGTTTGATTTGTTTGTGAAGACTATTCGTATATCGCATTGCCATTGAGATATTTATTTTTTATTGTGACACTTTGGTGTTCATTTTTTTGTCATTTTTGAACTCACACTGAGTTTGTGTAGCTCACCCCCTTAGTTTATCCCTTTGCAGGTGCCCTCGTTTTCTATAGCTAGACTTGGTATGCCGAAGGTCTCGGAGTGATATGTTTTACACGGACTAATAAAATGACTTTTCAGACTTTTTAAATTTGTGAACTGTTAAGGACTGTAAACATCTATAAAGACTATGGTACAATCAAATTTTGGATTTTCGTAAATAGTTTTGTTTTGAATTCTAGAAACTCGAAACTTTACTTCTGAACGCCTTTAACGTAACTTGAATTCTTTAATTTAAATCCTAAAAGGGCTAAACGATTTAGTTAGATTTTAATGATTGTGTTCGTATAAGATTTTAACAACTTGTTTGTAAAATTATTTTAGATCACTTTGGTGATTAATGTAACCTCTGATATTCGGTCTAAACTTTTGGCCGGGTTTTGGGTGTTACATTTAGTGGTATTAGAGCCAGGTTTACAAAAACTTAGCCTATGTTTTTATATATTCGTGTGTGCGCGTGTTCGTTTTAAAAAAAAGTTTTGATAAACTGTACCACAATATTTTGAAATGATATGTGTTTTACTGATTTTGAGGAGATAAAATGTCTGAGACTCCGATGTTGGTCCAGGGTGGAAATTCAAAACTGTAAGATTAGAAATGTAAATTTTCGTATTTATTTGTGTTCATTTTCTAAACATGTAGATACTCTAAGTTAGTCAAAAGACCGATATGGATTCTGATTGTAAGCAAGATCGTGAGGTCAATCTGGTGAGACTCTCGAAGAGTCGTTTGCTTCTCTAGGATGTGTGTTTGTTCAGGAGGCAAAAGTCAATATGGTTCCGCCAGCTTCGGGTAGCGATAACATGAAGTTGGTACCGAGACGTTGACTCGGGTGGTGAGAGAGGTGTTAGAGAAAGTCTTCGAGGCTAGTTTAAAGAGGAATAAAGAGTTAGTTCAAGGTAGGTGTGTGGATTGTGGGAAAAAAATGGATCATAGTCTTTTGAGGTTGGAGGCTCGACCTGCGAAGCGTATAGGAATGCAGTTGAGTGTTAGTAAAGGTTATACTGATGGTTCTGGTAATGGGGCAAGCGTATCGGTTTTTGGGCACTGTAAGAAGTGCCATTTGGGCAACTGTTGAGAGAAGCTGGGAGCGTGTCTCATATGCGAGTCTATGGAACATCGAATTAGGGAGTGTCTGTGATGATATTGAGACAGGTATGGTTATAGGTTGTTGTGATTTTGTGTGTAATTTATTTGAATAAAATTGATGTTTATTCGTTGGATAACGTTTGTGTATGTAATGGATGAATATGTATCTGCTTCAGTGGTTAAGTGTTTGGGTATGTGTGCGAGTTTTTAAGGTCAAAGTATAGTATGGTAAGGTTCAAGTTTAGGGTGCTCAGTGGGAGCGTAGTGGTGAGTTTTATGATTAGACATCTGTTCTATTAGTGGAAATTTCAAGGACGAAATTTCTTTAAGGAGGGGTGAGTTGTAACACCCTAAAATTTAGGGTTAGAAGTTTTAAGATTTGTGTTTAGGGTCAGTGAGTAGGTTGAGCAATTGGGTTGATTTTCGCGTTTTAATGTTAGAATGAGCCTATTGGTTCGGTAGTTGGATGTGTGTTAGTTTACCTCTAGGTTCTGGGTTCGAATCCTTATGTGTGTTTGAGGAATTAATTTTATTTGAGTTTTGTTTTTTTATGTTTTTTTATATATATCTATTTATGTTATTTATTTTATTGTATTTTTATTTTTAGAAAAAAAAGTTGTTTCTAAAATTCTTTTGCACGTTCTTTTCCCCCCCTTTTTTTTTGTTTCCACTCATTTCCCACGTTCTTGATATTCTTTTTGGTTCTTTTACCTTTCTCTCTTTCGTTGTTGGTGTATTAATTACCGCTGTATTTTTGTTCTCCTAACGAATTCTGAGTTTTAGTATCGACATTGTTGGCTGATTGTCCTTGTGTGTTACTTTTGATTGGGTGCGAAATTGGGTAAGTTTTGTCTAAAGAAAGAATTGCTTCGATTTCGTTTACGTTGTTGGATTGAATTCTAATAGTTTAGTTGTATGTATAATTGAGGTTTCTGAATGGTTTGGTGGAGCAAATCGAGTAGTTCTCGGTGCTTGTTATCACATTCTAAGGTGTGTGTTCTGAAACTGTTCAATTTCGGTATCGAATTACTGTTGGATTCTATAGAATTTGGCAACTTCTTGTATGTTTCTGAAACTATTGATTTTGGGTATTGGATTGTATGCTATTCTGTAAATTCTGGTATAGTTCTAAGTTACCAAGTGTTGAGGGCCGTTTTGATGTCAAAACCATGATTTTTAGCTTGTTTCGGTGTGGTTTTGTGACCACACGGACGGTCCACACGGCAGTGTGAAATCGAGAGTTAGGGTTTTTGGGCGATTTTTGGTGCCACACGGCCGTGTGGGTACGATTTGGGGATTTTGTCGATTTTCACACGGGCGTGTGAGATTTCTACATGGGCGTGTGAGATTTCTACATGGCCGTGTCTAATTTGCACTTAATTTTAGCACTTTTGGACAATGAGTTACACAGGCTGCTCACACGGGCGTGTGTCCCCTCCACATGGGCTTGTGTGGCTTTCACATGGGCGTGTAGACCCCCATATAGCCTGGGCACTTCCACACAGCAGTGTGGCCCTATTTCGCCAATTTTTGTACTATGTCTGTTTTTGTTCTAATTATAATTATGTGTGTTCCTGTAACAGCCCATTTTCAATGAAGTTAGAATAGTGGTTTCGGGACCCCAAATCCAAGCCAGAAAGAAAATTTATTTTAATATTATTGCATGGTCTGCATTATGATAGGAATGTCATATGAAAATTCTAATAAGAAAATTTTACCGATTATGTGTTTAATTATGAAAAGGATCACATTGCATAAAATGCAAAAGTTAAGTTCTAGTAGATATAAGTACCAAATAGCTATGGAATTCAAAATTTGAGGTCCTTATATGGTAATTAGACCATTAAAGAAAAGTTAATATATATTTTTGATGAATCATCCATAGAAAATTAGAAAAAGGCAAGGACTAAATTGGAAAGTGAAAAAATTAAAAGATGATAATTAAATTAAATAGAAAATATTATCTCTCAAAATTTCTATGGAAACCCTAGGAAAGAGAAAACAAGCTTTCTTGGCTTAATTGGGTAAGTGTTCTTGCCCCATTTTTAGTAATTTTTATATTTTTGATATTGAAATTGCTTAATCTATCTATTTTGGGGATTAATTTGAAAAGTTATCAAAGTATAGAAGTTTTGCCAAGGATGAATATGCTAAAATTTTAAAATTTACTGTAGAAAATGAAAGGTTGTTAATAGATAAACAACTTTTACAAAGTGAATTTTGATGAAATTATGATTTAGGGACTAAATAATAAATATATAAAAGTTATGGAAAATTCTGAATTTTTGTAAAATACATGTGCTGTACAAGGTATATGAAAATTTCGGTTACGCTTGGAATAAGGATTAAATTGCATGAATTTCATTTTCCGAGCCTAGGGACGAAATTGTCATTTATGAAAAGTATAGGTGCAAAATAGTAATTTTGTCTATTATTTGAATTGAATTAAATTGAGTATGAAATGGATTAAATTGATGTTAAATTCATTTATATAGATCTAGAAAGACCTAATACTGAGTTGGATTGAGGAAAACAAAAAGTTTTGGATTAGTAGATTTCGTGTACGAACAAGATCGAGGTAAGTTCCTGTAACTAAATTGTGTATATTTATATGTTTAAATTAAATGTTGTATATGTGAATTGTATAATTGCCATGTATATGAAATTGATTGAATATCTGATAATGTCCGATAAATGTTAAGCCCCGCTATAAGCCATCTCGAGCTTCTCATATAAGGTTCTTGCGAGCTTCCCGATAATAGCTCTTCAAAGCGTCCCGATAGGTTGTGATCCTACATTTGTTGTGAACACACCTTAGCTCTTATGAGCATCCCAATTAAAGGATCTTTATGAACTTCTCGTTAAATTGGCTCTTTGTGAGCTTTCCGATAGTGCTCGCTTGAACTTCCCGATATTGGCATCCGGAGCTTCCCGATATGATTCTTTGTGAACTTCCCGATATGGTTCTTTGTGAATTTCTCGATATGGTTCTTTGTGAACTTCTCGATTATGGCTCTTATGAGTTTCCCGTTATATAGCCCGGATAAGCTTCCTGATAGGCTCTTTATGAGCTTCCCGAAATGGCTTGTAACGGGAAATGAATTGAATTAACAACTAGTTTGTAAAATTGTTTCAAATCACTTTGGTGATTAATATAACCTCCAGGATTCGGTCTAAACTTCTAGGTCGAGTTTTGGGTCATTACATAATTGTCAATAATGGCAACATAATTGCAGTTAAACTGCCACATAGCTTCCTTCTTTCACAAACCCACCCCATGTATGTGTTATGACCATTTTAACACATATTTATCACTTATCACATTTTTTGCATTTTCATGCTCATAACTCATGTATCTCGATTTTCACATATGCATGTATCATACTCATATTTTCACATATCACATAGTTTCACTTTAGCATGCTTTAACATTCATAATCTATGTTAAAACATGGATCTTATCATATACATAAAAATATCACGTTTTAGATCATTGCATATTAATCTAGCCATAAATCACATAACATGGAGTTGAGATCAACATTTCACGTATCACATATCACAAATCACAGAGTTTTCACAACACTTAATAGTTTAGGTCACTTACTTGATTTCCTCTTCAATGGAGTTTTTCAATTCCACACGAATACTTAAGGTACTCACACGTTAATTAATTAAATAACATTTTAATTAAATAGTAATATTAAACTTCACTTAAAACGAGAGTTAGATCTCACACCTTAATATAGATCTAAACCATTTGCTCTTTTGTAGAAGTTTCGTTTAGGTCTAGTCTTGATCGAAAATCTAAACAAACAATTAAACTATTTTAGTCATGATCTATTCGAATAACCTGGCTTTTAATACTAGATTTAATGTGAAAATCTCACCAATACTTACCCTCAATTCGAATGCTCAGATTCGTCACTCTTGCGATGTTTCACTATTGATTTCTCAGAGGATTGTTAATCAGTCCTTCATGTTAACACAAGATTGAATTAGTACTAATTATTTTAAAAATAATAAAAATAAAATACGAATTATTTAAGCCCTATACCATTCGACAATGTCACAAAATTTTAAGATGAAGGATTTTCAATCCCAAAACTTTACTTATACTTGTTTCGTTACAAGAGATCGAAGGAACGAAAAATGTAGCAAAATCAATGGTTGGATAATCTAAAATAATCGAATAAAAGAAGATAAAATGTGTGTTTCAGTCACTAGGGTAATAGGCAAAAGAAAGAGAAAACAAAAAGAAAGAAATTGGTCGCCGGCGGTGACGACGATGGCTCGGTGGTGGTCCGATTACGTGGGTGTGGTTGTCTAATGGTGGTGCAAAATACAAGTAGGGAGGAGGGTTTGGTCACTTTTAATTGAAGAAGAATAGAAAAAGAGATAAGAAAAGAAAATCGATTGAGGAGAATGTGACCCGCGGTGGTTGCGGCGGTGGACATAGTGGCTAACAACGACGCACGGTGGAAGAGGAGAGGGGAAACCAAAAGGAAAAGAGAGGGAATGTTGGTTGTGAACGGTGGTGAGGTGTTGGTGTAAATAAACTCACGGTGGTGGAAAGAAAAGAGTGGTGGTTGTAGTGGACAAAAAGAAATAAAAGAAGAGTGAAGAAGAGGAATAAAAAGAATAAAATGATGGAAAATGGGTGTATGCCCGGTTGAGGGGTGTTTTAGTGGTCAACACAATCACTTTTGGTAAGGATGAGGTATGGGAAAAATGAGGGAACATAAGAGCAATAAGGGGGATATGTTTCTCTTAAAAAAGCAAGTTTGACTTGCTAATGGAGGAAATGAATCCTCCCTATATGGCAACATAGGTGGATGGCAAGGCTACCTAGCACATGCTAAAAATGTGCAAAATAAAATAAAATAAAATAAAATAAAATATGTACACATAAGTTTGAACTAGGGACTTCATAGACAGCTAAGAAGCTTCCTAGCACTCAGCCACAACACTTCATTATTTTCAAATTGCGCGATTATTTTTAAAACATAGGAGTTGATAGATTCACCCTCGTAACTAAATTAAATTAATTAAGTAAATGGGATGTGACAACAACATTTTGGACTATCCATCTTCCACTTATCTATTTGCCAATAACAACAATAATTTCCATTCACTTCTAGGAATGAATAAACAATATAATTTGTTAACAAAGCCAATAAAGTCATCATTGTTTGCAAATTTACTTCAGTATCATTGTGATAAATCAAATGTGTCTATACATTGTTCCCTTTTCTTTTTAATCAGACCTTGGCAAAATTTTCAACCAATATGCATGTGTCAAATGATCTTTGAGTATCACATAAATATTTTCATTAAAATAATTATAATCACTATAGTTATAATGATTATTATACCCATACTAGCCCATTAAAGACCATGCTCACAACCACAATTATAACTTTGTCATTTTTAAGATTGATTGTGCAATGCTACATTCACATTAAGGAATGAAACATATCTAATGAGATTTTTTTCATTATCATAATTTACTATAAAAAAACTAGTCCATAATTTTAAAAAATCTTTTATGTAACAACCCATTTTTAGTGATGTCAGAAATAGTGATTTCGGGACCACAATTTCGACTAGTGAATTATTATTTTAATATTTATTATAGGTCTATGAGATTATATTAAGGTCGTATTAAAATTCTGTTAAAATTTTTTTATGTTTAAATGGTTAATTAGGTAAAAAGAACTAAATCGTAAAAGGTGAAAAAATTGAGTTCTATTAGTTAAAAGGGTTAAATGGCTATGGAAATAAAAGTTAATGGACTTGAATGAGAAATATACTAATTAAAGACTTAATGGATGTGCATGGACAAGGTTTTATTAAAATTATTGATAAATGATAAGGGTAAAGTGGTAATAATTAAAAAGAAAATTAAGTAAGAAAAGATGCAAACAAAGCTATCATCTTCATGCTTTTGTCATTTTAGAACAAAAATTCACCATCAAAGAGGGGAGGAGCTTTGGTTTTGATTTCTTCTTGTATGGTAGGTTTTCTAGCTCCGTTTTTATTGATTTTTATGTTTTTGAGTTCGTTTTAGCTTGATCTAGATACGTTGGGCGTTGATTTGTAAAACTTTAAAGGTTGAGAGACTTTCCATGTATGTTTTTGAATAGGCTTTGATATTGTTGATAGATTCTAAGTTTTGGTGGTAAAACAAACATGTTTTGTTAAGTGATTTTTAATGAATTTTGGAAATAAGGATTAAATTGTTAAAAGTATAAATTCATGGATTTTGTTGTGAATTGTTGGTAATTATGGGTTGTTTCAGGGTTCCTTGTAGTTTTTGTTAATATGGATTTGGGTTAAAATGGCCAGATTTTAAGTTATGTGCTTAAGGACTAAGTTGTGAAAAGTTAAAATGTTACAGGTAATTTTGTAATTTTTCATAAATATGAATTATGGATTAAATTGAATACTAGAAGTACTTAATTAAATGAAATTATTTATTTAGATCAAGATAAACCACAATCAAACTTAAATCGAGGAAAAACTAAAGCTTCAGATTAGTTCAACTCTTCTATTACGGCTCTAGTTATCGAGGTAAGTTTATATGAACTATGATCGTTTTAATGTTAGCTAAATTGACTATTTGCTATGTTGTTTTAATATAAATGAATCATCCATGTTATGATGAATTGACGAATAACGAGTCCCGGTTGAACCTTAAGAATTCTCAGGATACAAATGACATGTTATTAGGGATTTCATGTTTTTGGTGCTGGTCTTGAATGTCTTACCGATGGCTGAGGTCCTACATTTGTTGCAAATTCTCCACAGCTCGGGTGAGTAGCATCGTTTAGCTTACATTCCAACCCACAGCTCGTGTGAGCATGCCCATTTCACAGCTCGTGTGAGGATTGATGTAAAGGAAAGGTTACAGTTATGTATAAAGGCACACTATGTGTGAGCTTTCCCGAGAATTCGATGTAATTCTAGTTTGTTCAACGGGTACGAAAAGAAAATGAAATGGTAAGTGTAACACCCCTAACCCGTATCCGTCACTGAAATAGGGTTACAGAGCATTATCAGAGTTTATAGAATAATTTCATGTAATTCATGTTAATTATTGTTCATATCTGAAACTAATCATATTGTTCCTTATATGGACCCTCGAGGCCAAATTTAAACATTTAAATCAAATCGGGACAGAATCGAGAACTCAGAAAATTTTTCGCGAAGATTTAAAATTTTTCCTAGATGCAGGGCACACACGCCCGTTTGGTCAAGGGACACGCCCGTACGGCAGGCTGTGTCTAGCCCCGTGTAGCTCTCTGACTTGTGCCACACTGCCAGCCACATGCCCGTGTGAGTAGGCTCTGTGATCAATTAAATTTTTAAAAATTAGGTGCAGGGTTCACACGGCCAAGACACACGCCCGTGTTCTAGGCCGTGTATCACACACAACTGAGACACACACCCCTGTCTCTGCCTGTGTGCCAAATTCTGAGCATTATGTTTCTTAAATTTAAGATGTAGGGGACACACGACCAAACCACATGCCCATGTGCCAGGCCATGTGTCACACACGGTCAAGACACACGCCCGTGTGTCTACCTGTGTGGACAAAATAAAGCCATTTCCTAGCTTTATTTCTCACCCAAATTTGCCAACAACCTACATCAACAATTGCAAACATATACCAACCAATATAAGCATTATGATCAAGCCAATTCTAACATCTAAATGATATATCTTTTTATGCATTCATGTTTAAAATTTTTACCTTTATTAGATATATATACCATCTACTATTTAACCATTCCCAAACATATGATTATATTATAACCTTTATATAAACATGCCAAAATGTATTACTCTAGCCATTCCATTGGCTAGATTATATATAACAATTTACATGCCATCAATGACCAAGTTGGCTTATACATGCCTTATACCAAAATGAGATTACTATTTATACCAAAGCAAGCTAGAAGATAGTGTGATATTGCTCCGCCCGATCTCTAACCTCTACGATCTCCAACCTTTACGAGCTTTTGAGCACTATAAATGTAACAACTTGGTTTTAGCTAAATCAGAATAGTGGTTTTGGTACAACAAATCTGAGGTCATAAAATTATTTTTATATTATTTTTGGTGTTTACAACATGTGATTATATATGTGTGAAAATTTCGTGACCTAATTTTATCGTTTAATAGCTCAATTTAAAAAAAAAAAGAGGACTTCATCGCTTAAAATTCAAAAGTAGCACGCTATAAGTTAAAAGTACTTAATTGCTATGAGACGTTAAATGAAAGGTCCTTATGTTGATATTAGACCATTGATAGTGGGGATGGACATAAATGGCCTTGAATTATATGTTATATTAATGTTTAAATAAATGTTAATTAAGTAATTTGTGAATTTAGTTTAATTAAATTAAAACAAAACATAATGGTGGCCATTTATCATCTTTTTACACCGAAAATTGTAGAAGGAAGAAGCCATCTTCATATTTTTAGGGTTCAACCATTGTTAGGCTTGATTAAGGTACGGTTTTGATCCGTTTTTGATGATTTCTATGTTTTTGTGATCGTTGCTTTGAGTACTAGCTAGTCCATGCCTCAATTTTTGAAAGTGTTGATGATTTTGAAAGATGCCATTGATGAATTCATGTGTTCTTGAATGTTTGATGATGGAAAATGAGTATTTGTTGATAGATTATCATGTTTTGTAAAGTGATTTTTAGTGAAATTGCATAAAAGGGGCTAATTTGTGAAAAGTGTAAAATGTGTGGTTAAATGTGTGAAATATTGATAAATATGGGCTGTTATGGAGCCTATAGATATTCAGCTAGCTTGAGTTTAGTTGAAATTGTTGTAAATTGTGTTTTTATGAAATAGGGACTAAAGTGTAAAACTGTGGAACTTTAGGGGCTAAAGTGCAAAAATGCCCAAATATGTGTTTGTGGACTAAATTGAATGAATTGGTGATTAAATGGGTTAATTTTGAATACATATAGTTCAAGAAAAGAGAAACTCGGACTTAGAACGAGGCAAAGACAAAGTACTCAATTAATCGACTAGTTCTATCGTTTTTACGTCCGAGGTAAGTTCGTACGTGATAAACATTGTTACAATTATGTTTTTAATGTTTTAATTATGCATAAATTGTATATATACGACTACTATTGCGTACGATGACAAATTTACTATGTTTGGCACTCAGTGTGCGTTTTATGATAGCTTCGGCTATATATAGCACTTAGTGTGCAAATTAGAATAGCTTCGGCTATATGTGGCAATAAGTGTGCAGTACTGAGATAACTTCAGTTTAATGTGATGGCACTAAGTGTGCGATATCTTTATAGCTTCGGCTAATCATTTTTGCACTAAGTGTGCGAGTTCTTAGAGTATTGAAAGATTTCTGGATGATTTAACGTATTGAACAAAGAGGTGAGAATGAAATAAATAAATACGGGAAAGTACGGGTACGTACGATACCTATGTGGTAGTTGATACTATGTGTATGAAGCTTGATGAATTCGTATATATATGATAAATGGTCATGGATTAGAATCGAATGATGATATGAGATTTACTAAGTGTTTATTAATTGATGATTTGTATATTATGAACTGTTGAGTAAATATTTAGTACGAACTTACTAAGCTATGAAGCTTACTGTGTGTTATTTGTCTTTGTTTTATAGAGTATTGAAGCTAGCTCAGACATCGGGGATCATCGGGAACCGTCATCACACTACTGACTACTTGTTGGTATTTTTGGATGCTTGTAAATATGGTATATGGTATGTATAGGCTAGTGAGTTGATGTTATGATTTAAAATTTGATATAGCCATGAGATTTGGCTAGCTTTTGTTGAAACTGTTGGTATGTATTTGGTCATTTAAGTTGGCCTAATTGATGTGCATAATGCCTTATATATATTAGCTTGTTTTGAGTATGTTGGCCTTAGTTGTTGATATAGTTTCATGATGTGTTTTGTGATATGAAATAGTTGATAATATGATGAATTAATGTATATGGAATTTATGCAAGTTGTGAAGATTTTGGCATAATGATTTGGTAAGTTTCGAATGTGGAAGTGAGTAGTTGAATTAGTTGATGATAGATGGCATGATATGTGTGTGAATTGACATGTTTTGGCTACCTATATATGTGTGAAAATGGTACTATTTTGATGGCTAGGTATGCATGAGGAAAGGGTGGAAAATTGGCTTTGCAAATGGCCTATTTTTGTCCACACAGGCAGAGACACGGACGTGTGTCTCAACTGTGTGCATCACACGGTCATGTTACACGACCATGTGTCCCCTGGGTTACCCTTTCGAATTAAGTCAGTATAGCCTACAGTTTTGACACGGCCTAGACACACGAGCGTGTCTACTGGCCGTGTGTGGCACACGGGCTGGCACATGGGCGTATGGTCGGCCGTGTGACCCAAGTCAGTAACCTCCCTAGTTTTCCCATGGCCATGGTACACGGACGTGTCTCTGGCCGTGTGGTACAAGTTAGTATGTATTCTTTATTTTTACACGGCCTGTGACACGGGCGTGTCTGATAGCCGTGTGAGGCAGACGACCTGTTCACACGGGCGTGACCCTTAAATACAAAAAAAAATTTCTATGTTTCCCAAAGTTTGCAAATGTTATCGGTTTAGTTCCGAACCACTTTTAAGCATATTTTAAGGTCTTGTAGAGTCTTACAAGGGACATTGTGAATGTTTTGAATGGATTTTGAGTATGAATGTATAAATGTATGTGAATGAGTTGTTTTATCCATTAATGCCTTGTAACCCTATTTCTATGACAGATACGGGTTAGGGGTGTTACATTTAATTGGTATCAGAGCTATGATTGAGTCGATTCTAGGACAAACGTAGCGTGTAAGAGTCTAGCTATACATGCCATATATATAAACTATGATAGTGTGATGATTCCTAACAGTTAAAATGTGTTTTTATATAGTAAATGGATCCCTAACAAGCAATAGCTGATGATGGAGATAGTAATGTGCCCGCTCCCGCTCAAGGGGCAGCACTGGCTGATTTTAGGTCGATTTCTAATAGCCAAGGGGGAGAGGATAAGCAAGCCTGCTTCCAAATGATGACTAAGTGGTTCACGAAATTCGTATGAATGAATTAGGCTGCTCAACAACCTCCACCCCCACTTGTTCCTCAACAAGTCCCAGTTGTGTCAGAAGTGATAGATCCGATTCGATTGAGTAAGCCGCCAGTGGATAAGATAAGTAAATACGGGGCTGAACAGTTTTGGGCTATAGTTGATGATGATGCTGAGAGAGCTGAGTTTTGGCTCGAGAATACAATCAGAGTATTCGAGGAATTATCGTGTACTCCAGATGAATGTATCAAATATGTGGTACCTTTGCTTAGAGGTAATGCATATCATTGGTGGAAAATGTTGACATCGGTGGTTCCTAGAGAACGGGTTACCTGGGAATTCTTTCAGGCGAGTTCCGGAAAAAGTATATAAGTCAAAGATTTCTCGATCATAAACATAAAGAGTTTCTGGAATTGAAGCAGAGCCCAAATGACTGTCCTTGAGTATGGAAGAGAATTCATACGATTAAGCAAGTATGCCCGAGAATATGTGTCTACTGAGGAGATTATGTGCAAAAAATTTGTTAATAGGTTAAATGAAGATATAAAGCTATTAGTTGGGATACTTGAACTGAAGGAATTTGTAGTACTAGTTGAGAGGACTTGTAAAGCTGAGGATATCAGCAAAGAAAAGAGAAAGGCTAATTCAGAGGCTAGAGATTCAAAGAAGAGATCAATGAGTAAATCTTATCATTCCTCGTCGAAAAAATCTAGAGACTATTTTAACCGATCGACAGCTTCAATGTGATATCAGAATAAAGATCACTGAAAGCAATACACCATCCCTAAAACTCAAGCCACATTGGTATCGAGTGTTGGTAATGTAAAAGGTGTGAAACCTGAGTGTCAACAGTATGGAAGATGGCATTTTGGAAATTGTTGGGTGAAAAATAATAATAGAACTTGTTATAGTTGTGGTTCACGAGATCACTTTATTAAAGATTGCCTAGAGTTAGCTGAAAAAGATAATGTTCAGAACACGAAGCCAAGTAACACTGCAGCTAGAGGGAGACCATCCTGTAATGTTGGGAATATGAGTGGTAGTATTGATGCGACACAAGACACTACTGCGAGATCTGATGCTAGAGCACCTGCATGAGCCTACGCTATTTGCGCTCGCGAAGAAGCGTCATCTCTAGATGTTATCACTGGTACTTTTACTCTCTATGATACTAAAGTTATTGCATTGATAGATCCAGGATCAACTCATTCGTATATATGTGTGAATTTAGTATCCAATAAGACTTTTCTTGTAGAGTCTACTGAATTTGTAATTAGAGTATCGGACCCCTTAAGGAAAGTGTGTGTTGGTTGATAAAGTGTTCAAGAACTATCCATTGATGATTCGGGATAATTGCTTTTCAGCCGATTTGATGTTGTTGTCATTTGACGAGTTTGATATAATCCTGGGTATGGATTGGTTAACGTTGCATGATGCTGTTGTGAATTGCAAACGAAAGACAAGTGATTTGAGATGTCAGAATAATAAGATTATTCGAATCGAGTCAGATGATTTGAATGGCTTATCAGCAGTGATTTCATCGATGTTGGCTCAGAAATATGTAAGGAAGGGTTGCTAAGCTTACTTAGCTTATGTGCTAGATATAAAAGTGACTGAAAAGAAGATCGAATCAGTGCCAGTTGTGTGTGAGTATTCAGATGTGTTTCCCGAAGAGTTATCGGGTTTGCCACCGACCAGAAAAGTTGAGTTTGACATTGAGTTAGTGCCAAGAACAACGCCGATATCTATAGCTCCATATAGAATGGCTCCGACAGAGTTAAAAGAATTAAAAGCTCAGTTGCAAGAGTTGACAGATAGAGGATTTGCACGACCGAGTTTCTCACCCTTGGGTGCTCTCGTGTTGTTTGTGAAAAAGAAAGATGGCATGATGAGAATGTGTATAGATTACCGACAACTTAACAAAGTGACGATCAAGAACAAATATCCTTTGCCCAGAATAGATGATTTGTTTGACCAATTAAAAGGGGCTACAATGTTTTCAAAGATAGATTTGAGATTGGGTCTTATCAGTTATGAGTTAGAGACTCTGATGTGCCGAAGATAGCTTTTTGAATGAGGTATGAACATTACGAATTTTTAGTTATGCCTTTTGGACTGACAAATGCACCCGCTGTCTTTATGGACTTAATGAACCAGATTTTCAGACCCTACCTAGATTGATTTGTTGTTATGTTCATAGATGATATTTTGATATATTCAAGAGATGAAACTGATCATGCCGAGCATCTGAGAATTGTATTGCAGACTTTTTATAATAAATAGTTATATGCAAAGTTCAGTAAATGTGAATTCTGGTTGCGCGAGGTTGGTTTTCTGGGGCATATTGTGTCAGCATCGGGTATTCGAGTAGATCCGAGTAAGATTTCTACGATTATGGATCGGAAGCCTCCGAGAAATGTATTTGAAGTCCGCAGTTTTTTGGGACTAGCTAGCTACTATAAACAATTTATGAAAGGCTTTTCAATAATTGCGACTCCGTTGACGAGATTGCTTTAGAAAGATGTAAAGTTTGAATGGTCTGAAAAATGTTAGAAAAGTTTTGATCAGCTGAAAACTCTTTTAACTGAAGCTCTAGTGTTAGTATAGCTAGAATCGGGTAAAAAATTTGTGATTTATAGTGATGCATCGTTGAATGGTCTGGGTTGCGTTTTGATGTCGAAAGGCAAAGTCATAGCTTATGCCTCGAGACAGTTGAAGCCGCATGAAAAGAATTAGCCGACGCATGATTTAGAATTAGCAGCCATTATGTTTATGTTAAAGATTTGGCGCCATTATCTGTTTGGTGAGAAATGTCATGTTTACTCAGATCACAAGAGTTTGAAATATTTGATGACTAAAAAAGATTTGAATTTGAGACAGCTGAGATGGTTAGAATTGTTAAAGATTACGAGCTAGTAGTTGACTACCGTCCAGGAAAATCAAATGTTGTTGTTAATGCATTAAGTCAAAAATCTTTGTTTGCTCTACGTGCAATGAATACTCAATTGGCTCTATCTGATGATGGCTTGGTTGTAGCTAAATTGAAAGTGCGACCATTGTTTTTACAGCCGATTTTTGAAGCTTAGAAAGTTGATAATGAAAGGTTAGCAAAACGAGCTCAATGTGATTCAAAACTTGACTCAGAGTTTCAAGTTGATTCAGATGACTGTTTAAGATTTAGAGGTCGAATATGTGTTCTGAGGAATTCAGAGTTGATTTAGGTGATTTTGAACGAAGCATATAATAGTCATTTTTTCTCTGTTCATCCAAGAAGCACGAAAATGTATAACGATTTGAAACAGTTTTATTGGTGGCATGGTATGAAACGTGACTTTTCAAAGTTTGTTTTTAAATGTTTGATTTGTCAGCAAGTTAAAGCTGAGCATCAGGTACTGTCAGGTTTATTGCAGCTGATCATGATTCCCGAATGGAAATGGGATAGAGTGACTATGGATTTTGTTTCGGGTTTACCCCTATCTCCTAGTAAGAAAGATGCAGTCTGGGTTGTTATTGACCGATTGACGAAAGTAGCTCATTTCATTATGGTACGAACAGACTATTCGCTTGAAAAGTTAGCTGAGTTGTGTATCTCCGAGGTTGTGAGATTACACGGAGTACCTATTTTTATTGTTTTGGACAGAGATCCGAGGTTCACACCGAGGTTTTGGAAGAAATTGCAAGATGCACTAGATACAAAACTACATTTTAGTACTGCATTTCACCCACAGGCGGATGGTCAATCAGAGTAAGTTATACAGATACTCGAGGATATGTTGAGATGTTGCATTCTTGAGTTCGAAGGTTTGTGGGAAAAGTATTTGCTGTTGATTGAATTTGAGTATAACAACAGTTTTCAATCGAGTATTAAAATGGCACCGTACGAAGCTTTGTATGGTTGGAAGTGTCGAACACCATTGTATTGGACTAAACTTAGTGAGAATAAGATTCACAGGGTTGATTTGATTAGAGAAACAGAAGAAAAAGTGAAAATAATTCGTGATAGTCTGAAAGCAACGTTAGATCGTCAGAAATCATATGTAGACTTAAAGCAGTAAGATATAGAGTTTCAGATCGGGGATAGAGTGTTTTTGAAAGTATCTCTGTGGAAGAAAATATTTTGATTTGGTCGTAAAGGCAAATTGAGTCCGAGATTCATCGGGCCATATGAGATTATCGAGCGAGTTAGACCAGTTGCTTATCGGCTAGCATTTCCGTCTGAGTTAGAAAAGATTCATAACCTGTTTCATGTAACGATGCTACGAAGGTATAGATCTGATCCTTCGCATGTTATTTTTTCGACCGAAATTGAGATTCTGTCAGATTTATCATACAATGAAGAACTGATCCGAATTCTAGCTCGTGAGATCAAAGAGCTGAGAAATAAAAGAATAGCATTAGTGAAAGTATTATGGCATCAACATGGGGTTGAAGAAGCTACGTGGGAGCCCGAGGATGCTATGGGAAAGCAATATCCAAACCTATTCACTGGTAAGATTTTCGGGGACGAAAATCCCTAAGGGTAACGGCCCAGCTTTAGCAAAATCAGAATAGTGGTTTTGGGACCACAAATTCGAGGTCATAAAATTATTTTTATATTATTTTTGGTGTTTACAGCTTGTGGATATATATGTGTGAAAATTTCGTGAGCTAATTATCGTTTAATAGCTCAATTTGAAAAACAAGGACTTAATTGTGTAAAATGCAAAAGTAGAGTGCTATAAATTAAAAGTGCTTAATTGCTATGAGACATTAAATGAAAGGTCCTTATGTTGATATTAGACAATTGATAGTGGGGATGGACATAAATGGGCTTGAATTATATGTTATATTAATGTTTAAACAAAGGTTAATTAAGTAATTTGTTAATTTAGTTTAATTAAAATAAAACAAAACATAATGGTGGCCATTTATCATCTTTTTACACCAAAAATTGAAGAAGGAAGAAGCCATCTTCATATTTTTAGGGTTCGGCCATTGTTAGGCTTGATTAAGGTACGATTTTGATCCGTTTTTGATGATTTCTATGTTTTTGTGATCGTTACTTTAAGTACTAGCTAGTCCATGCCTTAATTTTTGAAAGTGTTGATGATTTTGAAAGTTTCCATTGATGAATTCATGTGTTCTTGAATGTTTGATGATGGAAAATGAGTATTTGTTGATAGATTATCATGTTTTGTAAAATGATTTTTAGTGAAATTGCATAAAAGGGGCTAATTTGTGAAAAGTGTAAAATGTGTGGTTAAATGTGTGAAATATTGATAAATATGGGCTGTTATGGAGCCTATAGATATTCGGCTAGCTTGGGTTTAGTTGAAATTTTTGTAACTTGTGTTTTTATGAAATAGGGACTAAATTGTAAAAATATGGAACTTTAGGGGCTAAAGTGCAAAAATGCCGAAATATGTATTTGTGGACTAAATTGAATGAATTGGTGATTAAATGGGTTAATTTTGAATACATATAGATCAAAAAAAGAGGAACTCGGACTTAGATTGAAGCAAAGACAAAGTACTCGATTAATCGACTAGTTCCGTCGTTTTTAAGTCCGAGGTAAGTTCGTTCGTGATAAACATTGTTACAATTATGTTTTTAATGTTTTAATAATGCATAAATTGTATATATACGACTACTATTGCGTACGACAAAAAATTTACTATGTTTGGCACTTAGTGTGCGTTTCGAGATAGCTTCGACTATATATAGCATTTAGTGTGTGAATTGGAATAGCTTCGGCTATATGTGGCACTAAGTGTGCAGTACTGAGATAACTTCGGTTTAATGTGATGGCACTAAATGTACGATATCGTTATAGCTTCGGCTAATCATTTTTGCACTAAGTGTACGATTTCTTAGAGTATTGAAATATTTTCGGATGATTTAACGTATTGAACAAAGAGGTGAGAATGAAACAAATAAATACGGGAAAGTACAGGTACGCACGATACCTATGTGGTAGTTGATACTATGTGTATGAAGCTTGATGAATTTTTATATATATGATAAATGGTCATGGATTAGAATCGAATGATGATATGAGATTTACTAAGTGTTTATTAATTGATGATTTGTATATTATGAACTGTTGAGTAAATATTTAGTACGAACTTACTAAGCTATGAAGCTTATTGTGTGTTATTTGTCTTTGCTTTATAGAGTATTGAAGCTAGCTCAGACATCGGGGATCATTGGGAACCGTCATCACACTATTGACTATTTGTTGGTATTTTTGGATGCTTGTAAATATGATATATGGTATGTATAGGCTAGTGAGTTGATGTTATGATTTAAGATTTGATATAGCCATAAGATTTGGCTAGCTTTTGTTGAAACTGTTGGTATGTATTTGGTCATTTAAGTTGGCCTAATTGATGTGCATAATGCCTTATATATATTGGCTTGTTTTGAGTATGTTGGCCTTAGTTGTTGATATAGTTTAATGATCTGTTTTGTGATATGAAATAGTTGATAATATGATGAATTAATGTATATGGAATTAATGCAAGTTGTGAAGATTTTGGCATAATGATTTGGTAAGTTTCAAATGTGGAATTGAGTAGTTGAATTGGTTGATGATATATGGCATGATATGTGTGTGAATTGGCATGTTTTGGCTGCCTATATATGTGTGAAAATGATACTCTTTGATGGCTAGGTGTGCATGAGGATAGGGTGGCAAATTGGCTTTGTAAATGACCTATTTTTGTCCACACAGGCAGAGACACGGGCATGTGTCTCAACCGTGTGCGACACACGATCATGTTACATGGCCGTGTGTCCCCTGGGTTACTTTTTCGAATTAAGTCAGTATAGCCTACAGTTTTGACACGACCTAGACACACGGGCGTGTCTACTAGCCATGTATAGCACACGGGCTGACACATGGGCGTGTGGTCGGCCGTGTGACCCAAGTCATTAACCTCCTTAGTTTTCCCTCGACCATGGCACACGGATGTGTCTGTAACACCCCTAACCCGTATCCGTCGCCGGACTAGGGTTAAGAGGCATTACCGGACATAAACATAGTTTAGAGCTGACATTCTTTACAATTCATGCACCCAGTAATGTATTCTCCTTTATAAAATTTTTCTGAAATAAATTACTAAAGCAACCTCTTATTCATAAAATCAAATTCGTATATTTGAATCACATAGCCAACCACACAAATCATGCTTTATCGAACATTCTCTTATATGAACTATGTTTCAATATTTAACCATTTCAATTCCGTTTGCCTATACAAAAATTTCGAACCAAGCTATCAAATATCAAAACCAAGTTGAACATATTTCATAATTACAAAATTCAAACTATATGGCCATAATTTCCATAACATTCGATTACCCAAGTCATAATCAAACATATTTCATTTCATATACTGAGCATATATCAAAACATCCATTTGTATACATCTATTTCATAACAAATTAACGATCATACCATTTTATAAACCTAAGTACTAACGTATACTAAGCCGTTTCAACCCATATCATTAGCTAAATAACAAACATAACATTTAATAAACATTATACATGCGCTTGTTAAATCAATTTGGCCATATCTCACGGCTTAATATTCATTTGCACATAAAACATTAGGTAACTTTATAACATAACCAACTATACTTTTAACATTATCATATCATGCGCATAACACCCAAAAGCCAAAAGCCATTTCTAAATACAGTTATAAATCATAGCATTTTAAACATTATTACCTTATGTGCATTATAGCAAATCAAATTTAACCATTTTTAGACACAAATGTTAAGTCATACCATACCTAATTCGCAAGCTAAATAACATATTTAACCATGTTATATTCAACTACACACATAAACCACATACCAAAGTCGAATTTACTACCACATATATATTACATTTTATAATCACTCATTGAACCAACAATTTGACTTTTTTAAGCCGAACTACAAGCAAACATGTCATAGGCATATGTATTCATATCTCATATGTTCAACAAATCAAATAGACAACCATTCGGTTATCAAATTTAACCTCAATAAGTCATAACATTTTCATCACCCAAATTTTAAATTGAACATGCTATCTCATATCTTAACATCAAAACAATATGTCACTTATAGTTATTCAAATTACCATCAAACATACCCATAATATAATCATCATATTACCTTATTACCAAGCCAAATTATACCATTTCTCATGCTTCCAAAATGAACTAACTAATAAGCTGAATAAACATCCTACTTACCATTCCTCATTGCCGAATCATATAACTATCATCACGACATATTTGCCATGAAATATACCTCCCAATTTAAGTTTATAACATGACCGAATATATATACCAACATTAGCCTCATGATCAAGCTATTTTCGCATGGCTATATATATACACAAATTTCAGAACCAAATATATTAAAACTAGCCTATACATGCCACATAACCGAATCTCAAAGCATTTATTTACCAAAGCGAAAACTAGATAGTGTGATGAGGTCTCCTACAACTTCCAACCCGAGCAAGTCTTTGAAACTCTATATACATAGGAAAAATACGCAGAGTAAGTTTTATAAGCTTAGTAAGCCATAAGCAAATAAATCAACTCAATGATATATATAATTCAATTTAACTAGGCTGAATTTAACAAATCTTAACCACATATACCTTCATCATACTCATAAATTCATATGATTACATTAAGTAACCTCACTTACCTCATTTCTCAATGAACATATAAATCTCATACATACTTGATTCATCTAGCTTATTTGTTCATACTCACTTGCACAAAAGCACATCCCAATCTCATACATTACATCTATTTTACTTACTCATAATTCATTTGCATACATTCATCATTCATTGTCATGTATTTCACATATAGTCAATTAAAACATACTCACTTTTCAATTCTGAATTACATAAACAAATCACACGTACCTGAACTGGATACATTTTTACATAGTCATTCATTTCTCGATATTGCTCGTCGAACTGTTCAGAATCAATAAGGATACTCAGATAACTCAGAAAGCTTGTACAATGCCAACGTCCTTGACATGGTCTTACATGTAATCAAATATCGATGCCACTGTCCTAGATAGGGTCTTACACAAACTCATATACGATGCCAATGTCCCAAACATGGTCTTACACGTAAATCACAAATCGATGCCAACGTCCCAGATGTGGTCTTACACGAAATCACATATTGGAATCCTATGTCATGACATATGTATCCTAACTATTCCTAAGGTTCGTATGGGGCTTTCAGATGTCGTAACTCGATCGATTCAAGATCGTAAATATTTCTCCCATGCTTAATTCAATTCGGCATATACATATACACAAGTAATAATTCAATTCAGCACTATTAAAATATATACAATCGAATTTAACGACATTTATTTACTTATGAACTTACCTCGTACAGACACGAACGGATCGGAACAACTATTCGACAACTTTCAACTTTCCCCGATCCAAATTCGATTTCCTCTTTTCTTGATCTAATTCAATACAAATTTGGCTTGTTTAATAACATGTTCATTCAATTACATCCAAAAATACATAATTTGGGCATTTTGCATTTCAGCCCCTAACATTTCATATTTTCTCAATTTAGTCCCTAATTCAAAACAACACAAAATACCCAAAATTTCAATAAGCCCATATTAGGCTAAATGCTCCCTAGGTCCTTAGAAGCCCATTTATTCAATTTCTTTCACATTTAAGCCCCTAAATTTTCAAATTTCACAAATAAATCCCTAATTTGGATTTTTATAAAAAATCACTTAATTAAACATGATAATCAAACATCAAAGATTTATTTTTCATCATCAAGCAACAAATTCATCACATTATCAACAATGGAAAATCTTAAATTCATCATAAATTCTGAAAATTAAAGCATGGGCTAGCTAACATACGAAGCAACGATCTCAAAAACATAAAAATGATAAAAAACCGAGCAAAACACATACCTAATTCAAGCTTTTAAAGGTACCAAATATTCAAAGCTCAACTATGGTTTCTTTCTTCTCATTTTTAGCCACAAAAAGATGACCAAAACATGTGTTTTTACTTTATGTTTTATTTTATTATCATATATTAACATAATTACCATGTTAGCCTTTTTAATTTCATTTAAAATCCACTAACCTTAGGTTTTTATGTCCATCCATAATTTCAATGGTATATTATCAACTTAAGGACCCCACATTAAAAGAGAACATCAAATTCAGCACATAACCAATTAAACCATAACTTTTACATTTTACATGATTAAGTCCTTTTATCAAATTAGACAACCAATCAGTAAAATTAAATCACAAAATTTTCACACATATCGAATAACATGCTGTAATTACCAAAAATAATATTAACATAATTTTACGACCTCGAATTTGTGGTTCTGAAACCACTGTTCTGACTAGGGTCTAAACCAGGCTGTTACAGTGTCTCCGGCCGTGTGGTACAAGTCAGTATATATGCCCTGTTTTTAAACGGCCTGTGACACGGGCGTGTCTGATAGCCATGTGAGGCACATGGCCTATTCACACGGGTGTGTGACCTTCAAATACAATTTTTTTTTATGTTTCCCAAAGTTTGTAAATGTTATCGGTTTAGTCTCGAACCACTTTTAAGCATGTTTTAAGGTTTCATAGAGTCTTACAAGGGACATTGTGAATGTTTTGAATGGATTTTAAGTATGAATGTATAAATGTATGTGAATGAGTTGTGTTATCCAGTAATACCTCGTAACCCTATTCCAGTGACGAATATGAGTTAAGGGTGTTACAATAAAACAGAGAAAATAAAACCTAATGAGCATTTAATGCTTAGTAAGTTCGTATAACAAGAATTAAACTTACCATTCATATTCATTATAATAAGCATACAATATCATGATTCCCAACAAATTGACAAGTTTTCCTAATCACATATACTCAAACAAATATGTTAGTCACACAATTCACATATATAGCAATAAGCATAGATGAGCTCATCATGTTACAGACTTTCAAGTATTTCAGGCGCATTCGAGATATAATTCATTTAATCTCATAATTTCTTATTTCAGGAATTTTTCCGTTGAATAATTGAAATTTCAATGGATACTTAGGTAGTACACACAAGGTGTACAATTCGATAATTCATAAATTCATGTTCAGGGGTACCCATTAGGGCACATAAGCAGGAAGCACACTCTCGAGCCACATATCAGAATACTAAGATGAGCCATGTAACAGGACATTTATCCGAGCTAAACATGAAACTCATAAAAGTTTTAATCAGAGAGCTCGTAGAGCTTATCAGGTAACTCCGAAGAGTTATTATCAGGGAACACCGGATAAGGTAACAGAGAGTTCAAGTGAGCCATGTCAGGAAGCCCATAAGAGCTTATATTAGGATGCTCACATAGAGCTACATTTGTGTCCACATTATATGCTGGAACACAACCAATCGAATCATGTAACAGGATGCTCACACAGAGCTACGGTAGTGGGCAACACATGCATAATCACTACCGATCAGGATGCTCACTATTTAATAGGATGCTTGAGAAGGCTAAAACAGGATTGCTCGTCTGAGCTACATTCTGTCCGCAACATATGCAGGACCATTTTCATTACAGAAAATCAAATATATCCATCGAATTCCATTATTCAAACGAATTTAACATTTTTCAGACTTGATTGAATATGTGATTATTTCATTTATTTATAACATTTATATAATTCATACAATCACATACCACATTCAATAAAAGCATATAAATATACTCAATTCGGTTACACGAACTTAACTTAATAATCGTCCGTACAAGAAATTCTACTAATCCGAAACTTTTTCTTTTCCTCAATCTAGCATCGAAATTGAGTTGTCCGGATCTATATAAATGAATTTAATCATCAATTTAATCCATTTCATATTCAATTGAATTCAATTTACACCCTAGGCAAAATTATCATTTTGCCCCCAAACTTTTCATAAATTCTATTTTGTCCCTAGGCTCGGAAAATAAAATTCATGCAATTTAATCCTTATTCCAAGCCTAACCGAATTTTGATATAACATTTACAGCACTTATATTTCACAAAATTCAGAATTTTTCCATGGGTTTTACCTCTTTTTAATTTAGTCCTTAAATTAAGATTTCATCAAAATTTTCTTTGTAAAAGTTGTTTATCTATCAAAAACCTTTCATTTTCTATCATAAATTTCAAATTTTCAACATACTCATCCATGGAAAAACTTGTTTACTTTGATAACTTTTCAAATTAATCCCCAAAATAGATAGGTTAAACTATTCTTATCTTAAAAATATAAAAATTATTAAAAATGGGACAAAAAAACATACCTAATCAAGCCAAAAAAGTTTGATTTCTCTTTCATAGGGTTTCAATGTATTTTAGGATGAAAATGATATAAAATGATAATATTAAACATTTATTTAATTTATCATCTTTTAATTATTTTCATTTCCAATTTAGTCATTATCCTTTTCTAATTTTTCCATGGTTGAATCATCAAAAATATCTACCAAATTTTATTTAATGTTCTAATCACCATATAAGGACCTCAAATTTTGAATTCCATACCTATTTAATCCTTCTAGCTACTAGAATTCAACTTTTGCATTTTATGCAATTTGGTCCTTTCCCCAATTAAGCATATAATCGATAAAATTTTCTTATCAGAATTTTCATATGACATTCTTATCACAATGTAGATCATGCAATAATATTAAAATAAATTTTCTTTCCAGCTCGGATTTGTGGTCCTGAAACCACTATTCTGATTTCACTGAAAATGGGCTGTTACAATAAGTATGCAAATGGAATGAATCATGATCTTATGATAACATTGATGAGTTAAATGATGTGTTTATATATGGTAAATTACATATCTTATGGTTGAATTCATTTGGATCATAGACAAATATACTAACAGGTGAGTTGTTGATGCTTGTATAGGCTTATGCCAAGATTATGGTTTTGGTTGATATTATACTTATGCTATAAATTGTGCAAATGAAATGGTAAGTTATGTTTAAGTTTATACGAGCTTACTAAGCACTCGTTGCTTATGTAGTTACTTTGTTTTATATATTATTGGAAGCTCAATCGATTGGAAGCTCGTTGGAGACCTATCACACTATGCAGCAACTACTTTCGTAGATTTTGAGTATTTTGGCCAAGGTTAATAATGACATGTATAAGACTTTTGTATTGGTAGTTCATGGATGTGTAATGAATGTGTTTGTATGTTTAAGCTTTTACAAGTTAAGTTTGGTTTGATGAACTTCAATGCTTTACCAAGTTATATCATTTTGGTCACTTGTAAATGCTTGTATATATGACCCTTTCGGTATGTTTTTGATGGCTTGGAATTAGTCATTTGTGTTAACATGTGGTGGTTAAATGTACTAGGTTGTGTAATTGAGATAAAGTTAAATTGATTTGGTTTGATCTTTAATGTTTTGATACAATTGTGGTGCCTTTGAATGACATATTCGTTAGATGAATTAGGATGTTTGAAATGGCATGTTTATGTGTGTTTGAATGATTTTTAAATCCCTTGAATGTGTGCCCAAATGGTTTGAATGATTAGGTATGAATTGGACTTGAAATGACTTGATTTTAGGTAAAATTTTGGGTTTACATGGCCTGAGACACGGGCTTTCATATGGTCGTGTGACACAGACGGCCTGGCAACATGACCGTGTGTCATTTAAAGTTTCTTTGTGTGTCAAGTCAGTGAGTTACTAGAACGACAGTAAATGTGCAAGTGTACACAATCGCAACAAGTAATAAAGTGACAAGTAAATGTCAAGTTATCATACCCACAGGGACTGTGAAAAGAATTATTTATGAATGCAATTTTAAAAACACTTTGGTGAAGAAAAATCTTTTAATTTGAAGAAGTTATTAAAAACTAGGATTTTAACAAAGTAAAATAAATAAAAAAATAAAATAAAAGTTCCAATGCATGATTTCGAAAGACAATTTTAATCAAGATGACATAATTGTGTTAGATTAATTACATTTCTTAACTTAGAATTATTAAAATCATGACTTATGTTCATGCTGTTACGAATAAATTCACGGAAACTCGGTAATTTGCTAACTTATGAACATACTTACCCACCAAAATCCATTTATCTCTTGACTACCTCTATGTCAATTCAACCGATTAAACAAATTTTAATAAGCAAATGTGTTAATGCACATACATACTTATGAAATTAAAATAATCTCTTGTACATATCTCTATGCCAATTCAAACAACTAATTCAATCTCATAAGCACATAAAAGATCACGTGAGGTAACAATGTACTTCTACCTTGAAACAGTTCAATCACAATAATCTTGCAAGTTATGCAAGGCTAATGTATCGTTAGATACTGTTGCTAATTTAACCCTCAGCTACCTTAGATGATTAAACATGCACTGATTAAGTATCATGTCAATTAAGTACAATTACAATCCATTTAAATAATTAATTCATTAGTTACCTTACAATTGTAATTCAAGAATAACTTAGTCATGGTTTTACTTAATCAAACATCTTACCGAGGCCTATAACAACACAAACACAATTTTAATAACTCAAGTAGACGAATGCAATCCACCTAAAACGAATTGAATTTAGGCCATATTAATTAAATTAAACATATCAATATCACAAATATTCATATACATGTTCATCATAACAACAACAAAATTAAAAAGATAGGGAACAAGAATCAAATTTGGTGTTTTCTCCGTGGCTTAACTAGCTTGCTCCACTCCTCTTTCTCTTCTTGTTCTTGTCCAACCGAGGCTTCTACGAACACTTGAATTCTGCTCCAAATGGTGGTTGATTGACTCTTTTTCAAGAGGTGAAATCAGCAAGGGAATAGGGGAAGAAAATGAAGAACAATGGAAGGGAATGAAAAGAGAGAAATGAGAGAGAAGTGAAGAGATGAGAAGGGTTGAGATGTGTTTCAAGTGAGCAGCCAATGGGGTATTTATTGGTTGATAAGGTTGCTAAAAATAGCAAAAATCAGCAGCCAAAGACTCCCCCCATGTCCGACCACATATGTGGCATGTTTGAAGATTTCAAACATGCTATTTTAAGGTAGGGGAAAATCTAGAAAGGCATAAATAATGGAGGGGTTTGAATGCAATTTGAAGGAGTCTTCAAGGGCCATTTTGCAAGACAAATAATCAGCCAAGCAAGCTGATTGGGTCAACATGTGGGACGATTTTGGGCTGCCTAGTGCTCGGTTGAATCGGTTTTCTCGGTTCAGCTCAAATGGGCCCCTTTTCATAATTAATTAACAATAATTTATTTAACCCAAATTAAATTGAATTAAAATGAAAATTAATTATATTATGAATTAATACACATAATTTGGACCATCTTAGGCTGAAAAATTAAGTCGCCTTGATGCTTCAAAACTGCTTCTCGGTTTTGCCTTTTAGCAATGTTTGCCGAGCCATTTTTCACCATTTGCGCAAATTTGTAGAAAATAAACAAAATTAATTAAAATTCAATGTGTTCATAATTTGAGTGTAATTTAATTATTTTATAATAATTATATATTTTATGACAAGAATTTTATCGAAACTGCATGAATTGAGTTCAAAAGGGCATGAAAAAGTGTGTATATTTTTGTGTTTCCAGTTACACGGCTTGGCACACAGCCTATGACACAGTTGTGTTACCTTACTCAGTGAGTTATACGGGTGAGGACACGGGCTGGGACACAGTTGTGTGTCCCTTTGTTCGAATGTTATGTGTAACAACCTTAACCCGTATCCGTCGCCGGAGTAGGGTTACGAGGTAGTGCCGATCAGTTTACAACATATAGCATACATTCTCATAAATCATTCAAGACAATCACATTGTCCCTTATGAGGGCCTACGAGGCCTTAAATATACTTCAGAAGTGGTTTGGGACTAAACCGATAACATATGAAAATTTTTGGAAACTTAGAAAAATTTTAGCCATACAGGGGTCACACACCTGTGTGAACAAGCCATGTGCCTCACACTGCTCTAGACACGCCCGTGTCTCAGGCCGTGTGGAAACAGGACATACATACTGACTTGGGTCACACGACCAACCACACGCTTATGTGTCTAGCCCGTGTGCCAAGCCGTGCCAAAACTGTAGGGTATATTGACTTATGCAACACGGCCAAGTCACACGCCCGTGTGCTAGGCCGTGTGCCAATTAGGGAGTATACTGACTTGTACCACACGGCCAGTCACACGCCCGTGTGTGAGACCGTGTGGAGCATACTGACTTCAATTAAATTTCATCACCAGGGGCACACGACCATGTAACATGACCGTGTGTCACACACGGCTGAGACACACGCTTGTGTCTTTGTCCGTGTGGACAAAAATAGGCCATTTGCAAGGCCAATTTTCCACCCTTCTTCATGCTTACCATTTCATCATATAATTAGGCAGCCAAAATCATCAACCAAATGCACAATTCATGCCAAAATGATTTCATCTATTCCAAATCTCAAATCACTACCATTTACTTAGCCAAATACATGCCAAAACAATATCAATCTATATAGTCCATCTACCATAATTCACACTCCAATAACTTCCTTACAAATAACCACACAACATCTAAAATCATACCTCATCAAGGCATTTCTCAAGCATTTTATACTCCACAATTCAATTAACCATTTGAGCAACTATAAAACCATAATCGCATTCATACCAAACATACCAAAATAAGCCATCACTCATGGCTATATATACAAACCAAAACATATACAATTTACAAGCCAAATCTCATGGCTATAATCACAACCAAAATACCACATCTAGCCTATACATGCCATATGCCAAAAATGTATATTCCAAAAGTACCAAATTAGATGTTTGATAGTGTGATGATGTTCTCGACAACTCCCGGATCCGAGCTAGCCTTGATTCACTATAAAACATAGAAAAATAACATAAAGTAAGCTTCATAGCTTAGTAAGCTCGTATGATATAAACTTAACTAATCACGAATACAACATTCATCAATCTAAACATATTATCATGTACTTTATGATTACTAACAAACCTTTCAACTGCTTATTCATAAGCTTATATACAAACTTTGTAACTTCTTCGATTTTAAGCTCATAATATACATGTACATACCTGTACCGATCCATAACAAGTTCATACATACACTGAATGCCGTTGAATACTCAATGTCTCACACACTAAGTGCCATACTCAATATCTCGCACACTAAGTGTCGTACATAGCCGAAGCTATCTCAAATCGCACACTAAGTGCCATATATAGCCGAAGCTTTGTCGAATCGCACACTAAGTGCCATATATAGCCGAAGCTATGTTGTATCACACACTAAATGCCACAAATAACTGATTTATCATCAAACATATCTGTAGTCCCATATATACAATTTATACATTATCAAAGCACTAAAGCATAATTATTACAATGCTTAATACATACGAACTTACCTTGGATGCTAAAACAGTGAATAAAATCGATTAGTCAATAACTTTATCTTTTCCTCGATCCAAGTCCGTATTCCGCTTTTCTTGATATGCAAAGCTAATATATGGCCATTCCAATGGTGTTTGCTTAGCTAATTTCGGTTAGGGATGGTGAAGAAAGATGTCAACCATGTCTTGTTTTAATTTATTAACCTTATTTACTAATTTACATTTTTAACCTTGTTCATAAACCATTAAAACATTCATATTATGCCCATAAATGTCCATCCAATATAAAAATGGTTTGATAATATCATAAGGACCATCACTTTAATAAGCCATAGCTATTAGGCACATTAAAATAATAATAAAATAATTATTTTGACCTCAGATTTGTGGTCTCGAAACCACTATTCCGATTTGACTAAAAACGGGCTATTACATTATGTCACATGGCCGGTGACCCCTATTTTCCATTTTTTTCAACTTTTTCTTAAAACTTCTGTTTTGTTTCAATTTAGTCCCGAATTGCTTCTAAGCTATTTTTAGGGCCTCGAAGGCTCAATTTAGGGACAAGATACATATGATTGATATGATTTGACTTGAGATTAATCTATTTGATGATATGATGTTAAATTATTTTTGATTGATTGATAATGGTTCGTAACCCTAATCTAGCGACGGAAAGGGGTTAGGGGTGTTACATTTTACATGTTTCTTTACAAAAAATCATGATTAATATTATTATACAGTTCTCAAACATGTGTAGATTTGAAGTCAAAACTAATCATTGCATATAATACACAAATAATCATTGCATATAATACACAAATAATCATTGCATATAATACACATTTACAATAGACAAGAGCAGATAAGAACAATAATATATTTAATCAAAATTAAAACTAAACCAATAAATTCTATAAAAAAATAAAAAATATATATATCTACATAGAAAGCACAACAAATAAACTTGAGAAATGATTTATAAATTCATAGAAATGCAAATAGAAAATTATATAAATTGAACTTCTTAATAGAAATCGAATTAATTTTTTTTAAATAATGATTAAACTTACTTAGGTAATTGTGGATGAGAAGTAGAGACTATGAGCATTCTTTGCAGTGAAGAGAAAGTGATCATCCCCAAGCAAATCTCAAGCAACCACTTACGATTTTTTAACCAAATAATTACATTTCAATACTTGGAGCCCAACAAAATTATGATGTAGACTAAGGACCTATCACTTTTGAATAAAATTGTGCTGATAATGTGTTATAAAATAACAATAATAATGCAAAGAACATAAGAATAATAGATGAGAATAAGATGCATTTTTATTGCATTTCTCTTCTTTTCTATCATCATTACAAGTAGTATACTCCTATATATATATATAAGAAGATTAAACTCCTAATTTTCTAATACATAAATAGGAAAGGGGTTACAAAAAGATGAAATAGTTAAGGAAGATGAAAGGTGAAAGGTTGAACATCCACTTAATAACATTCATAACATTAGCATTAATATTTTAGTGATATAATATTGTGATTAATTGGATGAAAAAGTAGAGGATAGGAAAAGGAAGTGGGAAAATATGAAAATATAAATGTTGATTGTGATTGGGAAGGAAGAAAAGTGAGAAAAAAAGGAATAAGTATGTTTTATCCTAATACATAAAAGGGTAAATTACACCAACAGTCACTCAATTTTGATGCACCTGAAAAAATAGTCACTTTGGTTTCAATTCAGTCACTCAACTTTCGAAAAATAAAAAAAATAGTCGCTAAAATTATCAAAAAGTGATAAATTAGTCACCCATTAACTTTTTTCATCATATGCTTAACGGGATAGCTGACGTGGCCAGTTAACTAGCTAATATGGTAAGTTAACTTTCCACGTTGGAAACTCAATTACTAGCTAATATGGTAAGTTAACTTTCCATGTTGGGAACTCAATTAACCTAGTTAGCTGATGTGGCAGATTGACGTGGAGTTACCCAAAATCATGGCCCAGAATGAGAAAAAAATTTTGGCAGTGACAAAGCAAGCAAAACACAATCCCTAATAGAACCTAGAAAAACTCTTTTTATGGTAGTGAAAATTGAAAATCGACGGTGAAAATGTTGAGGTTGGCATTTAAACAGTTCCTTGGGCTAACATTAAGGGAGATCCCATTACAACTCGTTCATCGACACCAGTTTGGTTGTAACTCCTGCTTGTGGCAATGTTATGAAGCTTCAAATCGAAATCGATTACAAAACAACAAAAATAAAAATACCAAATAACAAGTATTCAAAATCAAACTAATAAAAAAAGAGAAAGAATCCTAAATTGGCTTGCATCAAAAGAGAAGTAAAAAAAATAAAAAAATAAGAGAATAAAAAGAGAAGAAACCCATACCCATTTCGAGTTTTATGGGTTGGAGAACTCGAGCCACCAGTTCGATGATCCCATTGGTCAATAGTCATGGTTGGTTGAAGAAAAGCTATAGCCGAAATATGGTGCTGATCAGACGGTGGATAGTGGAGATTCGTTGAAGCCTTGTTCGAAGCTTTAAGGTCTTAATCTTGGGATTTTGAAGGCCTATTGGGAAATCTAAAGTGAGATTTGAGATTAGGCAAATAATAGCCATTTGGTGATGACGGTTGGCTAGAGAAGGCCATGAATGACGACTACTAGAGTTAAGAAAAAAAAGAGAGGAGAAGAAGAGAAGAAGAAAATGGGCATGGATTCAACGGATAGCAGTGAACTGAGTGGTGGCTCCACCTTGAAGGAACAAAATGGTCGTGGATAGGGTATGCCCATTTCTTCTTCTTCTTCTTCTTCTTCTTCTTCTCCTCTTCTTCTTTTTGTAACACCCTATATCTGACCCAGTCGCCGAGCTCGAGTAATAGGACGCTACACCAATGTCACACATCAAACTTATAGTAATTTGTCACTTTATTAATAAATCAATCTTTTTATAAAGGATTCGCGTGATTTTTAAGTCCAACATACCTCAATAAACATTAAAACATGCTTAGCATACTTCAATGGAACTAATATTAAATATTGACCCACCCATCACATCATGTGAAGTAATAGGGACAAGTTAGGTTTGAAACAAGCTAATCACATAAACTTAAAAACTATGCAAGATAATAGAGCTCGTTAAAGTTATTATGAACCTTTAATTTAGTCAGGTTAGGATCTAAATTAAGCATGCACTTTTCAACTACTGGTTAGGATCACTTAGCTAATTCCAATGCATCCAATCACGTATGAATGAAATACATGCTTGAGTTTAATTGAAAACATGAATGACTGAGGCACAAACACTATAAACATGATTAAACAAACTTTATTGAATTGATGTAATCATCCTAGCTAAACAAATTTAAGCTAACATTGTTGATGACAAGATAACAAAGCACATTGCAAACATGATTAAAATCATGGTAACAAGTAAAGGAAGAATAAACTCTGTTCAAATCAACAGTCTTGCAAACTCTAATTGAAGAAGTTTCATCCTGTCCTTGTGTTGCTCCTTTGCTAACGGCTCCTTAAGGTGGCTAGCCAATAGATGATTTTATCAAGGTTTTGTTGGCTAAGAAAGAAAGAAAATATGGGATGCTATGTGTAGGAATGAAGAGAGGGAATGAGAGAATGAGAGAATGAAAGAGAAACGTTCAATGAAGGATGAATGAGGTATGTTTGAAATGTGAGATGGTAATGGGTATTTATACTTGAGGTTGGTGGAGGAGTTTACTAAATATGGCATCAAAGATCCCTTAAATTTCTCCCACCTTTGGATAGCCATAATATGTGGAAAGGAGGGTGAGTTGGTTGCTTGATTTAAGTATAAAATCATGCTTGAGTCATGCAAAGGGTGGATGGTTTATTGAACAAATATATTGTGCTAATTTTCAATGATTTTCCAAGTGTAGGGACCTCCAAATAATTATCCCAAAAGATAATTTTTGGCTGCCCAAATATCCTTGCTGAATTGGGCTTTTCTTCTCATTGTTTGGATGGTTTTGTGACCCATTTAATAGTCAGACTTGTCCACCATGTAGCACCATTTTTCACTGGGTCAAAGCAACATCTTCATGACCCATTGGCACCGTTTTGTCGACCAAGTAGGATAGAATTGCTCATGTCCATGCAAAATTTAGAATAAGCTCTTTATTAAACATACTTCATGGTCCCACTGCATAATTAAATATAGCACATTAATAAATAATATGTAATAATTTAATTTATGCACAAAATTAACATAATAAAGCTCAAATTTGTATATTTTATAAATTCATGTCCATTGTCGGAATATAAATAAAATTCACTTAATCAATTAACAAATACTCGAGATTAATATCATTTTTAAGTAAAAATATGGTAAAAACTACTAGAAAAATGGTAACATCCCAAACCCGGCCCGGACGTGCTGAATTTGGCGCATCACGTTGAAGTGTTTTAGCGAAAACCGTGTTTTCATTGAAAACCCTTCTTAAAATAAAAGAAACCTTAATTAACTTATAAAAACTCTTTTTATTTTTCAATAATGAAAACCTTTTTAAAACATATGATTTTATGAAAACCTATCATTTTAAAATTCTGTTGCGGAAGCGTAGAAAAACATACATGATTTAGCAAACCCATGTTCAACATTTTGTAATTACAATGCATGAAAATAAAAACCCAAATAATAACAAAATGGAAGCCTTATTACAATCAGGTCTGAAAAGTACTTAATGAAATAGAAACTTATATGCTTAGAGAAAACAAAGTCCAAATTGTCTTACTAGCTGGCCAGCCAGAGTCCCTCCAAACATCGAACCTTCTATTGAGCAACACCTGAAAATAAAATAAAAGAGGGGGTGAGTTTTCGCAAACTCAGTGTGTACAACCCTCGACAAAACAAGCATTCAAAAATCATCATACATCAAACATGCAATGCAAACCCATCCCAATTATCCATCCACTACACACCAGCTCTGTCCCCCATCACATCATGTGAGGATATAAATATTGACCCACCCATCCGTCACATCTATGATAGCCCGATTACGAAACTACCTGCATTTATACATTGGGCTTAAAAGCCGTCGGTGGATCCACGATTGTCAAGCAACCATGCGATCCTCATATACTTCCTCCGTTCCATAATTCCCAACCCCTATGCAACCTAAGCAGAATATCATATGTATGCATGTCACATCCATAAAACTTACATTCAACACCTAGGGGTATTTTGTTCATTTTCGCCCTTAGGGGCATTTCGATAATTTTCCCTTAATTACAGTTTTCACTTACCTTGGTCCGTTAACAAATCCCATGAGCTAAGATGAACGAATACTATGCACCAAGTAGGATTCCAGAGAAGAGGAGGTGAGTCATTAAGACCGCTTAAGTACCAAACTCTCCCTAGATCCAATCCTAGACATACATATACCCGTTGCCACACCTTAACCCTTTGACTTGTCCATGGTCGCAATTAATTAATTAAGTTTTATGTAGTCATCATATACTAGGCCCAAAACCCCTACATACATACATATGGCCCACTAGGCCCAATCTTATTCATATTGCCCGTCAGGCCCAATTCATATTCATATGGCCCATCAGGCCCAATTCATATTCATATGGCCCATCAGGCCCAATTCGCATTCATATTCATGCTCGCATATAATTTTTCATCACATATCATCAATTATCAATATTACCCATTATGGGCCCAACAACCCATTGGCCCATTAAGCCTATTTTGGCCCGGTTGGCCAATTCATAGCCCAAGTCCATGGAATCACCCATGGGCCCCAGACAACCTATCAATTTCCTCCTCACGAGTGTTCGCGCACTCGCAAGACTACCGTAGCCCAACTTTCATCTTTTCGACATTTCAGTTTTTGGGCTTTTCGGCATTTCGGCTTTTGCCGATTCATTGTGTGTGTTCAGTGTATGTATACACCTGGTAAGTAAGTGTGCTGCGATTCCCTTAGTCACCAACCTACAAACGATATCACCCTTCAATTAATCGCATGCTTAACCTCACCTTAACCTTACTTTGCGCGATAAGCCCCCTTTTTAAATCACTAACCACGATCAACTCCTAGATTTGCACCAATCTTAACTATTAAAACTAGAATAATAGATGACTCGTATCCAACATAAGTCCCCTTACCTTAATTATAAATATTCGGCCACCTTAGCCAATGTGAGATGAATACTTACCAAAACTGCAAACACCTAAAGAGCAATTCGACAGAGAGCTAAGATCCGAGGTCAGATACTAATTCCCTACCACAGTTGATTAGAAAGAGTGAGGGAAGAACGTAATAGATTTATAGTAAAATCGATTAGAAGAGCAAACACTTACACTAGATTCGGTCAAAGAGTATTCGGCCCTTGAGAGATTTGGCTTTCAAGCTTAGTATGGTGAATAAGGTTTATTTGGCACAGATTAAAGAAGAAAAGTAGAAGATGAATAGAAAATCAGCACAAGAAAAGAAAGAAAGAAGCAAAGGTTTTCGGTTTTTGGATCTTGAAGAGAAAAGGGTTTCCCATAAAAAAGTGAGAGAGATTTCGGCATTAGCCTGGCAACCTTACATTCGGCACCTATTTATAGCCCCTATAGCCGAATTGCCTGACCCTCAATTCCCCATTCAGCTCTATCACTTCCCCCTTCTCATCTCCTCGTTTTTCTCCCTAATAACCCCTTGATCCTTTCCTCAATTTTCTCTTCTGAACACTCCCCTTGGAGTCCATCTTCACGCCACTTCCAATCTTCTAGAAGGCCAAAATTAAACTTCTAAAAATACTAAGCTAGGATTCGAACCTTGGATCTCCTTGCTAGCCACTAACGCCACCTCCCTACACTCTAAGTGGTGTCACTTAGCCACTCCACCATAAGGCTTTTTGATGCTATTTTCCCCTATATTTATTTAAAAGCCCAACCACTTGCCATAAGGGTTCCTTTAATAATTAAACTATAATTTCCTTTACCCCTAGATTCAAACTCAAACCTTGACCAAGACCTACCATCGCGTAATTAACACTTAACCAGAATTGCTAAGCATATAAAGATTTTTTTTTGAGATTTCAGGATTTTCGGGTTTCGGGATTTTTGGGGCGTTACAAATCTACCCCCTAAAAAAAATTTTGTCCTTGAAATTTTACCTTATTCAAACAGTTAAGGATATTGACGTCGCATTGCTTCTTCAGGTCCCAAGTAGCCTCCTTAGCCTTGTGATTCTGCCAAAGTACTTTGACTAATGGAACGGACTTCCTTCTTAGTTCTTTGACATCTCGACCAATTATTTGTATGGGCTTTTCCTCGAAAGTTAGGTCTGGCCTGACCTCGATTTCTTCCACCGCCACGACATGTGAAGGATTCGAGCGATATCGCCTCAGCATGGAAACATGAAACACGTCATGGATCTGGCTTAGTTCAAGAGGTAATTCCAGCTGGTAAGCGACTGGCCCAATCCGCCTTACCACCCGATATGGCCCAATGAACCTTGGGCTTAGCTTACCCTTTCGTCCAAACCTTAACACTTTCTTCCACGAAGTGACCTTTAGAAAAACGAAGTTTCCCACTGCATACTCTATTTCTCGACACTTAAGGTCAGCATACGACTTTTGCCTATCCAAGTCCTCCTTCAACCGATCCCGAATCAATTTTACCTTATCCTCAGTATCGGCTACTAACTCAGGGCCCAAAACTCTCCGTTCACCCAACTCCGTCCAACATGTTGGAGTTCGACACCTTCGCCCATACAGTTCTTCATACGGAGCCATCCGAATGCTTTCTTGGTAGCTATTATTGTACGCGAATTCGGCTAACGACAAATAGTCCTCCCAACTACCTTGGAACTCTATCACGCATCCCATCAACATATCTTCCAACACTTGGATCACCCTTTCCGACTGTCCATCAGTCTGAGGGTGGAATGCCGTGCTGAAGTTCAACCTAGTACCCAATGCCTCATGCAGCTTCTTCTAAAATCGTGAAGTGAAACGTGGGTCCCTATCAGATATTATGGATATTGGCACTCCATGCAATCTTACAATCTCTGCCACATACAACCTAGCCAACTTTTGTAACGAGTAATCGCTGTGAACCGATACAAAATAGGCAGACTTGGTTAACCGATCCACTATAACCCATATCGAGTCTTTCTTAGTAGGCGTCAAGGGTAGCCCACTAACAAAGTCCATAGTGATCCTTTCCCACTTCCAGAGTGGAATCTTCACTAGCTGAAGCAATCCCAAAGGCAACTGATGTTCCGCCTTCACCTTTTGTCAAACCAAACATTTGTTTACGAACTCCATAACCTCGTGCTTGAGCCCTAGCCACCAATAAAGCTCTCGCAAATTCTGATACATCTTGTTTCTGCCAGGATGCATTGCTTAGAGATCGCTATGTGCTTCCCGCAGAATGGACTGCCTTAGATCATCGTCCTTTGGTATACACATTCTCCTACGGGAACACAATACTCCTTCACTATTTATCCTAAAGTCCGATGTCTCCCCACTCTCCACTTGTTTAAAATGAGCACCTAAGGTCTCATCCACTAGCTGCTTACTCCTTATCTGCTCGACCACTCCAGCTTTACCTGAAGCTCAACTAACAAGCTACCATCATCCAACAAGCTTAAACGAGTGAGCATAGCCCTCAAGTCCAACTTAGCCTTGCGACTCAACGTGTCAGCTGCCACATTCACTTTGCCAGGGTGGTATTCAATCGTACAATCATAATCCTTCAACAATTCCACCTACCTACGTTTCCTAAGGTTTATCTCTTTTTGGGTAAGGAGGTACTTCAAACTCTTGTGGTCTGAATAAATTATGCACTTTTCCCCGTATAAGTAATGCCTCCATATTTTAAGCGCGAACATCACCGCAGATAACTCCAAATCATGAGTTGGGTAGTTCACTTCGTGAGTCTTAAGTTGCCGTGATGCATACGCAACCACCTTTCCTTCTTGCATCAATACACATCCCAAGCCTACATGCGACGTGACACAATAAACCATAAACTCCTTCCCAAGCACTGGCTGAATCAACATAGGGACCTCAGTTAAAGCCTTATTAAGTTTTTCGAAACTCTCTTGCTACTTGTTTGTCCAAACAAACAGTACCCCCTTCCTCAACAACTTAGTTAAGGGTGCAACAATTACTAAAAAGCCCTCAACAAACCGCCTATAGTATCCTGCCAAGCCCAAAAAACTTTAAATTTTTGATACTGACTTGGGTATTTTCCAGTCTAACACCACTTCAATTTTTCGGGGATCCACCTTATTCCCCTCGGCTGACACCATATGTCCTAGAAAAGTAACCTCCCTTAGCCAGAATTCACACTTGCTGAATTTGGCATACAACTGCTTCTCCTTCAAAGTCTGCAACACAATCCTTAAGTGTGCATCATGCTCATCCTCATCTTCTGTGTACACCAAAATGTCATCTATAAGGACTACCACGAATCGATCCAAGTTGGGTTGGAAAACCCAATTCATAAGATCTATGAAAGTGACAGGTGCGTTCGTCAGCCCGAATGGCATCACTAAGAACTCGTAGTGCCCATAACGAGTTTTGAAAGCTGTCTTATGAAAATTTGCCTCCTTAACCCTCAATTGGTGATATCTCGAACGTAGGTCAATCTTTGAGAAAATCGAAGCTCCCCTAAACTGATCAAAAAGATCATTGATTCTCAGTAGAGGGTACTTATTTTTAACAGCTAACTTGTTTAACTGTCGATAGTCAATGCACATTCGCAAGGTTTCATCCTTCTTCTTCATGAATAACACCGGTGCTCCTCATGAAGACACGCTTGGTCGTATGAATCCTTGATCCAACAATTCCTGAATCTGTGCCTTAAGTTCCATCAACTCCTTTGGTGCCATCCGATAAGGAGCAATGGACACTGGAGCCATCCCAAATAACAACTTGATTCCAAATTCCACTTCTCTACTGGGTGGCAACCCAGGCAGCTCATCGGGAAAGACATCGGGAAAGTCCCTAACGGTTCTCAACTCCTTAACAGTAAGGCTCTTAGCCTCCATATTACTAATATAAGCCAAAAAGGCTTTACATCTCCATATTACTAATATAAGCCAAAAAGGCTTTACATCCCTTTCGTACTAACTTCTTAGCCCTTAACGCCGAAATCACGTTCGACAGATAGTTTTGGCATTCACCAATCACCACTACTTTCTTATCATCCGCCGTTCTTAACACCATTCGCTTTGCAGATCAATCTAAGGTGGCTCGGTGCTTCACCAACCAATCCATACCTAAGATTAAGTCAAATTCGCTAAACGGCAGCTCCATCAAATCCGCTAAAAAGGTAACTCCTTGGACTACTAAGGGTACCTCCCTAAACAACTTATTCACTCCTACTGACTACCCTAACAGACTAATCACAGTCATCTCATTCATAGTAATTTCAAACATATCACCCAAAGATTCAGTCATATTGCATGCAACATATGAATGCGTCGATCTAATATCAATCAATGCTGTGTAAGGTAACTCATATATAAGGAACATACTCGTTATCACATCTAGGGCATCCCCGTCTTCTCGGCGATGAGTAGCATAAACCAAAGCTGGTTGTCTCGCCTTAGCATGGCCTGCATTTCTGCCTAGTGCTCCACGTCCACGCCCATTGCCGTTACCGCCCCTGGCCTGCCCACGACCCCTTGGCGGCAGCTGACCACCCCTTGGTGGCTGAGCACCAACTTGGCCCACTATTGGCACTCGACCTAGCATTCGGGGGAAATCCTTGATCCTATGCTCCATAGACCCACAAGCGAAACAAGCTCCCATCCTCTTCCAACACTCGTCTCTATGGCTTCTCCCACAATCAGCACAAGGTGGCACTCTTGAATTAGCAGCAGGGGGCCTGCTCTAACTGGCCCATTATTTCTTGCCCTAGCTCTAGGCCTCTGTCCAACACTGGGAGCCTCAGCCTCCCTCTTATTCCTACCTTTTTCTTTTTCTCGATTTAAGCGCTCAGTGAGCTTTACCTCCTCTGCTATCTTTGCTTTTTCCACCAATTTCGAGAAAACTCGCTCCCTTTGTGGAGATATCAATACTCTAAGGCTATCTCTTAGTCTGTCCTCAAACCTAACGCAACACTCATATTCCGTTGCCACCATTACTCTTGCATACCTACAAAGGCGTAGAAACTCCGCTTCATACTCTGCCACAGATTTGTTTCCCTAGGTCAAGTTCAGGAACTCCGTTCTTCTAGCATCTACATAGCTTACACCCACATACTTCCCTTGGAATGCAGCTCAGAAAAACTCCCAAGTGACCCGCTCCGGTTGGGTGCCCTCTTTCACGGTCAACCACCACTGGTAGGCTTCTTCCCTAAGCAGTGACACTACCCCTTTCAGCTTTTTTTCCGGCAAATAGTCCAGGCCCTCCATTATCCGTTCAGTGGCCTTTAACCAGTATTTCGCCACATTTGAAGCCACGCCAGCCATGCCCTTAAAGATCTCAGCCCCATTCGATTGAAGTTGCTTCAGAATAGACCCCCGATTTCCAGTGCCATTGTTGGGCCCAGTGACCCTTTCCAAAATCCTCAACATTGTAACATCCTGAAATAGGGCCTAATCGGAATAGTGGTTTCATGACCACAAATTCGAGATAGAAATAATTATTTTATAATTATTTTGAGGTTTATGATATGATTGAATGATTGTGTGAAAATTTCGTGACGAAATTCTATGCATAAAGTGCTTAAGTTGAAATTAGAGACTAAATCGAATAATTTGTAAAACTTGCATTCTAGAAGTTTTTAGTATGAAATTAGTTTGGAATATTAATGAGGAGGTCTTAAATAGAAATTTGACCAATTTCTAAAATTTTGACCAAAAATAGGCTTGTACATGAAAATTTTCAAAGAAAGATATTAAGGGTATTTTGGTCATTTGTATATTAAATGAAATAAAATGAGAAAAATAACACAAAATAGTCATCTTCTCCATATAGTTGCTGCCAAATTTTGCTCTCTCCATAGCTAGGGTTTCTTCAACTTTTAAGCCTTGATTGTAAATGATTTCTATGCCCGTTTTTAATGTTCTTTACGTTTTTGAAATTCCGGTAGCTCGATTTAGCTTATGCTAGCCATAATTCAACCTAGGGTTCATATTTGGAAAAATACCCATAGGTGAAATTTGTGTATTTTGGTGTTTTATGATAGAATATGAGGTTTTAAATTATGTTAGACAACTTGTGCTACTCGGTTTTAAGTGAAAACGAGTAAAAGGGCTTAATCGGTAAAAATACCTAATAGTCATAAGTACATGTTAGAGTGAGAATTTGATGTTGCAATAGAAGGGAAAAATGATCAGCATGTCATAAAACATAAGAAAATAGGATGAAGTTTAATTTCCGAGCCTCAGGGATACTTTAACTAATAAACTGTACTAGTTGGCCCGACCAAAAATTCTAGAAAAAAATTAGTTGATAGATATATGAGTCTAGTTTCAGCGAAAATTTACGGAATTGGATTTCGAGTTTCGTAATTCGAGATATGAATTTTTAAGCGACTGTGACGCAGTTAGCCAGCTTGTCTGGAAGTTCTAAAATAAATTGTTTGAGCTGTTTAATTAATGAATTAAGTCCGTTAACACCTCGTGCTCGACTTTGGCGACAGTCTCGGGTTCGAGGCGTTACATTTATTGGTATCAGAGCAAAGGTTTAGTCAGTTCTCAAAATATTTAGTATGAGTAAGAGTCTAGCTATACATGCCATACTTATGTGTTGATAGTGTGACGACTCCTGACGATTTTAAAATGTTTTCTTTTATAGTTATGGATCTCGAACAAGCTGGTGTAGATGATGTAGAGAGTAATGTGCCCGCTCCCGCAGAAGGGACGGTGCCACCAAATAGTAGTGAAAGGCCCGTTACAGTTAGTTAGAGAGGAGGGGCTCGAGAAGCTTTCTTCCAAGCTATGAATGAATGGTTTGCCGAGTTCGTTCGAACGAATTCAGCTATTAGACCTCTACCTCTTCATGATCATCAGACCACCCATGTAGCTCCCCCAGTCGTAGGTACGGTTATAAGAGAAAAACCACTAGTTGATAAAATCAGAAAACAAGGAGCCGAAGAGTTTCGAGCTGCAAAAGATGATGATGCAGAAAAGGCAGAATTTTGGCTCGAGAATACTATCAGAGTCTTTGATGAGTTATCTTGCACACTTGAGGAATGTATGAAATGTGTTGTATCTCTCCTTAGAGATTCAGCCTATCATTGGTGGAAGACACTTGTATCAGTTGTACCGAAAGAGAGAGTCACTTGGGACTTCTTTCAGGAGGAATTCCGTAAAAAGTACATCAGTCAGAGGTTTGTTGACCAGAAAAGAAAAGAGTTTCTAGTTAAAATAGGGCAATATGACAGTGACTGAATATGAGCGCGAGTTTGTTAGACTCAGCAATTATGCTCGAGAGTGTGTGTCTACAGAGGCTATTATGTGCAAAAGATTTGAGGATGGGCTTAATGATGATATCTGATTGTCTGTTGGTGTCCTAGGAATAAAAGAGTCTGTTATCCTAGTTGAGAGAGCCTGTAAGGCAGAGGAGCTGTTAAAAAGAAATAGCAAAGTTGAAACTGAGACGCAAGACACGAAGAAAAGACTAATGGGTAAGTCATTTCAGTCTACATCCAAGAAGCTTAGAGAGTTCTCCACTAGATCTAATTTTTCAGCTGGATTTTTCAGCAGAAGATTTATGAGTCCGAAAGCTCAGACCACTTCGATTGCAAGTGCTGGCAGTGTTCAACCTGATAGACCAGAGTGTCCCCGATGTGGTCGACGTCACCCAGGTTAGTGTCGAGCAACTGAGACAGGTTGTTTCCAATGTGGTGCACCAGACCATTTTATTTGGGAGTGTCCCGAGATGATTAAAAGGGAAGAAATATCGAGTGTAAGATTAGGAAAAGCTCCTGTCAGAGGCAGACCACTGAGAAATCTGGGAGCTGGGGCAAATAATAGAGGTGCATCTAGAGATTTAGTAGTGAGGCCAGATGTTAGAGCACCTGCGAGGACTTATGCTATCTGTGCTCGCGAAGAGGCATCCTCCCCCGATGTGATTACGGGTACAATTTCTCTCTATGATACTAGAGTTATTGCTTTGATTGATCCGGGTTCAACCCATTCATATGTTTGCATGAAATTGATGCCTAGTATGAGTATGCTTATAGAATCTATAGAATTTGTGATTAAAGTATCGAATCCATTAGGCAATCATGTATTAGTAGATAAAGTATGTAGAAATTGCCCTTTGATGATTAGAGGCTACTGTTTTCCGGCCGATCTCATGTTATTGCCATTTGATGAGTTTGATGTGATTCTTGGTATGGATTGGTTGACTACACATGATGTGATAGTGAATTGTGGAAAGAAATTCATTGAGTTGAAGTGTGAACATGGTGAAATTCTTCGGGTTAATTCGGAAGAGTCAGATAGGTCATTTGCTATAATTTCTGTTATGTCTGCTCAGAAATGTTTGAGAAAAGGGTATGAAGCATATCTTGCTTTTGTGTTGAACACTAAAGATCCAGAATTGAAAATTGAATCAGTACCTATGGTATGTGAGTTTCCCGATGTGTTTCCGTAAGAACCACCAGGTTTGCCTCCTGTTAGAGAAGTTGAGTTTGGTATTGAGTTGATTCCAAGTACCACACCCATTTCTATTGCTCCTTATAAAATGGCCCCGTTGGAATTGAAAGAATTGAAAGCTCAGTTGCAGGAATTAACAGATAAAGGTTTTGTAAGACCCAGTAGTTCACCATGAGGTGCACCAGTGCTATTTGTGAAAAAGAAAGACGGATCGATGAGATTGTGCATAGATTATCGGCAACTTAACAAGGTAACAGTAAAGAACAAGTATCCATAGCCTAGAATTGATGATCTGTTTGATCAATTAAAGGGAGCCACTGTGTTCTCCAAGATAGATTTGAGATCCGGATGCTTTCAGTTGCGAGTTAAAGAGTCAGATGTCCTGAAGACTGCTTTCCGGGCTAGGTATGGTCATTATGAGTTCCTTGTGATGCCATTTGGCTTAACTAATGCTCCTGCCATTTTCATGGACTTAATGAACAAAATTTTTAGACCGTACTTGGATAAGTTTGTAGTTGTGTTCATTGATGATATCTTGATTTATTCTCATGATGAGACAGAGCATGTAGAGCATTTGAGAATAGTTTTACAAATTCTGAGAGATAATCAGCTGTATGCTAAGTTCAGCAAAAGTGAGTTCTGGTTACGAGAAGTTGGTTTTCTTGGACATATTGTCTCAGGTGAAGGTATCAAGGTTGATCCGAGCAAGATTTTAGCCATTGTTGATTGGAATCCTCCTAGAAATGTATCAAAAGTTAAAAGTTTTCTTGGTATTGTCGGATATTATAGGCGATTTGTAGAGGGATTTTCCATGATAGCTACCCCGCTGACAAGATTGCTGCGAAAGGATGTCAAGTTTGAATGGACTGAGAAGTGTCAACAAAGTTTTGACAAGTTAAAAGTATTGTTGACTAAAGCTCTGCTTTAGTACAACCGTGCAACTGTGTAAGGAGTTTGTGATTTACAGTGATGCGTCCATGAATGGACTTGGTTGTGTACTTATGCAGGAAGGGAAGGTAATTGCTTATGCCTCTAGACAGCTAAAGCCACATGAGAAGAACTATCCGACACATGATTTAGAGCTATCTGCCATTGTTTTTGCGCTGAAGATTTGGAGACATCATTTGTACGGTGAGAAGTGCCACATATTCACTGATCAAAAAAGTTTGAAATATTTGATGGCTCAAAAAAATTTGAATTTGAGGCAAAAAAGATAGTTAGAGTTAAGTAAAGATTATGAGCTAGTGATCGATTATCACCCAAGTAAGGCAAACGTTGTTGCTGATGCTTTGAGTAGGAAATCTTTGTTTGCATTAAGAGCTTTGAACACTAGTCTAGCCTTATCAGATGATGGTTTTATCTTAGCTGAGTTGAGAGCTAAACCGATGTTTCTTGAAGAAATATGTGAAGCTCAGAAAAATGATAGTGAGTTGTTAGCCAAAAGAGTTTAGTATGAGTCGGATATAGAGTCAGATTTTCAGATCAGTTCTGATAGTTGTTTGATGTTCAGAGACAGGGTATGCGTACCGAAGAATGATGAGCTTATTCGAAAGATCTTACAGGAAGCACATAGTAGTTCTTTGTCTATTCATCCAGGTAGTACAAAGATGTATAATGATTTGAAGAAAATGTACTGGTGGGTAGGAATGAAAAGGGACATTTCAGAGTTTGTTTCTAGATGCTTGATCTGTCAGCAGGTAAAAGCCGAACATCAGGTACCTTTAGGTTTATTGCAGCCTGTGCTAGTCCCTGAGTGGAAATGGGATTGAGTTACTATGGATTTTGTGACAGGAGTACCGTTGACACTGAGAAAGAAAGATGCAGTATGGGTTGTAATTGATAAGTTAACGAAGTCGGCTCATTTTATCCCAGTTCGTATGGATTATTCACTAGACAAGTTGGCCGAGTTGTATATTTCAGAGATAGTCAGACTACACGGGGTACCATTATCGATCATTTCAAACAGAGATCCAAGATTTACTTCACAATTTTGGAAGAAATTACAGGAAGCTTTGGGCACAAAGTTGGGTTTTAGTACAGCTTTCCATCCTCAAACTGACAGTCAGTTAGAGAGAGTTATTCAGGTACTTGAAGATATGCTTAGATGCTGTGTACTGGAATTTTAAGGCAGTTGGGAAAAATATTTACCATTAGTAGAGTTTGCCTACAACAATAGTTATCACTCGAGTTTGAAGATGGCACCTTATGAAGCTTTGTATGGACGTAAATGTCACACACCTTTGTATTGGACAGAGCTTAAGGAAAATTAGATTTACGGGATTGATCTAGTTAAGGAAACAGAAGAGAAAGTAAAAGTCATCAGAGATTGCTTGAAAATAGCTTTAGACAGACAAAAGTCATATGCAGATTTGAAGAGAAAAGAGATTGGGTATCAAGTTGGTGACAAAGTGTTTTTGAAACTATCCCCGTGGAAGCAAATTCTCAGATTTGGCAAGAAAGGCAAACTAAGTCCACGTTTTATTGGATCGTTTGAAGTGATTGAAAGAGTCGGACCATTAGCATATCAGTTAGCTTTGCCGATTGAGTTAGAGAAGATTCATAATGTATTTCATGTGTCTATGCTATGTCGTTATCGTTCAGATCCGTCACATGTGATTTCTCAGACAGAGGTTGAGATTCAGCCAGACATGACTTATGGTGAAGAACCGGTAAAGATTCTAGCTCGAGAGGTAGAGCAATTAAGGAATAAAAGTATTACACTTGTGAAAGTACTATGGAATAAGCATGGGGTAGACGAGGCTACATGGGAGCCCGAAGAGGCTATGCGAAAGTAGTACCCAAATCTCTTCACAGGTAAGATTTTCGGGGACGAAAATCCCTAAAGGGGGAGAAATGTAACATCCTGAAATAGGGCCTAATTGGAATAGTGGTTTCGTGACCACAATCCGAGATAGAAATAATTATTTTATAATTATTTTGAGGTTTATGATATGATTGCATGATTGTGTGAAAATTTCGTGACGAAATTCTATACATAAAGCGCTTAAGTTGAAATTAGGGACTAAATCGAATAATTTGTAAAACTTGCATTCTAGAAGTTTTTAGTATGAAATTACTTTGGAATATTAATGAGGAGGTCTTAAATAGCAATTTGACCAATTTCTAAAATTTTGGACAAAAATAGGCTTGTACATGAAAATTTTCAAAGAAAGGTATTAAGGGTATTTTGGTCATTTGTATATTAAATGAAATAAAATGAGAAAAATAACACAAAATAGTCATCTTCTCCATATAGTTGCAGCCGAATTTTTCTCTCTCCATAGCTAGGGTTTCTTCAACTTTTAAACCTTGATTGTAAGTGATTTCCATGCCCGTTTTTAATGTTCTTTACGTTTTTGAAATCCCGGTAGCTCGGTAGCTTATGCTAGCCATAATTCAACCTAGGGTTCATATTTGGAAAAATACCCATAGGTGAAATTTGTGTATTTTGGTGTTTTATGATAGAATATGAGGTTTTAAATTATGTTAGACAACTTGTGCTACTCGGTTTTAAGTGAAAACGAGTAAAAGGGCTTAATCGGTAAAAATACCTAATAGTCATAAGTACATGTTAGAGTGAGAATTTGATGTTGTCATAGAAGGGAAAAATGATCAGCATGTCATAAAACATAAGAAAATAGGATGAAGTTTAATTTCCAAGCCTTGGGGAGACTTTAACTAATAAACTGTACTAGTTAGTCGGACCAAAAATTCTAGAAAAAAAATAGTTGATAGATATATGAGTCTAGTTTTAGGGAAAATTTACGGAATTGGATTTTGAGTTTCGTAACTCGAGATATGAATTTTTAAGTGATTGTGACGCAGTTAGCCAGCTTGTCTAGAAGTTCTAAAATAAATTGTTTGAGCTGTTTAATCAATGAATTAAGTCCGTTAACACCTCGTGCTCGACTCTGGAGACGGTCTCGGTTTCGGAGCGTTACAAGCATTGCCTGCGATAATGCATCTTCTCCCGCAGCCCGATCATACGGTCCATTCTCAGCCATAGGTGAGGCCGGAGCTCCTTCTACTCCAACATCGGGCATATGGCCCGATGCCGACGATTTAGCCCTAACACTTCTGCGGCCTCAGTCACGGCCTCTTCCATCTCTTCTAGAACTCATCGTCGATTCGCGTATTAGCTGGATTAGAAATTTTTTATGAAGTCTTAGTTAGTTTCAATAATTAAATCGATGTTTTATGAAAGTATTTAAAGAGAAAATTGATTTCGAAAATCCTCTACAATTTCAAGATCCTATGGGCTTCAGTTCCATTCTAACAAAATCATCTAAAGTAGCCCTCTATCTACCTACTGTATAACAATTTAAACAAGCTTAAGAACAGAAGAACTTACTTGGTTCGATGTCGGAGGCTCGATGTGCCGTTCAGCAAGATTTCCTTTTTTCCAAAACATTGTGACCCAAAATATGTACATTTTTAAAATAGAAAAAGAAACTAAATAATAATAAGGCCCACTTCACAGCTTAAGTTTTGCAACCTGGGCTCTGATACCACTAAATGTAACACCTCAAACCGGCTCAGACGTTATGGCCGAATCTGGCGCATCACATTGAAGTGTTTTAGCGAAAATCGTGTTTTCATTGAAAACCCTTCTTAAAATAAAAGACACCTTAATTAACTTATAAAAACTCTTTTTTTTTTCAATCACGAAAACCTGTTTAAAACATATGATTTTATGAAAACCTGTCATTTTAAAATTCTGTTGCAGAAGCGTAGAAAAACATACATGATTTTGCAAACCCATGTTCAACATTTTGTAATTGCAACGCATAAAAATAAAACCCCAAATAATAACAAAATGGAAGCCTTATTACAATCAAGTCTGAAAAGTACTTAATGAAATAGAAACTTATATGCTTAGAGAAAAAAAAAAGTCCAAATTGTCTTGCTAGCTGGCCACCCAGAGTCCCTCCAAACATCGAACCTTCTACTGAGCAACACCTGAAAATAAAATAAAAGAGGGGGTGAGTTTTTGCAAACTCAGTGTGTACAACCCTCGCCAAAACAAGCATTCAAAAATCATCATACATCAAACATGCAATGCAAACCCATCCCAATTATCCATCTGCTACACACCAGCTCCGTCCCCCGTCACATCATGTGGGGATATAAATATCGGCCCACCCATCCGTCACATCTATGGTAACCCGGTTGTGGAACTACCTGCATTTATACATTGGGCTTAAAAGCCGTCGATGAATCCACGATTGTTAAGCAACCATGTGATCCTTATATACTTCCTACGTTCCATAATTCCCAACCCTTATGCAACCTAAGCAGAATATCATATGTATGCATGTCACATCCATAAAACTTACATTCAACACCAAGGGGTATTTTGGTTATTTTCTCCCTTAAGAGCATTTCAGTAATTTTCCCGTAATTACGATTTTCACTTATCTTGGCCCGTTAAGAAATCCCGTGAGCTAAGATGAATGAATACTATGCACTAAGTAGGATTCCAGAGAAGAGGAGGTGAGTCATTAAGACCGCTTAAGTACCAAGCTCTTCCTAGATCCAATCCTAGACATGCATATACCCGTTGCCACACCTTAACCCTTTGACTTGTCTACGGTCGCAATTAATTAATTAAGTTTTATGTAGTCATCATATACTAGGCCCAAAACCCCTACAAACATACATATGGCCCACTAGGCCCAATCTTATTCATATTACCCGTCAGGCCCAATTCATATTCATATGGCCCATCAGGCCCAATTCACATTCATATTTATGCTCGCATACAAATTTTCATCACATATCATCAATTATCAATATTAGTCATTATGGGTCCAACAGCCCAATAGCCTATTGGTCCATTAAGCCTATTCTGGCCCGGTTGGCCAATTCACAACCCAAGTCCATGGAATAGCCCATGGGCCTCAAACAACCTATCTGTTTCCTCCTCACGAGTGTTCGCGCACTCGCAAGACTACCGTAACCCAACTTTCGACCTTTCAGTATTTCAGTTTTTGGGCTTTTCGGCATTTTGACTTTTGCCGATTCATTGTGTGTGTGCAGTATATGTACACACTTGGTAAGTAAGCGTGCTGCGATTCCGTTAGTCACCAACCTACAAATGATATCACCCTTCAATTAATCGCATGCTTAATAGATATCCTTTCTAAAACCGAAACCTCACTTTAACCTTACCTTGCGCAATAAGCCCCCTTTTTAAATCACTAACCACGATCAACTCCTAGATCTGCACCAATCTTAACTATTAAAACCAGAATAATAGATGTCTCGTATCCAACACAAGCCCCCTTACCTTAATTATGAACATTCTGTCACCTTAGCCAATGGGAGAGGAATACTTACCAAAACTGCAAACACCTAAAGAGTAATTCAGCGAAGAGCTAAGATCCGAGATCTGATACTAATTCCCTACCATAGTTGATTAGAAAGAGTGAGGGAAGAACAACGTAATAAATTTATAGCAAAATCGATTGGAAGAGCAAACACTTACACTAGATTCAGTCAAAGAGTATTCGACCCTTGGGAGATTTGGCTTTCAAGCTTAGTTTGGTGAATAAGGTTTATTTGGCACAGATTAAAGAAGAAGAGTAGAAGATGAATAGAAAATCGGCACAAAAAAAGAAAGAAAGAACCAAAGGTTTTCGCTTTTTGGATCTTGAAGAAAAAAGGGTTTCCCATAACAAAGTGAGAGAGATTTCGGCATTAGCCTGGCAACCTTGCATTCGGCACCTATTTATAGCCCCTATAGCCAAATTACCTGACCCTCAATTCCCCATTCAGCTCCATCACTTCCCCTTTCTCATCTCCTTATTTTTCTCCCTGATAACCCCTTGATCCTTTCATCAATTTTCTCTTCTGAACACTCCCTTTAGAGTCCATCTTCACGCCACTTCCAATCTTCTAGAAGGCCAAAATTAAACTTCTAAAAATACTAAGCTAGGATTTGAACCTTGGATCTCCTTGCTAGCCACTAACGCCACCTCCCTACACTCTAAGTGGTGTCACTAAGCAACTCTACCACAAGACTTTTTGATGCTATTTTCCCCTATATTTATTTAAAAGCCCAACTACTTGCCATCAGGGTTCCTTTAATAATTAAACTATAATTTCTTTTACCCCTAGATTCAGACTCAAACCTTGACCAAGACCTACCATCGCGTAATTAACACTTAACCGGAATTGCTAAGCACATAAAGAAATTTTTTTTGAGATTTTGAGATTTTCGGGTTTCGGGATTTTTGGGGCGTTACAAAAAACCTATATAATTTAGAGTTTACAATAGTTACAACATTTCAAATTTTAATACCATGCTACTTAATCATGCATTATTCATTGATTCATTTACACAATAATCATATATCATATAGGCACATATCTCAATATTCATAAATACATTTATTGATCATTTGGCACTTGAGTTATGAAACAGAAAAGTGGGTTGTACCACCACTCTTCAGATACATGGATCTTCAACACACCAAAATACTCATAGAGTCGAACATATCTCAAAAAGTGAAGCATTTATCTAGCACTCTCCAACACACTAATCATGTCCCAGTGAATGGAGCTTAGCTCACATTCCCTTATCTCTCCAAATTTGTCTCGGGCCTTAACGCCCCAATAACACAACACATATGGGTGAGTACTTACACTCCAATGGCATGCCAACTATATCCAATGGTCTCAAAGTTCAGAAGGCCAAAATATCTGTAACTAACACACATAATTATTTACCATTTTCTACACTTTGCATTACAAATTCATATTATAGGTACAACATAATTTCTGTCATTTGACATGCATAGCATGTCCACGTTTCCACTTTCACATTATACATCACAAGCATACAACACATTTCATAGCATTACATCTTAGTTCTCATTTGCACAATACACAAGTACATATTTCACAATTTAAACATAAGTATGAGAAAGCTTACACTTGGAATTTAGAATAGGGGTTTAGGCTACTTTTAAATTCCCAATTAATGCAATAAATCATGTCTAGAAGTAGCGATTCCAAACACTCACAAATTACGCTTTCCCCGAGACACCGAAAGCTCAAACTAGCTTTTTCTTCACTCGTAGAAGGTCTTAATAAATCCAAAGCTTCAATACAATAAATCACACAACAATAGAATCAATAATCAGCTAAGGACTCACTTCAAGCAATTATAAACATAAGCCTAAGCTAGGTTCTTATTAAATCGAAACCTTCGACATAGCAACTTAGAATTTTGATTATCTTGGTCTATACTCAATATTTTTATCTAAAATGAATTTCATTCATCTAATTCTTCCTCTACGATATATTCTCAACCTTCAAACTACCCAAAATTGTTCAGATTCATGATTCCATAATTTTCGACATGTTATGGCAATTTCACGAAAATTCATTAAAAATCAATAAATCTTTAACAAAACTTTAAAGTAAGTTTAGAAACCTTCTAATCATGTAAAAAATAATTGAAAAACACTTCGAATCCAGATTTTTACTCAAAATCCCGAAATCCACCATAACGACCCAATTTTTGGCTTTTATTTAAAGCATGTTTTTTAATGGCTAAAAATCGAGTTCTAAAGACCCAATAACATTAAAACCTAATAAGAAATCAAATAATTATCTTTAATGGAAGAAAAATGAGCTTTTGGTGTAACTCGAAGAAAATGCACAAGTTCGAGAGATGACGAAATCAATGGTATTTTTAGTGTTTTTATGAAATTCTAGAGGGATTTAATGCTTAGAAGATTGAAGGAAATCAAAAGAATAAAGTTTGGAAATAAAAATTTGATGAACAAGGGTTTGGATGCAAGGGACGACATAAGAACGTGGGAAGAAGAAATACTAACGTGAAATCTGGAGAAGGGGAAAAGAAGGTGTTTTTAAAGTTTTAGTTTAATTGTGATATGGACTCAAGAATAATCCTTCTCATTTCCATCCCAATATCAACACTGACAAGGATAATTTTGATAGATCCCAATGCTCGGCTTTAACCCCTTTAACAACTCCGATTTTATGTAACATCGAATGCTCTAAACTATCACATTACCTCACCGTCTTGAAACACATCACAATTCATACAACAATTACATTCTTGAAAGTCGTGAAGTCTTTACTCAATGTAGACTAGTCTAGTTCAGACGCTTCGGTTACCAATATTCTCATCTATCCAAACTTTGTCAACATGTAATAAACTTTTCAGCTTTCACAAAATGAAAACATTATCATTCGTAGTGACTTTAACTAATATCAAACTTTTTCTAATAAATATACACTTCTCATTCAGACTATTTACTCTTTTATCCGTACAAAATGAAATTCTATTATCAAACTTGGGAAAAATAATCCTGAAATAATTGTCGCATGAAATCTTTCAAATAGATAATTCACCATACCGACTGAAACTTGCGCTTTTATCACTTATACCTTTACTGATGTCAAATCCTTACACAGAAATTAGAAAAAAAAAACCCAATACTAAAATCACCACATTACCAAGATCAAATTAGAAGTATAGTCATATTTGACATGATTATCACGAGCTGAAGAATGCACTTCGAACACGAGTCATAATTGACAATTTATGGAACAAAGATAACAAGAAAACCGAATAAAGAAATCCAAAATAGAGAAATCCAGAATAAAGAAATCCAGAATAAAGAAACCCAAGATACGATACTATGTTGGAGAATCGAAAACCAAGCCGGAGAATCGAAAACCAAACTCATAGAGAAAATACGGAATACCCCGATAATTCTTCAAAGAAAGAAAGTCCAAAAGAAAACATCATTTAATCCCACTAGAATCAAATATAACAAGAACAATATATCTTCCCATACATATATATCAGATGAAGCATCAAGTAGAAGAAACAGAATCATAATATCATATGTATTCTCTCATCAATTCTTATCAGATGAAATGAAATAGAATACCCGATGAAATAGAGCAATATAAATTATAAACCAGTCAGACTACCAATGCTTTCATCCAACACCAGGATTAAAAGACATTCCCATATAACAAGAATTTCTTGTAAGATCAATAGCCATAGAAATATTTACGAGAATGGGTGAACACATAGAACATCTCAAAAGAGATCACTAAATCATCCCCGATCATAATCATCACACTCGGATAGTTCACATTTCAAATATCATTTCCCCAACTAGTTCTGCCATCACAAATTTCATATTAAACCATTCACTAAAGAAGGCGAGTTCTGAATAAGTTTCGATTTACAGTTTTCTCGACCTTGCACTTGAGTAATTCGGTTTACCAAGGAGAATTCCTTTTCTAACTGGGACAATGCATAATTCCAATAATGTTTACGTCAATCCGATACTTTACTGGCTCTGACTTTACTTATCAGCTCATTTTCAATCTCTGATCATACTTATAATTATTCTATCACTGAACACTTTGGGTTCTCAACCGGAAACTTATTCAATACAAATCTCATGAAATTCCATTATAAGTACCATTTCGGTAAGGGGGAGGGGTTGTAGGACCTCTGACTCGACTTTCTTATACATACACATATGACACAACTTCCATCATCATAGCAACATCATCAAAATCATGTCATTCATTCATGTTGGCTTACACCAATTTTCCTATTGTCCCATTTAGACAATATACTTATGCATACATTCTATGTTTTCTAGATAGCTTTACTTATCCATTCATTTAATTAAATTAAGTCATGCTTATGACATCATATAAGGCCAAACAAACATAGATATTTGCACCACAATCATAACTTTCATTTCGTGCATCATCATGTACATATCATTACAATCATATAATTCAGTCTAACAATTTAACACAAATAAGTTCATTTCATTATAATCCTTTATCTCATAAAAATTATATATCATTAGCATTCATCAACATTCGACGTCCAAATCAAAACAAGGACATTTTCATTCGTATCATAATATTATGACTTTTATTCATACCTCTACTACTTTCTATTTATTCCGTTCATCTTATCAAGTAAGCCATATACACTACATCCTATGAGCATTAAGCAAATATGGATATTTATCACAACATGAACTTTCATCTCACATATTATCATATATGTATCATAAACCTTTATTCATAATTTTCTGAACCGATACTTATCATAATCATAATTTTACTCAAATACCTTCACATAACATTGAACATGGTCAGCGCAGCTCGGTTGGAGAGTACCCTGTCTAAATAAGACGGTACTCATACGCGTCGGAAGACATCACACTATCACAGATCAGTGGCATGTATAGCTAAACTTTTACACATGCTAGGTTAGTCCGAGAATCGACTAAACCTGCTCTGATACCACCAAATGTAACGCCCCGTACCCGAGACCGTCGCTGGAGTCGAATACGAGGTGTTAACAGGCTTAATTCATTACTTAAACAGCTCAAACAATTTATTTTTAAAATTTCCAGTCAAACTAGCAATCTGCGTCACAGTCGCTTAAAAATTCATATCTCGAGCTACGAAACTCGAAATCAAATTTCGTAAATTTTCACTGAAACTAGACTCATATAACTATTTACTAATTTTTTTCTAGAATTTTTGTCTAGGCCAATTGGTACAGTTTATTAGTTAAAGTCTCCTCTATTTCAGGGTTCGACTGCTCTGACCTCTGTGTATTACGAATCAGATATCTCTCTGTACAAAATTTTAGTGACTATGAAGTTTGTTTCTCTTAAAACTAGACTCAATAAGAAATCTGTACATATAAATTATGACTTCTAATTATTTTCGTAAAATTTATGGTGAATTTCCAAAATCAGAACAGGGGATCCAGAAATCGCTCTGGCCCTGTTTCACAAAAATTTAAACATCTCATAAAATATAACTCATATACCTGTTTCGTTTCTTCCATATGAAAATAGACTCATAATTCTTCAATTCCATGTTTTATTCATCATCTAATTATATCTCTACTATTTTTAATAATTTTTCAAATTCACATCACTACTGCTGTCTGAATCTATTTTATGGTAAATTTTACCTATTTCATGGTTTCCATGGATTAACTAGCAATTTGACATACATAACACCATATATGATCATAATTAGCCATTCCAATGGCTAATCATTACCAAGCATCTTTATACTACTCAATAACCATATCATAAGACCATATATACAAAATGATTATAATGCTATACATACCATACTCAAAATATACAAGCCATTATGCCAAGATGGTATACGGATAGTGTGAGCGTGCCTCCGACCGTTCCCGATTTCTGAGCTGGCTTGTCAACACTACAAGGAATGAAAAGGAGGGAGTAAGCATAAATGCTTAGTAAGTTCACATGCAAATAGCAAGTAACATAACCATATAAGCAAACATAAAACATCATTTGCATAATCATCACCAAGACATTCATATCATATTTTCATTTATCATCTTACCATATTGTTGTTATATCGATTTTTCAACCCGAGGGTTAAGTACAGACCTGTTCAAAGTATCCATTTCACAACACTTACCAATACGTCCCTTTCATCTTGAGTATTCCTCCATTTGAGTAGAACTGCACCCGTTGAACACATCGGAATATAATTCGGATACATGGAAAGTTTGCACATAAGTGCCACATATGTAGCCAAGCAATCATGTAACCCGCCCCTAAGTGAACTCGGACTCAACTCAACGAGCTCGGATGCCTAGTTACATCTCATGAACTCAGACTCAACTCAACGAGTTCGGACATTTGCATCCATAAGTGAACTCGGACTCAACTCAACGAGTTCGGATGCTCAACCATCCTAGTGACATGTCACTTGTATCCTAATCTATTCCTAAGGTTCAAACGGGATTTTCCTCGAACACATATCCTTGCCGTCTTCCGTATAATACCGAAACCAATACTCAATAACAATTTATATTTAACAAGTAGCTCACATAATTTACATTTTATTCGAAAATAACCACAAAGCATATATTTCATGATAAAAATCAGCATATCATATAATTAACATCAATAACTTAAAAATAACAATTATGCTACATTATTTACACATGAACTTACCTAGTATGCGATAATGGCTACTTTTACCATTTCGTCCACAACTTGGTATTTTCCCCATTTTAGCCCGAATTTCAGTTTTCCTTGCTAATAGAGCTTGGAAGCTTGAAAAACCCTAGCCATGGTTTCTCCTTGCTATATTCGGCCATGGTGAAGAAGATGAGCAAAATTGGCTTTTAATTTTGTATTTTAATTCATTTTACCCCTAAATGACCAAAATGCCCTTACTACTAAACTTTCTAAAAATTCCATCCATGTCCAATTTTTGCCCATAAACTTAGAAATTGGTAAAATTTCTATTTAAGACCTCCTAATTAATATTTCAAAACAATTTCATACTAGAAACTTCTAGAATGCAAGTTTTGCAAATTATTCGATTTAGTCCCTAATTTCAATTTAAGCACTTTAGGCATAGGATTTCATCACGAAATTTTCACACAATCATGCAATCATATCATAAACATCAAAGTAATTATAAAATAATTATTTGTATCTCGAATTTTGTGGTCACAAAACCACTATTCTGACTAGGCCCAAAATCAGGATATTACGTGGACAGAGTGGAGTGTAGAGGATGGATAGGTAGGATCTATATGTATATGCATGTCGGATACTGTATTAGAATGGGCAAAGGCCAACACTAATACTGTTACTGATATGGGCTTAGGCCCAAACTGTATTTCACATTGAGTTTTCATAGACTCACTCTATTGTTTATCTGCGCAGGTAATCCTTAGGTGGGTCGGTGCTGCGAGGGACTCGGGAAAAGCCACACCACTGTTATATTATGTACTGGAATTTTTAATAATGGTAGTTTTATTTGGGTTAAATTTTATGTAATACGACTATTTTAAGTTTTATCTTTAATTGGGGATTTATTTAAATTGGTTTATATCTGATACCGGTAGTACTCGGGTTTGCAAAATAAAAATGATTTTTCAACTACCATCTTACGCAACTTGTTTTAAAAAGCTTCCGGGACGATCAATGTTTTAAAATGTAATAACGATTTGGTATGAGACATGTTTTCCTAAACGAACCGGTAGTTTGGCTGTAAATAAAATAAATTAGTTTTTCATAAAAACCTCAACGAGGCTTAACATAAATGGACCATTTCAATAGTACTAGGTTTCACAAAGCCACTCCAATGTGACATCGCCAGATTCAGTCATAATGTCCAGGCTGGGTTTGGGGTGTTACATTTTGTGGTATCAGAACTAGGTTACAAAAACTCAGCTGTGGATTTGGGTTTTCTTAAAAACGGGGATTTCAAAAGAATTGTTTTAAATGGTGGAAAAATATTTTTGAGGTAATGGTTTCCGAATATGTGGTCTACCGAGTCTCCAGCGCCGATTCTATAAGTTCTCTAAAACTACTATTTGATATAACTTAAATGCGATTATTGTAGATGATAGTCTGTATTGAAACCTTTGATAGGGAAACCTAAAACAGTAGTAAGACTACGATTTGCGAAAACAAACAAATTTGTATTGTTGATGCTATCTTTCATAAAACATCTGCTATTAAACACTGGAATTGAAAAACAGATGCATAAAACTGTTAATATAGATAATACGCGAATTGACTATGAGCACTAGAGGTACTCGTGGAAGGGGTACTAGAGGTCGCGACAGAGGCCGTGGAGGTGCTTTGGCTAGATCTTCGGCTTCGGGCCATATGCCCAATGTTGAGGCAAGAGAGGCTCTCGATTCACCTGTGAACAAGACTGGGTCACACGAACGGGCGGCTGAGGATGATGCACTATCCCAAGCTATGCTGCAGATTTTGGAAAGGGTCGCTGGGCCCAATACTGGTACTGTGGGCCGTGGGTCGGTGACGGAACGACTCAGGTCTAATGGGGCGGTGATCTTTAGGGGTATCGTTGGAGTTGCCCCTAATGTGGCTAAATATTGGATAGAGGCCATAGAAAGGATCATTGTAACACCCCAAACCTGGTCTAAATGTTATGGCCGAATCTAGTGATGTCACATTGAAGTGTTTTTCGTAAAGCGGGATATCGTTTGAAAAGCCCAATGTTTATTTAGCCTCTTTGTGTGATCTAGAATATAATTTTAAAACTTGTGTCGCTATAAAAGTATATACTTTAAAAAATTATTAATTTCAAAATCTCGTTTATCGTGAAAGCTTTTGAAACGGTTTTGCGTATTCGTGGTATTTTGGAAAATCATGCATATCTTTTGAAAACCTATATCCTACTACTAGTAGATATAAATAAAAATAAATAAAACCCCAAAATTAAAAATTATAGAGGCCTTATTACATAAAAATACCCAAATAAAACTACTTATAAATTAAAATTCCAATAAGGAAGCAAGAGTGGTTGCGTGGCCACCTTTGAGTCCCTCGCAGTCCGCCTAAGACTGGAGATTACCTGTATAGTTAAAATAGATGGGTAAGTTTACAAAAATTCAGTGTGTAATTCCATATAAGCAAACAATTAGAAAACAAACACAGTTTGGGCCTAAGCCCCTTTTAGTAGCAGTGACACTATCAGTTTGGGCTTTAGCCCATCTTAAGACAGAAACAGTCATGGGTTTGGGCCTTGGCCCATTACAGTAACAATAAACAGTGCAGTAATAGTAAATAGTGCACTAACAGTAAATAGTGCAGTAACAGTAAGTAGTGCAGTAATAGTAAGCAGTATGCAAGTCCTACCTATCTAGTCTCTACACTCCATCTCTGTCCAACCCTACACTCCATGTGGGGATATAATCAACCCACCCATCCCTACACTCAAGAATTAGCACCGGTTGCAGCACTAAACAGTATTTGCAGTAGAGCTGCCAGTATAATAGGCTTAGAGCCATCAGTGATTTGCAGCAGAACTGCCAGTACAGTACACTTCCTCCATTCATATATAAACCCATCCCCATACAATGCATCATGCAACATGTCATGTCATGTCATAATATTAAACATGTACTCAATATAATTACAAATAGCATGCTAAAATATAAACATAAATTGCATAGGGGCAAAATAATCATTTTACACATAAAGGCAAAATAATCATTTTACCACATAAGGGCAAAATAGTCATTTTACCACTTAAGGGCAAAATAGTCATTTTCATTAAATTGGGGTCTAGATATACTTGCTGACTCAACGGTAGGCTCACAGTCGTCTCGGACGATCCGTGCAACCTTAACAATCAAACAGTGAAAATGGCCTAAGGCCCATAATGCGACCTATGTAGGCCCACATGCCCATGTGGGCCCACAAAGCCCAAAAATGGTCCTTGGCCATGTAAATTACACAGCTTGGCCCAATAATCTCCACACATTCGTGTGGTTTACCCATTTGGGGCCCATACAACCCATTTCGGCCCAACATGGTCCAAAATGGCCCAAGCCCATGAAATTGCTCATGGTGGCCTCTACGATCAATTGCTCACGCTTTATGCGTTCAGATCAGCACACGAGCGAGTGCATGCTCATGTAGCGTCACTAGCCATATGTTTCGGCTTTTGTCGAATTATGATTTAAGCAGTGTGATTACACACCTGGTTGCGAAACGTGCCAACTAGCCCACGTGCACTCCAACCCTAGATCCAAACACCATACATCATTAGTCCCTTTATCAATAGGATTAATCAATCCTTTTCTATAACACTTATTAAAACGGTTCTTAACATTTGCCTTGGTCGCTCGACTGAGGGTCACTCCCTTAATCCGCTGCCAAAGATTGGCTCATCTCCTTTTTAAAAGTATCCTACAATCCAACCAAGACTTAACAATCTAAACCACATATTAATCATCAAAAGATTGTACTAACCGCATGACACTTATCGAAAACGCCAAACCCAAAATAGGAGAAGGAACAATTGGCCTACACCCCCAACAAAAGCCGAGAGTATACGATTTGACAGAAGCAAGACTAGCATAACCACACCCCTAGCACAAAAAGGCAACAAGGGAAAATATTAGATAAAAGATCACTACGGTAGAATTAGAATAGAAGAAACTATGTGCACCCATCGATTGCTCAAAGAACAATTGCCAAACCGAAAACAAAAAACAGAGAGAGGGAGAAAGGAGTATTCGGTTATCATAATAAGATGAAAAGAGTTGGATATGTTAAACTAAAAGAATTGAGAGAGAAAGAGAATAGGGCATTCGGCCAGAGAGATAGAATATTAGTTAGAGGAGTAGAGGGAGAAAGAAAAATGAAGCAGAATAATGCTGTATGGACAAATAAAGTTGAAACCACAAAACGATAAATACCTGAATAGTCTCTAAGAAAATATCAGTCCCAAAAAGAGAGGAAAACAAAAGGTGGAGAAGCAGTAAAACTAAAGACAAAATTCGGCTCAATAGCAACAAGGTAAAGCGGTTGCTAAAGGAGTAGAGAGAGAAGAGCCCAAATCGGTTAGTAGGGTACTGAAAATGAAGGACAAAACCGAATGGGCAAAATGAAAAGTACTTGAATCATCCCCAAGCAAAATTCAGCAATCCAGAAGTGTAGAAAAGAACAAAAAGTGAACACAAAACTTAAAATGGAGAGAAACAATAGCCTAGCGAAATTCTTGGGAAGTAGAAGTTCATAAATGGCACAACTCTTCTACATTTCAAATTCCATATTTTCCTCCCATAACCTCTCCTAAAATCCTTCTTGTTAACAACTTCAACAATCAAAATCCCCCATCCAACTCCTCAGATTCGGCTAACAACAAATTTGTTCAAACTTATTCAAACTCTTAGTGTTTCAGTCAAACACAACTTCCTCCCATTGCCATCAGTAAAAATAATCTTCATTTGCACAAGTAGGGATTCAAACTTCAGACCACTAGCACACTCTATACGCCACTATCCACTAAACCAACAGGCCTATTCTGTCATGTTTTAACAAATTTTACTTATAACCCTACTGACCAAAGATAGGGGTTTTATCCTTAAAAAGAACAAAATCTTTGTGGAAGCCAAGGCTTGAACCCAAGATTTCTCAGACACTCCTAGAACACTCAGAATACTCAGAACACTTAACCACTGAAGCAGATACACACTTGTGTCACTTTTTTGCATAATTAATTATTTATGAGCAGTTTTCTAACAGCTCTCACGCTTAAGACCTAATACTTCTAGGCCCAAATTCGGGGCGTTACAATCATGGATAATCTCGACTGCACCCCAGAGTAGAAGTTGAAGGGTGCAGTGTCGTTGTTGAGAGACGAAGCCTATCAGTGGTGGCTTACTGTGAAAGTGGGTACTCAGCCTGATCGATTGACTTGGGAGTTTTTCAAGAATGTTTTTCAAGGGAAATACATGGGTGCTAGCTATGTCGATGACCACAGAAGGGAGTTTCTGAATCTGACCTAGGGGGATAAGACCGTAGCTAAGTGTGAGGCAAAATTTTTGAGATTGAGCCGCTATGCGTGAGGCATGATAGGCACTGAGTATGAACGCTGTGTTCGTTTTGAGGATGGGCTCAACGATAATCTGCTGGTTTTGATAGCTCTACAGAGGGAGCGGGATTTTACAGTGTAGTTGAAAAGGAAAAGATCGCCGAGGATGTAAAGCGCACTGAGCGCCAGAATCGTGAGAAGGATAAGGGGAAAAATAAGAGGGTCTGGGAGCACTCAGATTTAGCTATGAGACCTGGGAAGAAGGCCAGAGTTGATGGACCAATCAGAGTTGGGCCCTTTGTTGCTACTTTTGGATTACAGCCTTGTACAGTTTGTGGGAAATGCCATCAGAGCGAGTGCTAGGTACAGAAGGGGGCATGTTTTAGGTGCAGATCTGTGGAGCATCGTATCAGGGATTGTCCACAGAGGCCCGATCAAATGCAAGCTACTGGTAGGGGTACTGTTCGGCTGCAAAGGGGTTTTCAGTAGCTACCGAGAGGTCGTGGTGTGGCCAGAGGTAAAAATGGTATGGTCCGTGGTCATAGAGCATCGAACAGAGGTGCGAGTCATACTGAGGCGAGACAACTGGCACTGGTTTATGTTGCACGTCACCGAGAAGACGAAGACACCCCAGATGTTATTACGGGTACGATCTTTATTCATCATGTACCTTACATTATATTGATGGATGTTGGGTCTACGCACTCTTATGTAGCATGCACTGTGTCTGAGACTTTGGGTGTGATGTGTGTGAACACTACGAGTGAGATTACTGTACTAAGTCTATTAGGGCAGTCAGTGAGAGTTAACAGACTGTTTAAAGAGGTACCTTTGGAGGTGCAAGGAAAGATCTTTTTAGCCGACCTGATGGAACTCCTTTTTAGGGAATTCGATGTAATATTAGGCATGGATTGGCTAGTTAAACATTAGGCAAATTTGGATTGTGCTTCTAAGTGGGTGGTCTTGAAAAATGTAGAGGGTGACGAGGTGGTTGTGATTGGGGAGCGTCGGAATTATCTTTCAAATGTGATTTCTGTTCTGAGAGTTGAGAAGATGGTTCGTAAGGGTTGCGAGGCATATTTAGACTATGTCAGTGCTTCTGGAATTGAAGATACGACTATTAAGGATATCAGAATAGTTAAGGAGTTTTCGGATGTCATTCCTGATGAGCTAACGAGATTAACTCCTAATCACGAAGTTGAGTTTGGGATAGAGCTCTTGCCTGGTACAGCTCCGGTGTCTATCATCCTTTATAGAACGGCACCAAAGGAGCTCGTAGAGCTTAAGGCTCAAATTTAGGAGTTATTGGATCGAGGGTTCATCCGCCCTAGCGTGTCTCCGTGGGGAGCACCGATTTTATTTGTGAAAAAGAAGGATGGAACCATGCGTATGTACATCGATTACATGCAACTAAAAAAATTGACTATAAAAAATAAGTACCCCCTACCGAGGATTGACGATCTATTTGACCATTTTCGAGGAGCTTCGGTCTTCTCTAAGATTGATCTCCGATCGGGGTACCATCAACTGAGGGTCAAGGAGACTGATGTTTACAAGACAACATTTAGGACTCGTTACGGTCATTACGAGTTTCAAGTGATGCTGTTTGGACTGACGAATGTACCGGTAGCTTTTATGGATTTGATGAACCGAGTGCTCCATCCCTATCTGGATCGGTTCGTAGTAGTATTTATTAATGATATTCTGGTATATTTGCGGACCGAGGAGGAACATGATGCACATCTTCGGGTTGTTTCGCAAATTCTGATGGAAAAACAATTGTATGCTAAATTCAACAAGTGTGAATTCTGGTTACGGGAGGTAACTTTTCTAGGTCATGTAGTATCTGTTGAGGGAATTAGAGTTGATCCTCAAAAAATTAAAGCGGTTCTAGATTGGAAGCAACCTCAGTCGGTGTCAAAAATTCAAAGTTTTCTGGGTTTGGCAGGGTATTATAGACGGTTTGTTGAGGGGTTTTCAGTAATTGCTACACTTCTGATTAAGTTGTTTCATAAAGGAGTACCGTATAACTGGATTGATAAGCAGCAGGAAAGTTTCGAGAAGCTTAAGAGGGTTCTGACTAAGGCTCCTGTCTTGATACAACTAGAATCTGGGAAAGAATTCACTGTCTACAGTGATGCATCACATGTTGGTTTGGGATGCGTGTTGATGCAGAAGGGTAAGGTGGTGGCATATGCGTCTCGTCAGCTTAGGATGCATGAAGTGAACTACCTGACTCATGACTTGGAGTAGGCTGCAATGGTATTCGCACTGAAGATTTGGAGGCATTACCTGTATTGGGAGAAGTGTATTATTTACACAAATCACAAGAGCCTCAAGTATCTCCTCACTCAGAAGGAGCTGAACCTTAGGTAGCGTAGGTGGATTGAGCTGCTTAAGGATTACGACTGTTCGATTGAGTACCATCCTGGTAAGGCTAATGTGGTAGCTGATGCACTGAGCCGAAAAGTTGTTACTGATTTGAGGGTGATGTTTGCTCGTCTTAGCTTATTTGATGATGGTAGTTTACTAGCTAAACTTCAAGTTAAACCGAGGTGGATTGAGCAGATTAAAGATAAGCAGTTGAAGGATGAGACACTGGTTTCTCGTTTCTGACAGTTTGGGAATGGGAAACTTCAGATTTTGGGCTGAATAGTGAAGGGGTACTTTGTTTTCGTGAGAGAGTCTGAGTACCGAGGGATACTGATTTGAGACAGACAATATTGCAGGAGGCATATAGTATTCCTTACGCCATGCATCTTGGCGGCAATAAAGTGTACTGAGACCTTCGAGAGCTATATTGGTGGCCAGGACTTAAGCAGGAAGTTACTGATTTTGTGAGTAAGTGCCTGACTTGCCAGCAGGTTAAGGCGGAACATCAGTTGCCTTCAGGGTTCCTTCAGCCAGTTAAGGTTTCGTTGTGGAAGTGGGAGAAAGTGACTGTAGACTTTGTTAGTGGGCTACCTTGACGCTTACTAAGAATGATTTGGTATGGATTATCGTAGATTGATTGACGAAATCTGCCCACTTTATACCTGTCCATACTGATTACTTATTGCAGAAACTAGCTAAGTTGTATGTGTCTGAAATTGTGAGATTGCGTGGGGTATCGGTTTCCATCATATCCGATAGAGATCCTCACTTTATGTCTCAATTTTGGAAGAAGTTACATGAAGCATTGGGTATAAGGTTGGACTTCAGTACTGCATTCCATCCTCAGACAGATGGTCAGTCGGAGAAGGTGATTCAGATACTGGAGGACATGTTAAGGTGTTGTGTGATTGACTTTCAGGGCAGTTGGGAGGATTACTTACTATTGGCAGAGTTTGCATGTAACAATAGCTACCAGTCTAGCATACAGATGACACCTTACGAGGCATTCTATGGTCGTAGGTGTCGTACTCCTTCTTGTTGCACTGACTTGGACGAACGGTGTGTTTTGGGACCTGAATTAATTTCTGATACCGAAGATAAAGTTTGTTTGATTCGGGATCGACTAAAGGCGGCTTCGGACAGACAGAAGTCTTATGCAGACCTAAAGCATAAGGAGATTGAGTTTTTTGTGGGGGACTTGATATTTCTTAAGGTCTCGCCATGGAAGAAGATATTGAGGTTTGGTCGGAAGGGCAAGCTAAGCCCTAGGTTCATTTGGCCTTATCGTGTATTGAAGCGCATAGCACCGATTGCTTATCAACTTGAGTTGCCTCCAGAGTTGGACTGGATTCATAATATATTCTATGTCTCTATGTTGAGGCAATATCACTCTGATCCTTTAACACCCCTCGCCCGTATCCCTTGCCGAAACAGGGTTCGAGGTGTTGCCCGACTTAAACTCAGTCAATCACCCAAAAACTGTGCCTAAAAATTTCAATCAATTTAAAACTTTTCTTTTCACATGCAATCCGTCCTATATATGGGCTTACGAGGCCCAAAACATCACTAGCCAACATAGGCCAATTTACATGGCCAAAACACTTTATCAATACAAGCCACCACCTTTGGCTAAATTATAATATCACATACTCAACATTAAAACCCTATACATGCCATAGACTCAAAATACTAGGATTTACTTACACCATTACCGTGAGCTCGACAGTGTGATAATATCTTCGGCGAACTCCAACCCGAGCAAGTAACTGGAGCCAACAATCTATAAAATAGAGGAATGTAACAACGGAGTAAGCATTCATAAGCTTAGTAAGTTTTAAGCAATGCAAACAAATAAACGAAATTATATTTCGATTATTCAATTTCTCAAGCGGCCATATTCTAGGTATATTGCCATCTGGCCGAATATACACATGCACATAATGCACATTCAGCATTCTTATAACACTTAATCTGAATTCATATAACATAAATAAATTAAATACCTTCACATACTTTCACAACTTGACCAGATGTATCATAATCATAGATATAGTTATAACATTTGTTTACATATGTATTACATTACACACTTATGATTCACTTCAAATCAAATTCACATATGAATACATAATGCATACCTGGCCCACTTAACATATTGAGTATATTCACTTATCAATCTAACACAAGGTACCTTAGTCTTAGACTTTTCCCAAATCACCGGCATTTCGCCTGCTAGGCTCAAGGCCCGATATCATTTCACTGGCATTATAGCCTGCTAGGCTCGAAAGCCTGAATAGTATCTCATCGACATTATAGCCTGCTAGGCTCAAAGGCCCGAATAATATCTCAGCGGCATCATAGCCTGCTAGGCTCAAAAGCCCGAATAGTATTTCACCGGCATCATAGCCTGCTAGGCTCAAAGGCCCGAATAATATTTCACCGGCATCATAGCCTGCTAGGCTCAAAGGCCCGAATAATATCTCACCGGCATCATAGCCTGCTAAGCTTAAAGGCCCAAATAGTATTTCACCGGCATCATAGCCTGCTAGGCTCAAAGGCTTGAATAATATCTCACCGGCATCATAGCCTGCTAGGCTCAAAGGCCCGAATAATATCTCACCGGCATCATAGCCTGCTAGGCTCAAAGGCCCGAATAATATCTCACCGGCATCATAGCCTGCTAGGCTCAAAAGCCTGAATAGTCAAATCAATGAATTTCATATAACATATTCATATCAATTAAGTACTAACATCATTCGAACGTATATAATTATACATCTCAAACACTTTTCTTTCATCTCATTTTCACACTTAGCATTTGATAGCTTATGCATAACATTTCACTCACATTCATTTCAAACTTATCATTCGATTATAAAAGCACATTGCATATTTACCAACATGTTATACTTGCCATTAGGCCATATAAGCATGATACAATACACTATCATTTCATCTTTAACATTCGGCTAAATCCCTATCTTACAAGGAACGCCGAATTCACATAACATCTCATTTCACCTATTCTTTCCCACTTTCATAACTTATACTTCAATCATGTATAACTTATATCATCAATCACTAACAGTTACCTCATCGAAGTTCACATTTAATCACTTTAGTACCAAGCCACATTCGGCTACCACAAATGACTAATAATAATAATTTTATACACATCATGGTTTCCTTTAGATATTTAATAATCACAAATCGTGATATCTCTACCAGCACATATACGGCATAGTTTATTCATTGTAACACTCATTTAGTGCATCAAATTTCCAAATCCAATTCAACTTAAGCATAATAGCCATAATCGGCTTATAGCATTAAATCATTACATATTCGACACATTAACTAAATAAAATTTACATTCTCTTTGCCATATTAATTTAACTCTTAGGCATATAAAAAAGAATCAAGCTTAAACACTTAAGAACTTACCTCGAATGTTGCCGAACAATTACAACGGCTATTCGATTACCTTCTATTTTCCCTAATCCGAATTTGCCCCTCTATGCTCTTGAGCTTAAATTCAACAATTTTAAACTAGTAATTATTCGACTATTCAAGCATCACTTTCAAAATATAATATATATATATATATTCGAATTCCACATCTACAAATCATAGTAAGCTTATAAGAAATCAATAAGCAACTCATTAACAAATTTTTGTCAATGTTTACCACATAATCAAAATTTCACTGTAAGCTGTCTTCCTGAGCAACAGTCACTAAATCATTTATAACTGGAGGTACGAAACTCCAAATTAATTTCTGTCAATTTTCCCTGAAAATAGACTCATATATCTTCTATTCATAAAATTTTCAAAATTTTTTGGTTTGGTCAATCAATACCAGATTTTTCTTAAAGTTTCCCCTGTTTCACTGTTTGGCTAATCTGACCACTCTTCACTACGAATCAAATTTCTCATTGTACAGAATTCAAAATATGTTCTCATTTATTTCATTTGAAACTAGACTCATTAAGGAGTCTAAGCATATAAATTTCATCTTAATACCATTTTTGTATAATTTATAATGATTTTATAAAAACAGAATAGAGGATCTAGAAGTCATTTTGACCCTATCTCACATCACTTCAAATATCTCATTACCGGCAATTCTTTTGCTTACGCGGTTTCTTTTATAAGAAGCTAGACTCATTAACCTTTAATTACATAATTTATTCAACTTTTAACTCATCTCCCACAATTTATGGTGAGTTTCCAAAATCACATTACTGCCGTTATCCCAAGCAGATTTATTACCAATTCACTCTTTCACACATACCTTGCATGCATGTTATTTAAACATGCATATCATAAATCAATCATCACATACCTATAATTTCACTTAAGCATAAACTTCATTTCATCATTTTAAAGCACAAACATTACTCAATATTATCCAAATTCACATTCGGCCATAATACACAGAACATGTTAACCGATTTTCCCACTTAGCATCTAATGCACATGCATGCTCACAAATACACATCATCGAGTTCTCACTAAAGACATTTCATTTCTATACACATAAATCATGCATCATAATTTAAATATTTACATAATTTCATATATCCAGTACTCACCTATATTTTGTATTAAAATTTGATATCAATGTCGCTGATTTTCATTTAATTTACCATACAAGATCATGCAACATGATAGCTCAATTTTAAGTACATGAGTTCTTGTCCGGTTTGAAACGGTACAACGACTCTAGTGTACAGACGGTTTGAATATCAAACACATTTAACCTACCTAAACAAAACACTCTAGCGTGCATTTGAACATGTTGAATTCTGGCATGCATTCGGACACTTAAAAATTCAGCATACATTCGAACATTAAAATTTCACTAGCTGACAGCAAATAATTTTCAGACAATTCAGTTCCCTACATCCTTTCAACAAATGCTTATTTCCTTAGCTTCAACCAATAATAATGGGACATTACTAAAACTAAAATTTGAAAATGTAAATCCCAAATTAAACTGTTTTAAGCTCCAAAAGTTAATAACTCTTCAAACATAAACCGAACAGTAATGCATGTTAATTTCAACCATCTTTATATTTTGCTTATTACCACAAAATAGGACATTTATTAACCAACATTTTACCTTAATTAGAGCAGCAGCAGATCAATTACACCAGGATTTATTGCACGATAAACTACAGCAATTACATGCTGAAACTATCAGCATTCAACAGCAGGTTTCAACACCAACTTATACATTTATTTATCAACTCTTCTTCACTTCTAACACCAGTATTTTGGTAACAACTAACATGTATTTTAACTATTAACTTTGCTTAACAGTCTTTGAATCTGCGTTTTACCTACATGTATTAAACACAGAATAAGCATGGAAATTTTTCAAAGTTTCATTGCAAGGACTTCTCGAATGTTGCGGCCAAACCTACTCTTGAGCAGTTTCTTTCCCCTTCTTGCTGCCACCTTCAGCGAGTTTCTTAAGGAACCAGCTCCTAAATGAGCTCAAAAATTAAACATGCAGCAGCCCTCTTCTTCCCTCTCCATTCGAACAGCCCAGAAATGGGCAGAACTCAACAATTTATTTATTTATTTATTTTCCTTTACTATTTTTCTTACCGTGAAAACACTCTCCCCCTAGTGACCGAATACTCAAGGGTTTTCTCCCCTATTTGCTCTCTCAATTTCGGCTATGAAGAACAACAAAAAAAAAATGGAAAAACCTTGTCCCTTCTATCCTTTTGTTATTTTATTCCCCAACATTTCATGACACAAAATGACATATAATATTTGTGCCATACTCATGCCATAACTTATTAATAAAAAAAATGCCCATAATGGTTATCATACCCATCATGGTCGGCCACTATACCTTAAGGTGGGAAATTTGACAGGCAAACCCACCTATTTCATACTATAAGTTATTTGGCCACTACAAATTACCCTATAACATTTTCAAAAATTTTCACATAGGTCCTATTTCATTATTTTACTCACAAATGGAAAAATCAAAGCATGAAATTTTCACACATGCACTTTCACATGTAATAATAACAGAATATAACATTTAATTATTTTTGTGACTTGGTTTCGTGGTCCCGAAATCTCTTTCCGACTAGGGCCAAATTAGGGCTGTCACAACTATCCCCCCTTAGAAATTTTCGTCCCCGAAAATCTTACCAGAAGAAATAGTTTCCACTCTAAAAACGTTTTCACAAAATTCTCGAAATCACAATTTTCCATTCTTCACATGCATCTCTTTTTACCAAAAATCCGGAACTTTGGTCTACACCAACAGATTACATTATAGATACTTCAGTTACTTCATCAAATAAAACCTTGTACATGCAAACCCCATCTTACCGATTTTTTCTTGTCAGATGATAAATCATAATCTAATAATATTTCTCTCTTAGAAGATAATAAAAATCTTGATTCAATTTGGATAGAAATTCTATCTCACAACCACTTCTATAATACCACTGATTTCTTTTATTCCATATACTTGTGTAATCTATTACAACTCAAATAAACAAACATTTCACAACCAGAGTTCATATAAAGATCCTTTACATAACCTTTAACCCATCTGTGTACTTATTCCATATCAGAACAATAATAACATTAACAGAAATCTTATATGTCCCGACATCATCAAATAACTGTTATTCTGAACTCATTTTGAACTATCACATCTCATATACTTTTATAAGATGGAATACCATTCAATAGAAACAGAAGAATAACATCGTATGAATTTATCCTTGAATTTATTCCGATCATACTACAATGAAATCTTATAATAATAACACTGATAAGGGGGTGGGGTCGTTAAGCCTTGAAAGGAACTTTCATATTTGTATACACAGATAACTTTATCACTCATCATCATAATATTACGCACATTGATTCAAACATTTCAAATTTCTAACTCGTTACAGATACATTTTCACATATCTCAGTAATACACGCAACTTTATTTCATGTGAATATTAGCAAAACATAAGTGAATTTATCACAATTCAAACTTTCATTTCTCTTACTCAAATTACCAATAATGTCTTATCAAGTTTCCACATTTAGTCTTGATCACTTATCAATATTTATCAAATCGGAAAATGTCTTACGGTTTTGAGTACATCGCTTACTTGATGCCATAGTCCAACTATGGTCTTATACTAGCTCTGCTCTGCCCGTGCTGATGCCTATTCCCGATAGGTCTTACACTAGCACTCACTGGGCTGTGCCGATGCCTATCCCAAATAGGTCTTACGCTTAGCACAAGTCGAGCCGATGCCACGTCCCCGACGGGTCTTACACTAGCTCATCTATCTCATGTATTGCCATGGTCCAACCATGGTCTTTTCCGTCAATTCATTAGTGAACGATCGTACTCGTTCCCTGCGTTCCACCCAATTTGATCTTTCATTACCATTTACTTTATACAATCTTATACATATCTTTACACTGATGCACACATATCATAAACTTCTTTTCATACCTTTCAATTCCGTCATATCACAAATATATTACAATCAGTTCAATAGCATTTTGGGATCAATTTATAATAGTTAGGTTGGAACACATCATTACCTGAGCAAAACAATTTATAAGAGCCGGGAGATATCACACTATCACGCTTTACTTACGGCATGTATAGCTAGACTCTTATACTTGCTATGTTAGTCCGAGAACCGACTATGTAATATCCCGAATTAGGGCCTAATCAGAATAGTGGTTTCGTGACCACAAAATCTGAGATAGAAATAATTATTTTATGATTATTTTGAGGTCTATGATATGATTGCATGATTGTGTGAAATTTTCGTGAAGAAATTTTATGCATAAAGTGCTTAAATTGAAATTAGGGACTAAATCGAATAATTTGCAAAACTTGCATTCTAGAAGTTTCTAGTATGAAATTGTTTTGAAATATTAATTAGGAGGTCTTAAATAGCAATTTTACCAATTTCTATGTTTATGGACAAAAATTGGACATGGATGGAATTTTTGGAAAGTTTAGTAGTAAGGGCATTTTGGTCATTTAGGGGTAAAATGAATTAAAATACAAAATTAAAAGCCAATTTTGCTCATCTTCAACCCCATGGCCGAATATAGCAAGGAGAAACCATGGCTAGGGTTTTTCAAGCTTCCAAGCTCGATTAGCAAGGAAAACTGAAATTCGGGCTAAAATGGGGAAAATACCAAGTTGTGGACGAAATGGTAAAAGTAGCCATTTTCGCATACTAGGTAAGTTCATATGTAAATGTTGGTAACATAGTTATTATTTTAAATGTTTTTATATTATTTAAATGATATGATAATTATTATGAAATATTATACTCGTGATAATTGTTTGATAATATGTCAAATTATGTGATATACTTGAAAAATGTGAAATACTACCGAGTATCGGTATCGGTATTCCGTAGAAGATGGTTGAGACACATGATTGGAAAAAAGGTCCTGTTAAACCTTAGGAATGGGTTAGGATACAAGTGACATGTCACTGGGATATTTGGGCAGCTGAACTCGTTGAGTTGAGTCCGAGTTCACTTATGGATGCGAATGTCCGAACTCGTTGAGTTGAGTCCGAGTTCGTGAGATGTAACTAGGCATCCGAGCTCGTTGAGTTGAGTCCGAGTTTGCTTATGGGCGGGTTACATAGTAGCTTGGCTACATATGTGGCACTTATGTGTAAACTTTCCATGTATCCGAATTATATTCCGATGTGTTCAACGGGTAAAGTTCTACTCAAATGGAGGAATACTCAAGATGAAAGGGACGTATTGGTAAGTGTTGTGAAATGGATACTTTGAACAGGTATGTACTTAACCCTCGGGTTGAAAAATCGATATAACAACAATATGGTAAGATGATAAATGAAAATATGATATGAATGTCTTGGTGATGATTATGCAAATGATGTTTTATGTTTGCTTATATGGTTATGTTACTTGCTATTTGCATGTGAACTTACTAAGCATTTATGCTTACCCCCTCCTTTGCATTCCTTGTAGTGTTGACAAGCCAGCTCGGAAATCGGGAACGGTCGGAGGCACGCTCACACTATCCGTATACCATCTTGGCATAATGGCTTGTATATTTTGAGTATGGCATGTATAGCATTATAATCATTTTGTATATATGGTCTTATGATATGGTTATTGAGTAGTATAAAAATGCTTGGTAATGATTAGCCATTGGAATGGCTAATTATGATCATATTTGGTGTTATGTATGTCAAATTGCTAGTTAATCCATGGAAACCATGAAATAGGTAAAATTTACCATAAAATAGATTCAGACAGCAGTAGTGACGTGAATTTTAAAAATCATAAAAATAGTAGAGATATAATTAGATGATGAATAAAACATGGAATTGAATAATTATGAGTCTATTTTCATATGGAAGAAACGAAACAGGTATATGAGTTATATTTTATGAGATGTTTTAATTTTTGTGAAACAGGGCCAGAGCGATTTCTGGATCCCCTGTTCTGACTTTAGAAATTCACCATAAATTGTATAAAAATAATTAGAAGTCATAATTTATATGTACAGATTTCTTATTGAGTCTAGTTTTAAGAGAAATAAACTTCATAGTCATTGAAATTCTGTACAGAGAGATATCTGATTCGTAATACACAGAGGTCAGAGCAGTCGAACCCTGAAACAGGGGAGACTTTAACTAATAAACTGTACTAATTGGCCTGACAAAAAATTCTAGAAAAAAATTAGTAGATAGATATATGAGCCTAGTTTCAGAGAAAATTTACGGAATTGGATTTTGAGTTTCATAACTCGAGATATAAATTTTTAAGCGACTGTGACGTAGTTAGCCAGCTTGTCTAGAATTTCTAAAATTAAATTGTTTGAGCTGTTTAAGCAATGAATTAAGTCTGTTAACACCTCGTGTTCGACTCCGGAAACGGTCTTGGGTACGAGGCATTACAGACTAAACCATAGCTCTGATACCACTAAATGTAACACCCCTCGCCCGTATCCCTCGCCGGAACAGGGTTCGAGGTGTTGCCCGACTTAAACTCAGTCAATCACCCAAAAACTGTGCCTAAAAATTTCAATCAATTTAAAACTTTTCTTTTCACATGCAATTCGTCCCATATATGGGCTTACGAGGCCCAAAACATCACTAGCCAACATAGGCCAATTTACATGGCCAAAACACTTTATCAATACAAGCCACCACCTTTGGCTAAATTATAATATCACATACTCAACATTAAAACCCTATACATGCCATAGACTCGAAATACTAGGATTTACTTACACCATTAGCGTGAGCTCGACAGTGTGATAATATCTCCGGCGAACTCCAACCCGAGCAAGTAACTGGAGCCAACAATCTATAAAATAGAGGAATGTAACAACAGAGTAAGCATTCATAAGCTTAGTAAGTTTTAAGCAATGCAAACAAATAAACGAAATTATATTTCGATTATTCAATTTCTCAAGCGGCCATATTCTAGGTATATTGCCATCTGGCCGAATATACACATGCACATAATGCACATTCAGCATTCTTATAACACTTAATCTGAATTCATATAACATAAATAAATTAAATACCTTCACATACTTTCACAACTTGACCAGATGTGTCATGATCATAGATATAGTTATAACATTTGTTCACATATGTATTACATTACACACTCATGATTCACTTCAAATCAAACTCACATATGAATACATAATGCATACCTGGCCCACTTAACGTATTGAGTATATTCATTAATCAATCTAACACAAGGTACCTTAGTCTTAGACTTTTCTCAAATCACCGGCATTTCGCCTGCTAGGCTCGAGGCCCGATATCATTTCACCGGCATTATAGCCTGCTAGGCTCGAAAGCCCGAATAGTATCTCATCGGCATTGTAGCCTGCTAGGCTCAAAGGCCCGAATAATATCTCACCGGCATCATAGCCTGCTAGGCTCAAAGGCCTGAATAGTATTTCACCGGCATCATGGCCTGCTAGGCTCAAAGGCCCGAATAATATTTCACCGGCATCATAGCCTGCTAAGCTCAAAAGCCCGAATAATATCTCACCGGAATCATAGCCTGCTAGGCTCAAAGGCCCGAATAGTCAAATCAACAAGTTTCATATAACATATTCATATCAGTTAAGTACTAACATCATTCGAACGTATATAATTATACATCTCAAACACTTTTCTTTCATCTCATTTTCACACTTAGCATTTGATAGCTTATGCATAACATTTCACTCACATTCATTTCAAACTTATTATTCGATTATAAAAGCACATTGCATATTTACCAACATGTTATACTTGCCATTAGGCCATATAAGCATGATACAATACAATATCATTTCATCTTTAACATTCGGCTAAATCCCTATCTTACAAGGAACACCGAATTCACATAACATCTCATTTCACCTGTTCTTTCCCACTTTCATAACTTATACTTCAATCATGTATAACTTATATCATCAATCACTAACAGTTACCTCATCGAAGTTCACATTTAATCACTTTAGTACCAAGCCACATTCGGCTACCACAAATGACTAATAATAATAATTTTATACACATCATGGTTTCCTTTAGATATTTAATAATCACAAATCGTGATATCTCTACCAGCACATATACGGCATAGTTTATTCATTGTAACACTCATTTAGTGCATCAAATTTCCAAATCCAATTCAACTTAAGCATAATAGCCATAATCGGCTTATAGCCTTAAATCATTACATATTCGACACATTAACTAAATAAAATTTACATTCTCTTTGCCATATTAATTTAACTCTTAGGCATATAAAAAAGAATCAAGCTTAAACACTTAAGAACTTACCTCGAATGTTGCCGAACGATTACAATGGCTATTCGATTACTTTCTCTTTTCCCTAATCCGAATTTGCCCCTCTATGCTCTTGAGCTTAAATTCAACAATTTTAAACTAGTCATTATTCGACTATTCAAGCATCACTTTCAAAATATAATATATATATATATATTCGACTTCCACACCTACAAATCATAGTAATCTTATAAGAAATCAATAAGCAACTCATTAACAAATTTTTGTCAATGTTTACCACATAATCAAAATTTCACTGTAAGCTGTCTTCCTGAGCAACAGTCACTAAATCATTTATAACTGGAGCTACGAAAATCCAAATTAATTTCTGTCAATTTTCCCTGAAAATAGACTCATATATCTTCTATCCATAAAATTTTCAGAATTTTTTGGTTTGGCCAATCAATACCAGATTTTTCTTAAAATTTCCCCTGTTTCACTGTTTGGCTAATCTGACCACTCTTCACTACAAATCAAATTTCTCATTGTACAGAATTCAAAATATGTTCTAGTTTATTTCATTTGAAACTAGACTCATTAAGGAGTCTAAGCATATAAATTTCATCTTAATACCATTTTTGTACATCTTATAATGATTTTATAAAAACAGAACAGAGGATCTAGAAGTCATTTTGACCCTGTCCCACATCACTTCAAATATCTCATTATCGGCAATTCTTTTGCTTACGCGGTTTCTTTTATAAGAAGATAGTCTCATTAAGCTTTAATTACATAATTTATTGAACTTTTAACTCATCTCCCACAATTTATGGTGATTTTCCAAAATCACGTTACTGCCGCTGTCCCAAGCAGATTTATTACCAATTCACTCTTTCACACATACCTTGCATGCATGTTATTTAAACATGCATATCATAAATCAATCATCACATACCTATAATTTCACTTAAGCATAAACTTCATTTCATCATTTTAAAGCACAAACATTACTCAATATTATCCAAATTCACATTCGGCCATAATACACAGAACATGTTAACCGATTTTCCCACTTAGCATCTAATGCACATGCATGCTCACAAATACACATCATCGAGTTCTCACTAAAGACATTTCATTTCTATACACATAAATCATGCATCATAATTTAAATATTTACATAATTTCATATATCCAGTACTCACCTATATTTTGTATTAAAATTTGATATTAATGTCGCCGATTTTCATTTAATTTACCATACAAGATCATGCAACATGATAGCTCAATTTTAAGTACATGAGTTCTTGTTCGGTTTGAAACGGTACAACGACTCTAGTGTATAGATAGTTTGAATATCAAACACATTTAACCTACCTAAACAAAACACTCTAGCGTGCATTTGAACATGTTGAATTCTGGCATGCATTCGGACACTTAAAAATTCAGCATACATTCGAACATTAAAATTTCACTAGCTGACAGCAAATAATTTTCAAACAATTCAGTTCCCTACATCCTTTCAACAAATGCTTATTTCCTTAGCTTCAACCAATAATAATGGGACATTACTAAAACTGAAATTTGAAAATGTAAATCCCAAATTAAACTGTTTTAAGCTCCAAAAGTTAATAACTCTTCAAACATAAACCGAACAGTAATGCATGTTAATTTCAACCATCTTTATATTTTGCTTATTACCACAAAACAGGACATTTATTAACCAACATTTTACCTTAATTAGAGCAGCAGCAGATCAATTACACCAGGATTTATTGCACGATAAAATACAGCAATTACATGCTGAAACTATCAGCATTCAACAGCAGGTTTCAACACCAACTTATACATTTATTTATCAACTCTTCTTCACTTCTAACACCAGTATTTTGGTAACAACTAACATGTATTTTAACTATTAACTTTGCTTAACAGTCTTTGAATCTGCGTTTTACCTACATGTATTAAACACAGAATAAACATGGAAATTTTTCAAAGTTTCATTGCAAAGACTTCTTCGAAATGTTAAATTAACCTACTCTTGAGCAGTTTCTTTCCCCTTCTTGCTGCCACCTTCAGCGAGTTTCTTAAGGAACCAGCTCCTAAATGAGCTCAAAAATTAAACATGTAGCAGCCCTCTTCTTCCCTCTCCATTCGAATAGCCCAGAAATGGGCAGAACTCAACAATTTATTTATTTATTTTCCTTTACTATTTTTCTTACTATGAAAACACTCTCCCCTTAGTGACCGAATACTCAAGGGTTTTCTCCCCTATTTGCTCTCTCAATTTCGGCTATGAAGAACAACAAAAAAAAAATGGAAAAACCTTGTCCCTTCTATCCTTTTGTTGTTTTATTCCCCAACATTTCATGACACAAAATGACATATAATATTTGTGCCATACTCATGCCATAACTTATTAATAAAAAAAATTCCCATAATGCTTATCATACCCATCATGGCCGGCCAGTATACCTTAAGGTGGGAAATTTGACATGCAAACCCACCTATTTCATACTATAAGTTATTTGGCCATTACAAATTAGCCTATAGCATTTTCAAAAATTTTCACGTAGGTCCTATTTCATTATTTTACTCACAAATGGCAAAATCAAAGCATGAAATTTTCACACATGCATTTTCACATGTAATAATAACAGAATATAACATTTAATTATTTTTGTGACTCGGTTTCGTGGTCCCAAAATCACTTTCTGACTAGGGCCAAATTAGGGCTGTCACAAATCCTACGCACATCGTCTCAACTGAGGAGATTGAGGTTAGACCAGACCTGACTTTTAAGGAGGAGCTAATCTAGATTTTAGATCGCGATGTGAAAGTTCTGAGGAGGAAGTCAGTTCCACTGGTTAAGGTGTTATGGCGTAATCACAGCTCCGAGGAAGCTACGTGGGAACCCGAGGAGGCAATACAACAACAATACCCTCACCTATTTTGATCAGGTAAATTTCGAGGCCAAAATTTCTTTTAGGTGGTAAAGTTGTAACGCCTCAAGTCATTAGTAATTTATTTTGTGTGTTTTGTTGTTGTGGCTTGCTTGCTTTGTTGGTTAAGGGGGTTCTAAGAGGCGTGAGAAGTCCTGGGTTCAATCCTAGGTTCTAGCAAAATTTTGACTTTTTATTGAGTAACCCTTGTTTACTGCTAATGGGCTCTTAAATTAGTGAGAGCATTGCAAGACATAAGATACTGCTAGTCAGGTGGCAAGACATAAGATGCTGCTAATGGACTCTTAAATTAGCTTGAGGTTTGGGGTTCAAGGCCTATCAGCGCAAATCTTATTTTGGTTTTTGTTTTTCCTTGACGTTTGAAGGTGTTGTAGTGGGATTAGAGTTTGAGTGTTGAAGGAGTAAGAGGTGTGTGGCCGAATTTTGGGGAGTGGATGGAGAGATTTTTGGTTGCTAAGGAGTTGGGTGAGTGGGATAAGGATTGAGTGATTTTAAGAGTGATTCTAAGAGTAAAAATAGGGATTTGAAGAGGGTAGTAGTGGGTGTGCCGATTGTGGACTCTCACATTTGGTATTTTTAGTTTTGGGGCAAAAGGCTGAACATTCGGTCATTGTTTTCTTTTCGGTTCTTTGTACTTTGGTGAATTTCAACCTCTCCGTTTTTGGTCATTTTCACTTTTGGTCATTTTAGGTCTTTTTGGTTTGTTTCTTTTAACATTTTGACTACCGATTTCTTTTTTTCACTCCTCCCTAGCACCAATATTCTTTGGCCGAATATCCATTGGCTGCCTACTTCCTAATCTCTTTCAGTTTTAGCCTGTTGGGAGCGATTCATTCCTCTTTTCCTTTCTTCTTCTCCTTCTCTCTGGTATAATCTAATACTTGCTGGTCGAATTGTGCTCTTGCTGTGACCCTCGGTGAATCGATTCCTTCTTTTATTCTTCCCTATCAACTTGTGAGGTAAGTGCTGTTTTATTGGATTTTGTTTCTATTCACCCCTTTTCTCTCTTATCGAATTTATGGTTCTCGTTTAACACTTTCTTGTTGATCTACGATTGTTAGGGGAGTGATAGCACTAGTTGTTGGAGTGGCTATCTTTTGTGGGTTGTTGAACCGACTGCTCTCATTCTCTAGTGTTGGTTTTCACTTCGATAAGTGGTTGTGCGCCTAGTTCATTCTATAGGCATGTACTACGTTAATTATATAATCGTATTGGAACACAAGTAGTCGTTAAGGGAGGTTGTTGTCAGCTGCGTGTATCGACTTAAAAGAGGAATCTTTAGTAGTTCTTCAAGGCAAGTATTAGTGGAACTTTGGTGTTAAGTGTAAGAGTGAAAAGTTATTCATTTTGTTCCTTTGATTGATAGTGTATCCTGGTTGAATGTAAGTTCTGGGTTTTGGCTTGTGGAGTAATTGCACGTCTTTATTTAAGGTGTGTAATCACACTGCCTCAACTGTTATACGGCAAAAACTGAAAAACTATTATCAACGGTGCCACACGAGCGAATGCACGTTTGTGTGGTCAGCTATGCGCATAAACATGATTGTGAAGACCACCACGAGCGATCTCGTGGGCATGGGTCGTTTTGGGCCACGTTGGGCCAAGATGGACCGTGTGAGCCCCACAGGCTTGTAGGCCCCACTCGGCATACCGCATGGATGCATGGAGATAATCGGGCCGGCTATGTAGTTGCACGACCAAGGTCGTTATATGGGCTTATTGGGCCACACGAGCATGTGGGCCCACATGGGCCATGTTATGGGCTTAGGCCCATTCGTCACTGATTGACTGTTAAAGTCACACGGGTCACTTGAGATGACTGTGGACTTACTGTAGGGTTGGTAAATGTACCTAGGTCCTAACCTGTTAAAAAGACTGTTATAACCCTATGAGGTAAATGACTGATATACCCCTGTATGATATATGACTGTTTGAGCATGCCATGATTATTGTATGTACATCCATATTATGTTGCATTGCATGGGGTGGGGTTTATGATATTGGAGGAAGTGTACTGAGAGGCTATACGCCTATTACTGGCAGCTTTACTGCAAATACTGATAGTGCCATAAACGGTACATTATTCTATAGTGTAGGGATGGGTGGGTCGATTTAATCCCCACATGGAATGTTGGGTTGGACGGAGTGGAGTGTAGAGGATGGATGGGTAGGATCTATATATATATATGCATGTCTGATACTGTACTGGAATGGGCCAAGGCCCACACTGATACTGTTGCTGATATGGGCTTAGGCTCAGACTGTATTGCACATTGAGTTTTCATAGACTCTCTCTACTGTTTATCTTCGCAGGTAATCCTTAGGTGGGTCGGTGCTGCGAGGGACTCAGGAAAAGCCACACCACTGTTATATTATGTACTGAACTTTTTAATAATGATAGTTTTATTTGGGTTAAATTTTATGTAATACAACCGTTTTAAGTTTTATCTTTAATTGGGGATTTATTTAAATTTGTTTATATCTGATACCGGTAGTACTCAGGTTTGCAAAATAAAAATGATTTTTCAACTAACATCTTACGCAACTTGTTTTAAAAAGCTTCTGCGACCATCAATGTTTTAAAATGTAATAACGATTTGGTATGAGACATGTTTTGCTAAACAAACTAGTAGTTTGGCTGTAAATAAAATAAATTAGTTTTTCATAAAGACCTCAACGAGGCTTAACACAAATGGACCTTTTCAATAGTAGTAGGTTTCACAAAGCCACTCCAATGTGAGATCACCAGATTCGGCCATAATGTCCAGGCTGGGTTTGGGGTGTTACAAGCTAACCTTCTGTTAAATACCATTTCACTATTCCATTATATTGGTAACAAAAAAATGTTAAAAGTAATGTTTTGTTATTTTTTGAAAGTTGAATGATTGAATTGAAACCAAAGTGACTGTTTTGTCAACTGCATCAAGGTTGAGTGACTGTTGGTGTAATTTACTCTACATAAAAATCATTTGCATGATAGTGAAAAATGTTATAATCCTAACACCTAGGGCACAACTCCTCAAGAACCAAGGTCAACACCTCAGAGAATACACCTTGAACAACGAAAATGTGCAATTGTACACAATCGCAATAAGTAATAAAGTGACAAGTAAATGTCGAGTTATCGTACTCATAGTGACTGTTAAAAGAATTATTTATGAATGCAATTAAAAACTCTTTGGTAAAGAAAAGTGTTTTGATTTAAATAGGTGACTAAAAACTAGGATTTTAACTAAGTAAAATAAATAAAAATAAAATAAAAGCTCCAATGTACGGTTTCAAAAGATGATTTTAATCAAGATGACATAATTGTACTAGATTAATTACATTTCTTAACTTAGAATTATTAAACTCATGTTTATGTTGTTATGAATAAAAGCACGACAACTCGGTAATTTGCTAACTTATGAACATACTTAACTACAAAAAATCCATTTATCTCTTGACTATATCTCTATGTCAATTCAACCGATTAAACAAATTTTAATAAGCAAATGTGTTAATGCACATACATACTTATGAAATTAAAATAATCTCTTGTACATATCTCTACGCCAATTCAAACAACTAATTCAATCTCATAAGCACATAAAAGATTACGTGAGGTAACAATGTATTTCTACCTTGAAACAATTTAATCACAATAATCTTGCAAGTTATGCAAGGCTAGTGTATCGCTAGATACCATTGCTAATTTAACCCTTAGCTACCATAGATGATTAAACATGATCTAATTAAGTATTGTGTTAATTAATTACAATTTTAATCCGTTTAAATAATTAATTCATTAGTTACCTTACAATTGTATTGCAAGAATAACTTAGTCATGGTTTTACTTAATCAAACATCTTACCGAGACTTATAACAACACAAACACAATTTTAATAACTCAAGTAGACGAAATGAAATTAAATTAACACGAATTAAATTTAAGCCATATTAATTAAATTAAACATATCAACATCACAAATATTCATAGACATGTTCATCATAACAACAACAAAATTAAAAGGATAGGGAACAAGAATCAAATCCGGTGATCCTCCGAGGCTTTACTAGTTTACTCTGCTCCTCCTTCTCCACTTGTTCTTATTTAATTGAGGCCTTCATGAACACTTGAATCTTGCTCCAAATGGTGGTTGAATGAGTCTTTTTCAAGAGGTGAAATTGATGAACAATGGAAGGGAATGGAGAGAGAAAAGTGAGAGAGAAGTGAAAAAAATGAATGGGCTTGAGATGTGTTTGAAGTGAGCAGAAAAGGGGGGTATTTATAGGTTTAGAAGGCTGCTAACAATATCCAAAATTAGCATCCAAAGACTCCCCCATGGCCGGCCACACATGTGGCATGTTTGAATATTTCAAACATACTATTTTTAGGTAGGGGCAAATCTTGAAAGGCATGAATAGTGGAGGGGTTTGAATGTAAATTGAAGGAGTCTTCAAGGGCCATTTTGCAAGCCAAATAATCAGCCAAACAAGCTGATTGGGTCAGCATGTGGGACGGTTTTGGGTTGCCCAGTGCTCAGTTGGATCGGTTTTCTTGGTTTAGCTCAACTGGGCCCCTTTTGATAATTAATTAATAATAATTTATTTAACCCAAATTAAATTAGATTAAAATTAAAATTAATTATATTACGAATCAATACACATAATTTGAACCCTCTTAGGTTGAAAAATTAATGTGCATTGATGCTTCAAAATTGCTTCTCGGTTTTGCACTTCTAGTAGTGTTTGCCAAGCCGCTTTTCGCCCTTTGTGCAAATCTGTAAAAAATAATCAAAATTAATCAAAATTTGATATAAAATTAATTAAAATTTAACATGTTTATAATTTTAGTGAAATTTAATTATTTTATAATTATTATTTATTTTTTGACAAGAATTTCACCGAAATTTCATGAATTTGAGTTAAAAAGGGCATGAAAAAGTGTGTATATTTTTGTGTTTCCAACACTCAAAATGCCACTCCTCGATAACCAAACCCACTCATCAAAACAAGCATCACTTGTAACACCCCACCTTCAACCCGATCATCGAATCCAAGCTACCAGATGTCACATTCTTTGTCGAAGCAACTATGATTTCATTTCAATATCTGAAATACAAGTCATATAATTAATTGAGATTTAAAACTTAATAAACACATTATTTATTCAATCTAGGTTATAAGCAAGCTTACAAAACCTCCTATAGAACACTGGCAACAAATGAGGAACTAAAACGTAAAAATTGCTTAATGCATGGGTAATGTCGCGACATTAAGGGTAGAAGCATGATGTCGTGACTTCAACTGAGGTGAGTCACTGTAACAATTCATTACCCAACCCGATCGCCGAGTCCAAGTTACAAAATGTCACATTCATTTTCGTAGCAACTACGATCAAACTACATTCAATTTATACTATTAAATGATTAATTTCAACCAATACATGCATACAATACAATATATAGCCATTTATAGGTCTTAAACGAGCTTACGAAAGCTCTAAAGCTAACTCGAGGCCAATTTAGAACCAAATTGAAAAAAATTCCAAAACACCAGGTTAACGTCGTGTCATTGAGGGGTTCCTCGTTGATTTTCCACAATTCACCGTGGCAAATTAGACACTTTTCATCACTTAATGAGCTTGTATTCAAGTGAGTTTCTATTTTTTAATTCTGAACAAGTTGATTGAGTGTGCAAGACAATATTTCTAGCCAAGGAGACTGCCCTAGATGCCACAACATTCAAATAGAATGTTGCGATATTGAAGTAAGCCTCAACACTTAGCCAAAATTCCAAAACAATTCCAATAGGTGAGCTTTTGGAGACAATGTCGTGACACCAAGAAACCAATGTCGTGACATTCCATCTAGTTTAGGAAGATCAAGCAATTTTCCTTTGAAGTCACGACATCAGCTATAGGGTGTTGCGGCACTGATTTGACGATGCCCATATGACTTTCAAGGGTGTTTTTATTTGTACAATCTTAATTAACATGTTACACAACTTGTAATTGACCTAATTTGGTTATATAACACAAAAACTATGAATATTAGCTCTTAGGACATGATTAAAGGAGTTCATACTTCAAATTTCTATTCTTAAGTTTATTTCTTAGAATTAATTAGGGTTTTAGTTAGTTTTCAATTTTCTTTTCAGTTGTTAAATAGCTATTTCCAATTTCAATATTGGTTCTGTTTCTGTTCTTTTAATTACATTTATGTTATTTTCTTATTTACCCAGATCAAAGATCAACATCAATTGAGGGTTCAGCGATCCAAGTTGCAATTCAAGATCTTCAGACTTTGAGCATTCCTTTTTTCTTTCTCTATCTTTTTACATTTATTAGAATGTTTAATAATCAAGTAGGAGAATTTGCATTTAGAATGGCTAGGGATTAAAAACCTAGAAAGGTTGGCAATTTGAAGTAGGATTGATTGGCTTGGGTTAAGGGTTTCACCACTAGTTAGTTAGAGTAGGTTAAGTTGATTAAACCCTAAAATTGACGACTCTAGGAAGTTACTTAGGTAGATAAGGTCGAAAGGATAATCTACTTGACACTAATTTAATCTAACCTAGTTTAATTTATCAAGTCAAAAGACAAGTAAATAAAGTCGATCAATTAATCTAGTTATAGGGTGAAAGGTATTAATTAGGTTAGTTGTTAGCTAATTAGTGAAACACCCTAGATCTAAGTTAATCATGAACATGGAAGTGAGTTACCCTTCTGTCTGATTTTATTGATTGAGATGTAGGTGTTTAGTTTTTATTTTATTTTTGTGAACCATCTTTCTATTATTCTGTCGTAATATAATCTATACGTGAGTAGCATTTAGACCTAGTTAGTATGTTATTTGTAGCTGATAATTTAGTTTAAACAAACCTCATTTGGGTACGATTCTCATAATACTTACAAAGTACTCCATTTTAAAACTAAAATATATTATAATTTGACCTGTACACTTGCAGACACTACACTTAATTCTTTATTCAATTGCATTTTCTTAAGCCTCGACGCACGTAGCTAGGGCACAATCAAGTTATTGGCGCAGTTGCTAGGAAGATTTTGGTGTTAAACTAAAGTTTTAGTGATATTTCATGCTAAGTAGGATAAATAGGAAAAGTGAAGCTTATAGATATGATAATTATTGTATTTATTTGCCATTTATTTTTCTATTTTTATTAACTTAGTTATTTTTCTTGTTTGCAGTGTATGACTTGAAGTAGAGACGATCTGATCGAGTTTGACCCTTAACCAGAACATACATTAAGGCGAGCACAAAGAACTCTCATTCCTAGAGAAGATCCATCAGTGGTTGATCCATCGCACGTAAACCCAGTGTTTGAGGACCAACTAGAATAAATACTATCACCACCAGAGCTAGTTCCATAGATTGCAGAGCCAATTGTAGAGCAAAATTTCATGTTGCATGATTACGTAATACCAAATTTGGATGTTGTGCAAGGTAACATCAATAGGTCGGCCATCAATGCAAATAATTTTGTAATCAAATCGAACATCATATAGATGATCCAGTGTAACCTATAGTTTCAAGGCTCAATACATGGGGACCAGAATTAGCATTTAAATCATTTTTTTTACATTTGTGTGATACCTTCAAATTTAATAGGGTCATCGGTAATGTTATTCATCTTTTGTTGTTCCCATTCTCATTATGTGATAATACTTCTATTTTGTTGGACTCACAGGCTTTAGGTTTGACCAATGCATAGGAGGAACTTGAAAACATATTCTTGGCAAAATTCTTTCCATCAAGTAAGATGATGTAACTAAGGAGAGACATTACCAATTTTCCTCCAAATTAAAGGCGAGACTCTTTACGAGGTGTGAGAGAGGTTTGAATTGCTACTACGCAAGTATCCATACCATATACTAGTTGAATGGTTGTAGATGCAGTTATTCTATAACGGTCTGAATCAAAACTTGAGGTCTGGATTAGATGGGGCATCCGTTGGCACTTTCTTGTCTAAAACTTATGTGGAGGCTTGTCAACTCATTGAAGACATGGACATGAACTCATACATGTGGCCAACTAACAAGTTTGTATACAATCCAAGACCCCCAACGATGAAAGTGGTTCAAAAGGATGACAAATACCAACAGATCCTTCAAAAACTAAATCATCTGAAGATAGGTTCTAACTGACCACTGATGTTTGAACCATCTTGCACAAGAGGTCAATAAGGGATAGTGAAACATGGAAAAGTTATCTTGAGAGCTAACCTAAGGAGGTCAATTGTTGGAAATAGGGGCAGAAACCTCTATTTTGATAGTTATAATCCGGGTTGGAAAAACCATCCCAATCTCAAATAGGGAGGTAACCAAGGATGTGGAAATATAAATTAGAATTGGTAGACTCCTCCATATTAACCTCCACATATTTTTAAATGTTAAGAGTATGAGAGGCACTATACAAATAAGTATCATGCCTCATGTGATCAGCAAATGTATAAAATCAAAGGGAGATGCACTCAATGTGTGGTGTGTTACGACAAGTGCAGACTTAACACAGTCAAACAAATACGTAGTTGGCTAACATCCAAGCCTAACTTAGCCAAATGATAAACATGATGTCAAGGCAAGTTGGAACAGACATACCAAGCAATATTGAGAATAATCCTCGGAGAGATGGAAATGAGCAAATAAAAGCTATTACGCTCCGCTTAGGTACAACTCTGGAAATCCTGAGTGTTCTAACTCTGAAGGAAGTAAATGAGAAAAAAATAGATGATCCGGTGGATGACTCCCCAAACGATGATGAGACTCGAAGGATAGAGGAGGAAGTAGCTGAACCTGAGCTGAAACATTGTGCTGATTCGAGTGGAAGAGTATACCATTCCTATCGAAGCTTGATGATGAGAAGAAAAAGGGACAATGCTGAATTTGTAAGTTTCTTAAATTTATTTAAGTCCTTTGTATGCCTTAAAGGTGTATTAGAGGACTTATTGGTCAAAGTTAGACAATTTATATTTCTTTTTGATTTTGTGGTCCTTGATGTCAAGGAAGATCTAGATATTCCCATTATATTGGGAAGACCGTTCTTAGCCACATCAAAGTCTACCATCGATGTAGAAAAGAATAAATTAATTATGAAAGTAGGTGGAGAAGTGCAAGTGTTTAAGTGTGGTACTTCCTCAACAAATGAGGAACATGTTGGGTACTTAGTGGAGAATTGTAATGCTTTATTTTATTGTACTACTAACAACCTTGATCTAAGGTACTCTTAGTGCTTAATGTATACAGGAAAGTGGATTAGTGCTTAAGCAAGGGACAAGTGGAAAGACCTAGGTTGGAAGGGACACTACTAGACTAATCAGGATGATCGAGCGTGAGATCAAAAGTCAATGGAGAAGTCAAAAAGCCTACTGGATGACTTCGATAATAAAACTTCATATTTAGCCATTAAACTTCATTTTCTGTATAATGTGTATAAATTTTAATTTTTGAACTTATTATTAATTTTTATGTTGGAGTAGGAGATGTTAAATTAGGAGTTAAGGTATGACGAGTATTTAGGTCACTTAGAATGATCTGGGAACTTTAAAATCGAGATGATGATTTACGACACCCTCCACAAATAAGATTTTTACGAAAATAGAGTTGATGTCGTGAATTTGGGCCAACAATGTCACAACATTGACAATAGAATTGAATTTTTGAACTTTTAGTGTGGATGTCACGACATTGCACCTTGGTATTGTGACACTAGCCTTTGAAATAGAATGTCGTGACATCGAGTTGGGTTCTGCAGCAAACTACCTGACCCGCTGACATGACCTAACACTAAAACATTTAAAACCCATCAATTTTACCCTTTAAAACATAAATATAAAATATACTAAAACCATATTAACCCATAAACACAATATTAGCCTCATTTAAACTCTCTCAAACTCTCAAAATCCTCTCATTCATTCGATTTTAAAAAAAAAATTATACACTCTTTTTGCTTCATTTCTCTTCATTTCTTTTCCTTTTTTTGTAAGTTTTTCAAAGAATCCCTAAATTACAATAAAAGTCTTCTTCAATCTCTAGAGTGTTAGCAACAAGGTTAAAGATTATAAATTCATCTTTGTTGAAATTTTTTTTGGTTTGTTGATAGATTTTGAGAAATAGTTGCTTGGTTGTTCATAAATTCTAATTTTACTTTAAAATATTGTTTAATAATTATAAATGACACCTAAGAAATCTAGAACTACCAAACACTCAAAGTCGGTGACGGACTTTGACACCTTTCCTTTCGAACATAATGATGTCAAAAAATATTTTTTAGAAATACAAGGTAAGACATATTTTTAAGAAAGGGGTTTTGATCCATTATCGACCGTGTGTAACAAAATATAGGAATTGGAAAACTATCATTATTGGAATGATTTTTGTTTAACCCCCAAAGAATCGACTGTAATTTTTATAGTACAAGAATTCTATGCATCACTAGAACATAAAGAAAACATGAGACTTAGGAGTGACATATTTCTGGAAGTAATTGTTAGGGGTAAACAAGTCATTGTCACTCCTAATGGAATTTTTGAATATTATAATGCTCCGTATGATAATGATGATTTTACGGAAATGGGGTATCCCAAAATCTATAGAAAGATTGATATGGAGCATGTAATTAATTACTTAATAGAGGGAAGGGGCGAATGGAAATGCCAACTACAAACCAATTAGACAATTATGTTTCTGATTGCCAAAATGTGGATGAAATTTTTATGTACTCATATTTCACCTGCCTTAAATGCCTCTAATGTGAATGCTTTTCGAGAAATCTTATTATTTTTTATTTTGTAGAGAAAGAATATTTTTGTAGGGAAGTGGATTTATCATTCAATGGTAAAATGTATTAGCAGCCTGAAGGTAGGGATATTCTTCCCTTACATCATAGAGACTCTATGTCATAAAGAAAAGGCTCTGATGACTGCTATGGAACAATTCCTGAAGTCAACAAAGAGTCTCATTGGGGACTTGATCTTTACGCAATACCGAGAGCTTCAGAGAAGGTAGGTCACTGAGTGGAACCAAAAGAGGAAGAAGAAGATGGATGTGTGACATTATTTGTCAAAAAAGAAAGGAAAAAGTAAATTAATAAGAGAGGTGAAAAGCCAAGGGAATAATGAGATGCTTGACTCGGAATTTATTGTCAGGTGAATGTACAAGGTGCAACCAATTTATGAAGACTATATGAGGAGGCACGGTATGAGGATGCCACAGTTCCAACCATGTAAATATGCTCTCATGTAACTTTGATGGTAGTCTGAGGAGGTAAAAGATAGAGGAAGAGGAGAAGAAGAAGAAGAAGAAGAAGAAGGAAATGAGGTGTAACACCCAAACTCGGCCTAGACGTTATGGTCGCATCTGTGATGTTACGTTGGAATGAGTTTTGAAGAATGTAATACTATTAGAAAAGTCCGCTTGTGTTAAAAAACTTGTTTGTAATCTTTAAGAAAAGCTATCTTATTTAATTTATCTGTTAAATTACAGGTTCGTTAAGCAAAACATATCTTGTACAAATTCGTTGTTACGTTTTAAAACATTGTTTGTTGAGGAAGCTTTTGAAACCAATTACGTGGCATAGCAGTTGAAAACCATTTACTTTTTGAAAACCCGAATCCTACTGCTAGCAGATATAAGTCAATTTAATTAAATCCCCAAATAAAATGAAACTTTACAACGGCCTTATTACATAAAATTTATCTATATAAAACTACTTTTACTAAATTAAAAACGAAAACATAACCAGTAGTGTGGTCATCTCCGAGTCCCTCGCAGCACCAATCCGCATATGGATTACCTGCACAAATAGGCAGAAAAGGTGAGTTTATGAAAACTCAATGTGTAATCCATATTTATCAAACAGTCAAACATACAGGGTTGAACGTCTGGGCCTAAGCCCTTATCAGTCGCAATACCAGTGTGGGCCTTAGCCTAATACTGATAATAATGTCGGTGTGGGCCTTGGCCCATTCTGATCTGATGATCGAAAATGCATACAAAGATCCTACCCATCCATCCTCTACACTCCACTCCGTCCAGCCCAACACTCCATGTGGGGATAAAATCGACCCACCCATCCTTACACTCCAGAATATAGTACTGGTTGCGGCACAAATAGTATTTGTAGCAGAGCTACTAGTAATAGGCTTATAGCCTTTCAGTACACTTCCTCCAATATCATGTCCTACCCCATGCAATGCAACATAATACAAATGTACAAATATAAGTAAGATGGCATGCTCAAACATTCATTTATCACATAGGGGTATTTCCATCATTTACCTCATAGGGGTATAACAGTCATAACATAAATTAGGGTCTAGGTGTACTTACCGACCCACCAGTAGGTCCACAGTCGTCTCGTGCGGCCCGTAAAACTTTAATAATTAAACAGTAAAAATAGGCCCAAGCCTATAATACGGCCCATGTGGGCCCACATGCTCGTGTGGCCCAATAAACCCAAATAATGGCCTTAGTCTGTGTAAATAATATAGCCGACCCAATAGTCTCTACACATTCGTGCAGTTTACTCCTGTGGGGCCCATGAGCCCGTGGGGCCCACACGGCCCATTTCGGCCCAACATGGCCCAAAATGACCTAAGCCTAGGAAATCGCTCATGGTGGTCTCCACAATCACATGCTCGCGCTTGTGCGCTTATATGACCACACGAGCGAGTGCACGCCCTTGTGGCATCGATGATGCTAATTTTTCGGCTTTTGCCATTTCACAATAGAAGTAGTGTGATTACACACCTGGTTGCGAAAACGAGCGAATTAGCCCACGCACACTTTACCTTACACAACAAAAACTTTGGTTGAAATCTAACATACTCGTTTAATAGAAACCCCAACTGGAACTTGTTTCAAACAACTACTTACTAATGCTTAGCTTAAACGAGCGTGGTTTAAGGCTCCTAAGAACGTCGACGAAAGTTAATATCAGATAGTTGATGATTATCTGCATGACAGATGAACCCATTAAACATATTGCTTACACAAATGTTGAACATCGGATAGCCACCCAAGAATCATGGACATTCGGCCAAGATCAAGAATCCCAAAAGTGCCTCAGTTAATAACACCAACGAACAATATTACCTTAGAATGAGAGACGAAAAGAAGATTCCAATCCAATCGTTCTTGAAATCCAAGCGAACTCCCTCACTCCACGAGTAATACTACAACTTGAAACAAAAAGTACCATGATCAAAGAAAGAAGTGGTAAAAATCGACATTTAGGGAGAAGAGGAAAGACTAATCGAAAATACACAAAAACAATAGAGACTTACCAATCGATGCTTAGCCAACGCAAACGTGATTGAGTAAATAGAAGGGAGAGAGCCAAATCTAAAAAGAGATGGAAGGGTTAACCACCAAAACTCGAGAGAGTGGAAGGTAGAAAGGAAACAGAAATGGAGACTAGGCAGAAGATTGATGGAATGAAATAGTGTTTGGCTACAAGGAATGAGGTGCTCGGCACACAAAACCGAAAGTGAGAAAAAAAAGGATACTCGATATTCGAGAGGAGAAAGATGAGGAAAAGAGAAGAAGTCGACTAAGTAAAACACGATATAGGTGGGCAAAACCAGAATACCCGAATGGTTACAATTGATATTCGGCCACCAAACAAGCAATACCCGAAAAGAAAACAACAAAAGGCAATCGTTTTCAGAGAACCAACACTCTAGCTCTATTTCGGCACTGAGAACAAAATTGATCGAATCTCCACAATAAGCTTCCCACTTTCGGCATGACACTACCTCACATCCCAACCTCCCCTATTTCCTCCTAAAATCTCTCCCCAAATCTCTCAAACCACTAATAAAAACTCCTTTCAAACTTCCCCCTTAACAACCAGCCACACACACCACTCTCCCTCAAACACTCCAACCATCAGAGTTTTGGTCAACCCCAACTACCAACCTTGCGAGAGCAGCAAAATATTACTCCCTTGTGCATAGGGTAGCTCGAACTCAAGACCCCTAGGCACACCCATACGCCACTTACCATTAAGCTAACAGGCGTTACATTGCCATGTTTCACTCATTTTAATTTAAAAGTCTATTATCAACATGCAAGGGTTTATTCAACAAGAAGACAAAAATTTTGCCAAAGCCTAGGTTTAAACCCAAGACTTCTCACACTACTCAGGACCCCTAACCATCACAGCAAGTAAGCCAACATGCAACATAACATGTAATGAAATTACTAACGATTTGGGGCATTACAGGAGGATAGGACGAAGAAGAAGATGCATGACTATTTCGAGCATAACATTTAAGAGGAGAACAACCCAACTAAACCTCGTTGCACCATCACAATAAAAAGGGAAGTTCTCACTCTTATCTTTAGTTGGGGTACATTAGGGACAACGTGCAATCTAAAGTATAGGGGGTTATGTTGGGAAATGTAACCATATTTTACTAAGCATGTAATTATTTTCTATGTATTTGAATGATGGATAAACAAATTTCACATTTTATTGTTATGTCTTTTGTATTTCTGTCATTCATATTTTGCATGCATGGGGAAATTGTTACAAACAAATATTACCTCATTGATTATCTTAGTTCAAACTAATGATAAGTGTGGTATTATAAGAATGTTTACATTGTGAAAAAGACAACTTACTTCAGTAGATAATCTAAAATGAGTCTGTAAAAGAATAAAAGTGAGCATATGATTCAAATACTGAAAAATGATTATTATGTTATTTTCAATTCCAATTGAGAAGATGAGTAGTCTTTACCATCGGAGTAGTTGACTCTACGTGTAGAGATATAGATGTATTCATTGGTAGAATGATACATTGGACTAGACCCAAGATGAATTAATTTTGAATCCATTTTTGAATTAATTCACTTGTGACATCCATACCGTGATTTACCTAAATCCTAAGTTAGCCATTGACCATGCGTATGTAACTCACATATTTTGATATAAGTGGAGACGTATACTCTAAAGATGGTCGAGTCGATAGCCGGTATGTTGGGTACATGACTTGTGTATGGCATGACTTTACCAGAAACAACGAAATTTATAGTTTAATTAAAGAGTTAATGATATCCTCTCATTGGCATTGTGTGGATTAATAAATATGAAATGTGACCACAGGTTGCTTATTTTCGAACGAGTAATTTATCACAGTCATTTGTTGACAGTGATGATATTAATCATTAAGAAGACACAATGATGACAATGAGATAAAATATGATTATATTGAGTGAGCGGATTTAGCTCAAAGGAATCAATGATATCATATGAGGGTAAAACACACATGACAAGGTCATTGGATAAAAAAGTTGGATGAATTGTTTTTGTAAAGAGTATACAATAAGGAATTTTCAGTCATGATACTTCTTGGAGACTATTTCCATGATCAAGTAATTGCAAATTATCTATACGATGCTTTTGGACATAATTGCAATTACTAGAGCCTAATTGTACATGTTCGATTAGTCCCCCCGCTAGTTTAACAAAAGCTCGATCAGACTAATTTTGAATTAGAAAAAAATTCTACAAATTTAGAAATAATTTAATTGAGTCAATTTACTTGATGTCGAGTTAAATTGGGTAGTCATAGAATTGTTCAACTAGAGAGTTTGATTAAATAATTTTCTTGAAAATTTAATTTGGAAATTCTAAGTGATTTTTGGGAAAATTAATTTTGATCAAGTAAAATAAAAATTAATCAAATTAATTAAAATTAATATGATATTTTTAACAATTAAATTTTCAAGTCAAACAATTGGCCAAATGGGTTTGAACTTGAAAGTTGGACCTGAGATCGTAAAGTGGGCCTAGGAGCCCAAAACCGAGATCAAAATCCAAAAACAGGTCGAATCAGGCCTAGTATGTGAAATTGGGCCAACAGTCCAATCGGTGGCTAGACTAGACCTGTCGAGCCGTCACTAGCCCAAACCAAACTAACAGAAACTTGACCAGCTCAGGGTTTTAACGGTTGCAGCTGTGACAACGACATTTCGACGGCCAGAAAATGGTCGGTGGTAGTTGGTATTCGAAAGTTGAGTAATGGAATAATTACACTTCTATTGGGACTCTACCAAAGAATTTTATTTTATATTAACTATTTCAAGAATAATATTATTTTAATAGATTTAATATTAAATTAAATTAAATACTTATCTAAATAGTATTTTATAATTTAATATTAAAGTAATTATCTTAATATTAAATTTAATTTAATGTTTATCTTGAAGATAAATATTCTATTAATTAAGATTTAATATTAAATTTAATCTAAATATTAGATTAAATTTAATATTAAAGTAATTAAGTTTAATATAGTTGAAATCTGTAAACTCTCCCTATATAAAGAGAGTATTGGGTCATTATTTACACACACTTGAATTCAAGAGAAAGTTGTGAAGAGAAAATTCTCTGAAGAATTTATCTCAGAAAAACTTGCAAAAAGGTTTAGAGAAATTATGAAATTACCCCACTAGTAATTTTTGTGAAAAATTTTCTGATTCGAAGTGAGTCCACACTTGGTAAACATGAGCTTGAGGATAGCAGAGAATAATACTTGGTCAAAGCGTTCATCCTAGACAAATAGAAAATGTACAATTTTGATTAAGTGTTTGTTACTTCAGATATCACAACCAAGTTCTTGTTTTGAAATTTTTTTAAACTATGGTTTTTCCCTAAATTTATTTTCCGCTACATTTTCCAAACCTGATTTTCCAACAGGTTACATAGAAATCTTTGTGTTTGTTTTGTTTTTGCTTTTACATGTTTTGTTGCTATTTTTCAAATTTTTTTTTGTTTACATGGTGCTTGAACTTGTAGTAATGTAAGTGATTGGTTAGGAGCATGATAATAGGAATCACTTGTCTGAAATTGGTAAATTTGTTATGATAGTAAAGTATTCTAAGTTTTTAGGAGCAGACTAGTTAGTTCACTTTATTACAATGTATATAATAGGTGAAAGTGATTAAGTATATCAAATGATAAATAAGGCTTTTTACGTAAATAATATAAAAAAATTAAAATTTTCCAAAATGGTATCCCAACCCGATTAATTACGGGAATGGGGTGTTTGGGATGGTGGAGAGTGGTGTAAAGGCGACACAAACCCTATTTTCTGATAACCATCGATATTCTATTAAAAAAACAAATTTTTAATGGTAAAGCCTTCTTCACTGGTGACACCAAAAATACCTGACTAAAGAACCTGAATACAAATACAAAACAAATATAAACAAATACAAAATGGAAAAAAGGAAAACTGAAAAAAGATGGTGAAGGTTGCATGTCAAGCGGTACTGGTGAAGCCCTCCTTAGAGGCGGCACCGGTGTCAGTCCTGACTCCTCTATGGCAGCTGCGTGGTGATGGGATGAAACCCTTAAGGGTCTCATGAATTCGGGGTTAGGGGACCTTATAACCATGGTCCCCCAAAGTGAAAAAAAAAAAGTTAAACAGATTCAGAAGAAAAGAGAAGGAAAAGGAAAAAAGAAAAGAAAAGAGAAGATTAGCATAATAGAGAAGAAAAGAAGGAGAAGGTAGAAGAAAAATAAAGGAGAAGGAAAGAAGAACTGAAAAAAATAAGATTTTGTTAGGGATTTAGGGTTTGAAGAAAATGGTTTTGTTAGAGTTTAAGGTTTGAATAAAAAAAAGAGGGATAAAAGGGTTTTGATTAGGGTTTGAAAAAAGAGGGATTAAGGGGGTTTTGTTTAGAGTTAAAAAATGATTAAAGGGTTTTGTTTAGGGTTAAAAAAAGGGTTAAAAAAAGATCAAAATAGGATTTTTTAAGGTTTTAATAGAAAAGATCGAAAGAGGTAATTTTTTAGTATTTATAAATTTTTTGTTTAGTTTAGTGTTTATTGTGATTTATAGGTTATAAATATTATTTTTTTGTTGTTTTTGAAATATTTGAAATATGTTTTTGATTTATTGGGTTATTTTTGAATTATTTGACAAATGTTTTTGATTTATTGAGATTGTAATTTTTTTAATTATTTTTGTAAGGCATTATTTTTGTAAGAAAGGAAGGTTGTTTGAAAGAAAGTGTGCAGGTATGTTTCTGTTATATTTTTTTATGGACATGTAACACCCCTTACCCGTATTCAAAACCAGAATAGGATACGAGGCATTATCAGACATGCAAGCGAGCAAACAATACAATTCCGGGTCATAAGTTTTCATCCAAATTTAAAACCATTTGCATTCAACCATGAAGTCCCTAATACAAGCCTGCGAGGCACGAAACATGCTTTGGAAGTGGTTCGGGACTAAACCGAGCACTTAGGAAATTTTTACTAAACTTAGAATTTTTTTTTGCTATGAACAAGGGTCACACACCTGTGTGGCTTGGGACACGCCCGTGTGGGCAGGCCGTGTGGTCACACACACCCGTGTCCTTAACCCATGTAACTCTTTGTTTTGCAATGCTTGAACAAATTGATGTCATATGGCCAAGTCACACGCCAGTGTGCCAGGCTGTGTGATAAATTATATTTTCATAAAATAGGTGCAGACTTCACACGGTCGGGACACACGCTCGTTCCTGAGGCCGTGTCCCTCACATGACTGAGACACACGCCCGTGTCTCTACCCGTATGCTCAATTCTAAGCATTCTGTTTCTCAAAATTAAGGTGTAGGGGACACACGGTCAGAACACATGCCCATGGGGCAGACCGTGTGTCACACACGGCCTAGACACATGCCCGTGTGTCTACCCGTGTGGACAAAATAAAGGCTATCTACCAAGCCATTTGTTACCTTCATTTACACCTACACATACAAGTTCAATGGCATCATCCATGGCATGTTTAAACAACCAACATATCCATAATCAAGGCTAAATCATATCATTCATTACCAACACTTAACATATTTACTATAGTATAATTTACCAAATCAATTCATACCAACTCACAATCACAAGTATCAACATGATTACTTTCATCATGCATAATTCTACTTAGATTTCCTAGCACACCAAAGGACCCATCTCATCCATTTCACAACAAGTTGTTTAACCATAATAAACACATAACAACCCATTACAAAACACAAAAACAAGAAGGCATTAGCACATATACTTATATAAATGAGCTTACAATAATTTTAGCCAAAATAAGCCAATTACATGGCTAAATACCAAATCACCTTAAACAATTATAAGCCAATACATTTGGCCAAATCAAATGACACATATAACAAAATGACCAAGTCCCTATACATGGCATACTCTCAAAATGTTTTAAAATCATTGGTACCCAAAGGACAGTTTGACAGTGTGATGCGACTTTCGACGATCTCCAATCCCGAGCTAGCTTGGTGACACTATAAAACATTGAAAATAAAATGGAGTAAGCTATTTATCTTAATAAGCTCGTATGAAGAAATAAGCAACCTTACCATACATTAATCATGCAAGTAATATAACATAAGATAACATAATTTACCATAATCTCATGATCATAATTCACTTCCATCACAACTTACCTTTAAATCGTCATTTCACGAATTAATAATCATAAGCTTTGAGTACATACATGTACCATCTCGTAACAAATTCACACTTATTCTCATCTTTGACATACCCATGAACCACTCGGAATAATTATGTCGGATGCTTGGGAATCTTGCACACTAAGTGTCACATATGTAGCCAATTCTACCTCAATCTCATATCGCATAATTGCTCGTTCTCGAGCTAATCAACGGGCCTGCGCACATAAGCTGTCAGTCAAGACGTAGCTACTTGGTGCTGTTCACACAAGCTATCAAGTAACCGTAACATATGCTAGTATACTCAGCCACCAGTAGGACGTACGAGACCAGTACCCAGATCACATAATCACATAACCCTAGTGACATGTCACTTGTATCCTAATCTATTCCTAAGGTTCAAACGAGATTTCTTGCTTATCGAATCGTCGTCAAACTTGTCCATAAAGTTAAACTTGTACACACAATCAGTCATACAGTTCATGCAATATTAAACCATTTAAATACAATTATATTAAAGCTTATTTAATATACGAACTTACTTCGGTTACAAAAATGGCTATTAGTTCGATTTGGTCCACAACCTTGTTCTTTCCCTGATCTAAACTCGAACTTCATTTTTCTTGATCTATAATATCAAATTTAACTTATTTAATCATCACATTATTCAGTTCAGCCCAAAACACACTATGGTAAATAATACATTTTTGCCCCTAACATTTTGACATTTTTACAATTTAGTCCCTAGGCTCGTAAAATGAATTTCTTTCAATTTCCTCACAACCCAAGCCTAGCCAAACCTTTTTCATCCTAATGACAGCCCGCATTTTTCATTTATTCACATTTTTCTACTCATTTTTATAGACTCAAATAAGTTCTCATTTTTTGTTTTTACTGAAAATCACTTTACAAACATTGTTTAACAAACAACAAACATGCATTTTCCACTATCGAACATCAAAATACACACATGTTCAACATGGGTAAAATTTTAAACTTCACCTTTCTTTCAAATTAGTCCTTGAAATAGCTAATTCAAGTTACAACGATTTCAAAAATATAAAAATCGTTAAAAACGGGACAAGAACGGACTTACAATTGAGCTTGGAAGTTGGCCAAACCCTAGCTATGGCTTCTCCTTGTAAAATTCGGCTAGGGGGACTAAATTGAAGAACATGGACACGTTTATTTGTTAATTTTGTCTTTATTTACCAAATGACTAAAATGCCCTTAATGAAAAACTTCAAAATTTTACCTAACCATGTCCATTTTTGTCCATACTAAAATATAATGGTCTAATTACTATTTAAGGACCTCTATTTAAGAATTCATAGCAATTAGGCACCTTTAACATAGAGAAGTCAAGTTTTGCACCTATTGCAATTTAGTCCTTCTAGTCAAATTGGACACTCAATCGATAAAATTTCTTAAAGAAATTTGCACACAATCATTCAACCATACTGTAGACCTTAAAATAATAACAAAATAAATATTTCTACTTTAGATTTGTGGTCCTGAAACCACTGTTCCTATTTGACCCAAAAACGAGTTGTTACAAGACATGTTTTATTTTTGTTTGTTATTATATGCAGATAGCAACATATAGTGCTATTAGGTTTATTTTGTTTTGATAGTTTCTATTATTTTAACATAATTTTTTTGGTTTTTTTATGTAGGTAAAAGATGGGGACCATTAAGTTGAAATTTATGAGATATTTTTATTTTTCTTAATTATTGAACCAGTATAAATAAGTTTATTATATATTGTTTCGTATTTTTGTATTGATATTATTGTACTATATTTATTGTAATATTTATTATATTATATTTAGGTGTTTTTCTAATTATTTAAAATGGACCACCTTACCCATTAATTATCCAACTGTGTTATTCGCAACTCCATGTTAGGGTGTCACATTTCTGTATTTGAATAATATTTTTCCTATTAGTGGGATAAAAAGACCCAAATATAAATTAATTACCGAAATGTGTTTTTTGTAACAAACTAATTAAACTCATTTTTTTTAAAATTACAGATATCTAAAAGGGTTCTTTGATTATTGATGACGATCACATATCAAAAACGTTAATGAGATGGTAATAAAATTGTTATTTGTTACTCATGAGTCCCCTTATAAAAAGTTCCATGTCATTTATATAATTAAATTAGGTTATATTAACTATTTCTGTAATGTAATAGTGTTAGGGTTCGTACTACGCATTGATGGGTCATATGAATGGTTTAGGATATCTATCGGATGAACGACTAATGCCATACTTGGAGTCAGTAAGCTTTAGATCAACTTTTTTGATTCAGACGTTTGATTTGGGGAACGACTTAATATCCGCTTTGGTCTAGCGGTGGCACTCAGAGACCCACACTTTTCATTTGCCGTGTGGAGAATACACTATCACTCTGGAGGATGTTCCATTGCAACTCGAGCTCCTAATCGATGAGAGTGAATTAACGAGCATAAGTACAATCTCTGAGCTGGCCGCCCTTTGTTATAACATATTGGGAGTCTTGCCTAGTGATGCTGAGGTAAAATTTACGGGTTTGAGGTTCTCATGGCTGAAGGCCAATTTCAAGCATTTACCGGTTACTACCACTAAGCGGAAGGTGATGTGCGCTGCTCGAGCGTACATTATGCACATTATAGGAGGTGTACTCATGCTAGATGCAAACAACAACAAGGTATATTTGATGTACTTTCCCCTATTAACTGATTTTCATAATGCTTGTTCGTATAGTTGGGGTTCTGCAGTACTAGCTATGTTGTATCGTGAGCTTTGTCAGACGATAAAGCCTTCTGCCGCAGACAGAGGTAGATGCCTCGTATTACTGTAGTCTTGGGCGCTTTATTGGATGCCATTCTTGGCATCAGTTAGTCACCAAGCATGTGTATTTCCACTTGTGAATAGGTGATAAAATTTTACCTATTATAGCAATTATTTGACATCTTTTTCTATGATATAATTTTAAAAAGTTTTTTTTTTGTTTTCGTAGGCGGAGTACTAATCTGGGCATCGGGAGGTCATACACGATTTTGATATACAGTATAATGATTGAGACACATGCTAGGGAGGGGGTAAGCTATTCCAATATTCGTGACATTTAATTACTTTATCTAGCTTACTCGACCTATGTTAATATAACCATGTTATTAATTGTGCAGTTCATTTGAATGTCCTATTCCTTCCTGAAAATTGTGCCTATTATTCCCTCATTTGTGCACATCTACTCCCACCCGTGGTACAGTAACACACCCATTATCAATTTTCAGACAGTAGAGTGGTATAATGGGGATCGAGTACTCCGGTAGTTCAGATACATATAGTATATCCCAGCATCGCCAGTGCAATTGGGGAAGATCCATGATATTAACAAGAGGGGAAAGTAGAGAAATAATTGGGCAGTAGTGCATCAATAATATACTACAGTGTGGAACAACCGGATGGGGCAAAGACCTCACATGGATCGTTCTTTCGATTTGCAGCCTTCGTTAGAGTACATACAGTGGTACTTCGAGATGAGGAAACCATAATTATTTGGTGGGCAATCAATGGTAGTCCCCTATCACATGCAACAACTTGGGAAACCCTCCCATACCTTTCCAATGCCACATCTTGCACTTGAGCCAGAGCCCTTGCCTGAATCCGAGCCGATGCCCGACCCCGAGCGGTCTTATACACAGTCTGGGGATTGTTCTGATCAGTTAAATTTGGGGGTTGATGACTATTTCTCGGGCTCGTCAGACTACGGATATCATTTAGAGTTTCTTGGATCCAATTTTAATCTACCTGATCTGAGATCATCGATGATGTTTGATATCTTCAGCCCATTACCATCACAGTACTCCACTCTTTCCGGCCAATTGCCATCACAGTACTCCACTCCTCCTAGGAAAACGTTTGGAGCATACGATTTTTCTACTATGTTTAGTACACCCCTAGGTTTGAGTGAGGATAACGTTGATCATCATGAGCACCCGCAACGTGAACGCAGACCACTACAACGATTTACCTTTAGGACCACACTATCGAACCATCAATTTTAGGGGTTTCTATAATTTCAATGGTTAAGTTTGTATTTATTTAATTATAGTAAAATTTGAGAATTTAAACTCATTTTTTTAATTAACTTTCATGTTTATATCCGACTTAATTCTCTTGGAACAAACTTTGGGCTTTTTGGTGCTAAATTTAAATGAGATGGTGTCTAAGATATAAATTATCGACTTATATACAAGCAAAAATATAAATGCAAAAATAACAACTTTGAAATTTAAATGAGATTCATTAGAACAAACTTGACAAACTTTCTAATTTTAAATAAGATGTGTTGGAACAAACTATGTAATAGATATCCAAATTCCATCATGGAGTACATTAGCTCCATTTCCACCTAATGGCAATGATTGTTCAATATGATAGATTCACTGCGGGCATTTACTCCGATTATCTCCAACTACTCTACACACACCACAAAGCTTCTCGTGGTTTTCTCCCTAATGTCCATTTCATTATAGATTCTGGTCACTTGCAGATGACCTTTCAGATTCCTACGTAAACCTTTGTTTGGGACAAGCTTGAAAGTAGTCGTAGACACCTCTCATGTAGATAAATCATGCATAACGAGGAACTCATTTTCCCAAATACGCAATGTGCACTTGAGAGTGTACACCTTAGCAATAAACTGTTCAACATTGATAGAGGTACGAGCACATGCTACCACAACATACGCACAGGGATAATAAAGTGTCTGGAACTTCTTGCAATCGCATTGTCTATTTTGGAGATCAACATCGTAGGACTAGGTAGGATATCGGGTTGGCAACCGATGGTCTCTGTAACTCGAAATATTTCAAACTATCATGAATATATTTCCACATTCATCGACCTCGTGCTCCGATAATTCACATCCATTGCATTCCTGACATCTTTGACAAACACGTGTCCCACCTCCATCTGGTTGACTTGTTTCAGCCCTATTCTTGGCATCAAGGTAGCTAGCATGTAAAACGTAGCCAAAACCATAGATAAAATCAGAAGATGTTGTGTTTTCCTCAACATGGAGTTAACCACTTTCGCCATGTTGGTGGTCATATGACCATATCGAAACCCATCATCGAAACTTTAAGCCCATTGCCACAGCTCCATGGTACCCAACCACTATTGGAAAGGAATGTTCATTTTACCTTGCATGTCACCCTCAAGTCTAGTCATCTTTTGTCAGAAAAGGTATGGGTCTAGCTCGTACGTTGTATATGTATTAAGAAAAGATAAGTTATAGTCTCGAATTAAAACATTAAAACATATATTGAAACTAAAATTTACCCATTTTCACAACTTCTCTCTGCCAGTTTGCATTCATATATTCTCAGTGGAAGTTAGCCGTAATGTATCAGATACAGTAAACAGATTTCCATGGTATAATGGAATGCCTAATAGCAAAAATTATTCCCTTCCTTCTATTGGATATGATGCAAATATTATCGTCACTAATAACATACCTCCGCAAGTTTGTGAGGAAGAATTTCCATGATTCTATGTTCTCCTTGTCCATAATGGCAAACGCTATCGGGAGTACATTCTTGTTCCCATCTTGAGCAACCACAACAAGTAGGACTTGCGTATATTTCTCGTATAGCTAGGTCCCATCTGCCTGCACAAACAACTTGTAGTGGGAAAATGCCTGCACGCATGAATCAAATGTCTAGAACATCCAGTGGAAAATTCATTTTCCCAGTTGTAGTTGGTCATTCAGGCCATAATAAGGTCATGTCGCCAACTCAATGACAGTCCCCAACACGGACTCCCGCATAGTGGCTATCCACCCTTGTAGCTCATTGTATGACGCATCCCAATCTTCGTACAACTGCTCTATTGCCATCTGTTTAGCTATCCATGATTTTTGGTAAGATACTTGATACTAGAATCGAGCTTGCATTTGGGCAATCAGTGCTGAAACTTTAATGGTCGGCATGTCCTTCACCATTGGCATGATGCACTTGTAGATAGTTTTGGAATCAAATTTCCGATGATCTTCTGTCATACGTGTTGAAGTGCAAGTGTGAGGCCTAACAAATTTTTGTTTATCCCATGTTTGCAACTTCTGGATAAATGCAACTCGTACTCGCCAATTGCAACCTTTCATCGACCTCCAACACTCCTTAATATACAATGTCGGTTTAGACATGGCAACTTTGTAGTCCATCGTCACATTCATGCTATACCACTTTATGGAAAATATGTACTCTTCCTTGGTTTCAAATTTCTGGCCCACGCACAACTCCTCATGTTCAGAATCTATAGCCAGTCGGTGAGCAGGTAGTTGGAAACACGAAGATATACACATTTTTTCATACCTTTTAAACTCAAATTCATGTAATTTTGTAGTAATTCTTGTCGAAAAATATATAATAATTATAAAATAATTAAATTGTACTTAAATTATTAACATGTTTAATTTTAACTAATTTTATGATAAATATTAATTAATTTTGATTTATTTTCGACAAATTCGCACAAAAGGTGAAAATTGGCTCATCAAACACTACCGGAAGCACAAAACCGAGAAGTGATTTTGAAGCATTGAGGCGAATTAACTTTTAAGCCTAAGACAGTCCAAATTATGAATATTAATTCATAATATAATTAATTTTAATTTTAATTCATTTTATTTTGGGTTAAATAATTATTATTAATTAAATTATGAAAGGAGGCCCAATTTTGCTAAACCGAGAGACTGATCCAATTGAGCAACTGGGCTGCCCAAAACCATCCAACATGCTGACCCAATCAGCTTATTTAGAGAATTATTTGGCTTGCGAAACATCCCTTGAAGTTTCCTTGAAATTGTATTCAAACCCCTCCACTTATCAAGCTTTTGTAGATTTTCCCCAAGCTAAATTTAGCAAGTATGAAAGCTTCAAACTTGCCACATGTGTGGCCGGCCATAGTGGAAGTCTATGGCTGCTGATTTTTTCTATTTTTAGCAGCCTATCCAACCTATAAATACCCCTCTTGGTTGCTCATTTCAATCAGACCTCTCATCTTTTAATTCTTCACTTCTTTATCACTTTCTCTTTTCAAAACCCTTCCTTTGTTCTTCAGTTTCCCTTCCATTCCCTTGCCAATTTCCCCTATTGGAAAAGATACCTTCAACCACCATTGGTAGAAGAATTCAAGTGCTCGTAGAATCCTTGGTTCAACAAGAATAAGCAGAGAAGGAAGAGCGGAGAAAACTAGTCAAGCTTCGGAGAAACACTAGATTCGATTCTAATTCCCTATCCTTTAATTTTTATTGTTGCTGTTATGAACATGTCTATGAATACTTGTGATGTTGATATGTTTAATTTAATTAATATGGATTAATTTTAATTCGTGTTAGGTTGATTGCATTTCGTCCACTAAAGTTATTAAAATTGTGTTTGTGTTGTTATAGGCCTTGGTAAGTTGTTTGATTAAGTAAAATCATGATTAAGTTATTATTGCATTATAATTATAAGGTAACTAATGAATTAATTTTTTAATCTTTTTGAAATTGTAATTAATTGACACAATACTTAATCAATGCATGTTTAATCTTCTAAGGTAGCTGAGGGTTAAATTAGCGATGGTATTAGACGTTACATTAGCCTTGCATAACTTGCAAGATTATTGTGATTAAACTATTTTAAGTTAGGAATACATTGTTACCTCACTTAAACTTTTATGTGCTTATCAAGATTGTTTAATTCTTTGAATTGGCATTGGAAAATGTTCAAGAGACTAGTTAATTTAATAGGTATGTATGAGCAGTAGTTAGCAAATTATCAAGTTGTCGTGAATTTATTCGTAACAACATGAACATGAGTTTAATAATTCTAAGTTAAGAAATGTAATTAATCTAACACAATTATGTCATCTTGATTAAAATCATCTTTTGAAATCGTGCATTGGAAATTTTATTTTTATTTTATTTATTTTACTTAATTAAATTTTAGTTTTTAACCACTTCCTCAAAATCAAAATATTTTTCTTCACAAAAGTGTTTTTAATTGCATTAATAAATAATTCTTTTCACAGCCCTTGTGGATACGATAACTTGACATTTACTTGTCACTTTATTACTTGTTGTGATTGTGTACACTTGCACATTTTCATTGTTCCAGTAGTATATCAGGGTACTTTAAGAACTCAACTGCATGCACCGTATCAGGGTCTATGAGCGACATGTGTGCTCCCAGGATTATTGTGTATCATAATATATCGAATCGGGTTCTCGATTGAAGACGCGTTAGCATTTTAATTGTCATTCACACCTTTGTTGTCAATATCATTCGGGACCTCGTCCACATCGGGATCACTGTCGACCTTGTGATCAAAAGGATCACTACTATTATATCCATCGTCACCATCTACATCAATCTCAAACACCACCGTATGTATTTGTAAACGGGGGCTCTAGTTCTGGTTCTCAAATGCAAGTGCTGCATTAAGATCAATACCGATCTTGCGTACAGTCTATTGACTATCAATGTATGATATCGAAACTATCAGAAATAGATCTTGGACTCCATGTTCTTCACCTAATGGAGTGGGATCTTCAACTGGCTCAACATTAGCTAACTCGGCAAATAACTGAATCGGTACATTTCCTTGGCTCTAATTCCCACAATAAAGAGCGACCAGTGTCTCCACGTATTCATCATCTACAAGTTCCATCTCGGTGAATTTGATAGGATCTGTTGAAACTAGAAACTTGTAGAAAAGTTTTGAGATCCTTCTCACACAATGCCTAATAATTTTTGCACTAATCCTTTCTTTTATATCATCAACTTAGACATTTCTATTAAATCTCATTACTATTTGTTGGCGACATTCAAATATACATAAAACTGTTGTTGTCAAAATTACTCCATCGAAATAAACACATATGAAAAATTGATTATCCATCTTCAATACTAAATATGTTAAAAAAGAAATAAAAATTCTCAATACAATTTCAAACAAAAAAATTATTGTAATGTAAAAAAATGAATTTCATATCTACCAACCTTATGAATTCTTCTCTGTCTATTTACTCTTCTTCTAAAAAAAATCTTTCTTTTTTTTTGCTGTTCTTGAAATTTCAAATTTTTATTGCACATACACTACTTAAATACTAGAATGCTTGATCAGTGCCGTCTATGAGATTAGCACCACGGGTGCCGCCCATGCTATAACGCCCTGATTTTGGGCCTAGAAGTATTAGGTCTTGAGCATGGGAACAGTTAGGAGGCTGTTAATAAATGTTTAGTTGTGCAAGAAAGTGACACAATTGTACGTCTACTTCAGTGGTTATATGTTTTGGGAAGTGTCTGAGAAGTCTAGGGTTCAAGTCTGGGCAGGTGCAAAAAGTTTTGTTTTTAAATGAATAAGCACAGTCTCTAGGTAGTAGGCTTTTAAATAAATTTGTTAAAAACATGATAGAATGGTCCTGCTGGTCTAGTGGATAGAGGCGTGTGGAGTGTGCTAGTGGTTTAAGGTTCGAATCCCTGCTTGTACGAATGGAGATTATTTTTTACTGATGGCCATGGGAGGAAGTTATGTTTGACCGAAACACCAAGAGTTTGAATAAGTTTAAATGGGGTTGTTGTTAGCCGAATTGGAGGAGTTGGATGGGGAATTTCGATTGTTGAAGTTGTAAACAGGAGGGATTTTAGGAGAAAATCAAGGATTTTTTAACTTGAAAGAGAGTTGTGCCGATTTTGAACTTTGCTTTTCAGAATTTCGGCTGGGACTTGACTGCTCTCTTTTCAATTTCGGTTTCTGACATCATGCCAACTCTTTGTTCAGGTGGGAGGCCGAATTTGCTTCTAGTTTCTTTTTACATTTTTGGTTTCTAAAATTTCCAAAGAAAAATGCTGCCAAAATTTACTCCTTCCAAGTTTTAGGTCCCCTCTCTTGCTCTCTGCCCTTTTTGTGCAGCTGTTTCTTTCAAATTTTCCTCTAAGCACTAGTGTTTTCTCTAGAAGTGGTTGATTCATCTCTTCTCCTCTTTGGGCCGAAACATCTTCTCCTTCTTCTCCTCTCTCTCAATCTTTTTGCTTTCTCTTGCAAAAATCGAATGCCCCTTTTCAATTGTGTCGACTTCTAGGCTTGGGTCTTGGCTGAATATTGGTTAGTATTTTTCTCAGGAAATTTCGATTTCTTTTTCTGTGGGCTGAATGTATCCTTCTCACTCATTCTCTATTCCACCTTAATGATTGTCATTTAACACTGTGGTTCTGTTAAATGTTGCTAGGGGCTCGATTTCTATAACCAAGGTGTTAGGCCGATTGCTCTTCCCCTACAAGTGGTTTTTCCTTTATTGGAAAGTGCTTTAAGTATTGATTAAGGATTTTGTCCTTGTGTTATGTTTTTTAATGGTGGTTAAGTGTTCGATTTGTAATAAGGTAACTGGGGATCTTTTGTTATCAGGTGAGGATAACTGAAAGTTTGAAGTGAAGGGTGGTGTTTGGTGTTGAATATTTAAGAGAAGCATTCGTGGTTTATAAGGTGTATTGATCTCAGAAGTGTTTTGGCTGCGACATCACAACAGGTGTGTAACACTACCATTAGATGTGGAACGATAAAAGCTGAAAAGTCGAAAAGCCAAAAAGTGGGATGTCAACACCACACGGGCGTGTGGCCGCCTGGGTGGCAGGTCGTGTAACAAAACATGGCTGGGTGGTCGTTGAGATGTCCATGAGCGTTTTCATAGGCCGAAACAATATCTGGCCATTTGGGGCAGAACTGGGCCATGTAGGCCCAATGGGCCTGTGGGCTCCACACAGGAAAATCGCATAAAAGTGTGGTAAATATTGGGCCAGACTGTGTAGACTACACAGCTAGGGCTATTTCTGGCTATATGGACCAAACGAGCGTGTGGGCCAACATGGGCCCGCAATATAGGCTGTGGGCCCATTATCATCGATTGACTGTTAAGGTTGCATGGGTCACCCAAGATGACTGTGGACCTACTGTTGGGCCGATAAGTGTACCTGGACCCTTATTTTTTTATAAATGACTGATATACCCCTATGTGATGTATGACTGTTTGAGCATGCCATTTGTACTGTATATACATTTATATTATGTTGCATGGCATGGGGTGGGATATATGATTTTGGAGGAAGTGTACCGAAAGGCTATAAGCCTATTACTGGGAACTCTGCTACAAATATTGTTTTAGTGCCGCAACCAGTGCTACTTGGTGTGTAGGGATGGGTGGGTCGATTTTACCCCTACATGGTGTGTATGGTTGGTACGGAGATGGTGTATAAAGGCTGAATTCGGTAGGACTTTCTGATTGCATAATGTATTGATACTGTAATGGGCTTAGGCCTTACTGATACTATTACTGAAATGGGCTCAGGCTCAAACTGCTACTATTATTGAAATGGTCTTGGGCCCAGACTACTACTGTTACTGTAATGGTCTAAGGCCCTAACTGAAACTGAAATGGCTTAGGCACAAATTATGTTTACTCTGATTGATTGCTATTATGAGATTACACACACTAAGTTTTCGTAAACTCACCCATCTATTAACTGTGCAAGAAATCCTCAGACTTAGACAGATTGTTGCGACGGAGGACTTAGTGGTGGCCACTCGACTTAGTTAACTTTTAGTATCATAATTAAGGTTTTATTTTGGGTTTTTCATTATGTAATAAGGCCTCTCGGGTTATTTTTTATTTTGGTATTTTACTCAAATTTATTTGTGATTTACAACTGTTAGCAGCAGGAAAAACACGAGTTTTCAAAAAGTCAAATGTTTTCAAAACCACTACAAATATGTAACTCGTTTCAAAGCTTCTGCGAATAACAAACTGTTTACAAAATTAATAACATTTTAATAAAAGCAACCTTTAAAGGTACAAGTCCCACATTATCGATGAACAATAAGAATTTAAAACGGCTTTTCAAACTATACAAAGAGGTTTAATACAGAATGGGGTTTTTCAACGAAATTATATTTTGTGAAAAACACTTCAATGTGACATCACCAGATTCGGCCATAACGTCTAGGCCAGGTTTGGGGTGTTACACATGCCATGGGCACCACCATCCAGTCCAGACTTGTATTAAACCCATATACCTACACTAGATTCATATTTAATGGTGCCACCTATCAACAAGGTTGCACCTATTAAAATTTTATTTTTAATTGATTATTGATGGTTGTTAGAAAATAGGGGTAGTGCCGCCATACACCACCCTCTACCACCCCAAACACTCCCGTTCCCGTAATTATTCAGGGTGGGATACCATTTTGGAAAATTTTAATTTTTTTATATTATTTATGTAAAAAAGTCGATAAATGACGACATTGAAGACATATATGTTTGTTGTGAATTATGGGTAGCTATAAAATTTGTGACTCGCATGATTGAATTCATGAATGTTGAGATGCCTAAGGATGACTTAAGGCATTGTTTGGTTAAAACTAGAGCCTAAAAAGCTAACCTTATTCATGTGCACCTTAATACCTATATTTGAGCTTTAATCTCAAATTTTTATGAACCTCAATGTGTAACCATGAACTAAAAAAAACAAATCTACTTATATACTTCTTGGTCCTATTTTTAAATTATGCACGAATTTAGACGTCGGGAAATAGATGTTGAAGGTTAGGTAGATACATAATGAAAGTTTAAAAAGAAATTGAGCGGAAAAAGTAAGAAACAATATGAATACATTTATCCAATATATGGCAACAATTCACAATAATAAATCATTTATCCAACATATGGCAACAATAAATCATCTCAATATATGTTCAATTTCACATTTGTATAAACATACAAATTTTCATAAATATTCAATTTAGTCATCATAAACATCAATCAATTCAAATTAATCCAATTTATCTCATTTAAAACAAAGGATCTCACCTTACAACCTTACCATGCATAACAAATCAATATGAATCAATTACAATATAGTCCAAATTATAAAAACACAAACCGTAAACTCCGAGCTATTATCGACGACTTTGTATTTTCCTTTATTTTTTGAGGAATCTGAGTCGATGTTAGCTACAGATTAAGACAAACAAGGTATTTCATTAATACTTAACCATTTTCACATTCAATTACACAATTATGTAACTTTTGAATTTTATTTAATTTAGTCCCTAAAACTAGGACTAACTCAAGTTTCAAATTTAGCCTCAAATTTTAAAGCTGAATTCACTAGAGTCCCTATAGGACCTCATATTTCTCAATTCCACCACAAATTTTTAAATTTTATCATTTTAGTCCTTATTAAACAAAACCATTAATTGAGTTTACAATTTAATCCTATTTTTTTCCAGTACTAAACTTAAAATCTATCAAATTGGTTCCTAAAACTTCAACTATTCAACAATAGCGACATCCTCAAGCTTAAAAAATATCAAAAAGTATGACATAGGTCAGCTAGCTTGAGCTCCTGAGATTCCAAAAACATAAAAATACAAGAAAATGACTAAATTGCACTAACCAAATTATGGAATGAACTACGAAAACCCTTAGAGCCATCGTTCACCTATCTTCCCCTTATTATTTCGATTTTCCATGGATGAAAGAAATAGAAATGAAAATGTTTTTATTTGGTTTTGCCACCACACATTTTACTTATGTTTTATTTTATTTAATATTTTTTTCTTAAGTTTTTAACATATAATCATATTAAAACATAAACCTATCGTCCACTATAATTATGGTAGTGGTTTAATTGCTATAAAAGTCCCTTAGTCTTATTCTAATTAAAGATTTGGTAGTGGTTTAATTGCTATAAAAGTCCCTTAGTCTTATTCTAATTAAAGATTCTTCAAAATTAAAATTTTGACACTTTTACAATTTAGTCCCTATACTCAAATTAAGCACTAATTCGAGAAATTTACTTGACCGAAATTCGATTCTCACAAAAAATAACTTTGTAAATATTTAATAAAAATATTTATGATTCCAATTTACAAAAATGGGGTTCTAAAACCACACTTTTTAAACACCACTGACTTCCAGGTTGTTACAACTAGAAAGAGTTTCGTTTACTTTCAGTGTGAGAAAAATCTCTTCTCAATAGAAACAGACAAAATTGTTATTTCAAAAAATAGATTTAATACTTAGAGAATAAAACTCTCACTATTTTTATGCAGAGTAAGAATATCTTAATTTTGTATTTTTAGCTCTATCGGTGTCATCTATTTATAGGGAGAAGAAGAAAAACCCCTGTTGAATTGTAGAAGTCAAATTCAAATAGAAAAATGTACTCTTAGTCTAACTAGGAGTATAGGGAGTGGTAAACCTAGTTAATTGTACTAGGGTTTGGTGTCCCTCTCTTAAACATAAGGGGCTTTTAGGCCTCTTCTATATCGGGTCCAGTTACAAGTACTTCTTAGACTTTTAACCAGTACTTTGTAATTTGATCCAACTCAATTTTTATTTTTCTATTTCCCATTCTCTATGAGATCCCTAAGAACTCATCTAATAAATATTCTCCACCTCGATTAGACTGAAGAGCCTTTATGGGTAGATTAGTTGTTTCTCCACTTTCACATGGAACTCTTTGAATTTATAAAAGGTGTCACTCTTCTGGTGAATTAAATAGACATATTCATATCTATAATAATCATCAATAAAAGTTATATAATACTCGTAATCACCTCTTGCGCTAACGCTCATGAGGCCACATATGTTAGTGTGTACAAGTTCTAGAGGTTCCACAGCCCTTGTTCCTTTTGCATTAAAAGATTGCTTATTCAACTTACCTTCTAAGAAAGATTCAGATTGTGGAAGATCAACTTCTTTAAGTGAACTTAAACTACCATCTTTCATAAGTTAAGTGATTCTTTCTTGGTTAATCTGACCAAGTCTCAAATGCCAAAGGTACGCCTCATTAGAGTGAGAATTTTTATGTCTTTTGTTCATTATTTCAATCTCAAGCAGCGTGTACATCTTTGGTTTGATAAAATAAAGATCATTTGACATCCATCCAATATAAATAAGTTTGTGATTTCTAAATATTGCAAAACTACTATTAAAAGTCACGGTCAAGATGTCTTTATTTAAACATGCAATTGAAATCAAGTTCTTTTAAAACTTGGTACATAGAAAATGTCTCTTAAAAAAATCTTCCTAAAATTATCAAAATAAAGACATACATCTCCCACTACTTCAACTACCACCATTGTCCTGTTTCCAATCTACAACGATAGATTCTTATTTCTAAGATCTTTTGTCTCCTTGAACCATTGTAGAGAAACACATAAGTGATTAGTGGCTCCCACATCAATGATCTAGTGATCTATTGAATCTTCCACTAAAAAAGCTTGTACCATAACGAGTTCTATACCTTTGCCTTTGGTGGCCCAGTATTCATTCCACTCTTTACAATTCACCTTGAAATGCTCTTTCTTACTACAGAAGAAGCATTTAGACTTAAATAAGTTTTTAGGCTTCTTGGTTCTCTTTCTTTCCACTTGTGGTGGCTTAATGACCTTAGCTTTGCTTTTCTTAGCATGGTTTACCTTCCCTTTTGAGGAAGAAGTGACAACTATGTTTGCTTCTGCTGTTCTGATTGACTGACTGCCATTCAACATCAACTCATATGATTGTAACTCTTTCACGAGTTGTGTAAACGTTAGGGACTTGTTCCCAAGGTTATATGCGGCCAAAAAGCTAGTAAAATACTTGGACAAGCTCTAGAACACCATCTCAATTTGAGTGTTTTGGTTCAAGTTGGCCTCATTGTCTGCGGCCTCGACAAAGTATCCTATAAGAGTAATCATATGGTATTTGACCAAAGGATTAGGCTTTTGTTGGGCATTGATCAAACTAGTAATAACTGGCTGTTGAGCCAAGATAGCTCAGCCTCTAAACATGTTTTTAGTTGTCCTATAATCACTTCAGTAGTTTTACAACTCTCCACTAGCTTATAAAGGGTGCTAGTCACACTAGCCAGCATATAGGAACGAGCTATCTCATCAGACTCCTCTCAACATTTTTTAGCCTCAGCTTGAGTGGCTGGATGACACTTATTATCAAGAACTATTTTAAGTTTCTCATAGCTTAGGATAACCATCAGGTTCCTTCTACATTCCTTATAGTTATTTTCATTCAATTTATTCTCAGTGTGTATATTTAATAAGGGGGTGCCATTTTCGAACTGAAAATAAGACATTCATTTATTATTATCTTTGTATTAAGAAAATATTTGAAAATGTATTGCAACATTATGATATGAATTAAGATGATGCATGCGTCTTACATTAAAAATTGACAACATTTGTAAGTTGTTGTTGTTAGCTTAAATAATCAAACCAAATTTGCTAAGAGAGGGTGTATTGACTTTTAAAAATTATGTGAAAGTTAAAGAGAGAGGATAGACAAATTGAAAACAATAATCTAGAATGGTTCAACCCCAATTGCCTTCTCCGCTACCTTAGCTTTCCACAACTAAGGATTTTCACAAATTCACTAATTTGATATCCTTTGAGTATAAGGTTTAACCTTACAAACCCCCTTAAAGTTTCTACCCAAACCTTAAGACACTAACCCTCTCAAAGAGATACAAAGAAGCAAACAAAGAAATAATCCTTACCATATCAAAGTGTTTGCAGATTAAGCTCAATTACAATGAGAAGCACTTAAGCAAATAGAATGGAAATAAAACTCACAAGTGTATGAAAGAAAAGTATGAAAATATTTAACACAAAGGTTGTTTTTGGTGATCTTTTTGCTTGAATATTCTTTCTTGTTGTTGTAGGACCTTTAGAAAATGATATTTATACCCTCTAATTCATTTCCAATCGTTAGGGTTGTTGTGGAAGTTAATAGAGTCGTTGGGATGCAAATACTAGTGCATTTAATTCACTTGCAACAAATGATATTGATACATTTTCTATGAGTATCGATACCAATAGCATTTAATGTCCAATTCAATGACCATTAAAGTTGTTTACAATGATACCAAAGATGATTTATCGATACTTGATAAAATGTATCGATATATTTTAATGGGCATCGATACTTTTTTGTCATTGTTTGAAAAATCAAAGAAAATATAATGCAAAAGTGGTATCGATAAAATTAAATAGGTATCAATATATTTTTGCAAATTATTGATACTTATTGCTTTTGTTCAATTTTCATTCAAGTCAGTGAGTAATTTTGGTATTGATAAAAAATGTGGTATCGATAAAAATCATATTGGTATCAATAATTTTTGGAAAATATCAATACTACTTGTAGAGAGAAGTTTTTCAATTGATTTAAGATTGTTTCAATTAAGTTCAAGAGTTTAAGAATGGTTTTTGAACTTTGTTAAAATTTTCTAAGTGTTCAAAACATTTTTAAGATGTTTGGAAGTCTTGAAATGAATTTTATGCTTTAAACTTAATAATTTATGTTCAAAAAAAATTTTATTCAAAAAATTTTTGTTTGTTATATCAAAATAATTTATCAAAACAAAATATTTTGGTAAATTTGTTATTGAATTTGTTATTCACCCTTTTTAAAGTTTAATTTAAATCAATGACTTGATTTTTATGAAATTTGGAAACAAAGATTTGAGAGTAAAAAAAAATGGTCACTTGATGTTAACATTAAAAGATTAGTCATAAAGATAATCAACCAAGTACCAATAATTTACCTTTCTATTCTCTTCTCCCCCTTTTTGTTATATAAAAAATAAATAAAGAAAGCTTAAGAGAGAGACTTTGTTAGTCCAATAAAAGAAAATTGAAAAATTTGAAAGCAAAGAACTAACATAAATATACCAAAATACAATTTCAAGTATCTACAAATAAGATACCAAAATAAGCATTAAGTTTTAACATAATGATAGGTGAATATGAAATGAAAATTATTAAAATGCTTGAAGAACATAAATGCACCCTAGTCTTCTTGTGGTGGTGGAGAAGGAGGAGGGAATTGAGAAATAATATATGCAATATTTTCCTCCACCCTAGACATCTTAGATTCTAAACTATTAACATTAGTATTGACTCGATCAAACACATCATCTACTTGAGTGTGAAAACCTCTAAATTCCTTAGTCAAAGAGGTAACAACACAAAATATGGCAACAACCAAGTTGTCGGAGTGAGCCGAAGAAGACGGTTGAGTGGATGAAGAAACCAGAGGAGGGGCCTACTCATTAGGAGGAATATCGTCATGGTCTTCACAATCAACATCTTGAGGATTAGGATAGTCATCCTTAACCCAATTTTTAGAAAGAGGATCCATTTTAAAACCAACTTGGTGAAGGGCAGTAAAGATAATAGGTTGATATTTAACGACCAATGGAGGATCAACATGGGCTAGGATTATGACAAGTACGTGCCAAAGGGCAAAGAGAGCTGACTGGTGAGCTCCTTGCCCATGCACTTGGTAATGTCATTAAATAGAATTAAAGTAAGATCTGGACACCTATTTCTATGAAAGCAATCAATCCACCAATAGCCGGTAGATTGAAGAACAACGTGTTTTGAAATAAGACACAATATCCATGTGATTATATACAGCAAAACGCAATCATGGACATTGATATGAATGCATACGAGTGTCAAACATTCAAGGCCAGATTGTAAGGACCTTTCCCACTCGACTCACCGCTGGGAGGAAGTCTAAAAAATTCAACACACTTTTCCAAAGTGAGACAAATAGGAGTGTCCATGAGAAAAGAATTAATAGTAACCACAGTCTCACCGGATTCATCATGTTCTAGCCTAGCATTTGAATAAAATGCTCAAACAAGATTACCATGCATTGGTGAACAAATTTAAAAAAAAAATCCACCCAATGCCATTCGACTAACGTTTCAAGAAATTGAATTTTGGCTAAAAATTCAAAATCAAAAGTGTGAATAACATTAACTTTGCGTTTTGAAAAATATTGATGAAACCGGTAAGTATCATTGTCATTTCTAAAATAATCATTGAAAGAAATGGGTTGACCACTAGATGAAGATGTAGGACTAGAACGAGAACATTTTCTAATAGACATTCTAACTAACTAGACTAGAGAGACACTATTTGCAGTTAAAATTCTGGTTTGGGAATTTTATCAAACACCTTATATGCAATTTTTTTTTTTTGAGATTTTGGCTAAGTTTAGGCAACCTACTACAAGAAAACACAATGTATATGTTCCAAATCAACTAAAAAACATAATTTGCAACCAAGAATTTGACAGAAATTCAATAAAATTTGAAATGAAAAAATAAAAAATTTACCTCGAAATTGCTTAGAAATTGTGAAAATTGAGAGAAAACTTGTTGAATCCTTGTGAAAAAAAAAAGACAATGTAGGTTGTTTTGTGTCAAGATTTTAAAGAAAAAAAATATGAAGAATTGAATAATTATGAAGTAAGGATTGAAAGGCCTTTTTGAAATGGGAGAGGAAAATTTTAGAATTTTTTAAAACTATTTGAAAACACATTGCAAGAGTCTTTAAAACCTGACAATATCAATACTTTTTAAATGAGTATTGATATTTTTCAAAAAGTATCGATAAAATAGTATCAGTATCGATACCAAATGTTGAAACTATTTTCCAAAGTGTAAAAAATTTTCCCAACTTGACTTTTAAGTACTAATATGTTCTAAACTAACTTGGAATGACTTTATAGCAATTTCTAATGAATTAATATGCTTAAATATTTCAAATTTAAGTATGATGCATATGAAACATAGATTATTATAAGACATGCAAAAATTGAATGTTATCTTTAAACAAAATCCAATTTAGCACAATCAAAGGTATTCAAAAATTATGAAAACCAGACCAAATGAATAAAAAATAGAGTAATCATGCAAAAACAACTCCCCCTAACTAATTGCATATAAGAACCATTCAAATAATTTGTTCTTGTTTTTTCAAACAATTTCAGCTCATAAAATATTTTGAAAAACATCAAAGTACAAAGATGTAAATAAACACAAATTCAAAGTAAGGTGGTAATACCTAATTTTTTCCTAAATGTCCAAAATCTTTAGGTGGTAATACCTAATTTTTTCCTAAATGTCCAAAATCTTTCTTTATGTAAAGGTTTTGTAAAAATTTCAGCTAATTGGTTCAAAGTGTGAACAAAATCTAGAACTACACCTCCTTTTTGGATATGATCTCTAATAAAATGATGTTTAATTTCAATATGATTTGTTCTAGAATGTTGGATGAGATGTTTAGTGAGACAAATAGAACTAGTATTGTCACATTTGATAGGAATGATATCAACATCAATTCCATAGTCCATAAGTTGTTGTTTCATCCATAAAACTTGAGCACAATAACTACTAGCTTAAATGTATTCCACTTTAGTGGTGGACAATGCAACATATTTTGTTTCTTTGAAAACCATGATACATGTATGTTGCTAAGGAATTGATAAGTACCAGAGGTATTTTTCCTATCTGGTTTGCAACCTCTAAAATTCACATTCGAGAAAGCATGCAAGATAAGTGAAGAGTCTCTAAGATACTAAAGGCATAAATTTGGAGTGTCCCTAAGGTACCTAAAGGTTCTCCTAATGGCTTGTAAATGTGATTCCTTATGGTAAGATTGATATCTAGCACACAAGCAAACACTAAACATAATATTCGGTCTACTTGAGTTAAGATAAAGCAAAGAGCCTATTAGAGGCTTATATAATTTTAAATCAACACATTTACCTTTTTAATCTTTTTCAAGCTTTGCAGAAGAGCTCATAGGTGTAGCTTGTGGTTTGAGATTGTCCATCCCAAACTTCTTGAGCATTTCCCTTATGTACTTAGCTTAGTTGATAAAGATGTCATATTTCCTTTGCTTGATTTGGAGTCTCAAAAAGAAGCTTAGCTCTCCTATCACGCTCATCTCAAATTCACCTTGCATTAGCTTTGAAAATTCTTGACAAAAAAGATCATTAGTAGAACCGAAAATAATATCATCAACATATATTTGAATTACTAAAAAATCCTTATCTTTTCTTTTAATAAAATGTGTTCTATCAACCTTCCCTTTACTAAAACATTTTTCAACAAGAAAATTTAAAAGCCTTTTATTACAAGCTCTAGAAGCTTGTTTCAAACCATATAAAGCTTATGATAATTTAAAAACATGGTTTGGAAAATCTGGACCTTCAAAATTGAGTGGTTGTTCAACATACAATTCTTCATTTATAAAAACATTTAGAAAAATACTTTTCACATCCATTTGATATATTTTAAAACCATTAAAGCATTCAAAATCTAAGAGCATTCTAATGGCTTCCATTCTAGATACGGGAGCATATGTTTCATCATAATCTATTCCTTCCTCTTCAGTGTAACCTTGAGTAGCATGGTACGCCCTAATTTTTATTTATTTGTATGTGCAAGTTTATATCACAAGGGAGTTAGTAGCATAGTGGTTAAGAGTGTTATTAAATTTTAAAGGACCCATGTTCAAACCCCCACACTCCCATTTATTTTTAGCCAAAATGGTTGACCATTGTAGAAGGTCAAACCCTCCTTGCCATCCAAGCATATTACCATAAAGGGGGAGATTTATTTCCCCTTTTTTTAAGTCAATTTACCATCCAAAACCCCCCTTTTTCCTCATGATCCACATTTTACCCCTTTGTCCCCAAACATGTCATTTTTTAACTTTGACTAACCCTTGGTTGGCCATAGCACCCCAAAACGCTACCATTTCATTTTTATTTTTCCAATTTTCTCTCCTCTCCTCTCTTTGCCGTCCACCACCTCTCCTCCACTGATTTTTCTTCTTTTTCTTCCATTCCACCACCTAAAAAAACCATTTCTCCTAACATCTCTTCTAGTCCACCACCACTCGAGGCCACCTCACCTCCACCACCGCCGCATAGTCGTCATGCCGTCTCCGTCGACCACCACTAATTTTCTTCATTTTTTATTCTTTTCTACTCCTATTTTCAAAACTCCTCTCCATAATTTCTTAATCCTAATTTTTATTCGTTAAAGGATCATCTTAGTTTCTAAAACTCTTTTATTTTATGTTTGTAGTGCCGAATCCTCCTTTTTAACTGGCTTTTCGAGATTAACTGTTGAGCCTTCTCCTTCATTATTTTTTAATTATAAATGATTTTCGCTCTATGTTCTTATAATATTATTTTTGGGTTAGGATAATACTGACCACTCATTTTCGTCCTTCATGAAGAATCATTCAAAAATCTCGGAATCGCGCACCATTTGTAGAAAGGGTGCTATTTGATAATATTTTGCGTAAGTATTACTTTTTCTCAATCACTTCCAAAAAAATGGTTGTTATTTATTCATTAAATCTGTACTAACACATATATTTGATTGAAAACATAGTAACTTAAGGTATCAAACTACCCTTTTGAAGAGGAATCGGGATTTATTCAATATGATCTAAGGTGTGGGGCCTTGGTTTTTATAATAATAAATAATATTGATTAAATAGTTAATAATAAATGATATTATAAATGAAACATTTTTGGTTATATGATTCTTGATAATATGAGTATGTGTGAATATGAACATATTCATAGAGATCGATAAAGCCCGATAAATGAGGATACCAAGTAAGAAAATCCTGAAACTTTAAGATTTGTGATGATGACTTGTTGTTTGGGTGATTCTGTAATATATGTTAATATGTGATTTCCATTACTCATGTCATGTGATTTATGGCTAATGAAAATATGATTATCGATATTTTGATCTATGTGAAAATGTTATATGTTATTATTTCGTTCTATGGATTTACATGCTGAGCATGCCCTATTCTGAAATTCTGGTTTGCATGCTAAGCATGCCATTGTGAAAATATGCATAAAAATATGATATCTGATTCGCATGGTTAAGCATGCTATATTCTGATTTTCTGATTCATATGTAAAACATGCTATTGAAAATCTGATTTGTATGCCACATCACATGCATAGGGTGGGAAAAATTTATAGAGGAAGTATCTGGCAGTAAATATGCATTTTTTGGTGGCATGTCCACATTATTCTATATCTGATAGTAAATCTACAATATCTAGTGGTTCAACCACACTAATCTGTTTCTAGCAGCATGACTGCACTATCTGGTGGCTAGTCCACATTATTGGTGTGATATTGAATGGATGAGTTCTGGGGAACTCTTAATGGTGTGTAGTGAAGTTGAGAAGGATTTATTTTCTAAAATCTGCACTATTTTTCTAAAAAATGTTGCATTGACATCGTCATTACACATTCTGCCATATCTGATTTTGTGAATGAATAATTTATATGTTATGATATGTTTAAAATAATGTTGATATGAGTTTATTTTGTTAATATTATTATTGGAGACCCACACTGGGCTTAAGAAACTCACCCTTTTAAATTTTTATTTTTTTAGATAATAGAGGTTAGGATGGGCTTGCCTACGGAAGCACTCTCAATCATCTTTCAGAAAACTTTATTATTATTGTTATTTAATATATTGGGTTATGTTTACTTACTATGGACTTTGGTTTGGAAATTGGTTTTGGATTATGGACTTTGACTTGGGATTTTTTTTGCATGGGATATGTTTTAAAACTATCATTTAAGTGGTTTGAAAAAAATAAAAATTTACGATGAATTTTTCAACAAAAGTGTCAAATTAAATTCAATAAGGATGATTTCCAAATTTATACTATGTTTTCGAAACTCAACACTATCTACTCACAGAACGAATATTTTACGAGATACATGTTCAACCTACGTTTCCCAAATGGTAAATGAGTTTTAGATATAGAAATTTGCCTGTTACGATATTTTAATTGTATTACGATGTTTTCCTAAAACACTCACAATATTTGAGTTTTCCAAAGTTAAAATATATCAATAAAATGTGGTTTTACTTAGAACAAGATTCAAAGATGTTATGCAAGGTGATTTTTAAAGAGAAAACTTCCAAACATTTTACTAAGCCATCATCATGGCCAATGTGATCTTCGAGATTCGACCATAATGTCTAGGCCGGGTGTAGGGGTTACACAGCAAGCCTAGCCTTGTTCCTTCCTATGTTACCACTCCCATCTAGCTTATTCCTAAAAACCAACTTAGTACCTATAGTAGATTTATCACATGGTCTTTCTACAAGGGTCCATACATTGCTTCTCTCAAATTAATTTAATTGATCTTGCATAGCCAATATCCAATATTCATCATTTAATGATTCTTTGATATTTTTAGGTTCAATGCGTGAAATAAATGTTATAACACCCATTTTTGGTGGGTCTCAAGTTGGAGAGTAAACAAAAATAATCTGTGTGGCGGGATTCTATTCGCCCAATCGATGCTTTTGGTAGATAGCTCGGGTGCATAGTTAATGTTAGTGTATAAGCTAAGGATTGTTTTTGGAATGTGATGATATGCATAGAAGAAGGGATTGGTAGGTGTATCAAGGATTATTGGTTAATGAGGGTATCACCAAAGGTAAGGTACGCCAAGTTGGTCTAGTTACTATGCAAGTCATGTTCTAATGAGATGATCAATATTGGATGAAGGGATAACTCAAGGATATGTAAAGATTTTGATCCTTATATACATTTCTCTACAGCTGTAAGCCGCTAATAGGGTAGTTTTGAAAGTTGGTTACACGTGTCAAGTTCCACAATGAGAATATGGGTTTTATATATTTATTGAATAAAAATAGGGAGTTATCTTCTTCCTTCTATTTGAAACATGATTGCTAAATTGCTTTGAAGTTGATCGACAATCTTTCTTGCTAAGTTGAAACTAAGGATTGGATTTCATGCAAGAGGATGTTTCATATCCTGGGTAAGTATTATGGACTTACATGTTGACTTTTGAAAGCAATAAGCATGTTTTTGTGCATAAATAGTAAGATGAGGGAATAAGGTGTTGCATGGAGGCTATCTGGGTTTCAGATGATGATAGAAGTTATATGAATGAGTGTTAATGGTATTCTTATGTCTTATAAGCAGTGATTGTTGGGTTTTTGTGTTGGATGTTTGGGATCTAGAGATCAAGCTATTGTTCGTGGGTGTCAAGTGAGTCCCTAAGTCAACTCATGTATGTTGTATGCTGTTAATTCTAGATACTTATGCGAAAGATTGTATGAACTGTGATCTAAAACTAAAAAGGGATGGTATGATGAATATGTTAATATATGAATGTTGAATAAGACTTGCATGTATAGTTTGTATGAACAGGAAAAGTATAGAGTATTGGAACGACGAAAATGTGCAAGTGTACACAATCATATCAAGTAATAAAATGACAAGTAAATACCGAGTTATTGTACCCACAAGAACTGTGAAAGAAAAATATTTATGAAATGTAAATCAAACACATAGGTGATGGGAAAAATATTTTGTTTTGAAGAAGTGATTTAAAAACTAAAAATTAACTAAGTAAAAAATAAAAAGGAATAATTCTAAAGCATGATTTCAAAAAGAGAAGTTTTAATCAATATGACATAATTATGCTAGATCGATTACATTCCTTAACTTAGAATTACTAAACCAATGTTCATGTTACGAATATTTTCATGGTAAATTGGTAATTTGTTAACTACTGCGACATACTTACTAAATTAACCAATTTCTTGAACATTTTTCAATGTCAATTCAAACAATTAATCAATATTCATAAGCACATATAAGATTAAGTGAGGTAACAATATATTTCTATATTGAAACAGTTTAATCACAATAATCTTGCAAGTTATGCAAGGCTAATGTACTGTTTAATACCATCGCTAATTTAACCTCCAGCTACCTTAGAAGATTAAACATGCACCAATTAAATACTGTGTCAATTAATTATAATTTCAATATGTTTAATAATTAATTCATTCGTTACCTTACATTTTATAATGTAAGTATAACATAAGCATGGTTTTATTTAATTGAACAACTCACCAAGTCCTATAACAACACAAACATGATTTTAATAATTCAAGTGGACAGAATGCAATCAATCTAACACGAATTAATTTAAGCCATTTTAATTAGAAGAATAACAAAAAAAAATTATTCATATTCATGATCACAACATAAATAAGAAAATTAAAGAGAAGGGAACTAAGAAGCAAATCTAGTATTTCTCTAAAGCCAGACTAGTGTGCTTCTCTTCTTCTCTACTCGTTGTGTTGAATTGAGGCCTCTATGAACAATTGGATTATGCTATTCCAAGGTGAAAGAAGGCGCTTTTTCAAGAGGGAAATCGGCAAGGGAAACAGGAAAATAGGGAAGGGAACGGAAAGAGAAAAGCAAGTGAAAGTGAGAGATGTGTGGGAATAAAGGTGTGTTGAATGAGGTAGCAACGGTGGATATTTATAGGTGTGAATGACTGCTAAAAATAGAAAATAATTAGCAGCCATACACTCTTCCTTGGCCAGTCATACAACAAGCAAGTTTGAATGTTTTAAACTTTGCTAAATTTAGCTTGGGGCAAATCTTCAAAGGCACAAAATTGGAGGGGTTTGAATGGAGTTTAATGAAACTTTGAGGGCTATTTTGCAAGCATAAAAATAAAAAAAATTCAACTTATTGGGTCAGCTTGTTGGATCAGTCTTCAATGCTTAGCACACTAGGCGACTTTCTCCTTCATGCTTTATATTAACTTTTAACCCAATTAACTTTGGATAAAAATTAAATATAAAATATATAAAATAATAATAATTTGGACCATCCTTGGCTAGAAAAATATTCAGCCTTGCTCTTGGTTCACTCGATGCAAAAATATCTCCAAAGGTTTGAGCCTTTCAAGGTGTCTACCGAGCCAATTTTCATCTTTTATGCAAAACTGCCGAAAATAAACCAAATTTGTGGAATTTTATTATAAAAATAATTAAAATTAAATATGTTAATAATTTAAGTACAAATTAATTATTTTTATAATTAAATTGTGAATTTTGACAAAATTTACTACGAAACTACATGAATTAGAGCTCAAAAGGTGCTGAAAAAGTCTATATATTTTTGTGTTTCCACACCCCCAAACTTAATTCATTGCTCTTGAGTAATGCATAAATTGTAAAGAGGAAGTGCTTGAAATCATGATTGAAAATTTTCTTTAGAATACATTTCCCCCACAATTATGAGTTTAGTGTAATTATTCTCAAGAACAAGTATTTTGAAATTATGCAACTCAAGTATACATATTGTTCGAATTATTCTCAATTGTTATTATGCTAGAAAGAATAAACTAAATGTTTTCTTAATAAATACATACTAATTCTTACCACTTAATTTTTATTCCCTTATTTAAGACAAAACTGCAATCACTAAGTTTAACTTATGTCTTCATATATTGAACTTAGCAATTTCTCTCCATTAATGTAGGTAGCACAGAAATCTGAATCGAAAGGTCTTTTAAAAAGGTTGTAATGTGGCTAGGCTAGTGATAGGTAAAAGATAGATAAAATTTAAGCTAAAAATGCTAGACTCTGCTTTGCATCGGACCTTTGGAATAAGTACCTTCAGTACACCAACTCATTTTGCTTTCATATGCTCTTTTGTACATCTATTTTTTTCAAGTACATATGCTATTTCTTCTTCTTCAATACGAGCATTTTACTATATGTACTACAATTTTTTTGAGCATTTGATACTTCTTTTCAACTCCCCCAAACTTATTTTCAAAGAATATTACGGATAGCCAAAGTCTAGTGTTTGAGACAATTTAAAGATAATTATGAGAGAAGTGATGGCTAAATATTGCAAAAGTTCAAATAAAATTAGGCCATATAGTATCAAAGTTGGGTTTCAAGGGATAAATATTTGTTAAGGTTGGCTTGAAAGGCTTAAACATTCAAAACAAAGGTTTGCCTAAGTCATTTTCAAAATTCCATGCTTCCTAGGATTTCGCCTCAAGAAATTACTTAGTCAATTCTAGAGACTTAAACTTTTATGGATGTCTAGCTCTCCTAAAGAATTAAAAATTTTATGGTATGATTTCCAAACTTTATTAAGAGTAACACTATGTCATTACTCAGCTAAAATAAAAATTATTAAGATAATAGAACTTTATTTATACTTAGAAGTTAGCATAATTAAAAAAAATTTAAATTTTTGAACAAAATATAACTTAATCATAATTATATGAATAATGATTCTTGAAAAACAATTTCAATTTTTGGTCCCCTTTCTTAAGATGAACAATGTCCCTATTGAGAGAATGAAAATATAGAAGTGAATAGATATTGTACACCATGTAGAACCGTAGGAAAAGGAGGTGAGTAAGGTTTGACTGCTTAAATACCAAACTTTTCCAAGGCAAATCCAATGCTAGACATGTACATATCTATTGCCACACTTCTTATTTTGCAATTTGTTCAATTTTATTGATGATTTCCACCTCCTATTTTATTATGCGTCAAATAAAAATCCTAATAGAACCTAATCCTAAAAATATTAAATATCCTAAGAAGGAAATTAATATAAAGTAAAGATCCCCCCTTTTATTTATTTGTAGATCCCTTAGAATCTGACTCATCTTTTTCTCCATCGTCTTTGTTTTTGCATGAATCACTTCATTCCTTCTTTGATATTGGACTCTATGGTTTGAATATAAAAGCTAGAAACTCAGGCACAAAAATAAATGGGCCATGAAATATTTTCGTAAAAACTCATCTCATTGAGTCATCCTGTATTTTTGAATATCTCCAGTAAGCTTGTTGCTGCCACTACATATTTTGCATTAGGTCCATCAACTTTGACTTCTCATCATGAAGATCTTAGCAAGGCGAATGAGTTCTAAATGTTGGGGTCACCATGTCAAGTTCGGTCATTAGTTCAATTGGTTCTAGCATACCGGGTACGTTTGCAAGAATTTTAGCTTTCAAGCACAAAATTGTTATCGTAAAAGGGAAAGTGTGTTGGGCCAGAACGTCTAGCGACACAAATTTGAAGTTCCCTTAGAATGATTTTTCCCACATCAATGGTCTTTGCCATTAAAATCGAGTATAATAAGACCATTCGCTCTAATGAAGTTGTGGTCCCATGTGAAATAGGCATAAGGCTAAACCGAATGAAAGAAAACCATACCTTCGCTAGTGGTATCAAATATTCTCTATGGCAAGTGTGAGTTTCATGCTTTGACACAGTCCACTTAGAACCCAGAATTGTAAGTTCGTCGAGAATTTATTGCAATTTTTCGGCCTCAATATTTTCCATTAAGGAAGAATATTCGTCATCTTCAAAGTTAGTTACATTAAAGAATTCATTAATAGTGCTTGAATTTATTGGTACCTTGATTCCTCAGACAGAGACTTCTGTTAATTCACTTAAGGTTCAATTTGCATAAAATTCATGAACTAACTCTTCATCTACACTTGGCCTTTTCTCACAAAACATTTCCCAATTTAAAGCTTCAGGAACTTTTCTAATGCTCGCCATGAAATTAGTGTAATTGCATTCTTTTAGTGTAAAGCCTTTTTCTGGGAGCATTTTTTTTATTTTTGAAAATATTGTCGGATCTCGCTTTGGCTTCTTCATAGTGAAATTTGTTTTATGATTCTTCAACTTGGACAGAGGCACGAGTTCTTTTGAGAGGTGAGCATAAGGTGGAACAAATATTTTCTTAAAAATTCAAATTGCATAAAATATTAATAATTCAATAAATTGAAAATTCAAATAATTAAATAAAATTGAAATTTAGGAGAAAATTTTTTTCTTACCACCATTGTAAAAAAAATTAAGTACTCAATAAAATAAATAAAATTAGAAGCAAAAGATATCTATTGAGGGTTGGTTGGAAGGTGATCGGTTGATGGCTATTTGTGATAGTAGGGTGGTGCTAAGGAGACAAGGGGCACTCAGCTAGGAATTGGAACAACAATGTGCAATGGCTAGGGGCATGAGCAGCTGCTGCTTGTGGGATCAGTAGTAGCAGCGTGCGAGTAGGGGTAGGCATGAGCTTATGCGTGGTCAGCTGGTCATGCATGTCTCCTAGTGGATGCGATTGGAAGTAGCTGCAGGGCTGGTGCGCAAGTCTCCAAGCGTGCGAGCAGTGTAGAAGCAGCTAGGTGATTCAGCTGTTGGTAGGCGCAGAGGACAGTTGTCGGTCCTGCTACTGGCAGCTTGGAGGTGTGACACTTGGAGTGTGGACCTAGTACTAGAGGTGTGTGATTCTAGGATATTTGGAAGGTGAAAGGTGCTAGCTTTGATGGAAAAGAAAGAGAATGTGAGTGTGGTATTTAAAGTGTGAGCATTGGGGAGTTCAACTTAAATTCTTAGAACAAATTAATAATAAAATATCATAAGTCCTAGTGTCATATAAAGTTAATAATTAATAAAAATATAATGTATATTAAAATATTAGAATATTATTACTTTATTTATTAAAATAAAAACTCTTAAAAAAATTAAAATAATTTTAATCCTATGTAAAGTTGATAACAATTAATATATATTACGTAAAATATAATTATATATTAGTTATTATCATCTTATTTATTAAAAGTTAAATTACAAATTTTATTTTAGCTACTTTTTAAAGATATTTACAAGAAGAGACAATAAATTTCAATATTTACAAAAAGAACAACCAAATTTTGCAAATAATTCAATTAAGTACCTAAACTTTAAAGAAAATTTGAAAATTGAGCTGCAATTAAAACTTGGATCAAAATTGACTCTTTTATGTGAAAAACTAAAAATTTATTTTGTCATTTAGGGAATAATTTCTTGAAAGATTATGTTAAAATCAATTCCCAGGAAAGTTCCAATCTCCTAAACATAATTTATTTTAACATACTAATCCAAAAAAATATACCCTAAGTTATTTATTTAAAAGAAAACGAGAAAAATTAAATATCTGATAAAATGATCGAGAGTTTATCTCGTTCAATTTTATCTACCCAATAATGTTTTAAGCGTTGAGCATTAACTCGAAAATTACCTCTCTTACCTTGAAGTTCGACAACTGCATATGGAAAAACATGGTGAATAGTAAATGGATCAAACCAACGTGATTTCAACTTATCTGTGAAAAACCTTAATCTAAAATTGAACAACAAAACTTGCTGACCTGCTTCAAATTCTCGAACTCGAATGTGCTTATCATGTCATCTCTTTAATCTCTCATTGAATAACTTGGAATTTTCATATGAGAAAGTTCAGGATTTTTCTAACTCATTAAGTTGGACCGTCAGCTTCTCTTTGGCAAGCTTGGGATCCAAATTGAGCTATTGGAGAGCCTAGTAAGCTTTATGTTCTAACTCCAAGGGAAAATGACAGGCTTTCCCAAAAACCAACCGATAAGGAGACATCTCTAAAGGTGTCTTGTATGCTGTCTTGTAGGCTCATAAAGTGTCATCTAGTCTTTTGGACCAGTCTCATCAGTTTGGACAAACTACCTTTTCATGTATACCTTTTATCTCTTTATTTGCCAGTTCAGCTTGCCCATTCGCCTGCTAATGGTAAGCTGTGGCAACCTTGTGCTTCACTTCATGTTTATCGAGTAACCATTTCAACCATTTTTTACAAAATGAGACCCCTCATCACTAATGATAGCCCTAGGAGTTCCAAACCTTGTGAACACATGTTTCTGCAAAAACTTCATCACAACCTTGGCATCGTTCATTGGATTTGTCTCAGCCTCAACCCACTTAAATACGTCGTCTATAGCTACCAATATATACTTGTGTCCAAAAGACGGAGGGAAAGGATCGAGAAAGTTAATACATCAAATAATTTTACCTCAATAATGTTTGTTCGGGGCATCTCATTTCTGTTGATGATGTTTCCGACCCTCTAGTATCGATCACAACTCTTTACGTAGGCATACACATCTTTGAATAGCGTTAGTTAAAAGAATCCGACTTGCAATACTTTGGCTGCAGTCGTGTACGTCCAAAATGTCCCCAACTCAGAGCCGTGTGATAATGATATAAAAACTTATGTACCCTATTTTCTGCCACGCATCTCCTTATCATTTGATCTGCATACTTTTTGAACAAATATGACTCTTCCCAAATATATTACTTCACATCATAAAAAAACCTTTGCTTTTGTTGATACGTCTTATCAATCGGTATCAAACCATAAGCTAAATAGTTAGTAAAATCAGCAAACCAATGGGTATTATATACATGCTTTACCTTAAGTATGTATTCGTCTGGAAATGTCTCTTGATTGGGTAGAAATGGAGAATTTCCATATTGCGGCTCCAATTTGGATAAGTGCTACTACTCAATTTTCAACCCCTTTTCGATCTTGAATTTCTAGATCAAACTCTTAGAGTAGAAGTACCCATTGGATCAATCTCGGCTCGGCATCTTTCTTGGCAAGTAAATATTTAATTGTTGAATGATCTGTATAGATAGTCACTTTGCTACCTACAAGATAAGAGTGAAACTTATCAAAAGCAAATACAATAGCAAGTAACTCTTTCTCTATTATCGTATAATTCAATTGAGCTCCCGTCAGAGTCTGACTTACGTAGTAGATGGTATGAAAAACTTTATTCCTTTGCTGGCCCATCACAACTCCTATTGCGAAGTCACTTGCGTCACATATCAACTGAAATGGAAAATCCCAACCCGATGTGACGATAATGCGTGTCGAAACTAACCAATTCTTCAAATCATTAAACACTTTCAAACATTATTCATCAAAGTTGAATGTCATGTCCTTCTCCAATAATTTGCATAAGGGTTTAGCGATTTTAGAGAAGTCCTTGATAAATCTTCTATATAATTCGACGTGTCTCAAAAAGCTCCTAACACCCTTTACAGATGTTGGAGGTGGGAGTTTCTTGATAACATCTACCTTTGCTTTATCTACCTCGATTCCATGTCTCGTTATTCAGTGCCCTAGAACAATACCTTCTCATACCATGAAATGACACTTTTCCTTGTTGAGTACGAGGTTTGTTTCTTCACATCACCTCAGTACCTTAGCTAGATTGGCTAAACAATCATCATAAGTGACTCCAAACATTGAAAAATCATCCATAAAAACTTTCAAATACTTCTAAACCATGTCAATAAAAATAGCCATCATACATTTTTGAAATGTAATAGGTGCACTACAGAAACCAAATGACATGTGTCTAAATGGAAATGTATCGTACGAGCATGTGAATGTTGTTTTGTGTTGATCTTCTGGTGCTATTGTGATCTAATTGCATCCTGAGTATCCATCGAGAAAATAGTAATAGTCTCGTCCCGCGAGTCTATCCAGCATCTGGTTCAAGAACGATAAAGGAAAATGATCTTTTCTAGTCGCATTGTTCAACTTTTGGTAATCTATGCAAATTCTCCATCTCATAACCGTTCTGGTCAGCATTAACTCGTTATTCTCATTCTCAACGACCGTAATACCTCCATTCTTTGGCACGCACTAGATCGGACTTACCCATGAACTATTTGAGACGGGATAAATCATACCCACATCTAACCATTTTAGGATCTCTTTCTTTACCATGTCCTTTATAATGGGGTTCAATCTTCCTTTCCCATCGTTCCTTTCTTTCCATCTACTAGGATGATTTTTTGCATGCAAATGGATGGGCTAATACCATGAATATCGGCTATGGTCCATTTGATAACCTTCTTGAATTGTTTCAACACTGAAATGAGTTCCTCTTCTTGCTCTTCAATTAATTAAGCTGAAAAAACCACAGGCAAAGTCAAACTGTTACCTAAAAAAACATATTTTAAGTGCGAGGGAAGTATCTTAAGTTTTAATTTAGGTGGCTCTTTGATCGACGTTGTAATAGCCCATTTCTAGTGGTGTCAGAAACCATGGTTTTGGACCACAATTCTGACGAGTGTTGTGATATCCCGAATTAGGGCTTAAATGGAATAGTGGTTTTTGAAACCACAATTCTGAAGTAGAAAAATTTATTCTGATTAATTTTTATAATTTATTGAGTGATTAGATGCATGTGTTAGAATATCGATAGAAAATTTCATAAATTGCATGTCTAATTTGCCTATTAGGACTTAATTGCAAAAGTTGATAAATATGAGTTTTAGATGTTAAAGGATTTAATTGAAGAGCATAATTTAAGTAGAGGTCCTTAAATGTAATTATACCATTAGGTTTTCATGGACAAAAATGGACATACATAGGTAGAAATAACCAAAGTTTTTAATGAAGGGTATTTTAGTTATTTGGTAATTAAAAGATTAAAAAAAAAGAAAAAGGTGGAAAAATATGTCCATCTTCTTCATTAGGACGAAATTTCAAGGGTTCTCCATAGCTAGGGTTTGTTTCAAGCTTCCAAGCTTTATAGTAAGTGATTCCAAGCCCTGTTTTTAATGTTCTTTACGTTTTTGGAGTCCCGGTAACTTGATTTAGCTTATTCTAGCAATAATTTAACCTAGGGTTTATATTTGGAAAAATACCCGTAGGTAAAATGTGTTTATTTTGATGTTTTATGGTAGAATATGAAGCTTGAAATTGTGTTAAACAACTTTTGCTAAGCGATTTTACGTGAAAACGAGTAAAACGACAAAATCGGTAAAAATACCTAATGTTCATAACTACGTGTTTGAGTGAGAATTTGATGTTTCCATAGAAGGGAAAAATGATCAGCATGTCATAAAACATAAGAATTTTGGAAAAAATTTTGGAAAAAATTTTAATTTCCGAGCATTGGGGCAAAAGGGTAAATATGTAAAAGTTTAGGGGCAAGATCGTAATTTTTCCAAAGTTAGAGTTAAGGACTATTTTGATAAATGTGAGTATTAAATCAGATAAATGTGTTATTTTAGATCAAGAAAGACATGGAATCAACCTTGATTGGGGAAAGGAAAAGATTGTGGACGAAATTGCAAAATTTCTTTATTTTGTACCGAGGTAAGTTCATGTGTAAATGTGGTAACATAATTGTCATTTTGAGTAATTTAATGATATTTATATGATATGATGATTATTATCATGAAATATTATGCTTTGTGGTTATTATTGAGTAATATGCAAAATATGTTTACTACTTGATAAATATGAATTGCTACCAAGTATCGGTTCCGACATTCCGTGGAAGACGGCAAAGATGTGTAATCGAGGAAAATCCCATTTGAACCTTAGGAATAGATTAGAATACAAGTGACATGTCACTAGGATATTTGAGTTCTGAACTCGTTGAGTTGAGTTCGAGTTCACTTATGGAATATCCGAACTCGTTGAGTTGAGTCTGAGTTCACTTATGGGCAGATTACATGGTAGCTTGGCTACATAATTTCCACAGGCTATTGAGTTTGTCTAGCTGCGGTATGGCACTTATGTGCATGCAATTCGTGTATTCGAATCATATTTTGATGTGCTCAACGGGTGAATCTTAAGTGAATAAGGAGAGTACCTAAAACGAAGGTGACATGTTGGTAAGTGTGGTGAATGATAAAATTTGATAGGTATGTGCTTAAACCCTCGGGTTGAGAACTTGGTATGATGAAATCGTGGTAAGATATTAAATGCAAATGTAACATTAATGTCTTGGTATTGTTTATGCAAATGATGTTTTATGTTGGATTGCATGATTATGTTACTTGCTATTTGCATGTGAACTTACTAAGAATTTATGCTTACTCCTTCCTTTCCATTCTTTATAGTTTTGTCAAGCCAGCTCGGAAATTGGGAATGGTCGAAGGATCGCTCACACTATCCGTGGACCATTTTGGTATAGTGGCTTGTATACCTTGAGTATGACATGTATAGCATGATAATCATTTTGTGTATGTAATCTTATGATATGGCTATTGAGTGATAAGGAAATGTTTGGTTATGATTACTCATTGGGATGGCTAATCAAAAATCATGTATGGTGTTATGTATGCTTAATGTGCTATCTAAATCATGGAATTTAATAAAAAGGTGAAATTTGCTATAAAACAATATCATAAAGCAGAAATGACTTGAGTTTGAAAAATCGCTAAAAATAGTAGAAACAGAATTAGATGGTGAGTAAAATATGAAATTGAATAAGAAACAAAATAGGTAAATGAGATGTATTTCATGAGATATTTGGGTTTTGGTGGAACAGGGTCAGAGCAATTTCTGAATCCCCTGTTCTTTCTTTAGAAATTCACTAAAAAAATTACAAAAATAACTAGGAGTCATGATTTATATGTATAGAATCCTTATTGAGTCTATTTTTAAAAGAAATAAATAGAATAGTCATCTGAATTTTGTGTAGAGATAAAAGTGATTCGTAAGGAACAGAGGTCAGAGCAGTCGAACACTGAAATAGGGGAAACTTTAACTAATAAACTGTACTAATTTGCCCAACCAAAAATTCTGGAAAAATAATTAGTAAATAGATATATGAGTCTAGTTTTAGTGAAAATTTACAGATTTGGATTTTGAGTTTCATAACTCGAGATATGAACTTTTTAGCGACTATGACGCAAATGGGCAGTTTATTACAAAAGGTAAAATAAATTGTTTTAAATTGTTTAAGTGATAAGTTAGGTCTGTTAATGCCTCGTGCTCGACTCCGGTGACGGTCTCAGGTAAGAGGGTGTTACATTTGGTGGTATCAAAGCTACGATTTAGTTGGTTCTCAGACTAACGTGGCGTATGTAACGCCCCGATTTTTGGGCCTAGGAGTAATGGGCCTTGAGTCTAGGTTCGGGTAGAAGACAGCCCGAACAATTTGGATGTTTTAATTATTATTATTTAGTATGTAATTAGGTAAATTATGAAGGGTTATGGTATGGGAAAAAGGCCCAAGAGTAAATTTAATTTGAGGCAATTCCTGAATTTTTAATTTTGGAGAAAGAGGGTTTTGGCGATATGGGCTTTTAAAATTGAGGTGGTAAATTATGACACAAATAAGGCCTTGGTAAAATGGCAAGGTGGCGCCACTAAGTTCCTTAAAAAATGGCACCTGGGAAGGAATTAAAGGTCCAGGGTTCAAGTTGCAAGGTAGGCATACTGTTACTTTTTAATTTTAGGCATGTGCCGGGCATGTGATCAATTAAAGTGAATTTTGACAAGGGCCTTAGGGAGGTTGGGCCGATTGTTTTAGTTGATATTAGGGTTAGGTTCTTTTCTTTTTCTGTCTTGGAGAATTAGGGTTAGCCACCTGAAAGCTTTCACTGTCATTCATAAAAGCCGAAAACGCAAATTCCTTCTCCTTGGTGCCGAGTTCTTTTTCCTCTCTTTTTCCTCCATTTTCTTTCTTTCTTTTTGCTTTTTCTTCTAGCTGAAATGTTCTGATCACCTTACTCACCTCCTCTATCGATCCCATCCTCCATAAAACCTTCATAGCCGATCGCCATAAAAGCCGAAATCCCGAAAACTTACTTCTTGCGCCGATTTCTCCAAGCCAAAATCCTTCAGTTATTTTTGTTTCTTTTGATTAACTTTCATCTTCTTTAAACCCTTAGTATCTGTCGGCAACATTACTTCAAAGTTATAGCCTCAAATCGTCATCTTCTTCATCACTTAAAAAGCCGAAGTACCATAGATTTAGGGACTTATAGTCGAAACTTCAGATCTTCTGAATTTGAGTTCTACTATCGTTTTGAGGATAGATCTGCATCAGATCTGCGTAGAAATTAAAGAGGAATAAGTGGCAAGTGCTCATCACCTCAGATCTAGTCTTATTTTACAATTTAGAAAAAGCCGAAGTCCCTAAAATCTAGGGAGGCTGTCGATTTGGGCATAGGGCTTTAAGGGTCTTTAACCGACGATTTGTTTTGGTGTTTAGTGTATTCTAGAGGTTGGATCGAAGGCTTGGATCTTTGGAACAACTAGACTTAGATCTAGTCATCGATTTTCGGCAAAAAGGTAAGATTCTAAAGGCTTTAAGGGCATGGTTCGAATATGGTAAGTGAATATTGGGATTGGTTATTGTGGTTTGCAATCTAAGAATTGTTGTAATCAATTGTAGGACATCGTAAGGGATCTCAGTGGCAGTCGTCACAAAATAGGTGTGTAACAACCCTCGTAATAGCTTAGGCTAATATTCGCAAAAAAGCCGAAATACCAAAATTTTGGCATTTCGAGAACTTGAGATTTTGCATGTGGTTTTAGATGCGATAAAAACGATATGATCGGTGTTTGGTTCGATGGAACAGGTAAGAGCGCAATTCTGTGCACGACGGTAAGTTGGGCCTCAATGGGCTAAAATTGGGTCTAATGGGCTTTCGGGCCCATTTGGGTAAAATTGCTAGAAAATGGAATTTGGAAAGATTGCATGTTAACGCGGTTAGTATTGTTGTAAAATTTGGATTATGTGGGCTTAATGGGCTAAATCGGCATTCGTAGGACCCATTAGGGGTTTTGGGCCCAAAAGCCCTAATTTGATAAAGTGCGTTAAAATCACTGTTTAAACACTTGAGAATGTTGATAATTGTTAATGAACGTGGAAAACCCATAATATTTGGTAAATTTATGAAATTACCCCTAAAATATGGTAAATGACTGTTTTGCCTTTAGGTAAAAATGACCATTATACCCCTAGGGTTTAATTATGAATATGATGCATGAGATTTTGATATACATGATATGACATGATATGCACATGATATGTTATGAGATGCACATGATATACTCATTATATGCATGGGTTGGGTTTGATATAAATGGAGGAAGTGCAAAAAGGGCTTTGCCCTGGTTTATCGAAAGGGCTTTGCCCTGATTATTAAAAGAGGCTAGGCCTCCAGGTTATATCATAAAGCAAATTGATCTGCTTTGCCGATGGAGAGTTTGGTTGGGTGGGTTGAGTTATTCCCCACATGGAGAGCTTGGTTGGTACGGGTGGAGAGTAGCGGATGGTGGGTTGAGTAGTCTCCCCTAATGGGCTTGCATACATTCATTGGTATTATATGTGATATTGAAATGGGCCTATGGGCCATACCGATTACAGTAAAGGCTTCGGCCCAGTGATATGATTTATGAAAAGGCTTCGGCCCAGTAACCGTTAAACGAAAGGCTTCGGCTCAGTATGCTAGAATTAGTTTGGGCTCTGAAAGGGGCTTGTTGTACACTGAGTTTTCCAAACTCACCCCTGTTTTCCAATCTTTGCAGGTGAGCCTTAGATCGATGGACTTGGAGCTGGAGGGATTCAGAGTGGCCATGTGGACTTTTTAAAATAAGTGTTTATGCCTTCACTTTTATTCTAGATTACTTCCTTTATGTTTTCGAGTTTTAAGTTGTAATAAGGCCGCTTTAATTATTTTTAATTACTTTAGTATGATTATTAGCTTAGGCATGATATGGATTTAAAGGTTTCGGATTGAATAGCTCTAGGGCGCGTTTTTAAAAGAAATTATCTGATTTCAAAATATCGTGAAACAAGACAAAGCTTTCGCAACGAAAAAGTTTTAAAAAAAAAATTAACAAGTGCTTTCAATTGCTTGAAACGAAATGGTTTTTCCTGAACAAGCATTCAGTTAAAGTGTGGCAATGGTTGTGTGCATGTCTAGGAGTGGATCCATGGAGAGCTTGGTACTTAAGCAGTCTAATTGACTCACCTCCTCTTTTCGGCATCCTACACGGTGCACAATTTTTCCATTCACTTTAATCTATAATAAAAATACTCTTTAAACACTAAGAAAAATGTTAGTTAAAGCATGACTTTTACAGTAACGCTTCAATGTGACACGCCGAATTCGGGCCTAACTTCTAGGCTGGGTTTGGGGTGTTACAGCGTATGTACGGGTTTTGCTATACATGCCATATATATATTGTGATAGTGTGACAAATCCTGCCCTTTAAAATGATTTTTTTATAGTAAATGGATCCTGATCCAGCTGTGGCTGATGATGTAAAGAGCAATGCGCCAGCTCCTGCTGAAGGGGTGGTGCTGACTAAAAGTCGACCTCCTACTGTTGGTTAAGGAGGAGGAGAAGGGGCTCGGGAAGCCTTTCTCTAGATGATGAATGCATGGTACACCGAGTTCGTTCGTACGAACCCGAATGCTCAACCTCCCCCACCTCCCCCGATTCCTCAACCTGTACCTCCGATGCCTCAAGGTATGGATCTGATGAAATTTCATAAAACCCCAGTTGAAAGAACCCCATCATTATTTAACCCAAAGTCTGGATTTCCCCCCTTCTCAACTTGCTGAAATTGAGAAACCAATGACTCATCCACCAACTGCTGTTTCTTAATTTGCTCCACCCAAGTCGGTCTCACCTGTAATTCTGCCAATAAGCTTCCATCGTCATACAAGCTTAAGCGAGCAAACATTGCCTTCAATTCCGCCACAGTCCTTCGACTTAATGCATCCGCCACAACATTTGCCTTTCCTGGATGGTACTCGATCGAACAATCATAGTCCTTTAACAACTCTATCCACCTTCGCTGTCTAAGATTCAGCTCCTTTTGAGTCAGCAAGTACTTAAGACTCTTGTGATCCGTATAGATGATACATTTCTCCCCATACAAGTAATGCCTCTATATCTTAAGTGCGAAAATCACCGCTGCCAACTCCAAGTCATGCGTAGGATAGTTCACCTCGTGAGGCTTGAGCTGTCGTGAAGCATAAGCGACCACTTTACCCTCTTGCATCAACACGCAGCCCAAACCTACATGTGACGCATTGCTGTACACAGTGAGATCCAGACCAGACTCTGGCTGAATCAACACTGGCGCTTCTATCAAAACCTTCTTCAACTTCTCAAAAGCCTCTTGCTGCTTATTCGTCCAAACAAAAGGTACCCCCTTCCTTATAAGTTTCGTTAACGGTGCTGCCAACACCGAAAATCCTTCCACGAATCTCTGATAGTAACCTGCCAACCCCAGAAAACTTCGGATCTCCGCTACCGACCTCGGTGGCTTCCATTCCAAGATTGCCTCAATCTTTCGAGGGTCCACCTTGATCCCCTCAGTAGACACAACATGCCCCAAGAAAGTAACTTCTTTCAACCAAAACTCGCACTTACTAAATTTTGCATAAAGTTGTTTCTCCCTTAGCACTTGCAGCACAACACGAAGATGCTCATCATGCTTCTCTTCCGTTTTCGAATACACCAAGATATCATCAATAAAAACGACTACAAACCGATCCAAGTATGGCTAAAAAACCCGATTCATTAAATCCATGAAAGCTGCCGGTGCATTAGTCAATCCAAAAGGCATAACCAGAAACTCGTAATGACCATATCGAGTCCTGAATGCCGTCTTATAAATATCCTCCTCCTTGACTCTCAACTGATGATATTCTGACCGAAGGTCGATCTTAGAAAATACCGACACTCCTTTTAGTTGGTCGAACAGATCGTCGATTCTTCGTAACGGATACTTGTTCTTGATCGTCAGTTTATTCAACTGTCGATAGTCAATGCACATTCGCATGGTCCCATCTTTCTTTTTTACGAACAACATCGGTGCGCCCCATGGAGAAACACTGGGTCTTATAAATCCTCTATCCAACAGCTCCTGAATCTGAGCTTTCAATTCCACCAACTCCTTTGGTGCCATCCTATAAGGCGCAATGGACACTGGAGTTGTTCCAGGTAACAAGTCGATTCCGAACTCAACTTCTCTGTTCGGAGGTAGTCTAAGAAGTTCCTCCGGATACATCTTGAAATTCCTTGATGGTCCTAACTGACTCCACAGTCGTCCCCTCTGGTTCAACTTGACTCACGAATGCTAAAAACGCCACACAACCTTTCCGAATCAACTTCTCAGCCCTTAAAGTCGAGACAACATTGGACAAGTAGTTCCTTCGCTCCCCTATGACCATTATCTCTTCATCCTTGACAGTTCTTAGCACCATTCTCTTTGCAGCACAATCCAACGCCGCCCTATGCTTAGTTAGCCAGTCCATACCCAAAATAAGATCAAAATCTCCAAGTGGCAGCTCCATCAAATCTCCTTCAAAAATCTTATCTTGTGTCTCTAAAGGCACCGCCCTAAAGAGTTTATCTACCTTAACCGAGTGTCTTAAAGGGCTTATCACCGATACCCCACTCTTAGTCTCCTCAGAAAGCACACCCAATGCCCCAGATACATCACAAGCAACATACAAGTGAGTGGAACCCACATCAATTAAAGCAGTGTAAAGCTTGCTATGAATGAAAAACGTACCGGTTATAACATCAGGAGCATCACCCTCCTCACGACGCCGTGCAGCATAAACCAACACCGGTTGACGAGCTTCAGCATGTCCAGCACCCCTACCAGATGCCCCACGTCCTCGTCCATTTCCGTTGCTACCTCTACCTTGCCCACGGCCCCTCTGTGGTAGTGGTCCTCCTCGCTGCGGTTGGACACCTCTTGGCTCTACAGCTTGATCCTGAGCTGCTCTCCGAGGACACTCTCTGAACTTATGTTCCTTTGACCCACATCGAAAACACGCCCCAGTTCGTTTCCAGCACTCCCCTATATGCGCTCTGCCAGAATCCCTGCAAGCCTGCGATCTAAAAGTATTAACCGGAGCTGGTCGAACTGGTTCCTCCATTCTAGCTCTTTTGGCATTTCTCTTTACAGCACTCGAGGGCCCAAAATCCCTCTTAAATCTGGGTCGATCCCTCTCACAATTCTATCGTTCAGTCCGTTTCACTTCCTCGGCTATCTTAGCCTTCTCTACCAATGCAGCGAAATCGCGCTCCCTCTGTGGAGCTATCAGCACCCTATGCTCATCGCGAAGGCCATCCTCGAATCGAACACTGCGCTCATATTCGGTCGCAACTATCCCGCTAGCATATCGAGTCAACCTCAAGAATTCTGCCTCATACTCTGCGACAGTCTTATTACCCTGAGTCAGATTCAAAAATTCCTTCCGACGAGCATCCACATAGCTAGCTCCAATATACCTCCCCTTAAAAGCAGTTTTGAACAATTCCCAGGTTACTCGTTCGATCGGGGTACTCTCCCTTACAGTAATCCACCACCGGTATGCCTCGTCTCATAGCAACGACACAACCCCCTTCAGCTTTTGCTCCACAGAGCAATCTAAGTCGTCCATAATCTGTTCTATTGCCTCTAGCGATGACTTCGGCCACATTTGGGGCTACTCCAGATACGCCCCTAAAAACTTCTGCTCCATTGGCCCGGAGTCGCTCCGATATGGACCCCCTATTCACTGTCTCAATGCTAGCTCTAGCAACTCTTTCTAAAACCCTTAACATGGCTTGGGACAAGGCATCATCCCCCGCAGCCCGATCATATGACCCAGTCTCAGTTGCCTGTGGCACGGATGCTTCCTCAGCTAGCCTATGCCCTGAGGATGAAGATTCAGCTTGCACCCTTCCGCGACCACGTCTGCGGCCTCGTCCACGAGTTCCTCTTGTACTCATATTGACTTATCTGATTACGAATTTTTATGATATTAGTATAATGTTCAATTTGTTTATTACAAAATGTCTTATGAAAGTATAGCAGTTCAAGGATTCGCATCGTCGTAGCCTAGCTACAGTCTCATTTCTATCGTTTTCACAGCTCTACCCTATCTAAAGTATCATAGGAGGGTCTCAGTTCTATTCATAGCATCATATCAATATTACAAAAGAGAGTATACTTACAGACTTGGTGCCGGGAATTCAGTGTGCCACTTCTTTCTCCAAGCCATTTAAAACAAAAACCTTGGGTTTGGTCACAGAAAATAATTTTTCCCTAAAAATTGATTTAAAATACCTTTGTTTTGAAATTCTTGATGTTATTTCCTTTAAAAACCCACAGTCGAGTTGTTGCAACCTGACTCTGATACCACTAAATGTAACACCCCAAACCTGGCCCAGACGTTATGGCCGAATCTGGCGTGCCACATAAAAGTTTTAAAATCCATGTTTCATTTTAGTGCTAAAAAAACTGACTTTTGTTAAGCTAACAAAGTGAATGGAAGCTGGGCACCAGGTAGGTATCCGAAACAGAGGAGGTGAGCCATGAAGCTTAAGTACCAAGCTCTTCGATTGGATCCAATCCTAGACATGCCCACAGCCATTGCCACACTTGGTTATAACGAGTTGAATTTTATTTAAGTGAATATTCTTGTTAAAATTGGATAATCGTGACGTTGTGTTATTTTAAAAATGAGTTTCATTTTGAAAACGCGTCCTAAGTCTAGCCCATTAATTATCAACCAGTTTAAAGTTAATAAAAATAAAATAATCCAGAAAAGAAATAAAAGAAAAGTTAAAATGGCCTTATTACAACCCAAAAATAAATAATAAATAAAAAAAACTTAAAGAAAACCAAACGCTTAATTAAAAGCCCAAGGGCGATCACCATGGCCACTCTGAATCCCCTCCGGCTCCAAGTCCCCACATCAAGGCTCACCAACAAGGTTAAGGAAAGGGGGTGAGTTTGGAAACTCAGTGTGCAACAAGCCCCATTCAGAGCCCAAAACAATATCAATCTGCTGGGCCTTAGCCTAAGTCCAATCTCAACATATACTGGGCCGTAGCCTTTTCATTTTTCATAATTCATAACACTAGGTCGAAGCCTTTACATATTTCATATTACTGGGCCGAAGCCTTCACTGTAAATGGTCTAGCCCATAGGCCAATTTCAATATCATATGCAATGTCAATGAAAGAATGAATGCAAGCCCATTTGGGGAGACTACTTGACCCACCATCCGCTACTCTCCACCCGTACCAACCAAGCTCTCTATGTGGGGAATAACTCAACCCACCCAGCCAAAGCTCTCATTGGCAGCATAGCTGCTTTATCATATAACTGGAGGCCTTGCCTCTTTTTAATAACTGGGGCATAAGCCCTTTTCGGTAAACTAGGGCATAAGTCCTTTTCGGTAAACTGGGGCATAAGCCCTTTTGCACTTCCTCCATCCATATAAAAACCCAACCCAATTCATTTATAAATACATCATGTGCATGTCATACATATCATGTGCATATCATACATATCATGTGCATATCATATCAATCATGTATATCAAAATCCCATGTATCAAATTCAGAATTCAACCCTAGGGGTATAATGGTCATTTTTACCTAGGGCAAAATAGTCACTTTCATATTATAAGGTAATTCCGTAACTTTACAAAAATTAGGGTTTTCCATGTTCATTAACGGTTACTAACAATTCATGCGTGCAAACAGTGATTCTGGCCTATTTTAGCGAAACCGAGTTATTGGCCTAAAACCTCTAATGGGCCCTATATAGCTGATTTTGTCATCTGGGCCTATTTAGCCTATAATCTATAACGGTATTAACAGTCTTAATATGCAATTTAACAGATTCCCATTTTCTACCAATTTTACCCTAATGGGCCCGAAAGCCCATTGGGCCCCATTTCAGCCCCTCTAGGCCCAACTTACCGTGAATGCCAAAAATCACGCTCTTACCTTTACCAACGTTTCCGATCATCATCTTAATGAATCTAACTAACTAATGAGCGTTCGCTTGCTCACAAGTCCTCGAAATGCCAGAATTTCGGCATTTCGGCTTTTCGACATTTATCGCTTTAAGCTATGAAAAAGGGTTCGTTACACACCTAGTTTGCGATATTCCTTGACAAAATCTCCTACACGTTTTCTCCTATAATCAAACGTTAATAGATCAGCTTACAATAATCAACCCAAATCGAGAACCATCTATAGTAAACACTTACACATTTGGCCACCCTCCATAATGGCCTTAGAAACCTTACCTTTGCCGAAATTGATAACTAGCTCTAGTTTCTCCGATGATCCAAACTAATCCAAGTCGACACCACACCTTGCTGCTCCTCTACTATACAAACCATAAAAAGATTTAAGAGAAAAACTCAATAAGACCTTTACTCACATTCAGCCACCTCCCTAAACTATAGGGGTTTCGGCTTTTCTTAACCTCTATAATACCGAATTGATTAAGGCCACGAGCACTTACCAAGGTTCACCTACCCAAAAGATTCCAATCCCGTGTTAACTCTGATTCAACGCAATCCCAGCTCCAAAACACTAGCAGAAATCGCACCACAAGGATCCTAAGAATCAGCCACCAAGTCACCCAAGGGTGTTGTGCTTTCAGCTTTTGGGTTACTGAAGGAAAAGTGGTTATGGACCAAAAAGGGTGTTGACAAAAGAGTTGAAAGGCTTTTGAAATAACAAGAATCAGCTAAAAATAAAAAGAACAAGTGTATACCTTGATAGATAAATCGACTTCCCTTGACTCCTTCGGGATTTGGCTTGTTGCTATTCGGTTAGCAATGAAAAGAATGATAGGTTCGGCTTTTACTATGAATGAAAGAGAGGAAGAATGAGAGGAAAAGTGTTTGTGGAAGAAATAATGGAAGAGAAATGAGAGGGATTTGCTTAAGAACAATTGGCACAAGTGAAAAGAAAGAAGGGAAAGAAGAAAAAAGAAAATAAATGCCACCCTAAAACCCAGTAGCCGAATTTGCACCAAACCTTCCCCTTGACCGGCCAACACTTCTCCCATCTCAAATCTCCTAAAATCTCTCCTAGATACGTTCCCTCTTATCTCTCCATCATCCCTAAAATCTCTCTCATTATCTCTCCCTAAGCCATGCACTTGATTAATTCAAACTTCTCCAACAAAATCCCCTTGGGTTCCAACGCTTACCCTTCCTGCACATAAAAATAAATAACCTTATTTGCCAACACAGGGAATCGAACCCAGGTCTTCCTCTATGCTCCCCACGCCACCTTTTTAGGAGCTTAGTGGCGTCACCCTTGCCACTTTACCAAAGCTCTGTTTTGTGATACATTTTACCCACAACTTTACATAAGGTCATCTAGCCAGTACCCCTAACTCTTAAGTCCAAAATTCAAAAATTCTACCGGGTTTTGGCCAACACATGGGCCTTCCATAAGCCCATTTACATACTAAAATTATGAATTTCACAACCACATACCAAATTTTAGAAACTTTACTAAAATATCGAAAATCGCGAAAAACCCGAAAATCAGGATGTTACATTTATTCTGTGTTTAATACATGTAGGTAAAACGCAGATTCAAGGACTGTTAAGCAAAGTTAATAGTTAAAATACATGTTAGTTGTTACCAAAATACTGGTGTTAGAAGTGAAGAAGAGTTGATAAATAAATGTATAAGTTGGTGTTGAAACTTGCTGTTGAATGCTGATAGTTTCAGCATGTAATTCCTGTAGTTTATCGTGCAATAAATCCTGGTGTAATTGATCTGCTACTGCTCTAATTAAGGTAAAATGTTGGTTAATAAATGTCCTGTTTTGTGGTAATAAGCAAAATATAAAGATAGTTGAAATTAACATGCATTACTGTTCGGTTTATGTTTGAAGAGTTATTAACTTTTGGAGCTTAAAACAGTTTAATTTGGGATTTACATTTTCAAATTTCAGTTTTAGTAATGTCCCATTATTATTGGTTGAAGCTAAGGAAATAAGCATTTGTTGAAAGGATGTAGGGAACTGAATTGTTTGAAAATTATTTGCTGTCAGCTAGTGAAATTTTAATGTTCGAATGTATGCTGAATTTTTAAGTGTCCGAATGCATGCCAGAATTCAACATGTTCAAATGCACGCTAGAGTGTTTTGTTTAGGTAGGTTAAATGTGTTTGATATTCAAACCGTCTGTACACTAGAGTCGTTGTACCGTTTCTAACCGGACAAGAACTCATGTACTTAAAATTGAGCTATCATGTTGCATGATCTTGTATGGTAAATTAAATGAAAATCAACGACATTGATATCAAATTTTAATACAAAATATAGGTGAGTACTGGATATATGAAATTATGTAAATATTTAAATTATGATGCATGATTTATGTGTATAGAAATGAAATGTCTTTAGTGAGAACTCGATGATGTGTATTTGTGAGCATGCATGTGCATTAGATGCTAAGTTGGAAAATCGATTAACATGTTGTGTGTATTATGGCCGAATGTGAATTTGGATAATATTGAGTAATGTTTGTGCTTTAAAATGATGAAATGAAGTTTATGCTTAAGTGAAATTATAGGTATGTGATGATTGATTTATGATATGCATGTTTAAATAACATGCATGCAAGGTATGTGTGAAAGAGTGAATTGGTAATAAATCTACTTGGGACAACGGCAGTAACGTGATTTTGGAAACTCACCATAAATTGTGGGAGATGAGTTAAAAGTTCAATAAATTATGTAATTAAAGCTTAATGAGACTAGCTTCTTATAAAAGAAACCGCGTAAGCAAAAGAATTGTCGATAATGAGATATTTGAAGTGATGTGGGACAGGGTCAAAATGACTTCTAGATCCTCTGTTCTGTTTTTATAAAATCATTATAAATTTTAAAAAAATGGTATTAAGATGAAATTTATATTCTTAAACTCCTTAATAAGTATAGTTTCAAATGAAATAAACGAGAACATATTTTGAATTCTGTACAATGAGAAATTTGATTCGTAGTGAAGAGTGGTCAGATTAGCCAAACAGTGAAACAGGGGAAACTTTAAGAAAAATCTGGTATTTATCGGCCAAACCAAAAAATTCTGAAAATTTTATGGATAGAAAATATATGAGTCTATTTTCAGGGAAAATTAACGGCAATTAATTTGGAGTTTCGTAGCTCCAGTTATAAATGATTTAGTGACTGTTGCTCAGGAAGACAGCTTACAGTGAAATTTTGATTATGTGGTAAACATTGACAAAAATTTGTTAATGAGTTGCTTATTGATTTCTTATAAGCTTACTATCATTTGTAGGTGTGGAAGTCGAATATATATATTATATTTTGAAAGTGGTGCTTGAATAGTCGAATAATGACTAGTTTAAAATTGTTGAATTTAAGCTCAAGAGCATAGAGGGGCAAATTCGGATTAGGGAAAAGAGAAAGTAATCGAATAGCCGTTGTAATCGTTCGACAACATTCGAGGTAAGTTCTTAAGTGTTTAAGCTTGATTCCTTTTTATATGCCTAACAGTTAAATTAATATGACAAAGAGAATGTAAATTTTATTTAGTTAATGTGTCGAATATGTAATGATTTAAGGCTATAAGCCGATTATGGCTATTATGCTTAAGTTGAATTGGATTTGGAAATTTGATGCACTAAATGAGTGTTACAATGAATAAACTATGCCGTATATGTGCTGGTAGAGATATCACGATTTGTGATTATTAAATATCTAAAGGAATCCATGATGTGTATAAAATTATTATTATTAGTCATTTGTGGTAGCCGAATGTGGCTTGGTACTAAAGTGATTAAATGTGAACTTCGATGAGGTAACTGTTAGTGATTGATGATATAAGTTATACATGATTGAAGTATAAGTTATGAAAGTGGGAAAGAACAGGTGAAATGAGATGTTATGTGAATTCGGTGTTCCTTGTAAGATAGGGATTTAGCCGAATGTTAAAGATGAAATGATAGTGTATTGTATCATGCTTATATGGCCTAATGGCAAGTATAACATGTTGGTAAATATGCAATGTGCTTTTATAATCGAATGATAAGTTTGAAATGAATGTGAGTGAAATGTTATGCATAAGCTATCAAATGCTAAGTGTGAAAATGAGATGAAAGAAAAGTGTTTGATATGTATAATTATATACGTTCGAATGATGTTAGTACTTAATTGATATGAATATGTTATATGGAACTCGTTGATTTGACTATTCGGGCCTTTGAGCCTAGCAAGCTATGATGCCAGTGAGATATTATTCGGGCCTTTGAGCCTAGCAGGCTATGATGCCGGTGAGATATTATTCGGGCCTTTGAGCCTAGCGAGCTATGATGCCGCGAAAAATCTTTGTTCGGGCCTTTGAGCCTAGCAGGCTATGATCCCGGTGAGATATTATTTGGGGCCTTTGAGCCTAGCAGGCTATAATGCCGATGAGATACTATTCGGGCTTTCGAGCCTAGCAGGCTATAATGCCGGTGAAATAATATTTGGCCTCGAGCCTAGCAGGCGAAATGCCGGTGATTTGAGAAAAGTCTAAGACTAAGGTACCTTGTGTTAGATTGATAAATGAATATACTCAATACGTTAAGTGGGCCAGGTATGCATTATGTATTCACATGTGAGTTTGATTTGAAGTGAATCATAAGTGTGTAATGTAATACATATGTGAACAAATGTTATAACTATATCTATGATCATGATACATCTGGTCAAGTTGTGAAAGTATGTGAAGGTATTTAATTTATTTATGTTATATGAATTCAGATTAAGTGTTATAAGAATGCTGAATGTGCATTATGTACATGTGTATATTCGGCCAGATGGCAATATACCTGGAATATGGCCGCTTGAGAAGTTCGACGGAGATATTATCACACTGTCGAGCTCACGCAAATGGTGTAAGTAAATCTTAGTATTTTGAGTCTATGGCATGTATAGGGTTTTAATGTTGAGTATGTGATATTATAATTTAGCCAAAGGTGGTGGCTTGTATTGATAAAGTGTTTTGGCCATGTAAATTGGCCTATGTTGGCTAGTGATGTTTTGGGCCTCGTAAGCCCATATATGGGACAGATTGCATGTGAAAAGAAAAGTTTTAAATTGATTGAAATTTTTAGGCACAGTTTTTGGGTGATTGACTGAGTTTAAGTCGGACAACACCTCGAACCCTGTTCAGGCGAGGGATACGGGCGAGGGGTGTTACAGAGACTGATGTTTTTACAAGAGAGTTGTGAAGCTCAGAAAAGTGACAAAGATTTGCAAGCTAAGAGGAAGCAATGTGAGGCTGATAAAGGATCAGATTTCAGAATCGGTTTTGATGGTTGCTTGATGTTTAAAGATCAGATTTGTGTACCAAAAAATGATGAGTTGATTCAAAAGATCTTGCACGAAGCACATAATGGTTGTTTGTCAATTCACCCGGGTAGTACAAAAATGTATAATGACTTGAAGAAAATGTATTGGTGGAACGGAATGAAAAGAGATATCTCCGAGTTTGTATCGAAATGCTTAATTTGTCAACAAGTGAAAGCTGAACACCAAGTGCCTTCGGGACTACTTCAGCCTATCATGGTTCTCGAGTGGAAATGGGATCAAATTAATATGGATTTTGTATCAGGATTGTCGTTAACTCCGAAGAAGAAAGATGTCATCTGGGTAATAGTCGACAGATTGTCTAAATCGACTCATTTTATTCCGGTACGTACTGATTATTCTCTTAATAAGTTAGCTGAATTGTATATCAGTGAGATTGTTAGACTTCACGGAGTACCTTTGTCTATTATTTTGGATAGAGATCTGAGATTTACATCGCGATTTTGGCAAAAGTTGCAAGAGGCATCAGGTACGAACTTAAATTTCAGCACTGCTTTCCATCCACAGACTGATGGACAATCAGAGAGAGTAATTTAGATTCTTGAAGACATGCTCAGATGTTGTGTATTGGAATTCCAAGGTAGTTGGGAAAGATACTTACCATTGGTAGAATTTGCCTACAATAATAGTTAACAGACGAGTTTAAAGATGGCACCTTATGAAGTATTGTACTGTCATAAGTGTCAGACGCCATTGTATTGGACTAAACTCAAAGAAAACCAGATTTACGGAGTTTATCTAATTAAAGAAATCGAAGAAAAATAAAAATGATTCGAGATAGTTTGAAAGCTGCTTCAGATAGACAGAAATCCTACGTGGATTTGAAAGTTTCAAGTCGATGATAAGGTTTTTTTAAAAGTGTCTCCATGGAATAAAATTCTTAGATTTGGTCGGAAAGGCAAGTTGAGTCCGCGTTTTATCGAACCGTATGAGATAATTGAAAGAGTTGAACCGGTAGCATATCGGTTAGCATTACCACCTGAATTAGAGAAGATTCATGATGTGTTCCATGTAGCTATGTTACATCGGTATCGTTTCAGATCATTCACATGTAATTTCACCGACGGAAATTGAGCTACAACCATATATGACTTACAAGTAAGAACCGATTAATATTTTAGCTCGGGAGGTCAAGCAACTAAGAAATAAAGGTATCGCTCTCGTGAAAGTATTATGGCAAAAGCACGGAGTAGAAGAGGCTACATGGGCGCCCGAGGAAACTATGAGGAATCAATACCCACACCTGTTTACTGGTAAGATTTTCGGGGACGAAAATCCCTAAAGGGGGTAGAGTTATGATATCCTGGATTAGGGCCTAAACCGAATAGTGGTTTCAAAACCACAATTCTGAAGTACAAAAATTTATTCCGATTAATTTTTATAATTTATTGAGTGATTAGATGTATGTGTTAGAATATCGATAGAAAATTTCATAAATTGCATTTCTAATTTGCCTATTAGGACTTAATTGCAAAAGTTGATAAATATGAGTTTTAGATGTTAAAGAATTTAATTGAAGAGCATAATTGAAGTAGAGGTCCTTAAATGGAATTATACCATTAGCTTTTCATGGAAAAAAAATGGACATACATAGGTAGAAATAACCAAAGTTTTGAATGAAGGGTATTTTAGTCATTTGGTAATTAAAAGATTAAAAAAAAAAGAAAAAGATGGCAAAATATGTTCAGCTTCTTCATTAGGACGAAATTTCAAGGGTTCTCTATAGCTAGGGTTTGTTTCAAGCTTCCAAGCTCCATAGTAAGTGATTCCAAGCCCCGTTTTTAATGTTCTTTACGTTTTTGGAGTCTCGGTAACTTGATTTAGCTTATTCTAGCAATAATTTAACCTAGGGTTTATATTTGGAAAAATACCCATAGGTGAAATGTGTTTATTTTGATGTTTTATGGTAGAATATGAAGCTTGAAATTGTGTTAAACAACTTTTGCTAAGTGATTTTACGTGAAAACGAGTAAAACGACATAATCGGTAAAAATACCTAATGTTCATAACTACATGTTAGAGTGAGAATTTGATGTTGCCATAGAAGGGAAAAATGATAAGCATGTCATAAAACATAAGAATTTTGGAAAAAAGTTTAATTTCCGAGCTTTGGGTAAAAAGGGTAAATATGCAAAAGTTTAGGGGCAAAATCGTAATTTTTCCAAAGTTAGAGTTAAGGACTATTTTGATAAATGTGAGTATTAAATCAGATAAATATGTTATTTTAGATTAAGAAAGACGTGGAATCGACCTTGATTGGGGAAAGGAAAAGATTGTGGACTAAATTGTAAAATTTCTTTATTTTGTACCGAGGTAAGCTCATGTGAAAATGTGGTAACATAATTGTCATTTTAAATAATTTAATGATATTTATATGATATGATGATTATTATCTTGAAATATTATGCTTTGTGGTCATTATTGAGTAATATGCAAATTATGTTTACTACTTGATAAATATGAATTGCTACCAAGTATCAGTTCTGACATTCCGTGGAAGACGGCAAAGATGTGTAATCGAGGAAAAGCCTGTTTGAACCTTGGGAATAGATTAGAATACAAGTGACATGTCACTAGGATATTTGAGTTCCGAACTTGTTGAGTTAAGTCCGAGTTCACTTATGGAATATCCGAACTCGTTGAGTTGAGTCCGAGTTCACTTATGGATGCGAATGCCCGAGCTCGTTGAGTTGAGTCCGAGTTCACTTATGGGCGGATTACATGGAGCTTGGCTACATAATTCCGCAGGCTATTGAGTTTGTCTAGCTGCGGGTATGGCACTTATGTGTATGCAATCCGTGTATTCGAATCATATTCCGATATGTTCAACTGGTGAATCTTAAGTGAATAAGGAGAGTACCTAAAACGAAGGTGACATGTTGGTAAGTGTGGTGAATGAGAAAATTTGACAGGTATATGGTTAAACCCTTGGGTTGAGAACTTGGTATGATGAAATCGTGGTAAGATATTAAATGCAAATATAACATGAATGTCTTGGTGTTGTTTATGCAAATGATGTTTTATGTTGGATTGCATGATTATGTTACTTGCTATTTGCATGTGAACTTACTAAGCATTTATGCTTACTCCCTCCTTTCCATTCTTTGTAGTTTTGTCAAGCCAGCTCAGAAATCAGGAACGGTCGGAGGATCGCTCACACTATCCATGGACCATTTTGGTATAGTGGCTTGTATACCTTGAGTATGGCATGTATAGCATGATAATCATTTTGTGTATGTAATCTTATGATATGGCTATTGAGTGATAAGGAAATATTTGGTTATGATTAGCCATTGGGATGGCTAATCAAAAATCATGTATGGTGTTCTGTATGCTTAATGTGCTATCTAAATAATGGAATTTCATAAAAAGGTGAAATTTGCTATAAAACAGTATCATATAGCAGAAATTACTTGAGTTTGAAAAATCACTAAAAAAAGTAGAAACAGAATTAGATGGTGAGTAAAATATGAAATTAAATCTTATTAAGTCTATTTTCATATGAAAGAAACAAAACAGGTAAATGAGTTGTATTTCATGAGATATTTGGGTTTTGGTGGAATAGGGTCAGAGCGATTTCTGAATCCCCTGTTATGACTTTAGAAATTCACTAAAAATTTTAAAAAAATAATTAGGAGTCATACTTTATATTTATAAAATCCTTATTGAGTCTATTTTTAAGAGAAACAAACGGAACAGTCATCTTAATTCTTTACAGAGATAAAAGTGATTTGTAATAAACAAATGTTAGAGCAGTCGAACCCTAAAATAGGGAAAACTTTGACTAATAAACTGTACTAATTGGACCAACCAAAAATTCTAGAAAAAAAATTAGTAAATATATATTTGAGTCTAGTTTTTGGGAAAATTTACGGATTTGGATTTCAATTTTCGTAACTCGAGATATGAATTTTTTAGCGACTATGATGCAGATGGGCAGTTTATTACGAAAGGTAAAATAAATTGTTTTAAATTTTTTAAGTGATAAGTTAAGTCTGTTAACGCCTCGTGCTCGACTCCGGCGACAGTCTCGGGTAAGGGGGTGTTACAAGTGTATTATTACTTTAATATTTATTATGGGTCTATGAGATTATATTAAGGTCATATTAAAATTTCGTTAAGAAATATTGATGTTTAAATGGTTAATTAAGTGAAAAGTACTAAATCGTAAAAAGTGTAAAAGTTGAGTTCTATTAGTTAAAAGGGCTGATAGCTATGAAATCTTAAACTAATGGATTAAGATAGAAAATATACCACCCTTACCGTTAGTGGAAAAATTTGGACACACTTATGTTAGTTTTAAGTTATATTAGTAAGTGTAAATTGATAATTAGTTAAATAAAAACAAAACAAATGCCAAAATACTATCATCTCAAATTTTTGTGTTTCAACCGAATTCTCCATGGAAGGAGAAGCTTGAGGTTCAACTAGGTCAAAATCCCTTGCGTGGAATGATTTCGTGTTCTGTTTTTAATGATTTTTATGTTTTTGAGTTCGTTTTAGATTAATCTAGCTAGCCTAAGGATTAATTTGCAAAACTGTTATAGGTTGAGGGACTTGCCATGGATGTTTTTGAATAGGCTTTGATGTTGGTTGATAGACTTTTAATCTTTGTAAACTCAACATATTTTATAAAGTTATTTTTGGTGAATTTTGAAAATAGGGATTAAATTGTTAAAAGTATAAATTCATGGGTTTTGTTGAGAAATGTTGGTCATAATGGGTTTTTTCAAGTCCCTTGTAACTTTGGTTAAGTTGGATTTTGGTTAAAATGGTTAGATTCTAAGTTATGAGCTTCAGGACTAAATTGTGAAAAGTCAAAGTATTAGGGACAATTTTGTAATTTTACGTAAATATGAGTTATGGATTAACTTGAATTCTAGACGTATTTAATTGAATGAAATTATTTATTAGATCAAGATAAACCATGGTTGGACTTAAATCGAGGAAAAGCTAAAGCTTTGGATTAGTTCGACTTTACTTCTACGCCCTAATTATCGAGGTAAGTTCGAATGAACTGTAATAGTTTTAATGTTAGCTAAATTTGAATATTTTCTATGTTTTTGTAATATAAATGAATTTGAATATAAATGTATTCATGCTATGATGAATTTACGGGTAACAAGTTTCGTTTGAACCTTAAGAATTCTTAGGATACAAATGACATGTCATTAGGGATTTCATGTTTCGGGTGCTGGTCTTGAATGTCCTATAGATGGCTGAGGTCCTGCATCTATTATGGATTCTCCACAGCTCGAGTGAGCAGCATTGTGTAGCTTACATTTCGACCCACAACTCGTGTGAGCAGGCCCATTTCACAACTCGTGTGAGTAATGATGTAAAAGAAAGGTTACGTTATATGTAAAGGCATACTATGTGTGAGCTTTCCCAAGTATTCGATGTAATTCTAGATGGTTTAACGGGTAAGAAAAGGAAATGAAATGGTAAGTATTCAATGGAATGAATCATGATCTTATGAAAAGATTTATGAGCTAAATGATGTATTTACATATGGAAATCCATTTATCATATGGTTGCATTTATTTGTATCATGAACAAGTGTATAACTTGTGAGTTTGATGATGTTGTATAAGCTTATATTAAGCTTATGGTATTGGTAATGATTTATGCCGAATCTATGACTTGTATTAGTGAAATGGTAAGTTACGTTTAAGTTTATACGAGCTTACTAAGCACTCATTGTTTATATTGTTACTTTTCTTTATTTTATAGATTATCAAAAGCTCGATCAGTTGGAAGCTCGTCAGAGACCTGTCACACGATCCAGCAACCATTTTAGTAGTTTTTTGTGTATTTTGGCCAAGGAAAATAATGGCATCTATAGGTCTTTTGTATTGGTAGTTCATGGATGTGTAATGGATGTTTTGGTATGTTTAAACTTTTAATGTTATATTTGGTTTGGTGCTCTACAATACTTTACCAAATTGTGTCATTTTGGTCACTAATAAGTGCTTGTATATAAGGCTCCTTTTTGGTTTATTTATGTTGGCTTGAGAATGGTCATTTGGGATATGTTTTGAGCTAGGTTTTTATGCTTGAAATAAGGTAATATTAACTTGTTTTGGTAATTGATGTTTTGGTACAATTGTGGTGCCTTTGAATGACATATTGGTTAGGTAAGTTAGGATGTATGAAATGGCTTGTTTTTGTACGTTTGAATGATATTTGAACCCCTTGAATGTGTGCCCAAATGGTATGAATGGTTAGGTATGAATTGTTTTTGAAATGGCTTGAATTTAGGTAAATTTTAGATTCACACGGCTTGGAATGCGAGCTATCGCACAGCCTGGTGACATGGCCGTGTGTCATTTGTAAAAATTTAGTGTTTTAAGTTAGTGAGTTACATGACTTAGCATAGGGCCTGACATACGGACGTGTGTGGCTACTCAATGAGTTACAGGGGTGAGGACTCAGGCTAGGACACAGTCGTATGTCCCGTGTTTGAATGTTACACGCGCTAGGGCTATGTCACATGACCTGGCCACACGGCCGTGTGACCCCTGTTTTCTAATTTTTTCATCTTTTTCTTAAAACTTCTATTTTGTTTCAAATTAGTCCCGAATTGCTTCTAAGCTATTTTTAGGTCCTTGAGTGCTCGATTTAGGGACAAAATGCATATAATTGAATGGTTTATAATATGTTTAAGTTATTTAATGTTATGATGTTAAATGTTTTCTTATTGTACAATAATGTTCTATGAGCCTAATCCGACAACGAAGATGGGTTAGGGGTGTTACAGACCCTTTTGGTTGAACATAATATCTGCCATGTAATCCCAAAAATTCAAAGCGAGATTGCGGATTAAATCCCTTCTGGTTAGCTTCTAGCAAAGCTAAGTATTCCTCCCTCTTTTCATCATTTAGAGGGTCTGACATCAAAACTTGTTCTAATCGGTCCTCAACAGAGTTGAGTTCCCATTCTATTGCTAAATCCTCTAACTCAGATACTGTAGAACAATCATCAACTGTGTCAGAGAATTGCATAAACTTAAAAACATTAAAATTTACCTATTCGTCCTAAACATGTATAGTAAGCTCGCCCATCTGTACATCAACAAGGGTCCTTCAAGTTGCTAAGAAAGGCCTTCCTAGGATGATTGGTACCTCTTTATTTGCTTCAAAGTTTAAAATAACAAAGTCAGCAGGAAAAATAAGTTTATCTACACGTACTAATACATCCTTGATTTTTCCTTTTGGATGTGCTAAAGATTGATCTGCGAATTGAAGTGTAATCATAGTAGGTCTAACTTCACCTATCTGCAACTTCCTAAATATATATGTGGGCATCAAGTTGACATCTAGGGTCCTTCATCTTTAAGGGTAGTTTATTTTGAAGATATGCATTGCGTTCCTTCGTCAAGGCTACCGTCTCCAATTCTCCAAGTCTTCATTTCTTGGATAGGATACCTTTCATGAATTTAACATATTTTGGCATCTGTTCAAGTGCTTCTACCAACGGAATGTTTATATGGAGTTGCTTGAGTACATTTAAAAATTTATTGAATTGGACTTCTTGTTTCTGGTTTTTAAGTCTTTAAGGGTAAGGTGGTAGAGGATTCTTAACTTAAACTGGTTGATTCGTCTTTTGTTGCAATTTTACATCTAATAAAGTTGTTAGTTTATCAGAATTGACTGGTTCAGAAGTTACCTTATTGGGTTTTGTAGATTCTGGTTCTGGTGAAGTTGGAATTTCAACTCTTGGTTGAATTTCCACTTTATCTCGAGCATCAACTTGTTCTTCTTCAACTTCAACGACATTGGGTTTTATCGTCTTTTGGCACTTTAGTGTCAATGCTTTACAATGCTCTTTCCTCAGATTTATCAAGTTCGTATCACTAGGCAACGCACCTTGTGGTCAGTTCCTAAGTTCAATTGCAAGCTAGCCAATTTGGTTTTCCAGGTTTTTCAATGTGGCTGCTTGGCTTTGGATTAAGGCATCATTTTTCACTATGTATGCCTTCAACAAGTTTTTCTAAGCCATTGAAAGATTCAGCTTGAGGTTTTTACTTAACTTGTTGGGTAAACATAGGTGGTAGGGTTGGTCTAGGTTGTGCATAAGTATTACTGAGTCTAACACCTTGGTTACTCTAAGAGAAATTATGGTGGTTTCGCCAAGATGAGTTATAAAAATTAGATTGCATTCCTTGCATTCCTCAGTTATGTAATACATGGATTCTGGGTTTGATGGGCATTCTTTGAATAAGTGCCTTTCTCCACAATAAACACAGATTACATTCTGAAATTGATTCAGTGGCTGAGTAGCAAAATTATTAAACGCATTAGTATTAAAGTTTTTAAGCATTGAGGATATCAAGGATACCTGATATGCAAGTGAAGTGAGAGCGTCCACTTCATGTACTCCAGCGACTCATCTTCCTAATGCTACTTGATTGGTTGGCCATTGGTAGTTGTTGCTAGAAATCCTCTCAATGATTTCATAAGCCTCGTTATAAGACTTAGAAAGAAGAGCGCCATTAGTAGAAGTGTCCTCTACCATCCTTATGTGAGCATTCAGACCGTTATAAAACATCTCTAATTGGATTCAATGAGGGATTCCGTGATGAGGGCATCTTCATAATAGCTCTTTAAACCTCTCACATGCCTCATACAAGGACTTGTCATCCATCTGCTGGAAAGTAGTGATCTTGGTCCTCAACTTAGCACTCTTGCTAGGTGGGAAGTACTTCATAAGAAATTTCTCCACTAACTCTTGCCATATGGTAATGGAATTTGGTGGAAATGAGTTCTTCCAGGCTCGAGCTTTGTCCCTTAGTAAATATGGGAACAACTTTAATCTTAGTGCATCTTCGGGTGCTCTGGCTAATTTGAAAGAATCACTCACCTCCATAAACAATCTTAAGTGAAGGTGATGATCTTCGGTAGGCATTCCACTAAATTAGCCCACTGTTTGAATCATCCAGAATATGACTGGCTTCAGCTCGAATTGTTGTGCATCGATTTCAGGTCTCCAAATACCTAAATTAATTCATGAAACATTGGCACGACAAACTATCTTATAGCTCTATTCCTATCATCAACAATAAGGATAGGATTTTGAGCAGGATTTGCTTCGTTTCCTTGATTTGGATTTTCAAAGTTCATCTCTTTGGTCCTTTTTTGAGCTATTTGTCTTCTTTTTTGTTGAAATGTTCTTTCAATTTCAAGATCTATAGTGAGTAAGTCTATAATATGATCAATACTCATAAAAACCTGAAACAATCATAGAAAATAATGGAATTAAAATTAAATAGAAAAATAAACTAAAATGAAAAATTAACAATTTCACAAATAGTGACATTTAAAACAGTCCCCGGCAACGGTGTCAAAAGCTTGGAACAACAGAAATGTGAAAGTGTACACAATCGTTATCAAGTAGTAAAGTGGCAAGTAAATGTTGAGTTATCATACCCACAAAGACTTTGAAAGAAAAATATTTATAAAATGTAAATCAAACATTTTGGTGATGGGAAAAATATTTTGTTTTGAAGAAGTGATTTAAAAACTAAAAATTAACTAAGTTAAAAATAAAAAGTACAAAAAATTCCAAAGCACAATTTCAAAAAGATGAGTTTTAATCAATATGACATAATTGTGCTAGATCGATTACATTCCTTAACTTAGAATTACTAAACCCATGTTCATGTTGTTACGAATATTTTCACGGCAACTTGGTAATCTTGTTAACTACTGCAAATACATACTTAATAAATTAACCAATCTCTTGAACATTTTTCAATGTCAATTCGAACAATTAACCAATCTTCATAAGCACATATAAGATTGAGTGAGGTAACAATATATTTCTATATTAAAACAGTTTAATCACAATAATCTTGCAAGTTATGCAAGGCTAATGTACCGTTTAATACCGTCACTAATTTAACCTTCAACTACCTTAGAAAATTAAACATGCACCAATTAAATACTGTGTCAATTAATTATAATTTCAATACCTTCAATGATTAATTCATTATTACCTTACATTTTATAATGCAAGTATAACATAAGCATGATTTTATTTAATTTAAGAACTCACCAAGGCCTATAACAATACAAACATGACTTTAATAATTCAAATGGACAGAATGCAATCATTCTAACATGAATTAATTTAAGCCATTTTAATTAGAACAAGAACAACAATAGAACAATTATCCATATTCTTGATCACAACATAAACAAGAAAATTAAAGAGAAGGAAACTACGAAGCAAATCTTGTTACACCCTTACCCTGTATCCGTTGTCGGAACAGGGTTTCGGGGCATTATTAGGATTTACATACCGTTTAACAAAAATTTCAAGTAAATACTTACCGATTCAATGCATCATATAAATAAACATATTACCATTTAACCAATAGCTTGGCACTTGTCTAAGTATCAAACAACAACAATGTTAGTATACTTGTACATATTTCATATAATTTCAACATTGATATACCTATTTTCTCGACATATCACTCTTGAGCTTAATAATAGTCTCAACTTACATAATTTCCTTGTATCAACCTATCAAAGATAATCATATTTGTACATGTCACAAAACATATTATTCTCTTACCGTTTCTTCACAAGCATATATCATTCATTTTGTTATATCAATATTTCATACACCATTATTTCCATTTATCTTATATATTTATTTCGATAATAGTCCATATTAAACATAAAAAGTTGAAGGACTATTATCGAACCGAATACAGCATATGAGAAAGTCTAGAAATACATGTAATGGCATGATATTTTCCAATTCTGGTGAGATTTGTTTTACTTATAGACAGAGATGCTTGTCAACCAAATTAATAATGCTGAAAGTGATGAATCGGAACTTATAAAGGTATGAATAAATGTTTTATAAAGCATGTCAATGATGAATATTATGTTATAAAAAGCAAATTATATTGCTACACGAAATATTGTGTTGATGGCTAAATTACAAAATATAAAAAGTAATATATAAATTACATGATAAGGATTATTAGAGAATTATGGATAAATAGTGAATTTAAAAATATATTACATGTATTAAACATACAAAAGGCATAAATGTACGGATTATTGGTACAAGGATTAAATTGTAAAGCATGTAAAAGCATTATGCGAAAAAGTGTAAGAACGATATGCGTGCATAAAATAATTTGCCTAAGTAAACAAAATTAGACCCACTAGAATATTAGTGACATGCCATTATGGGACCTTAACACACTCTCTAATTAATAGCACTCTAGTGTTCTTCCATTTATTAGTACATTTGTTCTCTCCGTTAAATAGTGCATAGTAATGCACCTTTGTATCAATATCGTATATCCTAAGTGTTCTATCTAGTCTACTGGGCCTTTGCTAAGAAAAAAGTAAACAAATTTTCGTTATGAGGTAAAGGATTATCTCTGAATAAAAATGTTGATTATGATGAAACAGAACTTGTAAAGGTACGGATAAATATTTTATAATACTTGAGAATGATACATGTTATGTTATATGAGTAAATACATGAAAATTAAATTATGAGGCTTTATGATCTTTACCCCTTGCCAGTACAGTTATATACAATGAAATTCATGAGATTTGTATTAATTAAGTTCAAAAGTGTAAAAGTGAAAAAGTTCAATGGTTGAACAATTGATAATGTAGTCGGAACTGAGAATGAGTTAATAAGTAAAGATGGGTTCTGAATAGAGATATCAGATTTTTCTTAAACTAGTTGAGATATACAGTATCACTATTAAAGAAAGAAGTTATTTATGGGAAAATCGATTTATTCAAATATGGTATTTACAGAATAGTTAACTGAAAATTTCTTCCGAATTAGTTTTTTTTTAGTGAAGTGAATGATGTGAAATTATTGATTACTATACTAGTCAATAGATTGATGAATAAATTGTAAAAATATTTGAATATAGCCGTTATAATTGGGTATCTTATATGTACTAATATTTTTAGGGGCATATGCAACTGTTCATGTTTAGATGCTATAATCATTATATGGAAAGGTTGGATAAATATGTGCAGAAAGAAACTATGGAATCAAAGAAACAATGAAGTTCATGATAAAAAAGGAAACAAGGAAATTTTGAGGACGAAATTTATTTTAAGGGGGAGAGAAATGTAATACCCCGAAAATTTTTACAATAAGATATTATCCTTGATATAGTAAAATAAGAAAATAAAGTGACAAAAAGGAAAATTTTGAGTTGTGTCAACCTTGGAAAGTATATTATGATATATTAATTCAAGAAAGGACTAAATTGTAAAGATGAGAAAAGTCTTGTTGCACAAGAGTAAATACTCAAAATTTGATGGGTTAAAGTGTAAATATGAAAAAGTTGAAGGACCAATTGTGCAAATATTTTAAGAGTAGAATGATCTAGAAATTAAGGAAAATGAATTAATTAGGACCAAATTGAATAGGTGAAAATTTATGAGGGACTAAATGGCAATTTTACCAAATTAAGTGATGACTCAATGATGAAATTCTAAAAGATCATGAAGGAAAAAATGGTCAATTAATAAGAGAGAGAATTCTAGAATGTAATGATTATGTTAATGATATTTTAAATTAATTAATTAGATAAATATTATTTTATTAATATTTTAATGAGATATTTATTATTTTTTTATTATTATTTATTTAGTATATAAGGAAGGAAAGATGAAGAATTCTCATCATCTTTCCATGCATGCAAACGTTAGAAGAGAAGAAAAGAAAGAAAGTTTTCTTTTCTTTACAATTTGGTCCTTCCACCAAAAATTCACTATTTTCACCTAGAAATCAAAAGAATTTTCATAGCTACCAAGAGAGAAAAATGTTAAGGAGACTATGGGGAGTTAGAATGTCAAATTGAATTCAAGGAATAGAAGCTGGAGGAGAGAGGAAATCAAATTAAAGATTGAAATCAATAGAACAAGGTAAGTACTTCAAGATTTTAATATATTTTTAAGTTGTTATTATTGAGAAAGCATGGAAATAATGTTATAGTAGAGTTTTTCTTACATAAGGTCCTATGTTCTTGATATGTTAGTGAAGAGAAAATAAGAAAAAGTGATGAGAAATAGTGTAGAAAAAGAAAATAAGGGTGTTATAAACATGGTAATTAATATCTTGCACTAAAATAGTTTTAGACAGCAGCAATAGTCTAACTTTGAAAAATCATAAAAAATTTTAGAAATCTAATTATAGGATGAATAAAATATGAAATTAAATCTTATTAAGTTTAGTTTCTTATAGAAGAAATTATGTAAGTAATGGAATTGTAAATCATGAGATATAATAAATTTTGTAAGACAATGTCAGAATGATTTCGGGTTCCTCTGTTCTGACTTTGGAAAATCATAAAAATTGGATAAAAATAATTATAGGCTTAAATTTATATGTTTAGAATTCTGAATGAGACTATTTTCAATAGAAATAAATGGGAACATCATTCGAATTCTGTACAAGGAGATAATTAATTTTTAGTAAAGAAGGGTCAGAACTATCAAACAGCAGAACATGGATAACTTTAAAGAATAAACTGTACTTATTGGCTAAACAAAAAATTCTGAAAATTTTATGGTAAGAAGATATATGAGTCTAGTTTTAGGAAAAATTAGCAGACCTTAATTTGGAGTTCTATAGATCCAGATATAAACAATTTAGTGACTATGACACAGATGGACAGCTTGAATATTCATAAAAGTAAATAATAAAAATTATAGATAATGTTACTTACAAGTGCGTTATATACATTAAGGATGTGGAATGGAGAGGAGGAGGAGGAAAAATATGTATGAATATTCATCTAGCATGGCTAATTTGCATGTTTTAGGCTCAGGGACTAAATTGAATAAAAGTAAAACTTTATGGGTAATTTTGTAAAAATGTCAAAAATGACCAAATTGCATGAAATGGATTATTTTATTATTTAAATTACAAAATTGAATGAAATTATTAATTTAGTTCAAGATCGGGGGAAAACATGTTTTAGGGATTAAATTGAAAAGTGTTGAAATTATGGAAAATTCTGATATTTTATAGAATTCATGGACTGTTATCAATATGTATGAGACTAATAGCTGGAAATAAGGATTAAATTGCAAGAATTTTATTTTCCTGACCCTAAGGATGAAATCATCATTAATTAAAAGTTTAAGGGCAAAATGGTAATTTTGCCTAGAGCATTAATTAAATGCATTAGAATATGAAATGAACGAAAATGATGATCAAATTTATTTATAAAGATCCAAACGACTCAAATACGAGACTTGATCGTGGAAAAGAAAAGATATCGGATTAATGAAATTATAAACACAAACAAGCAATGAGGTAAGTTTGTGTAACTTGAAATGTATTTTTAAATACTTGAAATATGTGGCTGTATGATGAAAATATGATTTGAATGTTCAATTCATGATAATTGATGAAATATTGATAATACTCGATATAAATTGAAAATAAATCCCGGTTGAATGGAATGGAATTCAATGGATCATTGGAAAAGGAATTGACGGTAAAAAGGATCTAGCCCGGACGGGTGATCCTATCCTGATATAGTCCTCCCAAAGAATACGTGTAAAATGGATTTAGCCCGGACGGGTAATCCGAATTAGGGTCTAAATTTAGCCTGGACTGGTAATTCAGATCCAAGCTCATTAGAGTAATTGTCGTTGCAGGGGATTTAGCCTGGACTGGTAATCCCGTTGTAAGGATGAGGTTCACGGGAGTGTGCTTTCTGACATGAAATGAATAAGACCATGGTTGAAAGATACCATGGCAACATGATATGAAATGTGTAAGACCATGGTTGAAAGATACCATGGCAACATGATATGAAATGTATAAGACCATGGTTGAAAGATACCATGGCAACGTGACATGAAATGAACAAGACCATGGTTGAAAGATACCATGGCAACATGACAGAAAGTGAGTAAGACCATAGTTGAAAGACAGTATGGCATCATGTCAAAGATAAATAAGATTGTGGATGAGAGACTCCAAAACATCTGTTGAACAACTAATATTCAGGTAATATGTATCAAATGATGAATGGTTTTATGAATTGGTTATACAAAATGGTTGTATGAAATGTTTACAAGAATTGGTCATATGGAAATATATGCACAAAATAGTTGTATGAAATAATTAAGAAGATAAATAAATGAAATAAGTATAGGTACATGGAATTTAATTTATGTTAAGTTTAATATGGACTATTATCGAAATAAATATATATATAAGATAAATGGAAATGATGGTGCATGAAATATTGATATAACGAAATGAATGATATATGCTTATGAAGAAACGGTAAGAGAATAATATGTTTTGTGACATGTACAAATATGATTATCTTTGATAGGTTGATACAAGGAAATTATGTAAGTTGAGACTATTATTAAGCTCAAGAGTGATATGTCGAGAAAATAGGTATATCAATGTTGAAATTATATGAAATATGTACAAGTATACTAACATTGTTGTTGTTTGATACTTAGACAAGTGCAAAGCTATTGGTTAAATGGTAATATGTTTATTTATATGATGCATTGAATCGGTAAGTATTTAATTGAAATTTTTGTTAAACGGTATGTAAATCCTAATAATGCCCTGAAACCCTATTCTAACAACGGATACGGGGTAGGGGTGTTACAAATCTAGTATTTTTCTGAAGCTAGACTAGTGTACTTCTCTTCTTCTCTGCTCGTTGTGTTGAACCGAGGCCTCTATGAAGAATTTAATAATGCTATTCCAAGGTAGAATAAGGCTCTTTTTCAAGAGTGAAATCGGTAAGGGAAATGGGAAAATAAGGAAGGGAATGGAAGAGAGAAAAGCAAGTGAAAGAGAGAGATGTGTGGGAATGAAGGTGTGTCGAATGAGATAAGAAATGTGGGTATTTATAGGTGTGAATATCTACTAAAAATAGAAAATAATTAGCAGCCGTGCACTCTTGCTTGGCCGGCCATACAACAAGCAAGTTTGAATGTTTCAAACATTGCTAAATTTAGCTTGGGGAAAATCTTCAAAGGTACAAAAAGTGGATGGGTTTGAATGGAGTTTAAGGAAACTTTGAGGACTATTTTGCAACCACAAAAATCAACAAAACTTGGCTTATTGGGTCTTTTTGTTGGACAGTTTTGGGCTGCCAATTTTCTTGTTGGATCAGTCTTCAATGCTTATCACACTAGGCCACTTTCTCCTTCAAGCTTTATATTAATTCTTAACCCAATAAACTTTGGATAAAAATTAAATAGAAAATATATAAAATAATCATAATTTGGACCGTCCTTGGCTGGAAAAATATTCAACCTTGCTCTTAGTTCACTCGATGCAAAAATTTCTCCAACGGTTCAAGCCTTTCGAGGTGTCTATTGAGCCAATTTTCGCCTTTTGTGCAAAACTATCGAAAATAAACCAAATTTGTGAAATTTTATAATAAAAATAATTAAAATTAAATATATTAATAATTTAAGTTAAAATTAATTATTTTATAATTAAAGGGTGAATTTTGACAAATTTTATTATGGAACTACATGAATTAGAGCTCAAAAGGAGCTGACAAAGTCTATATTTGTGTGTTTCCAAGTATATAATGGGAAATCTAGAGTCAAAAGTATGACTGTAAGAGAATGTCTGAGATGTATGTTAAGTTTGATGCAAATGCATATCAGGCCTGATAGGTGAGTCTATGTCTATTCACCACGGTAGAGTCAAAAAGGGGTCTGTCGGGACTTTAATCACGATCTCTAAAAGGAAAGCCAATGGCCATGGCACCATATCATGTGAGATCATAGCTGAGCTATGGCATCATTTGGAAAGACCATACCATGTAATACCATAGCTGATGGGTTATGGCATTGTATGGGATGAACTAAAGGAATGTTATTACCTAATGGGGTTTTCTATGTGACTCAGGACAATAAGGGGAAAACCTCACAAAATGTGAGTCTAAGCGAATCCCTTTCGTGAACATGCCCAAAAGTGGAAGTCTCTATGGCAATCTTTGAAATGGAAGTCTTTGTTGCAATCTATGAAATAGAAGCCTTTGTGGCATAGCTCAGCCAATGAGTCTTCACCAGAATTTGCAGTCTTCTCTGAGCTGGATAACTTATTTCTGTATTGTTGGCTGGCAACTCTGAGAGCCCAACTCCAAAAACCTTTCTTGACAAATATAATCTCTGAGGCTTGGGCCATTGTAATTAGAGGATCCTAATTCTAAGTGGATGCAAGATAATAAAAGAACGCTTCCCATAGCTGAGGAGGTAATAAACTCTACTGTTGTTAGGAAATGGTGTTGAGAAATGTGGAGGTTGGCACAGACTCTAAAAGAGCACACCAAGGGAAGATACTCCCTATTCCAGTAAGGGTAACATATGATGTTTGAGAAGGAGGAACAGTCGGTTAAGCTACAAGAATTGCTTCTGAAGAGCTCTGTGATAAAAGACGATCTGAAGAAGGTATGAGAGAACTCGGAAGATAGGTGGATTGTTTTGGAAGTGATGGTATCTTTGAAAGAGTAGGAATCGAAGGTGTTGGGGTGATAGTAGCAACGGGCTCCCTCTGTGACTTGATATCTTACTAATAGAGGGCAATAACTACTGGAAACATGAAAATATACACACCTTTTCAGGCCCTTTTTAACTCAAACTCATGCGATTTCGTAGTAATTCTTGTAAAAAAAATATAATAATTTTAAAATAATTAAATTGTACTTAAATTATAAACATGTTTAATTTTAATTAATTTTATAATAAATTTTGATTAAATTTGATCATTGTCAACAGATTCACACAAAGGGCAAAAATTGGCTTGGTAAACACTACTAGAAGCACAAAACCGAGAAGCGATTTTTGAAGCATCAAGGCGAATTAATTTTTCAGTCGAAGACGGTCCAAATTATGAATATTAATTCATAATATAATAAAGTTTAATTTTAAACCAATTTATTTTGGGTTAAATAATTATTATTAATTAATTATGAAAAGATGCCTAGTTGAGTTGAACCGAGAAAACCGTTCCAACTGAGCACTGGGCTGCCCAAAATTGTCCCACATGTTGACCCAATCAGCTTGTTTGGCTGATTATTTGGCTTGAAAAATAGTCTTTGAAGACTCCTTGAAATTGCATTCAAACCCCTCCACTTATCATGCCTTCCTAGATTTGCCCTTACCTTAAAATAACAAGTTTGAAACCTTCAAACTTGCCACATGTGTGGCCGGCCATGGGGGGAGTCTATGGCTGCTGATTTTTGTAGCCATCTCAACCTATAAGTACCCCCTTGGCTGCTTATTTCAAACACACCTCAAAACCTCAAAACCTTAAAACCTCTCATCCTTTCACTTCTCTCTCAATTTCTCTCTTCATTTGTTCTTCATTTTCCTTCCCATTCCCTTGCCGATTTCACCTCTTGGAAAAGAGTCCTTCAACCACCATTTGAAGCAGCATTCAAGGGTTCGTGGAAGCCTTGGTTTAACAAGAACAGGCGGAGAAGGAGGAGCAGAGCTAGTCAAGCCTCGGCAAAACACCAGATTTGATTCTTGTTCCTTATCCTTTTAATTTTATTGTTATTGTTATGAACATGTCCATGAATACTAGTGATGTTGATATGTTTAATTTAATTAATATGGCTTGGATTTAATTCATGTTAGGTTGATTGCATTTTGTCCACTTAATTTATTAAAATTGTGTTTGTGTTGTTATATGCCTTGGTAAGTTGTTTGATTAAGTAAAACCATGATTAAGTTATTCTTGCATTATAATTGTAAGGTGACTAATGAATTAATTATTTAAACGTATTGAAATTGTAATTAATTGACACAATACTTAATCAGTGCATGTTTAATTTTCTAAGGTAGCTGAGGGTTAAATTAGTGAGGGTATTAGAAAATACATTAGCCTTGAATAACTTGCAGGATTTTTGTGATTAAATTGTTTCAAGGTAGGGATACATTTTTACCTCACTTAATCTTTTATATACTTACGAAGATTGATTAATTTTTTGAATTGGCATTAGAAAATGTTCAAGAGATTTGTTAATTTAATAAGTATGTATGAGCAGTAGTTAGCAAATTACCGAGTTGCTATGAATTTATTCGTAACAACATGAACATGAGTTTAGTAATTCTAAGTTAAGAAATGTAATTAATCTCACACAATCATGTCATCTTGATTAAAATCATCTTTTGAAATCATACATTGGAAATTTTATTTTTCTTAGTTAAATTTTAGTTTTTGATCACTTCATCAAAATCAAAATATTTTTCTTTACCAAAGTGTTTTAATTGCATTCATAAATAAATTCTTTTCATAATCCCTGTGGGTACGATAACTCGAGACTTACTTGTCACTTTATTACTTGTTGCGATTGTGTACACTTGCAAATTTCCATCATTCCAAGTTTTTGGCGCTATTGCTGGGGACTGTTCTAAAAGTCATTATTTGTGAATTTGTGAATATTTCATTTTGGTTTATTTTTCTGTTCAATTTCAATGTTTGTTTCATGTGTTTATGAGTATTGATTGAATTATCAATTTACTCCACGTAGACCCTGAGATTGAAAGAACGTTTCGACAATAAAGAAGACAAGCATTTTAGAGAAGAACTGAAAAGATGAATTATGAAAATCTGAATCAAGAAAACGGAGCAAACCGTGTTCAAAATCCTATCCTTATTACTGATGATAGGGATAGAGCCCTAAGACAGTATGTCATGCCAGTGTTTAATGATCTTAATCCGGGTATTAGGAGACCCGAAATCGCGGCACAATAATTCGAGTTGAAGCCAATCATGTTCCAGATGCTTCAGACAGTGGGCCAATTCAGTGGAATGCCTACCGGAGATCCTCATCTTCACTTAAGACTGTTTATGGAGGTGAGCAATTCTTTCAAGTTAGTTGGAGTACCTGAAGATGCACTGTAACAACCCAATTTTGGGTCTAGTCAGAACAGTGGTTTTGGGACCACAAATTCGATGTAAGAAATTTTATGGCCTACGATTCATGGAATGATTTTGTAAAAATTTCGTTTGAAAATTTCTATGTTTGGGCACTCAATTTAGTCAAAAGGACTAAATTGTAAAAAGTGAAAAAGTTGAGTTCTACATGCTAGAGGTGTCCAATTGTTATGAAATTTAAAATTAGAGGTCCTTAAATGGTAATTAGACCATTGGTTAATTTTTTGGGCAAAAATGGACATGAAATGGGTGAAATAGAATATTTTTAAGTTAGGGGCATTTTGGTCATTTGGTAATTAAAATAATAAAAAAGGAAAATAAAAGCCAAATTTATGCTCATCTTCAAAATTTAGCCGAAATTTGCATGGAAGCCATGGCTAGGGTTTTTTTTCAAGCTTTCCAAGCTTAATAGTAAGTCTGTTCTTGCCCCGTTTTTAATGATTTTCACGTTTTTAAGATCCTTGAAGCATAATCTACCTATTTCTAGCCTTATTTTGAGTTAGGGTTCATGTTTGAAAATTTACCCATGTGTGACATGTGTGAATTTTGATGTTTAATGGAGGAATATGTAAGTTTGATGTTAGAGAAACGACTTCACTAATGATTTTCGGTGAAAATGCACAAAAGGGCCTATTTGTAAAAGTTATAAAATTTGTCATAATAGTGTGATTTAGTGGAAATTGTGGGCTGCTATAGTTATGAAAATGATTCGGCTAGGCTTAAAGTGCAAAGAAATTGAATAAAAATCATTTTACGAGCTTAGGGGCAAAAGTGTAAATATGATAAAGTTTAAGGGTAAAAATATAAATTTTCCATAATGTGATTTTTGGGTCACATTGAATAATGTGACTAATAAATAAGTTAAATGTGATGTTTTAGATAAAAGAAAATGAGGTTTGGACCAAGAATGGGGGAAAAACGCACATTTGACGGTTATATCCTTTTCACTATTTTTGGTATCGAGGTAAGTTTGTATGAAAATAATGCAACATGCTGTTATTATTATATGTCTAATGTTTAAATATTACATGAAATGTATATGTATATGTATTTGTATTTATGAAATGGATTCACGATGACTCGATGACATTTGATAAAATTTTGAGATGAGGTCCCGTATAAGACCATGTCTGGGACATGGCATCGACACCGTTACGACATCCCATGTAAGACAATGTCTAGGACATGGCATTGGCATCGATATGTGTGTAAGTAATTCAACAATTCCATTGCTACGTGTTTAATATTTGATATTTAGGATACATGTATGTATGCCCTAATGAAATTGGCTTGTGATGATTCAATGGAAACTTGATGATAGCTTTGTATCTCGGAAGTTCCGGGGAACCCTGAGGAATGCTTAGGATTCGAATATCATGACACCATGCTTAATGAGATCCCATGTAAGACCACGTCTGGGACATGGCATCGGTGTTGATATGTGAGCTAGTGTAAGACCATGTCTGGGACATGGCATCGGCATAGATATGTGAGCTAGTGTAAGACCATGTCTGGGACATGGCATCAACATTGATATGTGTGCTAGTGTAAAACCATGTCTGGGACATGGCATCGACACTGATATGAGATTTCTTATAAGACCATATCTGGGATATGGAATCGATTCTATTTGGTGCATGATGATTCCGAACGTCCTTTAGTATTCCAAGTGGTTCAACAGGTAATTCAAAGATTATATCAAAGTTGTGATAAGGAATGATTATGTCATGAAGTAGTACAGGTATGTATGCAAAACTCATGAGAAATGATTCGGTTTAAGATGCACCTTTGGTAAGGATGCAAATAAGTAAGTCATGTTTATGAGAATGATTTTGTGATGACCTTGTGGTTATGGGTCTATGTTCATGAGATATAAATATATGGTAAATTTGATTGATGATCATGTGTGAAGCTTTTAAGCCAAATCAAATTGAGATACTATGTGTTCATTCCATTGATTTTGTGGTCCAATGAATAACGAAAAGAGGAAAGGATCGACGTAAATGCCTATTAAAAATGGTTATGAATGTAGGGATAGATAAGAGTTTTTGGAAATTTGAATGATGTTAAGCTATATGCTTGGAAATGTAAATGTACAAAAGTAATATGTACTAAAACAGTCATGGACAACAGCAGTAGTTCGACTTTGAAAATCCACAAAAAATTGTGGAAATCTAATTTTAGGATTAATAAAATATGAAATTAAAGCTTATTGAGCCTAGTTTCACATAGAAGAAATGATGTTAGCAAAAGGAATTCATATTATGAGATAATTGAATTGTTGTGAGACAAGGTCAGAATGATTTCGAGTTCCTCTGTTTTGATTTTGGAAAATCATTAAAAATTGTAAAAAAAAAATAATTATGGGTTATAATTTATATGCTTAGAATACTTAATTAGTCTATTTTCAAAAGAAACAAATGGGAACATATTCCAAATCCTATATGAGGATATAATTAATTTTTAGTGAAGAGGGGTCGGAACTATCAAACAGCGAAACAAGAGTGGCTTTGAAGAATAAAATGTACTTATTGGTGAAACCAAGAATTCTGAAAATTTTATGGTAAGAATATATGCGAGTCTAGTTTCTAGAAAAAATTAGCAGATCTTAATTTTGAGTTTCATAGCTCCATTTATAAATAATTTGGTAACTATGAATTGAGAAAACAGCTTGACATGACCATAAGTAAAAAGTGCAATTATGCTTGTATTACCTTGAGATCATATTATGAGAATTAGTAGAAGCATGTTAATAATTGCTCATTATTTTCATACGGACTTACTAAGCTATATAGTTTACCCCCTCTTTTTCCTATGTCCTATAGGGTCATTAAGCTAGCTCGGGTTGGAGATGCTATCACACTATCAAATTATCAACGTGGGGTAAAAGTGAATACAAACCTCTTAAGCTTATGGCATGTATAGGGACTAAGTTACTTTGTTTATGTGTTATATTATTTAGCCATATGTATTGGCTTATGATGATTTAATACTCCAATTTGTATATATAGCCATGAAGGATGGCTTATGTTGATCTTATTATTATTCATGTGTATGTCAATGTCTTATGAGGTGGTTTATATTTTCTTGATGAGTGATGGTTGAATGTGGTCAAGTGGTTATGTTGTTGAATGACTAAGTATGATGTGTGTATATATGTGAGCATAAGAGGGTGGCAAATGGCTTGGAAAATAGCCTTAAAATTGTCCACACGGGTAGACACACGGGTATGTGTCTAGGCCGTGTGTGACACACGGTCAGCCCCATGGGCGTGTGATCCAGCCGTGTGTTCCCTGCACCCTAATTAGGTAAAACAAAATACCCAGTAATAAACACACAGGCAAAGACACGATCGTGCATCTCAATCGTGTGGAGGACACGACCTTAGCACACAGGCATGTAACTTAGCCGTGTGACCCTATTTTTGCTGATGATATCATAAACAGAGAGTTACACAGGTTGAGGACACGAGCATGTCCTAAGCGACACGGGCGTGTGAGATCACACGGCCTACCCACACATGCGTGTGACCCTGCAAAATAAGAAAATTTTCTAAGTAATATGAAAGCTCTAAAAATTCTCGGTTTAGTCCCGAACCATATCCAATGTATGTTTTGGGCTTTGAAGACCCATATAAGGGACTATATGCATGTGAAAGGAAATTTTTTAAATTTGAACGAAAATTCAGGTCTCAGTTTTGTATGATTGTGTGAGTTTATGTCCGGTAACGCCTCGTACCTTGTTTTGACGTCTAATACGGGTAAGGGATGTTACATTTAGTGGTGTTAAGGCTATAGTTTAGTCGATTCTCAGACTAACCTAGCGTATGTGAGCCTAGCTATACATGCCATATTTCTATTGATGATAGTGTGATATCCCCCGGCTCTAACGAAATTGTTTTGTTAAGATAGAGATGACGTCCAACCGAGCTATTTTCGATGATTCTGAAAATAATATTGAGATGATTGAAATATGCTTACGATGTGTTGAAATTTGGAAAGGTATGAATAGAAATTCATGATATGCATGTGTTCATGTACAAATAGAGATACCCATAAGTTGAGGAATGTGGAAAGGTGAAATAAAACAAAAGTTTATGTTGTGATAAGCTTATCTATGTATGTTGGTATTCACATGATGTTATGTGGTCAACCATTTGATTTAGTGGATATGATAAGTAGACTTACCCAATGGATTGAATGTGTGTATAAGTACACTCGTTTGAATGGCGCATAATTAATATGTCTATATAGTTGAATCTCATGTTTAATTGTTAAATTAGAGAATATATAATGTTTTGTTTTATGACTTTGTTATGGAACCCTAAATGTTATAATGGTATGGAAATTAAACTGAGAGATCAAATTTAGTAGAATGCAGGAGATGAGTACGACTGTTCAGTGATGAATTGACAGATAAGACCATGGTTGGACCATGGCAGTACATTTGAGTACGTGTAAGACCATAGTTGGACTATGGCATCAAGTAAACAACGTACTCGAACCGTAAGACGTTCTCTAATTTGAAAAATGATGGTAATTAAAATTGAAGCTAAGTGTTGGAATTTAAGTAGATATTAATATTGAGCTTGAGTAAGTAAATTCACTGTTTGAAATTATAGATGAAAGAAAACATTTGTAAAATGAATAAGTGTGATAATTTACTTGAAGTGAACTATGTGATTTTGATGATATAACGTTAATGATGAATGCTAAGTCATATGCGTGTAATTATGAAAGCCAAGTTAGAGGCTTTACGACCTCAACTCCTTACCAGTGTTGCTTTTATAATGAAAATTCACAAGAATCATGTTGAATAAGTTCATAAGTGTGAAACTAAAGAGTTCAGTAGTGAAATAATTAGTAATACATACAGAGATAAGAATAGTTTGGAAAGTGAAAACAGTTTTAGAAGAAATATCAGAATGTTTTAAAGATTATACAAATTACGCAATGTCTTGGTTAAAGAAGACGTTAAACTCGGCTAATTGACTCATTCACATAAGATGTCTAAAGCATGTATTTGCTGGAATTTTTCCCGAATTGGTCTTTGTTAGTGAATGGAATAATGTGGGACTCATGATGACAGAATTAGTCAGAGAAATGATAATCGAGTTGTAAAGGTGTCTATGTGTAACGGTTATGGTTGAATAAATTATGATGACCTCTTCTGGGTATTCTATATATTCCTTATTATCAGAGATATATGTGTGATTGTTCATTTCCTGATGAGGTTCTTATGTTGTGAGAATGTTAGCTAACTCTAATGTTAGTCGAAAGCACTATTAGCCTGGTTGGTTTATGATCAGTATTATTTTATCTCTCTCTTTGGGACTCTATTCTAGTATGTTCAAAATAAAAGTTGATGGTGAAAAATTTTGTGAGACTATTCTTCTGCATCTACTGGATTTTTTTTGTTGTATATATATATATACATGTTTAGAAAATGTATTATCTTTGCTACGATGGAAATTCCAAAACTGGTAAGTTTGATTAAGTCAGTGAGTTCAAGCAGGATATTTGTTCCCTAGAGCTAATACAGTTGAAAAGAGTATAGTGAAATGTTATTATTTGAAATTTGAAATCAACCTAGTTGTTTTTATCAGAGTAAGCTGATTTGTTGAGATGTCGTTTGAATTATATGTATTTAAGCATGTCCTCAGCTAAAGGAATAAATTATGTGAATTCATGAGTATATATATAGATGGATAGTCTGAATGAAGAAATTATACTCTAGAAAGTATGATATAGAGATATACTTATTGGATTTCTCTAACCGAATGATGTTATTACGAGTTAAAGTTGTTTGGATTTGAAAGGTTAATGCATTTATGAAAGTTTGAGTAGTCAGATTCGTGTTAGTAAAGTTCCAAACAGTTAAAGGTATTGTTAACCAAATCAATGATTCTGGAATCGGCTGAATTGAGTAAAGAATTTGTGATTTTTGTGATGTACTATTGAACAGATTGGAATGTGTTTTGATACAAGAATATAAAGAGATAGTTTGTATTTTCAGACGATTAATGTGACATTAAAAAGAACTATTAGACAGGTGATTTAAAGATGGCCGCTATTATGTCTGTGTTGAGAATTGGATGACTTCGTGTGTTCGATGGGAAATGTCACGTGCTTTCTGGTTCAAAAAGTTAAAGTATCGAATGTCCTAGAAAGATTGGAAATTTAAAATAGTGTTAATAGTTTGTGATGATGAAAGGTTTTGAGTAAGTTATTGATTTAATCTCTGAGAGAGCAGTTATAGTTACAGATGCCTAGATGGAAAATTTTTGTTTATTTTTGTGAGTACTAGTTACCTGATTAATCTTATTGATGATGGTTTGATTCTAGCTAAGTCAAAGGTTAAAGTGATGCTTTCCTTGCGATTTTGAGAAGTTCAAAGAAGCGTTGGTGAATGGTAAACTAAACGAGTACAGTATGAGTCGATTTTCGAATTCTGAATTTCATGTCTGACTTGATGACTGATGCTATACTGAGATGAAATTCATGTTGAATAATTTAGAACTTATACAGGAAAGTTTGTATGAGGCTTTAGTAGCAGCTCCTCTATTTTTTTTAAGAGAGTAATTTAGATATGTAACGATATGTTTCGACACCATGTGTTAAAGTTCAAAGGTGATTAGAAAGAGATATACGAGGTTGATATGATTTGTGATTATGAGATATTAATGAAAGTAATTCATAAGAGTTGAAAGTAACTTCTTCTGGTAAGATTTTCGGGGACGAAAATCCCTAAATGGGGAGAATTGTAACAGCCCGATTTTGGGCCTAGTCAGAATAGTGGTTTCGGGACAACAATTTCGACGTAAGAAATTTTTTTATTATATAATTATGGTCTACGATTTCATGGAATGATTTTGTGAAAATCTCGTTCAAAAATTTCAACGTTTGGGAACTCAGTTTAGTCAAAAGGACTAAATTGTAAAAAGTGTAAAAGTTGAGTTTTACATGCTAGAGGTGTCCAATTGTTATGAAATTTTAAATTAGAGGTCCTTAAATGGTAATTAGACCATTGGTTAACTTTTTGGGAAAAAATGGACATGAAATGGGTGAAATAGAATATTTTTAAGTTAGGGGCATTCTGGTCATTTGGTAATTAAAATAATAAAAAGGGAAAATAAAAGCCAAATTTATGCTCATCTTCAACCTTTAGCTGAATTTTGCATGGAATCCATGGCTAGGGTTTTGTTCAAGCTTTCCAAGCTCAATAGTAAGTCCGTTCTTGCCCCGTTTTTAATGATTTTCACATTTTTGAGATCCTTGAAGCATGATCTACTTATTTCTAGCCTTATTTTGAGTTAGGGTTCATGTTTGAAAATTTACCCATGTGTGACATATGTGTATTTTGATGTTTAATGGAGGAATGTAAGTTTGATGTTAGAGAAACGACTTTTACTAAGTGATTTTTGGTGAAAATGCACAAAAGAGCCTATTTGTAAAAGTTATAAAATTTGTCATAAAAGTGTGATTTAGTGAAAATTGTGGGATGCTATAGTTACGAAAATGATTCTTCTAGACTTAAAGTGCAAAGAAATTGAATAAAAATCATTTTACGAGCCTAGGGGCAAAAGTGTAAATATGATAAAGTTTAGGGGCAAAAGCTTAAATTTTCCATAATGTGATTTTTGGGCCACAATTAATAATAGGACTAATAAGTAAGTTAAATGTGATGTTTTAGATAAAAGAAAACGAGGTTTGGACCAAGAACGGGGGAAAAACGCACATTTGACGGTTAGGTCCTTTTCACTATTTTTGGTATCAAGATAAGTTTGTATGAAAATAATGCAACATGTTGTTATTATTATATGTCTAATATTTAAATATTACATGAAATGTATATGTATATGTATTTGTATTTATGAAATGGATTCACGATGACTCAATGACATTCGTCAAAATTTCGAGATGAGGTCCCGTATAAGACCATGTCTGGGACATGGCATCGGCACCGATACGACATCGCATGTAAGACCATGTCTTGGACATGGCATTGGCATCGATATGTAAGTAATTAAACAATTCCATTACTATGTGTTTAATATTTGATATTATAAGATACATGTATGTATGCCCTAATGAAATTGGCTTGTGATGATTCAATGGAAACTTGATAATAGCTTTGTATCTCGGAAGTTCCAAGGAACCTTAAGGAATGCTTAAGATTCGGATATCATGACACAATGGTTAATGAGATCTCGTGTAAGACCATGTCTGGGACATGGCATCGGCATTGATATGTGAGCCAGTGTAAGACCATGTCTGGGACATGGCATCGGCGTTGATATGTGAGCCAGCGTAAGACCATGTCTGGGACATGGCATCGGCATTGATATATGTGCTAGTGTAAGACCATGTCTGGGACATGGCATCGGCATTGATATGAGATTTTGTATAAGACCATATTCGAGATATGGCATCGATATGTGGATCCATGTAAGACCATGTTTGGGACACGGCTTTGGCACTCTATTTGGTGCATGATGATCCTGAATGTCCTTTAGTATTCCAAGTGGTTCAACGGGTAATTCAAAGATTATATCAAACTTGTGATAAGGAATAATTATGTCATGAAGTATTACAGGTATGTCTGCAAAACTCATTAGAAATTATTTGGTTTAAGATGCACCTTTGGTAAGGATGCAAATAAGTAAGTCATGTTTATGAGAATGATTTTGTGATGACCTTGTGGTTATGGGTCTATGTTCATGAGATATAAATACATGGTAAATTTGATTGATGATCATGTGTGAAGCTTTTAAGCCTAAATTGAATTGAGATACCATGTGTTTATTCCTTTGATTTTGTGGTTCAATAAATAACGAAAAAAGGAAAGGATCGGCGTAAATGCCTATTAAAAATCGTTATGAATGTATGGTTAGATAAGAGTTTTTGGACATTTGAATGATGTTATGCTCTATGCTTGGAAATGTGAATGTACAAAAGTAATGTGTACTAAAACAGTCATGGATAACTACAACAGTCCGACTTTGAAAATCCACCAAAAATTGTGGAAATCGAATTAAAGGATAAATAAAATATGAAATTAAATCTTATTGAGCCTAGTTTCACATAGAAGAAATGGTGTTAGCAAAAGGAATTCATATTATGAAATAATTGAATTTTTGTGAGACAATGTCAGAATGATTTCGGGTTCCTCTGTCTTAACTTTGGAAAATCATTAAAAATTGTAAAAAAAATAACTATGGGTTATAATTTATATGCTTAGAATTCTTAATGAGTCTAATTTCAAAAGAAATAAATGGAAACATCTTCCAAATCATGTATGAGGAGATAATTAATTTTTAGTGAAGAGGGGCGGAACTGTCTAATAGAGAAACAGGGGTGGCTTTGAAGAATAAACTGTACTTTTTGGCTAAACCAAAATTTCTGAAAATTTTATGGTAAGAATATATGCAAGTCTAGTTTCTTGAAAAATTATCGGATCTTAATTTGAAGTTCCATAGCTCCAGTTATAAATAATTTTGTGACTATGACTTGAGAAAACAACTTAACATGAACAAAAGTAAAAAGTGCAATTATGCTTGTATAACCTTGATATCATATTGTGAGAATTAGTGGAAGCATGTTAATAATTGCTCATTATTTTAATACGGACTTACTAAGCTATATAGCTTACCCCCTCTTTTTCCTATGTTTCATAGGGTAATTAAGCTACCTCGGGTTGGAGATCGTCGGAGATGCTATCACACTATCAAATTATCATCGTGGGGTAAAAGTGAATACAAACCTCTTAATCTTATGGCATGTATGGGGACTAAGTTACTTTGTTTATGTGTTATATTATTTTGCCATATGTATTGGCTTATGATGATTTAATACTCTAATTTGTATATAAAGCCGTGAAGGATGGCTTATGTTGATCTTATTATTATTCATGTGTATGTCAATGTCTTATGAGGTGGTTTATATTTGCTTGATGAGTTATGGTTGAATGTGGTCAAGTGGTTATGTTGTTGAATGACTAAGTATGATGTGTGTATCTATGTGGGCATAAGAGGGTGGCAAATGGCTTGGAAAATAGCCTTAAAATTGTCCACAAGGGTAGACACACGGGCATGTGTCTAGGCCGTGTGTGACACACGGTCAGCCCCATGGGCGTGTGATTCAGCCGTGTGTCCCTTGCACCCTAATTAGGTAAAATAGAATACCCAGTAGTAAACATACGGGTAGAGACATAACCGTGTGTCTCAGTCGTGTGAAGGACACGGCCTTAGCACACAGGCATGTGACTTGGCCGTGTGACCCTCATTTTGCTGATGATGTCATAAACAGAGAGTTACACGGGCTAAGGACACGAGTGTGTCCCTAGCCACCTAGGCCTGTGAGATCACACAGCCTACCCATACTAGCATGTAACCCTCCAAAATAAGAAAATTTTCTAAGTAGTATGAAAGTTTTGGAAGTTCTCGGTTTAGTCTTGAACCACATCCAATGTATGTTTTGGGCCTCGAGGACCCATATAAGGGACAATATGCATGTGAAGGTTAAATTTGAATGAAAATTCAGGTCTCAGTTTTGGATGATTGTGTGAGTTTATGTTCGATAACACCTCGTACCCTGTTCCAGCGTCGAATACGGGTAAGGGGGTGTTATATGCACTATGATTAAAACTATTCCCATATTTGCTAAGGGACAGAGCTCGATCCTAGTTGAACTCATTGCCACCAAATTCCATTTCCACATGGCAAGAGTTAGCAGAAAGATTCCTTATGAAGTATTTCCTACCTAGCAAGAATGCTAAGTTGAGGAACGAGATCACTACTTTCCAAGAAATGGATGACGAATCCTTATATGAGGCATGGGAAAGGTACAAAGAATTATTAAGAAAGTGCCCTCATCACAGAATCCTTCATTGTATCCAACTCAAGACGTTCTATAATGGTCTCAATGCTCATACGAGGATGGTAGTGGATGCTTCTACTAATGGTGCTCTCCTTTCTAAGTCTTATAATGAGGCTTATGAAATGATTGAGAAAATTGCCAGCAGCAATTATCAATGGCCAACCAATCGAGCAGCGTAGGAAGACGAGTCGCTAGAATATATGAAGTGGATCCACTCACTTCACTCGCATCTCAAGTATCTTCAATTTCCTTAATGCTTAAATATTTTAGAACTAACGAGTTTAATAGTTTTACAACTCAGCCACCTAATCAATTTGAAAATATAGCCTGTGTTTATTATGGGGAAGGACATTTGTTCGAAGAATGTCCATCAAACCCAGAATCCGTATATTACATGGGTAATCAGAACCAGAATCGAGTAAGGTAAGGATTGCAATCTAATTTTTATTACCCATCTTGGCGAAACCACCCTAATTTCTCTTGGAGTAACCAAGGGGCTGGACCCAGTAACACTTACGCCCAACCTAGACTGACCCAACCATTTATTTTTACCCAACAAGTTCAAAAGCAAACTCAAGCTAAAATTTCCAATAGCTTAGAAAACTTGTTGAAGGCATACATAGCCGAAAATGATGCCTTAATCTAAAGCCAAGCAGCCATATTGAAAAACCTGGAAAACTAAATGGACCAGCTTGCCACTAAACTCAGAAACCGTCCATAAGGTGATTTGCCTAGTGATACGAAGAATCTAAGTAATCCAGGGAAGGAACTTTGTAAAACATTGACATTGAGTAGTGGAAAGACATTAGAGCCTAACACTATCAATGTTGAAGAGGAGCTAGCTAATGCTCAAGACTTAGTGGAAGTTCAGCTAAGAGTTGAAATTCTAGTTTCACCTAGAACCAAAATATGTAAAATCTGATAAAGTAACTTCTGAACCAGTCAATTCTGATAAACTAACAACTTTGTTAGATGTAGAATTGCCACAGAAGATGAATAAACCAGTTCAAGTAAAGAATCCTCCACCGCCTTACCCTTAAAGAATTCAAAAGCAGAAGCAGAAGCAGAAGCAGGAAGTCCAGTTCAAGAAATTTCTAGGCGTACTCAAACAACTTCATATCAACATTCCGTTGGTAGAAGCACTTGAAAAAATGTTGAATTACGTTAAATTCATGAAGGATATCCTATCCAATAAATGAAGACTAGGAGAATTTTAGACGGTAGCCTTGACGAAGGAATGCAATGCATATCTTCAAGGCAAACTACCCTCAAAGTTGAAGGATCCTAGATATTTCACCATACCTTGCAACATTAGAGCAACTTATTGTGGTAAGGCACTATTCGATTTGAGTGTGAGCATCAACTTGATGCCCATGTCTATATTTAGAAAGTTGAGGATAGGTAAAGTTAGACCTACTATAGTTACACTTCAATTAGCAGATCAATCTTTAGCACATCTAGAAGGAAAAATTGAGGATGTATTGGTACGTGTAGATAAATTTATTTTCCCTATTGACTTTGTTATTCTAGACTTTGAAGTAGATAAAGAGGTGTCAACCATCCTTGGAAGGCCTTTCCTAGCAATTGGAAGGACCCTTATTGATGTGCAAAAGGGCGAGCTTACTATGTGTGTTCAGGATAATCAAGTAACATTTAATGTTTTCAAGTCTATGCGATTTTTTGACACACTTGATGATTGCTCTACAATATCTGAGTTAAAGGAATTAATCATGGAAAAGGAACTCAACTATGTTGAGGACCCGTTGGAGAAAATTTTGACATAGACCCTCCAAATGATTAAGATAAGGATGAATAGCTTTGCTAGAAGCTAGTTAAAGGGAATTTAATCCACAATACCATTTTGAATCTTTGGAGTTAGTGAATAGGGATTATGCCTAACCAAAAACATTAATTGAGGAGCCACCTAAACTTGAACTGAAGGTACTTCCCTCACATTTAAAATATGTTTATTTAGGTAATACTTCTACTTTTCCTATGATTGTTTCAACAGAATTGATCGAAGAGAAAGAAGAGAAACTCATCCTAGTGTTGAAATAATTCAAGAAGGCTATTGGATGGACCATACCCGATATTTGTTGCATTAGCCTGTCTGCATGGATACACAAGATCATCCTAGAAGATGGTAAGAAATGGACGATTGATAGAAAATGAAGACTGAACTCCATCATGAAGGGTGTGGTAAAAAAATAAATCCTTAAATGGTTAGATGCGAGTATAATTTTCCCCATCTCAAATAGTTTGTGGGTAAGTTCGGTCCAGTGCATGCCAAAGAAAGGAGGTATTCGATCATTGAGAACAAGAATAATGAGTTGATACTGATTAGAACGGTTACGGGGTGGAGAATTTGCATCGATTTTCGGAAGCTAAACAAGGTGACTAGGAAAGATCACTTTCCTTTACCGTTCTTAGACCAGATGCTGGATAGACTTGCAGGGTAAGACTATTACTGTTTTCTCGATGGATACTCTTGGTATAATCAGATTACAGTAGCACCAGAAGATCAACACAAAACAACATTCACATGCCCGTACGGTACATTTGCATTTAGACATATGTCATTTGGTTTATGTAATGCACCTACTATATTTCAAATATGTATGATGTCTATTTTTACTAACATGGTTGAAAAGTACTTGGAAGTTTGTGGATGATTTTTCAGTATTCGGAGATGCATATGATGATTGCCTAACCAATCTAGCCAAGGTACTAATGCGATGTGAAGAAACAAACCTCGTACTCAACTGGGAAAAGTGCCATTTCATGATACGAGAAGGTATTATTCTAGGGCATCAGATAATGAGACATGGAATCGAGGTAAATAAAGCAAATGTAGATGTTATTGAGAAACTCCTACCTTTAACATCTGTAAAGGGTGTTAGAAGCTTTTTGGGTCACGTTGGTTTCTATTGTAGATTTATCAAGGACTTCTCCAAAATTGTTAAACCCTTATGCAAATTATTGGAGAAGGACATGATGTTTAACTTTGATGAAGAGTGCTTAAAAGCTTTCAATGATTTGAAGAGTCGGTTAGTTTCAGCACCAATCATCGTCACACCGAACTAGGATTTGCCATTTGAACTGATGTGTGATGCAAGTGACTTCGTGATAGGAGCTGTTATGGGCCAGCGAAGGAACAAAGTTTTTCATCCTATCTACTATACAAGTTTGACTCTGACGGGAGCTCAGCTGAATTATATGATAATAGAGAAATAGTTACTTACTATTGTGTTTGCTTTTGACAAGTTTCGATCTTATCTTGTAGGTACCAAAGTGACTATCTATACGGACCATTCGACAATTATGTATTTACTTGCCAAGAAAGACGCTAAGAAAAGATTGATCCGATGGGTACTTCTACTCCAAGAGTTCGATCTAGAAATTCAAAATCGAAAAGGGGTAGAAAATCAAGTAGCAAACCAGTTGTCTAGATTGAAGCTGCAAGAATGGAATTCTCCATTTATACCTATTCAGAAGACATTCCCAGATGAACATATACTGAAGGTAAATCATGTCTATAATACCCCTTGGTTTGTTGATATTACTAACTATTTAGCTTGTGGTTTGATGCCAATTGATAAGATGTATCATCAAAAGAAAAAGTTTCTTCACAGTGTGGAGTACTATTTCTGGGAAGAGCCATATTTGTTTAAAAAGTATGTAGATCAAATGATCAAGAGATACGTGGTAGAAGACGAAGTACATAAGATTCTATATCATTGCCACTCAGCTTCGGAGGTACACATACTGCAACCAAAATATTGTAAGCCGAATTCTTTTGACCAATGCTATTCAAAGACGCATATGCTTATGTAAAGAGTTGTGATTGATGCCAGAGGGTTGGAAACATCACCAACAGAAATGAGATGTCTCGAACAAACATCATTGAGGTAGAATTATTCGATGTTTAAGGTATTGATTTCTTTGGTCCTTTCCCTCCGTGTTTTGGTCACAAGTACGTATTGGTAGCAGTAGACTACGTGTCTAAGTGGGTTGAGGCCGAGGCATATCTGACGAACAATAGTAAGGTTTTGATGAAGTTTTTATAGAAGCATGTGTTCACAAAGTTTAGAACCCTAGAGCTATCATTAGTGATGAAGGGTCCCATTTCATGAATAAATGGTTGAAATGGTTACTCGACAAATATGGAGTAAAGCACAAGGTTGCCATAGCTTACCATCCGTAGATGAATGGGCAAGCTGAACTGGCAAACAAAGAGATCAAAGGCATACTTGAGAAGGTAGTTTGCCCGAATCGATGTGATTGGTCCAAAAGACTGGATAATGATTTATGGGCCTACAGGACAGCGTACAAGACACCTTTAGGGATGTCACCCTATAGGTTGGTCTTTGGGAAAGCCTATCATCTGCCCTTGAAGTTAGAACACAAAGCTTACTGGGCTGTCCAACAACTCAATTTGGATCTTAAGCTTGCTATAAGATAGAGGTGTTCCAAATGTTCTTATATGATAATGCCAAATTATTCAACGAAAGACTTAAAAGATGGCATGACAATGACATTCGAGTTTGAGAATTTGAAACATGTCAGAAAGTCTTGTTATTCAATTCTAGATTAAGGTTCTTTCTAGGTAAGTTAAAATCACATTGGTCCAGTCCATTTACGATTCACCAAGTCTTATGGAGTTGTCAAATTTTAAGGTAAGGGAGGTAATTTTCGAGTCAATGCTCAATGCTTAAAACGTTACTAGGGGGTTAAAATTGAGTGGGATCAAATCTCATTCATTTTATCAGATGTTTAGTTTTTCTCATTTTTCTTTGTAAATAAATAATTTAGGGTATATTTTCGGGATTAGTATGTTTAAATAAATTTTGTCTAGGAGATTGGAACTTAAGTGGGACAGCTTGTGACCCTTCTAATCTTTCTTGGGAATTGATTTTAACATAATCTTCCAAGAAATTATTCCCTTAATGGCAAAATAATTTTTTAGTTTTTCAAATAAAAGGGCCAATTTTGATCCAAGTTTTAATTGCAACTCAATTTTCAAATTTTCTTTAAGTCTAACTACTTAATTGAACTATTTTCAAAATTTGATTGCTCTTTTTGTAAATATTAGAAATTAGATGTCTCTTTTTGTAAATATTTTCAAAGGCATCTAAAATAAATGTTTTTTATTTAATTTAATAAATAAGATGATAATAACTAATATATAATTATATTTATTATACTATATATTAATTATTATCAACTTTATATAGAATTAGGATTTGTTTAAATTTGATCATATTTTAATTAATAGTTTTTATTTCAATACATTAATAGCATATAATAATTTAATATGTATTATATTAATTATTAATTGTTCTTAACTTTGTGTAGAATTAGAATTTAGAATATTTTAACTATTAATTTGTTCTAAGAATTCTAATTGAACTCCTACCCTTTTCACTATAAATTCCACCAACCCTCCCCACCATTCATACCACCCCAACCAACTACACCAACACCCACCATCAGCACTAGCAGCCCTAACACATGGTAGTTGCTGCTTCCAACTCTAGCCTGTGCGCGCCAACAGCCCAGCAATTTGTTCCTTGTCGCTGCACCTGCCCGCACGCTCAACAGCTTCTGCACCAACTCGTGTGCCCAGCAGCTTGCCAAGCTCAGCTCGATGCACCTGCCTACTGCATGCTCTCTAGCATCTAGACAGCTCACGCATGCCTCGCCTCTGCACATTGCTATTTCCTTCATCACACCAAGCCCGTGCACACACTTGCTAAGCACACACCCTTGCTAGCCGCATACCCCTATCACTTGTGCATCAGAATTTTATTTTATTTTGCCACCAACTGATCACCCTTCCAACCATCCTTCAATTAAATTCTTTTGCTTCTAATTTTTTTTATTGAGTTTTAAATTTCTATATAAAGGTTAATCATGCCTCGCAAGAAAACTCATGCCTCTGTCCAAATTGACGAATCATAAAACAAGTTTCACTAAGAAGAAGCCAAAGCGAGATATGAAATCATTTTCAAGAATCAACAAATGCACCCAGAAAAAGGCTTTACGCTGAAAAAAGAAACTATATTGATTTCATGGCACACGTTCAACAAATTACTAAAGCTCTCAATTGGGAGTTGTTTTGTGAGAAAAGACCTAGTGCAAATGAGGAATTTGTTTGTGAATTTTATGCGAATTTGACCTCAAATGAGTTAACGGAAGTTTCTGTCTGAGGAATTAAGTTACCAATAAGCTCAAATGCTATTAATGAATTATTTGAGTTATTTGATTTCAAAGATGATGAATATTCTTCCTTGATGAGAAATATTGTGACTGAAAATCTACTAGAAATTCTCGAGGAACTTATAGTTCCAGGTTCTAAGTGCACTATTTCAAATCATTGAATTCACACTTGTCGCAGATAATATTTGACACCACTAGCAAAGGTATGGTTCTATTTCATCTGGTTTAGCCTTATGCCTATTTCACATGGGACTACAATTTCATTAGAGGGATGGTCTTATTATACTTGATTTTAATTGGAAAGACCATTGATGTGGGAAAAATCATTCTAAGAGAAATGTGGAATTGTGTCGCTAGAAGTTCTGGAGCAACCTACTTTCCCTTTACGATAACAATTTTTGCTTGAAAGCTAAAATTCTTGTAAACATAAAGAAGACAGGCTATAGCCAAGGCATAATCACATATTGGGACCTTTATCGAATAGTCGAAGACTCTCTTCTCCAGCAACAAGTTGAAGAGAGCGAGGATTTTGAAGAAGAAGATCCCACAGAGATCGAACCAATATAGTTAGTTAAAATCCCTGATAAGGCAGAACCAATGGAACCAATAACCGAACCTGACATGACAACCTCAATGTTTAGAACTCAATCGCCTTACCCAAATCTTCGAGATGAGCCGTCAAAGTTAATGGACATAATGCAACATATGCAGTGGCAGCAAGAAGCTTACTAGAGATATTCAAAAATATGAGATGACTCAATAAGAAGCGCTCTTACAAAAATATACAATGACTCATTTATTTTTGTGCCTGAGTTTTTAGATTTCATATTTGAACCATGGAGTCCACTATCAAAGAGGGAGCAAAGCGATTCATGCAAAAACAAAGATGATGGATCAAAAGACGAGTTGGATTCTAAGGGATCTATAAATAAATAAAAAGGGGGGATCTTTACCTTATGTTATTTCCTTTCTTAGGTTATTTTAGGATTAGGATCTATTAGGATTTTTTTCATATAATAAAGCAAGAGGTGGAAATCATAAATAAAAATGAAAAAGTTTTAAAATAAGAAGTGTGGTAATAGATATGTACATGTCTAGGATTGGATTTAGAGAGAGCTTGGTACTTGAGCAATCAAATTGACTCACCTCCTCTTTTCTAGAATCCTACCTAATGTATAGTATCTATTCACTTTTAACAATGAGAACATTGTTCATCTTAAGTAGGGGCACTGAAAAATTGAAATTATTTCCTCTTAGAATAAGTTTTTCTCTTAATTATGATTAGGATATACATTGTTCAAAAATTTGAAATTTTGTTAAGTATGCTAAGCTTCAGTATGAATAAAATTCTATTATTTCAATAATTGTTATGTTGGCTGAATTATGACATAAATTTATTCTTAATAAAGCATGCAAATCATGCCATAAAATTTTTAGTCCCTTAAGAAAGTTAGGCATGCATGAAAGTTTAAATCTCTAGAATTGACTTAGTAGTTTCTTGAGGCGAAATCCTAGGAAGCATGGAATGTTGAAAATGATTTAGGTAACTTTTGTTTGGATCGTTTGAGCCTTTCAAGCCAAACTTGATGAATTTTTATCTTTTGAAACACAACTTTGAGACTATATGGCCTAATTTTATTTAAACCTTTGTAATATTTAGCCATCACTTTTCTCTTAATTACATTTAAATTGTCCCAAACACTAGACTCAGTACTACTCAGAATATTCTTTGCAAATAAGTTTGGGAGAGTTGAAAAGAAGTATCAAATGCTCAAAAAAAATTTTACAGCAAAATGCTCACGAAAAGAAAAGAAAGAAAAAAAAGAGAGCATATGTACTCGAAAGAAATAGATGTACAAAAGAGCATGTGAAAGCAAAATAAGTTGGTGTATTGAAGGTAATTATTCCGAAGGTCCAATCCAAGCTGAGTCTAGGGTTTTTAGCCTAAATTTATCTATCTTTTACCTACCCTTAGCCTATCCACGTTACAACCTGTTTAAAAGAATAAAATTGTTATGTTCAACATATAAAGGCATAAGTTAAACTTAATTATTGAAGCTTAATCTTGAATAAGGGAATAAAATAGAATTGGTAAGGGTTTAACATGCCTTTATTGAGAAAGCATTTAGTTTATTTTTGCTACCATAATAATTATTGAGATTAATTTGAATGATATGTATACTTGAGTAGCATAAATATCAAATTTCTTGTTCTTGAGCATAAGTATACTAAATTCATAATTTTGGGAAGAATGTTGTTCTGAAAGAATTTTACAAAAGTGTTTCCGAGAAATTTGTTTCAATTTGTGCATTACTCGGGACAAGTAATGAATTAAGTTTGGGGGTGTGGAAACACGAAAATATACACATTTTTTCATGCTCTTTTCAACTCAAATTCATGCAATTTCATAGTAATTCTTGTTGAAAAATATATAATAATTATAAAATAATTAAATTGTACTTAAATTATTAACATGTTGAATTTTAATTAATTTTATAATAAATTTTGATAACTTTTGATCATTTTCGACAGGTTCGCACAAAGGGCAAAAATTGGCTCGGTAGACACTACTAGAAGCGCAAAACCGAGAAGCATTTTGAAGCATCGAGGCAAATTAATTTTTCAGCCAAAGACAGTCCAAATTATGAATATTAATTCATAATATAATTAATTTTAATTTTAATCCAATTTATTTTTGGTTATAATTATTATTAATTAATTATGAAAAGATTCCTAGTTGAACTGAATCGAGAAAACCGATCTAATCGAGCATTGGGCTGCGCAAAACCGTCCCACATACTGACCCAATCAGCTTGTTTGGATGATTATTTGGCTTGCAAAACAGTGCTTGAAGACTCCTTGAATTTGCATTCAAACCCCTCCACTTATCATGCCTTCCTAGATTTGTCCCTACTTTAAAATAGCAAGTTTGAAACCTACAAACTTGCCACATGTGTGGCTGGCCATGGGGGAGTCTATGGCTGCTGATTTTTGCTATTTTTAGCAGCCATCTCAACCTATAAATACCCCCATTGGCTGCTCATTTCAAACACACCTCAAGACCTCTCATCATTTCACTTCTTTCTCAATTTCTCTCTTTAAAACCCTTTATTTGTCCTTCATTTTCCTTCCCATTCCCTTGCCGATTTCACCTCTTGGAAAAGAGTCCTTCAACCACCGTTTGAAGCAGCATTCAAGTGTTCGTGGAAGCCTTGGTTCAACAAGAACAAGCAGAGAAGGAGGAGCAAAGCTCGTCAAGCCTCGGAGGAACACCGAATTTGATCCTTGTTCCTTATCTTTTTAATTTTATTGTTGTTGTTATGAACACGTCTATGAATACTTATAAGGTTGATATGTGTAATTTAATTAATATGGCTTGAATTTAATTCATGTTAGGTTGATTGCATTTCATCCATTTAATTTTTTAAAATTGTGTTTGTGTTGTTATAGGCCTTGGTAGGTTGTTTGATTAAGTAAAACCATGACTAAGTTATTCTAGCATTATAATTGTAAGGTGAATAATGAATTAATTATTTAAATGTGCACTTAATCAGTGCATATTTAATCTTCTAAGGTAGCTGAAGGTTAAATTAGTGATAGTATTAGACAATACGTTAACCTTGCATAACTTGCAGGATTTTTGTGATTAAACTGTTTCAAGGTAGGGATACATTGTTACCTCACTTAATCTTTTATATCCTTATTAAGATTGATTAATTGTTTGAATTGGAATTAGAAAATGTTCAAGAGATTAGTTAATAAGTATGTATGAGTAGTAGTTAACAAATTACCAAGTTGCTTTGAATTTATTCGTAACAACATGAACATGAGTTTAGGAATTCTATGTTAAGAAATGTAATTAATCTAACACAATTATGTCACTTTGATTAAAATAATCTTTTGAAATCATGAATTGGAATATTTATTTTTATTTTATTTTATTTTACTTAGTTAAATTTTAGTTTTTAATCATTTCCTCAAAGTCAAAATATTTTTCTTCACCAAAGTGTTTTAATTGCATTCATAAATAAATTCTTTTCACAGTTCTTGTAGGTATGATAACTCGACATTTACTTGTCACTTTATTACTTGTTGTGATTGTGTACAGTTGTACCAGTTGTACATTTCCATCGTTCCAACTGCTACCTGACTCCTTAGTGCTTTCATCCAATATGACCCTCTTCGTTATTTTTTTTATTGTTGTTTTCTTTGAAGGGGTAGTAGTAGTTTTTCCCAAGCCACGAGTTTCGTCGAGCATAGACGAGATGTTCATGTCTTAATAATTAGATTGAAATTAATACCCTACACCATCAATAGAAGAATTAGCCTGAACAGAAGTGGAAGCAGAAGATATAACAGGATTAGTGATAAGATTCCAATTTCGAGAAGCAAAGCCACAAATGCGATAAAAATAGAAGGGTGACTCTCTTTTGTCTCCTAATGGGATTTTTGCCAAGTCTTCCATGGATTTATAAGGCCAAGCCTCAAAACCATATCACCCACTAAGGCCTTCCACCCATTTGAAAGAATCCTCTAATTTATAACCATTAGGGCACACTTCCTCTAAATAATACCGAAATACATTTCTAACTTAAACGAGTTCCACTAAGTTAGCCACTTCTTTAATCATTTTTATTACACATCAACAAGCTCAGAGTCCACTGGCTAACATTGGTTACAAGTGCTCTTTTTGGGAAGGGACCATCTGGTTGGAAAACCAAAACCAAATTCGAGCCTATAAATGGCCCTTAAGTATTTTTCGTTCCTTTGATGGAGGTTGGAGATGTTGTTCTAAATGATAGGCTCACACCCAAAATGTGTACTTAAATGGGTGTTATCAGCAGCAACGCCTTGTCAAATTACCTTCAACTGACACAACTTCTAAAAGACCCCCAGCATAGGTGGCTCATTATGCATGCAACATTCAATGTAATAAGCCATCAACGTCCGCCAAGATAATACTGGTAATTGCCTAGTTGCAATATCATACTCATTTTGGATGAAACAAAAGAAGGGATTTAAAGGAAGATGAAAATCGGCTTCTAATAAGATTAAGGGTAAAATGAAACCATGCAACATTCAGTGTAATAAGCCATCAGCGTCCACCAAGATAAAGCTGGTAATTGCCCAGGTGCAATAACATACTCATTTAGGATGAAACAAAAGAAGGGATTTAAAGTAAGATAAAAATTGGCTTCTAACACGATTAAGGGTAAAATGAAACCATGCAACATTCAATGTAATAAGCCATCAGCGTCTGCCAAGATAATGCTAGTAATTGCCCAGGTGCAATATCATACTCATTTAAGATGAAACAAATGAAGGGATTTAAAGGAAGATGAAAATCGGCTTCTAACAGGATTAAAGGTAAAGTGAAACCATGCAACATTCAATGTAATAAGCCATCAACGTCTGCCAAGATAACGCTGGTAATTGCCCAGGTGCAATATCATACTCATTTAGGATGAAACAAAAGAAAGGATTTAAAGGAAGATGAAAATTGGCTTCTAACAGGATTAAGATAAAGTGAAACCATTGGTATTACTACTCATGCGACATTTTTCAGGCTATTCAGAAGAGTACGCAAAGTTTGGGATTTGAATACCTCATCTTTGGTGGTGCTATAGGTAATTGACTGGGTTTTCACCCCAAGCAAGGTATTTTCGGGACCATGAGGTCCAAATGTAACAGGAAGAAAAAAGTGACATTTCAGTTGTTTTTTTTACCCTTCCTGTAACTCCCCTAACCCATATCCATCGTCAGATTAGGGTTAAGAGGCATTACCAGACATATCGAAACATTTCGCAATCATTTCAAAATCAAAAATCAAGCATCGTCATATTATAGTCAAACATAAACATTAAGTCCCTTTCTTAGGTCAATGAGACCATAAACATGCATTAGGAAGAGGTCAGGACTAAATCGAACACATACAAAATCTTTATTTTCCAAAACTTAACAATTTTTCTTAGTTATAAAGGTCACACGCCCGTGTGAACAGGCTGTGTACCTCACACGGCATTAGACACGCTCGTGTGTCTAGGCCGTGGCAAAATAGAGCATACATACTGACTTATACACAGGGCCACAAGACATGCCCGTGTGCCAAGCCTGTGCTCAAGACTGACTTTAAATTGTAGGACTACCTCAAGGGACACACAGCCGTGTAACATGACCGTGTATCGTACACGGCTGAGACACACGCTCGTGTCTCTGCCCATGTGGACAAAAATAGGCCATTTGAATAGCCAATTTGCCACCCAATTTGAGTCCTTCCTACAAGCATCATTCAAGCATCAATATACTACATTTTCAGCCAAATTCAACTCCAAACAAGTATCACTCAATCTATAATGTCATCAATCAATTTTATGTCCACTTTCTATACCAAAACATACCAATATCACATACAAAATTCATTTACTCATTCATGATCAACATCTCAAATTACCATGTCAATCTCATACTAAGATTATACCTTACATACATCCCATAAAACATACTTCTCAAAATGAACTCATACCATGCCCGAATATATACAAACATTAATATATTTAGCAAGCCATTTTTGCATGGCTACATATAAATACACAAGTGAAAATGAACCATCTTAAAACTAGCCTATACATGCCACATTACCAAAACTTAAAGCTTTTATTTACCAAAATGATAACCGGATAATGTGATGACGTCTCCTCCAACATCCAACCTGAGCAAGTCCCTAAAACTCTAAAGACATTGGATAATACACGGAGTAAGCTTTGAAACCTTAGTTAGTCATAAACAAATAATTCATTTCAATGATATTTATAAATCAATATCATTAAACCGAATTTAACAAATCTCAATCACATGTACATTCATTATACTTATAAATTCATAGAACCACATTAAATAACTTCACTTATCTTGTTTATCAATAAACATATAACCATACTTTCAAAATCGAATAACAACCATTAGCTCATCATATAAATAAAGCTCACACATATTCATTTCATTGCCAACCTAACCATGGTCATTTATTACGAATAATACATAAAGTTATATCAACTTCTTTTTAAACCCTTCCAAACTCAAACATCTATAATTTCCTTATTCACCTAAACCAAATTGCATATATAAATCATATATCCAACTCACCATTTTTATTTCAATACCTGTAGCGAATATATATAATACATCATACTACTCATCTTTATTCCAAGTCATATCTTACTTTCATTTCACACCTTTAATCTTATGAATAGCATTAATAATGTCATTCAATCCAACTCATTTCACCATTCATTTACATAATTTTTCATCTACTTCATACTTAACATCATCCACCACATAGATTTCGTACATACCTATACCATTACCTTCTTATCTGTCACGCTTATCATTTCAATGCTCGAAACATTAATTCATTCGATCATCATTGAACATTCAACGAACTCATACACTTAGTGCTAATTAATTAACCGAAGCTATAATTGTATCGCACACTTAGTGCCAATTATAGCCGGAGCTATAATTGTATCGCACACTTAGTGCCAATTAATTAGCCGAAGCTATAATTGTATCGCACACTTAATGCCATTTACTCAGCCAATGCTATTATAATCTCACGCACTCAATGCCATTTTAATAGCCGTTGCTATTGCCTTTATCGCACACTTAGTGCATCAAATCCAATTCACATATTACATATTTCAATCTCACAACCATATTTTTTTTACAATTTAATTCAGCATATATAATGCACACACATTTCAATTTAACAACATTTATATACTTATGAACTTACCTCGTACTAACACGAACTGACTAGAACGATTATTCGATAATTTGACTTTCTCTCGATCTAGATCTGAATTCCACTTTTGCCAATCTATTTAATAACAAAATTTACTTATTTAATCATTAACTCATTCAATTTAACACAATTTACATATTTTGGCAAAATTACACTTTTTCCCCTAAAGTTTCACACTTTTACAATTTAGTCCCTATTTTAAAATAACACAATTTACTCAAAATTTCCACAAGCCCATGTTTAGCTGAATTTTCATAGTACTCATACAAGTCTACATATTTCATTTATTTTACATTTTAGTCCCTCAAAATATCATTTTCACAATTTAGCCCAAATTACTCAAATTCATCAAAAATCCAAACACAAAACATGTTAACCCAATACATATATTTTATTTTTCATCATCAAACCACAAACTAATCACATTATCAATAATGGCATCATCCAAATTCTTTAACAAATTTGAAATCGGATGTACGAGCTAGCTAGATCACGAAGTAATGATCTCAAAAATATAAAAAATCATTAAAAACGGATCAAAAACCGTACCTTAATTGCTTTAATTAGCTTAGCCAAATGAAAAACCCTATTTTTAACTTTTCTTCAAGCTTTATTCGGCCAAAAATGATGAACATAAAGATGGCTTTATATTTTGTTTTATTTATTAACCTTTATTATCAAAATTACGCATGTACCCTTAATTATAAACCATTTAAAATATTTCATGCATGGCCAAACATGTCCACTCACAAATCAAATGGTTTAATTACCATTTGAGGACCCTCACTTAAAAATCCAAAGACAAATAATACCTCTATACTAATAGCTGTAACTTTTGTATTTTACGCGATTTAGTCCTTTTTGCTTAATTAACTATCAAAACGATAACATTTTTCAACGAAACTTTAATACAATCTTATTGCCACTCCGTAATTCTTTATAAAAATATTTACGACTCGGTTTATAGAAACTAGGTCCCTATACCTCATTTTCTAAACCCACTTAACCTTAGGGTTATACCACTTGAACTTAATAAATCGCTTATAAAACAATAATCACAATATCAAAAACCTTTTTAAAATCACAATTAACTCGTAAATATTAAATATAATATTTACAAACCTACTCATCGGATTTGGTGGCCTCAAAACCACTGTTCCGATTAACCCTAAAAACGGGCTGCTACACTTCCCTTAAGTAGTGGTTCTAACCATTTTGATGAAAAGAGTATGAAAAATAAAAGGAAAGAAAGGAAAAACAATTAGTACTAAAAAATAAAAGGAAAGAAAGGAAGAACAATTAGTAGCTTTGAATAGATAAAGGCAAAGAGAGAACAAAATGAGTAGAGTAAACAAGAAATTAAGGATTCAGATATTGTAGAAAATAAAAAAGGGGATATTGAAATGACGGGGACAAATAGAGGTAATTGTGTGTGAGAAGTTAAGTGAAAGATGACTGTTTAAGTTCTCCGATAAGGTGATGACATTTTTCATGGGGCACATTATGGAAATTTGAAATTCTAGTGAAAACTACTAAGTGTGAGCCTCACCTAAAAGGGCTAACCTGATGATATTTTGAGTGAATATGGGTTCCTTATGTTACGCTGAGTGGGTGACTAATGATTCATTAAGTTGTGTATTTCACCAATACTATATTAATTTCGAGGATGAAATTTCCTAAGTGGGAGAGAGTTGTTACACCCAATTTTGGTAGGTCTCAAGTTGGCGAGTAAACACAAATAATCTATGTGGCCAGATGCTATTCTCCCAATCAATATTTTTGGTCGATAGCTTGGGCACATAGTTAATGTTAGAGTATAAGGTAAGGATTGTTATTGGAATGTGTGGATATGTATAGAAGAAGGGATTGGTAGGTGTATCAAGGATTCTTGGGTAATTAGGGTATCACCAAAGGTAAGGTACAAAAAGTTGGTCTAGTTACTGGGCAAGTCACATTCTAATGAGATGGTCAGGATTGAAAGAAGGGATAAGTCAAGGATACGTAAAGATTTTGGATCCTTGTATATGTTTCTCTATAGCTGTAAGCCACTAATAGGGCAGTTTTGAAGGTTGGTTTCACATCTCAAGTTCCACTATGAGAATATGGGTTTTATATGTTTATTGAATAAGAAAATTGGGAGTTATCTTCTTCCTTCTATTTGAAACACCATTGCTCACTTTCTTTGAAGTTGATCGATGATCTTTCTTGCTAAGCTAAAACTAAGGATCAAAGTTTATGTAGGAGGATGTTTCATATCCTGAGTAAGTATTATGGACTTGCATGTTGACTTTTGAAAGACTAAGTTTGTTTTGTGTGCGTAAATAGTAAGATGAGGGAATAAGGTTTTCAATGGAGGCTATCTAGGTTTTAGGTGATGATAGAAGTTATATAAATGAGTTTTAACGGTATCCCTATGTCTTATAAGCAGTAATTATTGGGTTTTTGTGTTGGATGTTTGGGATCTGGAGATCAAGTTGTTGTTTGTGGGTGTGAAGTAAGTCCCTAACTCGACTCCTGTATGTTGTATGTTGTTTATTCTAGATTCTTTTACGAGGGATCATATGAACTGTGATCTGAAACTAAAAGGGATGGTATGATGACTATGTTGATATATGAATGTTGGATAAGACTTGCATGTACAGTTTGTATGACCCTAACGAGTATAGAGTATACAATGGGAAATCTAGAGTTGAAAGTATGACTGTAAGAGAATTTCTAAAATGTATGTTAAGTTTGGTGCAAATGCATGTAAGGTCTGTTAGGTGTGTCTGTGTCTGTTCACGGTGCTAGGGTAAAAAAAGGGGTCCGTCGGGACTTTAATCACGATGTCTAAAAGAAAAGCAAGTGGCCATGACACCATATCGTGTAAAACCATAGTTGGGCTATGGCATCATATGGAATGACCGTACTATGTAGGACCATAGCTGGTGGGTTATGACATCGTATGGGATGAACTAAAGGAAGTGTAATGCCCATTTTTCAGTGGTGTCAAAAATAGTCATTTCAAGACCACAACTTCGATGTGTCAGTCCATAAATAATAATTATTTAAATGTTTAAAGGGATGTTAATGTCGTATTAAATTTTGGTTAAGAAATTTTGTTGTTTAGATAGTTAATTAAGTAAAAAGGACTAAATCGTAAAAGTCGTAAAAGTTAGTTTCTATTAGTTAAATGTATCAAGTGATAATGGGAAATATAGAATACAAGCCTTAAATGGTAATTATACCATTAGAGAAGTTATTGGACGGTTTTGGCTTATACTTAGCCAAAATTGTATATCTTAATTAAGGGTAAAATTGTAAATTAGTAAATAAATAATTTTACAACAAAATTAAGTAGGAAAACATTTCCATCTTCTTTATTTTTTCCTTCTAAAACTAAAAACCCTAGAAGACATTAGAGAAAGCTTTGGTCAAGCTTTGGCCCTTCGATTTGGTGAGTAAACCTTGCCTATTTTTGGTAATTTTTTTGTTTTTGAACTCGTTGTAGCTTGATCTAGCTAACTTGAGGACTAACTTGTAAAACTGTCAAATGTTATAGATTATGCCACTGATGATTTTGAGTTATCCTTGAATCTTTATGGTAGATTGTTGAGCTTGGTTGTTAGATAAGACTATTTTGTAAAGTAGTTTTTGATGATTTTAACGTTTAAAGACTAAAACATAAAATAGTAAAACTACTTGTACTTGATTGAATTAATAGAAAATATGGGCTATAATGAGCTCCTGCATGGTTCGTGTAAGCTAGATTTAAGTTGAAAATGGTTTAATTGCGTGTTTTGGACTTATGGACTAAATTGCATAAAAGTGAAATGTTTGGGGTAATTTTGTAAAAATGTCTAAAATGACTTAATTGCATAAAATGAGTTAATTTTGTTGTTAGAATTAGTTAATTGAATGAATTTATTATTTTAGAATAGTTTAGTTTGGTAAGTTTGTTTGGTTTAATTTCAATACAATTTAAATGCATGTCATATGGATTTAAATGTTGAGTGTTGAATAATGTATCACAACTTGTAATTGATAATGGAAGTAATGAATCATCATAGCATTGAGTATTGATGAAATATCCTGAGCGGATGAACGTAAGATAGAGTACGATTAGCATGCCAATATTTTATTTTGCGCGTGTATAAACTAAAAAATATATAGGATTTTTCCTATGTAATTTATGACCTTTTTTACTTAAATTCATTGTTAAAACTAAGTAATTGTTTAATAAATTAATGAAATGTGTGAAAATATGAAATTAGGACATAGAAATTATTAAAATGGCTTATTTTATATTGATTTGAGCATATTATATTTTTAAGACATAAAATGGGCCATGCATAATTAAATTAAATAATAAAATATAAAATTATATTTAATAATTCATTTTAAAATATTTCATTAATAATTTGGGTTTTAATTAATTATTTAAATTGGCTGAATTTTATTCTTTGGTCCGTTAACTTATTAATTTATTTTGGACAGGTCTGATAGCTTTGTTGGATTACAAAACCATCCAAATTGAAGACCAAGTCAACCCAAATTCGGCTACAAATGGCTATTCTTTTAATCCACTTTTTGGTTTAATTACACAAGGTCCTTGCATTGTTGAAGAAATTAAAGATTTGCCTGAAGATTTATGATTGACCGAGTCTTAGTCCTGAGTTATTATGGCATTTAATTTGCTTAAAAATCAAGCAAAAATCAACTCAAATTCCACTAATTGTGGCCGGCCATCCAAGGAAGAGATTTGAAGAGACTAAACCTAGCTATTTTTAGCAAACTACCCACCTCCTTTCACCTACAAATAAGACCCCTTCGTTCCCTCATTCATCATCCCTCATCATTCATCATTCTCTCTTCTTTCCAAATTCTCTTAGTCTTTTCCATTCCCCACGCCTAGCATCATCTCTTCATAGAGATTTTATCCTCTTAAAGAGACCTTGGTCGGCCACCTTGGAGAGCCATCAGCAAAAGAGCAAAGCAGAGAAGCGAAAGAGCCTAGTCAGTCAGAGTCTTAGGTGACAACCACTTTGATTTGGGTTTAATCTTTCCTTTCTTTAATTTAATCTAAAAATGTTTGCTATGTGTTCTTTTTTCTTGTTTACAACAATGTTAGCTTAATTTTATTTAAGCTAGGATGATTGCTTTGATTAAATAATTTTTATTTGATTCATGCTTATAATGTTTGTGCCTTAATCGATCATGTTTTCAATTAAAATCAAGTCTGTTTTTTGTTCATACGTGATTGATATGCACTTGAATTAGCTGAGCGATCCTAACCAGACGACAGCTAATGGACGCATAATTGGAATGTGCATGCTCAATTTAGATCCTAACCCGATTAAATTGCAGGTTGCATAACAACTCTAACCAAGCTCCGTTATCTGCATAGTTTTTAGAATTGTGTGATTAAACTATTTCAAACCTAACATGTCCTTGTTACCTCACACGAATACTAAGAAACCCTTAGTAAATAAGGATCAGTAAAATGTGTATTTACTAAGTAAAGGATTCCGAAAGGACCTAATGTGGTTTCCAAACTCATGAAAGATCGAGTTGCCATGGAATGTTTTTCTGAATGTTATTAAACTTGTTGATAATAAGTTGAGTTTAATTAAAGTAATTGCCCTAGTTTATTTATGTTATAATTGTTGCAAATTGTTTTTTATTTTGCTAAAATCTATTTCATTCATATAGTTTGCATACTTAGGATAATTTGGATTAGGGATCACTGCATTTAGTTTAATATATTTAATTTTAATCATCACTTCTCAACCATATTATGTTTTTACTTACCAAGTTATAAGTATAGTTTTACTGTAACAGCCCGATTTATACGCTATTTAGAACAGTGGTTTCGGGACCACAAATCTGAGTCAAAAAAATGTTTTAAAAATTATTTTCTATGTTTATTATGTGTGAATTAATATTTTTAAAATTTTCGTGTTTTAATTTTGTCGTTTGAGTGCTCGATTTAATAAAAGGGCTTGATTGCGTAAAATGAAAATTTGATGGTTTAATGTGTAAGGGCCGAATTGAATGTGTCTTTATAATTTGAAGTATTTATGTTGCAATTAGGCCATTGAATATATGAATGGACGGTAATGGCATGCATTATTAAGTTGTTATATTATATTATAAAGGTTAAATTTGTAAAATGTTAAATAATATATGTTATAATAAAACATAAAATTAAAAGCCTTGCATTTTGTTCATACTTTTAACCGAAAATTCAGAAAGAAAGAAAAGAAATAAGCTTAGGGTATTTGGCCATTGTTGAGCTTGATTAAGGTATGTAACTAGCTCGGTTTTTGATCATTTTTACGTTTTTGAGATCGTTGTAGTGTAATGTACAAAGCCGATGTTTGAATTTCTGATTTTGAAGAAAATTTTGAGTTATGCCATTGATGAATAATTGAGCTTTGTGATGTTAGTTGATGAATTATGAAAGATATGTTTTGGATTAATATGTTTTATATTAGAATTCTTGATGGTTTTGAGTAATTAGGGTTAAATTATAAAAATGATAAATTGAGGGACAAAAATGTAAAATAAATGAAATGTATGGACTTGTATGAACATGGGTAACATTCGGCCTAAGCATGGTGTGTGCAAATTTTGCATGTTTTGTGTAATTTGGACTAAATTGTAAAAAGTGTGAAATGTCAGGGGTAAAATGGTAATTTTCCCATTTATGTGTTTTTGGACTAGATTGAATGAAATTATATTTGAATGAGTTTAATTTGAATATGTTTAGATCAAGAACCAAAAAAATCAGATTTGGATCAGGGAAAAACCAAAGTTGTCGATTAGTTGTCCCGTTCCGATTATCGTTGTCCGAGGTAAGTTTATAAGCAAATAGATATTGTTAATATTAAAAAAATATGATTTTTATATGCTGAAACAAACTATGTGAAAGTATATATATGTTAGTCGAATGTGTATATGCTTGGGAGCTATGTTTACGAATTCGTTTCAACCAAGTTACGACGTTTGAAATCCCCGAATGGACCATGTAACACCCCAAACCCGGCCCAGACATTATGGCCGAATCCGACGTGCCACATTGAAGTTAAAAACCCATGCTCCATTTTAGTGTTAAAAACCGTCTTTTGTTACGCTAAAGTGAATGGTAGCTGGGCACCAGGTAGGTATCCACAATAGAGGAGGTGAGCCATGAAGGCTGCTTAAGTACCAAGCTCTTCGATTAGATCCAATCCTAGACATGCCCACAACCATTGCCACACTTTGGTTGTAACGAGTTGAAATTCCTTTGAGTAGTTATTATCTTTGTTAAATCGAATAATCGTGACGTCGTGTTATTTAAAAAAAACAAATATCGCTTTGAAAACGCGCTATGTCTCTATCCATTTGAATTATTATCAACCGGTTTAAAGTTATTGAAAATAAAAATAATCCCCGAAAAACAAAGAAGAAAATTTAGTTAAAATGGCCTTATTACAACCAAAGATTAAATAGTAAATAAAATAAACTAAGGAAAATCAGTCACTTATTTTAAAGCCCAAAAGCGATCACCATGGCCACTCTGAATCCCCTCCGGCTCCAAGTCACCCACATCAAGGCCCACCTGCAAGGTTAAGGAAGGGGGGTGAGTTTGGAAACTCAGTGTGTAAGAAAAACCCATCCAAAGCCCAAGTCAGCTCAAGCCCGTTGAGCCTAAGCCCATCTCGGTTAATCAGTGGTACCGGGCGAAGCCCTTTCGTATCACAAAAGAACGGGCCTTAGTCCCTTTTCAGATAACAGTATGGCCCATAGGCCCATTTCAGAATAGAGCAGTCATATGCATGTATGCAAGCCCAACCCAGCTTATAACCAATCGCTAAACTCCACCCGAACCAGCCCTACACTCCATGTGGGGAATAGCTCAACCCACCCAGCCCTACACTCCACAGTTGTAGCATTGCTGCCCAGTTATCAGTAAATTGAGGCAAAGCCTCCAGTACGTGGACAGGCCACTTTCAGTACTTCCTCCATCAATATCCCAGTCCCATGCATCAGATAATAATAACATGGCATGCAGTAAATAACAACAGTCAAACATGCGTTTCGGTCAACCTTAACCCTAGGGGTATTTCAGTAATTCCACTCCTAGGGGTAAATCTGTAAATTTTCCACCTATAAAGGTATTTCAATAATTTATCTATTTTAGGGTTTTCATGCATATACCCACTTTTCACGTATTAACAAAAACATTTACCGAGGGTTCTTACCGAATTGGGCCTGCTGGCCCATTATCCCAATTTTGGCCCATTAAGCCCAAAAATATTGAAGGCACAGAAATCTTGCACTCTGCGGTCTAAACACTATAGTTTACCAAAAACGTTAATCGATTTACCTCACGAGCATTCGCACACTCGTAAGTCCACAAAATATCGATTTTTCGGCATTTCGGCTTTTCGGCTTTTACCGATCTAGACTAAGAGGGGGTGTCAGTTACACACTTATTTTATGACGATTCACTGACGAGATCCACGCACGAACTACCTACAATTATATTACTACCACGTTAATCTAACTACCGAAACGAACTACATAATAACTCCTTACCTTATTAGGCCATAACACCTTAGGCACTAGCAATCCTACCTTTGTCGAAGTTTGCGACTAGACTTAGATCCCGTTGCTCCACCTGTTCAAGCCCTTGATCAGCAGCCTCTAGATCACCTTACACCAATGATGTACTTGTCAAGAGCGTTTCAAACACTTCCCCAATCTCAGATCCACAGTGAATCCAATCTTAAAATGCGAGTAGAGAATAGAACTAGAAATTAATTCCTGAATCACTAAAGTATGAACGTTTCAGATTTTAGTATAATGAAAAAGAGAAAATAGAAAAATAGAAAAGAGGAGATGACAGTACAGATTCGGCTTTGAAGGAAATTAAAGAAGAAAGAGATGAGATAAAAGAAAAGAAAGAAAAAAAAGAGTAGAAGAAGATAGGTTCGGTTATTATCGATGAAGGAAAGATGAACAAAAAGGGAATAATTCATAAAAGCCAAAATTAAAAGAACAAATACGGTACTTAATGCTTATTAAAAATTCTTTCTCATTTCAAATTCCCTTACTTTGCTCCATGAATTAAGCATTTGAAATTCATCCAACCACACCTAGCAGCCTTATCCACCGTTTGACCGCTTCAGTCTGCTGCCTGGGAAGAGTTTTAGTCCAACTCTACTACTCTCCCACACGCATGTAGCAAAAATCCAAACCTTGCGTGCGCGATCTCCAGCTCGAACCCTAGACCTCCATCCGCCTTGCGCCCACGCCCGTGCTGCTGGCCACTGCACCAGGCTTCCTTCCTCACTAATATATGGTCACAATAAATTATAAACCTTACCTGCTGAAGCTTCAGTCCGCTTAAAAATAAAAGATAATTTCACCTTCCACACGACTTGAACCTGCGACCTTCTAACCCCACACACACGTTACTTGCCACTGCACCGAAGTTCCTTCCATGACATAATCCTTTCACATTTAATTTTAACCTTTACCCGCTTCAGTTCTGGCTTGCTAAAAATAAAACAAAATTCGCCTTCCCCTGGAATCGAACCCATAACCTCTTGGCAGTCCTAACACGCTACTGCCACTGTGCCACAGATGCTCCTTGTGTTAAATTATACTCAAAACTCCTCTTAACCCTTATTCTAGCCGCGATCTGCATATTAAAAAACCCAAATTGCGCACGCCGCGCCTTGAACCTAGGCTCCTCCTCCACCTCCTAGCATACTTAGCCACTAGGCTAGATGCTTGCTTCTGACATGAATTAGCCTGGAAAATTAATAAGGCTTACCTACGACAGCCCTTGGTTTTTCAAAAATAAAAACCCACATTTTCGTACGCAGGGAATCGAACCCCTGCTCCCTTCCTACTGCTTAACACGCCTAACCACTAGGCCAAACTCCTCCTTTTTTCCAATTTTAGCCCAATTTATTAATAAACCTTAATGTCCAAATCCCCTAAAGAAGCAAAAATAATAATTTTTTTGCTAGAGTCTTGAATCGAATTTTCCCCACACTTTAAATACTTCTAAATTTATTTAAGAATTAAAATATTAGTAATAACATAAATATTTTATCAATATATATATTTTTTTAAACACTAGTAATATTTAAAACTTCTCAATATTCAGGTTTTCTTCTATCTGAATCCCAGACTCAAGGCCCAATACTTCCAGGCCCAAATTCGAGGTGTTACAGACCTTAGGAATAGCTAAGATACATATGTCATGACATAGGATTCTCGATAAGTGATTACGTGTAAGACCATGTCTGGGACATCGGCATCGTATTTAATTCATGTAAGAACCTATCTGGGACAGTGGCATCGATATATGATTACATGTAAGACCATGTCTGGGACATTGGCATTGTACGATATGTGTGATTTTCCAAGCATCCTATTCAATTTTGAATGGATCAACGAGCAATGATAAGTTATGACTGAATGTGTAAAACGAGCTAAAGTGATCAGGTATGTGATAGTTTATTACCTATTTGAAAATAAGGTAAGTTGATTGTTTGATATGTGATGCAAATTATATAAGATGCAATTGAAAATATATGTGTATATGAAAAGTATACTCGGCCAAAGGTTATGTATAAGTGATATCATATTTGTGATCTATGTGCAAACATATATGAATGATTATATTCGGCCTTATGAATATAAAATGTGAATATTTATGAAATGATTCATGAATATATGTATATGAGTTTATGTATATTCGGTTAAATAATGATATTAAGGCTTTGAAATTGAATGATATTTTGATAATAGATATATGTATATTCGGCCAAGATAATGTGTATAAATGAAAGTATATGTTGTATATGAAATTGTAAGTTTGAAATTAAATGTGATTATGATAGCATGAATTGGTTTGGTTAAATTGAGTTGATTATGTCATTGAGTTAATTATTTGTTTATGACTTACTAAGCTATGATAGCTTACTGTGTATGTATGTTTGCCTCTGTTTTATAGATTTTGGAGTCAAGTTACGAGCTCGGGGATCGTCAGCGAAGTTTATCACACTATCGACTGTTTTCGGTACTTTATAAGTTGAACTTAAACCTATGGCATGTATAGGCTAGTTTATGTTTATGTTTGTTTTTGGGTTATATAAATATGAACCATGCGAAAATGGCTTATTCATTATGTTAAGTTTGGTTTTTATGGTTCTGCTATTATATATTTATATGTGAATCATGGTTGATATATTTGCTAATGGTGATGAAGTTATGTCAAAGTATATGTGTATGGTATATTTGGTATGATGTGAAATTGTGGTTGAATATTATTTTTGATTGAAGTGCATGATATATAAGTGGGATGTATTAGGTAAATGGCTATGATTTGAAGTATTGATATTCGGTTATGTGATGAAGTAGATATGGATAATAATTATATGTATTTGATCATTGGTTGTAAAGGAGACTTTAAGTATAATGAATAGCTTGTGAAATGACCATGTTTTGATTCGACAAACAAGGTGAATTAGCTTTCGGTTAATGTTAGATAATTTGGGTAACATGTATTTGTGATTTAGAAGTGGGTTGTTTTGGCTTATAAGATTAAATCATCATACATATATGTTTTTGTGTATTCGGTTATGTATTGATTTAATAATTATACATTAGTTGATATATATTTGTAATATGTTTGACATGACATAAATTTTGGCTATATGTATATTTATGTACTTAGCCGAATATGTGATCATTGAATTAGTCTTGAATATGATCTTTGTTACTTTGCATAATAATTAATATTAGCATGTTAAAATTCGGTTTTGTATGCTAAAGTGTTAGACAAATAGTTGCTATGTATTATGCATAAATATATATATTTGATGTGTTGATGAGAAGGGTAAAATATGTTTGATTTATTGGTTTAGTTCTTTGAAATGTTTCATGCGTGTAAAGTAATAGAGTATAATTGAAGTAGACATTAAATAAGGCATAAGTATTTAGCATGTTTAATATTCGACTAAAGCTTTAGAAATTGACCAGTTGAATAGTAACTTATGCTTTTAATAAACAAGATGGTTTGATGTAAGTTTAGTATGTGGCTTTGTTATTGTTCTTTAATTATTAAGTATATGTTATATGACGTTTTGTGTGTATTAATGGAATAGCAAATAAGTAAGCTTGGTTTAGTCAAAATTTATAATAAGGTTGCATGTATATTTGGTCTTGAAATATGAGTTATTTTAATTCATATGCTTATATTCAGCCAGTTGATAACGATTTATGGTTGAATGTTTATTGATTTACGTGTAACCTATAATTTTTTGGTTTGGTTTAATATATATTCATATGTGATGAATTAAAATGATTAATTCCTATGTATATTCATGAATGTCTGGAAGTTGTGTCTTGTTCGGTAATACCTCGTAACCCCATTCCGGCTACGGATACAAGTTAGGGGTGTTACATTTACAATTAAGTGATTTAGCACAAATACAGTCTTTGTGGAGACAATAACTTAATACTTACTTATTACTTGATAACGACTGTGTACACTTGCACAAACCTATGCGTTACAAGTTTTTGGCACCGTTGCCGGGGACTGTTAACTGTTGCAATTGTTATTTTTTTTGAAATTATTTACTTCCAATTTGGTTTATTTCCAACATTACTAACTTATTCTTTTTAATTTTGTGATTTTCTTCTCAGGTGTTTATGAGCATAGATCGGATTATCGATTTACTCCCTGTAGACCTTGAAATTGAGTGAACTTTCAGATAAAGAAGACGTGAACGATCAACTCAATGACAAGTCGAGATGGACCTTTGAAATCAAAATGAAGACCAAGGTAATGAAGCTGATTGTATACGAAATCCCATCCTCATTGCCGATGATAGGGATCGATTAATCAGACAATATGCTGTGCCACTTTTCAGTGAGTTAAATCCAGGAATTAGAAGGCCAGATATTGAGGCAACCCAATTTAAATTGAAACCAGTGATGTTTCAAATACTCCAAACGATGGGCCAATTCAGTGGTATGCCTACAGAAGATCCATATCACCACCTTCAATTGTTTATGGAGGTGAGTGATTCATTCAAGATAGCTGGTGTGATTGAAGACACACTGAGGTTGAAGTTGTTTCTGTACTCGTTGCGAGATCGAGCACGAGCATGGCTCAATTCATTTCCACCAAATTCCATATCAACATGGCAAGAATCAGCAGAGGGATTTTTGGTTAAGTATTTCCCACCTAGCAAAAAATGCTAAGTTGAGGAACGAGATCACAACTTTCCAACAATTGGATGATGAGTCCTTGTATAAGGCTTGGGAGCGATTCAAGGAGTTACTTCGTAAGTGTCCTCATCATGGGATTCCTCATTGTATCCAGTTGGAGACATTCTATAATGGTCTCAATGCACATACAAGATTGATGGTAGATGCTTCTGCGAATGGTGCAATTTTGTCTAAGTCTTATAATGAGGCTTATAAGATCATCAAGAGGATCGCAAGTAATAACCACCAATGGCCAACAAATCGAACAGCTTCAGGAAGACGTGTAGCCGAAGTTCATGAAGTTGATGTCCTCACTTCGTTATCAGCTCAAGTATCAACTATTTCCTCTATATTAAAACTGTTTACCGCTAATAGCGCTAACAATTTTGCAGCTCAGCCACCAAGTTCGTTTGAAGTAGTTTACTGTGTGTACTGTGGGAAAGGTCATTCTTTTGAGAATTGTCTATCAAATCCTGAGTCAGTGTACTATGTGGGGAACCAACATCAAAATAGGAGTGGAAAAGGACCCCAGTCCAACTTCTACAATCCTTCATGGCGTAATCATCTTAACTTTTCTTAGAGCAACTAAGGAAATGGACCGAACAACAACTTCTTGCAGCATAGACCCAACCAATCTCAAGGGTTTAATTAGCAAGCTTCAAAACCATCTCAAGCTGAGGCATCAAACATTTTGGAGAACTTGTTGAAAGTGTATATGGCAAAGAATGACGCTTTGATCCAAAACCAAGCAGCAACATTAAAAAATTTGGAAAACCAAATGGGTCAATTAACTACGGAGCTTCGTAATAGACCACAAGGAACCTTGCCGAGCGATATTGAGAATCTAAGAAATTTGTAAAGAACATATCAAGGTAGTGGCTTTGCAAAGTGGTAAAATTCTAGAACCCCAATTGATTGATGTCGAAGATAGGCTCATTGAGAAGAATCAACCAACTATTGAAATTCCTACACCAAAGGAATCAAAATCTGCAAAGACTGACAAGGTAAATCCTAACTTAGTGAATTCAGATACTTTAACATCTTCTTTGGATGCAGATTTACCTACTTAGAAGAGTTATCCGGTTCAACCGAAAGTTCCATCACCTCCGTATCCGCAAAGATTGTAGCAACACAAGCAGAAACATGAGGTGCAATTGAAGAAGTTTTTAGATGTTCTGAAGCAGTTACACATCAATATTCCGTTGGTGGAGGCTTTAGAACAAATTCTGAATTATGTGAAATTTATGAAGGATATACTGTCCAAGAAGAAATAGTTGAGTGAGTATGAGACTATTGCCTTGACGAAAGAGTGCAGTGCGTTCCTGCAGAACAAACTGTCACCAAAATTGAAAGACCCAAGAAGCTTTACTATACCCTATAACATTGGTGAATCTTACTGTGGTAAAGCTTTGTGTGATTTAGGAGCGAGTATCAACTTGATGCATAAGTCTATTTTCAAGATGCTAGGGATAGGTGAAGTAAGACCTCCAAGTGTGACGCTTCAGCCAGTGGATCTATCTTTAGCATATCCCAAAGGAAAGATCGGTGATGTTTTGGTAAGAGTCGATAAATTTATTTTTCCCACTGATTTCATTGTCTTAGATTTTAAAGCAGATAAGGAAGTGTCGATCATCCTTGGAAGACCTTTCTTAGCCACGAAAAGAATGTTAATTGATGTGTAGAAAGGTGAACTCACCATGCGAGTTCAAGACAATCAGGTAACCTTTAACATTCTTAAAGTGATGAAATTTCCCGATCTAGCAGAAGAATGTTCAGTTGTGGAAGAGATAGAAACTAGAAGAATGTTCAGTTGTGGAAGAGATAGAAACCTTGGTTTCTATAGAAAGCAATTTTGAAGAAGATCCATTGGAGAAAGCATTATATCTTGACCCTTTGGAGGATGAAGAAGGTGAAACATGGCATTGATGGAAGCTAATCTGAGAAATTTTATTCAATCCATACAGTTTGAACCATTGGAGTTAGAAGTCAGAGAATTTGTGCAACCCAAGTTGTCAATTGAAGAACCACCTAAACTCGAATTCCTTCCCATTTGAAATAAGTTTATTTAGGTGATTGTTCCACTTTGCCTGTGATTATTTTAGCAGGACTAATGAAAGATCAAGAAGAGCAACTAATTGCTATTCTAAAAAAAATTAAGAAAGCAGTTGGTTGGACCATAGCTGATATTCGAGGTAGAAGCCCTTCTTTTTGCATGCATAAAATTATTTTAGAAGAAGGTGAAATAGCTCGAGCTGATGGGAAAATGAGGCTTAATCCTATTATGAAAAAAGTTGTGAGAAAGGAATTGATCAAATGGTTAGATGCATGAATCATCTATCCTATTTCAGATAGTTCGTGGGTAAGTCTGGTGTAGTGTATACCAAAGAAAGGTGGAATCACGATTGTTGAAAATGAGCGTAACGAGTTGGTTCCAACGAGAACTGTTACTGGTTGGAGAATCTGTATTGATTACAAAAAATTGAATAAAGCCACTCCATTTTCCGTTGCCTTTTATGGATCAGATGTTAGATCGACTGGCAGGTAATGAATTCTATTGTTTTTTAGATGGCTATGCGGGATATAGCCAAATAGTTGCAGCTTTGGAGGACCAACATAAAACAACTTTTACTTGTCCATACGGTACGTTAGCTTTTAGATAAATGCCTTTTGGTTTATGCAATGCACCTGCAACATTTCAACGATGCATGATGGCAATATTCACTGATATGGTTGAAAATTTTGTTAAGGTTTTCATGGATAATTTTACTGTTTTTGGTAACACTTATGATATTTGTTTGAGTAATTTGGCTAAGGTACTGAAGAGATGCGAAGAGACGAATCTTGTCCTTATTTGGGAAAAATGTCATTTTATGGTTAAGGATGGGATTATCTTAGGGCATAAAATCTCAAAGAGAGGAATTAAAGTCGATAAAGCAAAGGTGGACATAATTGAGAGATTATCGGCCCCAATTAATGTGAAAGGAGTCAAAAGTTTCTTAGGCCATGCTGGTTTTTAACGAAAGTTTATCAAAGATTTCTCAAAAATTTCTAAACCGTTGTGTTTGTTGTTAAAGAAAGATACAATGTTTGAATTCAACAAAGCATGTTTGAAAGCTTTTGATGATCTGAAAAAATGGTTAATCTCAGTACCAATAATCATTACACCTGACTAGAGCTCACCTTTTAAGTTGATGTGCGATGCAAGCGGTTATGCCGTTGGAGCTGTGATGGGTCAAATAAGAAACAAAGTGTTTCACCCTATTTACTATGCAAGTAGAACTTTGACGAGAGCCCCAATCAATTATATGGTAACTGAAAAGGAACTCTTTGCTATAGTTTTTGCTTTTAACAAATTCCACTTATATCTTATAGGTACTAAAGTTACAATATTTACTAACCATGCGGCCATTAATTACTTGCTCACGAAGAAAGATGCAAAATCGAGGCTAATTCGTTGGATACTATTACTCCAAGAATTTGACCTTGAGATCTAAGACAGAAAAGGTGTCGAAAATCAAATAGTTGATCATCTGTCGAGGTTGGAGCAAGATGAGGTAACTCGATCATGTGTGCCTATCAACGAGAATTTCCTAAACGAACACTTATTTGAGGTAAGTCGAATTCATGAAACACCTTGGTTTGCTAATTTTGCCAATTATCTTGCATGTGGAATAATTCCTCGAGAAATGACATACCAACAAAGGAAAAAATTCCTTGATGATAGTTGGTATTATTTTTGGGAGGATCCGTTTTTTTTAAAATAGTGTGCAGATAATACAATCCGAAAGTGTGTAGCTAAAAGTGAGATTGTTGAGATTTTGTATCATTACCATTCATCTCCAAGTGGGGGACACTTTGGAGGTTCACGTACTACAACAAAGATTTTGCGAGCAGGTTTCTTTTGGCATACACTATGTAACACCCTGAATTTGGGCCTAGAAGTTTTGGGCCTTGAGCATAGGAGCGGTTGAAGGCAGCTTATGCTATTTTGTTGTGTATGTAAATTTCGTTAATGAAGGCTTGTTTTAGTGGTTAAGTGTGCTGAGAAGTGTTGGAGAAGTCCTAGGTTCAAACTTGGACTCTAACAGAAATTTTGGTTTAAGGTGAATCAAACCCTAGGTGTAGTAGGTAGGCCTTAAGAATATTGTTGGAGAAATTGTTCCATAAAAATCCTTGTGGTCTAGTGGCAAAGTAGCGCCACATAAGAGGCAGGAAGGTGGCGTCAGAGAGTTGGCAAGGAGGTCCAGGGTTCGAAACTCATGGCAATCAAAGAGCATTTATTTTGCTAACAGGGGGCGGCAAGAGTTGGTGTTGAATTTAAACTCTGATGATGGAGAGATCCCACATCGGGAAGCTAACATAAGAGTGGATGCAAAGCTGGCTTTAAATAGAGAGTACCATGAGGAGAGTAAAAGTATCTTTCTTGGCTGATCCCTTTCGCTTTATGGCGTGCTCGTTTGGGTTGGGCGTCAGCTAAGAGTTCTCGGAGCACGGATTAACTCCAGTCTCTTATCAGGTGCGTATTTCTCACTACTCTAGCTGTAGGATGATTACTTCGGGCCGCGATGGGCCGAAAGGGGCCATGTGGGCCCAATGGGCCTACGGGCCCAATTGGATAAGTTGTTTGATTGTGTAGTAAATATTGGACTAGGCTAGGTGAATCTCATATCTGTGGCTAGATTTGGGCTAAAAGGGCCACACGAGCGTGTGGGCCCATTTGGGCCGAAAATGAGCTTTAGGCCATTCGTATTGTTATCCCTGTTTAGAATACTTTAGAATTACCGAAATACACTTGTAGGGTAGAATTACTGAAATACCCCTACAGGGTAAAATTACCGAAATACCCCTGTAGGGTAGAATTACCGAAATACCCTTGTAGGGTAAAATTATCGAAATACCCTTGTAGGGTAGAATTACCGAAATACCCTTGTAGGGTAGAATTACCGAAATACCCTTGTAGGGTAGAATTACTAAAATACCCCTATAGGGTATAATTACTAAAATACCCCTGTAGGGTAGAATTATTGAAATACCCTTGTGGGGTAAAATTACCATTTTGCCCCTAGGGTGTTAAATGATTGTTTTGCCCTTGTGGGCAAGTGACTGACTTGAACTGTGTGGTTGACGGATTTGATTGTGAATACATGTTGGTGATATGAATGACTTGACTGTGATTGTTTGATTCAAATATGGGCATAACATTCTGTATACATGACATGTTGCATGGGTTGGGTTATATAAATGGAGGAAGTGCTTAAAGGGCTTTGCCCCAGTTTACCCAAAAAAGGCTTTGCCCTAGTTTATCAAAAAGGGCTTTGCCCCAGTTATCAAAAGAGGCTAGGCCTCCAGTTATATGATAAAGCAGCTATGCTGCCAGTGGAGAGTTTGGTTGGGTGGGTTGAGTTATTCCCCACATGAAGAGCTTGGTTGGTACGGGTGGAGAGTAGCGGATGGTGGGTTAAGTAGTCTCCCCAAATGGGCTTGCATACATTCATTGGTATTACATGTGATATTGAAATGGGCCTTTGGGTCATACCGTTTATAGTAAAGGCTTCGGCCCAGTGATATGATTTATGAAAAGGCTTCGGCCCAGTAACCGTTAAACAAAAGGCTTCGGCCCAGTATGTTGATATTAATTTCGGCTCTGAAAGGGGCTTGTTGCATACTGAGTTTTCATAAACTCACCCCATTTATTAATCTTTCAGGTAATTTCCAGCCTTAGACGGATCGAAGCTGTGAGGGGCTCGAAGGAAGCCACACACACTGTTTATGTTACAGTTTTGATTATTACTTTTAAATGTTTTTATGTGGGTTGTAGTAAAGCCGTTGTAATTTTCTGGATTTTAAATTTGGAATTTTATCTATTGTTCTTATAATTGCTAGTATTAGAACACGGTTTTCCAAAGCAACTACTGTTGTTCAAAACATCACGTATCCGTAATTATTTTTAAATTAAGCTTCCGCAACTGCCAAGATTTTTACAAAGTTGTTAAGAATGTTATTCAGCTAAGGTTTTCTAACAAGGTTTAAAAAGGCTATAAGCTTTTAATTATTAAGAAGGTTTTTTAATGGAAACATGGTTTTCGAAAAACACTTCAATGTGATACGCCAGATTCGAGCCAAACTTCCAGGCCGGGTTTGGGGTGTTACACACTATTTAAAGTTGCTTATACTTATGTGAAGAAATGTGATAGATGCCAAAGGAGCAGAAATATATCAAGCAGGAATGAGATGCCCTTGACAAACATTTTGGAGATTGAATTATTCGACGTATGGGGCATCGTAACACCCTGAATTTGGGCCTAGAAGTATTGGGCCTTGAGTATGGGTCCGTAAGGAGGTTGTATATAAGGATCTAATTGTGCAAGGAAATGACACAATTAAATGTCTACTTTGGTGGTTGATGGCTCTGAGAAGTGTTGGAGGAATATTGGGTTCAAACCTGGGCTTTAGCAAAAATTTTGGTATTAAGTGAATAAAACCCTGGATGCTTGGATGATAGCATTTTAAATTATTGTGTTAAATAAATGACACAAGGAAACATGTGGTCTAGTGGTTGTGGCGTTATTAAGGTTGTAAGGGAGCCTAGGTTCAAGTCTTGGCTCTTACAATTCATTTTGGTTTTTCTCTTAAGTGAATCTGGACGCTGGCACATATGTCTTAAAGTTAATTGTGGACGTTTTTATCATAGAAAAAGCCTGTGGTGGAGTGGCAAGGTGGTGTGTTTTGTAACTGTGAGGTCTGAGGTTCAAGTCTTGGGATGCGCAGTGGAGTATTTATTTTGCTATTTGAGCTGTATGGGAAGTGGAGTTGGACTGGAACTCTGTGGTTGAAGTGGTCATAAGAATGAGGAATTTTCCTAATGGTTGAAAATAATCCCACATCGGGAAGCTAACATGAGAATTGGTGAGAAGCTGGCTTTAAATAGAGCGAACCAGATGAGTTGGAAAGGAAGACTCAATACAGGATGTGCTAAGGTTGGTGATCGTTGACTTCGGCGCGTCCTTATAAATAGGTGTGTATTCGCGCCCTTCTTTGTTGGAAGTCGGCAAAAGCCAAAAAGCCGAAACATCGGCATTTGAGGCTTCACAAGCGTGCGATTGCTCGTGTGGTAAATCAAGCCCACGGATTATGGGCGATAGACTGTAGAGGCTGCCACGAGCGTTCTACTGTGCTTGGGCCGTTCTGGGCCTCGATGGGCCCGTAAGCCCGCTTGAGTAAATCTAACTGTTAGGTGGGAAGTAGTTGGGCTTGTTATGTCTTGTGCATGGCATAGGCCGTGTGGGCCCAATAAGCCCGTGGGCCCCATATAGATTAAATCCACGGTAAGTGATAAATGTTGGATGGGGCTTTGTAGGTCACATAGCTGTAACTGAATTTGGGCTAAATGAGCCACACGAGCGTGTGGGCCCACTTGGGCTAAGTAATGAGCCTAAGACCCATTTGCACTGTTAGGTCTGTTTAGGTTACTTAAGTCGCTCGAGGCGACGGTGGACCTTCTGTTGGGTCGTTAAGACCCCCGATTGGTAAAATTATAGAAATACATTCGATTTGTAAAATTACCAAAATACCCTTGATTTGTAAAATTACCGAAACACCCTCGATTTGTAAAATTACCGAAATACCCCCAATTTGTAAAATTACTAAAATACCCCTGATTTGTAAAATTACTGAAATACCCCAGTTTGTAAAATTATCGAAATACCCTCGGATAGTAAAATTACTGAAATACCTCCGATTTGTAAAATTACCAAAATATCTCTAGTTTGTAAAATTATCGAAATACCCTCGATTTGTAAAATTACCAAAATACCTCCAATTTGTAAAATTATCGAAATACCCTCAGTTTGTAAAATTATCAGATTACCCTTGTAGTGTACAATTACTGAAATACCCTAGTAGGGTAAAATGAATGTTTTGACCTTGTGGGTAAATGACTGACTTGGACTATGAATTTGACTAATTGACTGTGATTGTATGATTGTGTTTTAACTGACTTGATTGCGGTTGTAAAACTGATATGTAATGCCCCAAAAATCCCAAAATCCCAAAATCCCGAAATAAAAAAAATCCCAAAATCCCGAATTTATTTTATTTTTGATTTTGATGAAAATTATGTTTAATATTCTTATCCAAGCGATAATTTTAGTAGGTCTTAGCTAAGGTTGAGTTCGAATCAAGGGGTAGAAGAAATTATAATTTATTTATTAAAAGAATTAAGGTTGGCTAGTAATTGAGCTTTTAAATAAATGAAGAAACAATTGGAAACAAAAAGAGCCTGTGGTGGAGTGGCTAAGTGATGCCACATAAGGTGTAGTGAGGTGGCGTTAGTAGCTAGCAAGGGGGTCCAAGGTTCGAATCCTAGCTTAGTATTTTTAGAATTTAATTTTGGCCTTCTAAAAGGATGGAAGTGGCGTGAAGATGGACTCTAAGGGGAGTGTTCAAAAGAGAAAATTAAGGAAAGGATCAAGGGGTTATCAGGGAGAAAAACGAGGAGATGAGAAGTGAGGAGTAAGTGGAGCTGAATTGGGAACTTGGGCTTGAAAAATTCGGCTATAGGGCTATAAATAGGTGCCGAATGGGAGGGTTGAGAAGTTAATGACAAATTTCCCTTCACTTTGTGCCAGAAACCCTTTTCTCTTTAAGATCCAAAAAGCCAAAAACCCTCTATTTTACTTTCTTTTCTTTCTGCCAATTTCTATTCTCCTCTACACAATCTTCTTTGCCAATTTATTCTACTACTCTTCTTCTTTAATCTGTACCAAATAAACCTTATTCACCATACTTAGTTTGAAAAGTCGAAAAACTAAATCTTCTAAGGGCCGAATACTTTTTGACTGAATCTAGTGTAAGTGTTGCTCTTTCAATTGATTTTTCTTTGTTTAGTATCGATTATTGTCCCTCACTCTTTCTAATCAACTTTGGTAAGCAATTAGTATCGGATCTTGGTTTTTAGCTCTCTACCAAATTGCTCCTTAAGGTGTTGTGGTTTTGGTAAGTAATCTTCTCCCATTGGCTAAGGTGGCCGAACGGTCATAGTTATGGTAAGGAGACTTTTGTTGGATACAAGTCACCTATTATTCGGGTTTCAATAGTTAAGATTTGTGCAGATCTAGGAAATACATGATCAAGGAAAAAAATGATTAAGGATTGGACTCAAGGTAAGGTTAAGGTGAGGTTTCAGTTTTTGAGTAAATAAGTATTAAGCATGTGATTAATTGAAGGGAGATATCGATTGTAGGTTTGGGCTAAGGAGATCGCATCATGCTTGCTTACCAGGTGTGTACATACACTGCACACACACAATGATTCGGCAAAAGCTGAAAAGCTAAAAAGTCGAAAAGCTGAAATGCCGAAAAGTCAAAAGTTTGGCTACGGTACCGATAGGCTGCCTGAGGCCTACGGGCGATTCCGTGGACTTGGGTTGTGATTTGGTCATATGGGCCAAATGGGCTAAATGGGCCCGATGGGCTATTGGGCCCATAATAGGCAAAAACTGAATATTAATGCTATGTGATAGGAATTTGTATGTGAGCATGAATATGGATGTGGCTAGGACTAACAGGCCATATAAATGTGATTTGTGCCTCATGGGCCATATACAGGTGATGTGGGCCTAATGGGCCATATGAATACGATTGGGCTTAATAGGCCAGATCCAGGTATGTGAATTTGATTGGGCTGTGTAATGGGTTTTGGGCCTAGTATATGATATCCACATAAGACTTAATTAATTATTTGCGACTGTGGACAAGTTATAGGGTTAAAGTGTGGCAACGGGTATATGCATGTCTAGGATTGGATCTAGGGAGAGCTTGGTACTTAAGCGGTCTGAATGACTCACCTCCTCTTCTCTGGAATCCTACCTGGTGCATAGTATTTGTTCATCTTAGCTCACGGGACTTGTTAACAAGCCAAGATAAGTGAAAACCGTAATTAAGGGAAAATTACTAAAATGCCCCTAAGGGAGAAAATGACCAAAATACCCCTAGGTGTTGAATGTAAGTTTTGTGGATGCGACATACATACATATGATATTCTGCTTAGGTTGCATATGGGTTGGGAATTATAGAACGGAGGAAGTATATGAGAATCGCATGGTTGCTTAACAATCATAGATCCACCGACGACTTTTAAAGCACAATATGTAAATGAAGGTAGTTCTGCAACTGGGCTACCATGGTGTGTGGGTTGGGTGGGTCGATATTTATATCCCCACATGGTGTGACGGGGGACGGAGCCGATGTGTAGTGGATGGATAATTTGGATGGGATTGCACTGCATGATTGATGAATGATGTTTTTTTGAATGCTTGTTTTTTTGTCAAGAGTTGTACCCACTAAGTTTGCGAAAACTCACCCCTTCTTTTATTTTATTTTCAGGTGATGCTCAGTAGAAAGTTTGATGTTTGGAAGGACTTTGGGTGGCCGGCTAGCAAGATGATTTGGACTTGGGTTTTTTTCAAGCATTTAAGTTTTTACTTCTTTTAAAGTATGTTCCAGACCAGATTGTAATAAGGTTTTCATTGTGTTATTATTGCTTGAATTATTATTATTTTCAATGTAATTACAAGAAGTTGAACATGGGTTTTCTAAATTATAGTATGTTTTCTACGTTTTCGCAATTAAATTTTTAAATGATAAGTTTTCTTAAATCAAATGTTTCAACAAGGTTTTTGTAACTGAAAGGGTGTATTTTTTTTAAAGTTAATTAAGGTTTCTTTTATTGTAAGAAGGGTTTTCAATGAAAACACGATTTTTGCTAAAACACTTCAATGTGACACATCAGATTCAGCCATAACGTCTGGGCCAGGTTTGGGGTGTTACATTTAGTAGTATCAGAACCCAAGTTGTAAAACTCGGGCTGTAAAGTGGGACTTATTATTATTTGGCTTCTTTTTGGATTTTAAAAATATTTTGGATCGCGATGCTTTGAGAAAAGAGAAATCTTGCTGAGTGGCACACCGAGCCTCCGACGTCGAACCAAGTAAGTACTTTTATTTTTAAGTTCATTTAAATTGTTATGCAGTAGATAGTTAGAGGGCTACTTTAGATGATGGTTAGAATGGAACTAAAGCCCGTAGGATCTGGAAACTGTAGAGGATTTTCAAAAACGATATTCTCTTCAAATATTTTCATAAAATATCGGTGTAATTATTAAACTAACTAAAACTTCATAAAATTTCTAATTCAGATAATACGCGAATCGACGATGAGTGCTCGAAGAGGTGCAAGAGGCTGTGGCCGAGGTCACGAAAGTGTTAGGGCTGAATCGTCGGCATCGGACCATATGTCTGATGTTGGAGTAGAAGAGGCTCCAGCCTCACCTGTGGCTTGGAATAGACAGTATGATCGGGCCGCGAGAGAAGATGCATTATCGTAGGCAATGCTAAAGATTTTGGAAAGGGTCGCTGGGCCCAATAATGGCAACGAAAATCGGGGGTCCATTCCAGAACGACTTCGGTCGAACGAGGCTGAGATCTTTAAGGGCGTGGCTGGCGTGGCTCCTAATGTGGCGGAATATTGGTTGGAGGCCACTGAAAGGATAATGGAGGATTTGGACTGCTCACCTGAGCAAAAGTTGAAAAGGGCAGTGTCGTTGCTTAAGGAGGAAGCCTACCAGTGGTGGCTGACAGTGAAAGAGGGCACCCAACCGGAGTGGGTCACCTGGGAGTTTTTCAAAGCTGCATTCCAAGGGAAGAATGTGGGTGCAAGCTATGTGGATGCTAGGAGGAAGGAGTTCCTGAACTTGACCCAAGGCAATAAATCGGTGGCGGAGTACTAGGCGGAAATGCAGGTCATGCTGAAGTGAGGCATCTAGCTTTGGTTTATGTTGCTCGTTGCCGAGAAGACGAAGATACTCCAGAAGCGAATATTGGTACGTACTTTATCCATAGTGTGCGATCTATCTATTTTGAAATTAGAAATAGAGTGCGCAGTAGAAGCGTAGTGGTATAACTTAAGCGATGCGACGTTAATATCCTCAACTGTTTAAACAAGGTAAATTTCGAGGACGAAATTTATTTTAGGGGGTAGAGTTGTAATGCCCCAAAAATCCCGAAATCTAAAAATCTCGAAATCCAAAAATCCCGAAATCTCGAATTTCCTTTATTTTTGATTTTGATGAAAATTGTGTTTAATATTCTTATCCAAGCGATAATTTTAGTAGGTCTTAGCTAAGGTTGAGTTTGAATCAAGGGGTAGAAGAAATTATAATTTAATTATTAGAAGAATCAGGGTTGGCTAGTAGTTGGGCTTTGAATAAATGAAGAAACTATAATGACCCAAAATGCACGGGCACCGGAAAAGTGAGTTATAGGGCCTCTGCCTTAGTGCAATAAGTTCGAAAATACTTATTAGAAATATTTATGAGTTTAGTAGCGTGTCTAATTAGGTTTTAATTAAGTTAATTTAGCTTAATTTAGAGAAATTAGTAAAAAGAACTAAATTGAATAAGGGGTAAAAGTTTAATTCTAAAGTAATAGAAAATAAAAAGGATTAAAATGGTAATTAAACCATTTACAAAAGATCAGGCGCCATATGCATTAAAAAATCTAAGATTTTATTATTATTATTAATTATTAGTATGGTTTTATATTATTATTATTATTATTATTATTATTATTATTATATTAAGTTAAAGATATTTATTAATTAAATAATTAATTTATGAGATTTTTTTTATTGACAAACAAATTGAATAATGACAATTGTAATAAAAATATTGGTTCATTTGTAATAAATAGATATATGTACACTTGTAATAAAATAATTAAGTTACTTAATATTAAAGCAAAAGATATTTGTTAATTAAATAATTAAATTATTAAATACTTGTGTGAAAAAAATAATAATAGTAATAATAAATAAAATAAATAGTGACAAATGTATGGTGTTGATGGTGTACACTTGTGTGTATATAATTAAATGCTTAATAGATATTTAAAATAAATATATTATAATATATGTTAATTAAGTAAATAAAAGAATAAAAGAATGAAATAAAAAAAAGAAACAAAGAAAAGAAAGAACAGAGACATTCGAAAAAAAGGGGAAGAAAAGGGAAAGAAAAGAAAAGGGGAAAATTGGGATTTTAAAGCTTCAAGGTTATTTGGTAAGTTAAATTTAGTCCTTTTCTCTTAAATTTGATGTTTTAGCAGTCTTAAAATAAGGTTTTGATGAAACTAATTTGATAGTTTGAAAGTTTACGAGCTTTTAAACAAAGTTCATGTTGAAGAAAAAGAAGAATTAGGGATTTAATTGAATAAATTTTAAGTTAGAAATTGAAAAAGGGATTAAATTGTAAAAGAAGCTATAAGTTTTGTGTTTTAGGAAATTAAATTGAAAGAAATTTTAAATTAGGGTTTTACAATGAACATTAGATTGTTAGGGTGAACATGGAAGGGAATTGAGTAGAAATGAAGTATAAATTAAGTTAAACAAATAAAAGAGTTAATTAGGATTAAATGGGAATTAGAGAATAAATTAAATAAAAATTCAATTAATTATTAAATTAATGCTGTAATTAATAATATAAATTGTTATTATATTTTTTTTTCATAGCTAACAAGGAAAACGAAGTATCGGCATCCAAAGGAAAAGAAAAGATCGTGGAGGAATAAACTCGTATTCTGGGTTTGTATTACTATAACTCAAACTATTTATTAAATGTATATTGAATTTATAGTTATGGAATAATTAAGATAAGGCAAGTATTATATTTAAATTTAAATATAAGTATGTGTAAAAATTAATTTGTATATAAATTAAGATAATAGATATTTGAATTGATTGAGTATTGAAAATTTTTGTGTAAATGAAATTGAAATTAGAAAAGTAAAATAATACCCTATTAACTTGTCGGACTAGATTTGATACAAATGGCATGCCATTGGATTTGTGATGTGATGAAGAGATTGTAGTTCGGCCGAGAAGATGTTTCATTATTATATATTTCGTTTTATCCAAGAGGCATTTAATGCCTTCTTGGTGTGTTATGGAGGATTTATAATATTCCGTGTGTTTGGGTTGGATATTCGGTGTGTTTGGGTGGGATCTGCGTATCTGTCAAAGTCCGAGCCTTGTTAATAGGGTAAATAATTGAAATGAAATTTTGAAAATGGGATTTATTATTTTGGCACTATTGAAAAGTATGAGAAAGAATGTATGAACTAAATTATGAATTGAGTTGGTATGTGAAAAATGAAATAAGAATTTAAGATTTATGAAGTAATATAAATATATATAATTAGTTTAAATGGTTATAAAATTTATGGTTGATGTTTATAATTTATTAATGTTAAATAGTCTTGATTTATAGTAATACCACTGAGTATGAAATACTCAGCGTACGGTTGTTTCCGTGTGCAGGTCATTAGAGTTTCGGATGCGGTCTAGCATCCAAAACAAACCCGAGTCCAACAAGAAGATTTTTGGTGATGTATTTCTTCCTTTTGTTAAGTGGCATGTACTAGGTAATTGCATATAAATTATGTGTATACATTAAGTTAAATGATTTTGGTTGTATATAAATGATTATAATGTTTTGGATTATGAATATGATATAAAGTTGTGAAATGGTAGGTTTGGTATTAAATAATTGAAATGAAATAAATATTATTAATTATACATCTATACTAACAATGTTATATTGTTTAAACTAAGGTATTAAATTATTATTTTAATATAAATTGGATGTAATTGAGTATACTTAATCATTGGTTGGAGTATTGATATTGGTTGGATTTTTGGGTTTAAAGTTTGCAGGGGGTTTTATGTAAAAATAAGCAGAAATGCTGTCGAAAAAAAAAATTAAATTATGAAAAATTTCTGGAGAATTTGAACAAGTTTCGTTTCACTTTTAAATTTACGTTTTGGCTTCGAGCGTCTATTATTAGGACTTAACTATTATATTATATTATGAATATTATTATTTATTTATGAATTATTTTGTAAGTTGTCTGATATGTCTAGTAATGCCTCGTAACCTTATTCCGGCGGCGGTTTGGGGTTAAGGGGGTGTTACAGAAACAATTAGACATAAAAAGAGCCTGTGGTGGTGTGGCTAAGTGATGCCACATAAGGTGTAGTGAGGTGGTGTTAGTAGCTAGCAAGGGGGTCCAAGGTTCGAATTCTAGCTTAGTATTTTTAGAATTTAATTTTGGCCTTCTAGAAGGATGGAAGTGGCGTGAAGATGGACTCCAAGGGGAGTGTTCAAAAGAGAAAATTAAGGAAAGGATCACGGGGTTATTAGGGAGAAAAACGAGGAAATGAGAAGTGAGGAGTAAGTGGAGCTAAATTGAGAAGGGCTTGAAGAATTTGGCTATAGGGCTATAAATAGGTGCCGAATGGGAGGGTTGAGAAGTTAATGACAAATTTCCCTTCACTTTGTGCCAAAAACCCTTTTCTCTTCAAGATCCAAAAAGCCAAAAACCCTTTATTTTACTTTCTTTGCTTTCTGCCGATTTCTATTCTCCTCTACACAGTCTTCTTTGCCAATTTATTCTACTACTCTTCTTCTTTAATCTGTACCAAATAAACCTTATTCACAATACTTAGTTTGAAAAGTCGAAAAATTGAATCTTCTAAGGGCCGAATACTTTTTGACCGAATCTAGTGTAAGTGTTGCTCTTCCAATCGGTTTTTCTTTGTTAAGTATCGATTATTGTCCCTCACTCTTTCTAATCAACTTTGGTAAGGAATTAGTATCGGATCTTGGTTTTTAGCTCTCTGCCGAATTGCTCTTTAAGGTGTTACAGTTTTGGTAAGTAATCTTCTCCCATTGGCTAAGGTGGCTGAATGGTCATAGTTATGGTAATGAGACTTGTGTTGGATACGAGTAACCAATTATTTGGGTTTTAATAGTTAAGATTTGTGTAGATCTAGGAAATACATGATCAGGGAAAAAACGATTAAAGATTGGGTTCAAGGTAAGGTTAAGGTGAGGTTTTGGTTTTTGAGTAAATAAGTATTAAGCATGTGATTAATTGAAGGGTGATATCGATTGAAGGTTTGAGCTAAGGAGATCCCATCACGCTTGCTTACCAGGTGTGTACATACACTGCACACAAACTATGATTCGGCAAAAGCCAAAAAGCTGAAAAGCTGAAAAGCAGAAATGCCGAAAAGCCGAAAGTTTGGCAACGGTAGTCTTGCGAGTGCACGAAAACTCATAAGGGGGAAACCGATAGGCTGCCTAAGGCCCACGGGTGATTCCATGGACTTGGGTTGTGATTTGGCCATATGGGCCAAATGGGCTGTTGGGCCCATAATAGGCAAAAACTGAATATTGATGTTATGTGATAGGAATTTGTATGTGAGCATGAATATGAATGTGACTGGGCCTAACAGGCCATATAAATGTGATTTAGCCCTAATTGGCCATATACAAGTGATTTGGGTCTAATGGGTCATATGAATATAATTGGGCTTAATGGGCTAGATCCAGGTATGTGAATTTGATTGGGCTCTATAAGGGGTTTTGGGCCTAGTATATGATAGCCACATAAGGCTTAATTAATTATTTGCGACCGTGGACAAGTCATAGGGTTAAGGTGTGGCAACGGGTATATGCATGTCTAGGATTGGATCTAGGGAGAGCTTGGTACTTAAGCGAACTGAATGACTCACCTCTTCTTCTCTAGAATCCTACCTGGTGTATAGTATTTGTTCGTCTTAGCTCATAGGACTTGTTAACGGGCCAAGATAAGTGAAAACCGTAATTAAAGGAAAATTACTGAAATGCCCCTAAGGGCAAAAATGACCAAAATACCCTTAGGTGTTGAATGTAAGTTTTGTGGATGCGACATACATACATATGATATTCTGCTTAGGTTGCATATGGGTTGGGAATTATGGAACGGAGGAAGTATATGAGGATATCATGGTTGCTTGATAATCGTGGATCCACCGACGGCTTTTAAAGCCCAATATGTAAATGAAGGTAGTTCTGCAACTGGTCTACCATGGTGTGTGGATTGGGTGGGTCGATATTTATATCCCCACATGGTGTGACGGGGGACGGAGCCGTTGTGTAGTGGATGGATAATTTTGGTGGGATTGCATTGCATGATTGATGAATAATGTTTTTTTTAATATTTTTTTTTGTCGAGGGTTGTAAACACTGAGTTTGCGAAAACTCACCCCCTCTTTTATTTTATTTTCAGGTGATGCTCAGTAGAAGGTTCGATGTTTGGAAGGACTTTGGGTGGCCTGCTAGCAATATGATTTGGACTTGGGTTTTTTTCAAGCATTTAAGTTTTTACTTCTTTTTAAGTATGTTCCAGACCAGATTGTAATAAGGTTTTCATTGTGTTATTATTACTTGAATTATTATTATTTTCAATGTAATTACAAGAAGTTGAACATGGGTTTTCTAAATTATAGTATGTTTTCTACGTTTCTGTAATTAAATTTTTAAATGATAAGTTTTCTTAAATCAAATGTTTCAACAAGGTTTTTGCAACTGAAAGGGTGTGTTTTTTTTAAAGTTAATTAAGGTTTCTTTTATTTTAAGAAGGGTTTTCAATGAAAACACGATTTTCGCTAAAACACTTCAATGTGACACACCAGATTCGGCCATAACATCTGGGCCGGGTTTGGGGTGTTACATGATATGTTTTTAATATATGTTTAAATGATTGTTACTGAGCATGACCATTTTGCATACACATGTGATGATTGAGCATGACATACACGACATATTGCATGGGGTTGGAATTGTGAAACGGAGGAAGAAATTGAGGATCGCATGGTTGCTTGACAACCGTGGATCCACCGATTGAGGATCGCATGGTTGCTTGACGACCGTGGATCCACCGGTGGTTTTTAAGCCTAATATATGATTATTGACGACTCTGTGTCGATCATATTTACCCGAGGTCGTGTTGATCAGACATTATTGCTGATGGCTATGAGCCTAACATGAAACAGCTACCGATGGCTTAAAGCCAATTATTCTGACTGTGGCTTTGTGCCAACCTAAAAATGGCTCTGTGCCATCTTGACTATGGCTTTGTGCTAAACGTATTTACCTGTGGCTATGTGCCTAACATACTTATGTATGACTCTGTGTGGATCATATTTACCCAAGGCTATGTGTCGGTTATATTACTGCCGCTGATGGCTATGTGCCAAACATAATACAGTTACCGATGGCTTTGTGCCAATTATAATACCACCACTGAAGGCTTTTTAAGCCCAATATATGATTAGCAGCTTTGCTGTAATGAAGGTAGTACAACAACCGAGCTACCATTGATGTGTATCGGATGGGTGAGTCGATATTTATATCCCCACATAATGTGTACCGGGGGACGGAGTTGATGTGTAACGGTTAGATTATTGGGATGGGATAGCATGCATCCATGCATTCACACATTCTATTCTATTATTGGTTTGGCTGGGCCCAATTTATTCTGTTATGGGCTGTGACCCAAATGACATTGTAATAGGCTTTGGCCCACATATGCTCTGGAATCGACTGCATCTTATTCATTAACGGGCTCTAGCCCAGACTATTTCTATTTTTGTTTCTGTATACTGACTGTTACTCTAGTAAGGGGATTACACACTGAGTTTTCGTAAACTCACCGCGTTTATTAACCGTGTAGGTAATCCCCAGTGTTAGGTGGATCGGTGTCGTAGAGGAACTCAGAGACGACCACACAACTGCACATGTTTTTCTATTTCGTTTATTTAGTTAAGCACTTTGGTTTTGATTTGGGTTGTAATAAGGCCTCTTTATTTCCTTACCCTTTTATTTGGAAAGTTTATTTAGTATGTCTAATATCTGTTAGAAGTAGGACACGATTTTCCTAAACAACAACTGTTTTCAAAACACTACGTTTTCGCGACTTAACTTTTGAACAATACGTTTTCATAAATCAGTTCCTTTTAGAATTAGCTTCCGTAAAGTAAAAAGGAGTTTTAGAAATAAAATTAAGAAGTTTTCAATAAACTACGTTTTAAATAAGAAGGGTTTCTAATGAAAACATGATTTTCGAAAAACACTTTAATGTGACACGCCAGATTCGGGTCTAACTTCTGGGCCAGGTTTAGGATGTTACATTTAGTGGTATCAGAGCCAAGTTACAAAACTTGGCTTTGGAATGGGTTTTAAAATTGGATATCTGAAAGAATTGTTTCAAAAAGGTTCGAAAAGATTTGAAGTATTTGAAATGTTTTTCTGAATATTTTCCTGAAAATGTGGTTACCGAGTCTCTGGCGCTGAATCCGTAAGTTTTCTGTTAGACTGTTCTTAACGTTAGATTTTGTATTTATTCAGTGTATGTTCTGGAAATCAGATTTTGTTTAAGTTAACAACAGTACTGTGATGGATTCCGAAAGCAGGTAAGGTCACGAGGAGTTGCCCGTCTCCTCGGAACATGAGATGGTTCATGAAACTGTAGTCAAGGTAAGTCTGCCAACTTCGAGTAACAATAACCCGGAGCTTGGTACGGAGGCACTGACCCAGTTGGTAAGGGAAGTGCTAGAAGAAGTGTTCGAGGCAAGAGTTAAGGCGTGTGGTGAAACACTTCAGGCTACGCGCTTGGAGTGCGGCAGGAAGAGGGATCACAATCCTCTGAAGCAGGAGCCCCGTTCTGTGAAACGCGTTAAGACGCGTCCGAACTTTCTGGCAAGCGTTACAAAAGGCATTATCCGTGCGAATGCTGAAGGAAATCATGAGCGTGTCTCAAATACAGGTCTAAGGAGCATCAGGTTCGGGATTGCACAGTTCCTTTTAAGTCAGGTGTGTTTTGTTTAAATGTGATGTTTGAATATAGAAATTGTATGCATGTGTGGTAAAAATCTATTTGCTTCTGTGGTTAGATGTTTGCTTGGGTGTGAGGTTTTGATATTAAGTTAAAAGTTTATTAGTGTAGTTTGGAACTAGAGTGCGCAGTGGGAGCGTAGTGGTGTAGGTTGAGCTAAGCGCTTGTTCAGATAATTGGAAATTTCGAGTACGAAATTTCTTTTAGGGGGTAGAATTGTAACACCCTGAATTTGGGCCTAGAAGTATTGGGCCTTGAGTATGGGTCCGTAAAGAGGTTTTATATAAGTATTTAATTGTGTAAGGAAATGACACAATTAAATGTCTACTTTGGTGGTTAATGGCTCTGAGAAGTGTTGGAGGAATCTTGGTTCAAACCTAGGCTTTAGCAAAAATTTTGGTATTAAGTGAATAAAACCCTGGATGCTTGGATGATGGCATTTTAAATTATTATGTTAAATAAATGACACAAGGAAACATGTGGTCTAGTGGTTGTGGCGTCATTAAGGTTGTAAGGGAGCCTAGGTTCAAGTCTTGGCTCTTACAATTCATTTTGGTTTTTCTCTTAAGTGAATCTAGACACTGGCACATATGTCTTAAAGTTAATTGTAGACGTTTTTATCACAGAAAGAGCCTGTGGTGGAGTGGCAAGGTGGCGTGTTGTGTAACTGTGAGGTCTAAGGTTCAAGTCTTGGGATGCGTAGTGGAGTATTTATTTTGCTATTTGAGCTGTATGGGATGTGGAGTTGGACTGGAACTCTGTGGTTGAAGTGGTCATAAGAATGAGGAATTTTCCTAATGGTTGAAAGTAATCCCACATCCGGAAGCTAACATGAGAATTGGTGAGAAGCTAGCTTTAAATAGAGCGAACCAGATAAGTTGGGGAGGAAGACTCAATGCAGGATGTGCCAAGGCTGGTGATCATGGACTTCGGCGCGTTCTCATAAACAGGTGTGTATTCGCACCCTTCTTTGTTGGAAGTCGGCAAAAGCCGAAAAGCCAAAACTTTGGCATTTGAGGCTTCACGAGCGTGCGATTGCTCGTATGGTAAATCGAGCCCACAGATCATGGCCGATAGACTATAGAGGCCGCTACGAGCGTTCTCGTGTGCTGGGGCTATTTTGGGCCTCGATGGGCCCGTGGGCCCGCTTGAATAAATCTAACTGTTAAGTGGGAAGTAGTTGGGCTTGTCATGTCGTGTGCATGGCATAGGCCCTGTGGGCTCAATGGGCCCGTGCGCCCCACACAGATTAAATCCACGGTAAGTGATAAATGTTGGACGGGGCTTTGTAGGTCACATAGCTGTAACTAAATTTGGGCTAAATGGGCCACACGAGCATGTGGGCCCACTTGGGCTGAGTAATAGGCCTTAAGCCTATTTGCATTGTTAGGTTTGTTTAGGTTACTTAAGTCGCTCGAGGCGACGGTGGACCTTCTGTTGGGTCGTTAAGACCCCCGATTTGTAAAATTATTGAAATACCCCCAATTTGTAAAATTACTGAAATACCTTTAATTTGTAAAATTACCGAAATACCCTTAGTTTGTAAAATTACCGAAATACCCCTAATTTGTAAAATTATTGAAATACCCCTAATTCGTAAAATTATCGAAATACCCTCGATTTGTAAAATTACCAAAATACCCATTGTTTGTAAAATTATCGAAATACCCCTGGTTTGTAAAATTATCGAAATACCCCTAGTTTGTAAAATTATCAAAATACCAATGGTTTGTAAAATTACCAAAATATCCACGGTTTGTAAAATTATCGAAATACCCTCGACTTGTAAAATTACCAAAATACCCTCGATTTGTAAAATTATCGAAATACCCCTAATTTGTAAAATTACCAAAATACCCTTGATTTGTAAAAATACCAAAATACCCCCGATTTGTAAAATTATCGGATTACCCTTGTAGTGTAAAATTACTGAAATACCCTTGTAGGTTAAAATGACTGTTTTGCCTTTATGGGTAAATGATTGACTTGGACTATGAATTTGACTGATTGACTGTGATTGTATGATTGTGTTTTAACTAGCTTGACTGTGGTTGTAAAACTGATGTGTTTTTAATATATGTTGAAATGATTGTTACTGAGCATGGCCATTTTGCATACACGTGTGATGATTGAGCATGACATACACGACATATTGCATGGGGATGGAATTATGAAACGGAAGAAGAAATTGAGGATCGCATGGTTGCTTGACGACCATGGATGCACCGATTGAGGATTGCATGGTTACTTGACGACCGTGGATCCACCGATTAAGGATCGCATGGTTACTTGATGACCGTGGATCCACCGGTGGCTTTTAAGCCCAATATATGATTATTGACGACTCTATGTCGATCATATTTACCCAAGGCTGTATGCTGACTGTATTACCATCGCTGATGGCTATGTGCCTAACATGAAACAGCTACCGATGGCTTAAAGCCAATTATTCTAATTATGGCTTTGTGCCAACCTAAAAATGGCTCTGTGCCATCTTGACTATGGCTTTGTGCCAAACGTATTTACCTATGGCTATGTGCCTAACATACTTATGGATGACTCTATGTGGATCATATTTACCCAAGGCTGTGTGCCGATTATATTACCGTCACTGATGGCTATGTGTCAAACATAATACAGTTATCGATGGCTTTGTGCCAATTATAATACCGCTACTGAAGGCTTTTTAAGCCCAATATATGATTAGCAGCTTTGCTGTAATGAAGGTAGTACCGCAACCGGGCAACCATTGATGTGTATCGGATGGGTGGGTCGATATTTATATCCCCACATGATGTGTACCGGAGGACGGAGTTGATGTGTAACAGTTGGATTATTGGGATGGGATAGCATGCATCTAAGCATTCACACATTCTGTTCTGTAATTAGTTTGGGCTAGGCCCAATTGATTCTGTTATGGGCTGTGACCCAAATGACATTGTAATAGGCTTTGGCCCACGTATGCTCTAAACTGGACTGCATGCACATCGCAACGGGCTCTAGCCTGCATCGCTTTATGTTTTTATTTCTGTATATTGACTATTACTCTAGTAAGGGGATTACATACTGAGTTTTCGTGAACTCACCCCGTTTAATAACCGTGTAGGTAATTCCCAGCGTTAGGTGGATCGGTGTCGCAGAGGAACTCAGAGACGACCACACAACTGCACATGTTTTTCTATTTCGTTTATTTAGTTAAGCATTTTGGTTTTGATTTGGGTTGTAATAAGGCCTCTTTATTTCCTTAACCTTTTATTTGGAAAGTTTATTTAGTATTTCTAATATCTGTTAGAAGTAGGACACGGTTTTTCAAACCAACAACTATTTTCAAAACACTACGTTTTCGCGACTTAACTTTTAAACATCACATTTTCGTAAACCGGTTACTTTTAGAATTAGCTTCTTCAAAGTAAAAAGGAGTTTTGGAAATAAAATTAAGAAGTTTTCAATATACTACGTTTTAAATAAGAAGGGTTTCTAATGAAAACATGGTTTTCAAAAAACACTTTAATGTGACACGCCAGATTCGGGTCTAACTTCTAGGCTGGGTTTGGGGTGTTACAGGCATTGACTTCTTAGGCCCATTTTCTTCTTCGTATGGGAACTAATACATCCTAATTGCAGTGCAGTGGACTATGTATCCAGGTGGGTTGAAGCTAAAGCATAACCTACAAATGATGCTAAAGTAGTCATGCGATTCCTACATAAGCATGTGTTTACACGATTTGGGACACCAAGAGCTATTATTAGTGATGAAAGTTCTCACTTTGTGAACAAATAGCTTAAGTGGTTGATTGAAAAATATAATGTGAAGCACAAGATTGCTACTGCCTATCACCCCCAATCTAATGGGCAAGTTGAAAGAGTGAACCGTGAAATCAAAGGTATCCTTGAAAGGGTAGTATGCCCTAGTAGAAAAGATTGGTCTCGAAGGCTCAATGATGCATTATGGGCTTATCGAATAGCATTTAAGACACCGTTAGGAGTGACTCCTTATCGGCTAGTCTTTGAAAAGGCGTGTCATTTGCCATTAGAGTTGGCGAATAGAGCTTACTGGGCTTTGAAGCAGTTAAACTTTGATCTTAAGTAATTCGGTGAAAGAAAGATGTTACAACTTGATGAGTTGGAAGAGCAGAGGTTGTTTTCCTATGAGAATGCCAAAATGTGTAAAGAAAGATCAAAGAGAAGGCATGATAGTCATATACAACCTCGCGAGTTTAAAGAAGGTCAAAAGGTTTTATTGTTTAATTCAAGGTTGAAGTTATTTCTTGGGAAGCTTAAATCCCGATAGAATGGATCTTATACCATTTACCAAGTTTATCCTTATGGAGCTATTGAATTATACGACAATTATGGAGGTACGTTTAAAGTTAATGGTCAACGTCTCAAACACTACTGGGATGGTGAAGTTGAGCGAGTTGAATCCTCGTTCAAATTAACAAACCCTTGATTTTTTATGAACTCGTTTTGTAAATAAATAAATAATTAGAACTTATTTTCTTAATTTATTACATTTAATTAATTTTGTCTAAGGAGATTGGTACTTAAGCGGGACCACTGTAACCCCTCCAACCTTTCTTGAGAATTAATTTACTGTAATTTGTTAAGAAGAAATTTTCTAATTAAGATTTAAATTTTTTAAGTTCCATTTGTTTTGTTTAAATTTTAAATTTTTATGTTAATAAAGGGGGTCAAATTTGGCCCAAGTACTAATTAGTTTTTTTTAGACAAGACAGTTTGAGTTTGAGGCCCAAGATAGCAAAAATGAGGGAAAAATCCATGCCTTGCCGTCACACCCATTACTTGCCGCCCAAGTAACCCTAATGTAGCTAAATTTTTGCTACATGTTTCCCTAATTTTTTGTATATAAACCCCTATTCATTCTATTATTTTTCATATCCTCAAAGCAATTTGCTTACACCCTAAAGATCCCTAAATCTCCCTTTTGTGTCGTCAACCTCAATTATCGAAAAAAACCCTAGTTCTCTTCATTTTTTGCCAAAATTTTCGAGAAATGATATCATGTCTCACAAAAGAACCAGATCTTCAAAGACTACTCCTAAAAACCTGATTTTGATCGATGAAAAAGTGAAAAAGAGATTTGATTCAATCTTCAAGCATCAACCTATGATGCCGGAAAAAGGTCTTAACTTGAAGAGTAATGATCTGATGGTTGTTCCTATATCGATTAGAAAGAAAATCAATGCTCTCAAGTGGGAATGATTTTGTGATGCTCGTTCACTTACCGATAATGAACTAGTTTGAGAGTTCTATGCTAGTTTGACTACGCAAGATGCTACTGAAGTCATCGTTCGAAAGAAAAAGTTACCTCTCACTTCTAAGTCCATCAATGATTTGTTTAACGTACCTGATGTTGAAGAAGATGAGTACTACCCTATGATGAACAATATCAATTGGGATTTTCTTCAACATTTTTTTTATGTTGTGACAAATCTGGGATCCCAATGGATTATAAGAAAGTATGGGAGCCATTCTTGTCGAAGGGAATATCTAAAACCAGTAGCAAAGGTATGGTTTTATTTCGTTCGCTACAGTTTTATGCCTATCTCAAATAGTTCCACCATCTCAATGGAACGGATGCTTTTGTTATATGTAATCTTGATAGAAAAGTCCATTAATGTTGGGAAAATTATTCACAAGGAGATTCATGATTGTGCTAAAAAGAAGGTAGGAAGTGCTTATTTCCCATCATTAATCACTTCACTTTACTTAAGGGCCCGTGTTAAAACACAAGCAAATCTGGAAGGACGATATGTTTAAGGATGCATTAAAAATTATGATCTTGAAATATTAGTAGAGAGGGTGCATGAGCTGAATCAAGGTGAGCAAGAAGAGCCAACTGAGCCAGATACCAATGAGTCAACAGATGGAACTAAGACTAAAGCTAATTCAGTTACAAACACTGAAGAGGAAGAATCTGATAAGGGACCGAATAGTCCTAAACCAATTGAAGGATCTAAAAACCCTGAACCAAGGGTTAAGCCAGAAGAAGAACTAGCCAGGCTAAGTGTTGAACCTGAACTTACAACTCCTATGCCAACTTCTGCAAGTGCTTCAAGGAAACCGGAGTTGTCAATTTTGATGGATATGTGCATGTTCATGCACAATCAACAACAAACTTACTAGAAATATGCAAAAATTAGAGATGTTTCAATTCGAAATATTTTTAAGAATATCTCTAATACTTTTGTTCCTGAGTTCCCAAATGCTATCTTTTAGAAATGGACGGAAGATATTGACGATGCAAGCAGAGATGGAGCTAAAGAAGATAAGGGGAAAGAGTTAGAAAAATAAAAGGGGGGATTCTTATCTTGTTATTTATTTAGTTATTTTTAGGTCTTAGGAATTTATTTCTTTCGTAATTAAGATTTAATTTCTGTAGAATAAAACATAGCAAGCATGAATAAACTTAACACTTCTTTAGAAAGAAAAAGACTAAGTGATGTGGTAATGGGAATGAACATGTCTAGGATTGGGTTATTTGGAAAGACTTGGTATTTAAGTAGTCTTCATGACTCACCTCTCTTTCTTTACAACCCTACCTGGTGTTCAGTTTTCATTCATTACTTTGTTCTTGCAATGAGGACATTGCTTCTTTTTAAAAGGGGGTAAGGCAAATAAATTGTTCAAATTTTTAAAATTTTCAAGTATGTTTCAATCATTTCTTTCATAAGTATGTTTTAATAAATGATTGTTGAGAGATATTTTTTGTTAATGAAATAGTTTGTATACAAGTATGAATGATGATTTTATTTGAGTGAAAGTATGTTATCATGAATAATGGAATGCTTGTATGATCTTAGCCTTAGTAATGTTTGCCATGAAAACTTAGTTTCTTTTTAGATTAGACATGCATGAAGGTTTATATCTATAGAATTGACTTAGTAACTTTCTTGAGGCGAAATCTTAGGGGACACAAAAATCTAAAATGATATAGGCACTATTTCTTTGGATTGTTTGAGCCTTTTCAAGCTAACCCTATGATATTAGACCCTTGAAACTGTAATTTTAAGCTTAAAGGCCTGTTTATTGCAATGAACCTACATTATAAGCCACATTACCATCTTTTTAAGTTACCCTAATTTTGTGCACCCATCTTAACTAAAGTTGTCTTGGTAATCAACATTGGAGGAAATTTTTAAAAAAGATGTATGTACTTATGCTTATTAAAAAAAAGGACAAAGAAAAGTTTGCTCAGTCTCCAAAAAGGAAAAATGTATGAGCTTGAGGTCAAAATAAGTTTGGGGGTGTTCCAAAGGTTCACTTAAAGAAAAAGGTTGTATTTCAAGAAATCCAAGACAAAGTTAAAGGTTAAGATTTTGAAACCAAAATGTCTCATCTCTTAAAATCCCTACCTTTAACCGAGCCCCATTACAACCTTATAAAAGATTAAGTCAACATATGAAGATCATAAATAAGCCTTATGATTATTTGCTTGATTGATAAGAAATTTATGTTGAATGAAGAATGTTATTTGTGGCTATGACATACATACAAACTATGATTCATGTTGGCATATTTTGCAACTTAGTATGAAATTCTCAAAATGTTTGCATATGAATTGCTTGTTGATAAGAAAAAAAAAAGAGATCGATGAGCGTGAAGTTATTAATGCATGATTATGGGACAAAGATTGATGCTGCTTACACAATTAGTAATTTTGCCTTAGCAAGACCTTTTGCTGTGCATAAACATTACTCGGGACGAGCAATGATTTAAGTTTGGGGGTGTGTAAACTGAAAAATATATAGGATTGTTCCTATGTAATTTATCACCTTTTTACTTAAATTTGTTGTTAAAACTAAGTAATTGTTTAATAAATTAATGAAATATGTGAATATATAAAATTAGAACATAGAAATTATTAAAATGTGATTTTATGCTTTATTATATAGTTTCCATGCATAAAATGGTTTATTTTATACTGATTTGAGCATATTATATCTTTAAGACATAAAATGGGACATGCATAATTAAATTAAATAATAAAATATAAAATTATATTTAATAATTCATTTTAAAATATTTCATTAATAATTTGGGTTTTAATTAATTATTTAAATTGGTTAAATTTTATTCTTTAGTCCTTTAACTTATTAATTTATTTTGGACAAGTCTGATAGCTTTGTTGGATTACAAAACTGTCCAAATTGAAGACCAAGTCAACCCAAATTCAGCTACACATGGTTGTTCTTTTAAGCCACTTTTTGGTTTAATTACACAAGATCCTTGCATTGTTGAAGAAATTAGAGATTTTCCTGAAGATTTACGATTGACCGAGTCTTAGCCCCGAGTTATTATGGCATTTAATTTGCTTAAAAATCAAGCAAATATCAGCTCAAATTCCACTAATTGTGGCTGACCATCCAAGGAAGAGATTTGAAGAGACTAAACCTAGCTATTTTTAGCAAACTACCCACCTCTCTTCACCTATAAATAAGACCCCTTCATTCCCTCATTCATCATCCCTCATCATTCATCATTCTTTCTTCTCTCCAAATTCTCTTAGCCTTTTCCATTTCCCACACCTAGTATCATCTCTTCATAAAGACTTTAGCAATTAAGCCTCTTAAAGAGCCCTTGGTTGACCACCTTGGAGAGTCATTAGCAAAGGAGCAAAGCAAAGAAGCAAAAGAGCCTAGTCAGTCAGAGTCTTGGGTGACAACCACTTTGATTTGGGTTCAATCTTTCCTTTCTTTAATTTAATCTAAAAATGTTTGCTATGTGTTCTTTGTTCTTGTTTACAACAATGTTAGCTTAGTTTTATTTAAGCTAGGATGATTGCTTTGATTAAATAATATTTATTTGATTCATGCTTATAATGTTTGTGCCTCAATTGATCATGTTTTCAATTAAAATCAAGTCTGTATTTCGTTCATACGTGATTGAAATGCACCTGACTTAGTTGAGCGATCCTAACCAGACGATGGCTAATGGATGCATAATTGAAATGTGAGTGCTTGATCCTAACCCGATTAAATTGCAGGTTGCATAACAACTCTAACAAAGCTCTGTTATCTACATAGTTTTTAGATTTGTGTGATTAAAGTGTTTCAAACCTAACATGTCCCTATTACCTCACATGAATACTAAGAAACCCTTAGTAAATAAGGATCAGTAAAATGTGTATTTACTAAGAAAAGGATTTCAAAAGGACCTAATGTGGTTTCCAAACTTATGAAAGATCGAGTTGCCATGGAATATTTTTCCGAATGTTATTAAGCATGTTGATAATAACTTGAGTTTAATTAAAGTAATTGTGCTAGTTTATTTAAGTTATAATTGTTGTAAATTGTGTTTAATTTTGCTAAAATCTATTTCATTCATATAGTTTGCATACTTAGGATAGTTTGCATTAGGGATCATTGCATTTAGTTTAATATATTTAATTTTAATCATCACTTCTCAGCCATATTGTGTTTTTGCTTACCAAGTTGTTAGTATAATTTTACAATTAAGTGATTTAGCACAAATACAATCCCTATGGAGATGATAACTCGATACTTACTTATTACTTGATAACGATTGTGTACACTTGCACAAACCTATGCGTTACAGCGTGGTATGGGATTGGTATGAGATGTGATGATGATTCTTGTATATCTCATGTACACTGAATATACTGAGGCCCTGCAGTTGTTGCGAACTATCATGTTATATTACAGTGTTTCTGGTGTGTTACTAGGGGCGAATGTTAGCCTACGAGCTAGGCATTTAGCACTGAGGTGTGTTACCGGTTGGATTAGCTTATATGAGCGTTTAGCGTGTTCTCGGATTGTTAACCGTGTACTCATATCTGTATAACATTCTTTAGCAATGTTTTAGTGATAATCAAATGTTATTGAAATGTAGAAAAAATTTATTTATATTCTTGTTGAGCATCAACACACCTGTTGTAAGTTGACAAAAAGTTTTATTATTACTAAGTACTATTGAATAAACACCCAATTTTAGATCAATAATTACTTAATCAATAAATTATTTCTAAAACCAAAACATGCAAGATATAAAATACGCACAATATTTTAGCTCAATATTCATATAAACATTAGTTGATCAAGTTAACAAAAGATAAGTAATGAAATAAAAGAATAATGGAAAAAAGAATTCTCATTAATAAATTTTTGAAATGCGGTTTAAGAACAATCTTCACTCGCAATCGTCTTCACATTGGAATAGAAAAGATTTTAACTATAGGAACATAAAAATAAAACTGAACAAAAACAAATTAAATAAAATTGTCTGTCTAAGTCTAAAACAAACCCCTTTAATGAGGCTATAAACCAATTAATATCTGCATACACTAGGGTCTAGGTGCCTAAAATGCCCTTGGAGTGATTAGAGTTCAATTAGGGAAAATAATCCTAAGTGGCTGTCCAAATTTAGCTAAATATTTCCAAGTTCGGTTATTTTTCATGACATTGGGAAACTCATCGTCGTAACATCACCGTGAAGATCCTCTTTCCAAATTCGTCACATCGTCGTGACACGGGGAAAATTCCATATCATGACATGGGGTAATTTCCAGCCATGGCAGCTTTGAAGTTTTATGTTGTGACACATACCTCCCTGTGTCGCAACACGACCATCGTCCCTTGTCCTTCTTAACCTAAAATGACATCCTACACACCCAAATATCCTATTAGTCTTTCCTGAGGCCCGAGTTGGCCTAACGAGTCATCAGAATACTAAAAAGTGAGCAAAGATTCTTATTTTACAACAAAATGAATCTAAGTTAATAAAACTAAAAATGCAATAAATAAACATAAAACAACTAGAAAACAAGCTCGTTAAGTGTCGAAAAGACTTTAATTTGCCACAACAAATTGTGGTAGATCAGTCTCCCCCACAGTTAACTCGTTGCTTATCATAAAGCACCAAAATAAAGAAATTGAAAACAAAACGACTAAGTGTTGCTTGAGCATGTTTCATACATGAGATTAGTGTGGAACATTATAAACAAGACAATGTGGAACATTATAATTGACTCCCGATTTTCTATATCAAACACATTAGTTCACTACGGTGTAAAGTAAAAAAAATCAAGAATGTTAAGCATATTATTCCATCTAAACAAATACACAAGTGCACATTTATGTTTGGAGAATACAAGTGGTCAGAATTGAAAATATTTGGTTTAATTTTCATCTAGGATTCGTGTCACATAGGACTTTTCGGCTTGTAACGTTTTGCAGCTTAGGTTGATTCGAAATTGAAAAACTAACACTGCAAAATGGGTTAAGCATGAAACTAGTTTGGAACATTATATTGACCCCAATGCTACCCTAATTAAATCCCTTAGCTCAACACCTTATATCTACTTCTCTCACCTTCCTTTTCTCTCCATTTCCTAAGTACAATATAATATTAATGAGTACAATCATTTTAGTGAGTCTTGTGTGCAAATTTGATTTTATATACTTTTACTCACCTTGATTTTTTTTTTTGAGATTTTCTTGCTAAATCCTTCACAAAGCTTTTGTTCACTTGATTTTTTCCTTTTACGCACAAGTTGCAAGAATCTTATGCTCGTTATACTATATGATTCCTTAGTTTTCACTCTCAATTATTTTTTTATTTTTCTTTGAAACCTTTATTATATATCTACCTAACCCTCAATATCAATGGCTTGACATCTAAGTTCGTGCTGGGACCAAAAAGAAAAGGATCAAGAGATTATATATTAGACTCATGGTGTAACAGCTTATTTTTTAGTGGTGTTAGAAACAGTGGTTTTGGGACCACAAACCTGACGTATTGGTTCGTAAATATTATTTATTTAATATTTATGAGGTCATTAAGGTCGTATTAAAATTTGGTTATAAAATTTTATCGTTTGGTTACTTAATTTAGTAAAAAGGACTAAATCGTAAAAGCAGCAAAAGTAGAATTACATTGATTAAAGGTGTTAAATGTCAATTAAAGGGGAAAGGTAAGGTATCCAAATGGTAATTATACCATTTAAGAGTTTAATAGACTTTTTTTTAGACTTTGTTAGTTAAATTTAAGTGAATTTCATTAAGGGCAAAATGGTAAATTGAAAAATAAAATGGAATTATAAAAAATTAAAAGAGAATAAAACAAATTTTCATCTTCTTCATTGAATTAGAAACAAGAAAAACCTAAGGGAGAGCTTGAATATTTGGCTAACTGAAACCTCTTGATAGGTATGTGAATACTTGTTCGCTTTTAGTAATTTTTATGTTTTTGAACTCGTATTAACTTGATTTAGCTAACCCAAAGGTTAATTTGTAAAATTGTCAAACATTGTGGATTGTGCTATTGATGAGTTGATTTGTTTTCTTGAAGCTTTTGAAATATTTCTAAGCTTAAAGGTTAGATTAGACTGTTTTGTAAAGTAGTTTTTGATTATTTTAATGTTTAAGGACTAGATTACTAAAACGATGGAATTGCTTATACATGAAAGGAAATAAATGCAAGTAGGGCCTGGTATGAGGCCATGGAAGAATTAACTAGGTTTGGGTGTCAAAGAAAATGGGTAATTTACATGTTTGGGGCTTGGGGATTAAATTGAATAAAGGTGAAAAGTTGAGGGGAATTTTGTAAAATGTCAAAAAGGACTAAATTGTATAGAATGATTGATTTTGGCTGTTGATTTCGTTAATTGAATGAAACTATTGTTTTAGATCACAAGCGTGTTGACGAGCGTGGAAAAGAAAAGATCACGGAATAGTTGTGCTTTTGCGATTACTACAAACCAGGCCAATAAGTTCGTTTTTTATAAGTATGTTATAATTTATTTCATTACATTTGCCTTACTAGTGATTTGAAATATTTTGTGTCTCTAAACGATGAATTTAACGATGTTCAATAGTGAAATTGAACGATTGAATGTACTGATATGGGCCTCGTACCTAGTAGGCTATATGCTAATGATTGAAACCAGACTAGTGCCTAGTAGGCTATAAACCGGTGTAATGTTTCGGGCCTTGAGCCTAGCAGGCTTTAAGCTGGTGATATGTTTCAGGCCTTGTGCCTAGCAGGCTTCGTACCGGTGAATGGTTCACTCTAAGTATCGATGAATAGAGAATTCGTCAAATGACAACTTGGAAAAGGATCAAAATCACTGTACTGTTTATTATTCACTTGCCGTGAACTGTGTTCAACGGGATCTTGGGATGTTCTAAACGAGTGTTTGTTCTGTTATGTTTGATTTATGAACTTATTAAGTTTCAAGTAAACTTACTTTTATATGTCATTTGTTTTGTAGATTTCGTTTTGTTGTTGGATAGATCGGATCAAGCTCAACGAAACACACTATCTCAAGGACTCTTGGTAGATTTTGGATAACTTGGTTATATGGCATGTAATAGGGCTTTTGAGTATATTTGTGATTGTGTATGTGTAATGGTTGTATGTTTTCATTGCCATAGATTTGTAGTCTAAGTTAAGTACATTTTGAGTGGCGTGAGTTGTATTGTGTTGTGGCATATGCAAGAGTGTGAATGAGTATGGAAATCAGTGTGGTTTGTTCATGAATGAGTAAGGTACTTTGGTTAGGAAATCAAGACTATGAATGTGCTTTTTGGCTTGTATGTTCAAATTAAAAAATGAATTGATTAGGTGTTTGAGTTGTGGTGCCATTGATGGCACATTGGTTTGGCACATAGGCTATTTTCTTTGGCATGTTTTAAACATATTTGATTGCATTTGAAGGTTTCTATGCATGTGTTTTGAAAAGTCTAGGTATATAAACATTTAGGTATGAAAAAAGGAAAGATTGTAGGTCAATTAAGGTTGCATACGGTCTAGACACAGGCTGTCACATAGCTGTGTATCTCACATGGGATGAGACACGGGCATGTTGCCTAAGTCAGTGAGTTACACGGTCTGGCACAAGGCTGGGTACATGGGCGTGTTGGATGGCCACATGGGCGTGTAGGAGAGCCACAAGACCATGTGACCCTTCTAGGTAAAATTTTCCAATTTTGTCCTCAATATTTTGATTTGTATCAATTTTGTCCCTATTTGTTTATAAGCCTATTTTAGGGCCTCGAATGTCTGATTTAAAGCTCGTTCAAGTATTTTTAATAAAAAACGTGTCATATTTTAGTAGGGAATTTAATTGATGAACTAATGTTCTATATTATGTTAATATTGCGATAACTCTCCGTAACTCTATTCTGGCGATGGAAATCGAGATATGAGTGTTACAAGAGGTGACAATATACTCCTCCTTCAGATGTCTTCAGGGGTATGTCATGACACCCTTAGTTTGTGTCATGACATCGAATGCAGACTTGAGTTTTCTATATTTTGTTCCCTATGTTGCAACGTCAAGTCATCCGTGTTGTGACATAACGACCAATATGCATTTAATACGCCTTCTAATGGTCTCCTTCACACTCACAAGTGTGTTAGCTTGCCCTTGGGACTCATTCGGCCCCTAAGGTCAATAAATGACTCAATTTTCACATTTTATTAAATGTAAATAAAAATAAGAAAACTTAACCAAACCATAACGAAAATGCTTATATTCCAGTTCTTTAAATGTGAAAACCAGTTTAATCTACTACACTGAATTATGGTAGATCAAACTGCCCCACACTTAAGTCATTGCTTGTCCTCAAGCAACATAAACAAAAATATGAAATAAAGGCGACAACCCTTGAGCAAATATCATATAAGTATTGACTTTGGAGCATATAACTTAAACATTTCATGCTTACTAACAACTTCAACAGGATGAGTATTTCACTTACCACTTTTGATCTCAAACATCTATGTTTAGTATGATACAAAATATACAAGTATTAAGGGTCTCACCCATAGGAGTCCTAGAAACACGAAAATATACACACTTTTTCATGCTCTTTTTAACTCAAATTCATGCAGTTTCAGTAAAATTCGTGTCGAAAAATAAATAATATTTATAAAATAATTAAATTGCACCCAAATTATGAACATGTTGAATTTTAATTATTTTATATCAAATTTTGATTAATTTTGATTATTTTCGATAGATTTGCAAAATGGAAAAAAATGGCTCGACAGACACTGCTAGAAGCACAAAATCGAGAAGCAATTTTGAAGCATCAAGGAGAATTAATTTTTTCAGCCTAAGACGGTCCAAATTATGTGTATTAATTCATAATATAATTAATTTTAATTTTACTCCAATTTAATTTGGGTTAAATAAATTTTTATTAATTAATTATGAAAAGGCGCGCAATTGAGCTAAACTGAGAAAATCGATCCAACCGAGCACTAGGCAGACCAAAACCGTCCCACATGCTGACCCAATCAGCTTGCTTGGCCGATTATTTGGCTTGCATAATGGCCCTTGAAGACTCCTTGAAATAGTATTCAAACCCCTCCACTATTTATGCTTTTCTAGATTTTCCCCTACCTTAAAATAGCATGTTTGAAATCTTCAAACATGCGAATGTGTGGCTGACCATGGGGGGAGTCTTTGGCTGCTGATTTTGGCTCTTTTTAGCAACCTTATCAACCTATAAATACCCCCTTGGCTGCTCACTTCAAACACATCTCAACCTTTCTCATCTCTTCACTTCTCTCTCACTTTTCTCTCTTCATTGTTCTTCATTTTCTTCCCCATTCCCTTGCCAATTTCACCTCTTGAAAAAGAGTCAATCAACCACCCTTTAGAGCAGCATTCAAGTGTTCGTAGAAGCCTTGGTTCGACAAGAACAAACAGAGAAGGAGGAGTGGAGCAAACTAGTCAAGCCACGGAGAAAACACCGGATTTGATTCTTGTTCCCTATCCTTTTAAGGCTGATTGTTGTTATGATGAACATGTCTATGAATATTTGTGATGTTGAATTGTTTAATTTAATTAATATGGCTTGAATTTAATTTGTGTTAGGTTGATTGCATTTCGTCTACTTAATTTATTAAAATTGTGTTTGTGTTGTTATAGGCCTCGGTAAGATGCTTGATTAAGTAAAACCATGACTAAGTTATTCTTGCATTACAATTGTAAGGTAACTAATGAATTAATTATTTAAATGGATTGAAATTGTAATTAACTGACACAATACTTAATCAGTGCATGTTTAATCATCTAAGGTAGCTGAGGGTTAAATTAGCAATGGTATCTACCGATACATTAGCCTTGCATAACTTGCAAGATTATTGTGATTAAACTGTTTCAAGGTAGAAATACATTATTACCTCATGTAATCTTTATGTGCTTATGAGATTGAATTAATTGTTTGAATTGGCATAGAGATATGTACAAGAGCTTATTTTAATTTCATAAGTATGTATGTGCATTAACACATTTGTTTTTTAGAATTTATTTAATCGGTTGAATTGACATAGAGATATAGTCAAGAGATAAATGGATTTTGGTAGGTAAGTATGTTCATAAGTTAGCAAATTACCGAGTTTCTGTGAATTTATTCGTAACAACATGAACATGAGTTTAATAATTCTAAGTTAAAAAATGCAATTAATCTAGCACAATTATGTCTGTAACACCCCAAACCCGGCCCAGACGTTATGGCCGAATCTGACGTGCCACATTGAAGTTAAAAACCCATGTTCCATTTTAGTGTTAAAAACTGTCTTTTGTTACGCTAAAGTGAATGGTAGCTGGGCACCAGGTAGGTATCCACAATAGAGGAGGTGAGCCATGAAGGCTGCTTAAGTACCAAGCTCTTCGATTGGATCCAATCCTAGACATGCCCACAACCATTGCCACACTTTGGTTGTAACGAGTTGAAATTCCTTTGAGTAGTTATTATCTTTGTTAAATCGAATAATCGTGACGTCATGTTATTTAAAAAAACAAATATCGTTTTGAAAACGCGTCCTATGTCTATCCCATTTGAATTATTATCAACCAGTTTAAAGTTATTGAAAATAAAAATAATCCCCGAAAAACAAAGAAGAAAATTTAGTTAAAATGGCCTTATTACAACCCAAGATTAAATAGTAAATAAAATAAACTAAGGAAAATCAGTCACTTATTTCAAAGCCCAAAAGCGATCACCATGGCCACTCAAATCCCCTCCGCTCCAAGTCACCCACATCAAGGCCCACCTGCAAGGTTAAGGAAAGGGGTGAGTTTGGAAACTCAGTGTGTAAGAAAAACCCATCCAAAGCCCAAGTCAGCTCAAGCCCGTTGAGCCTAAGCCCATTCAGTTAACAGTGGGTACTGGGCCAAAGCCCTTTTCGAATCTGATGGCTGGCCTTAGCCCTTTTCGAGATAACGGATGACCCATAGGCCCATTCCAGAATAGAGCAGTCATATGCATGTATGCAAGCCCAACCCAGCTTATAACCAACTGCTAACTCCACCCGAACCAGCCCTACACTCCATGTGGGGAATAGCTTAACCCACCCAGCCCTACACTCCACAGTTGCAGCATTGCTGCCCAGTTATCAGTAAATTGAGGCAAAGCCTCCAGTACGTGGACAGGCCGCTTTCAGTACTTCCTCCATCAATATCCCAGTCCCATGCATTAGATAATAATAACATGGAATGCAGTAAATAACAACAGTCAAACATGCATTTCGGTCAACCTTAACCCTAGGGGTATTTCAGTAATTCCACTCCTAGGGGTAAATCTATAAATTTTCCACCTATAAAGGTATTTCAGTAATTTATCTATTTTAGGGTTTTCATGCATATACCCACTTTTCACGTATTAACAAAAACATTTACCGAGGGTTCTTACCGAATTGGGCCCGCTGTCCCATTATCCCAATTTTGGCCCATTAAGCCCAAAAATATTGAAGGCACAAAAATCTTGCACTCTGCGGTCTAAACACTGTAGTTTACCAAAAACTTTAATCGATTTACCTCACGAGCATTCGCACACTCGCAAGTCCATAAAATACCGATTTTTCCGCATTTTGACTTTTCGGCTTTTGCCGATCTAGACTAAGAAGGGGTGTTAGTTACACACCTGTTTTATGACGATTCGCTGACGAGATCCACGCACGAACTACCTACAATTATATTACTATCACGTTAATCTAACTACTGAAACGAACTACATAATAACTCCTTACCTTATTCGGCCATAACACCTTAGGCACTAGCAATCCTACCTTTGCCGAAGTTTGTGACTAGACTTAGATCCCGTTGCTCCACCTGTCCAAGCCCTTGATCAGAAGCCTCTAGATCACCTTACTAACAAGACAAAATAGTTATCACAACCTCTTAGGGCTATAAATCCAAGTCGACAGCCTCCCTAACCTTTAGGGGTTTTGGCTTTCTTAAAATACGAAATAAGGACTAAATTGAAAAGACTTACTATCGGTTCCTTCGATCAATGATCCCAATTAATCTCTACTCAATTTTGATGACGATCTAAGCCCTCAAATGATAACAAAATTTGAGCCTTCAGTGATCTCAATATTCGGCTAAGTCCCTAAAAGTGTGGGGTTTTCGACTTTTGCTGGAACTATGTAAAGAAAGATGAAATAGGAGGGTTTTGTTGTGGTCTAGTCGACAGAAACTTAAGGTTTAGAGAACTAGAGATTCGATCAAGAATGATGAAAATGATAAGAGAATTGGCTAGAAGAAATCGGCACAGAAGAAAGTATAGTTTTCGGGATTTCGGCTTTTTAAGGCAAATGGCTATGAAGGTTTTAGAAACGTCTGAAGAAAAAGATGGAGATGCACAGGTGGATAGAGAGATTCGGCTATAGAGGAAGAGAAGAAAAAAGAAAAAGTTGATGAAGAGAGGAGAAAAGAAAGAAGAGGAGAATGGTCAGGAAACGGCACAATTTTCCCCTAATGCCGAATTTGTACTGGCACTTAACCTAGCCGAATTTTGCCCCCCTAAAGCACCCCTTGGCCGGCCAACTCTTGCTCCTCAAGAGCCCACCATTTGGCCAACACTACTCTCCCTAATCAGCTCCTAAATCCTCTCCCTTATCCCCTCCTTACTCAATCCCTTAAGCAATTTAAACTCCTCCCGATGCACTTTCACTTGGTTCCATTACTTACCTTTTCTGTGCATAAAAATTAATATCACTAATTTGCTTACCTTGCGACTTGAACCTTAGTTCTCCTTGGTCATCCACACGCCACCTCTAAAGCCCCCCAAGTGACGTCACAAGCCAACTTACCACAGGCTTCCCTGTGTTTTATTTTACCCAATTAATACTTAAAAGCCCAACCAACCAGAACCCCTTTTTCTTATGGAATTAAAATTAATTAAAACTACCGGGTTTTTTTAACCTAGGATTGGGCTTTCCAGAGGCCCACTAACCTAAGTAAATCCATGCCAAGCAGACAGAACACCAAAAATTTAAAATTTGCCAACATTCACAGAATTCTCGAAAATTGGTGCGTTACAATGTCATTTTGATTAAAATCATCTTTTGGAATTGTGCATTGGAACTTTTATTTATTTTACTTAGCTAAAATCCTAGTTTTTAATTACCTCCTCAAACCAAAATATTTTCCTTCACCAAAGTGTTTTAAATTAATTTCATAAATAATTCTTTTCTCTATTCCTATGGGTACGATAACTCAACATTACTTGTCACTTTATTACTTGTTGCGATTGTGTACACTTGCACATTTTCGTTGTTCCAATTCCATAAATAAATCATACAAGTAATTCAATTATTCAAGTAGAATACAAATAGTCGTTTATGTAGTCGTTTATGTCTATGTTTAGTATGATGTCCATTCATGCATAAGGATATTTAGGTCACATAGGACTTTTCGGCTTGTAACATTCTGAGGCTTAGGACAAGTATGAAATTCAAATATAGTAAGCATCAAGAGTGTTACAAACATGAAAATAGTTTGGCACATCATTTTGATCCCTTCTTCCCCCTTAGTGACTCTTAACCACTCACCGCCTTATTTCTCCTTCTCTCACTTTCCTTGCCTTTCCATATATAGGAAGTCATAGCATGACATAGTAACTACGGCTAGCCTTACGTGATTTTGTGCACTAATGAACTAGTTTTTCTTTCTTTTGTGACTTTGTGACATTTCTCTTTTTCAATACATATCACTCATGAATGCTTTTTCGCTAGTTTAAGACTTTTTCTACTCGTGCCGATTTCCTTTTTGGATTTTTCTTTTTGTTTCATAATTTATGCTAAATTATAGTTCCTATATCACACCGATATTTCCTATTTCACTCTATTTTTTTACAAACTCCATCATGGTGTATCTACTTAAACCTTCATACGCCCTAAATCTTGAGTATTTATTGTTGAATGTTTGTGTTGCGTAAATATGTGCTTGCTTTAGTGATTAAGTGTCCTGAGAAGTGTCTGAGAAGTCTTGAGTTCAAGCCTTGGCTTATGCAAAAAAATTGTTTTAATGAATAAACCTTTGTCTCTAATCAGTAGGCTTTTAAATTAAAATGGGTAAAACATGACAGAATGGGCCTGCTGATCTAAGGGATAGGTGGAGTGTTGATGTTGCCTAAGGACTGGGGTTCAAATCTTGGAGGGCGTAGTGGAGTGTTTTATTTTATTGTTGTGCCGTGGGAGTGTTGTGGTTTGACCGAAACACTAAAGTGGTTGAGGGGAATTTGAATTAGGGGTTGAGGGAGGAGTGGTCAATTGGAGTGAATTAAGGAGGATTTTGTGGGATTTTGAAGGAAGGGGGAATGTAATGCTGAATTTGAACTCTTGTTCAAAGAATTTCGGCTGAGGTTGGAGAGGTTTGAGGAGGAAAGTGGGTGGATTGTTTAGAGGTCTTACCGATTTAGGAGTCTCCTTTTTGCCAAAATCAGGTCTAGCTTACTCTTTTTGCTCTAGAGTACCGAACTTTTGTTTCTAGTTTTACTCTTTTTGCATCGATTTCTTTTCGTTTTTCTCTTCTTGGGGCTGACTATAGCAAAAAATCATTCGGGTCTTCTTTTTTTGGCTTAGTCTGAGTTTGTTCTCCTCTAGTGCCCTCTTGCTGACCGATGGCCTTTTATTCTCTTCCCTCTCTCAATCGTTTCTCTCTTTGGCCGAATACTCTTTTCTCCCCATCTCAACTCTTTTGGGTTTCAACATTTTCCCCATCCTTGCATCTTGGTACTTTTGCTGAATATTTCTTCTCTTTTTAGAATACTCCTCTTTTCTTTTCTTTCTCTCAATCGGTTTTCTCCTTGACTGATTGTCTCTTCTTCTCTTACCCTCACTGTGCTGACTTTCCCTTCATTGTTATCTATTGTTTCTATAGGCATTCTTGTTCATCATTTTTGCATTTGGTAAGTCTGACTTTCGGTTTGAGTGCACGATTCTTTTCTCTCTCTCCCTCTTTACCATATTAGTCGTGCACCTAACATCTTCTTGTGCTGCCGTTTTCTGCTAGGGGTGCAATTGTTCCATTTTGCCTCTATCATATTGTGTACTTTCGGCTCTTGTGTTGGGTGTAGGCCGATGGTTTCTTTCTTCTAATCTTGGATTTGCATTTTTGGTAAGTGAATATTCGTCTAGTTCAAACTGTTTACTTGAGTAATGGTTAATAAGGTTCAGTTGGAATGCAGGAAACCCCTAAAGGCTAGTGATTAGTCTCTGGCAATGGATTAAGTGTGTAAGCCTCAATCGATCGATTAACGCAAGCGATAGGTAATCTTTTGGATAAGTGTTTTGGTTAGGGTTCTTGTTAATTCGATTAGTAAGCTATTAACCGAAGCTTGTGATTGAATATAGGTTGGAGTGTTCGTTGGCTATTTGCACATTTTCGCAAACAAGGTGTGTAAAAACACTACCCCTAATCGTAAATTGGCAAAAGCCAAAATAAGTGACCGTCGAAGCTACTCAGGAGTGTGCTCGCTCGTGTGGTATTCTGTATGCCTAAACATGGGCATATGATCGCTGAGGCTGGCCATGAGCAATTTCGTAGGCTGAGGCTGAATTGGGCCATCTTGGGCCAGAATAGGCCGTACAGACCCCACTAGCATGTGGGCCCCACACGGGTAAACCACACGGATGTGTGGAGAATATTGGACCAGGCTGTTTATCCACACGGCCAAGGCCATATCTGGGCTTTGTGGGCCACACAAGTGTGTGGGCCCACATGGGCCGCAATATGGGCCATGGGCCCATTTTCACTGTTTGACTATTAAGGTTGCACAGGTCACCTGAGACGACTATGGGCCTACTGCTGGGTCGATTAGTGTACCTAGACCCCCAAATTGATAAAATGATTGTTATGCCCCTATGTGATAAAATGACTATTATGCCCTTACATGATGTATGATTGTATTTGAGCATGTTATTTGAACATATTGAATACATGTATGATATTATGACACGACACGACATGATGCATGATATGTTGCATAGGGATGGGTTTTATTATGATTGGAGGAAGTGTACTGTACTGGCAGCTCTACTGTAAATACTGTTTAGTGCCACAACCGGTGCTATTTAGAGTGTAGGGATGGGTGGGTTGATTTTATCCCCACATGGAGTGTAGGGTTGGACGGAGATGGAGTGTAGAGGCTGGTTGGGTAGGATATATTATTGCATATCTGTACTATACTGTCACTGAGATGGGCTCAGGCCCATATTGATACTGATATTGTAATGGGTTAAGGCCCTCACTAAAACTGAACTGTTACTGAAACGGGATTAGGCCCAGACTGTATTTGCTTACTGATTTTTTGAGAAAGGATTACACACTGAGTTTTCATAAATTCACCCTTCTATTTATCTGCGCAGGTAATCCTCAGTCTTAGGCGGGTCGGTGCTGTGAGGGACTCAAAGGTGGCTACACAACCGCAAATACTTCCATATTTCATTTTTTATTTTAATTTTATTTTGGGTATATTTTTATGTAATAAGGCCTCTCTAAATTTTTAATTTTTAAATTGGGATTTTTACTTGCTTTGATATATAACTGCTAGCTATAGGAAAAAGACGCGAGTTTTCAAAAAAAATAACTATTTTTTAAAGACACCGTGATTACTAAACCTATTTTGAAGAGCTTTTGCATGCAATAATGTTTTACAATAAAAATAATAATAATAGAGAAGTTTTAATATGATTAACTTTTTGATAAACAACTCACACTTTCGAACAATTGTATTAAAATAGATCTTAAGTCACACAAAGAGGTTAAATAAAGAATGGATTTTTCAACGCTAACACATTTTACGAAAAACACTTCAATGTGACATTGTCAGATTCGGCCATAACGTCCAGGCCGAGTTTGGGGTGTTACATTTAGTAGTATCAGAGCTAGGTTACAAAACTCGGCTGTGAATTTGGGTCTCTTTTAAAGTTTAGAATTTCTAAAAGAACTGTTTGAAGTATTTTGAAATGTTTTACTGAATGTGTGGTATATCGAGTCTCCGGCGCCGATTCTGTAAGTCTTCTGAAGCTATTGATTATTTAAATTGAAATATTGAAACTACTATAGGTAGTAGATTGTACTGAAATACTTTATTTAAGGTAAACTAAAAACTGTAGTAAGACTACTGATCGACGAAAATGAACTTTGAATTACTGATACTGTTTTTCATAAAATATCCTCTAATAAATACTGAAACTATAAACTGATGCATAAAATTATTAATACAGATAAAATGCAATTCGATAATGAGACCAGAGGTACTCATGGAAGGGGTACAAGAGGCCGTGGCGGAGGCCGTGGAGGTGCTCGAGCTGGGTCTTCGTCATCTGGCCACATGCCTAATGTTGAAGCTAGAGAGGCACCGACCTCACTTGAGACTGAGACTGGGTCTCATGATCGTGGGACTGGTGATGACGCACTGTTCCAAGCCATGTTAAGAATACTGGAGAGGGTTGATGGGCCCAATACTGGTACTGTGGGCCGTGGGTCAATTACTAAATGACTCCGGTCTAATGGGGCTGATATTTTTAGAGGTATTGCTAGAGTTGCCCCTAATGTGGCTGAGTATTGGATTGAGGCCATAGAGAGGATCATGGATGATCTCGACTGTACCCCCGAGCAGAAACTAAAAGGTGCAGTGTCACTGCTGAGAGATGGGGCTTATTAGTGGTGGCTTACAGTTAAAGAGGGTACTCAGCCTGACCGGTTGACCTGGGAATTTTTCAAGACTGCTTTCCAAGGAAAGTATGTGGGCGCTAGTTATGTACATGCTCGGAGGAGAGAGTTTCTGAATTTGACTAAGGGGGATAAATCAGTGGCTGAATATGAGGCTAAATTTTTGTGATTAAGCCGCTACGCGCGTGGGATGGTGGCAACTGAATTTGAGCAGTGTGTTCGTTTCGAGAACGACCTCAGGGATAGTTTAAGGGTTCTGATAGCTCCACAGAGGGAGCGAAATTTTTCTGCTTTGGTTGATAAGACGAAGATCACCGAGGATGTGAAACACGCAGAGCGCCAGAACCGTGAGAAAGAGAGAAAAAGGAACAAGAGGGATTCAGAGCCCTCAAGTTCATTTCTGAGGCCTAGAAAGAATGCCAGAGTTGATGGGCCAGTCAGAGTTGAGGCCCTTGTTACTGCTACTAGACCGTAGCCCTGTGCAGATTGTGGGAGACGCTATCAGGGCGAGTGCTGTAAAAGGATTGGGGCATGTTTGAGGTACGGATCATTGGAGCACCGTATCTGAGATTATCCACAGAGGCCCGAGTAGATGCAAGCTACAAGTTTGGGTAATGTATAGCCGTCGAGGGGTGGTCAGCAGCTGCTGAGAGGCCGTGGTCGGGCCAGAGGTGGTAATGGTTTGGGCCATAAGCAGAGAGCACCGGGTAGAGGTACTGGTTATACTGAGGTGAGGCAGCCAGCTCTGGTTTATGCTGTACATTAGCGAGAGGACAAAGACGCCCCAGATGTTATCACGGGTACGTTCTTTATTCATAATGTACCTTATACTGCACTGATTGATGTAGGATCTACTCATTCCTATATAGCATGCACTGTGTTTGAGACTTTGGGTATAATGGTTGAAAGCACTACGAGTGAGGTTATTATGTTGAGTCCATTAGGGCAGTTAGTGAAGGTAAATAAACTATTCAAAGATGTACCTTTGGAGGTTCAAGGAATTATCTTTTTGGCAGATTTGATGGAACTCCCTTTTGGAGAATTTGACTTAATTCTGGGAATGGATTGGCTGGTTAAACATCGAGTAAGCTTGGATTGTGCTACTAAACGGATGGTACTGAGAACTGTGGAGGGTGACGACGTAGTTGTAATTGGGGAGCGTCGGAATTATTTGTCAAATGTGATTTCTGCATTAAGGGTCGAGAAATTGGTTCGTAAGGGTTGTGAGACGTATCTAGCCTACATTGGTGTTTCAGATTCTGAGGTTTCTTCTGTTATGGATATCAGAACAGTTAAGGACTTTCTAGATGTATCTCCTGATGAGCTGCCTGGGTTACCTCCAAGCCCTGACGTTGAGTTTGGGATTGATCTCCTGCATGGTACAGCTCCGGTGTCTATCGCCCCTTATAGAATGGCACCGACGGAGCTTGTGGAGCTTAAAGCTCAGATTCAAAAGTTATTGGATCGAGGGTTCATCCGACCTAGTGTGTCTCCATGGGGAGCACTGGTTTTGTTTATGAAAAAGAAGGATGGATCCATGCGTATGTGCATCGATTATCAGCAACTGAATAAATTGACCATTAAGAATAAGTACCCCCTACCGAGGATTGATGACCTATTTGACCAGTTTCGTGGAGCTTCGGTTTTCTCTAAGATTGATCTCCAATCGGGGTACCATCAATTGAGGGTCAAAGAGACTAACATTTACAAGACAGCATTTAGGACTCGTTATGGTTATTACGAGTTCCTAGTGATGCCATTTGGATTGACGAATGCACCAACGACTTTTATGGATTTGATGAACCGAGTGTTCTAGCCTTATCTAGATCGGTTCGTAGTGGTTTTTATTGATGACATTCTGGTGTATTCGAGAACTGATTATGAACATGATGCACATCTCCGAGTTGTTCTGCAGATTCTGAGAGAGAAACAACTGTACGCCAAGTTCAGTAAGTGTGAATTCTAGTTACGAGAGGTAACAATTTTTGGGCCATGTGGTATCTGCTGAAGGGATTAAGGTTGATCCTTGAAAATTTGAAGCTGTTCTGGACTGGAAGGCACCTAAGATGGTGTAATATCCCGAATTAGGGCCTAGTCGAAATAGTGGTTTTGTGACCACAAAATCCGAGATAGAAATAATTATTTTATAATTATTTTGATGTTTATGATATGATTGCATGATTGTGTGAAAATTTTGTGAAGAAATTTTATGCATAAAGTGCTTAAATTGAAATTAGGGACTAAATCGAATAATTTGCAAAACTTGCATTCTAGAAGTTTTTAGTATGAAATTACTTTGGAATATTAATTAGGAGGTCTTAAATAGCAATTTTACCAATTTCTAAGTTTATGGACAAAAATTGGACATGGATGGAATTTTTGGAAAGTTTAGTAGTAAGGGCATTTTGGTCATTTAGGGGTAAAATGAATTAAAATACAAAATTAAAAGCCAATTTTGCTCATCTTCTTCACCATGGATGAATATAGCAAGGAGAAACCATGGCTAGGGTTTTTCAAGCTTCCAAGCTCGATTGTAAGTCCATTCTAGCCCCGTTTTTCAAGTTCTTTACGTTTTTGGAGTCCCGGTAGCTCAATTTAGCTTATGATAGCAATAATTTAACCTAGGGTTTATATTTGGAAAAATACACATAGGTGAAATTTGTGTATTTTGGTGTTTTATGATAGAATATGAGGTTTTAAATTATGTTAGACAATTTGTGCTACTCGGTTTTAAGTGAAAACGAGCAAAAGGGCTTAATTGGTAAAAATACCTAATAGTCATAAGTACATGTTAGAGTGAGAATTTTATGTTGCCATAGAAGGAAAAAATGATCAGCATGTCATAAAACATAAGAAAATAGGCTGAAGTTTAATTTACGAGCTTTGAGGCAAAATTGTAAATATGCAAAAGTTTAGGGGCAAAATTGTAATTTTTCCAAAATATGATTTTGGGTCAATTTGAATAATGTGAGTCCTAATTAGACTATATTTTAAATGATAGAGCAAGGAAAACTGAAATTCGGGCTAAAATGGGGAAAATACCAAGTTGTGGACGAAATGGTAAAAGTAGCCATTTTCGCATACGAGGTAAGTTCATATGTAAATGTTGGTAACATAGTTATTATTTTAAATGTTTTTATGTTATTTAAATGATATGATAATTATTATGAAATATTATACTCGTGATAATTGTTTGATAATATGTCAAATTATGTGATATACTTGGAAAATGTGAAATACTACCGAGTATCGGTATCGGTATTCCGTAGAAGATGGTTGAGACACATGATTGGGAAAAAGGTCTCGTTGAACCTTAGGAATGGATTAGGATACAAGTGACATGTCACTGGGATATTTGGGCATCCGAACTCGTTGAGTTGAGTCCGAGTTCGTGAAATGTAACTAGGCATCCGAGCTCGTTGAGTTGAGTCCGAGTTCACTTATGGATGCGAACGCCCGAGCTTGTTGAGTTGAGTCCGAGTTCGCTTATGGGCGGGTTACATAGTAGCTTGGCTACATATGTGGCACTTATGTGCAAACTTTCCATGTATCCAAATTATATTCCGATGTGTTCAACGGGTAAAGTTCTACTCAAATGGAGGAATACTCAAGATGAAAGGGACGTATTGGTAAGTGTTGTGAAATGAATACTTTGAACAGGTATGTACTTAACCCTCGGGTTGAAAAATCGATATAACAACAATATGGTAAGATGATAAATGAAAATATGATATGAATGTCTTGGTGATGATTATGCAAATGATGTTTTATGTTTGCTTATATGGTTATGTTACTTGCTATTTGCATGTGAACTTACTAAGCATTTATGCTTACTCCCTCCTTTTCATTCCTTGTAGTGTTGACAAGCCAGCTCGGAAATCGGGAACGGTCGGAGGCATGCTCACATTATCCGTATACCATCTTGGCATAATAGCTTGTATATTTTGAGTATGGCATGTATAGCATTATAATCATTTTGTATATATGGTCTTATGATATGGTTATTGAGTAGTATAAAAATGCTTGGTAATGATTAGCCATTGGAATGGCTAATTATGATCGTATTTGGTGTTATGTATGTCAAATTGCTAGTTAATCCATGGAAACCCCGAAATATGTAAAATTTACCATAAAATAGATTCGATACAATGAGAGTACGTGAATTTGAAAAATCATTAAAAATAGTAGAGATATAATTAGATGATGAATAAAATATGGAATTGAAGAATTATGAGTATTTTCATATGGAAGAAACAAAACAGTATATGAGTTATATTTTATGAGATGTTTAAATTTTTGTGAAACAGGGCAGAGCGATTTCTAGATCCCCTGCTCGACTTTGAAATTCACCATAAATTGTATAAAAATAATTAGAAGTCATAATTTATATGTACAGATTTTTAAGGGAAACAAACTTCATAGTCATTGAAATTGCATGCGAGAGAGATATCCGATTCAGTAATACACAGAGGTCGAGCAAATCGAACCACTCAAACAGGGAGACTTTAAGTAATAAATCTGTACAAATTGGCCTAGCCAAAAATTTTAGAAAAAATTAGTAAATGAGATATATAAGTCTAGTTTTAGGAAAATTTACGGAATTAGATTTTGAGTTTCGAACTCGAGATATAAATTTTTAACCGACTTTGACGCGGTTAGCCAGCTTGTCTGGAATTTTTAAAATTAAATTGTTTGAGCTGTTTAAGCAATGAATTAAGTCTGTTAACACCTCGTGTTCGACTCCGGCAACGGTCTAAGGTACGGGGCATTATATTTGGTGGTATCAGAGCAGGTTTAATCGATTCTCGGACTAACCTAGCATGTGTAAAAGTTTAGCTATACATGCCACTGATCTGTGATAGTGTGATGTCTTCCGACGCGTATGAGTACCGTCTTATTTAGACAGGGTACTCTCCAACCGAGCTGCACCGACCATGTTCAACGTTATGTGAAGGTATTTGAGTAAAATTATGATTATGATAAGTATCGGTTTAGAAAAGTATGAATAAAGGTTTATGATACATATGTGATAAATATTCATATTTGCTTAATGCTCATATGATGTAGTGTATATGGCTTACTTGATAAGATGAACGAAATAAATAGAAAGTAATAGAGGTATGAATAAAAGTCATAATATTATGATACGAATGAAAATGTCCTTGTTTTGAATTGGACGTCGAATGTTGATGAATGCTAATGATATATAATTTTTATGAGATAAAGGATTATAATGAAATGAACTTATCTGTGTTAAATTGTTGGACTGAATTATATGATTGTAATGATATGTACATGATGATGCACGAAATGAAAGTTATGATTATGGTGCAAATATCTATGTTTGTTTGGCCTTATATGATGTCATGAGCATGACTTAATTTAATTAAATGAATGGATAAGTAAAGCTATCTAGAAAACATAGAATGTATGCATAAGTATATTGTCTAAATGGGACAATAGGAAAATTGGTGTAAGCCAACATGAATGAATGACATGATTTTGATGATGTTGTTATGATGATGTAAGTTGTGTCATATGTATATGTATAAGAAAGTCGAGTCAGAGGTCCTACAACACCTACCCCTTACCGAAATGGTACTTAGAATGGAATTTCATGAGATTTGTATTGAATAAGTTTTCGGTTGAGAACCTAAAGAGTTCAGTGATAGAATAATTATAATTATGATCAGAGATTGAAAATGAGTTGATAAGTAAAGTCAGAGACAGTAAAGTATTGGATTGACGTAAAGATTATTGGAATTATGCACTGTTCCAGTTAGAAAAGGAATTCTCCTTGGTAAACCAAATTACTCAGTGCAAGGTCGAGAAAAGTGTAAATCGAAATTTATTCAGAATCGGTCTTCTTTAGTGAATGGTTTAATATGAAATTTGTGACGGCAGAACTAGTTGGGAAAATGATATTTGAAATGTGAACTATCTGAGTGTGGTAGTTATGGATGGGACAGATTTAGCAGATCTCTTTTGAGATGTTCTATGTGTTTACCCGCTCTCGAAATATTTCTATGGCTATTGATCTTCAAGAAATTCTTGTTATATGGGAATGTGTTTTAATCTCGGTGTTGGATGAAAGCATTGGTAGTCCGACTGGTTTATAATTTATATTGCTCTATTTCATCGGGTATTCTATTTCATTTCAATCTCGATAAGAATTGATGAGAGAATACATATGATATTATGATTCTGCTTTCTTCTACTTGATGCTTCATCCGATATATATGTATAGGAAGATATATTGTTCTTGTTATATTTGATTCCAAAGGGATTAAATGATGTTTTCTTTTAGACTTTCTTTCTTTGAAGAATTATCGGGTATTCCGTATTTTCTCTATGAGTTTGGTTTTCGATTCTCCTACTTGGTTTTCGATTTTCCAAAGATAGTATCGTATCTTGGGTTTCTTTATTCGGATTTCTTTATTCTGGATTTCTCTATTTTGGATTTCTTTATTCGATTTTCTTGTTATCTTTGTTCCATAATTTGTCAATTATGACTCGTGTTTGAAGTGCGTTCTTCAGCTCGTGATAATCATGTCAAATATGACTATACTTCTAATTTGATCTTGGTAATGTCGTGATTTTAGTATTGGGTTTTTTTTCTAATTTACGTGTAAGGATTTGACATCGATAAAGGCATAAGTGATAAAAGCGCGAGTTTCAATCGAAGATGGTGAATTATCTATTTGAAAGATTTCATGCGACAATTATTTCAGGATTATTTTTCCCAAGTCTGATAATAGAATTTCATTTTGTACGGATAAAAGAGTAAATAGCCTGAACGAGAAGTGTATATTTATTAGAAAGAGTTGGATATTAGTTAAAGTCACTACGAATGAATAGGTTTTCGTCTTGTAAAAGCTGAAAAATTTATTACATGTTGACAAAGTTCGGATAGATGAGAATATTGGTAACCGAAGCGTCTGAACTAGACTAGTCTACATTGAGTAAAGACTTCCGACTTTCGAGAATATATATGTGGTATGAGTTGTGATGTGTTTCAAGACAGTGAGGTAATGTGATAGTTTAGAGCATTCGATGTTACATAAAATCTGAGTTGTTAAAGAGGTTAAAGCCGAGCATTGGGATCTATCAAAATTATCCTTGTCAGTGTTGATATTGGGATGGAAATGAGAAGGATTATTCTTGAGGCCATATCGAATTATTTCCATGGCGAGAAGAGGAAAATGTGATGTATCCTATTGTTAAATGTTTGGCGAGATCTATAAATCATATCTGCTTTTGAATGAATTCCTACTCATCGATTCATGGAAATTCGTGTCTCTTTGATTGTTGGATTTCTTGGAATTCTGGTCTCTATTAATCAAGTTAAGATCCGGGTTTTATGTCATGATATCATGGGAAACTGAGAAGGGTTGAAAATTTAAGAACAGTTGAGAGTTGAGACTGCAAGCTTTTAGATCATATGAGAAATTAAAGAGATGTATTAGAGGTACAGTCTAAGTGAAAGTTCTTTGGCACCGAATATGAGATTAAAAGTGAAGACCACTTTTCTGGTAAGATTTTTGGGGACGAAAATCCCTAAAAGGGGGAGAGTTGTAATATCCCGAATTAGGGCCTAGTCGAAATAGTGGTTTTGTGACCACAAAATCCGAGATAGAAATAATTATTTATAATTATTTTGATGTTTATGATATGGTTTCATGATTGTGTGAAAATTTCGTGAAGAAATTTTATGCATAAAGTGCTTAAATTGAAATTAGGAACTAAATCGAATAATTTGCAAAACTTGCATTCTAGAAGTTTTTAGTATGAAATTACTTTGGAATATTAATTAGGAGGTCTTAAATAGCAATTTTACCAATTTCTAAGTTTATGGACAAAAATTGGACATGGATGGAATTTTTGGAAAGTTTAGTAGTAAGGGCATTTTGGTCATTTAGGGGTAAAATGAATTAAAATACAAAATTAAAAGCCAATTTTGCTCATCTTCTTCACCATGGCCGAATATAGTAAGGAGAAACCATGGCTAGGGTTTTTCAAGCTTCCAAGCTCGATTGTAAGTCCATTCTAGCCTCGTTTTTCAAGTTCTTTACGTTTTTGGAGTCCCGGTAGCTCGATTTAGCTTATGATAGCAATAATTTAACCTAGGGTTTATATTTGGAAAAATACCCATAGGTGAAATTTGTGTATTTTGGTGTTTTATGATAGAATATGAGGTTTTAAATTATGTTAGACAATTTGTGCTACTCGGTTTTAAGTGAAAACAAGCAAAAGGGCTTAATCGGTAAAAATACCTAATAGTCATAAGTACATGTTAGAGTGAGAATTTTATGTTGCCATAGAAGGAAAAAATGATCAGCATGTCATAAAACATAAGAAAATAGGCTGAAGTTTAATTTACGAGCTTTGGGGAAAAATTGTAAATATGCAAAAGTTTAGGGGCAAAATTATAATTTTTCCAAAATATGATTTTGGGTCAATTTGAATAATGTGAGTCCTAATTAGACTATATTTTAAATGATAGAGCAAGGAAAACTAAAATTCGGGCTAAAATGAGGAAAATACCAAGTTGTGGACGAAATGGTAAAAGTAGCCATTTTCGCATACGAGGTAAGTTCATATGTAAATGTTGGTAACATAGTTATTATTTTAAATGTTTTTATGTTATTTAAATGATATGATAATTATTATGAAATATTATACTCGTGATAATTGTTTGATAATATGTCAAATTATGTGATATACTTGGAAAATGTGAAATACTACCGAGTATCGGTATCGGTATTCCGTAGAAGATGGTTGAGACACATGATTGGAAAAAAGGTCTCGTTGAACCTTAGGAATGGAGGATACAAGTGACATGTTACTGGGATATTTGGGCATCCGAACTCGTTGAGTTGAGTCTGAGTTCGTGAAATGTAACTAGGCATCCGAGCTCGTTGAGTTGAGTCCGAGTTCACTTATGGATGCGAACGCCCGAGCTTGTTGAGTTGAGTCCGAGTTCACTTATGGGCGGGTTACATAGTAGCTTGGCTACATATGTGGCACTTATGTGCAAACTTTCCATGTATCCGAATTATATTCCGATGTGTTCAACAGGTAAAGTTCTACTCAAATGGAGGAATACTCAAGATGAAAGGGACGTATTGGTAAGTGTTGTGAAATGAATACTTTGAACAGGTATGTACTTAACCCTCGGGTTGAAAAATCGATATAACAACAATATGGTAAGATGATAAATGAAAATATGATATGAATGTCTTGGTGATGATTATGCAAATGATGTTTTATGTTTGCTTATATGGTTATGTTAATTGCTATTTGCATGTGAAATTACTAAGCATTTATGCTTACTCCCTCCTTTTCATTCCTTGTAGTGTTGACAAGCTAGCTCAGAAATCGGGAACGGTCGGAGGCACGCTCACACTATCCGTATACCATCTTGGCATAATGGCTTGTATATTTTGAGTATGGCATGTATAGCATTATAATCATTTTGTATATATGGTCTTATGATATGGTTATTGAGTAGTATAAAAATGCTTGGTAATGATTAGCCATTGGAATGGCTAATTATGATCGTATTTGGTGTTATGTATGTCAAATTGCTAGTTAATCCATGGAAACCCTGAAATATGTAAAATTTACCATAAAATAGATTCAGACAGCAGTAGTGACGTGAATTTGAAAAATCATTAAAAATAGTAGAGATATAATTAGATGATGAATAAAATATGGAATTGAAGAATTATGAGTCTATTTTCATATGAAAGAAACGAAACATGTATATGAGTTATATTTTATGAGATGTTTAAATTTTTGTGAAATAAGGCCAGAGCGATTTCTGGATCCCCTGTTCTGACTTTGGAAATTCACCATAAATTGTATAAAAATAATTAGAAGTCATAATTTATATGTACAGATTTCTTATTGAGTCTAGTTTTAAGAGAAACAAACTTCATAGTCATTAAAATTCTGTGCAGAGATATATCTGATTCGTAATACACAGAGATCAGAGCAGTCAAACCCTGAAACAGGGGAGACTTTAAATAATAAACTGTACTAATTGGCCTAGCCAAAAATTCTATAAAAAAATTAGTAAATATATATATGAGTCTAGGTTTAGGGAAAATTTATGGAATTGGATTTTGAGTTTCAGAACTCGAGATATGAATTTTTAAGCGACTGTGACGCAGTTAGCTAGCTTGTCTGGAATTTCTAAAACTAAATTGTTTGAGATGTTTAAGCAATGAATTACGTCTGTTAACACCTCGTGTTTGACTCCGGCAACGGTCTCGGGTACGGGGCATTTCAGACGGTATCTGAGATTCGCATTTTTCTAGGATTGGCAGGGTATTATAAACGATGTGTTGAAGGGTTTTCATTGATTGCTGCACATTTGACTAAGTTGTTGCGTAAATGTGTGCCGTTTAACTGGACTGATGCGCAGCAAGAGAGTTTTGAGAAGCTTAAAAATTTCTGACTGAGGCCCCAATCTTGATACAGCCAGAGTTTGGGAAAGAGTTCACCGTCTACAGCGATGCATCACATGTTGGTTTGGGATGTGTGTTGATACAAGATGGTAAGGTCGTAGCATATGCATCTCGTCAGCTTAAGACTCATGAGGCGGATTACCCGATGCATGACTTGGAGTTGGCCGTAGTGGTATTCGCACTTAAAATTTAGAGGTACTATCTGTTTGGTGAGAAGTGTATCATTTACACTGATCACAAGAGCCTCAAGTACCTCCTCACTCAGAAGGAGATCAATCTTAGGCAACGTAGATGGATTGAGCTACTAAAAGACTATGACTGTTCGATTGAGTACCATCCTGGTAAGGCCAATGTGGTGGTTGACGCACTGAGCTGTAGGGCTATGACTGATCTGAGGGTGATGTTTGCTCGCCTCAGTTTATTTGATAATGGTAGCTTGTTGGCTAAGCTTCAAGTTAAACTGAAGTGGATTGAGCAAATTAAGGGTAAACAGTTAGAGGATGAGTCGTTGGGTCTTTGATTCTGACAGATTGAGAGTGGGGAACATCAGATTTTGGACTGAACAGCGAAGGGGTACTCTGTTTCTGTGGGAGAGTCTGTATACCGAAGGATACCAATTTGAGGTAGTCTATATTGGGAGAGGTGTATAGTAGCCCTTATGCTATGCATCCTGGCGGGAATAAGATGTATCGAGACCTTCATGAGTTATATTGGTGGTCGGGTCTTAAGCGTGAGGTTACCGACTTTGTGAGTAAATGTCTAACTTGCCAGCAGGTTAAGGCTGAACATCAGTTACCTTCAGGGTTGCTTCAGCCAGTTAAGATTCGAATTTGGAAGTGGGAGAGAGTAACTATGGACTTCGTTAGTGGGCTTCCCTTAACGCATACTAAGAAGGATTCAATATGGGTCATCGTGGATTGATTGACCAAATCTACCTATTTCATACCAGTTCGCACTAATTAGTCGTTGTAGAAGCTGGCTAAACTGTATGTGTCTGAGATAGTGAGACTGCATGGAGTACTAGTTTCCATAATATTTGATAAGGATCCTCACTTCACGTCTCGGTTCTGGAAGAAGTTGCATGAAGCTCTGGATACAAGGTTGGACTTCAGTACTATGTTTCATCCTCAGACAGACGGTCAGTCAGAGAGGGTGATTCAGATACTGGAGGACATGTTAAGGAGTTGTGTGATTGATTTTCGAGGTACTTGGGAGGATTACTTGTCGCTAGAAGAATTTGCATATAACAATAGTTATTAGTCTAGCATACAGATGGCACCTTACGAGGCATTAAATGGTCGTAGGTGTCGTACTCCTTCGTGTTGGACTGAGTTGGGCGAGCAGAGTGTTTTGGGCCCCGAATTGATTTCTAATACCGAGGATAAAGTTAGACTAATTCAGGAAAGACTGAAGGTAGCATCAGATAGACAGAAGTCGTATGCGGATCTAAGCGTAAAGAGATTGAGTATTCTGTGGGGGACTTCGTTTTTCTCAAGGTCTTGCCATGGAAGAAGATACTAAGGTTTGGACGGAAGGGCAAGTTGAGCCCTAGATTCATTGGGCCTTACCACATACTGAAACGTGTAGGACCGATTGCCTATCAACTAGAGTTACCTCCAAAGTTAGACCGAATTCACGATGTGTTCCACGTCTCCATGCTGAGGCATTACCGCTCTGGTCCCACGCATGTTATCTAGGTTGAGGAGGTCGAGGTTAGGCCAGATCTGACTTTTGAGGAGGAGCCTATGCAGATATTGGATCATGATGTAAAAGTTTTAAGAAAGAAGTCTATTCTACTGGTTAACGTCCTTTGGCGTAACCACAGCTTTGAGGAGGCTACATGGGAGCCTGAGGGGCGATTCAACAACAATACCTTCATCTGTTCTGATCAGGTAAATTTCGAAGTCAAAATTTTCTTTTAGGAGGTAGAGTTGTAACGCCCCAAATCCTGAGTATTTATTTTTGAATGTTTGTGTTGCATAAATACATGCTTGCTTCAGTGATTAGTGTCCTGAAAAGTGTCTGAGAAGTCCTGAGTTCAAGCCTTGGCTTATGCAAAAATTTTGTTTTAATGGATAAACCTTTGTCTCTAGTCAGTAGGCTTTTAAATTAAAATGGGTAAAACATGACAGAATGGGACTACTGGTCTAGGGGATAGGTGGCATGTTGATGTTGCCTGAGGACTGAGGTTTGAATCCTAGTGGGCGTAGTGGAGTGTTTTATTTTACTACTATGCCGTGGGAGTGTTGTGGTTTGATCGAAACACTAAAGTGGTTGAGGGGAATTTGAATTAGGGGTTGAGGGAGGAGTGGTCGGTTGGAGTGAATTGAGAAGGATTTTGTGGGATTTTGATGGAAGGGGGAAAGTAGTGCTGAATTTGAACTCTTGTTGAAATAATTTCAGCTAAGGTTAGAGAGGTTTGAGGAGGCAAGTGGGTGGATTGTTTAGAGGTCTTACCGATTGAGGAGTCTCCTTTTTGTCAAAATAGGTTCTAGCTCACCCTTTTTGCTCTAGAGTGCCGAACTTTTGTTTCTAGTTTTACTCTTTTTGCATCGGTTTATTTTCGTTTTTCTCTTTTTAGGGCCGACTATAGCAAAGAATCATTCGGGTTTTCTTGTTTTGGCTTAGTCTGAGTTTGTTCTCCCCTAGTGCCCTCTTGCTAACCGATTGCCTTTCCTTCTCTTCCCTCTCCCAATCGTTTCTCTCTTTGGCCAAATACTCTTTTCTCCTCCTCTCAGCTCTTTTAAGTTTCAACATTTTCCCCATCCTTGCATCTTGGTACTTTTGCCGAATATTTCTTCTCATTGTCGAATACTCCTCTTATCTTTTCTTGTTGAATACTCCTCTTATCTTTTCTTTCTCTCAATCGGTTTTCTCCTTGACCAATTGTCTATTCTTCTCTTACCCTTACTGTTCCAACTTTCCCTTCATTGTTATCTGCCATTTCTGTAGGCATTCCTGTTCATTGGTTTTGCGTTTGGTAAGTCTGACTTTCAATTTGGGTGCACGGTTTTTTTCTCTCTCTCCCTCTTTGCCATATTAGTCTTGCACCTAACATCTTCCTGTGCTGCCGTTTTCTACTAGGGTGCAATTGTTCTATTTTGCCTCTGTCATATTGTGTAGTTTCGGCTTTTGTGTTGGGTGTAGGCCGATGGTTTCTTTCTTCTAATCTTGGCTTTGTGTTTCCGGTAAATGAATATTCATCTAGTTCAAACTATTTACTTGAGTAATGGTTAATAAGGTTTGGATGGAATGCAGGAAACCCCTACAGCCTAGTGATTAGTCTCTTGCAACGGATTAAGTGTGCAAGCCTCAATCGATCGACCAAGGCAAGCGGTAGGTAATCTTTTGGATAAGTATTTTGTTAGGGTTCTTGTTAATTCGATTAGTAAGCGATTAACCGAAGCTTGTGATTGAATATAGGTTGGAGTGTTCGTGGGCTATTTGCACATTTTCGCAAACAAGGTGTGTAAAAACACTGCCCATAATCGTAAATCGGCAAAAGCTGAAGTAAGTGACCGTCGATGCTGCCCGGGCATGCACTCGCTTGTGTGGTAGTCTGTATGGTCATTAAGGCCGACCATGAGCAATTTCATGGGCTGAGGTCGAATTGGGCCATCTTGGGTCGAAATGGGTCGTGTGGTCCCCACAGGCAAGTGGGCCTCACACAGGTAAACCACACAGATGTGTGGAGAATATTGAGTCAGGCTGTGTATCCATGCGGCCAAGGCCATATCTGGGTTTCGTGGGCCATACGAGCGTGTGGGCCCACATGGGCTGTAATATGGGCCGTGGGCCCATTTTCACTGTTTGACTGTTAAGGTTGCATGGGTTGCTCGAAACGACTGTGGACCTATAGCTGGGTGAGTAAGTGTACCTACACCTTCAAATTGATAAAATAACTGTTATGCCCCTATGTGATAAAATGACTATTATGGCCTTACGTGAAGTATGATTGTATTTGAGCATGCGATTTGAACATATTGAATACATGTATGATATTATGACATAACATGACATGATGCATGATATGTTGCATAGGGATGGGTTTTATTATGATTGGAGGAAGTGTACTATAATGGGCAAATCTTTCATCAAATCTCTGTTTAGTTCAAAGAATCGGTGCTATTTGGAGTGTAGGGATGAGTGGGTTGATTTTATCCCCCATGGAGTGTAGGGTTTGACGGAGATGGAGTGTAGAGGCTAGTTGGGTAGGATCTATTGATTGCATATCTATACTATACTGTCACTAAGATGGGCTCAGGCCGGGCTCAGGCCCACACTAATACTGATACTATAATGGGTTAAGGCAATCACTGAAACTGAACTATTACTGAAATGGGCTTAGGCCCAGACTGTATTTGCTTACTGATTGTTTGATAAGGGATTACACACTAAGTTTTCGTAAACTCACCTTTCTGTTTATCTGCGCAGGAAATCCCCAATCTTAGGTAGGTCGGTGCTGCGAAGGACTCAAAGGTGGCCACAAAACTGCAAATACTTTCATATTTGTTTTTATATTTTAAGTAATTTTATTTTGGGTATATTTTTATGTAATAAGGCCTCTCTAAATTTTTAATTTTTAAATTGGGATTTTTACTTGCTTTGATATATAACTGCTAGCTATAGGAAAAAGACGCGGGTTTTCAAAAAGATAATTGTTTTTCAAAGACATCACGATTACTAAACTTGTTTTGAAGAGCTTCTACATGCAATAATGTTTTACAATAAAAAATAATAATAATAGAGATGTTTTAATATGATTAAATTTTTGACAAACAACTCACACTTTCGAACAATTGTATTAAAATAGATCTTAAGTCACACAAAGAGGTTAAATAAAGAATGGATTTTTCAATGATAACACATTTTACGAAAAAAACTTCAATGTGACATCGCCAAATTTGGCCATAACGTCTAGGTCGGGTTTGGGGTGTTACATTTGCTCTTGATGTGTTCTAAACAATCCAGGATACTCCTAGGCAGCTCATTCCTCCTCGAAATTAGCCCCACGCCTTCTCCCACATGTTGAGTCTATATTGGACCAAACATATCTGAAGGATAATCAGGTTTTGGCGGCCCATTGATTCTCTCAAATTCCTAAAGCACAGGTCTTGTTTCTTACATCCATCTGATCATACCCTCGAGTTTTGCTTCTATGCTTTCACGAGCTCCTTTTCCTATTCTCGACGGTTTTTTTCTTTTTTAATGAGGTTGAAACATCCATCTTTTCTTTCCTTCATTGGTTCCATTCAGTAATTTGCTTACGCCGAAGCTCAATGTACTGTGTATACAATGTATCTCTGATTATGCTCCGTGTTGGCTTCATGAATTGTTCATTTTCGCTCATGGGTAGTTTTTCCCTTCGACATAACGCTGTCACTAAATGAGGAAAGAAAAGTCCAGCTTTCTGGCTCTGCACAGATCATTTCATTTCGTGAACAATCAAATGCCCTGCAAAAATTTATTTTCGGTGCAAGATGCCATATAACAAAATAGCTCGAAAAACATTAACATTAGAAATGTTTAATGCAGGTGCAATCCTAGTACCAATGAATTGCATCCACATTTTGGCAATCGGAAACATGATTGCCTTATTAAAATTTGTTTGCATCTTTGTATCTGGTCTATAGTTCCAAACCCCCTACCTTGAGTCAAATACTTTATGACCTCTTCCATATTGATCTTATTTAACCTATCTAAGTCAATTCCATTAATATAATCTTTTTCATAAAATGGGACTTCATAAAATGCACAAATACCACCAAGGTACAGTGGTACTTCTTTCTTTCGTACCCTGACAGAAGTCACATATGCCCCCGTCTCGTCTCACACTATCTAAAGCTTGAGTAAGGTATAAATTTCATGGAATATAGGGACCACCGTATTTTCATTAGGGTGACATAGAATCGCTCCCAATGATGATATCGCACCAAAGTCCAAATTTCCTTACAAAGAGACATATAGGGTTTGAACCCTCGTTCCTAAACCAATGGCTATCCCTATGACTCATGAAAATATTTCTCAACATTCAAATGGTAGAACCGTACAGGGTCAAAAACACGGGGTGCTTTTGGAACATGAGTTCTCTTGTTCTTTCTAGGAGGCATATTATAGGAAATATTTCAAACAATGATATGAATAGTAATCAATAAAATAATAAAAAAGGTTGAGAATACTTGAACCTCAACTTTCTTCGAACTTGTTTGAACCTTCTCCTTATTTTGTTGATGAAAACTCCTTCCAACGTAGCTTCTTTGAATTTGGAATGAAGGATTGAGATTTAGGGTTTAAAAAGAAAAAAGGGTTTTAGGACTTAAAGGTTTTAAAGAGGTTTTAGGAGAGGCTGGGTGTTAGAATGAGGTTAGATTATAGTAAGGGGATGTTTTTATGTTTAAAAAGAGTGTTTTTAGGGTTAAAATTTGGGTATAATAAGGGTTATTCTGGTAGGTTGCGTAAACGGGTCAAGTCGACCCTGTAAAAATTTATAGTGATATCATGACACAAGGGTTCTATGTCGCAACATCCCTAGCAGACTAATCATGTTATGACACCGAGGTTCATTGTTACGACACACCCTGCAGTTTTGAAATTCTAAGAAACTATCATCTATGTCACGACATAGGTTATTTATGTCACGACATCTAGTTGATTTTAAACTTCTTCGTTACTACCCATGATGTTACGACACAAAATTGTTTATGTCACGACGTTGACCTTGTTTCCCAAATTTTTTATCTTCTGAATGCTTCAAGCACTTGTTAGACCTGTCTTTGAACTACCTATAATGTATTAATGAATTGGTTAGTGAAATATACAATATGTACAATTAGTAAAAGTCTTACATAAGGATGTTAGGTCTTGCTGCTGGACTCGTCCGTAAACTTAGTCAATATACACTGATGGACTCCCTATAATTATTTCTATCTGTATTAGTCCAACACCCATCGTGCCATTCTATTCATCTGCAGTTGTCTTTTTCTTTGAGTTTACCTTTCCAGCCTACTTTAACAACTAATAACTCTTTTTGGAAGTCATAACTATTAATTATTTGCAAAGCCACATAACCATGCAACCACTTTAGCCTTCGTTTAACGTGCTTGCTTCGTACGAAAGTTGTAAAGTATGGTTCATAATTGTCAATTATTATGTCTCTACTCATCTCATCACTCAAGAATAACTTTTGAGGTGTAATTGGGGTGATGATTGGCACAGAGGGTAGCAAAAGGGTTAGAAAGGGATTTTGCACTAAGTCTCTTACATTACAACTCAGTAGACTTTTAAATTTATCCATTTGAGATCTCTTAAGTTCCTCCATTTGTCTACAAATAGCTTTTTTTCATGGCTCTTGCAATGACTGAACATTCTATGATGCCTGCAGCTCAAGGCCTATGCTCATTAGTTGTCTAGCTTGATCAAGTCTTGCTATATTATCATAGGTCCTGTCTATGTATTATTTTTCAATTTTGTTCAACATCCGGAAAATTCCTAGGTCGTCAAATCTCTGAGGTTCTTCATTTAGGACTAAGTTCAAGTAAAGGATAGTCAATTCAGGTTTATTAGCTAGGACTACTAGAATCTTTTTATTTTGCTCTGGGAATTCCTGAATCAACAGACACTTTTCCACTAAATCAACCATTACCATTGTTTCTATAGATTGGTCTGTGTTAAACTACTCTTGTATTTCAAGCTTATGCACAGAATCCAAAATTTTTGGGACAATAAGTTCTATGCTGATCTAATTCTGCGGTTCACTAACCATTCCCCTACTAGCTCTATGTCTTCTCTTTCAGTAGTTGGTGTTAATTTGTATGAATGCTCTTCTATCTACTGAGATAGATAATAGTCTAGGATTTCTCCTTTTTCAGAAGCATCAACAACGACATTATCTTTTGTGCTCAATTTTGGACTTAGCACCTCTTGGTACCTTTTTGATGGCATATCATCATGGTCATTATCATTTTGGGGAAGAACTGGTGTTTCTAATTGGAGTTGACTTAATTCAAGAATTAGTAATCATTGATTCTCCTAGATCTCCCAATCTTCATAGACTCCTTCATAAATATATTCATCATAATCGAAGTCTTCATCAGACCACATATAATAAAAGTCATCCATGACTTTATGTTGAACGATTATTTGTTTTATAGTGCTTAAGATTCATAAAAAAATAAACAAATGTTAGAAATGTTAATTAACAAAATAAATTAAAAGTTGTAACTATAACCTACAAATTTCCTAATTATCCCTTTAAAGTGCAAAAATTAAAATCAATCTAGTGACGTTGCCTCCCCAGCAATAGCACCAACAACTTGACCGCCTCTAGATGTACTAACATCCAGTGTGTGAATACTACAATAAAATATAGAATGACAAGGCAGTATCTGCAAGTATACGGGTTGAGTTGTAATATAGTTTTACAACAAACTAGGTGAGTACTCCGATGATCGTACCTAAAGGAGGCGAGTGCTAGATCAATTCTAACCTAAACACTAAAAGATCTAATTCGTACTTTAAATAGATTATAGTACGAGAAAATAAAAGAAAGGTGTTTAAAGTTTTTGGAATAATAACATAAAATAAATAAAATTCAAGAGATAGAAGAGTATAGTAAATCAAATCTTGATTACGGGAGATTAGCTCCCTTCGATAATCCCCATCAATTCTTGCTTCGAGTTCCTCGTCAATCAACTAGTCGCTACCCTAGCAGGATCTTCCGATCTTCCAACATAACGGGGTGAAGGTGTTCACAAATAGACAATACCAATTTTGGATTAATTCCCACCTTGAATACTTCCTAGGGTTGTCAGGCCCAGGGTTTGGTTCACGTTCATTATTTCCAAATAGTTGATTCGTTGAGTAACCCTATAAAATAATTAATAGGTCATACCTCTACTCACTAATCCCCCACGAAGGGATTAGTTCCTCATGGCTTTAATAGATAATATGAAACCGATATAAAGAGAAAGCATGCTAATTAAATCAACAAGATAAAATAAATGAAAGAGTCTGGTTGTATTAAAATTAAGCACAAATTCACAAAGTTTGAATGCTTCACAATTTAGATCTCTTGGAATCGACAAGAAAAAAGAAATCTAAAACCTAAGAAAGAAAAAAACCTTAACTAAGTTTTACAAAGAGAATCTAGGCTAAGGGATTGATGTTTATAACATGTGCCAAATGAGCCTATTTATAGCTTTTAGGTGGTCGTCATCCTTAACCCTAGGTTAGTTGACATCCTCGAGCTTTAGGTTTGATTGTGCAGACCAAAATGCCCCTACTTTGTATTTAATTTATGTCACAAAGTCATTGTCACGACACACTAAGACTTGTGTTGCGACAGAGGTAACAATATACTCCTCCTTGAGATGTCTTTAGGGGTATGTCATGACACCCTCAATCTGTGTCTCGACGTCGAAGGCAAACTTGAGCTTTCTCCATTATGTTCCCTATGTTGTGACATCAAGTCATTCATGTTGCAACATAGCGACTAGTATTCATTTAATATGCCTTCTAACGGTCTCCTGCACACTCACAAAGTGCGTTAGCTCGCCTTTGGGCCTCATTCGGCCTCTAAGGTTAATAAAAGACTCAATTTGCTCATTTTATTGAATGTAAATAAAACTAAGAAAACTTAACCAAAGCATAAGGAAAATGTTTGTATGCTAGCTCATTAAATGTGAAAACCAGTGTAATTTCCTACACTGAATTATGACAAATCAATCAACTTCTGAGCAGTCAATGATGGTGTAACACCCCAAACTCGTATCCGTCGTCAAAATAGGGTTTCAGAGCATTACCAAACTTTTAGAACATTTTACAAATAATTTATGTAAATTACTATACATTAACCGAGATCATTCAAAACATCCCTTAATTGGACCCTCAAGTCCCAATACGAGCATTAGAATCGAATCGTGACTAAATCAAGAACTCAGGAAATTTTTCGTGAAATTCCACAATTTTCCAAGGTGTAGGGCTCACACGCCCGTGTAACTTAGGGACACACCCATGCTACAGGCCATGTTCGACCCCATATAACTCTCTGAATTGTACACACGGCCATGCCAAATGCCTATATGCTAGGCCGTGTGGTTAATTAATTCAATTCGAAATTAGGTGCAGGTTTCACACGGCCAAGACATACGCCCATGTTCTGGGCCGTGTAGCACACATGGCTGAGACGCACGCCCATGTCCCTGCCCATGTGCTCAATTCTGAGCATTCTGTTTCTCAAAATTAAGGTGCAGGGGACACATGGCCTAACCACACGCCAATGTACCTGGTCGTGTGTCACACACGGTCTAGACACACGCCCATGTGTCTGCCCATGTGGACAAAATAAAGCCATTTCCTAGCCTCCTTTGTCACCAAAATTTACCATTTTCCTGCACTAAAACATACTAAACACATTCCAACCAATTCAATCATTCAAATTAAGCAATTTTCATCATTCAACATGGCATATCATTGCATGCATACATGTTTACAATCTTACCTTGGTGCAATCCATGTGTTAAATAGGATATGATCAACTACTTAACATATATATATAGCTACCATACCATGACATTACAAGTATATCAAAACAACTATTACTAGCCATTCCAATGGCTAGATTACAAACATCATTATCAAGCCACTAAAAGCTGAGTTGTCCTATACATGCCATTATACCAAAATGATGCTACTATAAATACCCAAAATAGCTAGTAGATAGTGTGACGATGCTCCAATGATCTCTAACCTTCGCGAGCTTTCTAGCACTATAAAATAGGGAAAATTACACAGAGTATGTAACATCCCTTACCCGTACCCGAGACCGGGGCAATGTACGAGGCATTAACATACATAAACAGGGCATCTCCGAAAAATACGGGTCATAAAATTTCACTCCAAATTAAAACCAATTAAACAAATTCATATTGTCCTTATCATGGACCTATGAGGTCCAAAACATACATTAAAAGTAATCCGGGACTAAACCTAGAGCTTAAGAAAATTATAAGAAAATTTCTAGGTTTAAGCCTCACGCGCCAGTGTGGAGGCAATGCACATGCCCGTGTGCTTTGGGACACACCCATGTCCTATACCCGTGTAGAATTTCTAGAATTTATTTTTCATTTCAAACTTACAGGGATTTTCACACGCCTGCGTCCCTGGCCCGTGTCCGTCACATGGCTTAGACACGCCTATGTCATCGCCCGTGTCCGAAAACCTGGACATTCTATTTATGACATCATCATTCATTTAGGGGCACACGGCCAAGGCACATGCCTCTGTGCTAGGCCGTGTCCTTCACATGGTTGAGACACATGGCCGTGTGTCTGCCTGTGTGTTTACTACCATGCATACCGACTTGCAAATTTTTGGTACAGGGGACACACAGCCATTCAACACACCCATGGGGCAGACCGTGTGTCACACACGGCCTAGACACATGCTCGTGTGTCTACCCATGTGGACCTTTTTGCAGGCTATTTTCCAAGCCAATGGTCACCCTCAATCACTCATACATTCAAACACACTTTATAACATGCAACATGACATATTTATGCACTCAAATACTCCACATCATAGCACTCTCACATCTTCATAATGTCATCTTATTGCACACTCATTTATTACACCATTTAGAGGCATTCCACACCAATTTCATGCACTATTAAACTTGTTACCATAACTTCAAATTGTGTATTCATACACATAGTCATTTTAAGTCATTAGGTCATCCTTTAATCTTTAGCACTTAATCCAAATTTTACCATACATTCATCAATCAACAACATATCACATCATTATCATGCAATCACCAAGCAATAACATATCCTACCATCAAAACAATAACACATGCATGCATGGGTAATTAGATTACAACCCAAATGATCAAATATGAGCCATATCACATGGCCATTACAAAAAGAATCATCATCATCATAAGCCTTCACAATTTGGCCAAATAGCATGACACATATCACAAAATGACCAAGTTCCTCTTATACATGCCATACTCAAAATAATAATTTCACTATACCCAAAAGTTTTTTGATAGTGTGATCGAATACTCCAACAGCTTCAGATCCCCGAGCTAGCCTGATAGAACTACAAAGGATGGAAAAGAGAGGGGAGTAAGCATTAAAGCTTAGTAAGTCCACATGAAAATAATATGCGATAGTGGTAAACAATTAACATACAAAAACATGATAACATATACATAAAAGTTATTCTTCATTCAAACCACTTTGCTTACTCATCATATGCGCATACATACTTGCTCATCTTAAATCGATCTTTATGAAAGCATTACTCATAAGTTTAGCATACGTACATGTACTCATAGTAGAGTATCGATAACCATACCTCTTTCTTATGCCCTCATCGGGACTTCATTTCAATCATTACATTACCCGTTGAACACATCGGAATACTATTGGATACGCAAAAAACTTGCACATAAGTGCCTTATGTACATACGTAGCCAAAGCTACCTCATAACATGTAGATATCCATAGTGAACTCGGACCAACTCAACAAGCTCAGATGTTACATGCATCGCATCCATAATGAACTCAGACCAACTTAACGAGCTCGGACGCCTCACATATATTATGAAATTAGACCAACTCAATAAGTTTGGATTTCTCATGAACACAGACCAACTCAACGAGCTCGAATCTCTTATTTCCTAGTGACATGTCACTTGTATCCTAACTATTTCTAAGGTTCAATCGAGATTTTCTTCACTTATATATATTATATCCATCGTACTTGCTCGTATTATAGTGGTTAACAACCATGATAACATTAATGCTTTCATAACAATCAATAATCATATAACTCATAATTACATTAAAACATTTATCACAATATATTAAAGCATTAAAACATACTACAACACCACATTATTTGCATATGTAATTAACTTGGTACAAAACAATGATAATTGAGCCTAGTCATCGTATACTTTATTCTTTCCTCGATCAAGTCCCGATTCACATTATTCTTGATCTATAATGCCAAATTTAACTTATTTATTATTCACATTATTCAAATGGGTCCATAAATTATACTTTTGCAAATTTACATTTTGACCCCTAATCTTTCACATATTTACGATTTAGACCCTAGGCTCGTAAAATGAAATGTATGCATTTTCTTGATTACCCAAGCTTAGTCGAACTTTTACTATGCTCATATCAGCCCATATTTTCTTTTATTTCACATTATTACTACTTACTTTTGCACTTTTACAAACAAGTCCCTTGTTTAGATGTTTTCACTAAAAATCACCTAATAAAAGATGTTCATCATGCATCAAACATTCATATTCCTCCATTAATCATCAAAATACAAGCATGTCATGCATGGGTCAATTTTCATACATGAACCCTAGCTCAAAATATAGCTAGAAATGGGTAGAGAATGTTACCGGGACTTCAAAAATACAAAGAACATTAAAAATAAGGCTAGGGAACACTTACTATTGAGCTTGGAAATGTTGAACAAAACCCTAGCTATGGTGTTGTGTGATTTTCACCAACCACGGAGGAATATGGACACATTTTTGGTTTCATTTTCCCTTTTTATTCTTTTAATTAACTAATGACCAAAATGCTCTTAGGGTTTCTCTTTCCAATTTTTTCTATGCATGTCCATTTTTGTACAAAATTTTAAAAATTGGTCAAATTGCTAATTTGGACCCTCTAATTCATAATCTAATGCAATTTCATGCTTAAAGCTTCTAGAATGCAAGTTTTGCACTTTATTCAATTTGGCCCCTAAAATGCAATTAGACATTTTATGCATAGAATTTCTTCATGAAACTTCCACACAAGCATGCATTCATAACATAAACCTCATAAGAATCATAAAATAATTAATTCTATCTTGAATTTGTGGTCTCGAGACCACTGTTCTGACTAGGCCCTAATTCGGGATGTTACAACTCTTCCCCCCTTTAGGGATTTTCATCCTTGAAAATCTTACCGGTGAAAAGGTTTGGATATTGTTTCCTCATGGCCTCCTCGGGCTTCCATGTAGCGTCTTCAACCTCATGTCTTTGCCATAAAAATTTCACAAGAGCAACACTTTTGTTTCTCAATTGCTTGACTTCCTAAGCCAAGATCTTAACAAGTTCCTCACCATAAGTCATATCCGATATGATCTCAACTTCAGTCGATACAATCACATGTGAAGGGTCAAATCTATACCAGCATAACATGGACATATGAAACACATTGTGAATCCTTTCTAATTTAGTCGGCAAAGCCAATCGATACGCAACAGGCCCTATTCTTTTAGTAACCCTATACGGTCCTATAAAAAGAGGACTCAACTTTCCTTTTCTACTAAATCTCAAAACCTTAATCCATGGGGATACTTTCAAGAATACCTTATCACCAACCTGATACTCAATTTCTTTCCTTTTCAAATTCGCATACGACTTTTGTCTATCCGATGCCGCTTTCAAGCAATCACGAATTACTTTCACTTTTTTCTCGATCTCCTTAATTAGATCTATTCCATGAATCTTATTCTCCTTAAGCTCAGTCCAATACAAAGGTGTACGACATTTATGTCCATACAATGCTTCATAAGGTGCCATCTTCAAACTTGTCTGATAGCTATTGTTATAGGCAAATTCAACCAAAAGTAGGTACTTTTCCCAACTACCTTGGAATTCAAGAACACAACATCTAAGCATATCTTCAAGTGTCTGAATTACTCTCTCTGATTGTCCATCAGTCTATGGATGAAAAGCGGTACTAAAATTCAGCTTTGTACCCAAAGCTTCTTGTAACTTCTTCCAAAATCGCGAAGTAAATATCGGATCCCTATCCAAAATAATTGATAAAAGTATTCCATGAAGTCTCAAAATCTCAGAAATATACAGTTCGGCTAACTTATCAAGTGAATAATCAACACGTATCGGTATAAAATGAGCAGACTTAGTCAGTCTTTCAACCACTACCTATACGACATCTTTCTTTCTTGGTGTCAATGGCAGGCTTGTCACAAAGTCCATAGCAATTCTATCCCATTTCCATTCAGGAACTAAGATAGGTTGAAGTAAACCTGAAGGTACCTAGTGTTCGGCCTTTACTTATTGGCAAATCAAGCATCTCAACACAAATTCGGATATATCTCTTTTCATGCCATTCCACCAATACATTTTCTTTAAATCATTGTACATTTTTGTGCTACCCAGGTGAACTGACATACCTCCATTATGAGCCTCATGCAAAATATCCCGAATCAACTCAACATTCTTCGAAACACAAATCCTTCCATGGAACCTCAGAAAACCATCAGGATCTCTCTAGAAATCTGATTCACAGCTCGACACACACTGAGCTTTCTTTGCTTGCAACTCTTTATCGGCTTCCTGAGCATCACAAATCTGTTGAAGAAAAGTTAGTCTAGTTTTTAACTCTACTAGAATAGCACCATCATGAGATAGGGCTAGTCGTGCATTCATAGCTCTCAAGGCAAATAAAGACTTTCTGCTCAAGGCATCGGCAACCACATTTGCCTTACCAGGGTCATAATCTATCACAAGCTCATAATCTTTTAACAATTCAAGCCATCTTCGTTGCCTCAAGTTCAAGTCCTTTTGAGTCATCAGATATTTAAGACTTTTATGGCCTGAATAGATATGGTATCTCTCCCCGAATAGGTAATGCCGCCAAATCTTCAAAGCAAATACAATAGCAGCTAACTCTAAATCGTGCGTAAGATAGTTCTTCTCATGGGGCTTCAATTGCCTCGAAGCATAAGCTACTCCTTTCCTTCTTGTATAAGTACACAACCTAATCCATTCAAGGAGGCATCACTGTAAATCACAAATTCTTTTCCTAATTTCAGTTGTACTAACACCGGTGCCTCGGTTAACAACGCTTTTAATTTCTCAAAGCTCTGCTGGCACTTCTCTGTCCATTCGAACTTAACGTCCTTTTGCAACCATCTCGTCATTGGGGTGGCTATCATCGAAAATCCATTCACAAATCGTCTGTAATAACCAGCTAAACCCAAAAGGCTCCTAAATTCAGTTCTGTTCCTCAGTGGCTTCTATTCGACAATAGCAGAAATCTTACTGGGATCAACTCGTATACATCCCCAGAAACAATGTGGCCTAAAAACCCAACCTCTCAAAGCCAAAACTCGCTTCTACTAAACTTGGCATATAATTGTTTATCCCTCAGAGTCTGCAAAATAGTTCTCAAGTGCTCGGCATGCTCTGCCTCATCTCTAGAATAAATCAGAATATCATCGATAAATACCACGACAAACTTATCTAAATATGGCCGAAAAATTCTGTTCATTAAATCCATAAACACAGCAGGAGCATTCGTTAATCCAAATGGCATAACAAGAAACTTTTAGTGGCCATACCTCTTTTGAAAGGCAGTCTTAGGCACATCAGACTCTTTCACTCGTAACTGGTAGTATCTGAACCTCAAGTCTATCTTAGAGAACCACGTCGCTCCCTTCAGTTGATCAAACAAGTCATCAATCCTTGGAAGAGGATACTTATTTTTTATTGTTACCTTATTGAGTTGCCGGTAGTCAATGCATAATCTCATGAAGCCATCTTTCTTTTTCACAAACAGTACGGGAGCACCCCGCGGTGAAAAGCTTGGTCTTGCAAAACCCTTGTCGGTCAACTCTTGCAACTATGACTTTAATTCTTTCAGTTCAGCCGGGACCATCCTATATGGGGCAATAGATATGGATGTCGTCCCTGGCATTAGCACAATACTAAATTCCACTTCTCTAACTGGAGGCAAACCTGTAATTCCTTCGGAAATACATCCGCATACTCGTACACAACTGGCACTGTTTCGATTTTCAATTCGGATTCCTTTGTATTCAATATATATGCCAAATAAGCTTCATACCCCTTCTTCAAGTATCTCTGAGCAATCATTGAAAAAATCATCATTGGTGACTTATCTACATCATCTGATTCAACCCGAAGAATTTTATCATTTTCAAATTTCAATTCCATAACTTTCTGTTTATAATTCAGTATAGCCTCATGTAGTGTCAACCAATCCATACCCAGTATTACATCATATTCGTCAAACGGAAACAACATCAAGTCGGCCGAAAAATAATGATCTTTAACCGTCAAAGGGCATTTCTTACATACTTTATCAACTATCACATGCTTTCCTAATGGGTTAGACACCTTAATTACAAATTCTGTAGACTCGACAGGTATATTCATACTAGATGCCAATTTCATACACATATACGAATGAGTGGAGCCAGGGTCTATCAAAGCAATAACATTAGTACCATAGAGATAAAATTTACCAGTGATCACATCAGGAGAAGTTGCGCCTTAATGTGCGCGTATGGCATAGGCTCTGGCCGGAGCCCTAGCTTCGGACCTCACTGCTGTGTCTCACGTCACATTCTTACTACCGAACCCATTCCCGACATTTCTCGAGGGTCTTCCCTTAGAAGCTGTGCAACTCGGCCTTGAGTTCTAAAATTTTATTTCTCAACCATCTCAGGACAGTCTTTAATATAGTGGTCTTCAGAACCACACTTGAAACAAGATCCCTCACTCACCCTACAGGTGCCTAAATGACATCTACCATATTATGGGCACTCGAGCTTAGAATGTTTAGCGTTACCCACACTCGCTACAGACGTAGCCTGAGATCTAAAACCCGAATACTGTTTTCTACGATTCCCGTATCAATGTCCAACTGACACATGTGAACAAGAATACATCTCTCTAGATTTCTTAGACTGGGATAGCAATGACTTACTCATGTACCTCTTTCTTGTATCTTTTGCATTAGACTCGGCCTTCTTCCTCTCTTTAACCAAGTCTTCGGCTTTACAAGCCCATTCAACAGGTACCACAAATTCTTTCAACTCAAGAATACCCACTAATGTCTTAATATCCTCATTGAGCCCATCTTCAAATCTTCTACACATCTTAGCTTCAGAAGGTACACACTCTCGAGCATATTTACTAAACCTCACGAATCCTCTCTCATATTCACTAACTGTCATACGACCCTGTTTCAATTCCAAGAATTCCTTGCGCTTCTGTTCGATGAACCGTTTGCTAATATATTTCTTTCAAAATTCCTATTGAAAGAATTCCTAAGTAACCCTCTCTGGCGGTACTACAGATATCAGCATTCTTCACCGGTGATACGCCACATCTCTCAACAGGGATATGACACATTTCAAGCACTCCTCGGGTGTACATGACAATTCATCAAATACTTGTATCGAGTTCTCTAACCAGAACTCCGCTCTTTCGGGGTCATCATTGGCATTTGCCTTAAATTTCTCAGCACCTTGTTTCCGAATTCTATAAACAGGTGTTCTAGCAACTCTTATGAAATCCATGTGTTGAGGCATCGCAGGTGCGGGTTGAGGATTTGGGGGAGGTGGGGTAGGTTGAGCATTCGGGTTCGTTCGAACGAACTCCGTGTACCATGCATTCATCATATAGAGAAAGGCCTCTATGCCTTATTCTCCTCTACTGACAGTTTTTGGCCTACTTTCAGATGGCACCACTCCTTCGGCTGGAGCAGGCGTGTTACTTTCTACGTCATCCGCCACTACTCTATCGGGATCCATTTGCTATATGAAGACACATTTTAATATTGTCAGGAGTCGTCACACTATCATTACTTATATATATATACGTATGGCATGTATAGCTAGACTTAAATACGCTAGGTTAGTTTGAGAATCGACTAAATCATAGTTCTAATACCACTAAATGCAACACCCCTTACTTGTACTAGAGACTGAGACAAGGTACGAGGCATTACCGTACTTAAACAGGGCATCTCCGAAAAATACGGGTCATAAAATTTCACTCCAAATTAAAACAATCAAACAAATTCATATTTTCCTTATCATGGACCTAAGAGGTCCAAAACATACATTAAAAGTAATCCGGGACTAAACTGAGAGCTTAAGAAAATTATAAGAAAATTTCCAGGTTTAAGCCTTACACGCCCGTGTGGAGGAAATGCACATGCTGGTGTGCTTTGGGACATGCCCGTGTGGAATTTCTAGAATTTATTTTTCATTTCAAACCTACAGGGTTTTCACATGGCCGAGCACACACCCGTGTCCCTGGCCCGTGTCCCTTACACAGCCTAGACACGCCCATGTCATCGCCCGTGTCCAAAATTTTGGGCATTCTGTTTATGATGTCATCATTCATTTAGGGGCACACGGCCAAGGCACATGCCCGTGTGCTTGGCAGTGTCCTTCACACGGTTGAGACACACAGCCGTGTCTCTGCCTGTGTGTTTACTACCATGCATACTGACTTGGAAATTTTTGGTGTAGGGGACACACGGCCATTCAACACGCCCATGGGGCAGACCGTGTGTCACACACGGCCTAGGCACATGCCCATGTGTTTACCCGTGTGGACCATTTTGGAGGCTATTTTCCAAGCCATGGTCACCCTCAATCACTCATACATTCAAACACACTTTATAACATGCAACATGACATATTTATGCGCTCAAATACTCCACACCATAACCCTCTCACATCTTTATAATGTCATATTATTGCACACTCATTTATTACACCATTTAGAGGCATTTCACACCAATTTCATGCATTATTAAACTTGTTACCGTAAATTCAAATTGTGTATTCATACACATAGTCATTTTAAGTCATTAGGTCATCCTTTAATCTTTAGCACTTAATCCACACTATACCATGCATTCATCAATCAACAACATATCACATCATTATCATGCACTCACTAAGCAATAACATATCCTACCATCAAAACACTAACACATGCATGCATGGGTAATTAGATTACAACCCAAATGATCAAATATGAGCCATATCACATGGCCATTACAAAAAGAATCATCATCATCATAGGCCTTCACAATTTGGCCAAATAGCATGACACATATCACAAAATGACCAAGTTCCTATACATGCCATACTAAAAATAATAATTTCACTATACCCAAAAGTCTTTTGATAGTGTGATCGAATGCTCCAACAGCTTCCGATCCACGAGCTAGCTTGGTGGAACTACAAAGGATGGAAAGGAGAGAGGAGTAAGCATTAAAGCTTAGTAAGTCCACATGAAAATAATATGCAATAGTGGTAAACAATTAACATGCAAAAGCATGATAACATATACATAAATATTATTCTTCATTCAAACCTCTTTGCTTACTCATCATATACACATACATACTTGCTCATCTTAAATCAATCTTTATCAAAGCATTACTCATAGGTTTAGCATACGTACCTGTACTCATAGTAGAGTATCGATAACCATATCTATTTCATATGCCCTCCTCGGGACTTCATTACAATCATTACATTACCCGTTGAACACATCGGATTACTATTGGATACGCGGAAAACTTGCACATAAGTGCCTCATGTACATACGTAGCCAAAGCTACCTCATAACATGTAGACATCCATAATGAACTTGGACCAACTCAACGAACTCGGATGTTACATGCATCGCATCCATAATAAACTCAGACCAACTCAACGAGCTCGGATGCCCGCATCCATAATGAACTCGGACGAACTCAACGAGCTCGGGTGCCTCACATATACTACAAACTTGGACCAACTCAACAAGTTCGGATTTCTCACGAACTTGGACCAACTCAACGAGCTTGGATCTCTTATTTCCTAGTGACATGTCACTCGTATCCTAACTATTCCTAAAGTTCAAATGAGATTATTTTCACTTACATATATTATCTCCATCGTACTTGCTCGTATTATTGTGGTTAACGACCATGATAACATTAATGCTTTCATAACAATCAATAAGCATGTAACTCACAATTACAATAAAATATTTAACACAATATATTAAATCATTAAAATATACTACAACACCACATTATTTGCATATGTACTTATCTTAGTACAAAACGATGATAATCAAGCCTAATCGTCGTATACTTTATTCTTTCCTCGATCAAGTCCCGATTTACGTTTTTCTTGATTTATAATTCCAAATTTAACATATTTATTATTCAAATTATTCAAATGGGTCCCTAAATCATACTTTTATAAATTTACATTTTGACCCCTAATCTTTCACAAATATACGATTTAGCCCCTAGGCTCGTAAAATGAAATGTATGCATTTTATTGATTACCTAAGCTTAGTCGAACCTTTACTATGCTCATATTAGCCCATATTTTCTTTTATTTCACATTATTACAACTCACTTTTACACTTTTACAAACAAGTCCCTTGTTTAGGTGTTTACACTAAAAATCACCTAATAAAAGATGTTCATCATACATCAAACATTCATATTTCTCCATTAATCATCAAAATACAAGCATGTCATGCATGGGTCAATTTTCATACATGAACCCTAGCTCAAAATATAGGTAGGAATGGGTAGACCATGTTACCGGGACTTCAAAAATACAAAGAACATTAAGAACGGGGCTAGGGAACACTTACTAGTGAACTTGGAAATCTTGAACAAAACCTAGCTATGGTGTTGTGTGATTTTCGGCAGCCAAGGAGGAGGATGGACACATTTTTGGTTTAATTTTTCCTTTTTATTCTTTTAATTACCTAATGACCAAAATGCCCTTAGGGTTTCTCTTTCCAATTTTTTCTACGCATGTCCATTTTTGTCCAAAATTTTAGAAATTGGTCAAATTGCTAATTAGGACCCTTTAATTCATAATCTAATGAAATTTCATGCTTAAAGCTTCTAGAATGCAAGTTTTGCACTTTATTCAATTTGGTCCCTAAAATGCAATTAGACATTTTATGGATAGAATTTCTTCATGAAACTTTCACATAAGCATGCATTCATAACATAAACCTTATAAGAATCATAAAATAATTAATTCTATCTCGAATTTGTGGTCTCGAGACCATTTTTCTAACTAGGCCCTAATTCGGGATATTACAGAGTAAGCATTACATGCTTAGCAAGTTTGTATAACGGATACTAAACTTACCAATACCGTTTATTAAATCTAGGCATACAATATCATGTTTTCCATCCATTAGCAAAATTGTCTAAACACATGCATTCAATCAAACATGTTAGTCACCAAAATCTTCATATCAATCAAGTAAACATGATGAGCTCATCATGCAATATTCTTTCAAGTCATTATCATTCCATCTCAAAATTCTCATACCATGTCAAGAGTTTTATGTCCGTTGAATCATTGAAATCCTGATTGATGTTTGAATGGTACACTCAAGGTGTACGATTCAATAACCCATCAATTCTTATTCAAGAGTATCCATTATGGAACTTAATCAAAGAACACACTCTCGAGCCACATATCGTATAACAGGATTACTAGTCCAGGCTAAACCTTAATTGTAACATATACTCGAGAGGTATTGTGTTAGAATTACTTGTCTGAGCTAAATCCTTTTTATAATAAGGTCAATAGGATTACTCGTCCGAGCTAAATGCCTTCAGCAACAAATGCAAGACCTCAACCATTTCGAGAAAGCACATATATTCATCGAAATTCAATATTCAATCGGGACTTAACCCATTTTCACCATTTCAAGCATGTATTAAAATTTCATTATAGCATTAAAATAATGTACATCAATATAAGTCACATTCCATACAAACACAACATTCAATTAAACATATTTACATGCTCGACTAAGTTACATGAACTTACCTCGACACTTGTTCGCGTAAGTAATCTACTAATCCAAAACCTTTTCTTTTCATCGATCTAACCTCGAATGTGAGTTGTTTGGATCTATATAAATAGCTTTAATCATTAATTTCTCATATTTCATACTCATTTGTACTCAATTTATGTCCTTGGTAAAATTACCATTTTGCCCCTAACTTTTCCATAAATTCTAATTTCATCCCTAGGCTCGGAAAATGAAAATTGGTCAATTTACTCCCTCTTCCAAGCCTAACCAAAATCCCATTACAAAATTTACAGCACATGTATTTACAAAAATTCAAAATTTTTCATCAAATTTCACAACTTCACATTTTAGTCCCTAAATCATGTTTTCATCAAAAATCACTTTGTAAAAGTTGTTTATCTATCAATAACCTTTCATTTTCTTCCATAAATTTCTAATTTTCAGCATATTCATCCATGACCCAAATTTCATACATTGATAACTTTTCCAATTAATCCCCCAAATAGATAGATTAGACTATCCCGATTCCAAAAATATAAAAATTACTCAAAATAGGACTTGATTTCATACCTTTTTAAGCTTGGAAAGTTTTTTTCCTCTCTTTTAGGGTTTCCATAGAAATTTTGGGGAAGAATACATGAAAATAAGATGATAATTTCTTTTTAATTAATTGTCATCTTTTAATTTTTGTGATTTCCAATTTAGTCCCTACTCTTTTCTAATTTTTCCATGGATGAGTCACCCAAAAATCTACATACTTTTCTTTAATGGTCTAATTACCATATAAGGACCTCTAGTTTTGAATTCCATAGCTATCTAATCCTTGTAGCTACTAGAATTCAACTTTTTCATTTTATGCAATTTAGTCCTTCTCTTAATTAAACACTTAATCGATAAAATTTTCATATCAAAATTTTCACATGACATATCTATCATAATACGAGCCATATAATAAAATAAAAATAAACTTTATTTTTGGATCAAATTTGTGGTCCCGAAACCACTGTTCCGACTTCACTGAAAAATGGTATGTTACAGATGAAATCATATTAGTTACACAATCTAATCAATTTGTTTCAAATGCTAACCAAATCTATGTTCGAATGTTTTAAAACAATTCACTTATACTTGCAACAAACAACTGCATCCTGAACTATTAACCAATCAATTTCCAAAATAGCATCAAATTCATCAAATGGCAACAATATTAAATCGGCAAGAAATTCATAACCCCAAATTTTCAGTTGATAATTTTTATAGGATTTATTAACTATCAGACTCTGAACTACCAAATTTGACACTATAATATCAAATTCAGTAAACTGTATTGGTAATTTCTTTTCTATAGCTAATGTTGGGCATATATAAGAATGTTTGGATCTAGGATCAATTAATGCAATAACAGTAACATCAAAAAGAGTGAAAGTACCAAAAATAATGTCAGGTGTCATAGCCTCCTCTCTAGCATAAATTGCATAAGCTCGGGCTAATTCTCATGCCTCATATTTAACAGTCGTATGATGCGTTTCATTGTGACTAACTTCAGAAGTGTTTCCAAGCCTAGGTTTCCAACCCCTCTAACATACAGTTACTGATCTAACAACTTGTTCTGAATCGAATTCAACTCTATTCGGACAGTCTCTAAGTAAGTGTTCATGTGAACCACAGTGAAAACATGCTCCTGCTTTAAGTCTACAATCACCCAAATGAGTTTTGCCAAAGTGATTATAGGTGAACTTGTCTATACTCTGAACACTACCAAAACTTGCTACAAAAGTAGCTTGAGTCTTTAAAGATTTTGCCTAAATTTACTTTTTCCTATATTCCTAGCAACAGGAACAGATTGGCTTCTAGAATCTCTTACCTTCTTGGACAGAGATGCATATGAGTTTCTAAATTCACTTCACTTGCTCAAGTTTTCCTTCTTAACTTTTGCCTTTTACTTAACCTTCCAGATTGCCTCCATTTTATGAGCTCGCTTGGACAATACCACAATTTTTTTTAATTTCAAGCATTCCCACCATAGCTCAAATATTTTCATTCAATCCTCTTTCAAATCTAACACACATTTCAGCTTCTAAAGCTATTTGTTCTGAGCATACTTGCTCAGATTCACAAATTTACGTTCATATTTAATAACTGACATATTTTCTTATCTCAAATCCAAGAACTCATGTTTCTTATCTTCTAGATAAATTTGACTGATATATTTTTTTCTAGACATAGACTGGAAAAATTCCCATGTTACCCGATCTTTCGGAACCACCAATGTTAAGGTAACCTACCACTAGTAAGCATATTCTTTTAACAATGAAATAGAACATTTTCAACTTGTCTTCATTGTACAATCCACAAAAATCTTCAGCTTTGTATTTATGAATTTTATCAATAAGAGGTCGATAGTACTTGATTTAAATTTTAAGGACGAACGAATGTCGAGGAAGGCACAGGAAGGGGTAGAGGTTGTGAAGCCATTAGATTATTCTGTATAAATTGTGCAAACCAATCAATCATCAATTGGAAAAAGGTATTACGATTCCCACTTCCTGATAATTGAGATCCAAACATATCCTGGATTACTTCCTTATCGAAAGTCAGAGTATGACTTTGAACTTCATCGTTAACATCATGATTAAATTCGTCTACCATTGTAAATCTACAAAAGAAAATATTGTCAAATCGGATCATTAGCGTCACGCGGCTTATAAGTTATTGTGGCATGCATTTTTAGACTCAATACATGCTATGTTTAGTCCTAGAATAGACTAAACCATAGCTCTGATACTACTAAATGTAACACCCCTAACCCGTCTCGGTCTCCAGATTACGGTTACGGAGTATTACAATACATATAAAAAAATTGATAGCATAAACCATTCAATTATTTAAGTAAATACCAAATATTGAAAACTAATCATTATTCATAGTATAAATACAATTACAGACCTTATATCAAGCCTACAAAACCTAAAAATCAATTCAAGAATAATTAGGGACTCATTTTAAAAAAAACAGTAAAAGAAAAGAAAATTTGAGAACATGAGTCTCACGGCCATGTGACATAGCCCAAGCCGTGTGGCTTAAGGACATAGCTATGTGGCTAAACTGTGTAAAACTCAAAAATAGGGTCACACGGTCGTGTCACAGCCCATGTGCATGCCTGTGTACAAATCAAAATAAAATCACACAGCCTTTTTGTAGACCGTGTGCCAAATCGTGTGAGACTTGAAGTAAGGTCACACGGTCGTGTAATTGGAACAACGAAAATGTGCAAGTGTACACAACCGTAACAAGTAATAAAGTGATAAATAAATGTCGAGTTATCATACCCACAGGGACTGTGAAAAGAATTATTTATGAATGCAATTTTAAAAACACTTTGACGAAGAAAAATATTTTGATTTGAAGAAGTGATTAAAAACTAGGATTTTAACAAAGTAAAATAAATAAAAATAAAATAAAAGTTCCAATGCATGATTTCAAAAGATGATTTTAATCAAGATGACATAATTGTGTTAGATTAATTGCATTTCTTAACTTAGAATTATTAAACTCATGTTCGTGTTGTTACTAATCAATTCACGGTAACTCAGTAATTTGCTAACTTATGAACATACTTACCTACCAAAATCTATTTATCTCTTGACTATATCTCTATGTCAATTCAACCGATTAAACCAATTCTAATAAGCAAATGTGTTAATGCACATACATACTTATGAAATTAAAATAATCTCTTTTACATATCTTTATGTCAATTCAAACAATTAATCCAATCTCATAAGCGCATAAAAGATTACGTAAGGTAACAATGTATTTCTACATTGAAACAATTTAATCACAATAATCTTGCAAGTTATGCAAGGCTAATGTATCGCTAGATACCATTGCTAATTTAACCCTCAGCTACCTTATATGATTAAACATGCACTGATTAAATATCATGTCAATTAATTACAATTTCAATCCGTTTAAATAATTAATTCTTTAGCTACCTTACAATTATAATGCAATAATAATCTGGTCATGATTTTACTTAATCAAACATCTTATCGAGACTTATAACAACACAAACACAATTTTAATAAATTAAGTGGACGAAATGCAATCAACCTAACACGAATTAAATTTAAGTCATATTAATTAAATCAAACATATCAACATCACAAATATTCATAGACATGTTCATCATAACAACAACAAAATTAAAAGGATAGGGAAGAAGAATCCAATCCGGTGTTTTCTCCGTGGCTTAACTTGTTTGCTCCACTCCTCTTTCTCGGCTTGTTCTTGTTGAACTGAGGCCTCTATGAACACTTGAATGCTGCTCTAAATGGCGGTTGATTGACTCTTTTCCAAGAGGTGAAACCGGTAAGGGAATGGGGAAGAACAATGAAGAACAATGAAGAGAGAAAAGTGAGAGAGAAGTGAAGAGATGAGAAGGGTTAAGATGTGTTTGAAGTGAGCAGCCAGGAGGGTATTTATAGGTTGAGAAGGCTTCTAAAAATAGCCAAAATAAGAAGCCAAAGACTCCCCCCATGGCCGGCCACACATGTGGCATGTTTGAAGATTTCAAAAATACTATTTTTAAGGTAGGGCCAAATCTGGAAAGGCGCAAATAGTTGAGGGGTTTGAATGCAATTTGAAGGAGTCTTCAAGGGCCATTTTGCAAGCAAAATAATCAGCCAAGCAAGCTAATTGGTTCAACATGTGGGATGGTTTTGGGCTGCCCAGTGCTCAGTTGGATCGACTTTCTCGGTTCAGCTCAACCAGACCCCTTTTCATAATTAATTAACAATAATTTATTTAACCTAAATTAAATTGGATTAAAATTAAAATTAATTATATTATGAACTAATAAACATAATTTGGACTGTCTTAGGATGAGAAAATTAATCTACCTTGATGCTTAAAAATTGTTTTTCGGTTTTGTGCTTCTAGTAATGTCTGCCGAGTCATTTTTTTCCCTTTTTCAAATCTATTGAAAATAATCAAAATTTGATATAAAATTAATTAAAATTCAACATGTTCATAATTTGGGTGAAATTTAATTATTTTATAAATATTATTTATTTTTCGATACGAATTTAACTAAAACTGCATGAATTTTAGTTAAAAAGAGCATGAAAAAGTGTGTATATTTTAGCGTTTCCAGTAATAACCTATGACTATGTGGGATAAACCTATACCAAAATTAAATAGTCCACATGGTCGTGTGGTGTGATTGTAACAGCTCGGTTTAGGCCCTAGTTGGAATAATGGTTCGGGACCACGAATCCGAGTTAGAAAAATATTTTAATATTATATTATATGCTTAAAGTATGTGAATTGATATGTGTGAAAGTTTCGTATGAAAATTTTATCGTTTGTGTGCTCAATTTGCAAAAAGGACTTAATCGCGTGAAATGCAAAAATGACAATCTAATTGTTAAAGCACCAAATTGCTATGGTTTAATAATTTCTAAGTCCTTAAAATGGAAATATGCCACTATTATGGTTGATGGACGGTAATGGCCATTAAATGGATGATTTTGGTGTTATCTTATTAAGGTTATTTTAGTAATTATTTAATTAATGCTTAATAAATAAAACAAAAATCAATTTTTGGTTCATCTTCTTCATTAAATGACCGAATATCAGTTCGACATTTTGGGGGAGCAATTGTAAGTCCATTTTGATCCGGTTGTTAATAATTTTTACGTTTTTGAGATCGTTGCTTCACAAATTAGCTAGCCCATGCTTTAATTTTCAGAATTGATGATGAATTTGAGATTTTTCATTGTTTATAATATGATGAATTTTTTGTTTGATGATGAAAAATAAATCTTTGGTGATAGATTATTATGTTTAATTAAGTGAATTTTGATTAAAAAAATGTGTATTAAGGACTAAATTGAGAAATTTGTAAATTGAGGGGGTCAAAATGTGAAATAAATGGATTTCTAAGGACCTTACTAAAATTCGGCCAAGAATGGGTGTGGTCAAATTTTGAATATTTTTGTGTTTTGTGAAATAGGGACTAAATTGTAAAAAATGTGAAATGTCAAAGGCAAAAGTGTAATTAGCCCATTTATGTGTTTTTAGATGAATTTGATTGAATATATGATTAAATAAGTTGAATTTTTATTGAATTAGATCATGAAATGAGAAAATTGGATTTGGATCGGGAAAAGAAAAAATTATCGAATAGTCATTTCGGTCCATTCGTGTTAGTACGAGGTAAGTTCATAAGTAAATAAATGTTGTTAAATTCAAATGTATGTGCATTATATATGCTGAATTGAGTTGTAAAGAAATATATATGTAACTATGGTTTAAGTATGATGATAAATCGACTATGTTTGGCACTAAGTGTGCGTTTCAAAATAGCTTCAGGTATAAATAGCACTAAGTGTGCGAATTGAAATAGCTTCGGCTATATGAGGCACTAAGTGTGTGATACCAAGATAGCTTCGGTTGTTTGAGATGGCACTAAGTGTGCAAGATCGATTTGGCTTTGGCTAATCATTGATGCACTAAGTGTGTGAATTTTTAGAGAATTGAAAGGTTCCCGAATGAATTATTGTATTGAACAAAGAGGTGAGAAAGAAATGAATAAATATAGGAAAGTTTAGGTATGTACGGTACCTATGTGGTAGTTGATACTATGTGTATGAAGCTTGATGAATTTGTATATACATGATAAATGGTCAAAGATTAGAATTGAATGATGTGTTATATACGCTCGTTATATGAAATTGTGGTCCTATGTTTCGGACATGAGATTTATGAAACATAAAACATGGCTTTGATGTATGATTGCTTGGTTCGAAAACTTGAACTGATAATGAACTTAAAATGTTTGAGTTGGCTATATGATCCATGTATGCAAATTTGGTTTATGTGAATAAGGGAATTATGGATGTTCGAGTTTGGAAGTGTTTATAAAGAAGTTGATATAACTTTATTTATGATTTGTAATAAATGAACATAGTTTGATTGACGATGTAATGAATATGTTCGAGCTTGACTTATAGGATAGAGTCAACGGTTGTTATTCGAATTTGAAAGCATAGTTATATGTTCATTGATAAATTAGATAAGTGGAGTTATTTAATATGGTTATATGAATTATGAGTACAATAAATGTATATGTGATTGAGATTTGATAAATTCGATTTAGTAATATTGGTTTATAGATATTATTGAAATGATTTATTTGCTTATGGCTTACTAAGCTTTCAAAGCTTACTCTATGTGTTTTTCCTATTCTATAGAGTTTTAGAGACTTGCTCGGGTTGGAAGTTGTTGGAGACGTCATCACCCTATCCAGTTATCGCTTCGGTAAATAAAAGTTTTGGTAATGTGGCATGTATAGGCTAGTTTTGAGATAGTTCATTTTGATTTGAGTTTATATATATAGCCATGTGAAAATGGCTTAATTATGATGCTAATATTGTGTATATTTGGTTATATATTGAGCTCAATTTTTTTGAAGTATGATTCATGGGTTATGTATAGTGTAATTTGTTATATGATTTGGCTTGAGCATTCAGGTGAAATATTAGATGTATTTTCGACTCATGGTTCATATTTCTATATGTAAAATTATGAGTATAACATTGATGATGCATTAATTATTTGAATAAGGTTTGAAAAGGAAAATAATGTGATATGTTTATATATATATATATGTATATGGCCAAGTGAAATGGTCATTTTGGTATGTTCATAGTTGGGAAATTGGTAATGTTTAGCTTGTGATTTTAATATGCTTTGATACAGAGAATGAGCAAGAAATTGGTTGATGATATTATAAATTGATTTGATACATGTTTGAAGTTGAATTTGGCTGAAAATGTTGCATATGATGCTTGACTTTGGATTTGTAGGGAGGACCCAAAATAGGTAGCAGATTGGCCTTGTAAATGGCCTATTTTTGCCCACACGGGCAGGGACACGGGCGTGTGTCTCTGCCATGTTGCTCGAGGGCCATTTCAAAATGAGCCTGGGCAGACCACATGATCGCGCACACACGGGCGTGTGTCAGGCTGTGTGGCCAAGTCAGTTTCGACCACGGGCTAGACACACGGGCGTGTCTAATGCCGTGTGAGGCACCCGATCTGCTCACATGCCTCATACGGGCGTGTGACCTTATAACTTAGAAAATTTGTTAAGTTTCAGAAAAAATTTGTATGTGTTCGGTTTAGTCCCGACCTATTCCTAATGCATGCTTATGGTGTCATTGACCTAAGAAAGGGACTTAATATTGATGTTTGACTATGATATGACGATGCATGATTTTTTATTGTGAAATGATTGTGAAATGTTCCGATATGTTTGGTAATGCCTCTTAACCCTAGTTAGGCGATGGATACGGGTTAGGGGTGTTACATAGTTTAGTCGGTTCTAGGACTAATATAGCTAATGTGAGTTTAGCCATACATGCCACATTTAACTTGCGGTAGTGTGATATCTCCTGACTCTGACGAAAATTGTTTGATGAGATAGATAAGTTTTTCCAACCGAGCTAATTCTGATAATACTAAATGTGTACTCAAATGTTTGAATAGAAATGTGTTGATTATGAGTTAAAACTCATAAAGGTATGGATCAAATAGTATGACATATGAACTGCTTTGATCTTGATTATTATAATTGGATTATGATTATTATATGAAATGCTTTGATCTTGAATTAGTGATTTGAGTTGGCATATGAACTATGTGTTAAGAAAAAAAGTGATTAAAAGGAAATGTCTATTAAATATTTTAAGAATATGAAATTAGAAATGAACTGACTATTCGTGATAGTATGTGTTAAGTGCATGTATAAGAGAGTTAAATTTGAGGCTTTACTACTCTCGCCCCCCTTATCCGTAAAAATGTTACAATAAAATCAATAAGATTTGGGTTGAATAAACCTATGAGTGTGGAATTTCAGAAGTCTGTGTTCGAAAGATTAATAATGTGGTTAGAGAAGTGAATGAACTAGCAAATGAAGATAGTACTAAAGAAGATACTAAAAAGTTTTAAAGAATATTCAAATTATGCAAAGTCATTGTTAACGAAGAAGTTAAATTTGATGAAATTAAAAGTATTCAGGTATGATATCTAAAGAAAGGTATTAACTGAAAGTTCTTTTGAATTGATTTCTGTTATTGATGGGATAATATGGACTTAATGATGATAGAATTAGATAGTTGAATAAAATTTGAATTATATTGATGGCTGAGTGCAGTGGTTATAGTCGGACAGTTACTATTACTTCTTTTGGACATTCTATGTATACAATTATCCTCAGAAGTATATATGATTGTTTAATTTCAGAAAGAATTCTTATCGTATAAGAACATTAGCTCTGCGTATTAATAGATGAAAGTATCATTGGTCTATTTGGGTTATATTCGACATTGCTATGTCTTTCTCTGGTATTTATTCTCTTGTGTGGATATGAAAATCGACGGTAAAATCTGCATGATGCTAATACTCTGTTTCTACTGGCTATTGTTCTGTTGAAAATACATGAAGATTATATTGCTTTTGTTACTGTGGATTCCAGTATTTATGAGTGACATTATTCTTTCTGGATATTTTCTGGGATATCATTAGGGGTTGATATCATTCTATATGGGTTGTAATTTTCTAATATTCTGTGGAGTTTTAGATATTGAAAATTTCACTATTCTGGTTTTCTTATGATTCTACGTGATTATCTATAAGAGATATCTATTTGACGGAAATGGTTATATCTATTATAATCATAATCTCTGTTCTGAAATTTGGGAAGTACTGCAGTACTACTATCAGAGTTATAAAAGTTGTACTTCTGCATTGGTTGCGGTTCAAATCATATTTGATTTTCTTCTGGGTTCAAATGCTTTATTAACAGCTGAAATATTATCTATTATTACAGGTAAGATGTCGGTCTTATTATGACATTATGATTTCTATTTGATGATTGTGGCATCTGTATAATGATATGTCTAGGTTATCCTTTTTAACGAGGGGAAAAGATTTCTTTGAAAAGACCGATTCAGTAGTTTAATCTGATTTGAAATTATTTGATTGAAAAGTTAATTGGGTTATATGTGTTTGAATCTATCCATCGGATTGGAAATAAACTTTGAACGCACATGTGTAAATTGAAGGATAGTTTGGAGGAAGAATTCATATTCTTGAAGACTTGATACAGAATTATATCTATCGGAACAAATTTATCTGAGGAATGTTGTGGTAAATTAAAGTTAGTTCGATTGGTGAAGTTTTCCTTTTTGCATGGAGATATTGTCAACCGAAACATCAATACTGGTTCAGTCTAATTTGAAGAAAAAGTTTATGATCTTCAGTCATGCATAAATGAACAGTTTGAAGTGTGTTCTAATAATGGAGCGTATAGAGATATTATGTGATTCCATACAGTTAAAGCTGCATGAAAAGAGTTATGTGATATATTTGATGATTACAAAAGTTTAAAATGTTTGGCGTTGCAGAGCGAGATCTGAACTTGGCATAGCAAAGCTAGCTTGAACCGTCGAAAACTTTTGATTCTGTAAGTAAATATTATTATCGGAGGGAAATAATTATAGTTTCAAATGATCTAAATAAGAAACTTTTGTGTGCTTTACGAGTGATGAATACGTGATTGATCTTATTAGAGGTTAATTATATGTTAGCTGGATTAGAAGTTAAATTGATGCTTACTAAGTGAATTCGCAAAACTTAGAAATGTGTTTTCAAATTATAAGTTAAAAAGGGATTCAGCATAAATTGATTTCTGATTCAGAACTTCAGATGTGGAATTGATGATTGCTTGTTGCTTTGAAATAGAGTGTGTATACCAAGAAGCTCTAAGATTGTATAACCATTAATGTAAGAGGCTCACAGTGTCAGTTAGACTGTTCATACAGGAGTAACAAGATGCATGATAATCTAAGGAAGTGGTATTGATAAATGGGTATATAACGTAATATTTCTGACCTCACATTTAAATGTCTGAGCTATCAACAGGTTAAAGTTAATTATTAAGCGTCTTCAGGACTATTTCAGCATGTTTGATATTTGAATAATAATGAAATAGAATTTTGATGAATTTTGTGTTGGGATTATCTCTTATCATTGAAAAAGATAGATGTTATCTAAATTATTGTTAACTATTTGAATAAGTCTTTCCATATGCATGGATTTCTCTTTTGATAAATCAGCTGAGTTGTTCCTACAAAGACTGTCAGTTTGCACATGGTGTCAGTTATTATTATTTCAAATTAAAATCTAAAATTTATATGGTAATTTTGAGAGAAACTACGGTAAGCTGTGAGTACGAGGTTGCAATTAACAAACTCCATTGTTTTGGGACAGAGCTTTGTGAGAAAAAGGATTCACGGGTTGTAATTCATCAATGAAATTGAGCAGAAAATGAAAGTAATTCAGTATAGTTATAAATTGTTTCAACTTGATATGATGTATAGCGGAAGATAGATCAGAATCTTAGTTGTAAGAGTTGATAGATATGAATTGGAAGCCATGTGTGAATTTAAAATGTACTATGTGGTAGCAAATCCTTGATCTACTTTCTGGTAAGATTTTTGTGGATGAAAATCCCTAAGGGGGGAGAGTTGTAACAACCCGATTTAAACCCTAGTCGGAATAGTGGTTCGGGACAACGAATCTAAATGAAAAAATATTTTAATATTATATTCTATACTTAAAGTATGTGAATTGGTATGTGTGAAAGTTTCGTATGAAAATTTTATCGTTTGTGTGCCCAATTTGCAAAAATGACTTAATCGCGTGAAATGCAAAAGTGGCAATCTAATTGTTAAAGCACCAAATTGCTATGGTTTATTAATTGCTAAGTCCTTAAAATGGAAATATGCCACTATTATGGTTGATGGATGGTAATGGCCATTAAATGGATTATTTTGGTGTTATTTTATTAAAGTTATTTTAGTAATTATTTAATTAATGCTTAATAAATAAAACCAAAATCAATTTTTGGTTCATCTTCTTCATTAAATGACCGAATATCACAATGTAAAATAAGGTTTGAAGGCTCAAAATAGTTCAGCACTTTGGGGGAGCAATTGTAAGTCCATTTTGACCCGATTTTTAGTAATTTTTATGTTTTTGAGATCGTTGCTTCGCAAATTAGCTAGACCATGCTTTAATTTTCAAAATTGATGATGAATTTGTTGTTTGATGATGAAAAATAAATCTTTGTTGATAGATTGTTATGTTTAATTAAGTGATTTTTGATAAAAATGTGTATTAAGGATTAAATTGAGAAATTTGTAAATTGAAGGGTCAAAATGTGAAACAAATGAAAGAAATGGATTGCTAGGGACCTTAATCAAATTCAGCCAAGCATGGGTGTGGTCAAATTTTGAATAATTTTGTGTTTTGTGAAATAGGGACTAAATTGTAAAAAATGTAAAATATTAGGGGAAAAAGTGCAATTAGCTCATTTATGTGTTTTTAGATGAATTTGATTGAATATATGATTAAATAAGTTGAATTTTGATTGAATTAGATCAAGAAATGAGAAAATCAGATTTGGATCGGGGAAAGACGAAAATTATCGAATAGTCGTTCCGCTCCGTTCGTGTTAGTACGAGTTAAGTTCATAAGTAAATAAATGTTATTAAATTGAAATGTATGTGCATTATATATGCTAAATTGAGTTGTAAAGAAATATATATGTAACTATAGTTTAAGTACGATGATAAATCGACTATGTTTGGCACTAAGTGTGCGTTTCAAAATAGCTTCGGCTATAAATAGCACTAAGTGTGCGAATTGAAATAGCTTCGGCTATATGAGGCACTAAGTGTGCGATACTGAGATAGCTTCGGTTTATTGAGATGGCACTAAATGTGTGAGATAAATTTGGCTTTGGCTAATCATTGATGCACTAAATGTGCGAATTTTTAGAGAATTGAAAGGCTCCCGAACAAATTATTGTATTGAATAAAGAGGTGAGAAAGAAATGAATAAATATAGGAAAGTTCAGGTATGTACAACACCTATGTGGTAGTTGATACTATGTGTATGAAGCTTGATGAATTTGTATATACATGATAAATGGTCAAAGATTAGAATTGAATGATGTGTTATATATGCTCGTTATATGACATTGTGGTCCTATGTTTCGGACATGAGATTTATGAAACATGAAACATGGCTTTGATGTATGATTGCTTGGTTCGAAAACTTGAACTGATAATGAACTTAAAATGGTTGAGTTGGCTATATGATTCATGTATGCAAATTTGGTTTATGTGAATAAGGGAATTATGGATGTTCGAGTTTGGAAGTGTTTATAAAGAAGTTGATATAACTTTATTTATGATTTGTAATAAATGAACATAGTTTGATTGGTAATGTAATGAATATGTGCGAGCTTGACTTATATGATTGAGTTAACGGTTGTTATTCAAATTTGACAGCATGGTTATACGTTCATTGGTAAATTAGATAAGTGGAGTTATTTAATGTGGTTATATGAATTTATGAGTACAATAAATGTATATGTGATTGAGATTTGATAAATTCGGTTTAGTGATATTGGTTTATAGATATTATTGAAAATGATTTATTTGCTTATGGCTTACTAAGCTTTCAAAGCTTACTCTGTGTATTTTTCCTATTCTATAGAGTTTTAGAGACTTTCTCGGGTTGGAAGTTGTTGGAGACGTCATCACACTATCCGGTTATCGCTTCGGTAAATAAAAGCTTTGAGTTTTGGTAATGTGGCATGAATAGGCTAGTTTTGAGATGGTTCATTTTGATTTGAGTTTATATATATAGCCATGTGAAAATGGCTTAATTATGATACTAATATTTTGTATGTTTGGTTATATATTGAGCTCATTTGTTTTGAAGTATGATTCATGGGTTATGTATAGTGTAATTTGTTTTATGATTTGGCTTGAGCATTCAGGTGAAATATTGGATGTATTTTCGACTCATGGTTTATATTTCTATATGTAAAATGATGAGTATAACATTGATGATGCATTAATTATTTGAATACAGTTTGGAAAGGCAAATAATGTGATATGTTTAGAGATATATATATGTATATGGCCAAGTGAAATGGTCATTTTGGTATGTTCATTGTTGGGAAATTGGTAATGTTTAGCTTGTGATTTTAATATGCTTTGATATAGAGAATGAGCATGAAATTGGTTGATGATATTATAAATTGATTTGATACATGTTTGGAGTTGTATTTGGCTGAAAATGTTGCATATGATGCTTGACTTTGGATTTGTAGGGAGGACCCAAAATAGGTAGCATATTGGCATTGTAAATGGCCTATTTTTGCCCACACGGGCAGGGACACGGGCGTGTGTCTCTGCCGTGTTGCTCGAGGGCCATTTCAAAATGAGCCAGACCATACAGTCACGCATACATAGGCGTGTGTCAGGCTGTATGGCCAAGTCAGTTTTGACCTCGAGCTAGACACACGGGCGTGTCTAATATCGTGTGTGGCACGCGATCTACTCAAACGGGCTTGTGGCCTTTGTAACTTAGAAAATTTGTTAAGTTTTAAAAAAAATTGTATGTGTTCAGTTTAGTCCCGACCTATTCCTAATGCATGTTTATGGTGTCATTGACCTAAGAAAGGGATTTAATGTTGACGTTTGAGTATGATATGACGATGCATGATTTTTTATTGTGAAATGATTGCGAAATGTTCCAATATGTTCAGTAATGCCTCTTAACCCTAGTCTAACGATGGATACGGGTTAGGGGTGTTACAGTGACCGTGTGTGTCACACAGCCGTGTAACAGCCCATGTCCCAGGCTGTGAGCACCTAAAATAGCTTCCAAAACAAGGAAAACCAATACCAATTCCTTGTGTGACAAGCCAAAACAAAATCAACCATTAATATGCCTTTAAAACACATATAAACAAGCCTAAAACATGCCAAAACATCCAACCTAAGTGCCTAACCAATATGCCTTCATTAGCACCACATACAAACAACATTCATCAACCAATTCAATTTATCCATTCAAACCATCTAAACTATCAATAAACATGCCAAACTTGTTACCATATAGTTATCCACAAATACCATTAAAACATATCTTATAACTATACATTACTAAGATGCCAAATATGCCCTATATATTTACCAACTTTGCACACAAATGCATTTACAACTAAAGTATCAAAACATGCCCAGGACTTGCAAAATGAACATCCTATATACATGCCACAAATAACCATATTTCAAGACTTTAAAATCTACCAATGTCAGATGATGATAGGTGTGTGCTCTGCTAATCCGATCGATAGACTTCACGTATTCAAAAGCTACAGGAAATAATAAAAGAAATAAGTATAAGAAATACTTAATAGGTTTATATATTTCAATTCACTAACTTACCATACACATTTAATAGTTAATTGCATATAGCCATTCAAGTATTAACCTTATCATAACATGAATCAACAACTCCAAGTCAGTAACCAAAACATATACGGATACTCGAAATTTCAAATTATGTTCACTTTTATAAAACTATTTAACACTGTACATCCAATATTTTTCTGATGGAACTTTATAAAAGAATTCAATATATAAGTTGAGAAAATAGAAAAAACTCGTATGAGCTAATCTGATACAGAGATATATGTGTCAGGTTACCTGTCCAAGCTAAACCAATGACAACACAGAAAAATATAGCCTGGCCAGGGCTATGTATACATGTAAGGTTACCAGTCCAAGCTAAACCTTTAAAATGACAAAAGATTACCAATCCAGGCTAAATTTGTGTCACATGTATATCCGAGTCCGCAACAAATGTTGGAGCTCGATCCAGAACGAGAGTCATTCAAAAACTTTGTATATGATACTTTCAGTCATTCCATAGGAAGTATTTCAAAAATTCCATTTATTACTTTAAAGTTTGATTTCCATTTCAGTAAAGTATATTTATATAATTAACTAACAACATTTAATAACAAATGGTAACCATGGAAGGTAATATGAATTTACATGTTATGTGATTCAATTATCAAGGACTAACCGGTAATTTTCCCTTTTCCTAAGTATAGTTTAGTTTAATTAAATCAATTCAAACCAAATAAACAACCAATTTTTGCATTTAAGTCCTTTTAATCATATTCATAAATTTACCCTTAAACTATAACCTTTTTACAATTTAGTCCCAAAACCCGAACTATCAAATTGAACACAATTAAGCTTAAACCAAGATGATCAATTTTCCTATTATTCATGAACAGCCCATATATTTCTCTATTTCGTAATATTTTCGTGAGATTTTACAATTTTAACAATTAAATCCCTAAACATAAAAATTACTAAAAATCACTTTACAAAATAGTCATATTAAACAACTAAGCTAAATAATTTATCATCAAACATCACAAACATTTCAAACTCATCAATGACATAATAAAAAATATTTACAAATTTCACAATTTAACGTCAAGTTAGCTAGCTTAAGTTAATATGATCTCAAAAACATAAAAATCACCAAAAACAAGAGTTAAATACATACCATACATGAACAACTAAGCTTGGCCAAAAGTGTCCCTAACTAACCAATGGTATTTTCGATTTATAAAGGTGAAAGAAAGAAGAAGAATATGGATTTTTCCATCTTGTTTTATTTAATTTATCATTTTTTTACTTTTTTACATTTTTACTTTTTTACCCTTTTATTAACATCAAACTTTAACAATTACTAACCCAGAACCATCCATTATAATTAGTGGTGGTCTAATTACCATTTAAGGCCACAAAAATCAAGTTATAAAGCTATTGAACCCATTTTACTAATAGAAATCATGTTTTCAACTTTTACGATTTAATCCTTTTTGCTTAATTAACTATCTAAGTGCTAAAATTTCTTAACCAAATTTTAATACGACATTATAGAAACTCAATAAATATTAAATAAATAATAAAACACTAATTTACTAGTCAAAATTGTGGTCCCAAAACCATTATTCTCGACAGCACTAAAAAATGAGATGTTATATAAGGCCCACAAGTCAAGTTTCTAAAGTTATTTAACACCTTTAATTAATAGAAGCTAACTTTTTTAATATTTATGATTTAATCCTTTTTACTTAATTAATTAACTAAATATTAATATTTCTTAACTAAATTTTTATATGACACTAATAAATACTTGCAAATATTAAATAAATAATATTTACTAACTCACTTGTTAGAATTGTGGTCTCGAAACCAATGTTTATGACACCACTGAAAAATGAAATATTACAGAATTATCATACTTGAAATCCTAATTGGTGATCGATAAAGAGGAAGCCAAAAAGATGGTATTCCACCAAAGAACCACGTGGAAGGAAGTGTCCGCCCAAAGCTGAATGATCGCTAAGGTTCATTACGGATTTACAAAGAAAGATGTTTGTCAAGACATTTTTGTAACAGCCCATTTTCAGTGCAATCGAAATAGTGATTTCGGGGCCACAAATTCGAGTTAGAAAGAAAATCTATTTTAATATAATTACATGAATTGCATTATATAGAAATGACATATGAAAATATCATTAAGAAAAATCTACCGATTTCATGTTTAATTGTGGAAAGGACCAAATTGCGTAAAATGCAAAAGTTGAGTTCTAGTAGCTATAAGTATCAAATAGTTATGGACTTCAAAATTTGAGGTCATTATATGGTAATTAGACCATTAAGAAAAGTTAGTAGATATTTTTGATGATTCATCCATGGAAAATTAGAAAAGGAAAAGGACTAAATTGAAAATGGGAATAAATAGAAGATGATAAATTAAACAAGCCTCCATTTGTTTCACTGAAAATGACTTCTGGAACTGAAAAAGCTAATATTTTCTAGTGTTTGGATGAATTTGTGTAAAATATTTTCTGATATTTGGTAGATTTCTTAAAAATATTTCATAAAAGTTGTTTTCAATTAAACAAACATACATTTGAGATTTTCTTATTTTTTCATTGGTTAATTGAATTTATTTTTATCTATAATTTTATAGTTTACATTGTTTTTGCATATATTAAAAATATTATGTTAAATTCAGATTCATTATGTAATTTTTTAATTACATGACTACTAAGTGGGTATTTTTTATTTAAAAATATGACATCAACAAAATTGATAAAAAAAATTAACGATGTCAACAATTGGACTTGATTTTCAAATTTGAAAAGTAAAGGGACTAAATTCTTGAAAATAAAAGTACAAAGACTAAATTACAAATCTATGAAGTGTACATAGACTTGTGACATATTTTAAGCTTTATACTACAAAACATTTATTATTAATATATTTATAATTGTAATATATATTTATTATTAAAATATTAATATTGAATATTTTCAATAATATGTGAATAATATTATCTAAAATTATTATTTTTAAAATTTATTATTAAAATAAAATTGAAATATTAAATAATTTATTAAAATAATGAATTATATTTATTATATTAATAATTTATTATATGACTAAATATAAATAATTAAATATGTATGTTTAACAATATTGAAAAATATAATATTTTAAATATTTTTAAAAATAAAAATAAAATTTATTATCATAATAAGATTGATTTAAGTTAATTTTTATATAAAAATAAAATTATATATAGATGAGCTCTTTTCTGGAAAATGACTTACACTTTTCAAAAGGGTAAGTCATTTTACAGGAAAAAGCCTTGACCTATAAGTCATTTTCTGTTGACCAAACTATTTTCTGTGAAACAAACACAGGAAAATGCAGAAAACATTTTCCGTAAAACCTTTTACATGTAAACAAACGGGCCCTAAATGTTTAATATCATCATTTTATATCATCTTCATCCCCAAATTCTATGGAAACCATAGGAAAGAGAAAGAAAATCAAGCAAGTCTAATTGTGTAAGTAATCTTGTCCCGTTTTTAGTAATTTTTATATTTTTGAGATCGGAATAACTTAATCTAGCTATTTTGGGGATCAATTTGTAAAGTTATCAAAGTATTGAAATTTTTCCATGGATGAATATGCTGAAAATTTGAAATTTATGGTAGAAAATGAAAGGTTGTTGATAGATAAACAACTTTTACAAAGAGAATTTTAATGAAATTATGATTTAGGGACTAAATTGAAAAGTGGTAAAACCCATGGAAAAATTCTAATTTTTGTGAAATTCATGGGTTTTCATTGTAACATGTAAAATTTGGTTAGGATTGAAATAATGATTAAATTGCATGAATTTCATTTTCCAAACTTAGGGACAAAATTGTCATTTATGAAAAGTATAGGGGCAAAATAGTAATTTTGCTTAGGAAGTGAATTGAGTTCAATTGAGTATGAAATGAATTAAATTGATGTTAAATTCATTTATTTAGATTCGGAAAACTCAAATACAAAGTTAGATTGAGGAAAAGAAAAAGTGTCGGATTAGTAGATTTCTGTATACGAACGAATAATGAGGTAAGTTTGTGTAACTAAACCATGTTTATTTATATGCTTAAATTGAATGTTGTATGTATGAATTGTGAAAATACTATTGATGTGAAATTGAATACATGATCGATAAAGCTGGATAAATGTTCAGTCCCCTATGAATAATTAAATTCGATGTGTAACAGTCTAGTTTAGACCCTAATCGGAATGGTGGTTTCGGGACCACGAATCCGAGTTAGAAAAATATTTAAATATTATTTTCTATGTTTATTATATGTGAATTTGCATGTGTGAAAGTTTCGTACGAAAATTTGATTGTTTGTGTGCTTAATTTGATAAAAGGACTTAATCGCGTAAATTGAAAACTTGATAGTTTAAATCATAAAGGCTGAATTGTTAGTGGCTTTTAAATATGGAGTACTTATGTTGCAAATTGCCCATGATAATATGTATTGGACCGTAGTAGCCTTATAAAATCATGGTTTATTATTTTATTACAAAGGTTATTTAAGTAAAATGGTTATTATAATAAGATATATAAAACATAAAAATTAAATAAGCATGCATAATTCTTGTTCTTGCCGAAACTTGAGAAAGAAAGAAAGAAAATATAGCTTGGTATATTCGACCATTTCTCAAGCTTGATTCAAGGTTAGTTTGATTTTAGTTTTTGATAATTTTTACGTTTTTGAGATCGTTACTTCGAGTACTATCTGACCCATGCTTAAATTTCTGATTTTGATGCATATTTGAGTTATTTCATTGATGAATATTAGTTCTTTGTGATGTTTGATGATGAAATATCAAAAATATGTTTTAGATTAACATGTTTTGTATTGGAGTTTTTGAAGATTTTCAGTAATTAGGACTAAATTGCAAAAATAATAAGTTGTGGGACTAAAATGTGAAATAGATTAAATATATAGACTAGTATGAGTATATGGAAAATTCGGCCCAACTATATTGTTGTGAGATTTTGTGTATTTTGTGTTTTATGCAATTAGGACTAATTTGTAAAAGTATGAAATATTAGGGGTAAAATGGTAATTTACCTATTTGTGTTGTTGGATTAAATTGAATGAAATTGTGTTTAAATGAGGTTAATTTGAAATTATATAGATCAAGAACAAAGGAAATCGGACTTGGATCTGGGAAAAGCAAAAATAGTCGAATAACCGATTTATAACGTTCGTTGATATCCGAGGTAAGTTTTTAAGCAATTAGACATCATTATTCTTGATTGTAACTTAGTTTAATATGTTTTTATGGAAACTATTGATTCATAAAAGAGCTATTCGAATGTATTTGAGCATAGAAATATTGCATTTGAGTTTAATTCGACAGGGTTATAACATTTAAAAGTTCGTATGATTTATATGGAATATATGGAGTTTTTGTTATATGAATTGTGTACGAGACAGCATTATAATAGTGATATTCGGGCTTTGAACCTAGCAAGCTTTATGCTGGTGAACGTAATCGGGCTTTTTGCCTAGCAGGCTTATTGTCGGTGAATAATATCAGACCTTGAGTCTAGCAGGCCCATGTCAGTGTGTGATTCAGGCTTATGCCTAGCAGTTTTTATACCAATGATTTATTTTCAAGCCTATGCTTATAAGGTTTCAAGTTGATGTGGAAATTGAACAAGTACAATTTAGCTAAATGACCTTGTATATATCCAGCAACATAGGTGTGTACATATGTGATGTCATATTGAATCTTGAATATTCGGCCATGAAGGTATGCACAAATGTGATATTATATTGAAATTGTATATTCGGCCATATAGGTAAGTATTTATGTGATGATATATTGAACCTTGTCTATTCAGCCATATGTGATGATATATTGAACCTTGTATATTCGGCCTTATAGGTATGTACTTATGCGATGATATAATGAATATTGTATATTTAGTTGTATAAGTAAGTATTTATGAGATGATATATTTGATCTTGCATATTCAATTAAAAGAATGATGAAGGTATATGAAGTTAAATTTGGTTTTGTGAGCTTGTATAAAGGTGTGAAAGTATATTTGAATTTATAATGATATTTGGCTTTGAAAGTTGAATGAAAACTTGCAAAATATTAATCTTATAAGTATTCGACCAAAGTAGTAGTTATGTTAATCATGTGTGGTTTTGGATTTTTAAGAAGTTGATATATATTATTGAGTTGATAATTGCTTATGACTTACTAAGCTATAAAGCTTACTTTATGTGTATGTGTGTGTCTGTTTTATAGATTTTGGATTCGAGTTACGAGCTCGGGGATCTCCAGCCAAGTCTATCATACTATCGACTGTCTTCAGTATTTTTAATAAACGAACTTTCGAACCTATGGCATGTATAGGCTAGGTTATGTTTTGGAATATTGTATTTTGGTTTGTGTATAATGGAAGCCATGCAAAAATAGCTTAATTGCTATGCTTGAGTTCGGTATTGGTTAAATTATAGTTTAAGTCTATGTTGATTATTATGCCAAGTACCATGGTTGATTATAGGTTATGTTATGTGCTTGTATTCGGAAATGATATGGATAAATAGGTTATGTTATGTTTTAATAAATGAAACTTGGTATTGATTATTAATGGTTTAAAAATGTTAATGATGTATGTGTATGTTCGAATATGTACTTAAAATGTTTAATATGGTATGCAAGTGAGAAGATAATAAATGACCAAATGAATGGTGATTTCAGCAATAGTAAACTATGGAAATTTTATGAGTTTTAGTGAGATGTATAAGTGACTTATTTGATGTTAGTTGAATGTTGTATAATATTTATAAGTTAGAACTTTGATTATGTTTATAAACTTTAATTATACTTGTTATAAAGTACAATTGTTGAATCTAAGTTAATTAAATTGTAGTGATTATATGTATTTAGTTTTGTGGGTACTATTAATGTATAATTTAAGTTTGCTTTGTAGTGTAATGTAATTTACATGTTTTGCATATTATTTAAGTTATATTAAAATTATATTCGACTATGTGATATTTATTTTTTCATATAAGGATTAGTTTTTTAAAAAGTTTGTGCAAGTGCATATTTATGATTGTTTGAAAGTTTTGTCTTGTCTAGTAATACCTCATAACTCTATTTCAACGACGGATACGGGTTAGGGGTGTTACACGATGGATACAGTATTTTCCCATATTGATTAAAGTCCTACATCTGTTGCAGACAAGCGATAGCTTGGACGAGCAATCCCGTTATAAGCCCTCTCGAGCGTCTTGTTATATAGTTCCTGCGAGCATCTTGATCGATAGTGATCTTACATGTGTTGCACACTACCACAGCTCTTTGTGAGTGTCCTGCTATATGATTCGATTGGTTGTGATCCAACATTTATTGCGGACACAAATGCAGTTCTTCATGAGTGTTCTGATAAAGGCTCTTATAAACTTCCTAACATGGCTCGCTTGAACTCCCTGTTATGCTATCCGGAGCTCCTTGTTAATAACTCTTCAGAGTTACCTATTAAGCTCAACGAGCTTCTTGTTCTAAACTCTTAGGAGTTTCCTATTTATCCTGGATAAGCATCATGTTACATGGCTTACCTGAGCATCTTGATATATGGCTTGAGAGTGTGCTTCCTGATTATGTGCCCTAATTGGGTACCCCTGGATATGAATTGCCGGATTTCAATTTTGTACACTTTAAGTGTGCTACATGAGCGTATCCATCGATATTTCAAATAAATTCAAAAGGTAAAGTTCTGACATGGTTAAAAAGAATTTGAAATGATTTGTCATGAAAATGTACATGTAATATGGAATAATGATATGGAAAGCATATGTATATGAAAATAATTAAATGATGAGCTCATCCACGTTCTTGGTATTATGTGAATTACTTGACTAACATGATTGATGAAGTTGTGTTTTAGGCTATTAGCCAAAATTTGCTTGGATGCATTTTTGTGTGCTTATCTTAAATGAAAATATATGGTAAGTTAAATCTCTGTTATACGAACTTACTAAGCATTTGAAATGCTTAATCGGTTTTCTTTTCTCTATTTTATAGTACTTAGAAGCTCGTAAAAGTTGGAGAGCAGTCGAAGCATCATCACACTATCCTCCAGCTCGTTTTGGTAAAAATAGGAAACTTACTTTGGTATAATGGCATGTATAGGCTAATGGTGACAAGTAAGAGCATGTAAATGTTTTGGTTGTAAATAGCCATTGGAATGGCTTATGATAAAATATTTAATATATTTTATCATGAAGTTAAATCATGTTTGGTATGTGAGTATGCTTGGATTAGTAACTTAGATATAATCACACTTGGGTGAATATATGATTAGAAAAGGGTAAGATGAATACTTGAAAGTGTGAGCAACATGTCATGGATAAAACTTAAAAATTAGTTTGATTTATATGCCTTGAATTTGTTGTTGAATATATTAAAGTGTTCATGTAGGTGAAAGGTAAAAAGAGTGTAAAATGAGGCTTGGAAAATGGTCTTATTTTGTCCTGTGTCTCAACCATGTGACACACTGCCATGTGCATGGGTGTGTGGTTTTGCCATGTGTCCCCTGCATCTTAAAAATCAAGAAACAGAATGCTTAGAATTAAGCACGCGGGCAGAGACACAGGCGTGTGTCTCAGCCGTGTGAGACACACAGCCTAGCAAATGGGCATGTGTCTTGGCCGTGTAACCCTTGCACCTAATTTTCAAAAATTAATTTTTCCACACAGTCTAGCACACGGGTGTGTGGCTGGCCATGTGACCCAAGTCAGAGAGTTACAAGGATAAGGACATGGTCTGGAACACGGTCGTGTGCCTCACATCGAATGCCCACACGGCCTGGGTCACAGACGTCCAATTGGCCGTCTGAGCCACACGGCTTAGCCACATGGTCGTGTGTCCCCTGCACCTAAGAAAAAATTTGAGATTACGTGAAAAATTTTATGTGATCCCGGTTTAGTCCTGACTCGATGCTAATATTTATTTTGGGCCTCGAGGACCCATGTAAGGGACATTATGATTGATTGTGATTGATTTTCAGAAATGAATAGTAAATGACATAAATTAATTATAATTGAACGGTAAACTCCGATAATGCTCCATAACCCTATTTTAGCGATGGATATGGGTTAGGGGTGTTACAATTCTGGCATAGTCACATGGGACTAATAGAGGTAGAAGTCTGCCAAGGACAATTTAAGGATGAGATAGTTTTAGGGGGAGACTATCTGATATTGGGAGAATCTATGTAGAATGGAATGAAATAGGGAAGTCCTATGGGACTATCTAGTAGGCATAAGTCTGCCATCTATCCACCACCTATGTTCCATATCCAAGGCCGCCAATAAGGTCATTAGTAAATAGGTTTTCCTTTAAGGAGGGATTCATGCATAATATATGGCATAAGAAATTCATTGTTGGGAATAAACCAATAGATTCAAACTAAGTTTAGTGTGGAATGAGAGGATCGATGTAAGAGACCAGCAATTATGGTGAATCATTTAATAATTTATAAATAACAGTCGTCATTATGGGGATTCACACATATGGTTATTCTATGATGAGTCAAATTAAGAAGGCAAACATGGAAGTCTGAACTGAAGTTAAACGGGGTCAGGTCCCATAAAAATGGGTGTCTAGGATAGTACGATTATGACTACTCTAGTTAACATGTCCATTGATGAACAATTCAAAACATTCAAAGGCATCAGCAACGACATGTCAACCCCACGAACTCTCTTAAATCATTTAGGGAATTTTATCTCTATTCATTAATTCTTATTTACTCATCAAATTAAGAGTTTTCTATTAGTACTATGATATAGAACCTCCTTAAGTTCATCTAGACTTGCTTTTGTACTGCTCTGAATGTAGCATTAAAGAATGGTTCAAGGATCATGGAGGGGCCAAGCCAGACACTGCCAAGTCTACACGAATGGTGCCATAGTTGTATCATGATCTTTGATTGTTCCTATGTTGCTCATACAAATCCTGGTATACCCTATTGTCCATGATTAAGTTTAATTCTTGTTGGGTTGGATGTCCGAGAACATCGTATTCTTTGTCATAACTCGTCGAAGCTTCCTTTTCCCAACTTGGCCCTTCGTTAGCATGCCTTGTACCGCGAAGATATCCCATAGAACTCACCATGATGTTCAACTGAAAATTAGGTCACATTGTTATCTTCATCAAAACCCTAATGGTTTGTCGAAGTTTCAGTTTCCCAAATTGATCCTTCGTTACAATACCCTTCATCATCATACTATGCAGACATCTCACGTTCCTCGTCCCAACTGCTATCATCATCAAAGTCATCATCAAATGCATCCATGATTAAATTAAATAGTCGACAAGGTATCTAAAAATAAAAAAAATGGAAATGAAAATAAAAATAATTAGAAAAATTGACACACTAACTTGTATGTCTTTTTATTAGTATTGTTTTACAAGTAATTAAATTAATAACAATTTTCACTATTGTAATCCCCGGCAACGCCGCCAACAACTTGACCGCCGCCAGACGTCCGAACATCTGGATAGTAAATACTGCAGCAAAAGAAAATTATTAAGCAGTGGTGTCTGCAAGTATACGAGTCAAATTGTAATATAGTTTGTTTACAACGAAACACTTAGGAAGTATTCCAAAGATCATACCCAAGCGATTGCGGATTGGAGAAATTCATTATTAAATTAATTATCAAAAATAATTACTAACCTAATTGAGTCACGTATTAGTAGCGTTGATGCAGAACTAAAACATTTATTAAACTAATTAAATTAATTAACCTAAAATAACCTAATGGAATTTAATTAACCTAAGATATCCTAATGGAATTTCATATTCCTAGTACCCATGATGTGAGTTCCCAGCCTATGAACGATTAAATCTTTAATTATCAAATAAGTAGCCAATTACCCTTGATTGAGTTATTTACCACCCTTAGTTAAGAATAACCTCTCGGTCTCATATTCACTAAGGATTACCACCTATGTCACACTTTTCGTCTCTTCCAAAGCATATGGATACCTTTTCGGTCTCACCGCTTGGTACAAGTTATACTCGACAGGGTGCCCTCTCGGTCTCACCTGTCTAGATATTCTATTAAGGTTGTCACTTCCTAGTATACTAAGTAATCTTAAATAAACACCCAATTTTAGATAAATAATTACTTAATTATTAAATCAATTCCATAACTGAAACATGTAAGATATAAAATAAGTACAAGATTTTATCCCAATATTCATACAAACGTTAGTTGATCAAGTTAATGAAAGATATATAACAAAATAAAAGAATAAAGGAAAAGAGAATGCTTATTAATAAATAATTGAAGCACGATTTCAAAACAATCTCCGCTCGTAATCATCTTTATATCGAAATAAAAAATATTTTGACTATAGGAACTTAAAAATAAAACCGAACAAAAAGAAAGTAAATAAAATTTCCTGTCTAAGTCTAAAAACACCCCTATAATGAGGTTATAAACCTATTTATATAGGCATACATTAGGATACTAGGTGCCTAAAATTACCTTGGAGTGACTAGGGTTCAATTAGGGAAAATAATCCTAAGTGATTGTCCAAATTTGACTGAATATTCCCAAGTTTGGTCGTGTCGTCATGATGTCGGGAAACTCCTCATCGCAACGTAGCCGTGAACATCGGGAAACTCCTCATCGCAACGTAGCCGTGAACATACTCTTTCCAAGTTCCTTATGTCATCATGACATGGGGAAAATCCATTGTCACAACATGGGGTGGTTTTCAACCTTGGCAACTTTGTAGTTCTGTGTTGCGACATGGACCTCCCTATGTTGTGACACGAGCATCATCTTTTGTGCTCCTTGACCTTAAATGACATCCTACACACTCAAATAGCCTATTAGTCATTCCCAAGGCTCGAGTTGGCATAATGGGTCATCAAAATACTAAAAAGTGCGTAAAAATGATTATTTTGCAACAAAATGAATCTAAGTTAATAAAATTGAAAATGTAATATATAAACATAAAACAACTAGTAAACAAGATCGTTAAGTGTCAAAAATACTCTAGTTTGTCACAATGAATTGTGATGGATCAATGCTTAAACCCTAGGATTGATGACCCTAGGAAGTCATTTAGGCAGATGAGGTTGAAAGGTAAGTTTGCTGAGTAAATTGTAATTTATCTTGGTTTAGAAAGAGAGATCAAAAGATAAGTGAGTATTTATCAATTAATTAATCAGTTAGAGGCTAAAAGGTAATAATTGGTTAGTTATTAGCTAATTCACTAAAACTTGAATTCTGAAGTTAATTACAACCATGAAACAAGTTAATTTTTTGTCTATTAATCGAGACTTCTTTGTTGATTAATTTCTTTCTAGTAATTTTATTTTCCTTCATAATATTAATCTTCCTTATTATTATTTATCGTGATATGATTTTTGGTAATTATTTTTTAGACTTATCATTGTAGAAATTATTTTAGATTTAATTCATCCTCTCTTGAGTACGATCCTCGAAGTACTTCTTGTACCCATTGTACAAAACTATATTGCAATTTGACTAGTATACTTGTAGACACCGCTACTTTATTATATATCTTTTTGTTGCGGTATTTCCAATCCAAATGTTCGCACATTTGGTGGCGAACATTTACTCAACTTGAATCCAAGAAAGAATTTGTTGTTTTCAGTGATGCTTCACTTAATGGTCTGGGTTGTGTACTGATGCAATAGGGAAAAGTAAATTGCCTATGCTTCTCAGTAGCTTAAGCCACATGAGAACAATTATCCTATGCACAATCTGGAATTAAATGTTGTCATATTTGCTTTGAAGATTTGGCGACATTATTTATATGGGAGAAATTTCATATTTTCACCAGTCACAAAAGTCTAAAGTATCTACTAACATAGTAAAAGTTGAATCTAAGGGACCGCATATGGCTTGAATTGTTGAAAGATTACGACTTGATTATTGACTATCATCTGGGTAAAGATAACGTCGTAGTTGAAGCCCTGGGTTAGAATTCTCTATTTCCTCTGAAAGCAATGAATACTTATTTGCCTCTAAAATGTGACGGTTCTATTTTAGTCGAGTTGATAGCTAAATTGTAGTGCCCTAAAAGTCAGTGGTAACGGAAAGTGTGGTTTCAAGATCTCGTTTCTGTAGAATAGATTCGTAATTATTTTTATTAACTATTTACTGAGTTATTTTAGAGGTGAATTGGATTTCAGTTAAGAAATTCTATCAAATTAATGTTTAAATTAAGTGCATGGACTAAATCGTAGAAGTGGTAAAAGTGTGATTTACTGAAGTATTATAATTTAAAGTTAATTAAGGGGACTATAGTAATAATTATATCAATTTATAAATATAGTGGATGGTGGTGGGGGTTCATAATGTTTTAATGTTAAAAAATTAATTAAATAATAAATAGGTTATAATATATAAATAATATTAATAATAAAATAGAATGAGTGGAAAGTGAATGAAAACAATTTCATTCTTTCTTCATGCAAGTCGGAACTTAAGAGAGAAGAAGAAATAATTGGCCTAAGGATTTTAAGCATTTCAAGCTTTAATTGGTTAGTCAATTTAGTCCATTTTCTTATAATTTTTATATTTTTGGAATCTCGGTACCTAGAGCTAGTTGACTCATGTCCTATTTCTCAGTACTACTTAAGATGGAAGATGTTACTATTGTCGAGTAGTAGAAGTTTTAGGGACAATTTGATAGATTTTTAAGGTTAGATGTGAAATGGGACTAATTTCTAAAGTCAGTTAATGATTTTGTACAATAAGGACTAAATTGTGCAAAATTCAAAATTGGGATTGTAATTGAGAAATAGGAAGTCCTATAGGGACCATAGAAAATTCGGCATTAAGTTTTGGGGATTAAATGTGAAAATTTTTATAGTCCCTATTTTGGGGACTAAATTGAATAATATGCAAAAGTTGTATGATTTAACAATTGAATTCGAATTGGGATGTGTGCTGTTAATTTATTATATTTGTTTTAATACATAGCTAACGTCAACCCAAAATCCTCAAGAAAGAAAGGAAAAGACAAGGTCATCGACAAATAGCTTGGAGTTTACGATTTGTATATCTATAACCCAAACCTTTCAATTTTTGCATTCACAAACTATAATGCATGGTAATAACATAAGGTCAACTAAAAATGATAAGACGAGTTGAATTGGATTGATTTGAATTAGTTGTTTGTGATAAGGTGTAACACCCTTAACTGTATCCGTTGCCAGAATAAGGTTATAAAGCATTCCCAGAGTTTAAATTTCAAAACTATCAAAAATATAAATCATTTACTTCACAACTACAATCATAGCAAATTCCATCAATAACATACATATTGTCCCTTATACAAGCCCTCGAGCCCTAAAAACACATTAGAAACAAATCGGGACTAAATCGAAAACATTTAGAATTTTTTGGGAAAAGATGAAAATCTTCAAACTGCAGGGGTCACACGGCTGTGTGGCCAGGTCGTGTGACTCACACGGCTGAGACACACGCCCGTGTCTCAGGTCGTGTGGGGATTCGAAATAGGGACACACTACCATGTTCCAACCCGTATCCGTGCCCGTGTAACTCTCTGACTTGGGTCACATGGCCAAGCCATACGCTCGTGTGCCAAGCTGTGTAACTCTCGAAATGCAACCTTTAAAAAACCTACAGGGGACACATGGCCATGTCACATAGCCGTGTGTGACACACGACTGAGAAACACGCCTGTGTCTTTGGCCATGTGGACAAAAAATAGGTAATTTCCAAGCCAATTTTCTCACCCAATTATGCATACAGTTACAACTAATTTTCCGCATATAATCAAGCATCCCAAAGTGCACCAAACCATACAACAAAAAGCTATCCAAATAAAGTATATGTTCATAAAACCAATATGCTCAAAAGGCACCTCAATCACAAAAATTAAACATGTATAACCATATGCATAGTTTAGCCAAAACTTACCATTTTGTTCACATATCAAATTCACATCCAAATGTACAAAATTTACCATTTAACAATTAGCATAAATATTCATATATGACAACTACATTTCTCATACCAATATAACTTCCATCATAAAACCACATACATATATCAACATATCAACCATTCAAAGTTTCAAATCTACAAGCCAAAACATAATGACTAAAACATCAACCAAAACACCTATACATGTGCATATTTAACCACTTATCACTTAACCTGTTTTCATGCCAAAACATGACATAATTGATACATAACAACCATACCAAATATGGTCATTTCAAAACATACACCAATTTGACCATATTAACCACAACCAACAAGCTATCAATAGTACCTTAAGTACCTCAAATCCAAGGTAACATTTCATGCCATAATCATCAACCAAAATGACATATATAAACCAAAATCATTAATTAAACATTAGACATAGTTCGCCTATACATGCCATTATAAACTTAACCAAGGCATCAAGATCTACTGATATAATCATTAGATAGTGTGATAGATCTCTGACGATCTTCCAACCCGATCAAGCTTCTAATAATCTATAAAGTAAGAGAAAGATAACTATGTAAGCAATGAATACTTAGTAAGCTCGTATAAAATTGAGTCATATAAATTCATTTCAAATATGAAATTTATACTTATAAAAAATAATCCTATATCAATACTGCAAGATTCATGAAACCGTATTCAACAACTCATAAACTGAGTAAATTCACATCATCACATATACATATCATCTCTAGCATAGTAGGATTTATAAAACTTTAAACCCTTTCAAATTTTCTTATTTTCATTTGTATTTCATTACTTTCCATTTCAATTACTTTCTTTAACTTAAATAGCAACATCAATTCAACTCATCATTCCCTTTTTCATCATTTTACACTTCAAGTATGAATTTACTATTTCATTACCTTTCCCCACCTATTTCATATGCATATCACACAAGACATAAGCATATCATTCAACCATAGCCACAAGCTAGTGCATTTAAACATAGTTCTTTTGGATTTAACCAAATGATAACCATTTCAATAAAAATTACATAATTTAAACCTTACGACTCTTTCATGATCACCAACATATTTCCATTTAGGCACTTACCATATCAGTGCATAACTTATAAGTTTAACATTGCATAATCCAACCACAACTTCGCCAAAGCCTAAGAATTTACACCAAACATGTTGGCATACAAGATATAAATCGTAGGCACATTAACATAAATAGCCACTTAGCCACAACATGTATCTCATGAGTTTATAACTTATATCAGTCTATATAATTGTCATGTATCATTATATCAAGGATGTTCATATATGTACATATCATAAAACATATCATTCTCTTACCGTTTCTTATCCAAATAATGCTCGTTGAACCATTTAAAATGTCATTGGATACTCGAGATAGCTCACACATAGTTGCTAACTCATATAACTGTAATCCATCAATTCCTGTACCTGTATGCTCACACAAGCTGTGAATCAGAATGCTCACACGAGCTATGGGTCAAAACATAGCTACAAGATGTTGTTCACACGAGCTGTGGAGTATCCGTAATACATGTCGGACCTCAGCCATCGGTAGGACGTTCAAGACCAGCACCTGAATCATGTAAACCCTAATGACATGTCATTTGTATCCTATGAATTCCTAAGGTTCAAATAGTGCTCAATAATCATCGTACGTCGTTAGATTTACGTCATTTCAAAACACGATAAATTTCATACTAACATATATATATTGCTTTAATCACATATTAACATTCAATTTAATCAAAATTATTCAGAATACAGTTCATACGAACTTACATAGCTAAATTGCAGAAACACCAAAGTTTATGGGCATTTTGGTAATTTTCTATTTTCCTCGATTTTCCATCGGGTCTTGATCTAAATTAATAATTTCATTCAATATATTAATTTAGAAATTAAAAAATTCATTTCATGCAATTTGGTCTTTTTACATTTTTACAAAATTACCCCTAAAGTTTTACTTTTATTCAATTTAGTCATTGAGCCCAAAACATGCAAATTAACCATTTTTACCCAAAATTGAGCTTAGCCAAATGTTCATGGTATCCAAAACAGCCCATTCATGCAATAATTTCACTTTTAATCCTTGCAGTTTTACTATTTTAACAATTTAGTCCCTAATCAGAAAATTCATCAAAAATCACTTAAGAAAATACTTTTAAATAACAACTAATATTTCAAATTCATCATCTAACATATAAAATCACAAGGTTCATCAATGGAAACATTCAAAATCTTTAACTGTTTCAAAATCGAAGGTACGAGCTAGATGGACCTAGTTGCAACGATCTCATAAAAATTATTAGAAACAAGGCTAAAACGGACTTACATGCATTAAATGAAACATGGATGAAAGCTTCATCTCAACATTCATGGTGTTTTCGGTTGTTGAAGAAGAAACCAAAAAGATGATATCAAATTAACCTTTTGTTTTAATTTTATTTTAATTTAATTTATCAAATTACCATTTTAACCTTGGTTAATAAACAAATAAAACACCAATTTCATGACGATAATTGTCTATCACATAAATATATGGCATAATTACCATCAAAGGAAGGTTTAATTTCACAATTGGTCCTTCAGTTAAATTAAATTCTAACTAAATAAACTTATTTACAATTTAATCCTAAACTAATTATGACTAAAAGAAAAATTAATCCAAAAGCTAGTGGATTCAATCATAAGACCACCGCTTGGAAAATTTGACCATGTTTCAATTACCATTTAAGCCCTTTTTCTTTTATTCAATTAACCATTTAATCACTCAAATCAAATAGTGATCAAATTTTACATCTTTTACAATTCAGTTCTTTTTAATTAATTGACCATCGAAACGTTAAAATTTTTCAATGAAACTTTAAAAAATACCTTAATGATACTCTGTAAATATTTATAAAAATATTTACAGCTCAGTTTATAGAAATGAGGTCCTGATACCTCATTTTCTAAAACCACTTAACCTTAGGGTCTTACCACTTGAACTTAATAAATCGCTTATATAAAAAATCACTATATCAAAAACCTTTTTAAAACCATGTTTGATGCGTAAATATTAAATAATAATATTTACAAACTTACTCGTCAGATTTGATGGCCCTGAAACCACTGTTTTTGACAACACTGAAAAACGAGTTGTTACATAAGGACTAACTTGAATAGATTTGAAAATATGATATATTGGTATAATTGTTAAATTGAGTTCAATTAGTAATGAATTATGTTGTCACATATGTGATTTAATAATTGGTTGATGAAATTGTATTGTAGAACTGAGAATTAGAGTATAATGAAATCAAATCAATGGTAGATAGTGGATATTAGTTTATAAGCTCGATTTAAGATAGTAAATAGATTGAATAATTAGGTGATGTAATAAGACTTGTATATTGACATGTAAATGAATTAGAACCTTTATAATATGTTTTATTGTTAAATTATAGAAATATCATTAAGTTATACTCAGTGTACAGTTTATTTTCCTGTGCGTAGGTTAGGTACTTTTCAGTTTGTATGCCAACTCGGCATCCAAAGATAATCTCGGACTCAACATTTGGTGATGTTCTTATTTTTGTTCTTGGCATGTACCTAGGGAGTCTTGTGTTGGAATGTTGGTAACATAGTTGATAGCATTTTGGAACCTTGATGTTTTGATAGTTATGCAATTATATAAGGAGTTTTGGTAATGAACAATTTGTTGATAAATTAATGGTGATCTTGACAATTTGCCAAGTTTTTTATGGTGGAGAAGTTTGTATGATAGACATTGTTTTAAGCTATGCTTGAATTTGGTTTAATGCCTATTATGCTTAGTTTATGTTTTAGTATGATATGGATACAAATCATTTTTACACTTTAGTTTCACATGATTGTATAGCTTGTTTTTTTATTCATGTTAATCTTGCAATTAGTTGATAATGCTTTGGTGTATGTATTATAAATGAAATTGAATGTTTGGTTATACATGAAGATGTATGTTTAGATGATTATTTGCATGCCTTAATTATGTTTAGGTATATCAACTGAGTTTAGTTAAGTTTTGGGCATAAAGTAGACCTTTTAAAGAGAGATTTTACCATTTTTAAATTTAGGTATAGATGTTTTTGCATTTGGTATCGATACTTAACCATATCAATAGTTTTAAAAATAAACAGAATATTAAAATGGTACTTATTTTTATTTGAGTATCGATACTTTTTCATAAATTATCGATACCATAAAATAAATATCGATTTTGTTTTGCGAAGTAAACAAAATTGAATTTTGGTATTGATTTTCAATAAGGTATCAATACCAACTATGGATTTTTATCATTGACCTATAAACTTTAAAATGTTACAATTCAATCTCACTATATGCTTATATCTCATGGATAGATCCTTGTAGAATCCAATTTTTTTAATATGTTTGATTTTATATATGATTTAATGAAAAACAATTGATTTTTTTATTATTTAAAATATTTGTTGTTTGTTGGATTCTTATAGTAGCATCTTATTACTCGGGTCTGGCGGCTGAGCCGGGTAAGGGGTGTTACATAAACGAGTATTTCTTTAGAGAATTTAGGAATTACAAAAAGATGATCTAGAGTCGTTAGCGAAACGATGATCAGACTTCTAAGTTCATTATTGATGATAACGAGAATCTATGTTTTCGAAGCCGTTTATGTGTGCCAAAAGATTTAGAATGAATTGGGACATTTTACATGAATCTCACAATAGTGCTTAATCAATTCATCCAGGCGATAATAAAATGTACTGGTGGCTGAGGCTAAAAAGAATAATCTCAAAATACATAAATGTCTAACATGCCAACAACTTAAAGTTGAGCATCAAGTTCCATCATGTTTGTTACAACCTATAATGATTTTAGAATGGAACTGGGAATGAGTCACTATGGATTTCGTATCAGGCTTGCCTATGACACCAAAAAAGAAAGATGCAATCTAGGTAATAGTTGACAGATTGACAAAGTTAGCACACTTCATTCCTATCAGAACAAGTTAGTCACTCAAGGAAGTTGGTTGAATTGTACATTTCTAAGATTGTTAGATTACATGGTGTGCCCATTACCTATCATTTCAAATCGAGACCCGAGATTTACCACTAGATTTTAGGGTAAGTTACATGAAACCCTAGACATGAAATTGAATTTCAACACAATATTTATCCTCAGACTGACGGACAATTAGAATAGGTGATTCAGATATATTAAGATATGTTACAATGTTGCATCAATAAATTCAAAGGTAGTTGCAAGAAATTTTTGTCGTTAGCTAATTTACTTATAATAACAACTATTAGTCAAGTATCAAAATGGAACCATACAAGGATTTATACAGTTGTAAATGTAGAACTCCTTTCTCCTGGTCAGAGTTAAGTGATAGAAAACTGGCAAGGACTAACTTGATACGTGAGACAGAAGAAAAGGTTTGGATTATTCGAGATTGCTTGAAAGTTGTTTCAGATTGAAAAAAATCTTATGCTGACTTGAAAAGAAAATATATTGAATTTTATATCGATGATAAAGTATTTCTAAAAGTTTCACCTGGAAGAAAGTTATGCATTTTGACAGAAAGGGGAAGCTCAGTCCAAGATTGTTGAAAGGATTGATCTGGTAGCTTATCGACTAACTTACCTTCGAAACTTGCAAATATTCATAGTGTCTTTCATGTGCCGATGCTACGTCATTATAGATATGATCCATCACACGTTATCACCCGAGAAAATAGAATTACAACCTGATTTGACTTACAGTAAAGAACAAGGTAAGATTATGGCTCAGAAAGTAAAGAACTACGAAACAAGTAGTATTGCTAGTGAAAGTGTTCTAGTATCGTCATGATATAGAAGAGGCTACATGGGAACCAAAGGAGACCATGAAATTATAGTGCCCTAACCTATTTTCAGGTAAAAATTTCGAGGACAAAATTACGTAAAAGGGGAGAGTTATAACAACCCGTTTTTCAGTGGTGTCAAAAATGGTTATTTTAGAACCCCATTTTTGATGTTCCAGTATGTAAATATTATTATTTAATATTTACAGTGTCAGTATAAAGGTTATTTAAAGTTTGGTCCTTAAATTTTGTTGAATTGATAGTTAATTGTGGTATTGGGACTAAATTGTAAAAGTTTATCACAATAGATTTTTAATTGGCCAAAAGGCTTAAGGACTTATAAAATAATTAAACCAAGTTCTAAAATGACAATTGAACCGTTTTAGTAGATAGTGGATGGTTTGGTAGGATATTTACTTAAAATAATAAGAAATTATAATTAAAATGTTATAATGTATAAAATAATAATAATAAAACAAATATGAATGTGGAAAGAAAGAAAATTTTTGTTGTTCATCTTCTTCCTCACCGAGCTGAGAAAGACGAAATAGGGTTGAAGCTTTTAAAACTTTTGGCACTTTGTCTAACAGTCCGGTTTTGATCCTAGTAGGAATAGTGGTTTTGGGACCACATATCTGAGTTATAAAAATATTTAAATATTATTTTTCGTGCTTATGATGTGTGAATTAGCATGTGTGAAAGTCTCGTGTGAAAATTTAATTGTTTGTGTGCTTAATTTGCAAAAAGGACCTAAACGCGTAAAATGTAAAAGCTGTGTGCTAGATGTTAAAAATGCCTATTTGACTTGGCTTTATAATTGTGAGGTCCTTATATGGTTATTTGACCAAAGTTATGATTAAATGACATTAGTGGACATTAGTTGATGGCATATTAATGTTTTAATGCAAGGGTAATTTGGTAAAATGCATATTAAAGTAATATTATTATAACAAAACATAAAAAAATAAGGTCATTATGTATGTTCATCCACTGAAAATAGAAAAGAAAACCTAGGTTTGGAGAGCTTTATGTTTCGGCACACACAAGGCTTAATTAAGGTATGAGTTTTGTTCAATTTTTGATAATTTCTACGTTTTTGTAATCGTTGCTTCGTCTACCATCAAGCCCATGCCTCAATTTCTGATTTTCATAATGAATTTGAAATATTCCATGGATGAATTCATGAGTTTTGTGTTGTTAAATGGTGAAATATGAAAGCTTGATGTTGGGTTTACATGTTTTGACTTTGGATTTTTGATGAATTTGAGCAATTTGGGCTAAATTGTAAAAATGTTATTTTGAGGGACTAAAATGTGAAATAAATGAAATGTGTGGACTAGTATGAGTAATATGAGAATTCGGCTAAGATTGTGTATATGCAAATTATGTGTATTTTGTGATTTTGTGAAATAGGGATTAAAGTGTCGAAATGTGAAAATGTAAGGGCTAGTTTGCAAAATACTCTAAATATGTGTTTATGGATTGAATTGAATTATTGGTGAATAAAAAGGGTTAATTTTGAATACATATAGATCAAGAAAGGAGGAATTCAGATTTAGATCGAGGGAAGTCGAAGGCTATCGAGTAAACAATTCAAATCGACAATTCTGAGTACGAGGTAAGTTCATACATGATAAATGATGTTAAAGTTATGTTTTTAATGTGATGGTAATATATAAATTGTATAGATATTTGATTATGGTTTGAGTATGATGATATTCGACTATGTTTGGGATATTCGACTATGTTTGGCACTAAGTGTGCGGTTTAATATAGCTTCGGCTACAAATGGCACTAGGTGTGCGAGTTGGAATAGCTTTGGCTATATAAGGCACTAAGTGTGCGTTACCGACTTAGTTTCGGTTAATTATAATGGTACTAAGTGTGCGAAATCATTTTAGTCTTGGCTAATCTTTAAAGCACTAAGTGTGTTGATGTTTAAAGCATTGTTGATCTTCAGAGAGTCTTAAAATATCCGAACAGAAGGTGAGAATGAAAATTAATAAGTACGGGAAGGTTCAGGCATGTACGATACCTATGTGGTAGATGATATTATTTATGTGAAGTTCATTGAATTGGTATGAACATATGATTTGTGTTGGCATTTAATTGATAGATGATTTGAGAAATTATAAATACTTATGTGTTGATGTTTCACATTTTATATAATTTTTATGATTTTCAGTACGAGCTTACTAAGATATTGAAAGCTTACTTTGTGTGTGTTTGCATTGTTTTATAGATATCGAAGCTACTGTGAGCTCGGGGATCGTCAAGGATTGTCACCACATTACCGAACCTCATATTGGTACTTTGAAAATGTATATTTTGTAGTATGGCATGTATAGGCTAGTAGTTGTGGGATTATGTTTTGTGATGTATATATTTAGCCATGTGATTTGGTTAGTTGGTGTTTTAAACTTATAGTTGATAATGAATTATGGTATGTGATATTAAAATGCAATTGTGATTGTTTTAGTTGGACAAAAGTAATGGTGAATATTGGTAAGGTTTATGAGTAGGTAAATGGTTGATATTGTTATGGTTGGAATGATGTGTATTTTGGTATAAAAATTGGTTGAATTGATAAAGCATATATGCTTGTTTCTATTGCTTGTAGGATGATCCAAAAAGGGGTGGCAAATTGGCTTAAACCAAGCCTGCATTGTGCCACACGGTCAGGGACCACGGGCGTGCCTTGTGGCCATGTATGCAAAGCAATAACCTCTTAAGATTACAAGGTTAAGACACTTGGGCGTGTCCTATGGCCGTGGGCTCAAGTCAGTAGCTAGCTAAGTATCACACGGCCATAGCACACGGGCGTGTCTGTTAGTCGTGGGTGAAAGTTAGTATATATACTCTATTTTAGCACGGTTGGATCACATGGGCGTGTCTGGTGCCCATGTGAGGCACACGGCCTGGTCACACGGGCGTGTGACCTCAATAGAATTGAAAAACTTTTCTAAGTTCTGAAACCTTTATATGTTATCAATTTGATCTTGATTGCATGTTTAAGCATTGTATACTTAGTTATATGTGAATATTGAATGTGAACGAATGACTTCTTTTAGTAATGAGATAATTATTGATGTGTGGTGGTTCTGATTTGATTTGTGAGTCCGGTAATTCCTTTTAACCTATTCCGACGACAGTTTTGGGTTAGGGGTGTTACACTTTGCATGGTATGTTAATTTAGTCCTTTTCCTGTAATTTTTATGTTTTTGAGGTCTTGGGAGCTTGATTTAGCTAGCACATGTACCAATTTTCAAAACTATTAAAGTTTCTAAAAGTTTCCATGAATGAATGTTTGAAGAAATTGGTACTAAATTGTTAGATTTTAAGCTTCAAAGTAAAAAAAACTAGTTTGTAAAGTTTAACTGCTAGTTTTTTAATATAGGAATAAAGTGTATAAATTTCAATGTTAAATTTTCTATAATTTTAGACAATAGAGAGCCTTAGAAGGATGTAATCGAGATCGGTTTCGAAATTGAAGGTCAAATTTGAAAGATATTGCAATTTCAATTTTAGGGACTAAATTGAATAAAATTCAAAACTTTAAAGGGCATTTGAAAGATGAAATTAAACTAATACATGCATATGATAGGATGTTATAAAGTGATTTAAATTTATAAATTGAATTGAATTATTGTATAGTTCAAGAATTAAACGAAACTGAGGATAACAAAGAAAAAGGAAAAATTGTTGATTAGTCGTTAATGAATACGATTGATTGTTGTTTTTCCAGGTAAGTTCATATGGTGCATTTGTATTTACATTTTTTATGTATTTAAAATTATGAATATATGTATGTTTAATTGAAATTTGGATAGTTTGCGATTTGATACAAAAGGTGAGATTTGGACTAAATTGTAAAGAAATGTATATACACTTATATGATGAAATTGCCCAGATGAACTTAGTAAAGGTCTTATGTACGTGGATACAGATTGATTATTGATGATTACTAAGATCCAGCATTTGTTACAGACTCAAAGATACATGTAACACAGGTTTAGCTCGGACGAGTAACCTCATGTCGTTTCAAAGGTTTAACCCGGTTTGCTCACTTCAAAGATACATGTAACATAGGTTTAGCTCGGATCCAGCATTAGTCTTTCAATCAGTTTGCTCATTTCTGATTAGGCTAAGTACATGTTTAGGTTTGTCTACTAATATAAGTTGCCTTTCCGTATTACGATTTGACCACGTAATACTGCTTAGTATTAGTTTAAACATTGGACAACCAGTGAGCCAATATTTGCTTCTATGTTGCTTTGCATGCAAAAACCAAATTAGGACATTATACAACGGGTATTAATATAACTCATGAATAATTTTAGTCACCAATCTATTCGAAAAAATTACAAGTGTACATAGATGAAAATACTACACCTAGGGCATCAAACCTGACATTTGAATCATGAGAGTTGATGTAGCTAGCCCATGTATAAATTTCTTCATTTTTTAGATATTTAGCAAGCTTCCATTAGATTGAAATTGATGAATTAGGCTTGACTATGAAGATATTGGTAATTAGAAAGCTTGAATTATGCTAAAGACTAATAAATCTTGAAAATAGTCATATTTCATGCCTTTAGATCTAGCTTTATATTTCATGCCTTTAGATCTAGCTTCATATTTCATGCCTTTAGATCTAGCTAACTTCCTATACTTAGGTGCATTAAGTTGCATTTTAGGACATTCCATTAGTATTTTCCTTATTTTAGCATTACATTAGGAGCTTGGACTGTACTTAAATGTTAGTTATTTTTAATTGCTTGTGGAAGGGTTGTGTGTGATGGTGGATTGGAAGGTGCAGGATGAGGAACAAGAAGTAAAAGAGTGAAGGTTTGTAGGGGCAAAGGGTTGGACAGTTTGTCAACACAAATGCCGTGGCAATGCTGGGAAGATGTCCAGTCAGCACTCAAAGTGTACCGGTCTTAGGCCCAGTTGAACTTGTATCAGATATATTTACTTGAAAAGAAGGGAAGAAAATCTTGGGCTATTGGATTTACCCTAGGGAAAACAATTATAAAAGCCAAAGGAGGAAACCCTAAAGGAGGCAAAAAAATAAAAAGAGAAAAAAAAACAGGGAGATCCTTAGGGAAAAAAAAGGGTAGCGGTGGGAAGAGGAAGACGAAGGCGATCCTTCTTAGCCACCACAGGACATTGCATCACTAGAGTATGGGTTGGATAAGTGGAAGCTATCTTCCCAAAGTTATTTTGTTATTTCTTAATTACTCTTTGTGAATTGATTTGATGAAAACGATGTTGAATGATACTTTAGATTTGAATTTTAATAGCCAACCCATGAACTAAATCTCATAGGGTTGGGATTACTTGATGAAACTCTTATTTTCTTTAATGACTAAAGCATAGATCTGCTTTAATACACTATTTCATTCAATGGTTTTTTTACAAAATTGCATGTTTGTAAACTCTAGACATAGATGGATGTATAGCATGTTCTAACTTAATCTAATTCTGATAAGGTTAGTTTAATGAGATTGAAATTGAATGATATGAGCTAGTGTTCGATTGAATACTTGTATCAGCCTCTATACATAGAGCAGCGTTCATACGGAAAGGAACTAAAATAGTACAAGTGCTAAAGTTCTATAGACATATATCGCTTAAGGCAAGGTAACTTGAGGTCTTGTTCTCGAAAGAAGTAGGACCATTTTAGAACTCTTCTAAGAAGTAGGTTGACTATGCTTTTTCTGAGGCATTACTATCAGTAAAGGCAGATTCTTAGTAATCCCGACCTTCCATATCAATATTGTAGACCCTCTATCCTTTGTCGTAGCATCTTTCCCATAGTATTTTTAGTTGTTTACTTGTTCGTTTGCATATTATTCACGTAATTATTGTCGAATTTGCCATTGTATTCTTACTTTTGTCTTTCATAGCATTTTCCATTATTTATCAGTTACACATATTACACACATCATTATTCCTTCAAATTACCACTTTATTCTTATCATTATTTTTTTCATAACATTAATCATACCTCACTTTTATAACTCAACCAAATTATACCATTCTAAAACCTGTGGAGACGATCTCACTAATAGCTTTATTACTTGTTCAACATGTATACTTGCACAATTCGCACATCATATTTACAAGCGACAATTTTTTGGTGCTGTTGCCTGGGATTGGCAATTGGTGAATTTTGGTTTTGTTACTTTCTTTTTTTCCTTAGTTTTAGCTAACTTAGTTGTATTTAATTATTGCGGGTTGCCATCAGTGCATGAGTAAAAGCATTTTTGTTAATGAAGAGTATCCTTTTTACCCAGAAATCGAAAGAATTTTGCAAAGGAGAAGAAGGGAATTACATAATATGGCTAAAAAAGGGAATGATCCTAGTCTGAATGATCCATTGAATCCAAATGGTCAAGATGTTGATCCTCCTATTCATCGTGTGATAAATGATCGAGATAGACCAATTCGGGAACATGTTGTTCCAATTTTGCATGATTTGGATCCAGGGATAGTCAGACCACACATACAAGCTCGACAATTCAAGCTGAAACTAGTAATGTTTCAGATGTTGCAAACAGTAGGACAGTTTTGTGGATTACCCATTGAAGATCCAAGACTGCATTTAAGACTTTTTGTAGAAGTCTGTGACTCGTTTAGACAATAGGGTGTTCCTGAATATGCCTTGCGGCTTAAATTGTTTCCATATTATTTTAGAGATCATGCAAGAGCGTGGCTGAAGGTTTTACCGTCAGGAATAGTGGCATCATGGAATGATCTTTGCCAGAGATTTTTACTATGGTATAATCCACCAAATATGAATGTCAAGCTTAGAAATGACATCACATCTTTTCGGCAATCGGAGGAGGAAATGCTATATGAAGCTTGAAAAAATTACTTTGGAAATGTCTGATGCATGGATTCTAGTACTGGACGTAGACGGAGATATTTTATAATGGGTTGAATGCACATACGAGGATGGTAGTTGATGCTTCTTTCAATGGTACCTTTTTGGATAAATCTTATAATGAAGCATATGATATTTTGGAAAAGATGGCCAAAAATGATTATATATATCCTACCATGAGAGTTGGGACGCATAAGAAAACTACTGGTACCACAGAGCTTGATGCAATCACTTCGTTGACAGCTTAGGTATCTTCTTTAGCTAATATGATCAAAATAGTGAAGAGGCCCACTGTAGCCCAAGAGACGAAATCAGCTAAACTATCGTGTGTTTATAGTGGTGAAGACCATGTGTTTGATGAATGCCCATCAAACCCAACATCTGTATAGCACATGGGTAATTTTAACCGGAATAATAACCTCTATTCCAACACCTACAATCCAGGGTGGAAGCTGTAAGAACACTAGTACACCCCATGGCACAATGGAAAAATTAAATCCAATGATCACATCCAGGGATCCATGTGCAAGGATCAAATCGGGGAGAGAAGGGTATGAACGATTACCTTTAATCATTTGGAAAACCAAAGGTAACTGTTGTGAAACTAATTACGCAATTGTATGTCGATTCCAAGCTGCTACGAAAAGTTTAGGCCTTTATGTAATCCACCCGATGTGACAATGAATGGCAAGAACTCTCTTAAACTTTTTAGAGAGAATTCATTATATAACGACTGCTAGACCTCTCTTTTATTATTTCAGGTATATTAGGTTTTCTTAAAAACCATATATTTCCTAATTTGGGAATAGTTAATATTTTAACATGAATCAAAGTTCATTATAATAATTAATCGCATATAATAATTATAATTACCATAATTATAATAATGTTTGACCGAAAAATTACAATTACAATAATTATAATAATATTCTATTGTAAATTATAATTACAATAATTATAACAAGGATTTTGGTAAATTATGTTTAGTTAAATTTTATACGAATTAAATTCATATATATTAATTTAACCATATTCTCATTATGTGTACAACATACTTGTACATATAATTCGTTCGATATTTGACTGCCCAATTAAATTAATTCTATAATTATTTTAATTTATGTGACAGCTAAAAACAATACCAACTATATTTGGATTCCGTTTGTTTCAACCATAGAGTGTGACCCTGTAGGTTCTTGTAACATTAGCAGTAATACTAGAACGATTTTCTAACATTAGCAGTAATACTAGAACGATTCTAATATTACAAGCAATGAGTGGCATCTAGTGCATCATTGCTACCTAAGTTACAATAAGTCATAATTCAACATAACTCTCTGTGATTAACCCTTCATGTATTAAATCATTTTATCCTTTATGTCTAAAATGGACACAAGTCATGGAATAGTCACACTTGCATAGTCCATCTAATGTTTCTTGATATCCTGAGTAGACTGTGATAAAAAAATAGTATGATATCTCATATCAACTTATTCGAGCATGGCCATGCATTTCTAGTTTCTCTCAATCAAGTGTCCTAAGATATTGCTCCCATTATGTAGGAGGAACAAACCCTATATTGATCAACCATATCCCACTACAAAGATTGTGGTATACCCAACATCAGCCTTTATAGAACAACTAGTTACAATGGATGTTTGATTGTGTCAAAATTTACGACTCATGATATTGGGATAATGATGATCTCAAGTCTAAGAATCGTATACTTAATAATCACTATGAGTAATGTTGTGACTATTACATAATAATCCAAGAAACATACTCATAGTGGGTTATTCCAATATGTTGTTCTCTAACACACATACTCATTTATTGATTTTGACATCCCATGTCAATGACAAAACTTAATCATCAATAAACTACATATTAGTCTTAATGCATTATTGTTGTCCAAGCCCACAATAATACTCGACTAAGGACCTTTTAAGAATAATCATATTATTCTTAGGACATTATTATAAAACAGTTTATTTATATACATAGAAAAGAAACTGAAATAATAATGGCAATGTCTTATATTAATAAATGAGGCAAAACAAGTATGCTATTACAATCATCTCATGATTGGTCTTTGGGCATAATCTAATAGAAGCAGCATCCGAAATTTAGTTGGAATAATCAAGGTGCAAGGAATTTAAACAATGTTTGCAAATAGAATGCTAATAGTGTACCGCCTGGTTATAACCATCCTATGCTGAGGCAAAATATTCAATAGGGCCAATGTAACACCCCTAACTTGTAACCGTCACCGGAATTAGTTAAGAGGCATTACCAGACTTGTAACTCAATTCAGAGCAATCATTTATCAATTATCATCTCATTTCAGTAACTATCATTCAATCACATTCAATATATATTTAAAACGAGCATACGAAGCTTAAAACATGCATTCGAGACTAAATAGGTGACATATTAAAATTTTGGAAACTTAGAAAAATTTCAACATTTCAAGTATCACACACCCGTGTGAAAAGGCCGTGTGCCTCACACGGCTGATAAACACGACAGTATGGAAATAGGGCTACATACTAACTTGTGTCATACGATTGAGGAACGCCCGTGTGCCATGGCCGTGGGAAAACTAGAGAGGTTACTGACTTGGGTCACACGACTGACCACATGCCCATGTGCCAACCTTTGTGTTACACACGACCAGTAGACACGCCTGTGTGTCTAGGCCGTGCCAAACCTATAGAGTATACTGACTTAATTCGAAAGGGTACCTTAGGGGACACACAGCCGTGCAGCTTGACTGTGTGTCATACACAGCTGAGACACATGCCCGTGTCTCTACCCATGTGGACAAAAATAGGCTATTTGTAAAGCCAATTTTGCCACCCTAAAAACACAAGCATTCATAAGCATAGATAACCACATTTTTACAACTCAATAGGCAGCCAAGATAACCATTTCAATACACATTATTACCAAATCAACTTGTTATTCAATTACCTATTTAATACCAAGCATAGTCCATTCATCTAAAAAATACATATCAATACCTCATTTTCATATTTTCATTCAAACATTACCTTACCAAAGCATACCATAATTGAACACTTAAGTCAACCAAAACATGGTACTAAAATAAGCCAAATCACATGGCTTAACACATACAAAATATACCAAAACCATTATATCAAGTAACATAACTAATATCATTTAAACTAGCCTATACATGCCATATTTACATATATTCACAAGTTCAAAATACCAATTGGAAATTGGATAGTGTGATGTGCAACTCTGACTTTTCTGAAACGAGCGAGCTATCGAGCCTCTATAAAACATGGAAAAAGAAACAGAGTAAGCTTTATAGCTTAGTAAGCCCGTATAATGCAGAATTAAACTTACCATTTATACATACTCAAAGCAACATTAAAAATGCCAACAATTCAATTAACCAACACCTAATCACCAATATCCATCACATGTTAGTCATTTGGCAAATACATAAAAATCATCCATTAATACAATACTTTGCATCATTCCAAAATTCACATGTCATAATTTATCCGTATAAACATTTATAATCCATAATTTATCCATATAAATAGTATTTAGGCCCATTGAATCTATTAGAACTTCAAAGGATGCTCGAGTGAACAATTTCAGTAATCCGTCAATTCATTATCATATATGTCTTTCGAGCCATGATCGGTAAGCTCCTCCTGAGCTGATGAACAGTAAACTCTAATGAGCTGAAACGGTAAGCTCTATCGATGTGAACAGTAAGCTCATACGAGCTGAAATGATAAGCTCTAATGAGATAAAAATAGTAAGCTCTTATGAGCTGATATATCGGTAAGTTCATACGAGCTGTGGTGAGTCTGCAACAAATGCAGGAGCTCGACCAAAACGGTAATCCCAGTAACATGTCATTCGCATCCAATAAATTCATGCGGTTCAAACAGGGCCCAGTAACAAATACATTATATCAATAAGGCGTTTATACTTCAAATATTTCCATTATACACATTCATTTCAATAATTACAAGTATATAAAAGTTCGATTCTAAGTATACGAACTTACCTCGTATCCTCAGATAAAACTATCGGCTATAAGTCCACTTTTCATTTTCCCCGATCTAAACTCGATCTCTGCTTATCTTGATCTATATTTTATCAAATTCAATACATATTTGCCCCTATACTTTTCAATTTTTACAATTTAGTCTCTATCATATAAAATTGCAAATTCATGCAATTTAATACTAACCCATGTCTAGCCAAATTTATTATGTACTACATTTCATTATTTCACACTTTTAACCACCTAATTTTACACATTTCTCAACTTAATCCCTATTTTGCATTTTTATCAAAAATCACTTTATAAAACTTGTAAAACTATCATCAAGCTTCCATAATTTATCATTAAACATCAAATAAATCAAGTATTCAACAATGGCACTTCACTAAATCATGAACAAATTCAAAAATTAAGGCATAGGCTAGCTAGAGTACAAAGCAACGATCTCAAAAACGTAGAAATCATTAAAAACTAAGCTCAAATCGTACATTAATTGACAATTGAAGCTTGGCTGAATGAAAACCTAATTTTTTTGCTATTCTTTCTTCTCAATTTTTTGGCAAAAGATGAATGAATATTACAAAATTTTGGTTTTGTTTTATTAAATTAAACTTAATTAATTAAATTACCATTATAGCCTTGTTAATATAACTTAAACATCATTTAAACAATGTCCAAGAATGTCCACATACATTATAAATGGAATAATTACATAATAATACTTCCATAGTAATAAACCATAGCTATTTAATACTTTTACACAATAAAACTCAACTTTTACGCGTTACGCGATTTAGTTTTTTTTACCGAATTAAGCATTTAAACGGTAAAATTCTTTACGAAACTTTCACATAATAATTCTATCATGCTATAAACTAATAAATATTTTGACTTCAGATTTGTGGTCCTGAAACCACTGTTCTGATTTGACCTAAAAACGGGTTGTTACCGTCAAGCATCATCTTCCACCTCTATTGAAGCCTTGCTAAAGGAATATATGCACAGAAAAGAAAATGAAATAATAATGGCAATTTCTTATATTAATAAATGAGGCAAAAAAAAGTATGTTATTACAATAATCTCATGATTGGTCTTTGGGCATAATCTAACAGAAGCAGCATCTAAACATTAGTTGGAATAATCAAGGTGCAAGAAATTTAAACAATGTTGCCAGATAGAATACCAATAGTGCATCGCCTGGTTATAATTATCCTATGCTGAGGCAAAATATTCAACAGGGTCAAGCATCATCTTCTACCTCTATTGAAGCCTTGCTAAAGGAATAGATGGCCAACAATGATGCTGTAATTCATAGGTAGGCTGCGTCCCTCAGAGCACTTGAGAATCAAATGGGACAGATAGCGAATGCTTTAATTTCAAGGCTATAAGGAGCATTGACAAGCGATACCAAGAATCTGAGAACACAAGGGAAGGAACAGTGCAAGGCCATCACTCTCAAAAGTGGGACACAATTGGATGATGTTGTTCATGACACTACTGTAGAAAAGGGCAACTCCAAACTCAACCATAGAAAGAATTCAGAATCAACTAAAAAGAATATTGCACCTGAAAAAGGTAAACAAAAGAATGTTGCATTAGAATCAGATAATGTTGCCAACAAAAATGTCACAGCAAAACAATATCAACAACCTAAATACCTTTTCCTCAACTATTTCATAATTCTAAATAGAATGTTCAATTCAAAAGATAAATTTATTTTTCTTGCAGATTTCCTTATTTTAGAATGTGAAGCTGAACAGGATGTGCCAATTATTCTTGGAAAATATTTTCTTGCTACTGGCAGGACTTTAATTGATGTGTAGAAAGGCGAACTGACCATAAGGGTAAACGATCAGTAGTTTACTTTCAATGTATTTGATGCCTTGAAATATGTTGATAAGAATGAAGAATGTCACGCTATTGGGTTGATAGAAATAGCAGTAAAGGGGGAGCCACAACAATTCTAATAGTGATGAAGACTCACTTGAGTGAAGTGACGCAATAATTTTTGAAGACATTGGTAAACTTATAGAAGCCAAGCAGTTTGTGGATAGACTAGGGAAGAAGTCAGGATCCTTGAATTTATCATATTGATCTTTTAATCCTCTTAAACCTTCTATAGAGGAACCTCCCACACTAGAGTTGAAACCTTTATCGTAGCATTTAAAATATGCATATTTGGGAGACAATAGCACTTTGCCGATAGTAATTTCTTCGGAGTTGACACCCAAGCAAGAGGTCAAGTTGTTAGAAGTCCTTCGGTGATCTAAGAAGGCAATAGAATGGACCCTTGCTAATAAAAAGGAAATTAACCCTGCTCTCTGCATGCATAAAATTTTGTTGGGGGATTGTCATAGAAATTCAATTGAACATCAGAAAAGACTAAATTCGATCATGAAAGAAGTTGCCAAGAAAGAGATTATCAAGTGGCTTGATGTTGGCATTATTTACCCGATTTTAGACAGCTCATTGGTGAGTCTTGTAAAATGTTTACCTAAGAAAAGATGTGTCACAGTAGTAAGTAATGATAACAATGAGCTCATTCTAACTCACAATGTCATGGGATGAAGAGTATGCATGGACTATCGCAAGCTAACAAAGCAACTATGAAGGACCATTTTCCCCTACCATTTATTGATCAGATGTTAGACAGATTAGATTGGAAAACTTTCTAATATTTTTGGATGGTTATTCACGGTATAATCATATTGCCATCGCTCCTAATGACCAAGAGAAGACCACTTTCATGTGTCCATCTGGAACTTTTGCATTTAGACAGATGCAATTCAGATTATGTAATGCCCTAACAACTTTTCAGCATTGTATGATGGCTATATTCTTTAACATGGAGGAAAAATTCCATGAAGTCTTCATGGACGATTTCTCTATGTTTAGCAATGATTTTGAGGATTGCTTAAAAAATATGGAATTGGTTCCGTGTCGTTGTGAAGAAAAAAATCTTATTTTGAACTGGAAAAAATGTCACTTCATGGTTCATGAAGGAATTGTTCTGGGGCATAGGATATCGTAGCAAGGGATTGAAATGGACAGAGATAAAATTGAAGTAATAGAAAAATCGCCACCTCCTACCAGTGTCAAGGGTATTAGAAGTTTTTAGGTCATGCAGGATTTTATAGAAGATTCATTAATGATTTCTTGAAGATAACTAAACCCTTGTGCACTTTGCTAGAGCAAAATAGAACTTTTAATTTTGATGAACATTTCTTGGTAGCTTTCGAGGAATTGAAGAAATGGTTCGAAGCAGCACCAATTGTAATAGCTCTAGTATGGATACTATAACAACCCGTTTTTAAGGTTAATCAGAACAGTGGTTTCAGGACCACAATCCGACATTGAAAAAAATTATTTTATTATTATTTTAATATTTACAGCATGATATTAGAGTTGTGTGAAATTTTCGTAAAGAAATTTTACCGTTTGAGTGGTTAATTCGGTAAAAAGGACTAAATCGCGTAAAGCATAAAAGTTGAATTCTATAAATTAAAGCTATTAAATGGTTGTGATATTAGATAGTGGGACTCCTTAAGTGGTAATTATCCCATAAATGTTGATAGTGGAATTCTATGGCTTGGTATAATGGAAATTTTAAATGTTATGAAAGGTTAAAATGGTAAAATGGTTAAAATGACTTAATTAACTAAAATAAAAGCCAAAATCATGTTAATTTCCTTTATTTTTCCACCAAATGTAGATAAAATAAATAGCCATGGAAGTATTTTAGGGTTCGGCCCTTGTTGTCTTTAATTGAGATTGAGAAAAATGAAATTTGGATCTTGAATGAAAGAAAACAAAGTATCGGACTAGTCAATCTGTTCCGTTTTTTTAATGGTCGAGGTAAGTTCGTATGCAATAAGCATTGTTATATTTATGCTTTTAGTGCTTTTATATCGTATAAATTGTATATACATGACTATTGTTATGTTTGATGACATATCGGCTAAATATGGCACTTAGTGTGTGGTTCGGAATAGCTTTGGCTAAATTTGGCACTTAGTGTGTGGTTTGATAAGAGTATGGGTGATAAATAGAAAGGTATCAGTAAAGGTATGTATGGAAAAATAATCAAGTATCGAGTTATATGAAGTTGAGAATTTGCAAATGAGGACATGAATAATTTGATGTTAGCTCATGAATTGAAGTTTTAAAGGTTAATGATTTATCTATTTCGAATTGCTATATGAATGTTGTGATCAAATTAGGCTCAAATACGAACTTACTAAGCTGTGAAGCTTACTTTGTGTTATTTTTTTTATGTTTTATAGTGTCTCAGACGATCGCTCGGGTTGGGAGTCAACGGAGATTGCATCACACTATCTGGCTATTGATTTTTGGTATTTTACACCTTGTGGGTTGGTTTTATGGCATGTATAAGCTATGGTCTTTTTAATATGTTTTTTTTAGAAATGTATATGGTCATTTGAAATGGCTTATTAATGATTTTGGTTGATGGTTATAATATGGCCTTATGATTTGACATGGTTGGTAGAAAATGTGTATTTGGCTTATGTTATGTATTTGTGTTTTGGCTTGGAATGCAAATGTGGTAATAATGTGGTTTAAGAAATGGCATGTAAGGTATGATTTATAGATGATGAATTGATATGTTTGAGAGGCATGATTTAGTTGATGGTAAGGTGATGAAAATACATTTAGAGGTTATGTGAGGTTGGTGATTTTGGCATAATGATTTGGTATATTATGAAAATGGAATTAAGTAGTTGAAATGGTTGAGGATAGATGGCATAATATGTGTATGAATTGGCATGTTTTGGCTGCCTATATATGCATTGAAATGATATATTTTGGGTTGATTTATGTGCATGAGAAAAAGGGTGGCAAATTGGCTTTACAAATGGCCTATTTTTGTCCACACGGGCAGAGACACGGGCGTGCGTCTCAACCGTGTCTCAACCGTGTACGACGCACGGTCATGCTGTACAGCCGTGTGTCCCTTGGGGTAGCCCTTCGAATTAAGTCATTATACCCTACAGGTTTGGCATGGCCTAGACACACGGGCATGTTTACTGGCCGTGTGAGACACAAGAGCTGGCACATGGGCATGTGGTCGGCCGTGTGACCCAAGTCAATAACCCCTCTAGATTTCCCACGGCCAAGGCACAGGGGCATGTCTTTGGCCGTGTGGTGCAAGTTAGTATGTATGCCCTATTTTTACACGGCCTATGACACGGGTGTGTCTGGTAGCCATGTGAAGGACACGGCCTGTTAACACGGGCGTGTGATCCTTACATGTTTGAAAAAATTTTAAATTTCTCAAAGTTTGCAAATGATATCGGTTTAGTCCCAAACCACTTTTAAGCATGTTTTAAGGTCTCGTGGAGCCTTACAAGGGACATTGTGAATGAGTTGAATGGATTTTGAGTATGAATGTATAAATGTATGTGAATGAGGTGTGTTATCCGATAATGCCTCGTAACCCTATTCCAGTGACGGATACGGGTTAAGGGTGTTACATTTAATTGGTATTAGAGCTACAGTTTAGTCGATTCTAGGACTAACGTAGCGTGTGAGAGTCTAGCTATACATGCCATATTTAACCTATGATAGTGTGATATCTCCCGAATCTGACAAGAATTGTTTTAATTAGACAGGTATGATTTCCAACCGAGCTAATTTCGATAGTACAGAATGTTACACTCAAACGTTTGAGTGAAAATGTGTTGGTGATAAGTTGAAACTCATAATGGTATGAATCAGAGTGCATGATATTTTGCTATGGATAAATGTTATAATTATATGAGTAAATGAGTTGGGATGTTTGGTCCATGATTGCTATGTGAACATTTTGATTGTGAATTAATGATTTGATTTAGCATATGGGCTATGTGTTAAGTACAAAAGTGATCACAAGTAAATGATTGATAAATGTTTTGAGAATGTGGAATTAGTAATGAACTGGTCATTCTTAATAGTATGTGTGATGTACATGTTTACATGAGAGTTAAAATTTTAGGCTTTACAACCCTCACCCCCTCATCGGTAAAGTATTGTAATGAAATCCGTATTACATAGATTAAATAAGCTTACAAGTGTGGAATTATAAAGTTACGTGATTGAAGGATTAGTACTATGATTAGATAAGAAAATGAGTCTGCAAGTGAAGACAGTAATAGAAAAGATATTGGATCGTGTTGAAAGCTATTCGTAATATGCAAAGTCACTGTTAAAAAAGAAGTTGAATTCGATGAGACGAAAATATTCAGGTATGATGTCTAAAGAACGTATTAATTGGAAGTTCTTCTGAATTGATTTCTGCTAGTGATGAGATAATGTGAGATTATTGATGTCAGAAATAAACAGTGGAATAATGTCTGAATTGAAATGATAGCTGAGTGCAGTGATTATAGTCGAGTAGTTACTATGGCTTCTTCTGGGAATTCTATGTGCATATTTATTCTCAGAAGTGTATGTGACTGTTTAATTTAATAAGGAATTCTTATCGTATGAGAACGTTAGCTAAACATATTGTTAGACGAAAATATTATTGGTCTGTTTGAGTTATGATCGACATTACTTTATCTTTCTCTAGTATTCTATTCCCTTGTGTTGATAGAAAAGTAGACGGTAAAATCCGTATGATGATAGTATTCTGTTTCTACTGGTTATTAGTCTGTTGAATATACATCAAGATTATATTGCTTCTGCTGCTGTGGATTTCAGTGCTTATGAGTGATGTTTTTCCTTCTGGAAATTTTCTGAGATATATCGAAATCTCTATCATTCTATATGGGTTGTAATTTCTAGAAATTCAGTATAGCACAATATTTTGAATTCAGTTTTATTATGATTCTATGTGATTATTTGCAAGAGATACTCTTTTAATGGGGATGTCTATATCTAATATGATTATAATTTCTGGTTTGATCATAGGAGTACAGTGGTATAATTATCAGATTTATAGAGGTTATGTTTCTACACTGATTGTTATTGAAATCATATTCGAATTCCTTTTTTGTTCAAAATGCATTATTAACAGCTAGGATATTATCTATTTATACGGTTGAGACATTAGTCTTATTATGGCATTATGATTTTTATTTGATGAAAGTGGCTCCAGTATAGTTCAGGGATTCGATGATTAATAGATGAAATACTTTTGTTAATATAATCCTTTTTTAATTTTCATGAAAGGGTTGACATCGGCAAAAGTATAAATGATATCAGATCAAGTTCAATTTGTATAATGGTTATCTTTCTTCAGGTAAATCTGGATATATGTCAATGAATTTAAAACGGGATTGTTATGCTTCATTTGAGTTATGCAATTTCTTAAAGATCATTGATTTTATTCAGAAGAAAGTGTGATAAATGGTATGTTTGGGTTATCCTTATAACAAGAAGAAATTATTTCTTAGAAAAGTTATTGTTTGATGGCCAAGATCGATTCAGTGACTTAGTCTAATTTGAGTTATTTGCTTGAAAGTTTAATGGAGTTATATGTGTTTGAGTTTATCCTCAGGTCTGTAAATAAATTTTGTACGTTCACGAGTTAATTAAGGGATAGTCTGAATAAAGAATTTATATTCAAGAAGACGTGATGCTGAATTATATTTATTGGAACGGTTTTATTGAGAAATGTTTTTTTTTAAATTAAAGTTGTTTTGATTGAAGAAATCATCACTCTTGTAAAGTTTGCATGATATGATACTTATTAATAAAGTGGTAAACAGTTGAAGACATTGTTAATTGAGGCATCAGTTCTGGTTCAGCTTGCGCCGGGTAAAGAGTTTATGATTTTTAGTCATGCATCATTGAATGATTTGAAATGGATTCTAGCACAAGAAGGAATAGTGATTGCTTATGTTGTATACAGTAAAGCTGCATAAAAAGAATTATACAACATGTGAATTAGAGATGATTGATAATGTATTCGTGTTAAATAGTTAGTGACATTGATTATTTGGTGAGTAATGTGACAACTTTAATGATTACTTGAGTTAAAAGTATTTAATGACTCAGAAAGATCTGAATTTACGACAACGAAGATGGCTTGAATTGCTGAAAGAATACAAGTTAGAAATTGATTACCACCCATAGAAAACGATTACAGTCACGAATGTTCTGAACAGGAAACCTTTGTGTGCTTTACGAGCTATGAATATGTGATTAATCTTATCAGATGATGGATAGATATTAGCTGAATTAAAAGCATTCAGCAAATTTGTGAAATTCAGAAATGTATCAGTGTATTGCAAGTTAAAAAGGGGATTCAATATAAACTGACTCATGATTTAAAATTTTTAGATTGGAACCGATGGTTGTCTCTTGTTTCAAGATAGAGTTCGTGTACCGAGAATTCTAGACATTATGCAACGATTGTTTCATATGGCTCTCAATGGTAATTATTTGTTCATTCGGGGAGTACTATGATGTACAATAATCTGAGATAGTTGTATTAGTGAATAAGCATGAAACGTGATATTTCTAACTTTGTATCCAATTGTCTGATCTATCAACAAGCTAATGCTTATCATCAAATGCTTTCAAGACTGTTATAGCATGTGTTGCTATCTAAGTAGTAATAAAATAGAATTTCTCAATTTAGCTATAAAGAGAGGTTGAGTTCGTAAGTTATCGGGCAGTATAAGATTATTAAGAGAATGAGATCATATGAGATTACTGTCAAAACTTAAGAAGATCCATAATGTGTTTCTTATATATATGAAGTGATGATACAGATAAGATCCTTTATCTATAGTATCTCTTTCAGAAGTAGAAACTCAGCTTGTTTTGGCATATAGCAAAGAACATATCAGAATCATAACACGTGAGATTGAAAAGTTGAGAAATCCAAGGTTATGTAAGAAATTGATGAGGCTAGTAAAAAAAATCACTAATCTATTCTCTGATAAGATTTTTGGGGACGAAAATCCCTAAGTGGGGATAGTCGTAACAGCCCATTTTTAGGGTTAATCGGAACAGTGGTTTTGAGACCACAATCCGACATTGAAAAAAATTATTTTATTATTATTTTAATATTTACAGCATGATATTAGAGTTGTGTGAAATTTTCGTAAAGAAATTTTACCGTTTGAGTGGTTAATTCGGTAAAAAAGACTAAATCACGTAAAGCGTAAAAGTTGAATTCTATAAGTTAAAGGTATTAAATGGCTGTGATATTAAATAGTGGGACTCTTTAAGTGGTAATCATCCCATAAATGTTGATAGTGGAATTCTATGGCTTGGTATAATGGAAATTTTAAATGTTATTAAAGGTTAAAATGGTAAAATGGTTAAAATGACTTAATTAAATAAAATAAAAGCCAAAATCATGTTAATTTCCTTTATTTTTCCACCGAATGTAGATAAAAGAAATAGCCATGGAAGTATTTTAAGGTTCGGCCCTTGTTGTCTTTAATTGAGATTGAGAAAAATGATATTTGGATCTAGAACGGGAGAAAACAAAGTATCAGACTAGTCGATCCGTTCCGTCATTTTAACGATCGAGGTAAGTTCTTATGCAATAAACATTGTTATATTTATGCTTTTAATGCTTTGATATCGTATAAATTGTATATACGTGACTATTGTTATATTTGATGACAAATTGGCTAAATATAGCACTTAATGTGCGGTTCGGTATAGCTTTGGCTAAATTTGGCACTTAGTGTGCGATTTGAGATAGTTTCGGCTATGAACAACACTTAGTGTGTGGGACATCAAATATGGTACTTAGTGTGCAAAATATTGAGAATGGCACTTAGTGTGAGAGATATTGAGAATGGCACTTAGTGTGCGAAATATCGAATGATTCAACAGGCATAGTCAAGACAAGAATTAAAGTACGGTTGGAATAAGTAATACAAGTACGTACAGAACTTATGTGAGAATCGAATGAAAGTAAATTGGTGAGTTCATATTGTATTATGTATATTAAATAAGAAAGAATTGAGTATAAGTATGTTTCATGTCAGAATGTGTTTATTTGACTATAATGAAGTATATATTGAATGTTATGTGAGATATGAATAATAGTTGTTTAAACTAAATATACATATGGCAATCAACTAATAAGACCAGAACCAGGTTATGGCACATGAAAGAAAGACCACGGCAAGGCCTTGGCATTGTATGTGTAAGACCATAGTTGGACTATAGCATCGTAAAATCGATGAATTTTTATCATAAGCACTTATAAACCAGAGAGGTTTGATAAGATTATGGGTGATAAATAGAAAGGTATCAGTACAGGTATGTATGGAAAACTACTCAAGTATCGAGTTATATGAAGTTGAGAATTTGCGAATGAGGACATGAATAATTTGATGTTAGCTCATGAATTGATGTTTTAAATGTTAATGATTTATTTATTTCGAATTGCTATATGAATGTTGTGATCAATTTAGGCTCGCATACGAACTTACTAAGCTATGAAGCTTACTTTGTATTATTTTTTATGTTTTATAGTGTCTCAGACGTTCGCTCGGGTTGGGAGTCAACGGAGATCGTATCACACTATCTGGCTATTGATTTTTGGTATTTTACACATTATGGCTTGGTTTTATGGCATGTATAGGCTATGGTCCTTTTGATATGGTGTTTTTTTAGAAATGTATCTGGTCATTTGAAATGGCTTATTAATGATTTTGGTTGATGGTTATAATGTGGCCTTATGATTTGGCATGGTTGGTAGAAAATGTGTATTTGGCTTATGTTATGTATTTGTGTTTTGGCTTGGAATGCAAATGTGGTAATAATGTGGTTTAAGAAATGGCATGTAAGGTATGATTTATAGATGATAAATTGATATGTTTGAGAGGCATGATTTAGTTTATGGTAAGGTGATGAAAATACATTTAGAGGTTATGTGAGGTTGGTGATTTTGGCATAATGATTTGGTATATTATGAAAATGGAATTGAGTAGTTGAAATGGTTGAGGATAGATGGCATAATATGTGTATGAATTGGCATGTTTTGGCTACCTATATATGCATTGAAATGGTATATTTTGGGTTGATTTATGTGCATGAGAAAAATGGTTGCAAATTGTCTTTACAAATGGCCTATTTTTGTCCACACGGACAGAGACACAGGCGTGTGTCTCAGCCGTGTGCGACGTATAGTCATGCTGTAAGGCCGTGTGTCCCTTGGGGTAGCCCTTCGAATTAAGTCAGCATACCCTACAGGTTTGGCATGGCCTAGACATACAGGCGTGTCTACTAGCCGTGTGAGACACACGAGCTGGCACATAGGCGTGTGGCCGACCGTGTGACCCAAGTTAGTAACCCCTCCAAATTTCCCACGGCCAAGGTACACGGGCGTGTCTCCGGCTGTGTGGTACAATTCAATATGTATGCCCTGTTTTTACACGGCCTGTGACACGGGCGTGTCTAGTAACCGTGTGAAGCACACGGCTTGTTAACACGGGCGTGTGATCCTTACATGTTTGAAAATTTTCTAAACTTCTCTAAGTTTGCAAATGATATCGGTTTAGTCTCGAACCACTTCTAAGCACGTTTTAAGGTCTCGTGGAGCCTTACGAGGGACTTTGTGAATGAGTTGAATGGATTTTGAGTATGAATGTATAAATGTATGTGAATGAGGTGTGTTATCCGGTAATGCCTCGTAACCTATTCCAGTGACGGGTACTGGTTAGGGGTGTTACAGACACTGCCTTTTGAACTCATATATGATGCCAATGATTATGCTGTGGGAGCAGTGTTGGGGCAAAAGAATGACAAAGTACTATATGCAAGCTATTATGCAAGCTATTATGCAAGTATGACCTTAACAGATACGCAACTTAACTATACCACACGAAAAAGGAATTATTGGTTGTGGTGTTCGCATCAATAAATTTCGATCTTATCTAGTTGGTACCAAGGTCACAGTCTACACGAATCACTCTACTAGTAAGTATTTGGTAAGAAAAAAAGATGCCAAGCCAAGATTGATTAGGTGGATACTCTTGTTTTAGGAGTTTGACTTGGAAATTAGAGATCGAAAGGGACTGAAAATCAAGTGGTTGATCACTTGTCAAGGTTAGAATCTTGAAATGAAGATGGTAATGACAAACTTATTAAAGAAGACTTTCTAGATGAGTAGTTGTTAGTTGCCATGGCATTACCTTGGTATGCCGATATAGTGAACTTTTTAGTAAGTGGTGTGATGCCACCTGATTTCAACAGCAAAAGAAGACGGAAATTCCTTCATGATGCAAAGCATTATTATTGGGATGAACCCTTCCTGTTTAAGCATTGTGTTGATTAGATAATTAGGAAGTGTGTCCCTGATGACGAAATACATAGCATTTCACAGCATTTTCAGCCAGCTCCTTATGGAGGACACTTTGGAGGAATCAGAACTGCTGCCAAAGTACTTCAGTCCGGATTTTCTTGGCTGAGTTTGTTCAAGAATGCTCATGAATTTTATCAGTCCTGTGACCGTTATCAGAGGACAAGAAATCTATCTAGGAGACACGAAATGCCGCTGTAAAATATTCTAGAGATTGAGTTGTTTAATGTATAGGGAATGGACTTTATAGGTTCATTTCCACCGTTAGTGAGCAACCTATACATACTCGTGGCTATGGACTATGTCTCTAAGTGGGTCGAAGCTGTTGCGCTTCTTACTAATGATGAAAAGTCAATAATGAAGTTCTTGAGCAAGAACATTTTCTCAAGATTCGGTACACCTAGAGCCATTATTATTGATGAAATATCTTATTTTCATTACAAGCTAGTGGCTAATGCCTTGCATCAATATGGGGTGAAACATAAGATCGTCACGGCATATTGTCCCCAAACGATTAGACAAGTTGATATTTTTAAAAGAGAAATTAAAAAGATTCTAGAAAAAGTGGTGAACCCAACTCGTAAGGATTAGTCCTCCAAACTGGATTAAGCTTTGTGGGCCTATCGTACTACATTTAAAACACCGTTGGGGATGTCACTTTTTAAGCTTGTTTATGGAAAGCCATGTCACCTACCTTTTGAGCTAGAGCACAAAGCATTTTGGGCTATTAAAAATCTGAACATGGATTGGATCGCTGCTGGCCAAAAAAGGTTGTTAGAACTTAATGAAATAGAAGAATTCAAGGCACAAGTATACGAAAATGCTAAACTGTACAAGGAGAAGACCAAACGTTGGCATGATAACAAAATTATGCCAAGGCAATTTGAACCAGGGCGACAGGCATTGTTGTTCAACTCTAGGCTCAAACTGTTCCCTGATAAATTAAAATCTCTCTAGTCAGGTTCCTACAGAGTAGCTCAAGTATACCCACATATAGTTGTTAGTATCAAAGATCTAAAAATGGAGGTCACATTCAAAGTTAATGGACAACGCTTGAAGAACTACTGGGGTGCTCATGTGGATCCTAACAAGCAATCCATTAACCTCTGAGATTTTTTAGTTAGTAATTTTGTTTTTATTTTTCCTTTTTTCTAATTGTTTTACTTTCATTTTGTTTTTATTATCTGTTATCATTAATTATTTAATATTGTTTCATTTATGTTTTTATCTTTGTTTAATGAGCAGTTTTTCTAGACTTTTGGAGATAGAATAAAACTGTAGGACTATCAGTTGTGATTCTAAGAGGACTTTGTCGCAGCATCTCAGAAGGAAATTATGCCGCGACAAACTAGGTGAATGAATGTCAAGGTACAAGGTAACATGGGTTAACTGGATAGAAAAGTCCAAGGGAGAGATTGTTGGATTGCTGGGCCCATTCTGTTACTTGGGTAGCCCAAGGACAAAAAGCCAAAACTTTTATTTTAAGGCTAGGTCACCTCACATTTCCCCCAAAAAATCCTCTTATTTTTCCTTCCACCATGTCACAAAGATTACTTTGCACGTTTCATTTTTTTGAACTGTCAACATTATCTCCTCTACTCACCTCTTTCCAACTGCTCACGTCTCTTACGTTTCCCACAAAGTTTCCATCATTATTGTTTCTTTCTCTTTCACTTCTACTACATTTTCTCTGACCATATTTTTCGAGATTTCTTTCTATCCTTCTTCAATGGCATGAGTAAAGACTGTTTCAAAGGCTGCTGAATCATCGTGGGCCAGCATTACCCAACCTAAAACATTTTTCAACAGTGTCGCGGCCAACAAATACAATAATAGCATCTCAAAGCGCCCTTTTTGTTTCGAATAAGGGTTCTTGTTCAAGGACGAACTAAACATAGGCTATGACGAGTTCGTATCCTCCATCATAAAGAAGCACAGGTGGAGTATTTTTTTGTTTGCACCCTGAGGACATTTTCAAAAAGGTTGTTCATAAATTTTTATGCACATGTTAATTCACTTTATTCTCCTTTTATCTATGTTTGTGGTATTTTAGTTTCATTTGATGCATATCATATTAACACCTAATTTGGGATCGTTGATGTGCAAGATGAACACAGAGTCTTTGTTGACAATGTCACTACTGATAGACTAACTCAAGTCTTGAATGATTTATGTGTCAAAGGTATGCATTAGACTGTTTCCAATCAAGATTGCTATATCGTTGAGAGGGCTTCTTTAAAGCCTATTGGGAAAGTGTGGTACCATTTTCTAAAGAGTCGTCTCACGCCATCAACTCAAAATATGATTGTTTCAAAGGAGAGGATGCTTTTATTACACTCCATCATCACGGGGAGAAGAATCAATATTGGTCGGATCATTTTTTAGAAGGTGCAAAGGTGTGCTTAGAAAAATATTGGCAACCTAAACTTCCCTTCCCTCATTATTACTTTGTGTCGCACTACTAAAGTCCCTCTCAGTGCTGATGAGGATGTCACTCCTAACAAGGGTGGACTATCCCAAACTAGTTTTTCCAAAGTCCAAGGCATTGATGCTACAAAATCAACTCAGTATAGTCAGGCTACCACGTCTACTGCAGCATATTTTCCCACAGTAGCACCCTCAGCATCTCGCAGCTCCTTCAACAATAAGCGTTGCACTCCTTAAAGTAATTGGAGCAAAGGATTTCCCTTTTTGAGATTCAGCAATTTCAACTAGTTAAAAATATGGTCAAGGCCCAGCAGTAGCAGGTTCAATAATGGACCTATGTGAGGAGCAAATATTTTACCCTTAAAAGATCCCTATAAAAGAACTTTACAAAGCCAATGCCAGAATTCCCTGCCTTCCCAACCTATTTTCTCTCAATTCCTGAAGTTGTAGAGGAGCCAGCTCAAACTCCTACTGCCAGAACCGAATCTGCGAATTCGGGAACCACTGCTAATGAAACTGCCACTGCCACTACTACCACTTCTGCCACTACTGCCACCATGAAAAGGTAGGACCCAGTTCCACCCACCCTACCAGCTTTTATAACTGCACAAGACCGTGACATCGATCATCTTATTGATGAGCTAACAGAAACTGATAAGGAGGGGGACAAAATAAACCCCATGAAGAGGAAGCTGCAGTAAAAAGTCAGTGCCCGTAAATCCACTTGCAAGATCGAATGAAGTAACTCCACTCTAGTCCAAGTTAGGGAACTTTTTTCCCTACCTCATGCATTTTATTTCTTTTGCCATGACATTTTCTGTACATATTTATATTTTTTTTCTATTACATATCTGTACATGCATTGAGGACAATGCATCCCTTAAGTTTGGGGGTGTATTGTGTAATTAGGTTGTATTATATATCTAATACGTATGCTCATTCTAGTCTCGTTATGTGACAGCCCGTTTTCGGTGAGATCGGAACAGTAGTTTCAAGACCACAAATCCGAGCCAAAAATAAAAATTTATTTTATTTTATTTTATTTTATTTTATTTTATTTTATTTTATTTTATGGTTGGTATCATGATAGGAAGGTCACATAAAAATTTTGGTATGAAAATTTTACCACTTGTGTGTTTAATTAAGGAAAGGACTAAATTTGCATAAAATGCAAAAGTTGGGTTCTAGTAGCTATACGTATCAAATAGCTATGAAATTCAAAACTTAAGGTCCTTATATGGTAATTAGACTATTGAAGAGTAGTTAGTAGATATTTTAATTACTCATCCATGGAAAAATTAGAAAAGGGCAGGGACTAATTTGGAAATCAATAAAATTAATAGATGATAATTAATTAAAAAGAAAAAAATCATCTATTTTCATATCATCTTCCCCAATTTTTCTGTGGAAACCCTAGGAGAGAGGAAGAAAACTTTTCAAGCTTAATAAGGTGTGAAATCAAGTCCCGTTTTTAGTAATTTCAATATTTTTGGAATCGAGATAGCCTAATCTTTCTATTTAGGGGATTTATTTGCAAAGTTTTCAAGGTGTGAAATTTGGGTCATGGATGAATATGCTGAAAATTTGAAATTTATGGTAGAAAATGAAAATTTATTCTTAGAAATAACTTTTACAAAGCAATTTTTGATGAAAACTTGATTTAGGGACTAAAATGAAAAAAATGGTAAAACCCATGGAAAATTCTGAAATTTGTGAAATATATGTGTTGTAAATGTAGTAAATAAATTTTAGCTAGGCTTGGAAAGAGGGTTAAATTTCATGAATTTTATTTTCCAGGCCTAAGAACGAAATCAGAATTTTTAAAAAAGATAGGGGCAAAATGGTAATTTTACCTAAAATTTAATAGGATGCAAATGTATATAAATATGATAGATTAATAGTTAAATTTACAAATATAGATCCAGAAAGACCAACCACGGAACTAGATCGAGGAAAGCAAAAGGTTTTGATTAGTTGAAATTCAAATACGAACCATTTTCAAGGTAAGTTCGTGTAACTTAAATCTGTATGTTAGCTTGAATTGAATTGTATGATTGTGTTGATATGTGTGAGATGATATATACATAATGAAAATAGTCTTAAGTTGTGTAATATGGATAAATTATCATGTTCCAGTTGAATGTTGAATTTCAATGGGTTAAGAATAATAGTGCATATGTTGTAGATAGAATTTAGCCCGGACGGATAAATGGTGAATGTATGGGTAGTAAATGTATGTGTGATCTTGAATCATGAAATAGTATGAGAATGGTAATGCTTGGATGGAATGTTGTGACGTATGTGCTAAATGGCAGTTGTAATGTTTGGACTTATTAGGTCAAGTTGGTTTTGTGATATGGTAAGTTTTGGGATGTTTATAAGTATTTGAATTATAGGTCATTAGGTATGTTTGGAACATAGGGATATGATATTTTGGCATCAAATGAATTGGGATGTTTATAAATTTTGTATATCCTGTTTATGATGGTACCAAAATGGAATATTGGTTAGACACTTTTAGGTTGTATTTTAACATGTTTTGGCTTTATATTGAAGTGTGTTGAACAAGGTTTTAAGATGTTCATATAAGCATTTGAAAGCACCTTAGTGAGTTGGTTTAATGCATTGCATAAATGGTATGTTTCAGGTCACATGGTGGTGTGTCACACATGGGTCAGTGCCATGGCTGTGTACCACTGGAGGATAGGTTGAAATTAGGTCACATGGACTCCAATTATTACTCAAGCTAGCCACACATCCATGTAAGTGCTATAGGATTGGTATGCCAGATTGTTACACAGTCATAGTTAGTTAAACTACCCAGTCAGACAGCCGTATTACTTTTGTTGAATTTTTGCAATTTAGTCCACATGGTCACAATGAGTTACATAGTCGTGTAACTCAATGCTACATGGTTTCAGCTTTTCACATGGCCTGGCTACATGGTCGTGTTACCCCTATTTTGTACTTTTGTCTCTCTTTTGTATAAAATTTCAAATTAGTCCCTGTTTGGTTTCGAATTGATTTTAGAGATTTCGTAAGCTCGATTTAAGCTCGAACTTGTGTGTAAAAACATGATTTGTTTAAATAATTGAGATTTAGTGGATCTTATTTTAAATTCACATGTTCTTGTTCTGTTTATTTTTTATAACATCCCGTAACATGATTCCGGCAATGGAGATAAGTGACGGGTGTTACAACCCAGACCTGATCAAATCAACATTTTGGCATACCAAAATTTTCTAAGGATTTATCAAAATTTATAATGATTTACAAAATTTCTAAGTTTCTACCAAAATATCGATGGATTTACCAACATATCTAAGGATTTACTAAAATTCTTAAGGCTGCTTGGAAATTTTTGTAAATCCTTATATATGATCTTAGAAATTTTGGTAAGTTCTTAAGTTTTTTTTGGTAGGTGAAAATGTTGAGTTGATCGAACCTGAGACAATAAGAAAATATTTAGAAATATTAGTGAACCTTTAGACATATTCCTAAATCCTTAGAAGTTTGTATAAAGCTTAGAAATATTGGTAAACACTTAATAATATTGGTATAACCTTATAAATTTTGGCAAAGCCTTAGAAATTTTGGTAAATCTATAGAAACATTGAAATTTTAGCAAATCCTTAGAAAATTTGGTAAATCATTAGAAATTTTGAAATTTTGGTAAATTCTTAGAAATTTTGTAAATACATGTATATTGTGGTTTAACCTTAGAAATTTTGGTAATCCTTAGAAATATCGATATGCCAAAATGTTGAGTTGATCAAGTTTGGGACGCTAAGGAAATCTTTAGAAATTTAGTTTAAAACCCTTAGAAATATTGGTAAATCCTTGGAAATTTTGGTATAACCTTAAGAATTTTGGTAAATCCTTAAATATTTTGGTATAACCTATTAAATTTTGGTAAATCCTTAGAAATTTTGGTATGCCAAAATTTTGAGTTAATCGAGTTTGGGGCATTAAGGAAATCTCTAGAAATATTGGTAAATCTTTAGAAGCATTGGTAAATTCTTAGAAATTATGGTAAATCCTTAGATATTTTGATATAACCTTAGATATTATGGTAATTCCTTGGTTATTTTGATAAACCTTATGTTGGTAATGTAACACCTCAATGTAACACCCCTAACCTGTATCCATCGCCGGATTAGGGCTACAGAGTATTATCGAAGCATAACGTCAAACAATGAACAATTTAATTCATAATTAAATTACAAGGTAAGTCATAACAACATCAATCAAAAACATACATACAGTCCCTTATACGACCCTTCGAGGCCCAAAATAGACATTTGAAACAATTAAGGACTAAAAAGGAAACATATGAAATTTTTCAAAATAAGTCAAAATTTTTCAAACTGCAGGGGTCACAGGGCCAAGAGACACGCCCGTGTCTTAGCCCATGTGGGCATTTGAAATAAGGACACACGGTCGTGTCCTAGCCTGTGTCCGTACCTATGTAACTCTCTAACTTGGGCCACACGGCCAAGCCACACGCCCGTGTGTCAGGCTGTGTAACAGCCTGACTTGCAACCCCTTGAAAGCTACAGGGGACACACGGCCGTGTCACCTGGCTGTGTGTCACACACGGCTGAGACAGATGCCCATGTCTCTGCCCATGTGAAGAAAAAATAGGCCATTTCCAAGCCATTTTTCTCACCCAAACTCACAACTTATGCACAAGCCAATTGCACCTAAAATCAAGCAATCAAAACTTACTTTTCATATGCATATAGAATCTAACCATTCAACCAATATGCCAAAATGGCACCTTAATTTCAACAATCAAACTTACCTATCACTTAACCATTTTATTCACTAAAATCACCAATTAAACAATTTGCAAGCCACATTTAATCATATTTTCATATACCAAAAATGCATACACACCCAATACCAAATGACCATTTTCACAACTAAAATGTACCATACCAATTTGACCAAAAGATGATTACTTCCAAATTACCAAACTAGTCATTTTCAACATTATGCCACATTCAATCACATCAACCATTAATTTCTACTATATCATTTCCATTAACATTTCCTAGTTTTCATCTTAACCATACAACATCAATTTAACAACCACACAAAATACCATATAATCTTAATATTATACCAACTAATTCATCAACCAAAATAACATATATACAAGCCACACATAATGGCTAAATTCATTAAGCAAAACACCTATACATGCCATTATAACCATGACTCAAAATCTTCAAAATATATCAATATAACTAATGGATAGTGTGATGGATCTTCGACAAGCTTTCAAATAGCACAAACCTCCGATTAACTAGCATCATAAGAGAAAATTACACAAGTAAGCATATAATGCTTAGTAAGTTCGTAAATCATTAACATTACTTACCATCTCATTTTAAAAGTTTAAAAACAAATAGTGAACATATCCAACACTACTTTGCACAAGCCTAAGCACCAACAACAATTCACAAATATAGTTAGCACATAAATTAACCCAAACTCATTATGCAACAAAGAGTTCATTAAGTTTTCCATGTAACATTCATTTTATTATAAACATACTAAAAATATTTAATCAATATCTTATCATACCTTTCTCATGCTTTCGTGACATTATAAGCCGATGCTTATACCGATCCTTCACTTTTTGTATACCCGTTGAACCACTAGAATAATATCGGATATGCGAGAATCTTGCACATTTTGTGCCATTATATGGTTAAAACCACAACTATCTCATATCTCGTATCAATGCTCTCTCTCGAGCCATAAATGGGTCTGCTCACACAAGCTGTCAGTCAAGACGTAGCTACACGGTGCTGCTCACACAAGCTGTCAAGTAATCGCAACACATGCCGAACACTCAACCATCGGTAGGACGTACGAGACCAGCACCCAAAACACGATAACCCCTAATAACATGTCATTTGTATCCTATATATTCCTAAGGTTCAAACAAGATCTGAAAGTCACTGAAACTTCATTGGATTTTTTCCTAGAGTTATATTATCAAGAATAACATAAAAGTATTTAAATCAAACATAATTTAATGCTAATTAAATATGTGAACTTACCTCAAACACGTATAGAGAAAAATGATCGATTAATCCAATACTTTTTTTATTTTCCCCGATCTAAATCCTTACGTTGCTTTTCTTGATCTATATAATTAAATTTAACTAATTCAAACTTCATTCTATTCAATTTAATCAAAAAATCATGTTTTGGAAAAATTACACATTTTCCCCTAGAATATTGAATTCAATACAATTTAGTCCCTAGCTCATAAAAATGAAAATTCATACAATTTAGTTCACACCCATGCTAGCTGAATATCACTTAAGCCCTTTACAATCCTTACATTTCAATTATTTCACAATTTCACCAAGAATAATTTTATATCTTTCAATCAAATACCTATTAACAAATTCATCAAAATTTTCTTTACAAAAGTTGTTCAACTATTATCAAACATTCATTTTCATCCACCAAACATAAAAAAACAACTAGCATTCATTCATGGTAAAATCGTGGACTTTTAACAGTTTTGCCAGTTAGTCCCCGGGCTATCTAGACTAAGCTACAACTAATCGAAAACAATAAAAATCATTAAAAACGGGATGAAAAATACGTACAAGCACAAGAACAAAGGTTGGCCGAATGTTGAATGTTCAACAATGGTGGTTTCTTCCTCAAAGTTTTGGCTAAGAGAAAATGGACAAGGTAATTTGGTTTTTATTTTATTTGTGTCGTTATTTAATTATTTATTTACTTATATAACCTTACTAAATCCCATTAATGATGTCCAAACTTGTCCGCTATTAATTTTAATGGTCTATTTACCACTTAAGGCCTCTCATGTTTTAATTTCATGTCAAATTGACACTTTTTCCTAATAGAACACTAGTTTTGCATTTTACGCGATTTAGTCTTTTTTTATCAAATTAAGCATACAAACGATAAAATTTCTTCATGAAATTTTTATACAACACTACAACATGTTGTAGACCATAAAATAATAATAAAATAAATTTTAGGATATCAGATTTGTAATCTCAAAACCACTGTTCTGATTTTACTAAAAATAGGCTATCATACCCAACCCCTGCCGGTTGACTGAAGCATTACACAGAAAGCAGACTTATACTTAGTTTCAAAGTACAATAATTGAACTAGGGTGTTAACTCAAAAAAGTTTCAAAAACAAAAGTAATTAAGCTGGTATATGTCGTAATGTATTCACAAATGAGTTGAAAACTTTCAGTTGAAAATCTTTCCCTTAAAATACAATATTTCTCGAAAACATAATTCATAAAATTCATCCAATCCTTCAAGGGGTAACATTCTTATAAATTTGTAGTTAAATAAAAGGTACTTATTACAGATTCATATTCAAAACAAAAATACAGGCCACCCCCAAAGATCATATACATGTTACAAAACTAACACAGGCGAAGCTCACTGTAAAGGTCGTTGTTTCTGGATGAGTCTTTTCTACAATACTACGACCAAGTTCCACTTGGAAGAGAGAAAAAAATAAGGGTAAGTTCATAAGAACTTAGTGAGTTCCAAAAAAGAAAAACTCTACCCTTTAGACGAGTTACAAAAGCAAGGATAATATGACAATTACATATACATACAATTAACTAATAAATCAATACCCTACACGTAAAGACACTTAGGTACATACTCTTAACTAATTGCAGACACTAAATCATGGCGGATAAATTGGGTTTAATGTCAAATGTGGTTTTAGCAATAAAAGTCGAGAAGTTGATGGGTAAAGGTTGTAAGGCTTAATTGGCCTATGTGATGAATTCTGTCAGTAAGGAGGTAAGAGTTTAAAATATTCACACTGTTAGGGATTTTCCTGACGTGTTCCCAGAAGAGTTACCAAGTTTACCACCAGATCGGGAAGTGGAGTTTGGAATTGAGCTTTATTCTAGTATTACATTGGTGTCCATTACGCCCTATAGCATGGCACCAAAAGAGCTCAAGGAGTTAAAGGCTCAGTTGCAAGTTTTGTTGGATCGAGGGTTTATTCAACTGAGTGTATCTCCGTGGGGTGCACCAGTTTTGTTTGTGAAGAAGAAGGATGGTTCTATGAGAATGTGTATTAATTATAGATAGTTGAACAAGTTAACTATTAAGAATAAGTATCCCTTACCTCGAGTCGATGATTTCTTTGATCAGTTTAGAGGTGCAACAGTAGTTTCAAAAATTGGTCTTAGATCTGGGTATTATCAATTAAAAGTGAAGGAGTTTGATGTGTTGAAATTTGCTTTTAGGACTCGGTATAGGCATTATGAGTTTTTGGTGATGTCGTTTGGTTGACTAATACTCCTATAATGTTCATGGATTTGATGAGTCTTGTGTTCCATTCATATTTGGATCAATTTATAGTTGTTTTCATAGATGACATCTTGGTATATTTTGGTTTTGAGGAAGATTACGACGAGCACTTAAGGGTTGTTTTGCATATTCTTTGAGATAAGCAGTTGCATGCAAAGCTAAGTAAGTGTGTATTTTAGCTTAAGGAAATGGTATTCTTATGTCATGTCGTATCAGCTTAAGGGATTCAAGTGGATCCCAAAAAGAAAGAGGTGATTTTGGAATGGAAGCCGCCTAGGAGTGTTACTAAAGTTAAGAGTTTCTTGGGTTTAGCTAGTTACTACCGTAGGTTCATTGAAGGGTTTTCTCTCACTGCCACGGCTTTAACGAAGCTACTTCAGAAGAGTGTGGTGTTTGAATGGACTGATGAAAGGTAGAAAAGTTTTGATCGGCTTAAGGCAGTTTTGACTAAGGCACCAGTGTTGGTTCAACCTGAACCTAGGAAAGATTTTATAGTTTATAGTGATGATTTGTATTCAGGACTTAGTTGCGTTTTGATGCAAGAGGGTAAACTTGTGGCTTATACCTCAAGGCAATTGAAGAGGCACGAACAGAACTATCCTACTCATGATTTAGGGTTAGTTGTTATCGTGTTTGCGCTTAAGATTTGGCAACATTATCTTTATAGAAAGAAATGTGTGATCTACACTGATCATAAGAGCCTTAAATATCTCCTCACCCGAAAGGAGTTGAATTTGAGACAAAGATGTTTGGTTTATCAAAAGGTGAAGGCTAAACATCAATTTCCCTCAGGTTTACTGTAACCTATTATGATACTTGAATGAAAGTGGCAAAGGATTACTATGGATTTTGTTTCAAGTTTGCCATTGACCCCTTCAAGGAAAGATTTAGTATGGGTTATAGTTGATCAATTCTTAAAAAGTTCACATTTCTTAGTCGTGCGAACCAACTATTCCTTGCAGATATTAGCAGAGTTGTATATTGTTGATGTCTTCATGGGGTTCCAGTTTCAATTATTTCAGATAGGTATCCGAGGTTTACTTCAAGGTTTTGGAAAAGTTTGCAAGAAGCTTTGAGATTAAAGCTTACTTTCAGTACAACTTATCACCCTCAAACTGATGGCCAATCTGAAAGGGTAATTCAAGTTCTATAAGATATGTTGTGAAGTTATGTGATTGAGTTTAGTGGTAGTTGGGAGAGATATCTACCTTTAGCAGAGTTTGCATACAACAACAGTTTCTAAGCAAGTATTCGTATGGCATATTTTGAGGCATTGTACGATAGGAAGTGTAGAACTCCTTTGTGTTGGATAGAATTAGATGAGAGGCGAGAAGGTATTTTTGAAGGTTTCATCATGGAACAAAGTCTTAAGATTTGGTAGGAATAGTAAGTTAAGTCCTAGATACATTGGAATGCAGTTGTTGAGAGGATAAGTCCGGTAGCTTATCATCTCAAGTTGCCGCCAGAACTTGAATGAATTCATGATGTCTTTCATGTGTCCATGCTAAGAAAGTATCATTCTGATCCGTCACATATTGTATTAGTTGAGGATATTGAAATCCGTGATGACTTTTCCTATGAGGAAGAACTAGTTAAAATTTTAGACCATGAAGTGAAAGTGTTACGAAACAAAAGGGTTCCATTGGTTAAAGTTTTGTGGCGCAATCATAAAGGGGAAGAGGCTACCTGGGAAACCGAGGAAACAATAAGACACCAATATCTTTATTTGTTTAGCTCAGGTAATTTTGACAACAAAATTGTTTTTAAAGGGGGAGAACTGTAACACCTCAAAATAGGCCTAAGAGTTTTAGGGGTATTTTAGGAATTTTAGCTTAGACGAGCTCAGAATTTCGTAAAATTGGTACTCGATAGTGTTTTCGATTATGGCATCTTAATTGTCAAATCAATTTTTGAAAAAGTGTTCAAGAAACCCTTAAATTTGAAAAAGGACTGATTTATAACAAAGTCAAAATAGTGGGCATTTATGTGGCAATTGGACTAGTTTTTAAAATTGAACCTAAAAGCCACCCCTACAGTTTTCACGCTTTCTTCATTCCCATCAAGCCTGTGCCACTCCTTGCTTTTCCCTAACTATTTTCATTGATTTTTTATTAACAAATCTTATTACCTTGAATTTTTATCATTCCTAAGTCATTTGTCATAATAAACCTTCAAGAAAAACACCCAAAAACTCCATAGATTTCATCATCTTCTTCAAACGTGGGGTTTTCAGATTTTTTTCAAAACTCATTCATTCTTCTGTCAAAGATAATCATTCATGTCACCATTATTTTTAATGTTATTTAGACTCTATAACTGAATTATTAGCCCTCGAATTGCGTATTTTAAATAAAAGCCGAAAATCGAGCCATAAATGGTGGATTTCAGGATTTTGCATAAAAACTTGGCTTCAAAATGTTTTTCAACTCATTTTAGCATGATTAGAAGGTTTTTAAACTCATCTCGAGGTTTCGTTAATGATTTTCCATGTTTTTATGAATTTTGTGAAAATTGCCTAAAAGATGTCGAAAATGTCGATACCATGAATCAAGTAGATTTGTCTAGTTTGAAGGTTGTGAATTAGGCATAAATGATTAAATAGGTGAGCATAACTAATTTTAAGGGAAAAGGTTGAGTATAGATCGAGATATTGGTATATAAAGTTTGTGATGTTAATGGTTTAAGTCACATGAGAATTTATTGGTTTGAGTGGATTCTTGGTTGATGTTTGATTGTGGTTATTGTGCGATTTATATGTGTAAAGCTTTGGAATCATTAGAGCTTGCTACAAGCTTAGAAAGAGTTAGTTGAGCTTTCAATTTTCAACAAAAGCATTAAGTGGTAAGTGTATGGATTTGCTACTGGTAAACACGAGTCATGTGTTATTGGGAATTTAGAGGTAGCCTAAACACCTACTCTAAATTTCGAGTATAAGTTTTCTTGAACTATACTTATCTTGTGATTATATAGTATGCATGATATGTGATATGTGGATTTTTTGCTTATTGTGTAAAGTGTAGTTATATACATGTAATAAATGTACATTATATATGTTATATGAATATGCTAGTGTTTTACAAAAGATGTTAACATGCAGTGATGGTGCACAGTTAATCAATAAGTATTATGTGATGCTTTTCGGATATTTTGGCCTTGTGATCTTGGAACCATTGGATATAGTTGGCATGCCATAAGATTGTGAGTACTCATTTATATGTATAGAGGTTTTGGGTGTTGAGGCCCTAGGACATGTTTGGAGGGGTAAAGGAATGTGAGCTAAGCTCCATTCAATGGGACATGTGAGAGGAAATGAGAAGAGTGTTAGCCATACGCTTCACTTTTGGGAAATGTTTGACTCTATGAGTCTCTGTGGTGTAAGGGGATCCATGTATCTGATGTGATATGATAGAGCTCACTACATATTTCATAAACCAAGTGCCATCATATATCATCTTACCTTGTGTTATATAATTGTGTGGAGCATGTTCTATACTTGAACGATTATGAATATGTGCTGTGAGAATGACCTTTAGACTATGCATGATTTAGTACTATATGATGCTAGACTTAAGATTGTGGTACCTATTAGTAAACGACTGGTTGTGTTGCATGATGACATGTTTATGTGGTGGTTATCCTATTCATTTACTAAGCTTGCAAAAGCTCATTCCCTCATTTCAACATTTGTAGATTAGTGATGTCACTGTGTAGGTAGTGTGATTACAAAAAGGTGGTGTGGTTACCAAAGGAGTGATCCAAGGAAGTCTGGTTATTCTTCTTAGGTGCTTCATTATTTTATTATTCTTTTTGGGGAATTAGGCAATGTGGTAGAACTATTTTGAGATATTGAGCTTCACCATTTTTGATTCACCTATGGGAATCTTGTGTTATTTTTATGCTAGAATACTTAAACATTGACAATGGCATGATGATATTGGTTCAGATTCAGTTTTAGTATTTTGTATTGTTAATTAAGTCATATGAAGAGTTATTTAATTTAGTACTTGATGCATGTTGATTAGGAACTATTTGTGATGAGTTAATTGCATTCCTATGCTGTATTTTTAGCTCCAGTAGTAGAGGTATTGATAGTGGGCTTTAAAAATCGATACCTCTGTGAAATAAAATGTACAGAAAATAGAATAGAGATTTGGTATCGATACCTCTGCTCGAGTATCGATACTCTGGGAATAAATATTGATACTTTATCCTGTGGTACCGATATTCTTCGATAAATGGGCTAAGAAATAGAGTGCTCAATTAATATCTTTTTTCCAAGTGGTATCGATAACACTTTAGGAAATTATCGATACATGGATATCAGTATCGATACCTACAAAAAATTTTATGAAATTTGTTAATTGATTAATATCGATACCTACAAACATTTTCATGAAATTTTCTAATTGATCCTTATGCATGACTCTGGTTGTTTGTATGATCGATTAGCAGAAGATTTCATGTAACAATGATGATTAACCATCAGGACCTATTAAAACCTGATCGACTTAACAAAAAATGTTTGTAACATCCTGAAACAGGGCCTACTCGGAATAGTGATTTTAAGACCACAAATCCGAATGTTAAAATATTTAAGTTATGATTATGAGGTCTAGAATATGAGAATATGCATGTGTTAAAGTTTCATGAAGAAATTCTATGAATAAGGTGTCCAATTAGAAAATAATGACCAAATTGAATAAATTGCAAAACTTGGATTCTAGAAGCAATTTGTATGAAATTGTTTCAGATTATTAATTAAAAGGTCTTAAAGAGCAATTTTCCCAATTTCTAAGTTTTTGGACAAAAATGGGCATGTATGGATGAAATTTGAAAGAAAGGGCTTGAGGGCATTTTGGTTATTTGGCTAATTAATGAAATAAAATGGGAAAAATAAGCCAAAAATCAGCCATTCTTCTCATTCATCCAGTCGAAATTCTCAAGCTCTCCATAGCTAGGGTTTTTAATATTTTCAAGCTCAATAGTAAGTGCTCCCAAGCCCCGTTTTTAATTTTTTTTGTATTTTTAAAATCCCGGTAACTCACTCTCTCTATTTCTACCCATATTTCATGCTAGGGTTCATGTTTAGAAATTTACCCATCCATGAGTTACTTGTATTTTAATGGTTTATGGAAGAATATGAAATTTTAAAAGATGGTAAACAACTTTTACTAAGTGATTTTTCATGGAAATGGCTTTAGGGACCATTTTGTAAAAGTTGTAAAAATGGGTAGAAAGATGAGAAATAATGGAAAAATGTGGGATGCCATAAGAGGAAAGAACATTCGGCTAGGCTTGGGTAAGGTAGAAATTGCATGTATTTCATTATACGAGCCTAGGGACTAAATCGTAAAAAAATGTAAAACGTTAGGGGGTAAACGGTCATTTGGACTGAGGGTGAAATTTAGACTCGAAAAGTATAATGTGAGGTGTTAATGATTCATTTTTATTGTTATAGACCCCGAGGAACAAATTTCGGAGGTCGATCGAGAAAAACGTAAGGTTTTAGAATAACCGAAACACGATACCGGAACGAGTACTAGGTAAGTTTGGATAACTTGAAATAAACTCATAATATGCATAATTGCATGATTTATGAATGTATGATAATTGCATTTGATGATGGCATGAAAATCCATGAAATGCATCCTTGATAATGACATGTTGATAAATGTCTCGGTTGAGGTTAAAAAGGGAAATTCGATGGATAAACCATGATTTACATGTGACTTGAGATCCTGCAAGTGTTGCAGAAAGGATTTAGCACGGACAGGTAATCTGTTGATCTCAAATATAGAAAGGATCTAGCCCAAACCGGTGTTCCTTGAGCGATCAAGCCTCCCGAAGAATATGTGTGCATTGTGGATTTTGCCCGGACAGGTAATCCGATTAGGTTTTGAATTTAGTCTGGACTGGTAATTCAGATCCGAGCTCATTAAGGGTGTTTTTCGCTATAAGGGGATTAGCCTGGACTGGTAATCCCCACATCACCTTATGAGTTTATTTTACGAGGGATTTAACCTGGACTAGTAATCCTGCCATAAGATGTGAGGTTCGCGGGAGTGCATACAAGAAATGATCGCTCTTATGACTTGACGGTAAATGGATAGTCCATCAAGATTTCTGAGAAACTTAACGGGATAATATGAGATATGTATAAATGGAAATGTTGAATGATGAGCTCATCTAAGATTAATTACATGGTGCATTGTTATGTGACTAACTTGTTGATTTAGTGCATGTGATAGAGAAACAATTCCATTCTTGTTGGTTTTATTGCCTAATATGGTTGTATGCTAATTTATCGGTAAGTTTACTTTTCGATTATTCGGGCTTACTAAGCATGTAAATGCTTACCCCTCTTTTTTCCCTGTCTTTTAGAACTCGAGAACTCGTAAAGATTGGAAGACGGTTGGAGAGTCAACACACTATCAACTAGTCCAGCTTGGGTATATAGACACTCTTATTTTGTTCAATAACATGTATAGAGCTTTTGTTTATTTTGTTATATGTGTCATTTGATTTGCCAAAATGAAGGCATATAAAGGTATACATATTCATTTGTAAATGGCCATGGGAATTGGCTCATTGTGATGTAGGTTATGACCTACAAATTTGTGCATGTTTATGTCTAAATGTTCTTGTGATATTTAAATGTGGCATATCACAATTAGGCTTAAGTAATGTGACCAAATTACATGGGATGGCTTGGTCATAATTGACAATGAGTTATAATAATGAGCCAATCTTAAAAGTGTTATAAGGTATAGAAATCCTTAATATAAGGGAAATAGCCTAGCATGTGTAAAACAAATGAAATGAGGTTTACATGCAATGAGGTTTATCGAGGTCATTTAAGTATATAATCAGGCCTTATTATGTATTATGGAAACCTATAAGTGAGAGTAGATGATAGAGGGTGACCAATGGCTTGGAAAATAGTCTAACAAGGTCCACACACGGCCTGGACACACGGATCGCCCCATGGGTGTGTGGTATGGCAGTGTGTCCCTTGCACCTAAAATTTTGAAGTCAGAATGCATGGTAGTAAACACATGGGTAGAGACACGGCCGTGTGTCTCAACCGTGTGGAGGGCACGGCCAAGTACAAGGGCGTGTGTCTTGGCCGTGTGCCCCTAAATGCATGCTGACGTCATAAACAGAATGCTCGAGTTTTTGGACACGGGTGACCACACGGGCGTGTCTAGGCCGTGTAAAGGACACAGGCCAGAGACACGGGCGTGTGCTTGGTCATGTGAAAACCCTTGTAGGTTCGAAATAGAAAGTAAATTCAATTAATTCCACACGGGTAAGGGACACGGGCGTGTCCCAAAGCACACGGGCATGTGCATTGCCTTCACACGGACGTGTGAGGCTTTGCCTAGAAAATTTTTTTATGAACTTTTGTAAGTTCTCGGTTTAGTCCTGAATCATTTTCAATGTGTGTTTAGGGCCACGTAGACCCATAATAGGGACATTAAGATGAAATTTGATTGGTTTTATATTGGAATGAAATTTTATAACCCGTATTTCCCAAAAATATTCGAGTACATGTCTGGTAACTCCTCATATCCGGTCCCCGTCTCTAGTACAAGTAAAGGATATTACATTTAGTGGTATCAGAGCTATAGTTTAGTTAGTTCTAAGACTATCGTAGAGAGTATTGAGTTTCATTATACATGTCATTATTCGAACGTTGATAGCATGAGATCTCCTAACTATTTAATTGTCTTTAAATATAGTACATGTCTTCCAATCAAGAACAAGATGAGTCCAAGGGAGCCGAGAGCCATGGTCAAGCTTCCGTACAACGAGTTTTTTCTAGTAGTAGTAGAAGGCTTATGTCTGAAGACCGAGAAGAGGCCAGAGCTGCCTTCTTTGACATGATGAACGAGTGGCTTGGGATTATTTAAGAAATCACCCTAACATACCACGACCTCCCCCGCCCCCCTAACCAACCTGATGAGGAAGTGCCACGAGGTATGGCACCTGTAAGGATTGGTAAAGCCCCTGTAGACAAGCTTAGAAAGTATGGGGCTGAGGAATTTAGAGCTAAGATTGATGATGATGCTGAACGAGCCGAGTTCTGGCTCGAGAACACTACACGAGTATTGGACGAATTATCGTGCACACTTGAGGAATGCTTAAAGTGTGCTGTGTCTCTCCTGAAGGATACTGCATACCACACGTGGAAGACTGTATCCTCAGTGGTGCCAAAGGAAAACATCACTTGGGAAATTTTTCAAGCGAAGTTTAAGAAAAAATACATCAGTCAAAGGTTCTTAGACTCGAAGCAAAAGGAGTTCCTGAAACTCAAACAAGGAAATAAGACTATAACAGAATACGAAAGGGAGTTTGTAAGGCTAAGTTAGTATGCAACTGAATGGGTTCAAACCGAGTCAGAAATGTGTAAACACTTCGAGGAAGGTCTGAATGAGGAAATCAAGCTATTGATTGGGATTCTTGAGATATGAGAGTTCGCTGTATTAGCTGATCGGGCCAAGAAGACCGAGAAGCTCAATAATGAAAGGAAACAAGCTAAGAGAGAAGCCCGAGTTTCGAGCAAGAGATCCAGCGGTAAGGCGCTCTCATTTCCCACAAAGAAATCAATGAGCCAACATGAACGCTCCACTTCATCGGTAGGATATTCGGGTAGAGTGAGAAACTCCAAACGATGCAACCAGAAGTCGTCCTCCTCTATGGTGACCAGTGTGGGGAGTGTGGATGACCAAAAGCCAAAGTGTGTAAAAGCTGCTATAAATTTCACTTTGGAGAGTGCCGAATGAAGAGCGGTGCATGCTAAGATGTGGTTCTCTTGACCACTTCCTCAGAGACTGCCTAGAGCGAACTGACAAAGAGGTGGAAGTAGCCCCGAAGTCGAGTACTCCTATTCTACGAGGCAGACCTCCGAGGTATTCTGGAAGTACTAGTGGCAATCAGGTTGCGGCTAAAGATACTGCAAAGTCAGAGGCTCGAGCCCCGATAAGAACGTATGCAATACGTGCTCGAGAGGAAGCCTCTGCTCCTAACATCATCATGAGTACTTTTTCTCTTTTTAATAATTGTGTTGTTGCCTTAATTAATCTGGGGTTGATGCATTCATACATTTGCATGAGATTGGTGTCTAGTATGAATATATCCATTGAACCTACGAAATTTATTATCAGAGTGTCAAACCCATTAGGCAAGTCAGTCTTAGTTGATAAAGTCTGTAAGAATTGTCCTTCGACGATTCAAAGTCATTGTTTTCTGGCTAACCTTATGCTATTGCCATTTGACGAGTTTGATGTAATACTTGGTATGGATTGGTTAGCCCTGCATGATGTAATGGTAAACTGCGGTAGCAAGTATATTGAATGGAAGTGCCCAGGTGGTAAGATTCTATGGGTTGATTCAAGAGAATTGGATACACCGCCAGTTGTAATTACATCAATGGTTGCTCAAAGATATATAAGAAAAGGGTACGAAGCCTACATTGCTTTTGTATTGAACACTAAAGAAACAGAGTTGAAGATTGAGTCTGTACCAATAGTATGTGAATATCCAGACGTGTTCCCAGAAGAATTACCCAGATTACCTCCTGATAGAGAGATAGAGTTTGGTATTGAACTGGTGCCAAGAACAGCTCCTATTTCTATTACTCCATATAGGATGGCACCAACTGAGCTGAAAGAGTTAAAAGCACAGTTGCAAGAGTTGACGGATAAAGGTTTTGCAAGACTGAGTTTTTCGCCTTGGGGTGCTCCCATATTATTTGTTAAGAAGAAAGATGGCTCGATGAGGCTATGTATAGATTATCGACAACTGAATAAGGTAACTATCAAGAATAAGTATCCTTTGCCAAGGATCGATGATTTGTTCGACCAGTTGAAGGGAGCCACTATGCTCTCTAAGATAGACTTGAGGTCCGGCTGCTACTAATTGCGAGTTACGAAATCGGATGTGCCTGTATGGTCATTATGAATTTCTTGTCATGCCGTTTGGATTAACAAATACACCGGCCGTATTTATGGACCTAATGAATAGGATATTTCAGCCATACTTGGACCAATTTGTCGTTGTGTTCATTGACGATATTTTGATTTATTCCAAGGATGAGACAGAGCATGTGAAGCATCTGAGAACGGTGTTGCAGACCTTATAGGAAAAACAATTGTATGCTAAGTTTAGCAAGAGTGAGTTTTGGCTCCAAGAAGTTGGGTTTTTGGGTCATATTGTTTCGGGTGAAGGCATCTGAGTTGATTCAAGTAAGATCTCTGCTATTGTTTAATGGAAACCACTTAAAAATGTAACCGAGGTTAGAAGCTTTTTGGGCTTAGCTGATTACTGCTGAAGATTTGTGAAAGGATTCTCCATGATAGCGGCTCCAATGACAAGGTTGCTATAAAAAGGCGTTAAGTTTGAATGGATAGAAAAGTGTCAACAGAGTTTCGAGAAGTTGAAGACACTACTGACTGAAGCTCCTATTCTAGTATTGCTCGAGTCAAGAAAATAGTTTATGGTCTACAGTGATGTATCCTTAAATAGACTGGGTTGTGTACTTATGCAAGATGGCAAGGTAATAGCTTATGCTTCACGGCAGTTGAAGCCACACGAAAAGAATTATCTGACACGCGACTTAGAGTTCGTCGCCATTGTTTTTACCTTAAAAATTTAGAGGCATTATTTATATGGTGAGACTTGTCGTATATTCACAGACCACAAGAGTTTGAGGTATTAGATGACTCAAAAGGAATTGAATCTAAGACAGCGGAGATGGTTAAAATTAATTAAAGATTATGAGCTGATCATCGATTACCACCTGGGAAAGGCGAATGTGGTCGCCGACGCGTTAAGTAGAAAATATTTGTTTGCACTGAGGGCCATGGACGCTCGATTGTCGTTGCTTGATGATGGTTCAGTCTTGGCAGAGCTAAGGGCTAGGCCGATATTTCTTCAAGAAATTTATGATGCTCAGACTAATGATAGTGACCTGCAAGCTAAAAGAGCTCAATGTGAGTCAGGTATCGAATCAGATTTTTAGATCGGTCCTAATGGATGTTTGATGTTCAGAGATAGGGTTTGTATACTGAAAGATGATGAGATTATTCGGAAGATTTTGCAAGAGGCACATGATAGCTGTTTGTCTATTCATCCGGGAAGTACCAAGATGTATAATGATTTGAAGAAAATGTACTGGTGGAACAGCATGAAAAGAGACATCTCTGAATTTGTATCGAAATACTTGATATGTCAGCAAGTCAAAGCTGAACATCAAGTACCTTCAGGTTTGTTACAGCCTGTGATGGTCCCAGAATGGAAGTGGGACAAGATTACTATGGACTTCGTGACAGGACTACCATTAACCCCGAAAAAAAAAGATGTTATATGGGTTGTGGTTGATACGTTGACAAATTCGGCAAATTTTATTCCAGTTAGGATAGATTACTCTCTTCATAAGTTGGCCGACTTGTACATATCTGAGATTGTAAGATTACACGGGGTACCGATGTCGATTATTTCAGACAAAGACCCGAGATTTACTTTGAGATTTTAGAATAAGCTACAAGAAGCTTTGGATACCAAGTTGAATTTATTACAGCTTTTCACCAGCAGACCGATGGTCAGTCTGAGTGAATGATTCAGATTCTTGAGGATATGTTACGATGTTGCATCCTCGAATTTCAGGGTAGCTGGGAGAAATATCTGTCATTGGTAGAACTCGCCTACAACAACAGTTTCCAAACGAGTTTGAAGATGGCGCCTTATGAGGCCTTGTATGGTAGAAAGTGCTGAACTCCATTGTATTGGACAGAACTCAAGGAGAATCAGATTCACGGAGTTGATCTGATCAAGGAAACTAAAGAAAATGTTAAACTGATACGTGATTGTTTAATAGCGGCATCGGATAGGCAAAAGTCATATGTTGATCTGAAAAGAAAAGAGATTGAGTTCCGAGCTGAAGATAGAGTATTCTTGAAAGTATCTCCATGGAAAAAGTATAGAGATTTGGCCAGAAAGGCAAACTGATACCGCGATTTATCGGACCATACGAGATCACTAAAAGAATTGGACCATTAGCCTATCGTTTGGCATTGCCACCAGAATTAGAAAGGATTCATGATGTGTTTCATGTGTCTATGTTAAGGCGATATCAATCAGACCCCTCTCATCTGATTTCACCGATAGAGATTGAAATTAGACTGGACATGACCTATGGTGAAGAACTGGTCAAGATTTTGGCTCGTGAGGTTAAACAACTGAGGAATAAAGATGTGGCTTTGGCAAAAGTTCTATGGCACAGACACGGAGTGCAAGAAGCCACATAGGAACCGGAAAAAATCGTAAGAAGCCAATATCCAAACCTGTTTACTGGTAAGACTTTCAAGGACGAAAGTCCCTAGGGGAGAGAAATGTAACATCCCAAAACAAGGCCTAGTCAGAACAGTAGTTTCGGGACCACAAATTCGAACGCTGAAATATTTATTTTATAATTATTATGAGGTCTAGAATATGAGAATATGCATGTGTTAAAGTTTCATGAAGAAATTCTATGAATAAGATGTCCAATTAGAAAATAATGACCAAATTGAATAAATTGCAAAACTTGGATTCTAGAAGCAATTTGTATGAAATTGTTTTAGATTATTAATTAAAAGGTCTTAAAGAGCAATTTGCCCAATTTCTAAGTTTTTGGACAAAAATGGGCATGTATGGATGAAATTTGAAAGAAAGGGCTTGAGGGCATTTTGGTCATTTGGCTAATTAATGAAATAAAATGGGAAAAATAAGCCGAAAATCAGCCATTCTTCTCATTCATCCAGTCGAAATTCTCAAGCTCTCCATAGCTAGGGTTTTTAATATTTTCAAGCTCAATAGTAAGTGCTCCCAAGCCCCGTTTTTAATTTTTTTTTTGTATTTTTAAAATCCCGGTAACTTACACTCTCTATTTCTACCCATATTTCATGCTAGGGTTCATGGTTAGAAATTTACCCATGCATGAGTTACTTGTATTTTAATGGTTTTATGGAAGAATATGAAATTTTAAAAGATGGTAAACAATTCTACTAAGTGATTTTTCATGGAAATGGCTTTAGGGACCATTTTGTAAAAGTTGTAAAAATGGGTAGAAAGATGAGAAATAATGGAAAAATGTGGGATGCCATAAGAGGAAAGAACATTCGGCTAGGCTTGGGTAAGGTAGAAATTGCATGCATTTCATTATACGAGCCTAGGGACTAAATCGTAAAAAAATGTGAAACGTTAGGGGTTAAATGGTCATTTGGACCGGGGGTGAGATTTAGACTCGAAAAGTATAATGTGAGGTGTTAATTATTCATTTTTATTGTTATAGACCCCGAGGAACAAATTCCGAAGGTCGATCGAGGAAAACGAAAGGTTTCGGAATAACCGAAACACGATACCAAAACGAGTACCAGATAAGTTCGGATAACTTAAAGTAAACTCATAATATGCCTAATTGCATGATTTATGAATGTATGATAATTGCATTTGATGATGGCATGAAAATCGATGAAATGCATCCTTAATAATGACATGTTGATAAATGTCCCGGTTGAGGTTAAAAAGGGAAATTCGATGGATAAACCATGATTTACATGTGACTTGAAATCCTGCATGTGTTGCAAAAAGGATTTAGCCCGGATGGGTAATCTGTTGATCTCAAATATAGAAAAGATCTAGCCCGGACGAGTGTTCCTTGAGCAATCGAGCCTCTCGAAGAATATGTGTGCATTGTGGATTTATCCCGGACGGGTAATCCGATTAGGTTTTGAATTTAGCCTGGACTGGTAATTCAGATCTGAGCTGATTAAGGGTGTTTGTTGCTATAAGGGGTTTAGCCTAGACTGGTAATCCCCACAACACCTTATGAGTTTATTTTATGGAGGATTTAGCCAGGACTGGTAATCCCATCGTAAGATGTGAGGTTCGTGGGAGTGCATACATGAAATAATCGCTCTTATGAGTTGACAGTAAATGGATAGTCTATCGAGATTTTCAAGAAACTTAACAAGATAATATGAGATATGTATAAATGGAAATGTTGAATGATGAGCTCATCTAAGATTAATTACATGGTGCATTGTTATGTGACTAACTTGTTGATTTAGTGCATGTGATAGGGAAACCATTCCATTCTTGTTGGTTTTATTGCCTAATATGGTTGTATGCTAATTTATCGGTAAGTTTACTTTCCGGTTATTCGGGCTTACTAAGCATGTAAATGCTTACCCCTCTCTTTTCCCTGTCTTTCAGAACTCGAAGACTCGTAAAGATTGGAAGACGATTGGAGAGTCAACACACTATCAACTAGTCCAACTTGGGTATATAGACACTCTTATTTTGTTCAATGGCATGTATAGAGCTTTTGTTTATTTTGTTATATGTGTCATTTGATTTGCCAAAATGAAGGCATGTAAAGGTATACATATTCATTTGTAAATGGCCATGGGAATTGGCTCATTGTGATGTAGGTTATGACCTACAAATTTGTACATGTTTATGTCTAAATGTTCTTATGATATTTAAATGTGGCATATCACAATTAGGCTTAAGTAATGTGACCAAATTACATGGGATGACTTGGGCATAATTGGCAATGAGTTATAATAATGAGCCAATCTTAAAAGTGTTATAAGGTATAGAAATCCTTAATACAAGGGAAATAGCCTAGCATGTATAAAACAAATGAAATGAGGTTTACATGCAATGAGGTTTATTGAGGTCATTTAAGTATATAATCAGGCCTTGTTATGTATTATGGAAACCTATAAGTGAGAGTAGATGATAGAGGGTGACCAAAGGCTTGGAAAATAGCCTAACAAGGTCCACATGGTAGACACACGGCGTGCGTCCAAGCCGTGTGTGACACACGGATCGCCTCATGGGTGTGTGGTATGGCCGTGTGTCCCTTGCACCTAAAATTTTGAAGTTAGAATGCATGGTAGTAAACACACGGGTAGAGACAAGGCCGTGTGTCTCAACCGTGTGGAGGGCACGGCCTAGTACACGGGCTTGTGTCTTGACCGTGTGCCCCTAAATGCATGCTGACATTATAAACAGAATGCTCGAGTTTTTAGACACGGGTGACCACACGGGTGTGTCTAAGCCGTGTGAAGGACACGGGCCAGAGACACGGGCGTGTGCTTGACCGTGTGAAAACCCCTGTAGGTTCAAAATAGAAAATAAATTCAATTAATTCCACACGGGTAGGGGATACAAGCGTGTCCCAAAGCACACGGGTGTGTGCATTGCCTTCACATGGGCGTGTGAGGCTTTACCTAGAATTTTTTTATGAACTTTCGTATGTTCTTGGTTTAGTCCCGGTTCATTTTCAATGTGTGTTTAAGGCCTCGTAGGCCTATAATAGGGACATTAAGATGAAATTTGATTGGTTTTATATTGGAATGAAATTTTATAACTCGTATTTCTCGAAAATGTTCGAGTACATATCTGGTAACGCCTTGTATCTAGTCCCGATCTCGGGTACGGGTAAGGGCTGTTACAATGTTTGGTTTACTTGAACCTAGCTTCCTGTTTAACGTAAATGAGACGAGACAGTGGTTTGACATCCTTATTCAAGCTTGGCGACCAGGCCAGGTATAGGGTGTTACAAATTATACATAACATATAACACATACAGAGTCATATTAACTTACTCTTTTCAAATCCTTCCTTGGGTTAAACCTCGAATCCCCCAATCACATGTCAAAACAGATATCACATCTCTTATCAGTTCAACCACATGCGGATTCCTATGAGTTCAGGGATTTTTTTCCATGGTTAACAACTAACATGTCCTACTATAGGCAGCACCTATATCGCTAGGTCGGTTAGCAACTAACATGCCCTACCAAACCTAACACTCATGCCAACCTGTAAGTAACTAACATACCCCACCAGTGGCCCGCTAACCTGGTTAACAACTTACATGTTCTACCAGTGGCCCATATACACGCTAATCTAGTTAGCAATTAACATGCCTTACTAGTGGCCCATCATATACTCCCACCTAGTTAGCAACTAGCATGCCCTACCAGTGGTTTAGCACATCGCCATTCTAGTTTCTAACTAACATGCCCTACTAGTGGCTCATCATAATTAGGTACAGAGTTTACCCCAAGGAAGTCGTCTCCATTTCATACTACAAACATGCACACACAGATAACCACATGAAATAGGTTCACAAAGTTCTACGCCAGTGGTCTCACCTAAACCCTATGCTATGACAACCAAAATTTTGTGAGATACTCAAAACAGAGGGAAAACATAGAGAAGAGTAATACAGATTGGATACTCACGGATAATCCCAACGAGTTTGATACACTAACTCTATTGTTGCACGTACAACCCTTTCTTACTAATCTATCACTTGTTGATTCCTTTCCAACGAAAAACTCTTCCTTAAGCACGATACCAGAGTATAAAAAAACAAGGGAAAATGGAAGAAAAACCCCAACTACAACAGTTTCACTGATATATAGTTCACACAAATCTCACAAAACTTACATGTGGCTAACATGCAAAGCTAATTACCGTCTTAAAGTGGCCAACATAATCATTTCTAGGCAAAACTCACCTTAAGCATTCTTTGCACCAAAGTTAATTTCTAACTAGATATTAATAAGAAACCAACTAAAACTATACAATAAACACACATGTTTGAAAAGAAAACAATCGGGTCCACAATCACACAATCCACTACTAGCAGATACAAATAGAAAGATCCATCATTCAAAACTTTTAAAGAGGAAAACATTAATTGGCAGGTTCCCACAGTGGCCACGCCAACACATAAAAACTAGAGACCTATATTTCACCAAAAAGCGAACCCTTCAACCAAAACATTACAGACTTATCAGAATAACCAAACAGTCCGCCAATCATGGTGCGACAGATAATACAAATACAAAATTGGCGAAAATAGCACAAAATCAACCATACATTGGTTAAAACTTAACCACCTATCTGCGCAAACAAACCATCAACTAAGACTACACCGGGCGAAGTGTTACAAGTAAATCTTTAAAAGTGTTGGTAAATCATTAGAAATTTGGTATGGATGAATGTTAAGTTGATTAGGCCTGGGATACTCAGAAAATTTTTAGAAATTTTGATAAATCCTTAAAAATTTTGGTAATTCCTTAGATATTTTAGTATAACCTCATAAATTTTTATAAAACTTTAGAAATTTTAATAAATTCTTAGATATTTTGGTAAATCCTTAAAAATATTGGTTTCGTTTTTTTTTTCTTTTTTGTTAAGGTTGTGTTTGTTTCACTGAAAACAACTTTCAAAAAATGATTTTTGGAAAATGGATCAATTTTCTGAAAAAGCTAATATTTTCTAATGTTTGGATGATTCTCCATAAGATATTTTCCATTCTTTGACATTTTTAAAATCATTCTCTAAAAGGTATTCTTAATGAAACAAACACAACATAAATATATTTGTTACAAAATATTATAATAGCATTTCCTTTCGACAATTGAAATTTATTTTATAATAATTAATATCATATATAAACTTAGTAATAATTAATGTCTAATTAAAACTTAATTTAAATTACATATATGAGAGTCTATAATGACACATCAAAGTCAAAAGAGATAAATGAAGCTAAGCATGATTTAAACAAATACTCATATTTACATAATTAAAATATTCCTATTTTATAATACAAAACATTTATTATTAAATATTTATAAATTGTAATATATATTTATTATTAAAAATTAATATAAATACTTTTCAATAATATATTAATAATATTATTTAAACTTAATTATTATTGTTAAAATTTATTATTAAAATAAAATATTAAATATTAAATATTAAATAATTCATTAAAATAATAAATTATATTATTAATTCATTATATTATTATATATAAAGAATTAAATATGTATGTTTAATAATATTCAACATGGTAATATTTGATATTAAGATTTTAATATTTTATATATTTTCAAAAGATAAAATTAAAAATTATTATAATATTTAATTTAATTTAAGTTAATTTTTATATAAAAATAAAATTACAAGAACATTTTTTTTCATAAAATGACTTAGAAAAAAATTTTATTTGAAAATAATTTTTTTCCCTTGTTGAATTTACTTTTTATGAAACAAATAAAAAATATTTTATCAATAATTTTTATGAAATAAACACACTTTAAACATTAAATGTTAATGTATGTTAAAAATATATATATACATATATATATATATATATATATATATATTAAGAGTTAATGATAAACCGTATGATAAGCTGTTTGTAAGTAAAGGCCTACCCTAGAAATCATTTAATTGTCAATCTGTCCGGATTGATAAAATATTTTAATACATTTGTACATGTAGCGAACAGCTGGAAAATCCAACCCGCCACACTTGCGGTCAACATTACTAATCCTTTCCTTTCATTTGTTTCTCTCCAAACTTAATTTTTCAAAACCTTCGAAAATTAATAAAATTTCAAAAAAAAAAAAAACAGAGGAGGAATTGGAGTCAATACTCGACTGACATGGCTGCACTTCGGCCGCCTAAATCGGTCTCCTCCCGAGACAGTTCTGATGGTAGCGAGAGGCTGGACGGTGCTGGTAGCTGGGACGCCCTTGAATGGACCAAAATTGAGGTTTTTCTTTTTGTGGATTCTAGGGTTGTTTTTTAATTACTTTATCATTTTTAATAAGTAATTAACAAATTTTTAACTGTAGCCGGTTACAAGATCTGTTTCTCATGTTAATTCGGAGTTTCTGCTTGAAGCTGAGCGAGTTATAGAGGAGGTACTTCTGAATTTTTTTTCTTTTATTTTTATTTCCTTTCGATTTTTCTTGAAATTATGGATTTTGAATTCTATTCATAGATAACTTAGATCACCGATTATCATTTTGATTGAAATGAGAAATTCCAAGATTTTTAATTTCAAGAATCTTGATAAGTAGGTGAATTCTGTAAAATGAAGTTTCTGCTTCTTTCTTTAAATATTACAATAGTATATCTTAAAGTAATGGCACTTTGGAATATCTATTTTTAGGGCCATGGTGTTGTTCTTGTTAATAGAGATGAGGCCGGAACTTTGTTCGTTACCAACTTTCGACTTCTCTTTCTTGTAAGTAATTTGCCTTATGGCATTTAGTATTTGGTTAACTATTGCTGTCTTGCATTATTTGGCCAACATACATCAGCATCACTTTAAGCTCTTTTTGGTGAATGAAGAAATTTTTGAGTAATAGCACATACAAATATTCCGAGATTTCAAACTTGAAATAGATGGCATTTTTCCATAGGGATTATAAAATTAGTTCTAAGCTCCTGAAAATGCACTTAGTTACTTGGTATTCTAACAATGGAGTTCATTCTCCAATTTTTCAAGCAAATGGGCAAATTTTTATGTTTGTTTAAGAACTTCTTTAGATTGATATCAACCTTAATATTGCAAATTAAATGGTGTCACCGTACTCTCTGTTTTGACATTAGTATCAGCATGAAAACTGTCAGTCTCACACTAGAATATGCTCTATGTGATACTCAGCTTTAATATGAACTCATTCTATATAATGCTTTTAATGTTGAGAGAAAATGAAGATGACAGAACAGATGGAAGAGATGAAATGCTTTTTCAAAAGAACTCATTGGTATTAGAAGTGATGGGAATTACAATAGTGCTTGTATGAGTTGATGATACTAAAAAATGGGTGGGATGCTGCATAGCTTTGGGACTTATTGTTTCTATTTCCTTTTATAAAACTTCATTAACATCGCATTTCACAAATTTCTTTTATACGCATGCATTAATAGTAATGTAGTAGGTTTTTTTTATGCATTTTTGTTACGACTTCAATGTAATTGATCTAATTTTCCTCTTTTCAAAAGAGTGATGGCACCAGAAATATTGTTCCACTAGGCACCATTCCTCTGGCAACAATTGAGAAATTCAACAAAATGGTAAGTTAATTTCTTGTTAAGCTTGGAGATATGAACTTTGAATTCAATGTATAGACCTAATGGAATAATGCATCGCAACAACTTGAATGCTTAATTGATGTGGATATGACAAACTACATAAATAAAGTATGTTGGAATGAATTTGAGTGAGATTTGTGCAAAGCGTTGGGATTAAAAAGCCATTTCATGAAAATCTTTATTCATCTTTGACAAGATAATTGAACATTAAGTGCAATTGTCACAAATTAGGTCAAATAAATGTCAGAAGCCACCTTGGTTATTCAATGGAGGCCTATGCAATCTTTAGATCATATGTGATCTAAGAGCGACTATGTTGTTATCTGTATTCTATTATTTGAATAACCAATTTCACTCATGATACTTGAGAAGGTTTAAGCTAATAGGTCCCTTGCCTAGTTCCATAAGATGCCTAGACATCTGAAGAGAAAAAAGAAATAATAAAAGAATACATGCAATAGCATAGATAGATTTTTAGTTCCTAACACTTGCATTTATATTATTCTTTAGAGTTTAGACTAAGTTTAGACATGGGTGCTTATATATAATACAATTTTTTTTCAACTGTTGAATGCCCATATTAAATCTAAAAATCGTCTAGGTGGATTGATTTAATATATTTTGCATTGATGGTGATTTGTGTAGGTAGTGAAGAATCAATCAGCTCCTCGACAAACTGATAGATCTCCAACTCGCCGTCTCCTTCAAATCATAGGTATGCTATGTTTTAACGTCTTAATTGTTTAAAAAACATGTTTTCAGTATTTTAAATTTTGGACGAACATACTTATTCGTTGTTTATTTTATATAAGTGGTCAAGTGTCTATAATTAGCAACTACATGAATTCTTTCATTTTATTTCTAGTGGATAGGCTTGTAGATAAAAGAAAAAGCAACTACAAGATTAGCACTATGCATAAGGTAGTTGAAAAGAGAATGTCCAAATACATATTGGGAACATTCTTTTCCCGTAACAAAATATGTTTGAAATTTTGAAGTTTGATGGGACATGAGGCTACAGGAAGTGGTAGGGGCTAGAGGGGGGAGAGAGAATGATTAGGATTTACCTTTATTTGTAGAATGGGAGTATGGGTAGAATTATTACCATTATACTTCATTTTGGAATTAATGATTTAATAGATTTTGTAGATTGATAAATAAAAAATTACCTGTAAAGTGTTTCTTTAGGAATTGTAGGAAATTGGATCATACTTAAATTCTCTTCCTTGTAACGAAGGTAGAAATCGAGTGAACATAAAGAAAAAAATTATGGGTAAAGAAAAACTAATATTATTCACTATTAGTGTCACGGTGCTAGAATTTTAGTCTGGTAAACCGCGCGACCTTAGGTGATAATTTTACTTTAAATCCGCTTAAGTCAATCTAGCTTTTGAAAATGCGAGAATTCTCAATGAAATTTTCTAAGGCACCAAAACTTAGTGAAAGCAAACACAAATGATGAAGCAATGAGCAACCAGGAAAGGATACTAGAAATGATTGCATACAAAGTGTTTGAGTAAATGCTACTTAAGTATTTAATTACTCTTGAATAGGATGATTACAAATTAGGGGGAAGACTTATATTTATAGTTGAACTCCCCACGATCCAATGATACAGTTTAAATTATATTGACTACTAAGATTAATGTTTATTTACTAGATGAGAGTCTTAAAGAATTTGAATTGTTTACAATCTTATCCCTAAGATTACAATATTTACTTTGATAACTCTAAATTACTAGAGGGTTTCATTAGGCCATCAGGCTTTTAGTAGATGGACATTTTTCTATGTTTCACGAATCGGGCCAATCCAAGTGGGTTGAATGAGCCCAATTTAATCAGATGACTTTGTTGGGCGATGTTCTGCGCATTGGTCACAGGCTTCCATCTATGGCCTGTGACATTCTCCCCTATACATTGTAATGACTCTCTCGTCGCGTCCCTAGAATGATGTTTGTCTGACTCGTTTTGAAACTGCCACAATGCCTTGGCTGATTCCCAACTAGTTGTTCTGTCAAGTAGTTCTTTCCCTAAAAACATTTGCTTTAGCTTATATCTCTGTTGCTATCTAATTCGAACTATTTTTCCCCTTTGTACATCTCTATCGTAAGAGGCCATTACTCTTGGGGTCCCCTTAATTCTTACAAATAGGCTTTGACATAATTATTGTCACTAACTCCGGTTTGTAAGCCTCTCGGCTAACTCACTTCAGAATTTTGAAAGGGCCAATGTGTCTTTATCAGGTCAATGGTAGTTATAACATAAAACATTAGAAAAGTGTTTGAAATGTACCTCACTCATCGTATTTACTCTTTTTTACTATCCAATTTGCATCACTTCTTTACCAACAAAGTTCAATGCACAACTCAGTTTTCTTATAGGTGGTAGCCCCACTAATAACTCAACAGGCTTCATATCGGTTTGCTGCACCTCTAGTATTTTTGAGATCTCTTTTATCCCTCCGAATTACCAAGTCGATGTTCTCACCACAAGGAACAGTCTTGGCTAGTTGCATTGTCAATTGTGTCTTAGCTCCATCCTTTGCGTCACGACTCACTTGCACAATGCATTGTTGTTAAGGATCCAAAATATATATGTATTCGGCAAAAAGAATCAAAAGAGCACCAATCTGATCGAGAAAATTTAAGTCAAACACAAAGTCGTAATCATCAATCTATAACTCAACTCTTTGTGTTACTCCCACGGTTGGTACCTTTTTAGAATTTACAGTCTTGATCCTTCTAGTTATTTCATTAACTATGAGACCAAATTGATTCGTAGCTCTCTCACATGAACAAGTTTGATTCCCCAGTATCAATAAGAGCATTCCTTCTTTGATTTGTGATTTTGATGTCTGCAAACATCAACCTTTTCTACTTGCGACCTTTCTTTGCCTTCACAGAATTGAGTATCGTCGTATCAAGCCTTAAAGCCTCACTATCTGGCTCCACCTCTTCTTTACTGATCATAGTCAGCTTGGATTGTTGTAGGCAATCCCGCATTTTATGTGAACTACAACATAAGAATCACTGTATTGACTCCTTTTCACTCTTCTTCTCCTTTGGTTTTTTGTTGGGCTTTCACTTCCTCTTTTGTGGTTTCCCATTGCCACCATTGTCATTTTTAACTTGTCCCTCGTGATTTCCCCCACCATTGCATGTCCTCTTAGGCTTAGAGGACTCAAACTTGTTTTTCTTCAAACCAAGCTCGATTAAGGACTCTGCTATGGTTATGGTTTTGGTAAATTCCTACTTGGCCCATGACTTCAATTCATCCACAAAAAAGAAGAATGCCACTTTTTCACCCAAATTAGAAATCTAGAATATCAGGTCACTGAACTCCCGTACATACTCCCTAACTGGGTCTTGTTGCATAAGTTGGCGCAACTTAGTCCGGACCTCATCCTCAGCATACTTTTGGTAAATTTGCCCAACTCCTTTTGGAACTCCACCCAAGTCCAAATTGTGGTTTCACCTCATTTCTTCTTTATGGACCTACGACGCCACAATAAAAGAGTGACTTCAGTAAAATACATAGGATCATAGAGCTATTGTTCCATTCCCTAGAGAGTATTGTTCACATTCCTTGCAGACCTAGTACCCTTAAACTCTTTAGGCTTGGGTACATTTATTTTAGGCTTGGGTGTCGCAGCCAACACCCTATTACCCACGATTGCTTTGCAAAAAATGAGCCCCTCAATCTCCTTCAAAGCTGCCACCGTAGCTTCGAGAGCATCACCCCTCTCTGTTAACTTAGCCACAATGGAATTGAGAGCTCATTGCACCTCCTCCACATCGGCATTGAGAGTGTCCAACACTCGTCCTTTGAGCTCATCTCTCCTCGTGTCCAGGTCTACAGTGCCTCTAGAACTACCTCGAGGCTTTCTTTCATATCACCCACAGAACCCTCGAGTTTAACAATCTTGCCTTCCCAAGTCGATAGCATATCTCTTGATCTGTTAGCTTTCTTGGACCTCCACAAGTCTCCATTGGGAGATTTTGATCCTCTATTTCTTTCTTCATCTCAACTCAGCGCTTTACGAACCTTGACTTTGATACTAAACCGTCACGGGACTAGAACTTTAGTCTAGCAAATCGCGCGACTTTAGATGATAACTATGCTTCAAATTCATCTAAGTCAGTCTAACTCTAAAAAAGACGATAATTCTTAAAGAAATTTTCTAAGGCATCGAGACTTAGTAGAAGCGAACACATTAGAGAAGTAACAATGAGCAAATAGGAAAAGGCACCAAAAAAGATTGCAAACAAAGTGTTTGAGTAAATGCTCTCAAAGTATACAATTATTTTAGAATAGGATGATTACAAATGAGGGGAAAGCCTCTATTTATACTTGAGCTCCCTTCGATCCCACGGTACAGTTCAAATTACATCGACGATTAAAATTAATGTCTATCTACAAGATAAGAGTCCTAAATAATTTGAACTCTTTACAATCTTATCCTTAGGATTACAATATTTACCTTGGTAACTCTAAATTACTAGAGTGTTTTACTGGGCCACCGGGCTTCAAGTAGATGAGCTTCCATCTATGATCCACGAATCGAACTAGTCCAAGTGGGGTTGATTGAGCGCAATTTAATCAGTTGACCTTGTTGGGCGATTCTGTACGCATTGATCATGAGCAGCTCATGACACTAGGTATCCTATTTATACAAGCCATATGAGTTAAAGAAAAAAGTAAAAGTAAATAATAACTCTAAAAAGACCTATACAAAATAATATCTAAAAAATTTCTTTAATATCTTATTTAAAACACTCCTATTATAATAAATTTTCACATATGTAGTGGAAACCTATAACATACTTGTAAGAGATCCTTTTAGTTTAAGAAAACTGATAAGTGTCACCAAAATGGCTAGATGATTTTATAAGATTGTGTGGTCCACCGTTCCAATTCCTAGACTCCTACTAGGATTTCAAATTAGGTTCAAATGTCTACCAGAATTAATCTTGTTATAGTTTAATGCAAACAACTGTCCTTTAGGTCATAGACAATGCTATTCTGCTTTTCTAATTTAATTGGTATGGAAATAATGGACCTAAAGGTTTCTCTTACTTTTGCAGGAAAAGATATGAGAATTATTGTGTTCGGTTTTCGCCCTCGAACCAAGCAGGTCTGTTTTAGCCATCTACTCTTTGGTTTCATTTATATTCTCAGTATAATGTGTATGTATGTACTATATTTTATTTATTTGCTTTTTGCACCTGAGCATTGGGCTCAGTTTTAGGTGAATGTATTCCCTACTCAAAGACCTGACTCTACTCCCTAAATCTCTTTTTTTTTTTTTTTCTTGTTGATAATATATGTGCATTTGTTATATCAATTAAGGCTTGAAGAAGTTTTCTGTTTAGGATTGTTTAAAGAATTTGAAAACAAGGAAGGTGCAATTTCTGCTAAGCTTAGCGCATAGGATTATTTTAGATTTAAGGTGGGAGATGAATCATATCATGTTCTCTACAACCATAAACTGCTGATGGTGCAATTTCTGCTAAGCTTAGCGCATAGGATTATTTTAGGGTTAAGGTGGAAGATGAATCATTTCATGTTCTCTACGACTAAGCTTTGGGCATGGAATTATTTTAGGGTTAAGGTGGAAGATGAATCTTATATTCAATGGGAATAAATATGCCAGAATTGCATAGTAATGACACTAAGTCCATGAAAGTTTTTTCTAGGCATAACATGGTGCTTTATCTTATTCTAGAAAAGGAAAATTTGTTTTAACTTTTTGGAAAAATAAACACTTGTAATACTTGTACAAGTTTGAAGGAAGTTCAAACATCCTTTCCTTTTCAATTCAGTTAATATAGAAAAGAAAATTAGTAAACTATCATATTGTTTGACCTTACATCTCAGAGATTTAAGTAATTTATATGAAGAAATTAATGCAGTTGTAACTTTTTTCTATGTAGAGACGTGTTATATTTGATGCATTACTGAGATGTGCAAAGCCAGCAAGAATTTGGGATCTTTATGCTTTTACTTGTGGACCGTCCAAATTCAGTAAGCCAAACTCAAAGGTGCGGTTACTGAATGAATACTTCCGCCTTCTTGGAAAAGGCTCCCATTGTGCATCTGTGAGTATGGTTGAAGACGGGTCATTTACATTGTCTAATGATTTATGGAGAATAAGCAACACAAATTCCAACTATACAGTGTGTTCGAGTTATCCATTTGCATTGATTGTTCCAAAAAGTATTAGGTAAGGCATTGGGGTCCCCTTTGAGATGGCAAGAGGAAGACATGAAGGAAATCAGAGCCAGTCTTTCCTTATTTTCACTTTTGAATCAGATCGTTGTGGATAAGGCTAGTTTCATAATTATTTCTATATCTAAGGAACTAATCTTCATTCTGGAACTAATTTTTGCTAGTGACGAAGAAGTGATCCAAGCTTCAACTTTTCGTGCAAGGTGTAGGATACCTGTAGTTTCTTGGTGTCACCCTGGTATATGATAATATTTGTGTATGTTCCCCCCCCCCCCCCCTTCAATGATATATGTTCGGCCTTGATTTGTGATACCTGGATTGGATAACAGGAACTGGAGCAGTTCTTGCCCGTTCAGCACAACCCTTGGTTGGTCTTATGATGAATATGAGGAGGTATTACTTAGTTTTTGATGAACCCCAAAGCCCTTCAGTGAGAAATATATTGATATATATTGCATATCTAAAGTTTCTAATAAAATGATGCCTGGCTAAAATGATATCTATGGCAAACTTATTTTTTTGGTTTTTCTTTCAAGGAGTATGGTTCATCTAATTTTTCATTTTTATGATTCTTCTATAGCAATGCTGATGAAAAGTTGGTCGCTTCGCTTTGCACTCAACTTGTTGATGGAAAGGGTTCAAGGAGGTACTCTGTTTTGTTGATTCCTGTATGATGTCATAGGTTGTTTTTTCTTATCATAAGTATCAGCATCTACTTCCCTACTTTAAACTGCCCCTGGAATAAGTGGTGTATATCAATTATCAAATTAAAATGTGTTTATTTATTTTATATTCCACTAGATTTTACAATGACATCATTTTTATAATCACATGGGAGCTTGCTCACAAAGAAAGATCCTCATGTTTTTAAGTAACCAGATTTTTAGAATATGCCTTGATAGTGTACATGTTTTTTGAACTTTTAATGGTTTGTTTCAGTTTTGCTTTTGTTCCAGAAGGATGAAAGTAATGTCCATATAGGAATTGCTGGTGTTACCTCTATTTTAACATTGTTTCTTCTGCCAATTTAGAAAGCTATATATTGCTGATGCAAGACCAAGAAAAAATGCATTGGCAAATGGAGCAATGGGAGGGGGCTCGGAGTCTTCTTCAAACTATTTTCATTCTGAGGTCTGTCTTAAGTTTGAGCTTGGAAGATATGCATCTCTACCTAATAAAATTTGGCTCTGTAGTTTTTAGTGCCCTAAGGTTTTTTTGTTCTCCTTGTCAGATAGTTTTCTTTGGGATAGACAACATACATGCAATGAAAGAAAGTTTTGCTCGGCTTAGAGATTATTTAGACACTCACGGTGCCGCATCATCAGATGGAATGTCATCATTTTTGGTTAGCCCTGCAGTTCTGGCCCTATTAAGATCTTGATCAGTTACTGGAAGTGCATTTAGAGAGAACCATGAGGATATTTGGTGCATTAACTTGAATAAAGTTTGTGAGGAATTTATGTGCATAAACCTTCTTCCTAAAGAAATATAATCTACTTTTGTTTCTTTTATTTCTCTTTTCTTTTGTGGATAAAAATCTAGCTGATAATACCAAGTGTGTACTATTATGATCCTTCTCCCTCCCCCCCCCCCCAAAAAAAAAAAATAATATAAAGGAATTTATTGTGTTGAGCTGTATTTATAGTATTTTGAATATGAATATATTAGTATGCTAGATCATTCCTGATGTTTACTGGTCAGTCAGCTTCTTAGAGCATCTGAGATTGGTATACATCAAGAACATAAGCTGACTAGAATTTCACATAAAGTTCTATGTGGCCCTGTCAACTATGTTGATGCGTGATATTATTGTTGTGAACATCTAATCTATGGAAGTTGTAACTTACAGAGACATGGCGGTTCAACTTGGGGTGGAGGAAATCTCAGCAGTATGTCTGCTTCAGTATCAACCCTTGGTGACAGTGGTTGGTTAATACATGTTCAAAGTGTCTTGGCTGGTTCAGCTTGGATCGCTGCACGCATTGCTTTGGAATCAGCATCTGTGCTTGTGCATTGCAGGTTAGTATTATTTTAGTCCATGCCTACATTTATTGGTCTAATCTTTGTTGCATTTAAGTACCTTTATCTATTTGTTTTAAAGTTGATTTGAGGATAGGCAAGTTCTTTCCATTGTCTTTGGACTTGTTTCTCTTAGTGATCAGCACTTGAGCAAGTGAAATGGGTCTTTTTGGTTCAGTGCACTGGCATTATTCTTTTTTACTGCTCTCATTAGTTCAAATTATTCTTGCTTATATATCATTGTTTAACTGGTGGAACCTGGATCACTTTGTGAAATGGACTTGATGACTTCTATTTGGTGCAATCAGTTCTTTTAACTTTTTAATTTGGTTTGATTGAGCTATTCACTTGAATCTGTTTTACTGGTAGTGAGTTCGTCAGTTGGCTTAAAACTAAAATTGTTGAAAATGAAAAAGGAAAAGAAAAGAAAACATGTGAAAATCTATGTAGTAATTCAATCCTAAGCCCGGTAGAAGCCTCAAGGCAAAATTCATTGTGATATAAAACTTAAGTCAGATGTCAGACCCAGTTTATCTTATAAAATAAATAGAAGGAAGAAGATTAAAAAAAATTCTAGGTTTCTCTCCTCATCAATATGCCCTATGGTATGAGGCCACTGCCATGCTCATCTCACCCCCGAACCATAGAAAAGAAAGAAAGAAAGAAAAAAAATCCTTCTAATCTCCTCAGCCATGCCAACAAATTCATCTACCAGTAATTTATGTGAATACCATTACATCTGTTGTTTGCCTTCTTTTTCTTTTCACATATCAATTTAATTATCTTTTCTGGACTGTTTTAATGTAGTGATGGATGGGATAGAACAAGTCAGCTGGTTTCACTAGCAAACCTGATGCTTGATCCATATTACCGGACATTCGCTGGTTTTCAGGTATTTTTCTGAACAATGGCCTTGTCAACAAACAACCCCACCATCTCTCTCTGCATTCTCCATTTTTAGAACATGTTTCTCATTTGCAGCACTACGGCCCAAAACACTTATTATGTACTAGGTTTTGCTTGTACCTTTTCCTCTTCACTTCACTCAGCAAGACAGCATCACATATTTAGCATCACTTTTGAGAAAAATAGCTGTCATGTTCCCCCACCTAAAAGTGGTGTTGCAGTTTAAATTCCCTTTAGGCACATCCACGTGAGATGCCGATGGTTTTTCAGTGCCTTGTGAACTTGGGAATTGGGATAACAACTTGGAAAAATGTCTCTTATTCTGGATTATTACATCTTAATACAGGCAGTTGTTGAAAAAGATTGGCTAGCTTTTGGTCACCCATTCTCAGATCGCATTGGAATGCCAAGTGTGTCTGGAACTTCATTTGACTTAACCAGACAATCTTCCACTGGGAATCTGTCATCATCTCCAGTACGCCAATCTTCTGGATCATTCACACCTCAAACTTCTAATACATCTCATGCGCAGAACAATTATTCCCCCATATTCTTGCAGGTATGTGTGCTGAAATATTTTTGGTTATTCTTTCACTGAAGTTCCGTTTCATTTTAGTTTGATAATTTTCACATATAATGAAATTGTGAAATCTTTGGGGGTTCTATTTCACACAAATTATAATTAATAGATATCTTATTTTGATGCTGTTGTTAATTCATCAGTCTAATTTCAATTCACTGATTAATTTGAGATCTGATTTGTGCATTTGTTGTTTTGCAGTGGGTTGATTGTGTTTCTCAGTTGTTAAGGATGTATCCATTTGCTTTTGAGTTCTCCTCAGTATGCATCTTTCTTTTATGCATGGCATTCACTTCTTGTTTTATCAAATATAATTCTTTTCACGTGGCAATTTTTTTGACTTTTATCCTTTATTTTCTCCATAGTTACTGATTTAGTGACATTCTTACTTTATGTTGATTAAGACTTTCCTGGTGGATTTCTTGGACTGTGTGCTCTCGTGTCGTTTTGGAAATTTCTTATGTAACAGGTAATTTCTCTATTAGTAGCTTTAGCCTGCTGTGCCAACTTAAGTTTGCTTGCTGAAGAATTTGAGAAATGTGAAAATTGGTGGGAAAGGGGGGTGTCTGGGAAAAAATGGTGCAACAAACATTTAGGGCCTTTTACAGGCAATGCACAGGTGATCATTGTCCATTCTATCTATGAAACTTAAATTAGTTCCTCTGAAATAACTTTCATCTTTGTTTCCTATCCTCTATGATCTATGCCTTACAAAATATCTAAAATTTATAAGATACTCTTAAAGTCAGATGCTCAGAGCAAACGTATTCTCAACCATGGCTTTACTTAAAATACGTGCACTTTGCTTCTGCACCCCTATCATTCATCAAAATTCTACTGCTTTTTAAATTTTCGTAATTTGGCACTTGATGGAAAATAGTGTATATTTATGCATAAAACCTATGGGCATCTTTATTTTGGAATCATTGTGTTTATTGTTGCAATCTTCTGCATTTCTGAAAGATCAGATGATTTATAAGCTTGTAGAAATGTGGAAGAAAAGCACATTGTTCTTTCTACCTTCAAGTCTGAGTTCTACAATTTGTTTCATAAACTTTTGCGGAGCCTAAATTATTTCCTTCACTGGTTAGTCCAAAAATTGTGGGTAGCTGCATTAGTACATAAAGGAAGTTTTATATATTTCAAGATGACCTCGTTGAATTGAAAGTAACAATTTTGTTTTCCTTGCCATTCAAATTTCCTCCAAACCCCCTTTTGAAGTGTCAATTATTTTGTTTATTTATATTTTCAGTGAAAAGGAGAGAGAAAAATGTGGTATCTATGAAGCATGTGGATGCTTGTGGGCATATTTCGCTGATCTGCGTTCTTTGGAGGGGAGTTCTCATGCCCATTATAACCTCTTCTATGATCCATTGAAACATAATGGGCCAATTTTTCCTCCAGCAGCTGCTTTGGCCCCAACACTTTGGCCCCAATTCCATCTTCGTTGGGCTTGTCCTTCTGAATCCCAAGCTGGTGAACTTGAGGCTGAATCCAGGAGCATGGCTATAAAGTTTTCTGAACTGCTAAAGGTATTTGAAAACAGAGAATAGAAAAAATCTTGTAAAAGAAAACAGAAAGATCATTGAGGAATTCTAAGCTACTTAATAAAAGAAACTATCCTATTCTAATGCTTAGAATCTGTAAACTTTTGAAATTAGTAGCAAGAACTAAGGAAATGGTATTGTCATCAAGAAAAAATAAAAATAAAAGGTTATAATATGCTGTTAGTCCCTGTACTTTGGAAAAATTTGAGATTTAGTCCTTGTGTTTAAGAAGTTAAAAATTAAGTCCTACTTGTTTGATTTAAAAATCTTTAGTCGAGTCATTAAAGCTGTAAGTATTTTTTGTCTAAATTTGTCAACTTGGAATTTTGATTAGGCTGCCCTCGTATAACATGACATATGATTAACAGAAAATAAACATGTTAAATTGACAAATTTTTATAGAAACTAGCAACAATGATAATGATTACACTAGGATTTTTAAATTGAAAAAGTAGGAGTATTGAATTTTTAACTCAAAAAGCACTAGGACCAAATCTAAAATTCTATACGAGTACAGGGACTAACTGCGCATTCTAACCAAAATAAAATAATACCCTAAACTAACTCCTAGAAGTCTAGAAATAAATAAATCCTTGACCTGTCAACACCGAACACTCCCCCTCTAGCTGGTGAATAGATGTTCGTTCCCAGCTTGTCCACTAGCACTTCAAAACTTGGTTTAGGCAGTGCATTTCTAGGGACATCTGCTATCTGTTGTTTGCTAGGCACATAGGTCAAGCAAGTTAACTATTTTTTATATGATAAAATGCATATTTATCCCAAGATATTTTGTTCAGTCATGATGAACCGGATTTTTTGCAATACTTATGGTTGCCTTGTTATCTCAAATACTTTCATAGGTTCCGTACTTGGCACTTTCAGTTCTTCCATAACCTCTTTAACGAAATCAGCTCACAAGTTCCATGTGCAAGGGATCTAAGGCTTTGCTTGGTATGGAGGATGGAAAAGAGTGATGATGGAAAATTTTTCAATCTAATGGTTAAGCTACAAGGTAAGAAAATGGTTATGAATCTTAACCATTTGATTAACAAATTTTCCATCCTCCATACCATGCCGAACCTAAGGGCTCTAAATTTAGCCTCTATGCTGCTGCGAGCTACAACTGGTTGCTTCTTGCTTCTGCAAGAACCAAATTCCCCCAAAGCATTGTATAGTAATCTGATGTGGACCTCTTATCTTCAACTGAACCTGCCCAATCTGCATCAATAAATGCCTCCTCACTTCTCTGCTCATTTTTCTTTAACAACAAGCCTTTACCTAGAGTAGACATATTCAGCCACTGAAAGATCACCTTGTTTGCTGTTTCCTAGAGGAGATCGAATCTCAAAATGTTGTGCTGTGTTTTCCAGATCCAACTACATTTCAATGGCCATGCCCCATATCTCCTTTGCTCTCTGGTAGAATAAATAAGTCTGGCCAACCTTGGCTTTCAAGGAATTAATTAACCGTGCCATGATCATAATATTTTTCTGACTCCCAAGTTCAGTAACCTGCTTCTCCTTTGTTGGGTTTTACCTTTGCACATATCATGTAACCAAATTTTCCTTTGCCTCGAATTACCAACATAACCACTTGAGACCATTCAAGAAAATTGGCCCCACTAAAGTTTGTGTTGGGTTATTTGGAGAGAATGGATTTCCCCACCAGTAGAAATCGTAGATGAGGACATACTACCAGAAGGTTCAGATAACACCTCTGAATATTCCTCTAGAGTCGCATCTGAAATGACTGTTTAGCCAAAATAAAAATCAGAGGAAAAATAAATCTGATACCATGAAAACAGAGAGTAGGAAGAATTTCTGTAGAAAAGAACAGAAAGAAATTCATTGTTATGTGCCATTGAGGAATTCTAGGCTACTTAATACTAGATACTATCTTATTCTAATTCTTAGAGTGTGTAAATTAGTAGAAACTAGGTAGCAAGAAATCAGGAATAATGTGGAGTAATGGAGAAAAATTAAAAACAAAATAATATTCCTAAACTACGTCATAGAAATATGGAAATTAATAAATTGGTGAGTTGTCATCAGTATTAAAATTTTCAGTTTTTGTCCACTAATTGTCCCCTTTGGTTATTTAGAAATACATGGTGTACTGGATAAATTGGGAACATGTAACAGTACTAACTAAGCGCAATATATTTTTTTTTTTAAATATTTATTGGGTGCTGCAATGCTAACAGGCTAAAGAAGCAGCTGAAATGAAAGCTAAAGAGTACTCAGTGGCCATGGAAACTTTGAAGGCAGAATTACGGAATGAGAAACGGCTCAGTAGCTCCGTAATGAACTTGGCCCAAAGAGCCAGCAAGGAAAGTGCTGCCATTAAGCGAGCCATACTGTCGCTGGGGTGCAGGGTTAACTACACAAGTAATGGTGACTGTACTGTTGATATTGAAAGTAATCCAACAGGATCTCAAGAAAAAAGTATACAGTCTCCTCCTAGAAAAGAATCTGATGGTACAATGGAGCGTGATGACAACTCAGATTTATCTGTTTCAGTTACAGTTGTGTCAGATGATGTTTCCAGCAGTCCACTCGGTCAAGTATGTGAAACTTTATGTCCTTTGCGTACACGGGATGGCAGCTGCCAGTGGCCAAGTGCTGGTTGTGCTCAGCTTGGTAGTCAGTTTGTTGGACTGAAGGCAAATTTTGATGCATTTGACCACCTGTCTATTTATGATAGTTATTTTGAGTCTAACTGAAAATTTGGATTCAGATTTCACAGATTCAATACAAGAAACCACAACTATGGCTCTTTTTTCAGAAGCTGGCCTGGAGGTGAGGCAAAAATGTACTGCCCCAGCTTTTCAGATTCGTCTGGGGGTATGTTGTTTAGAGAATGCGGTCATTTGTTATCTATCTAGTTTAGAGATGATGAACAGAAGCAAGAACTTGTTCGTTTTAGAGGCTATGTGATTGATGCTGGTTTGGTTTTTGGTACCATTCTTCAGTATAAGCTGCTATTACATGGTCATTCCTTTCTAGAATAAGATTAGTGAGTGTAAAGATTACGAGACCTACTTATTTTCTGCCGTTGCCCCATAATCAATGTATACCGCTTGACTGACTTCATACAGGTTCACTAGTAAAAGTCCTTTTCTTGATCTTCATATGTTCTTTCTCACTATTGTAAACAATGTGTCTTCTTGGGAGACGGGAAGATAGCTTAGTGCCGCTTGAATGAAAGATGAAGCTGAAATGACTGGCATGGAACTCGATCCAATTGCCTCAGGAATGTCTTCTTTTGGTCCATTTGGTCTTCCCTCTGTTCTAGGAGTCAAATCCATGTATGCCAAGAAATTCTGAGTTTCAGATGAAATTAACCCCATGAAGATTGTAGATTATGTCTGAAATGATGCATGAATATTGGTGCTGAAAGACGAGGATTTTCGAGGCTTTCAGTGTTGTTCAGAAGCTGTCCACATTTCCATGCTCCAAGCAACTGCAATCGGAAAACTGGCTCTGCGCTTGAAAGCTACGAAGGTAACTACTAAACAGAGGTAACAAAGTCAATTTTTAGCTAAAGTTTGTTGGTGAATAAAAAATAGTTTTCATTACGAAAAATAAACTTTACATATTCACTGCTTAACATCGTAAACTTGTGCCATATTATAGGCCCGTCAGTATTTATTTTTGTGTCATAATTGTGTTTGAAATATGTTTATATAATTTTGACATGTTTATGTATTAACGTTGTATTTGTGCATTCTGTGTTGTAATGTGTTTAATGTTATTCTTTGTATAACTTCTTGCATGTTCATGGTTTGGTGGTGTGTTTTTGTCTGTGTTCGTGTTTTAGATTTTGTGTATTGTGAAGGGCATAAGGTCAAAAGATTATAAAATTGTTGGTTAAAATATGCCACTGCACTTTTATTTCTTGAAATAAATTCTTTTGTTAAATTTATTCGTGTGATATTTTGAAGTAATAAAAAAACTCGATAGTCATATAACTAAAAAAATAGCCTTTGTAATGAACATGAATTTAACAAAATAATTTTAGTATTGTAAATAGCTACACTTGAATTTGAATGAAAAGTAAAGAGATTAGACTCTTAAAAATAAAAAGTACAATTTGTGGCCCCTTTAGTTTGTAGGAATGGAATAGAATAAAATAGGATAAATTTATGTATAAAAATATAAAAGGAATAAGTATTTAATGGTATTAATATCCTCTAACTAATTAAATGATATTTTATTTGTATTATTATAATTTAAGTATGATATTTAATAATAAAATATAAAAATAAATTAATGCAAAATTTTATAATAAAATCTTTGTACAATTTGTTATCTATAAATATATTTAATAAATTGAACTTAAGAAATTACTTACAAATATAATTAAGCAATCCTCTTTTAATTTTAAAAGAAAGTAATATAATAATTAAATGTTAATTTGTTTTAGGCTATTAATACTCATTTTATTTATGCTATTATTTAAATTTTTAATTGAGTTAGTATCATTCTCAATCAGATCACAAATTTGGTTAGGAAATTATGAAAATATCTTTTTATAATTAAAATAAGTTAAATAATTTGAGATATTTTAGTATTTAGTTTTAAAAGAATAATAAAAATATACACATAGTGCGATTTGAACCTATATTAATCAATTACATTAACAAAACCTTTAATTTACCATTTAACCAGAGTTTTTTTTTTTATTTTTATATATTTTAATTTTATTATGCACACTTTATTATTTCTATTAATTACATATATATATTAATAATGTATTTGGTCAAGTTGATGTTACAACGATTAATCAATCTATTTTTTTATTTATTTTAATATCGTATATATTTCATGTGTTGTTTTTAATTAGTTTCAAATCATATGTTTCATTATTTATTGTATATTATTTTTAGCATACATTTGTGCTCTAAATTTATAGTTTACACACGTATACACGTGTGATAGGATTTCTAGTTATTCTTAGATGCATATTTATATTTTGAATAGGTGATTTATAATAACATTAGTATCTATCTATATATCTATTCTATACTATTATTTAAGCCCCTATTTGAGTTGATGTCACAAGTTAATCGGGCACCAAATCGGTTAGGAAAATTCTGAAAATATTCTTTTGTAATTAAAATAATTTACATCATAAGGGTATTTTAGTCTTATTATTATAACGAAAACCAATAAGTGCATATGATAGAATTTAAATTTACACCAACCGTAAAAACTTTTAATTTATCATTCAACTGAAGTTTTATTTTGATATTTTTATACATTGCGATTTTATTATGCATATTTTATTACCTTCATCAATTGTATATTTTAATAATGTATTTGATTGAGTTGATGTCACAAGTTAACTCGACACCGACTCAACATTGATGGCAACACAATGATCTAATTTAATTTATTTTTATTTAAAGATTGAATATATTTAAACAATACATTTCATTATTTATTATATGTTATTACTAATTTTTAAACATACATTTGTGTTCTAAATTTGTAGTTCCTACACGCATACGCATGTGATAGGATTCCTAATTTTCTTCAAGGGTATAATAAGGAATTGCATCATCATGTGACATGGATTGTCAAATAGCGACGATATTGCACTGTATTTGAGCAACTAATGAAGGGTGATTTTAACATTTGCCATGTCGGAGCTAAAGTTATAAATAGGTAAAAGTATTATGAAAGTTCGGTTTTTAAAATAATAGATCAAACCGATTGAATCAAAAATTAGTAGTTTGATTGATTCAATTATTACTCTTATTATTGGAACTTTGTAGTTGACATTCTAAAATTATATTACATTAGCACTTGAAATTCTTTTAAAATATTGATGTGATACAATTTCATAATGTTATATATCAAATTATTATTATTTTTAAAACAAATAGTTAATTTTATATATTTTTGAAGTTTGGAAATAAAAATGAATTTAATTATTAACTTCATATACTAAAGTGGATACAAAATTTAAAAGTATCGACGTGGATCTAATTGTGATAAAGAACTATATTATCCTAAAAAAATCATTATTAATTCCTCAAGCTATGCAATTAATTTATATGATTGTAAGTATCTATAAAACATGTAAGACATAATTTATATAATTCACTAAAAATTAAAATAATTAGTAAAAAAATTTCAACATGCTAAACTTGGAATTATGCAAACTATTTAATAAGTTAAACACACATTAACTTAGTAAATATATTTAAAAATTACATTTTAACCAATTAATAATTATTATAAGGCATTTTTGTATTTTCATGCCTTCATGTAAAAATAAAAACAACTTAAAATACAAATGAAAAGATTAAAACCTAAAACATCAAGTATTTAAGATTTTAATGTAATACCCCACACTCGAGCCCTACGCCGGGATGAAATATGAGGCATTACCACACTTAAACACATGCATACGATCAATTTCGAGTTATAAGAATTAGGTCCAATTTAAAACCTTTCCATTTTGATCTAAAAGCTCTTAATACGGGCCTATGAGACTCAAACTACGCTTTGGAAATATTTCAGGATTAATTCCAACATCTTTGAAAACTTTTAAAAAATACCACCTGAAGCAGGGCACACGCCCGTGTGAAAGGTTAACATGCCCGTGTGGCCATTATAACATGGTCGTACTGATGGCCCGTGTGGCATACACGGCCTAGGCATAAGGGGACACGTTCGTGCCCCGAGCCCGTGTGAATTAAATTCTAAATTTGTACCTATAAGGGTTTTCACACGATCTGACACACGCCCGTGTCCATGGCCCGTGTCCCTCACACGGCCATGACACGCCTGTGTCCTAACTCGTGTCTAAAAACCTTGACATTCTATTTCTAAAGTCAGCATCCAATTTAAGGCACACGGTCGAGGCACACGCCCGTGGCCATAGGCCGTGTCCTCCACACGACTGAGACACACGGCCGTGTCTCTGCCTGTGTGTTTACTACCATGCATTCTGACTTTAAATTTTTACGTGCAGGGGACACACGGCTGGACAACAAGCCCATGGGGCTAGCCGTGTGTCACACGCTCGTGTACCTACCCGTGTAGGCCCTTTGCCACCCTGAAACACAAAATAACATCTATCATGCTAAAGATCATCATAATATAATTCTTCAATCCAACAACCACATCTAAGGCCTTAACACATTTCATACTTACTAAAACAACCACAAATTACCCATTCATGAAATAACTTCTTGTATTCATATATTAACTTTCAATATTAACCATTTTCCATAGCCTTATACAAAATGAATCGGATGCTAAAGTGAGCCAACACATTTGGCCAATTAACAATGACACAAAACTCAAAGGTAGGATCCTATATATGCTATAATCAAAATAAAAGATCTAACTATACCAAGTGCTTCGATTGATAGTGTGATTGATGCCTCCGACATCCGTCGATCCACAAGCTAATTAGGCGGCATTAGAAGAAAATGGAAAGAAACGGGGTAAGCATAAGGCTTAGTAAGTTGCATGAAAATAAACAACTACTTATCATAAGACAATATGCTCGTAACCTTTCATAGCTTATTCATGAACACCATAAGTAAACGTAAATACAACTTACTCATTACCATCCAATACAACTTCTATTGCATACATTGAGCCCATATCTCATACATTTCAATTAGGTACTTGTACCACTCATCATATGATCGTAACTTTTCTTATTTCGACATAAATCATAAATCTTTTGTCGAACCATTTGGAATACTACTGGATACTCGATGGCCCTAAAATGGGTTAAGACGTCGACGCCATGTCCCAGACATGGTCTTACACTGGCTCTCATCTATCGGTGTCGATGCCATGTCCCAGACAAGTCTTACACTAACACATAACAAGCTGACACCATGTCCCAGACAGGTCTTACACTAGCTTGTTTATCGCGAGGCTGATGCATGTCCCAGACATGTCTTACACTAGCTCTCATCTCAACGCCGATGCATATCCCAGACATGTCTTACACTGGCTTTAATATCTCGAGGCCGATGCATGTGCCAGACATGTCTTACATTGGCTCTCATATTGTGGTCGATGCATGTCCCAGACATGTCTTACGCTAGCACACATATCACCCAATATCAAGGTACTAATATCCAAGTTTATTCCAAATGTTTAACGAAAGTCTCTACTATGTTAATTTCTCAACTTACATTCTCATACTCAAAATCAAAGCAATTTATGTCATATCAATACAATTGCGCATCATAAAGATATAGTTGCATTATTAACATACAACTTACCTCAGATTACAAAATGTAGGCGACTAGTCGATTTTAGTCTACTTGCTTAGCTTTCCCCCGGTCTAGGTTCGGATTTTGTAATTCTTGATCTATAATGATAAAAATTCAAAAATTTAATCATTTTATTGATTTAGGTGCTCAACAATTTATTATTGGGCAAAATGACAATTTTGCCCTTAGACTTTCACAAAATGACCATTTTACCCTTAGACTTGAAAATCAATTTTTACCACATTTTCTCATAAATCAAGCCTAGCTGAATACTTTTTAAACTATGAGCAGCCCACAATTCTCATTATTTCTCACATTTATCAACTATTTTACAACTTATGCAAAATGGTCCTTAGTTAGGGTTTCCATGAAAACTACTTCACAAAGGTTGTTTATTTCACAACTATAACTCATTTTCTTCCATAAAATTTCAGAAATCAACATGTCTACTATCATGACAAAACCCTAAACTTTCAATCATTTTGCAAAATAGTACCATTGTTAGAAAGCTCATGCTACAAAGCCCTCAAAAGTACAAAAATCATCAAGATCACTTACTTGTGAGGGTTGCAAGTTGCTGAAATTTCAAGCTCCGAAAAACCCCATTTTTGTTGAAAATTTCGGTGGAAGAGAAGGAAAAAAAATGGAAAAGATGATGGCTAGACACTAGGGTAATATTTTATTATACATTAAGTCATCTACCCATTTGACCATTTGAATTTCTTGTCCCCTATGACCGGCCATCAGCTTCTAAGGGGTCTATTTGCCCTTTAAAGACCCCCAATTTAGGTTCTCTAGCTATTTGACACCCTTAGCTATCAAAATAGGACTTTTGCACTTTAGGCGATTTAGTTTTTTTTTTTTGCAATTAGGCTCACAAACTTTAAAATTAATTTACTAAAAATTTCATGCACCTTTATAAACATGCTATCACACATAAAATAATATTAAAAATAATTTTTCTGACCTCGGATTAGTGGTCCCGAAACCACTGTTCCGACTGGGCCCAAAATTGGGCTGTTACATTTAAGCTTAATCATTTCAATTAAATCTTCATTATTATCTCATGTGAAATTTTTACATGAAATTTATTTTTCACCCACATCATATTTAATGTATCAATATTTACTATTATTTAAGTTTTAGTTTAATTGATGTCAAATTAATTCGACACCAACTTAATCAAAAAAGTACAAACAATCCACATTTCAAACAACAAGTAATAATTATTATAGGGTATTTTTGTATTTTCATACATTTATATAAAAATAACAAAATAATTTTAAATATGTAAATGATAGAATTTGAACTTTAGGCATCGAACATATTACATATTAAACTTTACAACTTCAACCAAAACTTCATTATTACCTTATATGATCTTTTTACAAAAAATTTGTTTTCCACCCACATCGTATTGAATGTATATAGATAATGTCGTGTATTGAGTTGGTGTTATAAGTTAAAATTATTTTTAATTTTTATAATTAATTTATATTTACCTATTTAATTTTTTTACTTGTAATTTAAACTTTTTTTTCATTTTTATTTAGTATATATTGTTTATGTGTTATTTTATTTTTTAAAACTTACATTTGTATTTTAAATATTTGGTTTCATTACTAATTAATTTTTAGTTTGATTGGTATAAAGATTGTTACTAATTAGAGTTGCTCATAGGCAGGGCCGGGACGAGTTCGGGTCAGGCCGAGTCCAAAAAATGGGCTTAAAATTTTACCCAAGCCCAACCCAAATAAAAATACTAAAACCCGAGCCTGGCCCAACCCTCCCGTATTTATTTTTATATTATTTTATATAATTTTTAAATATATATAATACATCAAAAATACTAAAAAAATTAAAATAAATATTTTTCAACAAATTAAAAATAAATTTTAAAAAATATGTAGACTTAAATAGCACTAAGATAGATGCAACTTAACAAGCAAATACCTCTAAAATAATAATAAAATTACCAAATACCTTTAAAATAATAAAAAAATTAATAATAAAATAAGTTTTATACAATATCCAAATTATAACAAAAAAATAGTAGCAACTAATAGTAATATGGTAACAAAATATGGAGAAAACAACAAGAAAATAATATTCAAAAATAAAAAAATAGTAAATTTTTTGTCATTTAGTAAATTCGGGCCGGGCTCGGGCCAAAAATACCTTACTTGAGGTCCGGCCCATTTTTTAAATAGGCCTTATTTTTTTGTCCAAGCCCATTTTTCGAGCCTATATTTTTGCCCAAACCCTCTCACATTTCGGGTGAGCCTTCGAGTCGGGCCGGGTAACCCGACCCATAAATAGGTCTATTACTAATATAAGAGGATGTGACTTTAAGCGCGTTAAAATACATTTACTCTTCTTTTTAAAGAGGGGTTATAGGTATTGTATCATAAAAGTGTGGGTAAACTACATCAGAATTTACTTTAAAATAGTGTCATTCCTTTAGTTTACTGTTAGAATAATTTCTCAAAGTGATCACTTAACTATTATCTCATTAACAAAAGCTGTTTGAATGTGAGTAGTCAGTATTTTTATATTCTATTGTAAAAATTACAAAATAAAAAATTATTCTTTCAATCCCTTTAAAAATTATAAAAATTTTAATTTAACACCCTCCCATAAGCATTCTTTTTATCTTAATTTTAGGCAGTTGAAACCAGATTTTCGTGCAAGAAAATCAAATCATATTTCATGAAAATGAAATCCCATAAAAGAATACAAAATTGTATGAAAATAAAAGTATTTGAGGAGAGCGAGTAGATGTGGGACTGTAGCTTCAAGAACACTATCAGCCATTGTTTCTTCTTCCGTTCACATTCCCTAGTTTTTATAAAACATGTATAAGCTACCCACAGAATCTCAAAATTGATCCATGATTCCTCCATCTTTCCACGCACACACACAAAAAAACCCAGATGTAGAATTGCGAGAATTTTGTAAAAAGATTGAGCCAGGCCAGATCATTTGTACTTAACCTTCATTTTTGCTCTTAAATCGATTAAAGTTCAAAACTGCTGTGATTATTGTCTAATAAACCTAGTTGTCAGTTGTTGCTTTGTTTGGAAGACGTGATAGGCAATGGAGCATTTGAGCAACGGCTAAGGTTTGTGAAAGGCACAGAAGAGAAAAAGAAAAAGTAAAGACTGAAAATATAAAGAATAAATTGCAGTTGGTTTCAGTTTTGCTAGGTAGGGCAAGTGGATGATGACCTGGACGCCGGCCGGTGATGATGACGACGATGAGAAATGGATAGCCGATTGTTTGCTGATGGGGTGTTAGATTAAAAATTTTATATTTTTTAAAGGGACTAAAATAATAATTTTTTATTTTGTAATTTTTACAACCGGGCATAAAAAATATAGATGTGACATGTCTAGTCAACTTTCCATTAATGTGATAATGATTAAGTGACCATTTTTAATGAGTGTCTGTCGTTTGGCACGTTGTGCTCTGTCTGTCATTCTGGCACGTGTAATTTTCTAGTCATGCTTTGTTTCTTTTAGTAGACAATTTTCGCTTCTGCTGATTTTATTTTCCAATTTTCATGTTTTTATTACTTTTCTTTTGAGTATGGAGAGAGGAATAAGAGTTACGAATAGAGGATAATGAAGAAGAAGCTTCGAGTGTTCATGAAGATGGGGTCTTGACAATCACAAGTATGAATTTTGTCTTGTGGGCTGTTTTCTAACAGCGGGTGTGATTAATTTTCAGGCAATGCAGAATACTATGGTCAATATTTGGCATCCATTGGGGGGTGGTGTGATATCAGATCTGGGAGAGAAGTGTTTTCTCTTTAGGTTTTATCATGAGCTGGATATTAGAAAGGTGGAGAATGGAGCCCCTTGGACTTTCAATAATCATCTTTTTGTTTTCCATCGCTTACGGAAAAATGAGGAACCTCTTCAGGTACCATCAATTTACTCTTGTTTCTAGTTACAAATTAATGATCTCCTTTCAGGGTTATTTTCAGAAAAATATGGCCAAACAATTTGGAAATTTTGTGGGCTAATTCGTGGAGTACGATTCTAAACAGATCAGATGGGGAATTAGGAATTTTATGCGTGTAAGGGTGTTGATCGATGTTTGTGTTCCTTTGAAACGATGGAAAAAAATCATCTTAGCATATGGGGATCAAGTTTATGCAAAATTTAAATATGAGAAGTTTTCCTTATTTTGCTTTACTTGTGGTCGATTAGGTCATGGGGATAGCTTCTGTCCAACGAGGCTGTATAATGGAAGGTTGGAGGTGGTTCTTGGATGGGATCTAACTCTAAGAGCTCCGATTAAAAAGGCGACAATTGCAACCAATGTGTGGCTTCGAGAAGACAATGGAGGTAACAATTATGGAAATATAGTTGCTGAGAGAAATATGGGGAGCAATTGGGAGGGAATGCTTTGTGATCAGTGGGTCAAAACAAATCAAATTCTTGGTTTCAATTTAGAAGTTAGCTCTTTTCTGGAAGCTCTAATAAACATGGAGAGGGAGTTATGGGAGGAAATCAAGGAATGGAGGATGACAGAGAAAAAAATCCTCTAAAAGATATAGAAGGAAAGAAATGTCTTAGAGTTTGCAAATCTAATCCGATGGTTTCTAGTGAACTGAATTCATCAGATTTTCATGATGAACGATTATTCGAGAGACAAACATCTAAAACGGCAACCGCCTTTGGGCAGGCTAATCGATTCCATTGAAGATTTTATGCTAGAATATTCGTAGATTAGGGAGTCCACGAGTAGTTAGAAGACTTCGATACATGTTGAAGAAAATTAATCCACATATAGTCTTCTTTCTAGAGACAAAATTGGATTCAAATCGAATAGAGGTGATAAGGAGAAAATGTGGTTTTCTTTCTAGTATAGATATGCTGGTGGATGGTTCCCGAAGAGGATTATGTATTAGGTGGAAGGAAAATCTTAGCATTTCATTATGTAGAATGTCTAAAAATCATATTGATGTTGAGGTAGTTAATGAGACGGAGAGGGTGACATGAAGATTTACTGGTTTTTATAGCACTCCGAATGTTCGCATAAGGAGGACACTGGAATTTATTGAAGACTCTGGGGCGCAGGAACAACTTTCCTTGGATGGTGGGCAGAGATTTTAACAAAATTCTTTATTCTCTTGAGAAGAATTGTGGTATCCCAAGAGCGAGTGGTTGAATGGAAAGCTTTTGAGATGCCTTGGATGAATGCCAATTGAATGATCTTGGATACGTGGGTTCCTGGTTTACTTGGGAGAAGGGCAACTTCGAGGCTAATAATGTTCGAGAGAGACTAGATCGTGGAGTTGCTAATTTGGATTGGTGGCAGTTATTCCTAAAGTTCCAGGTGCAGCATTTGACCCAATAGTTCTCTGATCATTGCCCACTATTTATATCCACAAATTTTGAAGAAGAGAATCATGTGTATGACAGTTTAGATTCGAATCTTGGTGGACTTTAGAGGAGTCTTGTGATGAGAAGATACGAAGTATATGGGAATTGAACACTATTGAAATTCTGACTCGATTATCTATGTTGGCTGAAGGTCTACAACAATGGGCTACCACAATTCAAGGAAAAAGAAGAGGGGTGTCTAATAAATATTGGAAGCAAATTGAAGAACTCAAGAGAGAGGATAGGACGAATGATAATATTAATGATCTTATTGACACAAAATTGTTCTTAAATATGGAGATGGACAGAAAATAGACATATCGAGAGCAACGCTCTAGAGCGAATTGGCTAAAGGTGGGGGATCGAAATACTGCATTTTTTCACCGGTTTACTTTCCAAAGAAGACACGTCAATTGTATTCGCGAGCTGAAAATGTCTGATGATATGGTTGTGACAACACATGGTGAGATGGCCGAAGAAGCGAAAGAGTATTTTACCAATCTATTCAAAACTCAAGGGGTTGGTAATGCTGAACAAATTCTGTCAGGGGTCAAACGAAACAAAATGGAAGCAATGAATCAAGAACTAATGACAGAATATAAAATAGAGAAGCTTATGGTTGCGTTAAAGGAGATGGATCCAACAAAGGCGGCTGGTCTAGATGCTTTTTCGGCTATGTTCTACCAAAAGTATTGGCATGTAGTCGGTAACGATGTGGGTAAATTTTGCCTTAAAGGTCCTAAATGGTGGACAATCTTTGGAATCCATAAATTCCACTCTTATTGTTTTTATCCCTAAAAATGCTCAGCCTCACAATCTAGTGCAATATCGGCTGATTAGTCTATGTTCAGTTTTATACAAGATTATAGCCAAAACAATGGCCAATCGTCTTAAGAAAGTGCTGAATGTGTGCATTGACGTTGCTCAAAGCGCTTTTGTTCCTAATAGAATGATCATGGACAACGTACTGTTGGCTTATGAAATCCTTCATTCTTTTAAGGCGAGACGTTTGGGGAATAAGGGATACTTTGCTCTAAATTTGGACATTAGCAAAGCCCATGATAGAGTTGAGTGAGGATTCTTAAAGAGTATGATGGAAAGGATAGGGTTTGCGGATTCCTAGGTGCAGCTAATCATGCATTGTGTTTCATCAGTTTCCTATTTAGTTAACATGAAGGGCATAGAGGGTGATTCTTTTAAACCATCCAGAGGGCTTCGTTAAGGTGACCCACTAAGCCCATATTTGTTCTTAATATGCAGCGAAGGCCTATAAAGTATAATGAGGCTAGCTATTGAAGATAGGAGTTTGAGGGGGTCAAAGTTCGTAAAAGGGGTCCAGTGATATCTCATTTAACATTTGTTGACGATTACATTTTGTCTGGGGAAGCTGTTGATAGAGAAGTGGCTACTTTGATGTAGGGACTTAAGGAATATGAAGCATGTTCGAGCCAATATATAAACTTTGAGAAATCACTATTGTTTTTTAACTCTAATTGTTCGAATCAGAAGAAAGACATGATTTCTCAAACTTTTAGAGTTCTTTATTCAGTAGACCCTAAGGTATATCTAGGCCTTCCAAATATGGTTGGGAAGGGGAAAAACGCATTCCAAAACTTGAAGGATTGATTGTCAAACAGAATTCGGAGTTGGTGCATTAGACCTTTCTCACAAGGATGAAAACATGTATTTATTAAAAGTATTTTACAAGCAATTCTTACTTACATTATGACGTACTTTCTTTTGCTGAATTCATTATATGGTGAAATGGAACAAATTATTTACTAAATTTTGGTGGCAGAAATGTCATGTTAAAAGAGGCATTCATTGGTGTGATTAGAAATCATTATGCTTGTTAAAAGAAGAGGGGGTCTAGGTTTTCAGAGCTTATCCAAGTTTAATACAACCTTATTAGCAAAGCAAGGGTGGCGTTTATATTTTTATCTAAATTTATTATTGGCACGTACTCTTAAAGTGAAATATTATCCGAATTCAAATTTTATGGAGTCAAATTTAGGAACAAACCCTTCATATATCTAGAAGAGTGTTTGGGCAGCAAAATGATTGTTCAAGTCGAGGATGTGCTAGAGGGTGGGTTCTAGATCCAAAATTTTGATATGGAAAGATGCTTGGGTGCCAGGATTAGAGAATTATAGGCTACACGGAAATGGTATAGGACAAAATTTTAATATGGTCTCTAAATTGTTAGATCCAAATTCTAGACGGTGGAAGGAAGAACTTATTGCTCACATAATGTCTGTAGATAAGACGAGGAAAGTCTTGAGTATTCCTCTTTCTCATCACTGGCAGAAGGACAAACAAGCCTGGAGAGGTGAGACGTTTGGAGAATATTCAGTTAGAAGTAGATACAAGCTATTATTGATAGAGTCTGCTGAAGTGGAGCTTAATTTACATTAGACTACATTTAGGCAGGTATACAAGAAAATATTGCCAATAGAGCTCTCAAAAAAAAAATTAAAACTACATTTTGGAGACCCTGAAAAAACTTTATCCCTATTTTAAAAAATTTACAGAAAAGAAGGTTGCGAAATTTGGTTGCTTGTCATAGAAGTACATAGGAAGATGAGTCTTTGGAACATGTTTTCCGTGACTGTCAATCTGTCAAGGAGATCTGGAGTCTGGTAAATATTACTTGGCCTACAGAAATGTCATGTGCAAGTTACAAATAGTAGATAGACTAGTTATTCATAAATTTATTATCATATTTATGCAGACTAATTACTTGTGCCATTTGGGTGATTTGGGGCGACAGGAACAAACAAGTGCATGAAAGGAAAATCAGACAAAATATAGATACGATTGAATTCATAGTATCGTATTTAAAAGAATTAGATGAGATTAAGGGTCACTTATCTGCTAGATATGTCCAACAGGTGAGATGATAGCCACCTAAACGATTGTTTGTAGAGATCAATTTTAACACTTCTTTTCAAGGTCATCTGCTTAAATCTTTCTCGGGGTTAGTGGGGAGAGATTCAGAAGGGCAGATTGTGGGAATGAGAATTATATTGAACGATTATGTACTTTTCTCTTTTGCGGGTGAAGTGATTGCATGCCTCCAAGGAGTTCAAATGGGCCTGGATCTCAATTTCCAAAGAGTGATATTGGAAAGGGATAGTCTCACAATGGTGAAAAAACTACAAAATGAAAAGGAGGATGTTTCAAAAATAAGCCCTATTATTGAAGATGTGAAAAGGGCAAGTCGAGGCTTTGTGGATTGCCGGTTCAGTTTTGTGGGAAGAAATACAAATGTGATAACACACTGTTTAGCAAAAGAAGGATTTATCAAGGGTGAAACCACTTATCTTATGAAGAGAATCCCTGAGGCAGTGTGGAAGGCGGCGGAGAAAGACAATCGGTGGGCTAAGGTAGGGCACTAGCATCATTCTAGATTTCTTTGGGGTTTTTCCAATCGGACTGAAAGGAAATGAAAGGTCTTTTGCGCATGTGTTTCTATCCACTTTGGTTTTTCCGGAAGAGAGAGTAAAGTGATTGTCTTGAATGAGCTGTTACTTCATATTAATTATGCTTTTAGTGGGTGTGGCTCCTTTCTAGATGGGGTTTTGGGCTTTTCAATTGTGATTGTTTGGTTGTAATTCGTTTAATTTTTTTTCTTAATGAATAAAAGTGTGGTCCAACCTATTTATCAAAAAAAAAGAAATTATTTTAGCGGCAGTGATTAAATTAATAAATTTTTAAAATGATTAAAAAAATGATGCTATTTTAAGGTGACTTTTGATATAGTTTACCTTAAAAATATTTGATTTCAACAGGTGACATAAAATTATAAGTATTAATAACATAAATGGTTATTTATTTTAATAACATATATTTTTAATACATTATTTATGTAACACTCTAAATTCAGCTTAGATTTTATGGCCAAATCTGGTGATCTCACAAGGAATGAGTTTTGAAAATAATGTTGTTTCGATAAATCAACCAAGTTATATAATTATCACTGATAACGTTATTTATTAAATTCATTTACCAAAATAATATTTTCAGTGGAGCTTTTAAAACCGTTGTATTTTGAAAAATCTAGATCGTACTTTCGAAAAAACCTTTAATTTTGTAAAACTAATTTTTGTCAAACGTCACCGTAAAAGTAAAAGCATAACAAACCAAATATAAACTTAAACAGTCCAGAGAGTCCACACAATACAAAACTTCCAAAATTAACTTTTAAATAAAATAAATCGAAACCCTTAATTAACTCAGTTCATGGACTAGTGGTCACTGCAAGACTCCACCGCACCGATCTGCCTAGGTCTGTGGATTATCTGAACTGAACAGACAATAGATGTGAGTTTACGTAAACTTAGAGTGCAACCTACAGAAATCAAACACACAAGCATACAGATTTAAACAAACAGTCAGAAGCAGATACAGTTCCAGATTCAGAATCATATTCAGATTCAGATTCAGATTAAAGATACAGATATGCATAAGTCCTACCCCATCCTCTATACACCATCTCCGACCATCCCATCACACCATGTGGGGTTTAAAACACCCACCCATCCCTAAACACCACATTGTGCCTTTAAGACACAAACCAGAATGTATATGCAGCCAAGTTGCCAGAATATAGGCGATTAGCTCCTATCAGATACTTCCTCCATACATATAAATCCCCACCCCAATAACAGATACAGAAATTGAATACAGATATAACATGCTCAACATGCTTAATACAAATATCAGATACACATACATCTATATATTCATGCATAAATTTAGTATCCTATATAGTTCAGTCTATCAGAATGTTTTAGCATACAATTTAGGATATAGTTGGCCCTTACCGACCTTACTGTAGGCCCACAGTCAACCAAAGTGACCCGTTTAACCCTAGGAAAAATTACAAAAATATGGGCTCATATGCCCATGTGACTTTCCCGTGTGGGCCCATACACCCAGATTGGCCTTTTCCCGTGTGGCTCACACGCCCAAATTGGCCTTTGCCCGTGTGGTCTTGTCAAGCCACCACACAACCGTGTGCTGCACACGACAATGATTTTGTCGACCACACGGTTGTGTCTCGCACACGGCCATCCACACGGGTGACCACACGTATAACAGTCTGGTTTAAACCCTAGTCAAAATAGTGGTTTCAGGACCACAAATTCGAGGTTGGAAAATTATTTTAGTATTTTTTTTGGTGTTTATAACATGTGATAATATGTGTTCGTGAACTAATCTTATCGTTTAATGGCTCAATTTGAGATAAATGACTAAATCACGTAAAATGTAAAAGTTGCATGCTAATTATTAAAAGTGCTTATTTGCTATGGTTTATTAAACCAAAGGTTCTTGTTGTTATTATGCCATTGATAAGGGTAATGGACATTGATGAACATATGGTAGGTGAATTTTAATGTTAATAACTAAAGGGCAATATGGTAATTAGTGTAATAAGTTAAATTTAATAAAATAAAGGCCATTGCATGTTTATTTTCTCATCATCTTCCACCGATTATAGAGAAAAGAAATAGCCATTGAAGCTTTGTGATATTCGGCTATTGCATGATTAATTAGGTGAGTTTATTTTGCTCGGTTTTTTATAATTTTTACGTTTTTGATATCGTTGCTTCATGTTCTAGCTAGCCCGTGTCTTAATTTTTGAAAGTGTCCATGATTTAGTGATATGCCATTGTTGAGTGTTTGTGTTCTTGAATGTTTGATGGTGAAAAATGAAAGCTTGGTGTTTAATATACAAGTTTTGTTAAGTGATTTTTGATAAAAATACCTATTATGGATTAAATTGAGAAATGTTAAAAATGTGTGGTTGAAATGTAAAATAAATGAAAGTTTTGGGCTGCTAGGGTGGTAAGGAAAATTCGGCTAGCATTAAATTGGAAAGATTTGTGTAATTTTGTGTTTTTATGAAATAAGGACTAAATTGTAAGAAATGTGAAACTTTAGGGGCTAAAGTGTAAAATGTCCATTTATGTGTTCTTGAGTGAATTTGAATGAATAAGTTATTAAATGAGTTAATTTTGGTTAGAATTAGATCAAGAACCAAAGAAAACGGAATTAGATCGGGGGAAATCAAAAGTAGTTGAATAGTCGTTCGTTTTCGTTCATTCCGTACGAGGTAAGTTCATATGCAAATAAATATCGTCATTGAATGATTGTATACGAGCAAGAATCGACAAATTTGCACATCCAGAAGCCCCATACGAACCTTAGGAATAGTATAGGATACAAATGTCATGACATTAGGTATTGAGATGTGATTACATGTAAGACCCTGTGTGAGACAGTGGCATTGTATTATGATTACGTGTAAGACCATGTGTGGGACATCGACATCGTTAATTCACTTCGTGTAAGACCCTGTGTGGGATAGTGGCATCACGTGTTAACATGTAAGACCATATCAAGGATATGGCATTGTACGAGTTATAAGTGATTATCGAGTATCCTTAACAATTTCAAATGGTTCAACGGGCAAAATTAAGTTGGAAAAGAAAGTGTAAGTGAATCAAGTGACTCAGGTATGTACGAGACTCATTTGAGCATTGAACAGAAAGTATTGGATAGTTTCAATTATAGAATTGATAGGGTATATCAAGAAGTAGGTTTGTGAATTTGTTTATGCATTTATATGTGCTCATGTATAACTTACTAAATTGATGAGAAATATATTGATGCATGAGATGATTTATTTGTATATGGCTTACTAAGCTTTTAAAGCTTACTGTGATTATTTTTCCATTATTTTATAGATCATCAAAGCTAATTCAGATTCGGGGATCGTCTGGAAGTGTCATCGCACTATCAAACAATATTTTGGTACTTTTAAAGTTATGTATATATTGGTATATGGTATGTATAGGCTAGTGTCATAATGCTATAGTTTGACTTTAAATGGTGAGTTTGGCTCATGTTATGTGATGCATATATAATGCCTAAGTGATGGTTTATTTTGGTAAATGATTTAATTGTTGATTTAGTAGGTCATGAGGCATGTTTTAGTTGATGATAGGAATGGTATGATTTAGACTTGAATGAGGTTGTTTGATAGCCATTTCATGTTTTGAAATATGCCATGTTAATGGCTAGTGAATATGTGCTTGTGTGTACAAATTTAGGGTAGCAAGTTGGCTTGGAAAATAGCCTTAAGTTGTCCACACGGGTAGACACACGAGCGTGTGTCTAGGCTGTGTGTGACACACGGCATGCACCATGGGTATGTGCTTTGGCCGTGTGAAGTTTGCAACTTAATTTTTAGAATATAATTTGCCACACGGGCTGAGGACACGGGCGTGTGCCTCGGCCGTGTGCCCCTTATTTGATTGCTGACATCACAAACATAATACAAGTTAGTTTTGGTACAGCTGAGCACACGGCCTGAACACGGGCGTGTGCAAGGCACACGGGGTAGTGAGGAAAATTTTCTAAGTTTTGTAAAGTTTTCTCGAGTTATTGGTTTAGTCCTGAACCCCTTTTAAGCATGTTTTAAGGTATCGTAGAACTTTATAAGGGACAATGTGGATGAATGTATAAAAGTTTTAAATTGCATGCGATTTTATGATGTGAAATGTGACTGAATGATTCGATATAAGTCCGATAATGCCTTGTACCCTGTTTCGGTGTTGTTTACGGGTAAGGGGTGTTATAACATGCCCGTGTAGCGTCGACATAATAGTTTTTTGGCTTTTTTCAAATATCATTTTTTTGCGTTCCGGGCACACACTTGGTATCGATTTCATGTAAAAACAATCTCGAGCCCTTCAGAACCTAAAAAAAGAATGGCCATAACAAATTTAGCAGTCAATTCATGAACCTCACAAAGTTAAACCGAATAAAAACACACTCACTTACAGCCAACACACCCGTTCACTCGCATGACTTAGATCGTTGAAAAGGAATTGCTGCTTCACCAACTTCTCCTACACAAGAGACATAGCGGAATCTCAACCTTTCGAAAACACACTTAAAGAAAACAAACGAAACCCACTTACCCGTTGCACAGCAACCAAAGGTTCGAAACACCTAACCACGAAGATTAGAGTTAGAAACAAAACGAAAGGAAGAACTTAATTCCGATGGAAAGTTGAGAAAATGAAAATAGAAAAATAGGGATTTGTTTGGAAGAAGAGGAACGTCAAAATGTAGAGAGAAATTTGGGAAAAAGATATGAAAATAAATAAAAGTAAAACTAATTAGATTTTCCCCCAACCTTCCACTATCACACTAAATCTCAACCATCTCAGAATTTTGGTTCCTTCCAACTTCTATCATATACCTGAAGCAAAAATTAACACCTATGCCTAGATAAGGATTCGAACACAGGACCGCCAACACATTGAAACCCTTACCACTCGAACCAGCAGACTCATTCTGATATAAATTTACGGTAATTTAATATAAGCCCACTGAACAAAGATAAGGCTTAAATCCAAAAATAACAAAAATTGCTAAAAGTAAGACTTGAACTTGGGACCTCACACACACACCCAGAACACCTAACCACTGAATCAGATACACATTTGTGTAAAGCAAAAATAAGAAAATTAGGGCATTACAACTCTACCCCCTAAAAGAAATTTCGACCTTGAAATTTACCTGCTAAGAACAGATGAGGATACTACTGACGCATTGAATCCTCAGGTTCCCATGTGGCTTCCGCAGTACCATGATTCTACCACAAAGCCTTCACTAAAGGAATAGACTCCCTCTCCAGAACCTTAATGTCTCAATCTAGAATCTGAACCGACTCCTCCTCAAAAATGAAGTTCGACCTAACCTCGATTTCCTCAGCAGAACAACATGAGAAGTGTCAGACTAATACCGCCTCAACATCGAGATGTAGAAAACATCGTGGATATGGTTCAACTCTGGAGGTAGCTCCAACTGATAAGCGACCGGTCCCACATGCTTCAAAATCTGATACGGTCCAATGAATCTAAGGCTAAACTTACCCTTACGACTGAACCTCAAAACTTTCTTCCATGGAGAAACCTTAAGGAATACGAAGTCCCCTAAAGAGTATTCAATACCACGTCTCTTCAGATCAGTATAAGACTTCTGCCTATTAAAAGCCGCCTTCAGTCGATCCCGAATTAGCCTAACCTTATTTTTGGTCTCAGAAACCAACTCAAGACCCAAAACCCGACGTTCACCCAACTCAGTCTAACACAGCGGAGTCCGACACTTACGACCATACAGCGTCTCGTAAGGTGCCATTTGAATGCTAGACTGGAAGCTGTTATTGTATGCGAACTTAGCTAGCGGTATATAATCCTCCAAACTACCTTAGAAATCAGTCACGCAACTCCGAAGCATGTCCTCCAGTATCTGAATCACCCTCTCAGATTGACCATTGGTCTAAGGATGGAACGCAATACTGAAGTCTAACCTCGAACCCAGAGCCTTATGCAACTTTTTCTAGAACTAAGATGTGAAGCGAGGATCTCTATCAGAAATAATCAAAATAGGCACCCCATGCAATCTCACAATTTTAGAAATGTAGAGCTTCACTGGATTTTGCAGAGAATAGTTCGTCTGAACCAGAATAAAGTGAGCAGACTTGGTCAATCGATCTATAATGACCCAAATAGAATCCTTCTTAGTGGGTGTCAAGGGCAACCCATTAACGAAGTCCATCGTTACTTGTTCCTATTTCCACAAGGGAATCTTAACTAGTTGCAACAAACCCCAGGGCAATTGGTGCTCAACCTTAACCTGCTGGCACATCAAACATCGAGCCACAAAATTTGTAACCTCACGCTTCAATCTCGGCCACCAGTACAACTCATGAAGATCATGGTACATCTTATTATCGTCGGGATGCATAGTATAAGGGCTACTATGCGCCTCCTTCAGTATCATCTACCTCAAATCAGAATCATTCGGCACGCAGATCCAACTTTGAAAACATAGAACTCCCTCATTATTCAGCTTAAAATTCGAAGTACCACCACCCTCAATCTGATGAAATCGCAGACTCAGAGACTTATCCCCCAACTGCTTATCTCAAATATGATCAATCCAAGTTGGTTTAACTTGCAACTCAGCTAACAAACTCCCATCATCGAATTGACTAAAACAAGCAAACATCGCTCTCAGATCAGTCATCGCTCTCTGGCTTAAAGCATCGGCCACCACATTGGCTTTACCAAGGTGATACTCTATAGTGTCGTAATCTTTAAGTAGCTCAATCCATCGCCCCTGCCTAAGGTTCAACTCCTTCTGAGAAAGGAGGTACTTGAGGCTCTTATGATCAGTGTAAATAATAGACCTCTCACCATAGAGATAGTGCCTTCAAATTTTTAAAGCGAAGACCACTACAGCAAACTCAAGATCATACGTCGAATAGTTCCCCTCGTGTGTCTTAAGCTAACGGGACACATAAGCCACAACTTTTTCATCTTGCATCAATACACATCCCAAACCGACGTGTGATGCATCATTGTATACCACAAACTCTTTACCAAATTCAGGTTGTATCAGAACAGGAGCCTTAGTTAGAACAAACTTAAGCTTCTCTAAGCTCGTTTGCTGTGCATCGATCCAAACAAAAGGAACTTCCTTGTGCAAAAGCTTAGTCAAAGGGGCTACAATCAGAGAGAGTCCTTCAACAAACCATCGATAATAACTCGTCAAACCCAGAAAACTACGGATCTCAAACATATTCATAAGCTATTTCTAATCCCGCAAAACCTCGATCTTTTGAGGATCAACCTAAATCCCTTCAGCAGAAACCACGTGCCCTAAAAAAGTTACCTCTCGCAACCAAAAATCGCACTTGCTCAACTTGGCGTAGAGTTATTTCTCACGGAAGATTTGAAGCACTACTTTGATATGCTCATCATGCTCATCCTCAATCTTAGAGTAAACTAGAATATCATCGATGAAGACTACGATGAATTGATCCCGAAAAGGCTGAAACACTCGGTTCATTAGATCCATGAATGCGGTCGGAGCATTCATCAAACCAAATGGCATAACTAGGAACTCGTAATGTCCATAACAAGTTCTAAATGCAGTCTTATGAACATCAGCTTTCTTAACCCTCAACTGCTGATACACCGATCGAAAATCAATATTAGAAAACACTGAAGCCCCTCGAAACTGATCAAACAGGTCATCGATCCTCAGAATCGGATACTTATTCTTCACGGTCAACTTATTCAACTGCGGATAATCGATGCACATCCTCATGGTCTCATCTTTCTTTTTAACAAACAAAACTGGTGCCTCCCATGGAGACATACTAGGACGGATGAAACCACGGTCCAGAAGTTCTTGAAGTTGAGCCTTAAGCTCTGTAAACTCTTTTGGTGCCATATGGTAGGGAGCGATGGACACCAGAGCTATACCCGAAAAAAGCTCAATCCCAAACTCAACCTCTCGATTCAGAGGTAAACCCGGTAACTCCTCAAGAAAGACATCTAGAAAGTCCCTTACTATTCTGATATCCCTAATAGAAGAACCTCTAGAATAAGAAACCCTGACATAAGCCAAGTACGCCTCACAGCCTTTCCGAACCAATTTCTCAGCCACAAGAGCAGAGATCACATTGGACAAATAATCTTAACGCTCACCAATCGCCACCACATTCAAATCATCCTTGGTTCTCAAAACAACCATCTTAGTCACACAATCCAAACAAACTCGGTGCTTAACCAACCAATCCATGCTCAGAATTAAGTCGAACTCCCCAAACGGAAGTTCCATCAAATTTTCCAAAAAAAGTCCATTGACCTCTAATGGAACATCCCTATAAAGTTTACTATCCCGAACAGACTGCCCTAATGGACTCAGTACAGTAACCTCACTAGAAGTGCTTTCAACAGAAATCCCTAGAGTTTCAGATATAATGCTAGCTACGTAGGAGTGTGTAGAGCCTATGTCTATCAGAGCAGTATAAGGTACATCAAATATAAGAAACGTACCGGTGATGACATCAGGAGCAACTCTAGCCTCTTGGCATCGTGCAGTATAAACCAGTACAGGCTGCTTCGCCTCAGTACCAGCACCTCTGCCCGGTGCTCTCTACCCATGACCCAAACTATTACCACCCCTAGCTTGTCCACGGCCTCTAAGTGGCTGCTGAACTGCCCTCTAAGGTTACGCAGAACCTGGTCCCGAAGCTTGTACCTGATCAACCCTCTATGGACACTCCCGAATACGATGCTCCAAAGACCCACACCTCAGACAATCCCCAATCCTCCTTCAACATTCGCCTGGATGACACCTACCACAATCACTGCATGACTGTAACCTAGTAAGAGTAATAGGAGCCCCCACCCTAATAGGCCTATTAGGTCTAGCCTTTTTCTTAGGCCTCTGAACAAAACTAGAGGGCTTCGAATCCCTCTTATTCCTACTCCTTTCTCGATCCTTGTTCTGGCGCTCCACATGCTTAACATCCTCGGTGGTCTTTGCCTTCTCAACCAGAATAGCAAACTCTCGCTCTCTGTATGGAGTAATCAGTACCCTCAAACTGTCTCTTAACCCATCCTCAAACCGAACACACCTCTTATACTCAGATGCCACCATGCCTCGAGCGTAGCGGCTCAATCTTAAATATTCGGTCTCATAGTCTGCTACAGATCTATCACTTTGCGTGAGATTCATAAACTCTCGCCTACGAGCATCAACATAGCTCACCCCCACATACTTACTCTAGAAGGTGGTCTTAAAGAAGCCCCAAGTTAGATGATCAGGCTGAGTACCCTTCTCAACTGTCAACCACCACTGATATGCCTCATCGCGAAGCAAGGAGACTGCACCTTTCAGTTTTTGCTCAATGGTGCAGTCCAGATCATTCATAATTCTCTCGGTGGTCTCCAACAAATATTCAGCCACATCAGAGGCGACTCCAGTGACACCCCTAAACAGCTCAGCACTATTAGACCGGAGTCATTTAGTTATCGACCCTCGACCCCCAGCTCCAAAATAGGGTCCAGCAACCCTTTCCAAGATCCTCAGCATGGTTTGGGATAGTGCATCATCCCCAGCCGAGCGACTTTGAGACCCAATCCTAGTGGTAGGCGAAACTGGTGTCTCACTAGTATCCAAGTTTAGTATACTACCCAAAGAGGAAGACACAGCTCGAGCCCCCTACGGCCTCTACCAAGGTCACGAGTACCATATCTGTGAGTTCTACGAGCGCTCATTATAAAATTCGAGTTTAATCTACATTAAAAGTTTTATGCATCAGGTTTAATATTTATTAGCAGATCTTTTAGGCATAATTTATCAGAAGTTCAATTTTGTTTCCAAAAGTTTCAGTCTCTAACTATTTCAATACAGTTTCAAAAAGTACTAACTACAATATTTCAGTATAGTTTAATCTAAGTACAGAAGTACTTACTAGATCGGCGCCAGAGACTCAATGTACCACATACTTCCCAACTTATCAAAAATATTTGTAAACCACTTCTTTTTAAAACACAATTTTGGAACCCAAAATTTACATTCGAGTTTTGAAACCTGGCTCTGATACTACTAAATGTAACACCCCAAACCCGGTCTAGATGTTATGGCTGAATCTGGTGATGTCACAAAGAATGAGTTTTGAAAACAATGTTGTTTCGATAAATCAGCCAAGTTATATAATTATCACTGATAACATTATTTAATAAATTCATTTACCAAAATAATATTTATAGTGGAGCTTTTAAAACTGTTGTATTTTGAAAAATTCAGATCGCACTTTCAGAAAAACCTTTGATTTCATAAAACCGTAATTTTTGTCAAACGTCGTCGTAAAAGTAAAAGCATAACAAACCAAATATAAATTTAAATAGCCCAGAAAGTCCAAATAATACAAAACTCTCAAAATTAACCTTTAAAGAAAATAAACTGAAACGCTTAATTATTTCAGTTCGTGGACTAGTGGTCACCATAAGACTCCGCCGTACCAATCCGCCTAGGTCTGTAGATTACCTAAATAGAACAGATAACAGATGTGAGTTTACGTAAACTTAGTGTGCAACCCACAGAAATCAAACATACAAGCATACAGATTTAGACACACAGTCAGAAGCAGATACAATTTCAAATTTAGAATCAGATCCAGATCCAGATCCAGATTCAGATTACAGATACAGATATACATCCATCCTCTACACACCATCTTCGACCATCCCATCACACCATGTGAGGTTTAAAACACCCACCCATCCCTAAACACCATATTGTGTCTTTAAGACACAAATTAAAATGTATATGCAGCCAAGCTGCCAAAATATAGGCGATTAACACCTATTAAATACTTCATTCATACATATAAATCCCTACCCCAATAACAAATACAAAAATTAGATGTAGATATAACATGCTCAACATGTTTAATACAGATATCAGATACACATACATCTATATATTCAGGCATACATTTAGTATCCTATACAGTTCAGTTTATCAAAATGTTTTAGCATACAATTTAGGGTATAGTTGGCCCTTACCGATCTTACCGTAGGCCCACAGTCAATCAAAGCGACCCGTGCGACCCTAGGAAAATTACAGAAATATGGGCCCACATGCCCATGTGACTTGCCCATTTGGCCCACACGCCCAGATTGGCCTTTACCTGTGTGGCCCACATGGCCTGGCCCAAAATCTACACACCCGTGTGGCCCACACGGCCACAATCGAGCCACCACAGAGCCGTGTACTGCACACAGCCAGACCTTTGTTGACCACACGGCCGTGTCTCACACACAGCCATCCACACGAGTGACTACACGCCCGTGTGAAGTCGACAGAATAGTTTTTTAGCTTTTACCGAATCTTATTTTTCTACTTTTTAGGTACATACCTAGTATCGATTTAATGTAAAAAAAATCTCGAGCTCTCCGAAACCTAAAAACAGAATGCCCATAACGAATTTAGCAGTCAATTCATGAACCTCACAAAGTTAAACCCAGTAAAAATGCACTCACTTACCGCCAACACACCCGTTCACTCGCACGACTTAGATCGTTGAAAAAAAACAGCTACTTCACCAACTTCTCCTATGCAAGAGACACAACAAAATCTTAACCTTCTGAAAACACACTTAAAGAAAATAAACAAAACCCATTTACCAGTTACACAGCAACCAAAGGTTCGAAACACTCAACCACGAAGATTAGAGTCAGAAACAAAACGAAGGGAAAAACTTAATTCCGATAGAAAGTTGAAAAAACGAACAAAGCAAACTAGGGATTTTTTTGGAGGAAGAGGAACGTCAAAATGCAGAGAGAAATTTGGGAAAAAGATATGAAAATAAAATAAAAGTAATTGGATTTTTCCCCAACCTCTCACTATCACACTACATCTCAACCACCTCAGAATTTCGGTTCCTTCCAACTTCTATCATATACACGAAGCAAAAATTAACATCTATGCCTAGACAAAGATTCGAACACAAGACCTCCAACACACTGACACCCTTACCACTCTAACCAGCAGGCTTATTCTAATATGAATTTAAGGCAATTTAATATAAGCCCACTGAACAGAGATAAGGCTTAAATCCAAAAATAATAAAAATAGCTAAAGGTAAGACTTGAACTTGAGACCTCACACACACACCCAGAACACTTAACCACTGAAGGAGATACACATTTGTATAAAAAATTTACAGAAGCAGAAATAAGAAAATTAGGGCGTTACAATCTATTTATCAATTAGGTAGCGCTTGAGAATTTGAATTTAAATTTTAGAATTTTAGCTTTAAAATTTATGGTTTATGAATTCATTATTCCAAATTTTTGTTTGAGAACTAAAATATTTGAAAATCAAGATTTTGTATAATTCAAATTCATTATTAGGATAATTCAAATTCAAATTTAGATTTCAATTAATTTTAACCCTCAAAAACATTTTTTTTAAGTTTAACTATTTAGGAGAATTTTAAACATTGTCGTTTGAACTGGACTAGATTGGTTAACTGTACCAAGAATTGGCTAGAGTATTGATCTGGAGAAAGGCATTAGACTAGTTGACTCGGGAATTAGTACGGATCAGTTGATTGGGCGATAAAACCAGTTGAGCTAATTTTTGAAAATTTTAATTTTATGAATTTTTTAGGTTTAATACAAAATTTGGTACTTGAGTTTAACAATTTTTTTTCCAATATGGTATTTGTGTTATTTTTTAGTTCAATTTGGTATCTATATTTGACAAATGTCATATATTTTATGTAACAGTCAGATTTTTAGTGGTGATGGAATAGTGGTTTCGAGACCACAAATTTCCATCGTATCAACTCGTAAATATTATTTTTAGAATATTTATAGAGTCAATATAATCATATTAAAATTTGGTTTAGAAATATTAATGTTTAGATATTTAATTAAAGAAAAAAGACTAAACTGAAAAAGGTGCAAAACTTGTTAATTAATCCATTTAGGTGATTAAATGGGTTAATTAATAATTAAGGAAGGACTTAAGTGATAATTAAACCCTTGTTATATTTTGGACGGCAATTAGAAAGAAAAAAATGATAGAAAAATGGCATGTTTAATGGCAAAATGGTAAATAAGTTAAAATTAATTAAAACAAATTGAAACATTAAATCATTTCTCTTCATTCTTCTTAAAATCTTGACTAAAACAACCATTTTTGACCTAAGAAGTTTATGTTGCTTCTTTTCTTTGCATGGTATGTAAATTTACTCTTTTTCTTGTAATTTTTATGTTTTTAATATCGTTGCAACTAGGTCTAGCTATCCCGTACCTTCGTTTTTTATTCTGTTAAAAATTTTGGAAGTTTCCATTGATGAATATTGAATGTTTTTTATGAATACCATGTATTTGGAACTTTGATTATGTTATTTGATGATTTTGTAAAGTGATTTTTGTTAAATTTTGATTTTAGGATTAAATTGTAAAAATGTCAAA